>CM074799.1:15232500-16474680 GCA_037356375.1 Drosophila affinis
GTCTCCCAGTGTCTCTCTGTTTCTCTGGCTGACTGGTAATTTATGTTCATGACCTTTAATGGCCCCCAACATCGTCTTGGCCCGGCCTGGCCATCAAACAAATTGCCACGCGGAGCGTGTGTTGTATGCACATTGAATTTTGATATGGATAAGGATACGATATGCCCCTCTCTCCTCTCTCCTGGCCAAGATTAATTGATACATGTCCATTTCGTGTGTTGACAAGCTGGAGGAGGCGGATGAGATGGGAAATCTTGGAGGCCACAAAGGAAAACAACAATAAAAGGTACGACAACGACCACACGACTATGGCCGAAAATAAATGATGCACAATAAGGGCAGGACACTTTTATCGCCCCAACCCCCACTTCCACCCCCCAGAGCTGATGATAAACAATCTGAGGCAGGCCCCACGATAGGCGATAGCCGCATTGTCCCCTGGCAGGAGACATATGTGTGTGTGTGTAGTGGCAGAGACCAGTCCCCTTCCCCCACCCACTGCATTTGGAATCTATTCATCAGAGCTTTTAGCATCACAAAAGATGCCCTGGCCATTGTCCGCTCTGTGAAACTCGATAGATTGGCACATTTTAAATGCTTGGAGTCCGACTTCCGCCATCTGTAGGTTCCAGGGCGGAGTTTAATTACCGGCCAGAGCCTTGGCCCCGGCCACCGTGCGTATACTTGACGGGCAACAGCCTGACATGCGGCAGCGGCTCAATCAAAAGGCTGTCATGCCACCGTCGCCCCCCGCCCGCACTTTACCTGGAAAAACTTTGTCAGCGAGCGAGAGCCATAATGAAAAACCGCGTTTCCATATCCCACCACCCGCACACCCACTCGTTCGAAATGCCTCGCGGATGTACGCCCACTTAATTAGTGCCCCGTCTCATTGCCATGCCACGCCATGGCAGTGCCCCATCGGCCAGCCATCGTCCACCCATTGGCCACCCATTGGCCACCCATTGTCCATCGTCCAGCACCCAATATCCCCCTCATCCCACGTCGTGTCTGTCGGTTTGTCGGTCTGTCCCTTGATTGTTTTTGGGGTTTGACCTATTTGCGGGAATGCAAAACATAAAAGAGGGCTCCTACCAGGGTAGGACCAGGGCCAGGACAGGATTGGATGTTGCCACTGCCACAGTCAGTGCCACTAACGTATTCCGTGTCTGTGCCCCGCTGACAGCTGTAATTTCTATGCAATGAACATTGACTGACGGGGGGGGCAACAGAGACAGAGACACAGAAAGGGAGCCCCTCTCTCACTCTCTCTCCCTCTCTCTCTTTCTGTCACTATCTCATAATTTAATTAATTAAATTCAATAGCCACAGCGGACACAGCAGTGCAGCAGCCATGGAGGCAGCAATGCAGCGCAGCAATGCAGCGCAGCTGACGTCATAATTGCGTCCTGTCGAGCAGCCAACGAGCTGACAAAGCAGTCCAAGCTCACAGGGGGGAGATTTTTCAAGGGGGGTTTCTTTGCAGAAGGCTCGCATTTGAACCATTTTGAAGATCCAATTGGGGTGTTATATTTCATTAGAATCTCTCTCCAATTTGCCGCCCATTGCGCCCCCATATGGGGCTGGTACTTGAGTCTCGGCTATCTGCTGTTGCACCTCCTAAACGCACAATGATGAGTAGTAAATGGGGAGGGGAAGGGTGCGACTCCAACAGAGCTCACAAATTGGCTCCAGCTGCAGTCCGAGCAGCACCGCCCTGCCCTGCCCTGCCGCAGTCAATACGATGATTTAGAGCACGGAAATTGTTGTCGTCGCCCAGTGGAGTACTCTAGGAGGGGTAGGGGGAGGTTTGGTCTGCTGTCTGGAAATTTGAGCTCTTGTTTTCGCGCGGGTTTCATAAAAAACGCATTAATTCCAATTGGCAGCAATTGCATTGAGCCGCCCGCCCGGTGAGTCGCCCCACAACTGACTCACGACAGTCGACAGACTTCTCAGTGTGAGAAAGTGTTGAACTGGTCAGAGAAAGAGAGAGACAAAGAGAGAGACAAAGAGAGAAAGAGAGAGAAGCAGGGTCTTGGGGTTTGTTTGCCTTTCGCGGTGCACGGAGCGGAGCGCCGCGGCAAATGTACAAAAGGTTGCACTACGATTTAGCGGCAGTTCAATCGATGAACAAATAAACTTGCTGTCTCTCCCCCACCTCCTCCCCCTGCGCGGGGTCTTCTTCTTTTGTGTGTCCTACCAATTCTCGTCTATCCGCTAATTGCGTGTGTCTATGTGTGTGTCTGCGTGTGAGTGCGTGTGTGTCTGTGTTTTAAGTTCAGCATCCGAGGAGAGATCTGTGGCAAGGTTGAAATGGATTGATACGGGGAAAAGTACCTCTAATAATGATATTCTAAGGCTCAGATCCCAAAGATTTTCCGGGGGTTGGATTCTCTTTGTTCCTCTGAACTTTGAACTCTGGAACTTTCGTCAACTTTTGCGTGTTGCAAGCTGTTTTCCATCCAAAGGCCAAAGAGCCGAATGGCGGAATTGCACTTAAAATATCAGCCGCAAAAGTGTCAAAGAGTTGGACACTTGAAACGAAGCAGCCACCCACCCCCTACAGCCCCTCCTACCCCCCTCCTACACCTCCTTCACCCCCTCCTACACCCCCTTCACCCCCACATGAGGCAGGCGGCATTAACTTTTGGCTCTTCACTGGAGCAATGGCTTAGCTTTGGGCGGGGGTGGGGATTGGGGGTTGGGGGGTGCGATAATTAATGGCTTCATTACCGCAGCCACTGAAAAGTAATGCAAAAAGCACCACAGCGGCGGCAGCAGCCACAAATGGGGGCAAGTTTCGGTGGTGGTGGAGAGAGCAGTCCGATTTGATGGACGGCCATACAACGGCAGTTTGACGGGGCAGCTAATTGAATTGTCTTTCGCGGGGACCGATTTTCAGATGTTTCAGCCATAAAAAAACCGCAGAGAACCGACAGAAAGAAAGAACCGAAAAGCCGCAAGAAAAGAAATATTAACTCGGTCGCCAGCCATGCCACACCGCAAAGGGGGGGATGGGGGCAGACGGGGGGAAATAGTTTTCGAAAATGTTTTCACAATTATTTTGATGCCTCAGCAGCAATCCAGCGATGAAGCCGACTGTTGACTGCCACAACAAAGAGCGAAAGACCCGAGTGAGTCCTCCCACTCCCACTACATCCCATTACAGCCACCCACCACCCACTCCCACTACGCCCCATTATAGCCAACCACCCACCCACTAATAGTGTCAAAAGTTTAATGATGAGCCACCGGCTGTCAGTTTTTTGGACGGACGCTCGCTGCCAGCCTTGTTCCGTGAACGGGGAGCAGCTGTCAGTGAAGGAAGTGGCAGCCACCGTTTGTCAGCGCGGAAAACGGTCGATACGTGAGGGGAAGAGTGAAGAAGCAAGAGAGAGAGAGAGACACAAAATGGCAAACCTTTAAGCTGTTTTTCGGGTGTCACACAGGACATACTTCCCTTTAATATTCACATATCCTCGTGATCTATTCCCAAAAGATCTTCCCTGATCTTGATAGTGTGGCACATCTGTGGTGCCACAGAAACCGCACATTTGTGGCTCAATCTCTTCCATTAAATCTGCAGATCTCACATTTGCCTATCAAACAACAGTTGTGCGGCGGCGACCTCAAACCTGAAGCTACCTGCTGTCTCTCTCTCTCTCTCTTGAACACACATACACACAGAGATAGCCATCGGCAGGATCCTCATGTGGCTGACACCTACAAAGTCCGCACATGTTGCTGTAAGACGAAGATGCTGGATGAAGAGAGAGGATGTGCGTGCATGGGGGGGAGGAACTGCGTGCGAGACTATCGCTCGCCTCGGATCGCGCTGTGGCTGAGGCCTGGGACTGCATCCAGATAGCATCATCAGGTTTGGGTTACTCTGCCGACTCTCTCTCGTGTGTGGAAGGAAGCGAAGCCCAAATTGCGTTGTTGCGTAAGGCGTTGACAATGGAGCAGCACACATGGTCGGGTTCGCAGGACTTGTTTCTGGATCGTTTACAAAGGCAAACAAAGAGCGCGCTGCCTTATCGCAGATCGGGCTAGGGCTAGGCCCGAGATGGCCCTATGAAAGGAGTTGATAAACGTTCGCCGATCAATGATAGCCAGAGACCTTCCCAGAGACCTTCACAGAGGAAGCAGCGTAGCAGCTGCTGCCAAAAAATCTGTCAGCCTTGATCGAGGTGTGAGCTTGCATACCCTGTAATTACGGGCCGCGCTGGTTGCGCAGGTGTCAAAATAATTAGGCGCCTACTTAGCGTAGCTGCTGGAGCCCGGACGTATCCTGCGAGAAGAGCTTTCAAGTGGCCGATGTCCGGTGTCCGTCCGACCAATTACCGATGATTATCGTCAACACCTTGCACTCGGGGTGTCAAAATGTGCGCAGGGCATCATGCAAAATGGCAAAAGGCACTAAAGCCGGGTCCCCGAATGCCCCGAAACACTAATTACTTGAGTGGCCACGTCAGTCAGTCCGCCAGTCAGTCAGTCAGTCATTTACTCAATCCGATAGTCGGCAAGTCAACGAAATGCAGTCTGAAATTATTTCAGCGAGTGTGAAGTTGATAGTTGGGCAGGGGCAGGGGCAGGGGCACGGGGCAGGGGCTTGGACATGGGTATCATCCATTAATCATTTGGTTGTTAACAAGGCACTTGATGGAAGTGACAGACCCTCGCTCTGACTGGGAATTGGACGCGGACTCGGACTGGAACTGGAACTCGGAGTCCGCTCTGAATTCGCTTCTGACTTATCCACCTAATGGAATTTGCTGTTGTTTTTGGGGAAAACAGAGACCTGGCATTATGGATATGGGGAACTCCTTTATTGGGATAATTCTGTGGCTTAAACTAGACCCATAGTACTGTATTGTAAAGGGATGGAAGTCCACACTTGGAATTTGCAATTCGTGAAATATTTTTTAAAGAACCGCCAACTGGAGACTTTCCGCACTTTCCAAATGTTTCACTTGGCATCTGAAGAAGATCTGGCAAGAAAATTACACGACCTTTCACAGGATATTTGATTCGTGTCGATAAGGGGGATATAATCGAAGGATATTACGACCCCAAGCTAAAGTTTTCCTCCATTTTTCTTGAATTTTTATGCTATGTTTATATGGTTAGTTCTTTGGAGGCATCAATTCCCAATAAAATAAGTTATTAAACAATAAAATAGCCCAAGGAGTGACAACTGTAAGAGGGTCGTTGCACAAGTATTCCAGTCTCTTCTTTGCTATTACAAACAACAGTTACATCTTTGTGCAAAAACGACAACAAATTGCAATAAAGTGTAGTCTGAACGGCACTTCTGTTTTTCTTCCTCGCTCGCTCCAAACTGATCTCGCTCTCATTTTATTCTCTTCTTTTCCTCTTTCTCATTCCATTTTTATTCCATTCGCTCTCTGCCAGGAGAGTATATTACAAGTGTGTGTGTATTGCGAGTACAGGGGGCTTAAGCATAATAATACATACAGTGGTGTTGGTTAGAGTTGATTACAGTTAGCTAGGGAATACAGTGTACAGTGGTATGGGGATAGCACTGCTACAATGGTTTGGGGTTTCGATGCTCTTTTTTGGGAGGCAAAAACAATTGCCCCTTTTTCTTTTTCTTTTTTCTTTTCTTTTTCTAAATATTTATTGAATAACTGCACTCAATGTGCTGGTTGAGACATTTAGGGATTAAGCAAATAGCAAAAATGGGAATTAAATATCAATTTAAACACACATTTTTGAGGGTATTTTAATTGTAATTTGTCCATTCGAATTTTCAGTATTTTGGCTTCAGCTCCACTTTTGTCATACTTCGAAATCCATAAAGCGAATTCTGGCTTCTGGCGGGGAGGAGTGCCAGCTGCGGCTGTTCTTCCAGAGTTCCAGGAGATACAAACAGTAATCAAGGTAAGTCAGTAACTAAATCATGTTTAAACCATATTTTTACGCACCTCTCAAGTTATTTGATTCCTCGTTGGCACTCGTTGGCAAAGGGAATGCAGCATGCCACACAGTGGGCCAAGACTCACCTCCTGTCCGTTCAGCACCAAGAAGTGCCTCATCTTAACACAGCTTCTAGTTTATGGATTTAGTATCCATTAGTTCCACTTGATTAGCATTTCTTTTCATGGCTGATTGATTTGTTCACTCTAGTCAGAGATTACTGTACTGCAAGCGACTTCTGTGGGCAATTAGTGCGCCGCTCTTTTGGCTCGTAAAAGATATTCCGTTTACGATAAAAAGCGAATTGATTACGGCTCATTTAAGCCACGAATTGAGCCGCAATAAATAACACAATTAACGATAAAAAAAGAATACACCGAATGCAATGCCCAGTAACCTCTTTTGGCGTTCACTTGGCCACTTTCTCCTCCATTTCTATCTATGTGCGAGTATCAACTCTTCTCTCCTCTTTGCTTTGTCTCTGGCCAACAACTACTAACCCAGTGGCTTGGCCAGGGACCTGGACCGTGCCTGGCCGAAAGCAGTCTGATTAATGTTTATGGTCACACCTCCATCGCCATCTCTCTCGCTCTCTCTGGCTGCTCCTCCTGCTGCTGCAAAAGGTGCCAAAACTTTACACCTGCAACCTGCAACACACGCAAAATTGCAAGTCAGAAAGAGCGGCCACAATCTGCCCTGAGATACGAAGGCAGAGAGTCGGCAGAGTCGGCGGCAGGAAGCCATAAATAAAAATTAGACAGTGCGCGCCATAAGAACTACTGTCGGACAGACAACATATGATTTGGAAACAATTTTCTAACGCGCTCCTTTTCCCAATCCCATTCCCAATCCCAATCCGGAGTCGGTCGCTGCAGGTGCCTCGGCTGCTGGGCTGCTGATTGGCCTCCATTTAACGCTGCGTGAGTTGGCGCCCTTGGCCAAGGCGTCGCTGTTTTTCTAGGCGTTAACTGTAGTTCGAGGGGCAGGGGCAAGCACAGCAGGATCTGGCACCTCAGCGGCCAGCGGCAGCTACGACTTGGCTGCGGATGCGTTGCCAAAAGTGTTTCGTCCCAAATTATGGGTTCGCTTTTCGGTTAATTAAAAGAGGTTCAGGTTCGGGGTGCAGCTGAAGCAGCGGATGATGAAGGATATCCTTGGCCAGTAAACACCTTTGGTTCACCTTTGGTTCGCTGTGATACGGCGCCGGCGGGCAATTAAAGTCTTGTTATGGCCTGGTAATACACGCTTATGAGCCACCAAAGGGAGGAAGGACGGGGGGGAAAGTGAAAGGAGTGATTCCTGCGACTGCGACTCCTCTGCTTACCTAGTGATCATCTCTGGGATTGGCGAATGAATCCAGTCGACAGCTGCCAGCGGATGATCCTCACAAAGAGATGCGCTCTAGAAGAGATATAATGACAATCGGCGAACAAGGGCAAGGGCAGGGGCAGTGGCAGGGGCAGGGCACTTAGACTTGGCTCAGATCTGCGCGTAAATTGATATTTTCCACGCTTCAAAGGCAAATGGAACCAACGATGATTCCTCAAACGACAAAAAGATGACACAGAGCGAGGAGGAGTAGGAGGAGGCGCATTCTTTGCCTCTTTGTCTCCCTCTCTCTCTCGATCGTAATCACATCTCGGGCTTGGGCTTGGGCCTGGGCCGCTTTACCTGTTCCCAAACACAGAGATAACCACAAATTGTTTGCTGGCTCTTCTCTCTCGCTCTCTCTCTCTCTCTCTCTCTCTCTGTGGTGCGTTTTTCGAGATTCTCATCAGCATGCATCGTCGTTGTCCTTTGGGTTCATTGTCAACGCAATGTCTGCCCCGGGGCTGGGCTCACGTACGTGAGGGCCGAGGGAACTGGGACTGGGAATGGGTCTGGGGAGGAGTTGGAAGAGCAAACCGCCGTGGCAGCTATTGCCAGAGATTGTCTATGTCTTTGTTCTAGCAGATATCGATCATTAGATAGTTGCCTTCTCCATTGTTTCCATGCGCCCTCCTCTGCCCCCCTCCCCTCCACATCCACGTCCCTGTTTGTTTTCTTCCCACACACACACAGAAACACAAACACTCTCACACTCTTACTTGGACATGTCCCGGCTCTACGTGTGTCCTATGTCATCAATTATTATGTAAGTCTTAGGGGCTAGGCGCACATCGGCATTCGTGGAATCATCCATGCCCCTGTTGCCCCCCTGCCCCTTCCCCTGCCCTGCATGATGATTAACTGGAAATATTTTGGGGCGTGTGTCTGTCTGTGTTTGTGTTCTCTTCTGTTTTGTGTCCAGCAATGTTTTGATTAGATGTTGCAGGCATTTGCATGCCCCTCACCCCCAGCCTCGCCACAGTCATCACTGCATCCAAATAGAAGGAAGATCAATGAAAATTAGAGCGAAAATTGGCAGCACGAGAAGGGGGCATGGGTGAAGGGGTGGAGGGGAGCCCTGTAATCGATGCAAAATGCAAAAACTTTCGCGATAAGCGTCTCGAGACCTAACTGTAAGTTCAGCTGGAAACTGAAAGCTGATACCATTAGTGCGGTGCCCCGAATGGGGTATCGTGCGGCATGCAACACGTGCTCGCAAGCAGAGTTATGGCCAGCAGAGTTCTTGGCTTTAAGGGGGGGAGGAAAAGCTGTATTTGGTCCACTGTGGCCTCTTGAGGCCATCTCCTGGCCATCTTGCACTAACGAACAGAATGCTTGCACGCTCTGAATGGCCAGAGACGAGGCAGTTACGCAACGGCAAGTGCGGAGAGGCAGAGGGGGGCAGAGATCTGCGAATGTCAGCGATGGCCCCTTCCACTCCCTGTCTGTCGTTCCTGTCGTCGATAATAAATAAATATGTGTCTATGCGTTGGCTTGCCAGCAGGACACTCGGGCAGCCAGCTCCTTGGACCCTGGCAGGGGGGAGGGGAGACACCCAGGTAAGAAACTATCCTCCACCCCAGTCCGTTGTCCGTCCAGCCTGTCGTCGAGGCAAACAATAGAGACAGAAAACATGGAATAAAAGAGAACTTTATGGCAGCGCCGTTTGGTCGTGGTTATGGCTGTGGTTGTGGTTGTGGGGCCCGGCATGGAGGTCCGTCCGGCCAGAACCCTTGACTTGTCGTAGCCCTGTACTGTGCCCCGACTTGGCCGCGTACTAATGATGACACACATTTCATATCTGGATCCCTCTCAAGGACTCGGAATCGGAATGACACTGCGCGCTTGTCAAAATAAATTGAAGTACATGCTCGACCGCTCCACAATGCCAGTCGCACTCCAGAGAGCCAGTAGTCCAAGGAGCCAGCAGCCAGGACCTTGGCCAGGACTAGAGCATGAGCATAAGCACTCGTCAGTAGGTAGACAGACATGCCACTGCCCCACAGACGCAGCAGCAGAAGCAGAACTGTGGGCGGTGACAAGGACTATCAGCGGTTTATGATCTCCGGGGACAGTCGAATAATTTGTTGGCAGCAGCGTGAGTGGGGGGAAGGGGCGTACAAATTGGCTACCTACGGATACCAAGTCCAAGTCCGTGGCTGCCCCATGGCTCCGACTACTGTTTGGTGTCCTTACAGGTGCTCGAACTACTGTTCTGATGATGCGATGCTGCTGCACCTGCAACCTGCGTTTTAATGAACTTGGACGAGGGTTTATTATGTTGCAAGGAAGGATATGCATACTCCTCCTCCTGTTGCAAGTACTTTCAATTATTGTATGTAAACCTAAACCTCTTCTTCTTGTCGGGGGGTAAAGAGTTCAAGCGGAAATGTGTCATTTCCCCCAGGATTGATAGCATGTTTGCTTAATTACTTCGTCAGCTTCGTCGGGGCTGCTCTCAATGTTAAATATTTGATTGATGACATGCACAAATTTGTCCGAGTTGCACAGATACATAGATACACATGCATGTTGCAGCAGCAACGAATGAAATTCTAATTCTAATTCAATTTCACATTGAAAACACAGCTGTTCCGTCCGGCAAGTGCAATTGGCCAAAAGCAGGGGCGGGGGAGGACAGTAAACAGATAATAAATCATAATTTTCCAGATGAGTTGTGTGGCATGCAACCAAAACAAAACAATGCCCGAGCCGGGCTTCCAAAATGTTCGAAATATGAAAAGTTGTGATCTGATCTAAGCGCGGGGCAGCGGGCCTCTCCACAGAGAGAATTCTTTTCAAATGTCAAAAATTAAGTTATGACAGATGACCGGCCACTCGGTTGGTCCCCCCTAGCCTGCCCTGGTCCCCCCTGGTCTCCCCTGGTCCCCCCTGTTCTGCCCTGGTCGCCTGTCATCTCATCCGCTGCTTTACAACTTTGGGCGCGTTCATAAATTGTTACGAAAAGTTTCATTCATTTGGGCTCTCATTTAGAGGGCGGTCCCCATATATAAAACGTATCCGTAGAGGGCCAGGGGCTAGGGGGCAGGAGGGGCCACGGGGACAGCCCGTAACATGATGGATTAGACTCAAAAATGCCCGCCGTTTTTCTACTTAGTTGGATATGTGAACAGGCCAGTCAATGGAAGAGGTGGAAGAGAAGTCTCTGGGAGGAGGAGACTCTTAAGAGGGAGAGGAGACTCTGCAAGAGGTGAAAGAGGAGTCTCTAGAAGAGGAGGAGGCGGAGAGAGGAGTCTCTGGAGGGGAAAGAGTAAGAGAAGACTCTGCAAGAGGTGCAAGAGGAGTAGGAGGAGGAGGAGTAGGCATCGCTTTTGTGAAATTGAGCTGTAAACCTGTTTCTTTGTAGATGTAGATGCAGATGTAGATGATGATGTAGTTGATGATGTTGATGTGGGAATGGCCTAAATGAAATGGAAAATGCAGATAGGGTTTTGTTGTGGGGGGCAATGAACGAAGATTTGCCTCTATTGATGACTACTTTATCTTCCAAGTTGGAAAATTCCCATTCCAATTCGAACTAAGACACCCTCTGGCGGATATTTACGGAACAGCACAGATCGTGGTGAATTTCGAATGGCAAGTGTGGTGGGTTTTCGACTTCTGATTCGATTGCTTGCCAACTTCAGTGCCGCTTGCCCGCCCAATGCCCCGGGGCGATGCATTTTATCACTTCAGTCAGACCGTATAATTGAACGTAAAATCTGTGAGGCCAGGCGGAACGGAACGGAGGAGCCACAAGTGATGTTCCTGCCACAAATGGTGACAACTATTCGCACAGTTGACTAACTGAGGCGGCAGGCGGCCAACAAAAACACTGAGAGAAACACTCTTTCCGAGGGCCTTTGCCACGAATCTGATTCTATTTGGGGCTCTGCTAACTCCCCCTCCTCCCTGTGGCGTCTGCGGCAATTAACGGCAAACAAAACAGAGAGAAATCGTTTAGATTTGGGCGCCAACGAAGGGATGAAGCAATTAGATATTATGCTAATTCGAAGGCGGATCCCCTGCCCCCTGCCCCACTCTTGGCTAGTTCCACTTCCGCCGCTGCCAAAAAGTTTTCAGTTATTATATCTTCTTCTTCGTCTGTTTTTTGTGGGTTTCCGCTTGAGCCGCCGCCGCAGTTGGAGTCTAGAACAAGATTTATGTTTCGACTTCAATTATTAATATGTTTTTTTGTCTGTTTTTGTTTTGTTTGCTTCTTGGTCATATAATTGCTTTCAGAAGGGTTTCGTTCTCTTGCTTTCGGGTTCTCCTCGGCCTTCCGTTGCCCTTACCCCCCGCCCCCCCTGAGTGAAGGTGTGTCCGCAGTTTTATTTGGAGCACTTCAAAGTGTTCCGCCGTTTGTCTCTGCTCTGCTCTGCTCTGCTCTGCCATTGTTCGAAGCGATATTTTAGTTATTTTTCCATATTTATTTTCCTTTATCTGAGCAGCAGCGGCAGGAGGGGCAACATCGGGAGGGGCAGCATCGGCAGGGGCAGCATTGGAACGGGGCAGAGCACATAATTAGTGTAATTAACGCTTTTTGGCTGAGTGCGTGCAGAAAATTGTGTGTGAAAGTGCGTGGCGTGGCTGCCTCATGCCCCGTGTGTTTGTGTGTGCCTCTTCGATTCTCTCTCTCAATTCTCGGATTCTCAGCATCGGCGTTGTGGCGTTGTTTGTGTTTTCCATTCTACGGATTGAAGCCCGCTCCCAGCCATGTTGCAGGAGGTGCAGTTTGGCTGTCGTGGTGTTAATTTGTGAATAATCTGTGTGGCACGATAGGCCACAGATAGGCCAGTGCTGCATTGCGGTGGCAAACTGTATTAAGAGTTAATTAGCGGCACAACAGATAAAAGATAAGGCCAGGCCACGTCAGGCCATATTTTGGCAGACGGGAAAGGGGAATGCCAGAGTTGCCCCCCCCCAGAGAGATGCCTGGACTCTCAGCCTCAGCTGTTGTCTGTCATCAGGGGATCCGCAGCTAATAGAAACTATAAATTGATATGCGAACACACAGCCTGAATAGGGCCCAAAGAGACAGCCATTTGGCCCCTTGTGAGAGATAATTAAAAACGAAAGGGAAACATGGGGGGAGGGGGAGGCGGAGGGGGCGACAAATATTAATTGCAGAGGAGTGCAGCATGGCAGACATGGAAATGAGCAGCAATTAATATGAGACACCATCGAATGCCAGGCCACAGACACCAGCGTTCCATTCCCCCTTCCCATTTTCAGCTCCTAAACGAAATCTAATTTACACCAACTACAAGGGAGGGAGAGGGGAGTGAGCGGGGTGTGCGGGGGGAACTCCTTTTTGGGAAATTTGTTTCCAATTTTCTCTTCATTTCATGTTTTGTATTCTTCTCTGTGTATCATGGCTGAAAGTGTCATAAGTTTGACAGCACACAATTTACACGTTGATGGAAAAGGATACACACACACACACACATATGAGAGCAATGGATACATATATACAAGGAGTACGCGTCGCCTGGTGTCGCGTCGCATCGCATTTCTCGTCCACGCAAAGTGTGAAAACTCATTTGTATCAAATTTCTCACTCGCTGCTGCTGCTGCTACTCTGGATGGATGGATGGATGGCTGAATGGATAGAAGGATGGATGGATGGCTGGATGGCTGGTTGGCAGGGCGGGATTGGTATTGGTATTGGTGGTGCGTTGGGGGGACACACAAATTGATGCAATAAACTCTGCCTCGCTGACAGGACAAACTTGTCGAAGTCGACGCGATGCCCTGTGGGGGTGCAAATCCATACTCAAAGCCGAACCGATCCGATGTACGCGTACACCCCTCTGCCCCCCCTGCCTCCCCTTGTGGCCAGTCACTCACAGACTTTGACATTTTTGACACGGTTTGTAATTGACACTTGCACTTTGAAGTGAGAGAGAGCAAACCACGCGTATCTGTGTAGCTGTAGTTGTAGCTGTATCTGTATCTATGTCTGTATTCAGTAGCTGTGTGCGTGTATAGAAGTATCTGTATCTGTGCAAAGCATCACCATCTAAGAGGGAAATGATTTATTTCATCACTTGTCGAGCGAGCGACCAAAACATTTTCCATACACCAGAGAGATAGAGAGAGAGAGAGAGAGACAGGGAGAGAGACCTTTATGAAAGTAACTTTCTTGCCGTCTTCATATCGGAGTGTGGAGTCGCTGAGGGTCTCAACTGTCAGCCGTTGCATGCCCCAATTGACGTGGCATTGCGTGGTGATTTTTATTAGATTTAATGCGGCAAACAAGTCGTTCGCTTGTGGGTCTCTCTCTCTGGAGCATGGGGTGTAGATACAGATACATTTGCGAGTGTCTCTCCTCCTCGTACCAGCGAGTGCCTTCCAGGGTTCCTTCCGCAGTTGTCAAAGGAGCGCCATACGACGGGGCAGAGACAGGCAGAGACAAAGAGCATTTGTTTCTGCGTAAATGTTCGATATTCGCAAGCGACGCCCATGTAATGGACGACAGGTTGAGAGCGTCGGATGGGTGGGGACTTTAATTAGGGCAGGCGAGGCTTCGGCTTTGGCTTTGCCTTTGGGGCGGATTTTTGGGTGCGCCGCTGTCGCTGCCTCTGTGCCACTGCCTCTGTGCCGCAGTCTCTGTGTCGCTGTTGGTCGTGCAAGTGGAATTTCACTTATCGCTGATGGCCATTTCTTTTCGTGTGATTCAACAAGCTGCCAGGGCAGAGCAGTGCATTATATGCCTGATTATTGATCGTCCACTGGGGCACCGTGGGGCTCTGTGGGGCTCTGGGGTTGGCTCTGGTGTTGGAAGCGGGAGCCATTATGTTTCCGCTTTGGTGATTCGATTCAATTGGAAAGCGCGCAGGCGCACAGGCGCACCACGAAAGGCGGCGCATTCAGAGTGTGGCATTCACATTCGCATTCGCTCCATTCATGCAGGGGAGGGGAGGTGGCAGGTGGAGGCTTACTTGTCATTTGATTAATGAGACCACGCTCGGCCATCGATCTCCATTTAGCAGAGGCCGCGACTGTTCCATATCGAAGCCAAAAACGAAGACGGAAACGAAGAGGGAGACGGAGATGGAGACGGAATCAGTCATGGGGGCGTTACCGGCAATACGGGGAGAGTTTCCACCTTGTAGTTCCCCTTTTAATGGCGTTCTAATTGCGAGAGACTCTCTCTCTCTCTCTCACTCTCTCCCTCTCTCCCTCTCTCTCACTCTCTCTTTAAGCCCAAGCTGCCATGTTGCCGGCCGACTGATGCGTGAAATTTCTGCTGCCAGTCCAGGAGGGCGTGCCCAGTGACACGTCTTAACTCACGCGAGCTGTGAGCCATTGACCAGCAGCAACTGGAGGCAGCAGCGCAGCCGGCAGACACCCTTGCAGCCAGGCTTTGGCTCTAACCTCCACAATCCCTGCCTTTTACTTTACTGCCTCTCAATTAAGTCCCCCGTTGGGGGAATTCCATTCCAATCTTGTCTTTGGCATGCTGGATATCCCCAACAGAATCGAACAGGAGAGAAGTGACAATTTCCCGAATCGCCTTAACCCCATTCCCAGGGAGAGTCCCAGTGAACAGAAATTTGTATTTCTCTCGCTTTTCCTGGCTGCAAGGGCAATATCTCGGCACTATATCATTGCTCGGTTGCGATTGATGACAGCTCATGAACTGAGCCACAACTAAATTGTGGCTGCTTCTGTGGCTGCTGCTGCTGTTGTGACTGGGCCATCCCAAGGCACAGCTAAAGCAGGTCTCCAGTCCGTTCTGTGTGCCCAGTTACCCACTAACACAGAGAGAGAGCACTGCAGCTGACAATTAAGATGCACATACATAGATTGCCAGAGCCAGAGCCAGAGCCCCACATCTAGCAGAAGCCACCTTTTATCCAATCCAATCCAATCCCATCCCATTCAGTACGCAATTTGGGCGAACTGACAGTCGAGACTAAAGACCAAAGCCAGGCAGGCGGATGTGGCGGCCGAAAGTCCGTTACTTGCAGTTAGGCGACATGCAATCCACCCAGACACCAGACAGACAGACAGACAGACACCAGGAGGCAAGTACCACCGATTCGTGTGCTGCTGCTGCTGCGCAGGCGCACCTTTCGCCACAGACACACACAGACACAGACACACAATTGTCGCCCCATCGCCATCGTAAATCGTGTAATTCTCTCTGACATCCCAAAAAAACAAAAAGAAAACTCGAGAGAGACTTTTCCTGTGAAAACTTTGAACTCAATGCTTTTGGGCCTCCTCCTCTCGTGGGCGTTGAAAGACGATAGACGATAAACGATAGGCGATAGAAGGCAGGGGCAAGTTTTTTAATTGATTTGTAGTTGTTGCCTGTGTTGCAAGTCTCTTGTAATTGCCTCCAGTACGTGTGTGCTGCGAAGCTGCGACTGGCATTAGTCATAAGTACACGCGGGTTGCATGCAACCAGCGTCAACGTCAAGGAATTCGCTGTGCAATTTTCCGCTTGCCACTTAAATGTTTCGGGGTCTGCGAATGTTAGATTATTGCCAAATCATTAACTCGACCAGTCGACCAGGCCAACAGTCCAGCAGTCGAGCATATGGTCGATAAGTCTGTCTCTCGGTCGGTCTGCCTGTTTTGGCCAGCAATTTTGTTTGATAATTTATTGGCACACAGCGCACAACGACATCAATCACTTTGTACGCCGGCAGGGGGGGAGTACGGGGCAGGGGGGGTACACTTTTCCACTGAATGAAAACAAATGTTCAATATTGCCGCCAAAGTATGTAAAGTTTTTCCCGCTCTCTCCCCCGCCCCGACTCTCCCTGTCTTTGGCTCTCTTTCTGCTCCTTCAAGATACCCTGCCTCAGAGGGGGCATCAATCAGTTGGCTGTAAGAGAGAGAGAGAGAGAGAGAATAGGAGTAGTGGACAATCTCTGGCTAAGATATGGGGGGACCCTTAAGTTTCCTCCTGGAAAGAGCATTCCAACTTCGACTCTATCAATGGAGTCTCCCTCGCTTTGGCATTGTTTCTGCTGCCGCTGTCTTCGACTCTGTGCTAATGGTTTTTTGCTTTTGATTTCAACATTGTTTTGTGGGCCATGCCCCAGTCGAACCTGCTTTATTGATGATTTCTTTCGCTGCTGACAGCACAAAGGAGTCGCGGAACTTACCCTTATCCTCCCAGTACCAGTCCCAGTACCAGTACCAGTCCCAGTCCTTGCCCCTTCGACTCCTCCTTCGTTGTGATTTGACTTACTGCTCGACTTGAGTTGCAGTCGTCGCCCCGACAAACAGAAACCTACCTACCAAACACACGAATTTGCATACAGTTGAGGTTGAGATCTTTGCTGACCAAAAATGGCAGAAGCTGCCGCCGCCGCCGCCATGCAAATGAGTGGAGGGGGGGTAGGAGAGGAGATCTGCATCCATCTCCCGTAATAAAGTGATATGCGTGCATCGGAACAATGGAAGTATAAAATTAGCATAATAAAAGCCAGAGCCAGAGCCCGAGTCAGGGGCCAATGCTCGAAGAAAGTCCGCCCAGAGAGCACTCAATCCCAACCCATCTCATGGTCAGGTCAACAATGGGTCCCAGGTTCCAGTCCTGGTTGCCCTGATACGTTGACTGTCATCGAAGCAATTTGGGCCACAAAAAATCATCTAAAGTGTGACACGCATTTCAGTCACGCGCTTTCAGTCCCCGACTAGAGGACAGTGGAGGACACTGGCTCAGCCTCGAACACCTAGCTTCCAGCTCTCTCGCCTTCCAGTTGCGTGTGAAGTCTGGCCAGGAACTGGGCCACGTTGCACAGCAGACATGACACAGTTATGCGATTTATGTAACTGAGAATTATGTGTCAAAGCTGCAAGAGTGACAATGAGGCAAGTCCAGTCCCCCCCATAGAGGGGAGAGAGGGGAAATGCACTGCCAGCTGTAGCCAAAGAGGGGAAAATGGAGGAAAAGGTGCCAGTGTTAAGCAATAATCATCCCAGTCTTGCGCTTTTCCGCTTTTCATTCCGTTCTAGGGGACAAATCAACGGTCAACAAAACGAACTGGCAATAAAGTTGGCCCAGCCCTGCCACAGAGGCACAATGAGGCAGGCAGGAGGCAAGGCAGTCAGTTGGAGGCTGGGCGGCGACAGACGTGAAGCCTATCGCCAGAGCCAACACAGTGGATACTGATATGCAAATTGCTTGGCTTGGCTTGTCTTGGCCTGGCCCGGACTTCAAGTGACAAAGCCTAGCCAGGCGGACAGACCACTCCAGAATGGGTGGGAGACCCTGTCGGAATGGGAATGGGCAGGGCGCAGACAGATAGCTCGAAAGCGAAACAAAACAGTCGCCTGAAATGGGTCAGAGCATGGGCCGCCCTCCCTCCCTCCCGCCATGGGTGCTGCACCGTTTAATTATGGAGAGGGAACCCTCTTGCGCCCCCCGTAATGGGAGGACGGATGGGAGAGCTGTGGCTATGAAATTGAAAGTCGCCTTCCACATGTTGCAAGGCGACTGACGACAACTGACAATGAGTTCTCCCACAGTCCTGTTCCCTGGTGTGTGGTGTGAGTGTCTGTGTGTGTGTGGGGGGCTGCCCTGTGGGTCAGCTGTTCCGCTATCACATTTTCGGTCATTTGTTGCGCCGGAGTCAAAAGGCGGCTCTAATTAATAGTGGACTCGATTTTTATCGCTTGCTTTTAAGCAATTTATGCCACACCATTATGGGGGGGCCGAAACCGTAACCGTAACCGAAGCCCATCGAAATTGATAACGAATTCCGGACATGATGCCACCCCACCCCCACCCCCACCAGCGTGTGCATTTCAGATGAGCTGGAGCAGAGGATGGGAGCAGATAGGGGCTGAAGCTGGGATGGATGTGGGAGGTAGGACCCGCATTTTGGTAAATTGAAAATGGCCTGGCCAAAAGAGTTTTGGGTGTAACATCAAATTCAGAGCAGGTCCGGCCACCCCCACCCCCCGCTCTCCTCTTGAATCGCTTTGTGGAATGTTTTCATTATGCGTCGCAAAAGCGATGCCATTTATTTGGGTTTCGGGCTAAGGATGCGCGTGGATCCAGGACCTGACTCATGGCTTCGCTCAGAGGTGATTGCCAGATCAGCAAACGATTGGAGGGAGGGGGTGCAGGGGCTGCTGCTGCTGCTGCCACTCCCCGGAATCGTAATTGGAATTGCAATTTGCCAGCGGCATTAAATGGCCAGCAATTGTCGTCGGGCGGCCAACTCCAGTGGCAATTTGACAAATTTTTTATTGTTTTCAGCATTGGCCATAAAACGCTGTTAATGCCCCGCAATGCATTGTTTATGGTGAGTGGATAGTGGAGGGGGAGGGGGCAGTTATGGCTTACACGACTCGTTTGTATCGTGATCGAATGCAATTACATCTCGGACTGTAGTTGGCCGATAATTATGAGGAGTTAATGGAGTTTTTTGCCAAGTGTGAAGCGTTTTTTTCGCTTTTGTTCTGACTGCCAGAAGGTGGAGTGGGAGGAAGAGTGGGAGGAGGAGGAGGAGTGGGTGCCCCCCAAAGACTGTCCACCCGCAACTGCTGCTGGCAGGCACGACTTTAGCTCTGCTGTCAACTGAAACGCCCGGGAAATATGATAAATCAATAGCCCATATGCATATATGAAGCCAGATCTGAATAAATATATAAAGATTGGCAGATCAGGTTGAGGCAGGCAGCGAGAGAGAGAGAGAGAGAGAGGGAGAGAACGTGCCAAGCCATACCCAGGGCATGGTGAGTCAGCGCCGGGGACCGGGGACCGCCTGCTGCTGGCGGCTTTTGTTTCTTGGCGTTGGCCAAATGCATTGCATAACACCTACACAATGACAGGCTGATCGGCCGCTAAACAGCTGTCCAGCAGCTGATTGGCGTTCTATAAACTTCCCTGATTGATTTTTATTGAAATGGGGCACAGCTTGAGACCCGAGACCTGCCGACAGTTGCATAAATATTTCTCCCTTTGGTTTCTGGTTTCAGTTTCTGCCTATGAGCAATGGGTGCCCCTCCCCAACCGGGCGGCGGCCCCCCCTCTCTGATGAAAAATGCATAATTTCATGGGCAATTTTTAATCTGGGACGTGATTCAATTCGCCATCCAAGGAAAGCAGGCGGCAGGCGGCATTTAGACGCTTCGCAGCCTCGTCTAGCCGCGAGTTAATTTGCAAATGGCTTTTCAGGCTTCCACTGGCCTAAAGGCCACTGCAGACGCCGTCGTTGATTGGCCACGTTCGCGAAATTAGTCCGCACAGGGGACGGACGTCATAGCTTGGTCCGATTCCGGATTCCAGGCTCCAGCAGCGGATCCTCCTGAGATGATAAAGTGGTCTGGTCGTCTGGCTGCGGTGGCGGTCTCGTGTAAGCCAAGTCAATTAACTCCGCTTGGGCGACCCCTTGGCGTGGGTGGAGGTGGGGAGCTACCTGTGTTCTGCCCTCTCTCAGTTTACGCAGTTTTTGCTGCCACTAAACTTGCAGATGGTGCAACAATCTGCTGCACAGTTTTATCTCGATATTTGTTTGTGCGGCATTCCAGTTGGCCAACAGCTCAATTATGATGCCAAGTTCAGCTTTTCGGAGTGGCCTAATGCTCTCTTGACCGGGCGGCATGCAGATTGCGGATAGACGTTTTTGTTGTCCTCCACGCACGAGGCTTTTCCCTTTGTTTGCATCCCCGCGGGGGTGGGGCAGCAACCAGGTAATCCTGCCAACCACGTGAACAACGCAAAACAGACAGCGAAACAGCGAAACAACAAGCTTCACGCGGGAATTCGGATTGGGGCACTACAGAGGCATCCTGCATCCTGCCTCGTCATAAGCGCATCACTGTGGTAAATGCCGCATAGAGACCCACCGACCGACCGACCGATGCATCGAATCCGCGTCCAATATGCAGTAAAAGCTGTGCAGAGCTGGGATTAGTTTTGGGGGCCAGGGAAGGCCAATTAGTGGCAGAGGAAAAGTGCCAACTCGACGAGAACGTGCCTCCTCCTCCTACTCCTAACGCTCCAGTTTGCATTGAGCCGGCGGCGGAATATTTCGCGCTAATCGAGTTGTTACATTTACGAGGCCCAGCAATGGCCGCAGAGCCGTGCCACAACACGAGGAGAGCTGTGCCGCAAATGTCAAGAGTTCAAACGCCTTGAACTTGAGGCGCAAAAAAGCAGAAACGTGGCCCAGAGATGTGGACGTGAGCCATGAATGTGGGATGAGAACGGAGCCAGCCTAAGCTGCAGTTTATGGCTTTTGCCACGGAATACTCTGCCCCACTTTGGGGCATTCACGAATAATCCATCAGCAAGAGTGAATGGCGGAAATGTGCATCTCGTATTCGGCTTGAAGTTGGTACTAAAAGATACTCTGGACTACAGATCTGTGGCGGTCTCTCCCGCGGTCTGACAATCGCGATCTCAGCGTGCGCAAGCCCGACTGGGACTCGGACGCTGCTGCGGCGGCGGCGGTGGCTTCCAACGCTTCTGCCTGCAGGCCAAGTCAGGTCGGTCCAGGCTTTGAGTCGGACTTCGGCACAGCTTGAAATCATAGAGCGGGCAACTATTTTAGGCTGAAAGGTGTTAACTGAGCGGCCCGCGTTTCGCGCAGTGTAGCAGCCGCTGCGGCCCATCAACGCCGCTGATTATGATGCATGACCAGAGGACACACAGCTGGGGTAGGGAGTGCAGTGAGTGGGACCTGCGTGTGGATCACATGTGGCGAGGCGGCGGCGAACAACAAGTAAAAGAGATGCCGACGTCATGATGAACCCCCGATTGCTGCCGCCTCATGGCTGCTGGCTGGGACTGTCTTCATTACCCACCCCTGCGGGGCACAAGCACATTGTCTAATTACATAATGCAATGCAAATTGCTTGGGCCACGCCCCACGAACCATTTGGCAGACCCCAGACTTAACCCCAGTCGGAGACGCCGGGGACCACCCAACCTAAAAAACTGCACTCGATTTGCAGGCCAATGAAATAGAAATCGCAAACAATGACAGGCAGACAGACAGACGGACAGACAGTTTAAAAAGAATATAAAATTGTGGACAAAAAATGCGCAAAAATGCGCAAAACTCTAATGGAAATGAAAACTCTGAACTCCCCCCCGCCCCGCCCCCAGTAGATCCCAGTAACCGAAACCTTGACGTTCTAAAATGCCAATTATAACTGGCGCAAATAGCCGTGCAAAAAACCAGCTCAAAAGCCAAAACCAAAGCCAAAGCCAGCTTCTCCCAGCTTTGAGCCAGAAACAAGAGGCAGTCAGGCAGGAGGGGGGCAGGGGGGCAGGCAGGGTGGGCAGGGTGGGCAGGCAGGGGGCAGTCAGGCAGATGGGGGGCAGGCAGGTGGGGGGCACCATTGTGCCTGGCCTTTGTGGATGTTGTTTTTCATCATTGGGTTTTCCAATCGGCTGCGGGCCTTAAACAATATTTGTCAAGAGGGGGGCCAGGCACAAAGGTTTATAGCCAGTTGATTTGTCAGTGCCAAATCGTGACGGGGATATATACAAACACAGATATAGTAATGGTAATGCCCCATAGAACTTGCCCATCAAATTGATTTGTGGAATGACATTTTGGTAATGTCTCTGAATGGCCTGAACAACAGCAACAGCTCGCTAACCCCATATCAATGGTTGATAACAGAAGTATATTCTCTCGCTCTTTCGCCCAGATAAGTGTTATCATCTTCGTATTTGTGATATGTCTTGGCTCTTTGGTAGGGGCAACCAGGGTATAGGCTCACTAGGAGCCCAGCACACTTGGGCCGGACCACGAGCATACATATAACCAGGGTATAATCTAGTCGCATGTTCTTCTTCTGGTGAGGGACGGACCCACCTTTGAGTTGGCCGCTGCACTCGCATGAACCACTAGATCGAACGACCCCAAAACATATCGACTCGCCTCGCTTTGAACTCGTTAAATATTCGATGGGGTTTTTCCTCCAATTGAAATTTGTGGCTTTAATCCCCCCGCACCCCCTTGAGTTGGAGCGTAGCCTGGTAATTGGCAATTGTTTGCCGAAGGAAAAATCAGAGTTTTTGTTTCTTGTGCCTAATTGAAGCTGCAATTATTGATTGGATGCAAATTGATTGGCAATTGGCAATTGGTTAGATGCCTGCACCTGTAGCCACCTGCACATAGCAGAGCTCCAAGAGTTCCGAGTTAATGAGGCCCGAAACTCCACTCCAGTGGGGCAGAGTGGCAGAGTGGAGTGGAAGACTGATGTTATTCAAAACTACTTGGCAAAAGTCCTCTCCTCTCGCATTGTGTGTGTCTCATGACAAATTTGCTGCTGGGACTTGAAGTTGGAGTGGAGGGAGGGGTGGGCTGTGGCAGATGCGTACGAGTATGTAAACGATAGGAGAGTAACGGACTCTAACGGAGAGGAGAGGATGCCACATGTTAGAGGCAGACTGTGGTGGATGTGTGTGGCAAAAGTTTTCCCTGTTTGGCCTCTAGTTTCTCCTCTCGACCCTTCAGCCTCCAGCCGAGAGATTCTTATGCTAATTGTTGGCATAGGTGGAGCATAGTAAAACATTTCGTTAACATTATCAAGCACCACAAGTTCCGCAAGGCATGCCCCATGAGCCACCCGCAATGAGCTGCAGGATGCAGGTATATCAAGGTATATGGCAGCCAAGCAAAAGGGAAATGCGAAATGCCGAATGATTTTCCTGCTTTTCAGCAACGACCAATCAAAATCAAAGCCAAAAATCAAACAAAAATCGTTGCAACTCATTGAAAATTCAATTCCCAGCCGCGACTGCAGCTGCAGCTGCGTTTGTTGTTGCCACTTGTTGTTACTTCGAATGGTTATTACAATGTTTTACCACTGTTTTCTGTCCGCACTGTCGGCAGAAACTAGACTCTCGAAGTGGTTCCGATTCGGGGTAATAACACATAAATGCCTATCACATGTGCCATGTTTCATGCTGCATGCTACAGGCTGACCCACATGCCAATTGGGGAGGGGGTTGGGGGGGAAACGCACAAAAATGCTGACCAAACAGAATGCCGCTGCCAGAGTTAAAGAGATTACCGGAGAGCGATACGTGGGGCCCGCATCGCATCGAGTGCAGTGAAAAATTATTGCGAATGCAATTGGCAAATATAATTATGAACTGGTCGGGCCGAGAGGGGCGGGGCGGGGCGGACGCTCGATGATTTTCCACTAAGCGAACAGTTTAATTGAATTTCCAGCGATTCGAATTTGTTTGCTGCCGAAAATTGCTTGACTGGCATTTGATTGATCCTCTAAACACATTACGGCACTGCAGCAGCCAAGTCGTGCCATCCAGATGCCTGGAAATCGCTGTGCTCAGATCTCAGATCTCTGCCGTAAGAGTAGAGTCTCTCTCTCTCCCTCTCCCACTCCCACTTGCTGGCTGTCTTGGGGCCGATTTACGAGTATTTTGTGTGGACTGGGACACAAAAAGTGAAAGGATTTACATGGCCCAGTGTTTTATTGGCCGGTTTCGCTTTCGTTACCCTTTTTTCTTCCCCACCCCACCACCCCCCCGGCCCCCTGGCTCTCGCTTGCATGTCAAATTAATTGATCGCCCAGACATTGGCTCTGTCTCCGTCTCTGTCTCTGTGACGTGTCGGCAGGTGTTGGCCGAGGCCTCCTCCATCATCTGATCGGGCAGAGCGTGTTGATTGAAAATGAAAAGTCGTCTATGGCCGTTTGGCATTTGCAATCGAACACACACACACACAGACATATGCATAGTGAAAGTGAGACAACGGATTTATTGCCCCCCATTATCTAGGGTAAAATGAGCAGTTAATCGCCCCCAGCCCCAGTATGTACCATACACATGCCAATCAGATGGAAAACTCAGGCAGGCATTAAGCCAGGCTAACCAACTGCTCATTCGCAATGCCAATCAATCGATGAGTGGCCAAAGGCCATTTGGAAACACGGTTTTCGGTTAAGGTAACAGTTAGGACTGTAGGATTTCCATGAGGAAAAGCTTGGATGGTTGGATGCATTTCAGAAGCAATAAAAGAGGATATAGACAATGTGTTTAGACCTTAAAAGACAAGTTTAGACACTTATGAGCAGAAACATCGGGCCTTATATGTAATTTTACAATGATAGAACGGCAACGGGTGCATCGGTACTGCGAGTAGCCAAGCATCAGTATTTTTGGACTAAATTGGGGTCTTAATTGCTTACTGCCTCTGACTTTGGGCTATTGTGTGTGTTAATGAGTGGACAGATCACTTCTTCGCTCGCACCCAAGCAGTCATAAGTTCTTCATGCATGATTTCTACTTGGAATAGATTGGTTTTATGTTTATCTCATAATGCACTTGATTTACTTCGATCCAAAGTATCATTCAATATCTTTCCCTACCTCCAATCCATATGAGCATTCAGTCAGGTGCTGCGCTCTCAATAGTGCACCTTCCTAATGGCCGTGGAGCCCCATTTGCATCCCCTCAAAACGTGTCGAAACTCTGGCGTTTTTTGACAAATTTCTTAAAGCGTTTCATTGGCGTATCGTTTGCATAATTTCCACATTAATACACTAATAATTCCCTGGCGACAGAGTCCGGCCCTGCCCTCCTGCCCCGCCCAGAAGGCACCGCTGGCTGCATATTAATTTCCATCATAAATTACCCGAAAAGAAAACCCAATAAAGAGTTGTCATAGAACCCCCTCCCCAACCCCCGAAAAAACCCCCAAAGAATATTCTCATATGAACATAAATATATTGAAAAAGTAAGAAGTCGACTGCCATTTATTATTCTCTGTATGTGTGTGTGTCTCTCTGTATGTGTGCCAGCATGTCTATAAAATATTAAAATTATATTTCATTTGCAATTGTCGCCAGGCAGCAAGAAGTCGTCGGGCGTCGGGCGTTGCGTTCGTTTCGCTCTTTTTTTGGCGCCTTTTGTTTGAAATATAATAAATGTCTGCCAGGCAGGAACGAGAGAGGGCAGGGGGGCACGAATGGGGTGCCCCACATACGCCCAGTTTCTATGAATTGTGACCTGTCAGCGGCTCTAAGCGGGTCCAGTCCCAGCCCCGAGATTTTTATGTGTGAAACACTTTCTGATTGCCGCCAAAAAATGGTTGGCGCTTTGCAAATGACATTTAATGAACACTTTTGGGGCCAGATTGAAAATGTAATCAAAACGTTTAGGCTGCCAGTTCCTTAGGTCGTTTTTATGACTATGATTTATGATGATGTTGATGCTTCGTTAAAGCCTGCAAAGGACAATAAGGCTTTCGTTCACATGAGATCCAGATAAACTGTCAGACGAATGAACTATTCAGTGCTTGCATATAGATAGTGTTCGATTCCCCAGAAAGTCACCAAAACAAGGCAGGTAATCGCTTTTGGTAAACCTTGTCACGCCTTCAAAGACTCTCCATAATTACCGAAAAAAAAAAACAAAAAAAAAAGAAGAAAAAAAGACGAAAAAAAGCAACAAAAAAAAAAGTCGAAAAAAAGCAGAAAAAAGGGAAAAAAAAGAAGAAGAAAAAAAACAACGAGAAAAATAAGTTGAAAAATCCGAAATAAATATGAAACGTTCCATCGATTTGCATAATGTTTAAAGAGAAACCACGAACAAAACGAAATATGGAAATGACCGACGACGGGCGGGGGACAGTACCCGCCATATACATAATTAGTTTTGTGACACCTCGAAAATAAAACCCCCGGTTGCCGCATGGCAAATAAATATTGGAAGATGCACATAAACATAATCGTATTATCGTTACAGCCGATGATGGATAGAAAATAAACATGTTTGGAGTATGGCATGGGGCATGGTGCATGGGGCATGGGAAGCGCGGTGCTTGGAATGACAGAACTTAACATAAAATAACTATTAAATGCTGCAAAAGGGTTGCGGCTGTCTGCTGCTGCTGCTGCTGTCTGCTGCTGCTTCTGCTGTGTCCTTATGACAACTCTGTCCGAGTAGTGCCACAAAAAGTGGCAGACAGGCAGGCATAAATCAATGTTTCTTGGCGAGCAGTTGACGTACTCGAGGCTCGATTGATCGCTGGCTGGCTGGCTGGAACGAGCGTGCCATAAATTATTGGATATTTGACAGTAGCGATCATGTAATGAGCGAAAGAGAGGGACAGAGAGATCACCAACTGCTTAATTGATAAGTTTTTGTGTTGGTTCAGGACAGACTGGTTCTCAGAGACAGCAGAGACCTTATCACTCACTAGCTCTGGTCTGCGTGATGTATTGTTAGCCGTGACCAAATCGTGTAATAAGCCGTCCCCATAAAATTGCCAACTTTGCGAAGATAATGGCTTGCTGCTGCCGCTGCCCGATGGTTTATCGCCTCTGTTAATCTGGCGACATTATGTCAAACAAGGACAGGCGGCCATGGAGAGTGTGCTTGTGATATGGGCCCACGGACAGGTTCGCTCTCTAGAGCTCCATCTCCTCCTTCCCGCCAAAATGATCGATTGCGCGCAAACGCATTGACATATCGACATGAATCTTGCATTATTAAGCAACGCCAGGAATTTTAAATGAAGACCGAGACGAACATCCACCGCGCAGCATCTCTGACATTGGCAACAGTTGCCTGTTGGCCTGTTGGCTTGTCGCTGCCGTTTAGCTGCGATTGTTATCGTAATGATGCGTTCGAAGGAAAAGCAAAGGCGAAGGCAAACGCATTCCGCACTCGCCATTGCCATTGCCATGGCCGTCACATTCACACGCCGTCCATCCGGGAAAGGAAAGCCAAGCCGCCTGGAAGCCTGGAAGGGCCCTGGGACGACGAGCAATGCGAGAAAATTAATAATTTCGCATCGACACCCAATTGGCAGCAGCAGAAGCCCAAGCCCGAGCCAAATGACAACCAAGCCGATAATAAATTATATTTTATTTCTTTTCAATGCTAATGCAATGTCGTCCTCCTCCTGCTGCTCCTCCTTCTCCCTGGCGGATGTTCAGGTGTTCCAGCCGCCATTTTGGTTGTAATTAGAAGAGGAATCTTTCTCTGGGCTGAAAGAAGATGGAAGAGCAATGCATGTCCATGCATGTCCACATTCTGAATTCGATTCTGGCCATTCCGAAAATTGGAAATTATAATTGGAATGCAAATCGCAGGATTAGTTGGGGGCCAGCGTCCAATGTGCAATATTTGTGCCCGCAATAAATAAATATGCAATCAATATACAATATTCAAATATGTTCGACCTTCTATCTGCCTTTAATTTAATAATAATTGCGTGCGTGACTTTTGGTTGAAAATAATTCTGGCCTCCGTCCTGTCCTGGCACGATTATATTATATCTGTGGCGTAGCACAATAAGTCCAATCAATCAAACTGTTAATTAAGTAACACACACAGTTGATTGTTTTTTGTCATTTGTTTTTGCTTTTGTTTTTGTTTTAACCAGTAAACACAGCAAACGGACACAAAGGGGTATATCCTATTCGAGGAGAGGCTTGTAACGGGAAGTAAAGATGCATCCAATGTACAGTAGTCATACTATGCAAGCGAAAACAAGATACAGCTTGCTTGTTGAGTGAACTATGACCCTACACCCTGTCTAGAAGAAGGAGGAAATTTCGAAAGAGAACAAAAAATAAATAAATATAAAAAAATAATTATATAAGTTAAAATAAATAAATAAATATAAATAAATAAATAAAAATAAATAAATATAAAAAAATAAATATATAAGTTAAAATAAATAAATAAATATAAATAAATAAATAAAAATAAATAAGTAAATATAAATAATAAAAAAATAAATATAAATAAAAACTAAATAAATATAAATAAAGAAATATAAATAAATAAAACTATTAATTCTAATATAAGAAACCAAATTTAATAAACAAATAGAAATATTAACAAATAAATCGCAAATGAAAATAAAATAAAAACAAAACCAAATCCATTTGTTACCATTAAAATTTAAAAATTATTGTTTATCTCCTAAAACATCTAATAACAAAAACAGAGATTAATGTTCGAGTTATTTCTTCAGTGGCACAACATAAAATAGATTTATTCAGTATGTATGGAGTATGTATTACAAAAGAAAGACTTTGATTTGGACACACAGAACATTCGAGAGACACTGCAGAAGATCAGAGCCTCGATACATAGAGCAGCCGTAGGTACATGCGCAGTGTTGCTTTTCGATCGATATCTTCTTATTTTGGCGGTTAATTTGAATAATTAAGATACATAAAATTAATATTTTTTAAGCATTAGGAAAAAGACCAAATAAGTAAATTAAATATTAAATATTATGTGTATTCCCCGATTCGACGTTGAGTTCTTGTCCTTCGTGGCTGTTAATTAGTTTGTCAGATGTTTGAGAGTCTGAAGACGACCCCATGAATGCTCTGCATTTGGGTATTTGCATGGAAATTCATTTTAAATTTTAATTAACAAAAAATATGATTTGGCAAATACCAAATCCAGGAGTCGACCACCTGTCACAGGGATTACCAATAACATACATATATACATATATGTATGTATGTAATCCCTGTGTGTGTGTATGCATTGAACGAATCCAATTGAAGACTACGGACAGACAATAGTAATCAATTATGCAATTGGCAATTGGCAATCGAGTGCAGCCCAACATGATGGGAGGTGGGCCAACCCCAGGCTCCCTTCTGGCCAACTCTTTGGCCTGTCGGACTGAGCCAGAACTGTGTCAGCTGTCAATTGCACGGGACAGGCATCAGACTCACTCTGCGGCTGCAGCAAGGTGGCAGGGCAGCACAGCTACATGTATGTAGATGTACCCCAGAATGATGTAGAAGTTATATGAAAAATTAAGTAGCCCGGGAGATTTATGGCCTCCCGACTGCAGAACTGCGACAAAGACACTCAGTCCTGGGAAAGCCAAAGCAGCGACTGTCCTGCTCTTTGTTTCGGGGTTTTTATTTGGAGCGACTTGGGTGCACTTTGCGATTTGTCAAAGAGCGCAATGTGGCCAAGAGAAATGTCTGGCCAAGTTGGCAGAAAGAGAGGGAGAGAGAGCCAACAAAAGTTGCTTTGCTTAGAATTTATCTACTGTCAGCTGTCTGACCAGCCACCCTGCACGCAGCAGTCGCCCCCCCCTGTCCCCCTGTCCGGGACATTAAAAAAGTTATGACAGTGTCCTTGTTGACTGCGTTACAATTCTTTTGCTGCTGCTGCTGCTTCTTGGGCCGGCTTTGGCCATTGTTTGGCAGCAGCAGCAGCAGAATTCTTGGCCAGTTGTTTTCCCAGATTGTTGTTTATTTGTTTACGGCCAGCCAGGAGCAACTTTTGATGTCCTGCCAGAGGAGCGCGGGTGTCTCTGGCTCTTACCCGTAACGCCAGAAGTTTTATGCATCCTTGGACTGGCATTCACTTGAGATTTATGGTCTCGAAGCATTCGCTCCCACCATTCGCTCTTAGCCTGGCCAATGACAGCAATAAACATTTTATATATGAAATGCCCTCTCAGCAGTGCAGTGCTGCAAACGCCCTCGAAGCTCATTAGCCATCAGCAGGAGCAGCAGGAACAGTAGCAGCAGCAGCAGATGAGAAGCAGCAGCAGCAGCCAGTGACCCAGGCATAACCAGTTGTGGAACGATGTGACATGATTGCGGACAGATTGCAATATAAACCCGAGCCAGGCACTGCATCTCCAACTGTAGCAGCAGCGGCAGCAGCGGCAGCAACTGGCACATAAAACACAGGTCCGCACAAGTTGTCAACCAGTTGGCAGCTGCACGGAAACATTTGCTTCCTTAAACAGTTGGCCAAACACAGTGCTCACCAGTCCAAGACCAAGACCAAGACCACAACCAAGACCTGCATCCAAGTCCAAGAGCAAGACCATGAGCAAGTCCAAGTCCAATGCCAATGGCAATGGCAATGCCGATGGCTTAAATTATGGTCAATGGAATTTTTATAGATTTTCCTAAGGAGCGCTAGCTGTGGCAGAGCTGCTGCTGCTGCCGCTGCTGGTGGACCGCACAAAAAGTGTGCAACAAAATTAAATGCATTTCATAATTTCTGCGGCAGCCTGGAGATGTCTGGGTCTGGGTCTGCCTCTGCGGTCGCTTTTGGCTGCGGCAAGTGCAACATTGTCTGTCTGTTAACTTATTGACACCCATATTTGGGATTGAATCATTAAAGCCAGTTTGGCTGCGACTCTCTGGCTCCCTGGCCAGCGATCTCTGCCCCATTACCACCGCCCCGCTGCGATCTGTCCGCGTACGCGGCTGCGGCCCGTTTAGGCCGTTTGTTTATTTGGCTATTGTCTTGGCCGTTTTAGACAAATTTTATTGGTTTACGCACGCGCAGTGACGTTGACAATGTGACCTTGTCAGCATTAGTGACAAGCGGCCAAAACTGTTATCATATTTCTCCCAAACGGAATTGGATTAGAACGGTTTTTGGTTTGCTTTTTGAATGGCAAAGCCACTAAGAGAGAGGACATTATGGAAACCCCTATTAGTGTTGGTAAAGCGTCTTTGGAGTGTTGGATAAAACTATTGATGGATCTGCCACTTGCAGCAATTAATTCCACACTCAACCATGGGAAACGAATCAGGTTTCAGCTGTGCGAATTTTGATTGCACCGCCCCACCGGGGGCCTATCAAAACGATCTAATGAGGCACTTAATTTGCCTGCCACATTGTCATGCTGCCAAGCTGCCACAAGCCTGTGGGTGGCATTGGGGTGTAGGTAGTCCGACAATCGCACCTATCTAATAACTTCATTAACCAATCAATCAAGCTGGCAACAGAGTCTGTGAGTCATTCAGTCGAATCGGTGGCGGCAAACGTGAGTGGGCCCCCCCTCCCCGACGGAAAGCTAACGGAGTGCAGCCGGAAAGCACAGCTGAGCGGAGCTTGAAAGCCCCGTGAAAGCTTTCACGAGTGCATGCAATGCTCGTCGCTGGTCGGCCACTTCCGGCTCGGGGGAGGCACGACTGCACACGAAAGCCGGCGGCAGAGCATATGTGGACAAAAGCTCACATGTGCGTGGGAGTCACACAGAGAGAGAGAGAGAGAGACGGAGAGAGAGAGCGTGTGGGTTCGTTTTACCGGCCGCATGCATATAAGTTCATTTTCGCTTGCTCTCCCACGCCACGACTCAACGCTCACTCTCACTCTCAGCTGGTTGGCCAGGGTCAGGGATAGGGCCGGGGCTGGGTTGTCAAAAAGATACCGGAAGTAGGAAATTCGGTTACCAAATGCATTTCGTGTGCGCCAACATTTCCGTTACGGACGCCGCTAACAGAGCCGCAACAGAGCCGTACACTGGAGCACCGTTTAGGCCACCGGCAACAGAGCAACAGAGCAGGCAATACACAACAGATCACACACGAACACACACGACATGCATGTGCGTAGGCCACGTAACGGTTAAATGCACTCGTGTGTGTGTGGGAGCTTGGAACATGTTGGCCGTGCGGTTCTTGTCACGGCTAAGACCCGTAACACGGTTCGACGGAAATGCATTTTGAAATCTTACAGGCGGGAAAAACTGCCCCCACTCAGTGGCAGCATCCCAGGGCCTCGGGGGGGGGAAGGCCAACGAGGTTAAGGTTGGAACAGAATTGATTCTTTTTACTTATTTCTCTCAGTAAGCCCTTATTTGGTGGTGGAAGGGTTGTTGGTCCAAGTCAGAGATTGGTATAGCCGCCAGCTGTTCCCCCCATTGGCAGGGCGGACGAAACCTTTAAGTAGTTTTGTTTAATTTGAATATAAATACTCATTTAATTAGCAACTCTGCTGCTGAGGAGAGACTTCCTGGCAGACCGACCTTTGATCTCTCTAGCAAATGTGTAAATATTTGACATTAATTACAAGTTGTATGCAACCCTCCACCGCCCCCTCTCCCCCCCTGTGCTGTGGCGGCAATAACTGGAAAATTTATTTAATATTCACTTATGAAGCCGAAGTCTGCTGCTGGGGGATGCTGGGGGGGATGCTGAAGTTGTGACGGCGGCAAATTGCTTAAGCGCTTATTTGTCAACTACGACGGGGGTGCGGGGGTGGCATCCACAGGCACAGGCCTATAAATTATATACATTATGTATATAGGCAGTGAGAACTCATTAATAGGAAGATACGCAGCCAGCAGCGACTCTTAACCCATGACGGCCCATCAGGGCATCAATTATTCAGGCGGCACGCGACGACGAGAAATGGCCGCCGGCAAAATGGCGGCAATGTCGAGGTCCGTACTCCGTTACTCGCTTGGGAAATCATGTGCGTGCCTCTATGTGTGTGTGGGAAGATCAGAGCTTTTGGAGTGCGTGGTAAACAGCTTGAAAGCCCCAAAAGTTAACCCCCCTTCCCCCTGTGTCGCTACTCGAAAGTGCGGGGAAAGGAGGAGGTTGCACTTGCAAAATGAGTTCGCCAGTAATGGAAACAGCCAAGGGGATTTGCCCGATGGTACAGTAGACCCCCATGTACTTTCACTTTACATTTAAGGTCCAAAATGTATCTTAAAGGACAGTCACTCGATTGGCAACCATTCATCGATTTGCCAGCAAGCGAGGCGGGTTCTCTCATAGAAAAAAGTTTTCCTTGTACAAAATTCAGCCACGTCAAAGGGCAGAAGTAGAAGTAAATCCATAATGAACGGACGTTTGGCAACAATTGAGGATACCAAGGTGAAGAGTTGGCTACAATCTGGCCTGCGGCTGGGTGTTACTGTGGCCCTGCATCCGTTTGAGTACTCCCAGACGCTGATTCAGCTGGGCTATGAGCCGATTGCGGCCGTTCCTGGCACCTCGTGGACCGGCAAACCAATCCTGAGGCTGCCAAACGTTTTCCAATACACCAGTCACATCCAGAGAATCGATGGGTTCTATGGCTGCTATCGCGGCTTGGCACCAAAGCTGGTTGGATCCGTCGTGGCGAGGATGGTGAGCGAGGGTGTGGCCCAGAAGCTGGGACTAAACCATTGGGATCAAACCAAGGATGACACAGATCTGCTGGCGAAAGACGAGCATGCTCGATTCAAGCTTAGACTGAAGCGTGACATTGTGGCGACTGTAAGCGGAGTGGTGGCGTCGCATCCTTTTCACGTGATCTCGGTGCGTATGATGGCCCAGTTTGTTGGCCGGGAGACTCTGTATAGTTCTCTAGTTGGTTCGATGGCGGAGATCTGGAAGACTGAGGGAATTGGTGGCTTTTTTGCTGGCCTGGTGCCCAAGCTCTTGGCCGACGTGGCATTTGTGGTGCTCAGCAGCGCCACGGTCTATATTGTTAACAAATATGTGATCAAGGAAAAGTTGGCCAGGCAGAACAACGCTGCCATGCTGAAGTTGGCCTGTTCCAGCCTGGTGTATCCCCTGCTGGTGGCTTCCACCTGCTCGGCTGTGGGTGGATCGCGTCTGAGGGCTGGCCAACCGCCCCTAATGCCCGCCTACGCCAATTGGGTGGACTGCTGGAAAGATCTGCTGGCACGTGGGGAGCTCAGTCGGGGTGGCACGCTCTTCTGGCGCACTCAAAGCAGAAGTTCATCCATCATTTCGAGTAGCTTTGTGCCATGACTATAGGGCAGGATAAAACCAACTATAGATCTGCTGCATTCCCATTCCTATATAGCCTTTCGTTCTATCTAACCTCACAGTGAGCCCGATTTATCAAAATTCCTTTCAAATGAAACAGTTTTCCCTTCAATGTTACATGCATATTTGGCTAATTATGAATAATGGGCAATAAACAGCACATAATTGCTCGCTTGTGTGAAATATAACACTGCGAATTCATCCACCGTGCGATTAGAGCCAAGACAAGCCTTTGCCATTGCCATTGCCAAACTGTTGCCCAACAAGACATGTGAAATGGCCTCCCTCCACCCGATACTTTAGATTTCACCTCGCTATCAAATACTGATAACTTGAAGGCTGGGCTGCTGTGCACATTCTGCTGGAACTACATCGTGTTATCCATTCTAATTAGCCCTTCTCATGCTCTCTCTTCGCTCTTTTCGCCCATCCTCCTGCTGCGGCCACATCTAAGGAGGTCTGCATCTCGGCATCGCTGCATCGCTGCCTGAAATTTACTCTGGCCATTTGCCGTTTAACATGCACTAAATTCATCTCGTTGGACCAGGCCAGGAGGCTGGGCCCCCACATTAATTTACGCGCACTTTGCCAGCACTTTGGGGCTGCTGGTAGATGCTGTGGCTATGGCTATGGCGATGCGATGCTTATCTGCCGGATTAGCCCTATATCATTTCATTCTTATTCGGCTGGCGGCTAACGGTGGGCGCTCCCTTTGGTGGGTAACATTTCTAAATTAATTAGCAACCCAACGGTGATGGTGGCTGAGCCAAAGGCTTGGCTTGACTCCTCTCCACTCCTCTCCGCTTCAGTTCGGTTCGTTTCGGTTGAGCAACAATTTTTGACAGCATCAGCCAAAAACAACAGCAGCGAAAAATACTGCAAAAACTGGGAAAAGCCAGTTAACATTTCGGTAGTCGTCGGTCGGGAGGCTCTCTCTTATCTTTGGGCCACACGAGGCCGGGCAACGTCGACGGCGACGACGACGTCGACGACAATTTATTGACAAGACAATGGCGCTCGGCGTATGTAATTAATCTCGACATAATCTGAGTAGATAATTTCTGCAGCTCGTTGTTTGCTGCCACCGCCGCTGCCAGGCGATGTTGTTGCCTGTTTGTGCCTGCCTCTGGCTGCCTGTTGGCGGTCTATTTTGGTGTGTGTTTGTCTCCTCGTCGCCCGCTTTGGTCATGTTCTTTTATAGCCGCTCCTGTGGCTGTGCCTGTGCCCTGTCAGCTTTATGAAGTGCACATGCATCCCATATAAAGGGCCAGGGACAAGCGGCGATATTGTCCTTTTACGGCCTGCCCCGCACATTGCTCTGGCCTTTTTCAATTAAGTAAAATGCAGCAAATGCAATCTGCAGAGAAATGCATTCCATAAAGTTGAGAGAATGCCTTTTTCCGCCGGCCTGAAATCTGGTCTGGGCCCGGGCTTGGGTCGTACTTTGGCCTAGATTCGACCTGATGCTAAAAGTGCTCTGGCCATTAATTTTGCGGAAAACTCTACACTCTGGAGGGTGGTGCATTGAGAGTATGTCCGACACGATCCTAACCGCCATTCAATGAGATACATTTGTATCTACAGGTCATACCTTAGTCGGTAGCAGTCTCCGGGCAGCACTTTATGGATTATGAGTACGTGGGAAAGTTGAATTCATATCAAATATTTAGTATGAAATGCTGTAGTGCACCCGCTAGGTATCCCCCCGCCGGCGTTGCAACAATGAATTTACATTAATGATGAGGCAGCAGCTCCAAATCCCGTGCATCCTCATCCTCGAACTCTGGCGGAATCGTAAAGCAAATGAAACTATGCGGGGCACTTCTTCCAGGCGGCTCGCCTGTATGCAACTTTAATGCCCAGGAATGGGTCTTCCCATCCACAAACATACCTTCTAGCCTGCCTCCTGCCTGTGCAGCGTCATCTCCGTGGGTGGCCATTTGGCCGATACTTTATGGCCATGCATATTTCAGATAGCGAAAGTGAAATTATGAGCCGCAATTTTTGGCAAACTTTAGAGTGGATCTCTCGTCGGTCGATGCCGCACCCCAACAACAACAACAAAAACTCTCAGCCATCTAATGTCAGCCAGGAGACGGAGCGGTGGGGCCTTTTTGACAACTCATCAGAGAGTTGATTGCCATTTAAGAGCCGGGGTGAAAACGATATTAGAAGACGACGTTGGCTTGTAAAGTTGTTAAATTTAGTAGTGGAAGTGGCACAGCGAAATGTCAACTACTTTTCATAGTTTATGCCACGAGGAGTGGCATGTCGGTAATCGGATTTAATCTACAGGGATCTCCCGTCCCTGTCTAGATAAACTTTTCATTTTTTGCACATTTTTTAGGGCTTTGTTGCTTATGCGTGGGTGGGTTCTCAAGTTTATACAATCTATTCAACATATAGACAGGTTTCTTCCAAAAACTATAAATAGAACCAATTACTAAAAGAAAAAAAGAGAGGGAGGGAATACAAAAAAAGTACTTCACTTTACCCCAGATGGGACTCGAACCCACAATCCCCGGCTTAGGAGGCCGATGCCTTATCCATTAGGCCACTGGGGCTTGCCGTTGAGGGTGGCTAAGTGCCAATACAGTCTTCGGACGGAACATGCGCGTAGATAGCAATGTAGATCGTATATGCTCCGTATATGCATGTACACAAGTATGCGTGTGAATACGTGTTTGTGTGTACAGTTGGCTGCATGCGTAATTTGCACAGCTGTTCATCCAGTTATTCTTTGCTGTAAAATCGAATTTAATATTAGTACATATATATCTATAGATATATCTTAAATGCAAAATGTATTTAATTATTATTTAAATATAAGGAAACCTTTTGTAGGTCATACACAAATTTTGAAAATTAAAACAAAACTAAGAGAACAAATATTACACAGATATTCTTGTTTACTTGATTCGTTTCTTTATTGACGCATACTTCTATTTACCCAGTTGTTTCCCTTCAAAAAATGTTCTATTGTTTAAGTGATTGGTTCTTGCCGGCTGCCCGCCCGCCACTCATAATGGATTTTGGTCAGCGGTTAGAATACGCCCCAGTGGCCTAATGGATAAGGCATCGGCCTCCTAAGCCGGGGATTGTGGGTTCGAGTCCCATCTGGGGTAAAGTGATGTACATTTTTTATATTTTTATATATTTTATATCTCCTTCATTTATTTGGCCTATGTTTCTCGTATTTGATTATTCAAAAGAATGTGACATGGTTTCTGCGCCTTTAGTTTGTATTAAGGTAGCAGGCTATTAGCCCATTTGTTATATGCAAATTGGCATTACGTAAGCTGGACCATTGACAGCAACTGGCAGCCACTGTCTGCTGTCTGTCTGCCGTCTGTCTATGGGACTATTGATTTTTTACTTGTGTTTCGGCTAGTCGCTTTATTTATTACAACTACATTAAACCGAAAATGTCACGACATTAATTTCGCAAATGCGATTAATAAACGTCAGCATAATGTCATTGTTTGCAAATGCCCCAGTGAGCGATGTGGCTGTTGGTGTTGCTCTTTCGGGCCAGCCATTATGCACAAGCCATTGACCACAAGTCAAGCAGAGTCAAGACAAGTCGGAACATGATTTACACCCATCCATTGTCTCTAGTTGTGCCAGGAGTCCAAAGGGGAGTCCAAAGGGGCGGAGAGGCATTGTCCCGTGCAAGGTGTCCGAGAATTGTGCGTGTTACTTGGAGCGCGCGACCCAGATCTCGGGTCGGTTCTCGGTTGTGGCCATCTGGAACATGGCCCACTAATGAGAGAGACCGAATGGAAATTAAAAACTTGCAAATTGAAAAAGAGAGGCAGCCGCAGCCGCAGGAGAGGCGTGGCCCGGAGTGGCATGTGCCCCAGAGGCAACTGCTCCGATGGAAACCTTGAAATGTCGCTCACTCGCACAGCAACGCAAAAAGTTTTCCAGGCCACAAATCGCTTTGGCAGCCGGGCGCATGCAAAAGCCAATCTTGATTACAATCAGTATCAGAGTTGCGTCCGACAGATGCCGGTCGTAGATGCTGGGTGGAGGCGGCGAGGCGCCTTCAGGGAGGAGCGGAGCTATGCCCAAGGAGGGCTGTGCCCATCAGGCCGCATGTTTGCATGTGGCCAGGCGATAAAGATCAAATGAGAAATGAATGTCGCCGACGCAGCCTCCAATCTCCACTGACGACGACGGCCTAGTTGCATGCTGCGTGAATATTTGCCACGGTGACAAGATTTGTGTGCCACCAGCTGCAAACGAGACCAATTTCTGGCCAGCAATTAACACAACTCGTATGCTGCCCATCCCCCACCCCCCCGAACACGCATTCATTTGCCAACTTCTATGAGCTAACCAAATGGGTTATTGAAGAGGTTTATCCCTCTGTTGTTCCCAAAGATTGTTTTCCTTTCGATTTACACTGCAGTATCCCCACCCCCCAATCGAATCGATTTTCCATGATTCCAAGCTGGGAGCTGGCCAAAAACCAGTTCGCTGCCAGCGGCCGATGTGTTCGCTTGATGTACCTACAACTAATTGACAGCTTCCAGTTGTGGCCAACTCCTCCTCCTCCGTCGCTCCCTCGTTCCTTCGGCCAACACTAACTTTTCGGAAAAGCCGTTAACAGAATTTCGTGATATGTCACGCGTCCGGCAACCGAAACCTGCCCACATCTTCAGGTCCACCTCAATTATCTGGAGGAGGAGGAGGACGTGGGGGGAAGGGGAAAACTCAGCATAGACCGTAAATTATTTTGCTTGGCTGTGCAAATTAATTTCAACTAACTGACAGACTAGTCGGGTCCGGCCTGGCCGACTGGCAGACTGGCAGAACACAGCATATTCGATTGGTTATGTATATTTTATGAGTGGAGGCCCACACCCCACACGCCTCGCCCCACTCGCTCCACTCTTGATCAACTCTCGATCCGCTCGGGGTCCCAGCTGCGGCTCAAAGCGACTCCAAGCGACTCCAAGCGCTGTCTTAGAAAACACGTCACTGGCCCGCCAAATTTGGCTATCAATTTGGCCAATTCTTTCGTTGGCCAGCCAGCCAGCCAGCCGGCCGTTCTCCTGTGGCACTGTGGCAGTGACATTTTCGTTCGCCTGTCGCGTGCCTCGCCCGCTGCCGCAATTAGCGATTGGCCCACAAAAATTCATTTGGTGGGGCGGGAGGTGGTGGGGGGGCACTTGAATATGCATTTGGGAATGTGGGTTAACCGCTAAGCCACGCCCAATGCCGGAGTTGAACTATGACATGGCCAACATGGAGATGGCATAAATCAAAGCACAGTTCATTGTGAGTCTATCAGAAGAAGACGGGAAGATGCGCCCAGGAAGAAGACGAAGACGAAGAAGAAGTAGGTTTGGCTTTCACGCCGCCTTCGAACGGGGCACACCTGAACTATGGAAACATCAGCTGAAACAATGGAGACCCACAAGAGCCGCGCAAATTAAAGTTAATCGAATGCCTTTGACCTTTTCACACACACACAAACACACCAGGAGGGGGCCAAGGCATGGGGGGTGCCCTGCCCTGCATTCGATTTGCAATTTCAGATAAAATAGATCCCAGAGTCAGCCCCAAAACCAGAACCAGAACTTTTGGCATTCGTCCAAAGTGTTCCAAAGTTGGAAATGGAAGTGGAGTACACCCTGTGATGTGTCTAATCGAAGCCACGAGTGTGGCATGGACCAGCGGTCAGAGTGCCTGCCAGTCGCAGCATACCCTCACAGATACCCTCGAGAATATTTCCCGCCTGCAAATGTTATGTGAACTGAAAATTAACCTTAATTAAATTTGTCATATCTGAGTTGTGTAATCAGACAAAGGCTCTCTGTCCTGCCCAGACCGCGGCTCTGTGTCGGTGTGTGGGCCAGCGATTGCGGCTGCAGTGGGGCGGCGACTACAACTGCCGCTAATGTCAGCGACGACAACATGCCAACAAAAAAGTGTTCAGCAAAAACAGAAAACAGAAAAAAAGACAGAAAATCAAAGAACAAAGACAAGATCTATGTTAGAGCGCAGACGATTAGAATCGTTTTAGCCCGACTAAAACACACCTAATTGCTGGACACGTCCGTCCGTCCGTTCGTTGGTCGGCTAATTGAAAGGCTGCCCCCTAGCCCCCCGTCCCCCCGGTCTTTCATTCATTTACCAGATTCTGTTTTTGTTTCTCTCTTTTTTTCAAGGTTTCACTTTGACTAATTTTTGTGCGCCTTTCTAGAATTTATTTTTATTATTTCCGTCGCTGTGGAAAATAATTTCAGTCGCTGTCGTTGGGGTGTGGTCGGCCACGACCTGCACTTTGCGGAACATGCAACGTGCGACGACTGGCAGCAGTCTACCAGTTTTATGCGAATCCAAAGGTTTCAAAGACAAGAAGCGCATACTGAAGGTCATTCCAGGCCACAGGAATGTCCTTAAAAAGATGATTGGGAGTGTCGGAACTTGTACCCATTGAGACCTGATATATGTAGATGTGCGATGATTCGAGTTACAGGATTAAACTCTCGATTGCTTATGAAAAGATGCGTGAGGCCTCGGTCAAAACTTGCCACGAATTTCGAAGGTTTTGTAGTGTAGGCCATAGATAGTTTCTACCCACCAACAAACAACAAAAATATCTGTAGACAAATGCAGAACAAAGGCCAGGCCCAGACTCTGGCCCTGCCCACAGCCGAGAGACAAACACAAAATGCGAAATGCAATCAGCGGAAGAGCTTCCTCGAGATCTCTCGTGGCCAGTGGAGGGAAAACAAGTTGCAGTTGGGCCTGGTCTGGGAGCGGGGGGTGTATCTGGGTGGTGGGTGCCAAAGCTTGTGGCATAAACTTTTAATGAGTTCTTTTTATTTGCGATTTGCATGGCCACGCCCACCATTTGTCACACAAATGAAATCTGCTGGAGCGAAATTGCATTAAGTTGCCTCCGAAGCTCCACTCCGCCCCCGCTCCACCCCGTTCCGCCCCCGCTCCAATGACATTGCCTACTTTGGAGCCAAAGTTTCGGTCAAAGAGGAGCTCCCTCAACCACCCCCTCTTCCTCTCGCTCACTGAGCCACATTCCCGGCTCAATGATGGGAGAAAAAACAAAAATTACGAAATAAAATAAATAAATATGCCTGAGCGCAAAAACTTTTAAATTGAAAATGCGCTTTGAATATTTCAGCATTTTGCGTTTTCCACCGCCCCTGCCCACCGCCCCTGCCCCTTCCCCGACGCCATCTTGTGCGGCATTGCACTTGTGCCAACTGTACTTGTGCTCATCTTTGTCTCCATTTCCATTTCTCTCCCCTTTCCCTCCCCTTTCCCCTGCCTGCCTGCCTGGTCGACGTCTCTGCGAAAGGCGAAAATAATTTGAAATTTTAATTAAAAGTATTTGGGCAAAAGTTGCCGGCAAAACTGCCGCCAGCGGCACGGCTCCGCATTTCTATCACCAGACAAATACGACAAAATCAAAAACACAGAAAAAGAATCAACGCAAATCGGAGGCGAAATTGGCAAGCCAGACAGAGACAGTCAGCAGAGCGGAAGAGCGGAAGAGAGACAGAGAGAGAGAGAGATATGCAGAAACTATTTCAGCCATTCACTCGATTCGGCATTTCAGCTTCAATTTTAATATTGCCGCCCGCCCAGAGGCACAAATTGTGCACTTCAACATGCAGCAGCAGCGTGGAGGGAGGGGCGAGGGGAGGGGCTTTAAGTGTGTTGCCAATGCGACAAGTGGCCGTGCAGCGTCTTTAATGGCGACAGGACAGATATCGAAGTGCGTTTTAGATGAAAGATACTACGAAAATGAAGTTATGGCAGAACCACTTAAGGAATGCATGAAATCTCTGTACCGCTTTCCTCTGCGTCTACCCTGCATCTCCTCTGCGTCCCCCATGCGTCTCCTCTGCGTCTCCTCTGCGTCTCCCCTGCGTCTCCTCTGCATCTCCCCTGCGTCTCCCCTGCGTCTCCTCTGCGTCTCCCCTGCGTATGTGATGCAAAATTACAGTTTCCTGCTTTAGTCTGTAATTAAAGCTTAGGTTAGTTACAGCCGCTAGGGGGGGGTGGAAATCTTACGGGTGTCCAGCAGAAGGGCGAAAAAACGCCAGGGAGACACTGGTTGCCGGGCTGTTGCCTGGACCCGGACCCGGGCCCGTATGGAGTGCAGCGAGGAAACGGAGGAAAGAAAGAAACTTTATTAATAAAAGTTTTTCCTTTGGTATTTTGCGCAAGTATTATTAAAAACTTTCATACACGCAACGCTGGCAGCTCGCAACACACACACAGCTCACACACACACACAGCACACACACATAGATATTCGAAGACCCACACATGCACATGCCAACATATGTCGACGTCTGTTGAAACATTCGAGCGTTAAATTGTGAGAGGCCCTTTTTATGCATGTGACAATATTTGTTGCTCTTGTTTCTGTCTCGAATACCCTGCGAAGGGGTACAACGACAGTCCTGCCTGCCACGATCATACTCGAAGGATCAATGGGTCAAACAACAACAACTTTCAACTCTTTGTGGCGCCAGAGCATGCTGTATGCTGAGGAGCAAGTGGATTCAGGTGCAGAGAGGGAGTCTTTGGTGCATGCAGCACCTACGAACCTACGAACCAGGAAGCGATCATAGCTCTTGATTCCTTGGACTGGGGGGACTGGGCTTCCCCGAGAGATGGATCTGCCAAGGGTATTCAAGGCTTCGCTTTCCCAGGAGAGCAGGGCTTTTCCTCCTCTGTTACTGTTGCTGTTGCTGCTTTCTGTTTTGCTTTTATTAATTTTCGTTGTCATGGCGCACAGTCTTCAAAGTTGTGATGGTGGGCGGGGGGCGTGTCGAATCAGGACCTAATTTGTCCTTGTTTTGAAGGCTTCACACGTCAATTTGTTGACGCTCGCGCGGGAGAGAGAGAAGCAAATTTAAAGGGAATAATTTTTGAATTTGAACTTTGCAATACATTTGTATATCTGTTGCTGCCTTTTGTGGCAGAGCTCAACACGCAAGTCCCGTCAACATGAAGCTCTCTAAGCCTCCAAGTCCCAGACCAGGCCGAATCGAATGGGGAAGGCTGGCTGGAGCTCTCAAACTATTTGCACATTGAGTGCTGCATGCTTATTAGCATCGGAAAGAGAATATCAAATGAAGTGCGTCCCGTCCATTAACTGGAGAACGCACTGGGCACTGGAGGGGGGCCCTCCTTCTGGGGTTAGTTCCATTAGAGAGATGAGGCTGGAAGCCGTCTCTCGCTGACGTTTTAGTTTCACTTGTTTTCTTTTACGGGCACTCACTTAGCTAGACAAACTAAGCAACTAATTAAAGTAAACCAAAGGCATTTACACAGAAATTCGTTGGCCAGTTGGGACACACACAAATGCCCATGCAGCAGATACAAATGCAGATGCACACACACACTCACACACTCACCCTGTGCAGCATGAATATGCAAATATGAGGCTGTCATCCAGCTCATTTCCATTCTCGTTTTACGCTCCTACCATTTACTTCAATTGGGTGCGTTGTTCATTAATTTGCTGGCTGGCTCTCCGTCTGTCTGTCTGTCGTAGATGGGAGATGAAGCCTGGAGATGCTGGGATGCTGGGGCAATGGGAATGCTATCACAGCTGTTGGCCCGACATCGATATGCCAAACGGTTGACTTTGTTGGCTCTTAATTGATTGCAGCCATTTAGGCAGTGCTCTCTCTCTCTCTTGCTCTTCGTGTGAATCTTTGCACTTGGCTTTGAATTAATTAGTGGAGAGACACTCACCCAGTCCCAGTCCCCATCTCAGTTCCGCTGTTAGCCAGCAGATGCTGAGACGAGCCCCACATCAGGAATGCAACCGTAAACGAGAACTAAATGTTTTAGAAGTGAGGAGAGCAATTTTCCTACGAGTTTTTTTTATCAAAAGTACATTAACACGATTTTCTCTTGATCGAACATCGAACAATACGTTCAAATGAGACTGAGATCGCCAAATGGTTAGGTTAGGTTAACCCGGACCCGGACATAGGCCTTTAGGTGGGCTAGCAGTACCTTTGGTGTCCTCTTGGAGGCATCTGCAAGTGATGCCAGCATCGGTGCGCCCTGGTACCTTCTCCTGCCCTGTCTCCCCCCCTTCATTCATTAAGTGCAGCTTTAAAATATTACTAGGGGAGGGGGGCAGCCTGTTGTCGCACCAATTAAATGCTTATATTTTATTAAAAGAGACGCATTCCCTTCACCCTTCAACCATTTGCCAATTTCCATTGCCATGGCAAATAGATGCTGCGATTTTCGCTCATTTTACGGTGCAACTGAGCGTATACGCAACGTCGGGCGGCGGGCAGGTGTCTCGAGCGCTGCCGTCGGTTGCCATAACGCTGACGGTGACGCAGACGTGGCAATGGATGGTCCCACACCCAAACCCAAACCCGAGACCGAGACGAAGACCGAGTCGAGTCCTGGCGTCGCAACAGCCGCAGGACGGTGCCAGACAACAGTGCTATTTATTCCGGATTTGTCTACCTTGCCCCTTTTTTATTTATGTTTGGCAGACGCCAATTTTCATGGCGGTCTCCCCCCACCCCTAAACGGATATGCAGCCACACAGTGTCTGCCTCCGCTGGTCCTGCTGCTGCTGCTGCTGGTTGAGTCCGCACATCCCTGCGATTTGTGCTGCGGCCAGGCGGAAAATAAAAGAAAGCCAAGCCAGGGCAATCCCTAACCCCAAACTGTCGTCGTTTTCCGTGCTTCCGTGTGCGGGCTCACCTTTGATTGTCTTAGAGCCGCTTAGCAATGCTGGTCAGACCTTTGGTTTGCCGAGTAATGAAATCTGCCCCGAAAGCAGGGGGTAAACAGGGGCAGGGGTAGGGGAGAGGGATGGATTGCCGGGCAGCCTTTACCTTTTGCCTTTGTTTGCTATCTGTACGAAACATTTTTGCTGTAAATATTTTAACTGGGAAATGCTGCTGCCTCTGTTGCTGCCTCTGCTGCTGCTGCTGCTTATCCTGGCTTTGTCTTTGTTCTGGCTTTTTCCTTCGTTTCGAAATTGTTGCCACTCAAACTGCACTGACACTGCCGCTGCTGCCTCTGTGTCTTCTGTCTGTCATTTGGCTGAAACACTTTAAGGAAACTATTTCTGGCCAAGATTTTTGATTAAAAAAGTTTTCGGGGCCAGCCGAAACAGCAAGAAACAAATTCAATAAGCGCCGACGATGCTCCGAAAATCAATACAGATGCCAGACTCACTAATCTAAGCCACAAAACACAGCCGCAAATGTTGCGGCAATGGAGATGCGACTCCAATGGAGTCTCGGAGTCAGAGTCGGGGATTGTCAGTGGAGTGGGGGGGCGGGGGGAGTGGGAGGCACATAAATTCAAGATGTGGCCATAAGATTTATGACGATTGCGAACGTGAACGTGGAATTTTTGGCGTCCCAGCACAGAGACAGAGAGAGAGCGAAGCGGCGTGGCACGGTGGCAACATTTGCGAGCCTCTGGCCTTTGAGCTTTGCTGTGGCTCGTCCGAGGGGGGTGGGGGGGCCTCAAGATGGCTGGCAATTTACAGTAGGCATATAAAATACACATAAAAATTGAAACTGCTCTTCGGGCTACTCGCAAGTCCGGCCATGGGGGCGTATACTTTACGCATTTTAAGTTTCAATTTCACAGTCGAATTTATGGCCAAGGATGCGAGGCTGCGGCTGCGAATGCGGATGCGCCATGGCTATTTTATGGCCACTTCCGCTGACCAAAGGTCTAAGTGATTTCTGGCATAAAAGCATTACATCCTTCAGTCAGACAGAAGTGGCAAGGGAGGGGTGTCCTGACAGGATATACTCACTCGTATAAATCTTGGCCAATCCTTGAGCTAATGAAGAACTCAATGATGAAGCTCGGAGTGACGAGAGCAAATGTTTAAATCAAATTTTTCACTCGCTTATTTATCGGATGCTTAATGAAATCCGGGAAATATTTTTCCACGCCATTTCCATGGCCAGCAATCAATTGTCAACGTCGACAGTGAGACTCTCCTTGGCCATGGACGAGCGACCTCCATAATCCGCCTTATTATGCAAAGTAAATGCCTCCGCCGACTCTGTGTGTCCCTTTTGCCTGCCCCCTGATAATCTTTGGCGATATTTCATTGTCGTCGTCGTCGTTGGCGAGCCTTGTAAATGCGTTAACAGCCCTACGATTCGTCTCCGTCTCTGTTTGCGTCTCCTTCTGCCCCCCCCTCAGGCAGATTGTGAAATACTTCCGCTTCCGTTTGCCGCTTATGCACTTCCTCTGCTCATTTGTCGCCAGTTTGTATGTCGTATCTCGCGGCCGTATCCTTGGACTTGTCGGAGGACATATTTTCATCACATGCAAATGTTCCATTTCCATTTCCAGCAGCAGCGGCAGCAGCGTAATTTTAACCAATTTCCATAAACTGTTTTCCAGCCTCCAGCGGGGACTTCCCCGCTCATATCATGTGTTGATGTGATGTGTTTTCCCCCCCTCGCTTTGCATTTGCATTTGCTGGCCAGGACTTGCCCCTTTTCCTGCCTCATTTCCATACTAAATGGTTTTTCTCCAAATTGATGAGCTCTGAAATGATTCCGATTCCGATTCCCATTTCGGACACGTTTCATTCTATTTGGGCCTCAGCTGTGGGCCATTACTTGGGCCCGGGGAATGATATGATTGCATTCCATTACAGCTATTGCTTTTACCCCTTTCAACCCACTTTCTCTGGCTTTCTCTAATGTTTATTTGCATGAAAAGTAATTGACAATTGAAGCATAATTTATGCCTCATTTTATTGATTGAATCTTTGGTTAATTTCAGGTTCGATTTCAGGCCCTGAAGCAAACAGGTAAGCTTCTGGGCTATAATTCGACAATTATTATTAGTGGAAAATGTTAGTTGAATCTGGTTGTACCTGTCGAATTCTCCCATTAAGAAAGTAAGCACAAATTTGATGATAGAACTCCCCCTTGATGACCCCCCTTGATGATCCCCCTTAAAGATGTGTTGCATATTGAGCAGCTTCTCCACTTCCTGCCAGGAGTTTCCTTTCTGCTTTTCAGGAGTCATTTTTGGTCCTGGCATTGGAATCACTTCATTTCGAAGCGACTGCCTTGCCATGCAAATTCGCAACTGATTTTGCGTTGAAATCACATTGTCATGAAAGGAGCGATAGAGAGAGGGAGGGAGGTAGGGAGGTAGGGGGGAAAAACGGCGACGTATGGAAAATGCAAAAGCGATTTAAAAACGCTAAAATTAAGTCATCATAAGGTTTTACAGCCCGGCCATCAAGCTGGAGTACAAAGTGGTGGAACCCACAACAAGAAGAGAAAAAAGAAGAGGGAAAAGCAAGGAAGGAAAGGCAGAAATGAAAGGAGTCGAAACGAAATAAGTGCAGTGCAATGTCATTAAAGTAGACAAGCAGACAATGAGGAGGGGAAGAGGAGAGGAAGAGGAGCAGGAGGAGGAGCTGGCTATGACCAACATAAAATCACAACACCGAGCAGATAGCAGCAGAGACATTCGAATGTGTGGATGGGCGACCTCGTCCTCGTCGTCGTCCTCGTCCTGGCCGCTTATCGGACCACGTTTAAGTGTGTGTGTGTGTCCTGCTCTCTCTCTCTCTCTCTTTCCCTCTATGTGTGTGTGTGTGTGTGTGTGCGTTACGTGTACGCTGTAATCTGTGCTTATAAAATGGCAAATGGCAGAGCTGCAGAGGGTTTTTAATTGTCTGTGCCGGATGGCCAGCCTTAAATGCTTCAGGCAGCAGGAGGCAGAGGCCGAGGCAGAGGCAGTGGAGTCCTTGCCTCACACACACACACACACAACGACTTTGTGCAAAGTATTTGGGAGACAAAGTACTCGTCGTCGGGCTTTGGTTTGGTTCTTTTTTTTAATTAAAGCCCTCTCGTGATATTATGTTAATGTGTGGGCGGGTCGAGCGGGGGCCGGGCTACGCATCTACTCTCCGTGAAGCTGTCAACTCTTTTTGGCCAAAAACCAATCTCTGGACGGGAGATTGAAGTGCCAGCTGGAAAGTTATAAAAAGTAATTGGCTGACAGTCATGCCATTCCACCTGGTTTGGACATTTCCTTTCGTCCGAATGCAAATTGAGTGCGCTATCAGCAACTGTCCCCTGTCCCAGCCCTGTCCCTACCCCGTCGCTGTCCTCCCCCTGTCCCTGAGCTGCCCAACTGCTGTGGCTTCCCAGCCTCAACTAGCCGAAACAGTGGCAGTGGCTTACCTGTTTTGGCCCTACCCCCAGGCCGTGTGCCCTTTTTCGGGCGCCCCCCCGAAGTCCCTCTCCTTCTCCCTCTCTGATGTCGGCAGATTTAGCGCACGTAGCAGCACAATTTAATAATGCCGCCAATTGTCATATTTGGCTCGCCATGCAACGGATCTGGCCGCAGTTCGTGTAGATCTGCCACAAATTGCTGCAATTACATTTGGGCATGTACAGCGACGTCCTCACAATTAACAGTTACGTGCAGCGACCCATTCCGGAGGGCCATAAAGATGTAGTTTGCTGATAGCCTGAAGCTGAGAGGCCGAAACAACAAAGCTTCAAAGGATGTAACGTTTGGTATTCCTCCCGGAATATCGGCAATCGAAAAGCATACCCAATCCATGAATATCGAAGATATGATATGATATTGAGATGCAGACTTTCCTTTGACTTTGATCTACTGTCGTTTTGGGTCTCTTTTAGTGGTTCATTGGATTGTATTTGAAAACCCCTACTATTCCCCGACTTAAGTTTGATATAGCCTCATAATTTGAAATCCACCTTAAAGCTATAGGATCTAAGTTTGTTGGGGATCGATCTAAAGCCTATTGAAGTTTCGATGCTTGATTTCAAGCATCCTGTAATGCATTGCCTGGAACCAATCCCTGGACAGTCAGTCAGTCATCCAATACTCGACGATTCGATGCGCTTTTATTGGCAATTTTCAGTCACGTTGCGAACGATTGCCCTCCCGCCCGTCTGTACGCCCCTTCGCCCCTCTGTCTACTTGTCTGTCTGTCATATCAATTGTCATTTTTAATTGCTGGCAGTTTTCATAACTCGCCTGTTAATTTTACAACTCTGTGGAGTCGTTTGATAGCGCCCACGACACATTTTTCCTGTACATTTTTTATATCTATGGTTATATAACAGCAAAACTTGTCATGGTTGAGGCTGTTGGGAGTTCGGGGGACTGGGGCTGGGGGCTGCTGCTCCTAGCTGTTTAATATGCCACTTGCAGCCATATTGAATCATCTGAGGGGCCGACCGCCCGGGGTTTCTGTCATTAATGAGTTTGCAGTTCGATTCAGAGGCGATGCTGATAAGGTTGAGTCACAGTCACGTAGATATGATTTGAAAGAAATCATAGATTAAATCGTTTGTGCTGGACGACGGCACGTTTAATTGCGGCCGATAAGGTGTTCCTTGGAATCCTCCTCGACACAGCGACTGGGGAAAGGCCCCTAAGCCGCAATTAGTCAAACGAATTTGTAGCGCCCGACTGAGGAATTAATCAGAAGTGGAGGGGACCCATCGCAGGGAGTCATCGCCACACTTAAAATGCGAAATGCGTGCGCTAAATTACGGCGAATTCTGAGCCACAAAAGCCTAGACACATTTTTCAGCATGTAAAGAGGGCCGGCCGGCCGCTCTCCTTTGCGGCCTGGCCTCCAGTTCCAGCCGCATTCATAGTCGTAGTCGTAGCTGGAATCGTCGGCTCTGCTGCTGTCCAGAGCTGATGATGACTCGTTTTGGCATCGTGCTCGTTGGCGCGTCTACATTTGAATACTAATTGCATTTTGCCTGCTTTATAGACCCGCCAATCTCCCGCCAGGCGGCTCATACCGCTGTTGCGGCTGGCTGTTTGCCGCTTGCGGTAAAAATGATAAACAACAAAGCGCGTCATTTTGACATTTGTCTGTTTTATGCGCCCACGTCTCTGCCCCCACCACCACGCTGTTGTGAGAGAGACTCCCACGATTCAGCCTCATCCTCAAGCTTCAGCTTCAGCTCATGGTCTGCCGCTGCTCCTTGGTAATCGCAAATGGATATGCGGCTTAGATAATGATCGGCCAAGCAGAGCTCTCTAGCCAGCCCCGTCTCGGGTCGGGCCTTGTCGGTTGGCTTCCTTTGAACCTAAATGGGGGCCTGTTGCCAGTCTGCGGTTGCCTGCTGCTGCTGCTTGTGCCTTGTTTTTTGCCTTTTCAGAGCCGTTTCTTAGCCTGGCTAATCCCCAAAGCTATGGCTGGCATAAGCATTTGCTCATAATTAAAATCGGTAAACCGGACACTTTCGCTCTCTCTCGTGAACTCTCTTTTGGCCCCTAATAATGTTGGCTAATTGATGTGCCACGAGAAGGTGCCCCGTTCTCCGAGGGCAGTGTACATATATGTCAGCACTGGGAGGACATCCTGGCATTTATTTTGATGGCATTCCTCATAGGTTTTAGCTGTGTAGGAGGATCAGGACGGGAGCCGGGGGTCGGGGTCCGCAATGAATAATTACCAGGGCATAACCATTGAAGCGCGCGGCACTTGTAATTCATTAAACAACAGCGAACACATCTACGGGAGGCGGCGGCGGCGGCATCGTCGAGAGCTGCAAAAATGTCTGGTAATTATCACTAAGACGCGCCGCCGCTGATTAAGTATGCGACGCCGTCAGTGGCAGGGGCAGCAGCAGCAGGGGCAGCAGCAGGGGCACTAGAAGGGGCAGTCGACGGGTCGGTGGGGAGGGGTTACGACAGCTCCTCGAATTCTGACAGTTTTCGTACGGCTGACATGACAAGCTGCCAAGTGCTGAAGACGCTAAAAACTCGCCCCAGTCCCAGTCCCAGCCGCAGTCCCAGCCGCAGTCCCAGCCGCAGTCCCAGCCGCAGTCCAACTCCGATTCCCCGAGTCCGTGTCAGAGTCCAGAGTCCAGAATCTGATTGAGTGAGCCGCCGGCTCCACTGAGCTGCAACTGCAACTGCAGCAACAGCAACAGCAGCTTCAGGCTGAGTGGCGATGGAACATCGAAGGATGAGAGGTGCTCCATGTTTCAGCCAAGTGCCGACTGGACTGGCGAGTGGCGACTCTGGTCTGCTGACATTTGACTGGGAATCGGTGGACGGGTGGACGGGCACCGCGTCGAGTGTTGCATATAAATGAGGCGTGCCCAATGTTGACAATGAATATTAACCTTGAGTGGTTGGTGGTGGGGCCTTTACAGCCGGTTTTCACTGTGGCTCTTGTCAAGGTCGGGCCTGCATCCAGGCTCCAGGGGAAGATGTGTAGATGGTGTGATGAGATGGCCCTCGATAATTGTTTGGGACATCAGCGGAAAGTGATCCAAAGGGTAGGCCATTTACCCATATATAAAGTAGGGCTTACAGTGGGGTTGGTACTGGTTCTCCCGTCTATCGATGGACTCACATGCAAAGTTCCCATTTGGCCAAAAGTGGAATTGAAGGCTGTGTTTTTTTCAGTTTCTCTCGGTTGCACCACGACATTAAACAAGTCGCAGTCGCAGTGGCAGAGAGAGAGGAGATCGCATTAACAGCCGCCAGTTGGCCAAGCCAATTCGGGCTGCTAACCCAGTTTTAATAATCACGAAATGGAAGTTATTTTACGGTAATTACCTTTTGCATTTTGCAAAGATTTTTCAATTTTTTTTTGGTTGAACTGCAAACACGAAAGGCTTGGAGGTGTCTCTCTGTCCCAGTCCCAGTCCCAGTCTCTGCCTCTGATTGTGTCTATAACGAGGCACTTGGAATGGTATTGGGGAATGGGAATTGGGACTGCGACTGCGACTAAGCTCGTAACTGACATATCAAATAGCACAAATCTCTAATTCAAATGAAATTTATTAATTTTTGAGCTCAGGTAAACGCGCGAACTGGTCGTTGTGGTTTTGGTTAGGTTTTCGGTTTGCGGCCAAAGTTTTCGCCATCCTCCAGGGTCTCCGGCAGCTGCATGCCCCGCGTCTCTGGCAAGAAGATCGTCCCCAGCACGGCCAGCACGGAGAAGACTCCGAAGATGAGGGGCGTGATCCAGGCCCCATACCAGGACAGCTCGTTGATCAAGGGGGCGAGGAGGCCCCCGATGCGGCCCACCATCGAGCAGAGGCCCATCCCATTCGACCGCACCACGGTGGGAAAGAGCTCCGCGCCGTACAGGTAGACATTCGGGAAGGAAATGGACGCCCCGAAGAGACCCAGAGTGGCGCACATCACCTGGATTTTCTGCTCGGACTGGTAGAGGCCGACCAGCAGCAGCAGGCCGATGGCACTGAGGGCATTGGAGAGCATCAGGGAGAGCTTGCGGCCCAGGTATTTGGTGAGGACGACGCAGAGCAGCGTGCCGGGAATGCCCAGGAGGGCGGCGACCAGGACGTTGAGGAAGATGTTGCCGCCCAGCTTGGTGATGTACTGGGCGGTGCCGTAGTAGACCATGCAGACGACCAGCCAGTTGTGGGCCATGAAGATGGTCTTCAGCCGCATGTAGGGCGTCCGGAAGAGGTCCAGCACAGTGCCCTTCTTGGCCGCCTGCTTGCTGGCCATGGCCGCGTGGGCGGCCTCTATTTCCGCCTTGATGGTCTCCGTGGGGGCGCGATTGTGCCGGGCGATCCGCTCAAGCACCTTGATGCTCTTCTCGACGCGTCCCGTGGTGAGGAGCCAGCGCGGCGACTCCGGCACCAGGCAGATGTAGATCACGAAGACACACGAGAATATCGTCACGCTGAACTGCAGCCAGCGCCAGGTGCGGATGTAGTAGGCGAACAGGGCCAGCGAGGCGTGGCCGATGTTGAACGGGATCTGGTAGAGGATGCCGATCAGTTCCCGCTTCTTCGGTCCGATGATCTCCATGATCAGCACGAAGCTAAGGCCACAGAAGAGTGTACAGTGAATGGTTATTAGAGAGGAGATAGAACACCCACCTGACGGTCATCGTGCCACCTGTGGCGACGGCCACCAGGAACCGGAACAGACAGTAGAACCAGAAGGACGGCGAAATGCAGACAATCAGTCCGGTGATCAGCTGCATGAAACAGCAGAGCAGGAACGCCGGCCGCCTGCCCCACGCATCCGCCAGCATCCCGAAGGACATGCCGCCGACCATGATGCCCGTCATCACGATGGACTGCGAGAGGCTGGCCAGCGAGTGCCGGTCGCAGGTGAGGTCCCACTCGGTGACGATGGTCGTCTCGAAGACGCTCGTGTCGAACTCCGCCTTGTCGCAGTCCTTGCCGCAGGCGTCCGTCACGTTCTCCGTGGAGCACGTGTGGGGCGTGGGGGCGGCCAGGAATATGTGGACGAGGGTGTGCCAGCCGCTGCCGAACTTGCAGAGTACAATGATGAGGAAGAAGAAGAGCTGGTAGCGCCGGAAGTCGCCGATCTGGGAGATGATCGGATCCTGTGTCTTCTCCACTGGCGGATACTTTGGCGGTGGCTTCTTCGGCGGTGGCTGCTGCGCTGGTTGTGCCATCGTGAAGGCAGTGTCTCTATATAAAAAAACAAACGAAAAACAATGTAAATCGATGTATTATTCGTTTCTGACAGCTAAATCGAACGGGGGGCTGGGGTGTGTGGTGTGGGAGGGGCAGACTTTCTCAAATACACAAATTGGACATATCGAGCGGTACTGGCGCGGTGGTTGTGTCGTGGCCGGGCTCACCGCAGACTGGCGTGAAAACACGGAGCTCCAAGTAGATGGCGATTTCATTTGCTGGCCGAACCGGCGAACCGGTTTCCGAGAGCTGCAGAGATGGAGAGCTGCAGAGCATTAGAGAAGCAGATCACTGGGGCAACCACTGAGAGACAAGTGGAAGGAACAGCGGCACAGCAGAGGAGCAGCAGCAGCCAAGTGTCTGCCGAATGGCATTTAGAAATAGGAGTAATCTGTGGCCTCCTCGCCAGCTCCATCTCCATCTCCATTTCAATTGTCAGCAAAAGGCCAAGAGGCTGGGGCCAAACTTTTACTCTTTAAGTAGGTAAATGAAGTCTGTTGCTTCATTAATTGGAGGAAGGTGCGCCCCGGGACCAGGCCAGACCCGGCCAGGCCAAGATACTCGGATCTAGCTGGCAGATTAGGCCATTGTCTGCTGGCAGATAGCGGCAGCCCCGAAACCCAGAGTCCCAGTTAACCATTAAGATGGCTTAATTAAGGGAACACTGCCAGTGAAAGTTGCCCAGAGAAGCACAAAAAGAAAGAGAGAGAGCGAGAGAGGGAGAGAGTGGCTGAGAGAGACTGAGATTTGTCGCCACTTGCACACATAACAAGTTCCCACGGCAATGGCAACGGCAACGGCAACCTGTCTCTCTCTTTGCGCAATCATCAGGCCAGCCTGGCTTACTGGCTGGCTGGCTGGCAAAATGTCACAACAATTGCAAATAAATTATATATGCAAATTTGATGCCCAATCAAAGGCCCAAACACACACAACATGATCGATCTGGCCAAAAAGCATGAGCCGCAAGGGGGCGAGATGGCAAAGATTTCAAAATTCAATTGATTTTGGCCAAATCCCTGGAGCTCAAGCCAGCTTCAAACACTTACTTGTACTTCCAGCTGTTGTGCTTAGACTTCCAATCTGTTGGGTAGAGAAAACTTGCAGAAAACGCTTAGGAAAATGTATCCAAACGAACCTGGGAAGGCAGATTATTTAGGGGCCTGTCCGGGGTCTTGCACACTTCAGATGTCTGGTATTATTTATTGGATTCATGAACTCTGTGTACGTCTTGGCAGCTTCAGTGCCTCACAATCAATGAGAGCAGCCAGCTACCGCTGGGGTGTGGACTGACGTCTAAGTCTGCCAAATCGACACTCGTAACATGTACTTTAGTCGCAGCTGATAAGGCAGCCAGCCAGCCAGCCTGATAATCTCAAATCCCCGAGGCAGCAAACTGGTACAGAGATAGGCTTGCATCTCTCATATTCTCATATTTAGTTGTTATCTTATCGGATAGATACATCTCTCTCGCTCTCATGGGAGTTTATTGTGTTTGCTTTGTCACTTCTCACAGCTTCTGTCACGATCATTTGAGTAAACAATGAAAAGTAACAAGATCGATCGATCATGGCACAGAAATTAGATAATCGGATAAACACACTCGGTCCACACCTAAACACACGCCCGGTCCATCAGGGGAGCACGCGTTAGGCAGATGGGTGGGAAACGGAAACTTTTAAGATGATAACAACAACAAATTCAAGTGGAGAAGGGAATGGTTTAGTCTCTCAGAGGGGTGGGAAGAGACTATGCGTAATCTAGACGCTTCTTCGCACCTTTTGTGGGTTCTGTGATGCGGAATCTCGCGTGCTGGCTCCAAACCAACGACTAACTAAACCCTGACGATTGAGCCGTCCCACCCGGAACATCTTGAAAGTACATATACGCCTCTCTAATCGTACACGTTCAACTGCTCGGCATTCAACAGCGTCACTTTTGGCTCAGACTCATTCGGCCACTTCATCTCGATCTTGATCAGAGTCTTGCTTCCGTCGAATGCCTCGTGCATCCAACGATTTGGCGCTGGCATTCCCAATGTTAATCAGTATATTTCTGCACGTCGTCCAAAGTTTGATCATCTATCGGCTGGCATTAGTCAGGCTTAAGACTAAGCTTCGACCCTTTCCATTGCTTGCAACTGAAAACATTTGAGCCAAATCCTGCCGCTTAGCCATTGCTTTCCCTTTCTATATGTACATAAATGTAGAACAGAATATAAAGGGACCATCGTGATGGCCCTGATTCGCACTTATTATTCCGTTCTACATTTCTCTTTTAACCAATAGCCCACACATTAAGCCTGTAAGTCCCGATGGCTCTCTGGAGCAGAGATTTTTCTGCGCTGAACTGTGAAATAGAACCATGAAATGCCATCGCACCACCGTGGCCGGAACTGATACGATGATACGATGATGCCCCATAGACTATATGCAGTGTGCAGTGCAACCACGAGATGTAAATCCCAGCAAATTGCTGCATTAAATATTCACATTTTGTGTTCCGACAAGTGGCAGGCCTAAGCCGATTTCTGTGGCAGTGCCTGAATGGGGGGTGGGGTGGGTTGAGTGTTTATGCCCCCCCCCTCACACATATTCCATATTCCAGTGTGGGGTATTTACGGTCTAGCATGCTCCAATTAGCACTGAAAAGGATTACAGGGAAATGCCAAAAAATGTTCGGCTGCAGTTTCGGGACAGCTTTTGCGGCTTTCAGCCATAATTGCGGGCCAGCAGCCCAGGGACGGGACGGGGACGTGGACGTGGGTCGAGTGGTCTGGGCTGGGAATGGGAATGGGGCAAAACAAATCAAGCAGCGAGCATTTAATTTCAACCGCTCTCAGGTCGCTCCTCCACATGGCTGCCCCATGCTGCACAATCACAATATTTTATAGGTTGGCCATAAAGAAATTCATAAAGCGAACAGCAGCAGCAGCAACTTGGCCAATTCATACGAAAATTGCCAACTCAGCGCTCACATATATCACTTTTATGCGCGGCCACGCCCCTTTCGACTCGCAGCAAATTGACAAATGCAGCGAAGGCCAAGAGCGGCAGAGGCAGCGACAGCAACAGCGGCAGCGTCTGTGAAATGTCTTTGCCACTATTTAAGGTCTGTTATGGGGCGGATACCAGGGACCTCTGCCCCTCTCTGTCTCCCTCTCTGTCTCCCTCTCTGTCTCTCTCCGAAGTGGCAAAGAGGCAACGAGGAGCGGAGGAGACTCTGAAATGAAAAAGCGCACCAAAAACTATGAGCAACGCTTAGCGAAATAAAAATGCTTGTAATATGTAGTTAAAATCCAAGTGAGGAGAGTGCTAACTGGGAGTAAGCGACTGGAAGATACCCTGTATTCAGAGAGAGATCTGGTAATAGAAGAGTTCTGGCGTCTGTTTCAACTACCTTCAACTACACCTTCAACTACCTTCAACTACTTTCAACTACTGTCTCTCAACTGATTGGCAGTGCTGATATGCCACACATCGGACGATATATGCGGCTGGCTAGAAACAAAGCGCCGCGTCAACGCTTTTGGCCCTGGCCCTGGCTGCCCCCGGCACAATGCTCTTGCGCTGCCCTATTCCTCTCTCTAAATCCTCTTTGATTAAGTGCTCAGTCCTTTATGTGGAGATTTTTTAATCGTTACCTCGTTCCACGAGCTGCGGAGACCAGGACCAGCAGCAGCAGCAGCAGGACGGAGCCAGTGTTCGTAGGAGATGCATGTGACCATGCCCCATAGATTAATCGCTAATCTGTCCCTGGAGGGCGTACTGACATTTTTACAAAAAAGTGCCCACAGATCAGCAGAGTCGAGTCGGGCAAGAAGATGGAGATGCAGCTAAAGACGTTGCCGCATCCCCGCGTGGCTCTCTCTTTAGTTTTTATTGTGGTACTTCTGTTTCTCGGTCTGGGATTCGCACCTCTTTTTGTGGCATTGCCCTTTTTGGCTTCATAAATAAATTAATAAATTTAAGTCCGGCATTAATTATTGTGCCAGCAGATTAATGTTTTAATTTCGCTAGTCAGAGCTCAGAGTCTAGTCCTGGCTTCGATAAATTTATGCGCGCCCTGTTTTCCAGCCATTTTTGTGAGTAATTTCCCCTGGCCCGGGGGCCCCAAAAATGCATTAACATGGAGCCCGGATTGGAACGAAGGCTTTGCGCTGGAATGCCGCTGCAGGCCTGCTGCTGCCTGCTGAAATTGTTCATTTTGAAATGTAATAAAATGCGATCATATGTTGTAGTTAGGCCCTGAATAGGCCTTTCAATTTGCACTCGGGCCAAGCAGGAGATCGTCCTAATGGGTGTCGCATAAATCAGGCACCACTCGGTGGCAGGCCAGGATGGCAGGGGTATCCCATGAGCCAGCATTGATGGGGCAACAACACACACCACTCTGCTCTCTGCTGATGATCTCTCACCCAATAAGTTTTCCACTTAAGTCATTTGACTGGCTTTATCTCTGATGATCGCTCTCTGGCCCATTATGGTTGATCAAGTGAACTTCCTGGTTAACACCAATCGAAGCCGCTTCTTATGGGGCTCTAATCAATGTCCTCTGCTGCTGCTGCTGCTCTGCTGTTGGCTACCGACACGTTGTCAGTCAGTCAGTCTCTCCGTCCGCGCAGCTGTCATAATAACCCGTTTCTGGGGTCCTGTTCTCAGCAGCAGCAGACCATAAGGTAAACACAACCCGTGTCATGGTTCATGGTTCACGGCTTTATGCATAATTAGCTTTCGGGCTCGGAAAAACTTTGGCTCGAATGGCAAACGAATGTGGCAAACTTTTAATTTATGCCCCGGCTGCATATCGGCTGTAGGAGTAGCTTACCGTTGCGTTGCACAGTGTTGTTGCACTGCATATTGCATAAGCAAACATATTTTAATTTGTGGTTGTGTTTACAGGCTGCTCCATGCCACGCCCCCAAGCAAAGGCAGAGCAGCAGCAGAGGCGGAGTAATAATAAGAACAGGACCCAGGAATTGCCACAAGTTCAACACACCGAATACACATACATATGCAGTTTACACTGGACCACATGCCACAGGAGTTTGTTGCAAGTCGAAGAGTGTTTCTTCCCTTTCTATCTGAGGAATACTGGGAGCATGGCTGATGCTTGCTTTTCCATTAGCGATTATCGATAACGTTTGGCCTTTGCTGGACAGTGCTGCTCCACCTGCCACACACGCATGCCACATTCCTGTGTATTGTGGCCCGTGCCATATCAGACACAAACATAAATGCAAACAATAATATTTGCTTGAAATTGGCTACGAACTGCTGGACACTGCGAGCGGGGCGAAAGAACTGAGGGGCGGGAGGGGCTGGGCATGAGCATGTGTTTTACATGAGCGGGGCAGGGGGCGGGGCTGCTGGCAGCGACATGTTTGCTGTTCAATCAGTCGTTCAGTGCATGGCTCCTCTTCAGCATGCAACCAGCCAAGAGTGGGCATGGCGTTGCGCCTTTCGTTTGTTTTTCCCATGTACGCAACCCTGCATTGCGTATACGCCACGTCTGTTGCGGCCGCCCATTTTGCACCTGACATGGCACCCCTCCTGCTGCTGCTGCTGCTACACCTCTTCTGCTGCTGCCCCCCTGCTGCTGCTGCTGCACCTCTCCTGCTGCTGCCGCTGCTGCGCCCCTCCTGCTGCTGCACCCCTCCTACTGCTGCTGCACCCCTCCTGCTGCTGCTGCACTTTATTCAAATGAAGTCAAGTTTCGTGCTCTGTTTTCTGTTTACTGCCCTGCCGCCGGATTTGTTTGCTTTTGCAGCACAAAAAATACTCCAACATGGCCGCCGCTTTGCATCTAAGAATCAAAGCCCGCCCGCCCCATCCCCTCCAGTGAAGGGGGAAGGGGGATATCGCTGATGTTGACTCGGAGCCATGAAATATGAATTTCTTGCAAAGGAAACAACAATAAAAGGCTGGAAAAAAATGACTAAATTTGTTAGAATTGCGAGTATTGGGATTATCAAATGTTAGAGGATGTTGCATATAGGTTTGGGATGCTGCAAGCAACTAGAAGGATTTTAATCCCATTTTAATTACGCGCCCACACTGCCCGTGGAGTGCCTTTTAGTGCACACTTAACAGGGGAGCCACTTGCTGAACTTTTGCTACCAACCATGCCCCCCGCCCTTTGCCCCGCATTCTGCCTTGTGGCGGGCGGTTGGCTGTTGCACATCATAAATGCATTCATTTGTGACACTTGATGTAATTTGTTAGTGCGGTAATTGCATAAAAGTGCAATGGCCAAACAATCACACACTTAAAAGCCAGTGGCAGCAGCAGGCAGCGGCAGAGGCAAAGGCAGCGGCAGATTGGGAGCACTTCCGGTGCATGCGTGTATGCGAAATCGCATTAAAATTAATGTAATTTACAACAATGACCATTAACTTAAATTAGCGTTGAAATGCACTGTAAATGGTGACGGAGGGAGGGGGAGGAGGGAATGCTGGCTGGCTGGCCCGTGGCATGCGGCATGTGTGGCATGCAGTCACGTGCAGTCATCCCCGTTGTCGTCGTCTGTTGCTGTCTGGTCAGTCGGGGCAGCCTTTGTTTTCAAACAGGCGCCAAGGAAACAAATCATTTGCACACAGTTCCTCCCCCTCCCCAGCCCCCTCCCCCGCCGTTGGCATCCTCCTTGCTGCCCCCAGAGCCTCGCATCCTCTCGCGTTCCCATGGCCAACAAATTAACGACCATAAAGCGCTTTTCGGCGGGGGCCGAGAACGAGTCCGAGTCGCGTCGCTGAGTGGGTGGATGGGTGGTTGGGTGGATGAGGCGTGGCACAATTTACGAGCGGCTACGTTGTCTCCACTGCCGCCCCAAAAATTATAGCGCACATAAATTGTTGAATGCGAAATCCTTTGATTTTAATTACGCCGAGAATTTTTATTGCCAGACATGGGGATGCCCCGAAACGAGAGAGAGAGCGGGAGAGCGAGAGAGGGATAACTGGGAATGGTAACGCTTTGCCAGCTTCCGGGATGCGTTTCTCCTGGCCAGAGATGCTCCTTTTTTCACTTTGTTTTTCCTTTTTCGCGAGGCAAATTAATTTTAATTGTGGTTTGGCTGACGTAATTAATTGCAAGTGGCGGTGCGGGGAGGGGGAGCGTCGAAAAGGTCGAAGAAGGAAAAGAAATTCGTCTACGAAATTCCGCTCACTCCCTTTGGGGGCGGGGACGGTCCGCCGCCTATCAAAACAAATCAAATGAAACGCATATTTCCGCTTCAATTAATGGAATTAATTGAAAATTAATGAACTTAATTGTTTATGTAGCTGCCACACAGGCGAGAGGCAAGGCCAGGTACGCTGGAGTACACGGAAATGGCTAACAAAAATGGCCGCAAATGGCTGGAAATCAAAGGCAGGGCCAAAGTCGCACTCGAGGCATTTCCTCGGCTGAAAATTTAATAAAGTCGCCGCCTCCAAGGCGCAAAGACAAAATGGCCACGCGCCTGTCAACGATTCCCAGAGGAATCCATCTCTCCCACCCCCACCCTCTCTCTTTTTTAGGGGAGCGTGGGATGCCGTGGCATTCCTCCCCGAGTCTCGGGTGGTATTTTTCAATTTCTTGTGATTTTTAGTTGGGGACTCGACATTTTAACAACGTATTATGGCTAAGCAGGATAATAACACTTGGACTTCCACTTCCTCTTCTGCTGTCCTCTCTGTATGTGTGTGTGTGTATAAGCAAGTGCAAACAAAGCTGAAATAAAGATACTTCCGGGCCCGTGACCAGTGACAAGCACTTTAGTTGCGGCCACCGAACAATGCTGAAATTGGAGCTCGGACCCCAGTTGCCAGAGTCTGCTGCTGGTGTTGCCCGTCTGACGGATTTCTAGCCAAGTTTTGCAAGCCAGATATGGCTATAGTTTCAAATGCAATTGGTAGCAAAACCCGTATCGGCTCAAAGGATAATCCGTAATTATTATTCCCTTCAAATAAGTGTATAAATAAAGTCTTGGTTTTGATTTATTTTCGAATAGTTTTGGCCACAATTTTTGTGTCTCTGATTTTGGTAACTGGAAACCTCTCAAATGCATTAAACATTATCTTGGTCCTCTCTTTTTGTTCTTCTTGTTGGTTTTAGCCTTTGTTTTGGCTTTGTCCGTCGTAAAAGCCATCTTGAGTTCTCCTTTCCGTTTGTTTGAGTTAGTCTTCTCTTTTTTCTGCTGTTTTTTTTATGAGGACGCGCAGGGACTTTTCCTGGTCAACACTACACAAATTGTTGTGACCGTGCCCCGTGTCCTTTTTGTGTCTGTGTGTGTGTGTGTGATTGCTGTATGTCATCTTCTTGTGTGTTGTTTGCCGTTTTAGTTGCTGTAGATGCTGGCTCGCTCGTTCATTGTGTTTGCGCCATAAATCGCTTCCGTTTATGTTTTAGAGCCACACAATGGCCGGCAGAAGCAGCAGCGGCAGCAGCAGCGGCAGAATGGGAGGCTGGGGCAGCAGCGGCAGCGGCAGAGTGTGGAGGCTCCGTGGCAGGGTCCTCGCTGCTGATCACAAGCGTAAACAATAAAGTTTAAAACAACTAAGCAAGATACAAAATGTTCTACGGAATTTCATTTCGCATTTCACGAGTGTCTGTGTGTGTGTGTGAGGTTTACGGAAGTTCAAGTGTGTGTGTGTGTGTGTGTGTGTGTGTGTGTGTGTGCTTTATAGCCATGGCTCGCTTCACGCTCTTGACCATGTGACCAGCTAGCCGTGTCAGTCATTTTGAGCGCCGTTACGCTTTTGTGCCCCCGGAGAAGAGCAAATCTCATCTTTGTGTTTGCCTTGTCTCCGTCTCCATACCCCCTCCGTCCCCCCTCTGGGGTCTGGGCCTCTGCCTGACTCTGCTCTACCCTTGGAAGTAAAATAAGTTAGTCCCGGGCGAACGTCCTGTCCCAGGACACGCAGTGGCGCAGCTCATGTTGACTTTTCCCATTTTAAGTCGGTTTATTTCCTTTGTACATGCTTCCCGTCTTCCTCTTTTCCAGTTGTGGATGTTGTTGCTGTTGGAATGAAAACTTTACTTCCACTCGCCTGGCAAGTGGCAGGACTTGCAGGACTTGTATATCGCCTTTGCTTGGCGCAGAAACTTTTAATGATCCGAGTGATTCTTCGACAAGAACTCCAAATGTAATCGGAGCCAGAAATGGATGCAGAAATTGTACCTAGAATGCCAATAATGGAAATCAGGCGGGCTTCCTGCCAGGCGGGATAGGCATTCCATTCTCATATCCTATCCGCTCATTCCAATGCGTTTTTTGGGATGATTAACTTGGTATTTGTTGACCCAGAACCCCAAACCACACATCAATTCCGCCTTATCGACACCATCCCATGGTGACAGCCGATGCGTGGATGGGGGGCCTAGGACTGTAAGCCATTCTATCCCCCCCCACCCCCCCGCTTCCCCACCCGAACATAATCGAACTAATCAATTTGCGTAAATAAACTGCACACGGGGCTTTCCATTCCTTTCTCTTTATCGACAAGGTGCCACGTGCCCCCAAAGCGACATAAATCTTTATTTACAAAAGTGTAAACAAAAATTACTCATTCACGCGCATCTAACAGAATGAGAGCGAAAGAGACGGCCAGAAAGCGGTAGGTGGGGGGTTGGGGGGTGAAGTGAAAATGCAAAAAAATGTTGAAGGAGAAACCGTGTGAAAGGATAAAATCGGAAAAATCAACGACTTCGATGGGGATACAAAACACTGAAGCCTGAAGTGGGGGCGGGCTCGCCTGATCTCTGTGTGTGTGTGTGAATTAGCATGTGAGCCATTACATAGCCACCCGCTACTCCCACTCCACCCCCCTGGCGGCTGCTAATGGCTCTCCAGTGTGTGCCCCTGCCTGGCTGCTGCTGCCGCTGCTGCTGCTCCCGTTGAAAAGTCAACGATTGCCGCGTTGCGGAAATTAACGGAAAATCAGCAGCGTAGAAAGAGAAGAAGGCTCCCAAAGAAAGAGAGAGCAAGAGAGAGGGAGAAAAGGGTCCCTAAAGGGAGAGAGAGAGAGGGAGAAAAGGGTCCCTAAAGGGAGAGAGAGGGAGACAGAGCGTGGGGGGCTGACGTTAATAGCAACAAATGGCGAAGGATGCTTGATTTAATGTACAAAAGTTTTTGATGTTTCTCTGTTGATGTTGGCAACGTTGCCCCTCATTTTGGTGCCCTTCAAGCGGCGGGGCATATGGATTTTCATCAGGTGTTTGCCAAGCCAGAAGGAACGATGGAGATGAAAGGGTATTCCGGATGTGCGTGCGTTCTTTGGGCTGGGGATGGGGCGCATGTTCAATGCTCCTGCTTATTTCAAAGTAATTATGGCTCCTTTCTCTTTTCCGTCTCCGACTCCGCTCCCCTCCGCTCCGACGCTCCACTGCTCCTGCGCTCCTCTGCTCCTGCCGTGCTCCTGTGCTCCTCCTTTGCCGTGTCAGTGTCAGTCCCTGCCCTGTCGTTCTGCTGTCAGCCGCGCGCTGCCAACTCATTGAAGCAGAATGCAGCAAATCACGCACCCAGGGCGTGGGTTCACATGCTCCACACACACACACATACACCCGTACATATACGGCGTACTCTTACGGCGTACTCCTGATATTGTGTGTATACAAATTATGCGTATTTATCAGGAAAATTCAATGAACTGTAAATGGTGTGGAAGTTGTTTATGCGTGTGTGTGTGTGTGGGTGTGCGTGAAAGTTTAAGGGTAAAGGTGAAGGTGTTTCTGGCATTGTAATTGTTGTTGTTTCTGCGGTTGTCTGTTACAACATTAAGCCACGTTGAATCGGCTCTTGGGGTTGGGCTTGGGGCTTGGGGTTGAGGCTGAGAATGCTCACAGGTGTGTGTTGATTTGAGGGGAGTTTTTGGGGCAGGGGGAATTGGCATGAACAGCCATGATGGCTGGAACAGCTGGAACTGCTGGAACGGCCAAAATTAAAGAGTCGCCTGGTGCCTGACTTATAAATAGCCAGTGGAACGGCGGAATTGGAACCATAATGGGACTATGTTTAGAAGTGCTCTTTGTGTTGGTCTTATCTCCGAATCAGCACTCAAAGTTCATTGATTGTTCGCCCTTGACAACCTTGACCCCCCCATAAATATTTCATAAACCACGAAGGGCGGGGCGGATAGGCGGAAAAGCGGAAAACTTTCACTGCCAACTGCCCCTGCCGCGTGCCAGTTATTAGTTAATAACTATTTGCTCTTTTGTTTATTTATAATGCCTTAATTGCCCGGACGTGGGTCCCCAATGCTCTTGCCACCTGTTCTGGCCCGGCTAACCATCCGGGCATTGTAATTTAATGGTCGACGCACAATTATTTTCCAATTCAAAGCCCAGAACTCCAGATCTCAGGGCCCTGTGAAGCGTTCAAACGCAAACCCAAACCTCAGTCCCAGCCTCAGCTCCGATCCGCCAGTTGTCAAGTTCATTTGCCTGGCACACAGCAGGTGTTGAAGTTTGGCTAATTAATAGGCTGCCCGAATGACTGCCTCTCTGGCTCTCTGGCTGGCTGGCTGGCTTATTGGGCCCACAGATTCTTTTTTTAAGGACGGGTCACGTTCCCGCATTCGCATCCCAAACTATGCGGGCGACAGCTGCTCCTTTGCGTGCCTGGCATCGTTTTGTTCCCCGAGTTATTACTAATTTTTAATTTATGTGCATTTAATTGAAATTCGGCAGGGGCCAACCATCGATGCACTGACTCTGCCTCTCACTCTGCCTCCGACTTTGGCTTTGACTCTGACTTTGGATGCGACTCTGACCCACTTGCCAGGCAGCCAGGCAGACACGCATCGCATCGCAGTGGAAGCCCCTAGCGTATCGCGAGTCCCGTCCCGAATCGAACATGGCTAACAAGTTGCAAACAAGTCGTCGCCAAAATCGCAGGCAACATAAATTCTCGCACATTTTCGGGCTGCAGCATGCAACGTGCAGCAGCCGATCCCAAAGGCCACGCAAAAAAGAAAAGAAAAAAGAGTTATATGGCCATGGCCATGGCCCGGCCCCATGGCAGGCCACAAATTTATGACGTTAATTAAAATAATTCCTAATTAATAAGAAGCGAAGAGGGGGGGATCGATGCAGGAGAGGTGGAACCCTTTTTGATGTCATTCTGCGGTTCTGTCTAGTAATGCCTGGTGCATCAATTATGGAGGACCAGAGCCAGGCAGGCGCGCCCACTCGGCGAGTTTCTCACGGGACTCGCTTAAGAATGATTTTCATATGCTCTTTAGTTCAGCCGAGGGAACGGAAAGGGCTCTGCTCTGGCCCACAGTGGGGCACACAAGCTTCAGCATGTTCCAGCGAGGTTCCTGCGGCAACCTAAGCTGCACTTGTCCTCCATTCGCTGCCACTCATTACATTATTTTGGTGTGTTTATTGCTTCTTTGCTGTCCAGCCGCAGCAGCAGCGGCTCCACTGGCGCCCTATTGTTCCGACTCTTTACTGCCTGCCCCCGCCCACCTCTCTGGCCTGCTGCTGCAGTTTATTATGCAGCAACGCACCCCCAGTGCTGTTGCTGCTGCTGGCCAACAGACAGCGCGCCTGACAATGAGTTTTTAGTTTGTGCCACGACGACGTCCATGCCGCTGCCGCTGCTTATCTGCGCCCTGGCAATGTTTGCTGTCATTGCAAATTTTCGAGTTTGACAGCTTACAAGCCAGCCAGCCAGCCAGCCAGCCAGTCAGCCAGGAGTTGCAGTGGAGTCGCCGCCGCCGCCACAAGCTCAACCTCAACCTCAAGCGATGACTGGAGCTGCTGCTGGACTCTGGGGCGCTGCTTGACGCACAGCGTCTTCGCTTAAGTGGCGCTATGCGTCGCCCCCCGCCCCCCTGGCATCCTCATTCGGCATTCTCATCGTCGGCGGTTATTAGTTGGCCACTGCCGCGAGTGGAGGCTACGTGGATATGTGGTCTTAATGATGTCAGACCGAAACGGTACAATGGACAGGCCAGGACAAAGCGGGGCTTTGGACCTGATTAGCCGTGTTACTCCCCCACAGCGCCCCCCGTTGAGGCTGCATCTCGTACTTTATTGTTTGAAGAAAAACCTAATTAATGTGGATAACAAAGGAAAAGTAAAGGCAGGAAGAGACACGCGTATAAGACATGAAATCTATCGATTACAGATTGCTGGCAATCCTCAATTGAACTGCAATCATGAGTATCCATAGTTGAAGTTCATTCGAAGCTCAGGCCGTTTATTGCTGCAATTAAACTGCAGTTTCCTCTGGGATTTTCCAGTAAATTCAGTAACTGAAAACCCTTGCAATTGCTGGGCTCAGCTTGCCCCTTCCTCGCCTCAGCTTGCCCCTTCCTCGCCTCAGTTTGCCCCTTCCTGTGACCCCTTGAGCCATCAGTAATGACGATGCGTTTCCTAGTGAAATGCGACTTCCAATCCATTTCTTGCAGTGTCCTCTCCACTTCTAATATATATGTTTATGCCAATTTTGCTAGTACATAAGTGAGTCAGCTAAAAAGGGAAACCAATAGAGCAGCAACAGCTACAGCAGCTCCTTCTCTCCAGGACGATGATGATGAAGATGAGTACAAAATGGATGTCTAATGGAGGCAGGGAGGAAAGTCAGGGAAGTCAACGTTGCACTGCAGTAACAAGAGACTGACTATCGAGAATCGAGAGAATATCGAGTCATCATTACGTTGATTTGCTGATCAAAAATGTATGCACTTGCCCCCAGTGCTGGCTGCCAGGTCCATGATATTTCTAAGGTGAAAACGGAATTCTGCAAACGGAATTGGATTGGGCCAAATCGAGAACCAGTTGCCCCCAGGGGAACTGGCGGACTGGCGGACCGACTGGTCCTTGACTTGCTGACCCAGTTGGCTTTTGTTTTAGCTGCTTCCCTCCCCCTCCATCCGCCGCCAATAATGCTGCTGTTGTTTATCCATAAAATATTTATTTGCCTCGCTTTTCCATTGGGATTTGGGGATTTTCTTTCGTCTGCCATTTATTGCTCTCGAGATGTTTTCGCTTGGGAGCTCAATGGGCTGCCACTCCAAAGGTCAGCCGTTGCAGCAACAGTCCAATCCTTTGCCTAGTCATCCAGCCCCTCCAACTTTCACATTAGTTTTACCCACTCCAGGCCCCCCACCCCCCAACGTGCTCTATCGTTCATCGCTTATACTATCAGCATCATCATCATCTTTGCCATCGACAACGTCATCGATTTTCAGGTCTCCTCGCTGAGTCGGCCTTATCCATTTAGCTCAATCACAATCTCAATCCCAGTCCTCCCTGGCCTCCTGCTCCCCCCTCCATTGGCCAATTCCATTGATTACCGCACCCTTTTCGAAGGCTCCTCGCTGCTTCGCTTTGCTGCTGCTTCGCTTTGGCTTAGGTCATCATAAATTGTTTGCTTTCAAGTCAATTATTGATATAGGATTTTGCAGCCATGATTTTGATGCTGTTGTGCTGCTCTCCGGGCAAGTGGGTCAGTAGAGTCGTCGGTTGCCCATTGTCTTAGGCTGAGGCTCCTGCTCTGTCTCCATTCTCGTGTTGGCGAAAGTTTAATGCCAACACAGAGACCACTCTACTGAGACGGCTGCACGCCAAGTGCATTAGTTGCCAACATAAAGATTGATAAGCCGCCGATAAGGACTCTCCCATTCCCATTCCCATATACTCATCGCATTCCCATTCCCACTCCTCGTCGCTGTCCGATCCCATTATGATCCGCATTCCCTAGGCAAATTGTAGCACTCATAATTTGTTTTTGATTGCCTGGCACTTTAGCCCGTCGAGTGCTGGCACTGGCCCCGGGACTGGCTCTGGATCTGCGTCCTAAGCAAACCGAAATATAAATCCAGGCAAGTGGTCTCCTCTCTCTCTCTCTCTCTCTCTCTCTGTCCGTCTAGGGGACACTTGAAGCGCCGGGGCAAACAAAGCAGGACAAGGCATGCGATACGGCGAGGAGGGGTGAGGGGGGACCACAGAGGAACTCAACCTTCGTCGGCATCTTTTACGTTTTGCTGGCGCTTCCGTTGCTGCAACGAGATGCAAATGGTGCAGAGGGACAGTGCCACATAATGGAATGGAATGGTGGCGGCAGGGGGGGGCCTGTGGCATCGGGTCTGCTCAAAAGTCTTTTGACAATATTTGCGCGCCTTGACAATACTCGTAAAACGCAAAGTGAGGACTTGAGCTGCAGCAGCAGGTCTCTCCATCTCTCCATCCTCATCTCTGGATCTTCTTGGGTTCCTCTGGTATCTCTGGGTCTGCCTGCTGTAGTTGTGTGTGTGTGTGTTTGTATCTGTGTGGCGGGTCATTTAAATTTCATGGTAAATCAAAAATTCTTGTGTTTATTATTTGTTTTTGCGCTGTGACGGTTGTTGCTGCCGCTGCAACCCTCATCGGTGTCTCTGCTCGGATTCGGATGGCTTTTCCTGTTTGTCTCTGGGTTCTAGTTCATTTCGGCTGAGCGGTGGAGCGGCGCTTGGTCTGGTACGGGTCTGGGTCTGGGTCTGAGTCTGGGGCTTCCTTTTGTTAGCTCGCCATTCGGCATCGACGGAGTCGTCGGCATCCTTTGTGGATGCCTGCCTGGGCCGGGCCTACACAGGATGTCGATTACATTTGTTTACTGCATTTGGTGCACTATAATTTCCCCCTGTCCCGCCGCAGTCGTTTAATGAACAGGTGCTGTGGCAACTGGCAGATCTGCAGAGAACTGCAGTCCCTGCGACTCGGACAACAACGACAACGACATCAATGACATCTGGTGGAGGGGAGGGACACAGCGATACACACAAATGGCATTTAATCTCAAAAGCGCATCACCAGATTTACGCTCTAGACAAGATCTGAGCGTCAACTTAGCATTCAACAGGCCACCAATCAGCCCCGGCAACTGTGTGGCAACAAGACTGTGTGTGTCGTTGTGGCTTGTAGTTGCCTGTGGTGGGAGGCAGAACTGGTCGATGGGCCCCTCTTCTTCATTCCGTTAAATGTGGTAGCTGGCATGGATGCATCTGAAGTTTGATTGGAATGATTTCAGTTATGTATTCATTTTGGGGAAAGCTGAAGTAGCCACGCCCTTAAGCCCCGTTCTCCTACCCCTTTCCCCTGCCTGTTGAGGCCTCGTTCTGCAGATGATGTCAACATTGTTGCGTCTGCGGATTAGCCAAATGGGAAAGGAGCAAGGTCTAGGCCTGGCTCCTTGTCGGGTGGGAGCGTTGAGCGATAAACAAGCGATAACATTTTAATGGCCTGAGCCTCGGTGTTCGGGCCAGGCCTGTTTTGTGGTGGGTAGGTGGATGGCATGGCTGGGGCGGGGGCTGTGGCTGGGGCCTGGGTCATTACTCAATCAGCAAGCCATAAATGGAAGCTGATTAATGCAGCCGCCAGTGCGACGACAAGTGCAACATTTCCGGTGACAATGATGAGGCGCAGGAGATGAGCAAGCGACAAAGTCGGGAACAAGATAGTGGCCGAGGGGGGGATGCAAAGATACAAATGACGACGACGTCAAGCAGTCTGCGGTTCTGCCACTGGAAATCAGACGGGGGCCTCATTGGGGGGATGCCTATGACAATGACAAGTGTCAAAACGCACGCAGGTTGCGCTCATTTAAATTGCCATGATTTACGAGCACTTGGCCCCGATCCGTTCCGATCCGATCTCATCCCTTCCGGCCACCTCCCGAACTGCTACCAGTCTCCCAGTCATCCGCTTTGGATGACATTCCAACTGCATTTAACATGCCGCCGCCGTGAAGGGAAGACAAGATGCTGACAGTCGGGGATGAGGATGAAGGCCGAAGGGATACGGACTGCCCTCCTCCACTTGGGGGCTGACTGTTGCCTCATGTTGTCCCTGCCCCTGGCAGACGCCGTCTTCGTCTCGTGTGCATGCAAAGTGTTGAATAATTTGTTGCGAAATATTTCTAGTTGCACGCTGTCCGTTGGCACCCCAGTGCACCTCACAAGTGTGTCGAAGGCGAACTCAAAAACGGCAGGGGTAAAATATTTGATGGAGTCATTTGATTCGATTTGTCGGGTGCACCACTGGTCTCCCTGGTTAGCAGTGCTGCTGTGCCCTGCTCTGTGGCATGCTTGTTAGTGTGCAACATGCTGTTGCAACGCCGGCGACTGCAACGACGTCGGCGACAGCGACGACGACTGCTGCGTTGCTGCGTAATTAAGTGGGCGACAGTCTGGTAAATGCAAATTTCTTAGCCTTGTCGCGCGGCGGCTGCTCGTCGCAGGACATGGCCAAGGCAGATGGAGTGGCCCGATATGCCCGATAAGCCGCTGTCTCCGTGGCGACTCTGCTTGTAGACGGCGATAAGCATTCGCCTATGATCTATGATCTTGACCTTGGCAGCTCAGCTTGTTGCAGTTGCAGAAGCAGCACAGAATTCGCATACGCAATGTGGCACATTCTTAATTAAAATGTCAAAACGGGTTTAATGGCGTTAATGAACGAACAGCGGCCGCAGTCGCACTTGCAGCTCGTTAGTCAGCCATGTATCCGTGTACCCCCCACACCCCTACCCCTACAGCTCTCCGAATTTGACAATTTCCCCCCATCCGCCTCCCGCGGCATAGTTGGCATTCCTTGGGCCTGTTGTTCGCTCTGTGTGTGCTCTGTGCTCTGTGGCTTTTGATCGGACTGGCGATCAGTGCCTTGATTTATCGTCAAATGTGTGCGGCGTTTTCCAACAAAAGTCGAAGCCGCCGCCGCCGCTGCTTGCCCCATTGCCTTGACAGTTTGCGTAGCGGCCATTGATTTATAGAAATCAAATCGGAGTCTCCCCCGCCACCCCCCCTGAAACTAAGGCTGAACAATGGCACACCGACATTTCCTCTTTTCATATGGATATTCATGGTTATATTTATTATATTTACGTTTATCTTAAACCCCCTTCTGCTCGCCTCGAAATGATACTTTGATGCTGCCTTTGATGCTGTCTAATTATGAAAATGTTTTCCCTCCATTGTGTCTCGTTTACTGTTATTAAAATGCTCGTTCAAGTGTGTGTGTGTGTGTGGCATACTCCTCCTCCTTGCCGCAAGTGCAACCACAGAGCCGGAGCGAGAGTCGTACTATGGGGGACCCCGAGTCTGCAAAGTTGTGTGATTTATATGGTCGGGGGCTCTTTTTTGTTGCTGCGCTTTTTATTGTGGCACAATTTTTGTTATTTTTATTGGTGCGCACTCGAGTGGATTTCGGTGCACGGAGCTGTGGAGCAGTTGCATGCCAATGACGCACCCGCACCGGCCGACAGACAGGGGCTCGGAGGGGCGGGTGGGTAGCCAGACTCGTACACTCGTACATTTATTATTTTACTTGGCCTGCTCGCTGCTGCTGCAACGATCTGTAGACACAATAAATTACCAATTATATTTTCATTTCATATTTCTGTCATTGATTTCGTTGCCTGCCTGCCTGCCTGCCTGCCTGTGCCTCAGACTGAAGGCTGAAGCTGGGGCGGAGTCGAGTCTGCCCCCCTCCCTGTCCCCCTCCCTGCCCCCCTCCCTGTTCTCCATTACAAATATTCATATTGAATATTTGGTTTCATCAATCGATGCAAATTGCAATGAAAACAAGCCAGAAATGAAACCATCAGTCCCTGGCACTCTCTGGCACTCTCTCTCTCTCTGAAGGCGTAAACTTTAATGAAAACCAGCAGCCGGAAAACTGCAATCTCCACTGCCAGCCCCCCACCCCCCAAAGGCTCAAGGCTCAAAGCTCAAAGGGGGAGAGGGGTGGGGTCTGGGGGAAAGCGCGAAAAATCCCTTTGTTAGACTGTTGTTTTTATTTTCGTCTGGGCCCTAGACGCTGTCTATATTTATTTCCTTTGCCGCTCTATAAAGCCCTCCACTGGGCAGCAGGCAGCAGGCTTTGTCCACAGCTTCCCCCCTCCCCCTCTGTGATTCGTGGAATGGAAATCAAGAGTCGCCGTTAAAGTGTCTAGGAAATTGTGCATGCATTAAATAAATGAAACACTCCCAGACAAAGTGACCGGGGGGGTGGGTGGGGGTCCGGGTCGGGTCAAGGGATAACCTCCTGGACAGCCGCTGGTCGTTCCATGTACAAATTAAAATGGGAATAGGAGCTGGGACTGGGACTAGGACTGGGACTAGGACTGGTAAAGGGAATGAGAATGGAAATGGAAGGGGAGTGGGAGTGGAAGTGGGATTCAGTCGAGAGTAAAATTTATAAAAAAGGAAAAGGAAAAGCATTCGCTTTGGAATGAGATAATTTCTTGGCTATTCCTTTCATCTTTCTGTAATCAAAATAAATATATGAATCCTCCAGGAGGGCCACAACTAACTGCTAGTTGCAGCTACCAACAGTCAACAATGCTGCTTAAATTGTCCATAATTTTGAGATATATTTTTGCATTCTCAAGTTTTGCCATCGGTTTTAATTGCCTAAGCCAATTATAAAGTTATCCCAAAAAAAGGAAAGGATAGCTCTACCAGAAACTAACTGAAAACCAGTCCGAGGACCCAGGACTGAGGACCGTGAGTACTGCCACGTAATTCAATCTCGGCAGTTCACTTGCCTCCGGCCAGCAGTCCGGCCAGTCCCCGCCCCCCTCGGGGGGGGTGGGGTGGCAAACTATTCTGGGCGGCTGGCTGTCAGGTGGGGCGCTCTAATTAGACTCTGCAATTTTCATGGTTCGAGGAAAATTGGCGTTTTCGGTATAGAGTTTCCTCTCTCTCTATGTATTTTTTGCATATTTTACCATAATTTGCGGCTCTTGTTTGTCTGCCATTTGTCCTGCTCCCACACACACATACAAATTGCGAATGAATTGGAAACTTTGGAAACTAACGGCAATTAAAGTATTTTCCTCGAACGAAAACCCAAACCAGAACTCAAGACGACCCCCAGAAACATGGACTATTCGGCTGACTGTGCGTGTAATTATAATTTTCTTTAAGTCGGTTTGTGCAAACTTTTCTTTATGTCAAACTTGTGCACGCTCTCCCTCCCTCTCTGCCCTCTCTCCCTCCTCTCTCTCCCCCCTCTCTTCCCCCTCTTTCTCTCTCCTTTCTCCTCCTGCTGTCTATATCTGTTTGCAACCACAAATAATTTTGTGGAAAAGTTTCCTCCGTTCCTTTTGGCTCCCCTTTTTCCTACTTCTCCTTTTTTTTTGTGGCATGTTGTTGGTAATTATGCTCTTTGTGAGACGCAAGCAAACTTTGGGGGCAAGCAACATCGTCTGCTCTGAGTGTATTAGTTGTAATGTGCTGCGTTCGCCTGGCCCAAACCAAAGGAAACGACGAACAAGTTGCCAAACTTATGGCAACAGGAGGCAAGAGTACACCCCGACAAGGACAGGGACATGGAGACGGACATGGTCCCAATACTGTTTATATTTCGGGGCTGAGGCTCACCTTTCCTTGCGCTAGACAATATGTCTTATTAGCAGAGCCAGAGCATAGCAGAGCCAGCGCCAATGGCGAAAACTTTCAAATAATTTCCATTCATTAGAAGTTCGGCCACAAATTTTCAGCTAATCATGTTAATGATGGATGGGGGGGACAAACAACTTTATCAACCGATTGTATTCCCACACAATCGCTTGAGCGTTTTCGGTAACGAGAATGTTTGGCCTTTGACACAGGAATCTCCCATATCTCATCATCTGCATCCTGCTCCAGTGTATGGCTCCGTCTTGAGTGGCTTTGGGGACCATATTCCACAATTACCTTCTGAGTATACGCCATGAGGTATTGTTTTCCAGATAGTACAAGTAGCAAAAGGTAAGCAACAGCCAAAATGCAAAATAAACTGAAAAGTAACAAATAATATGGCATATTTCAATGACAATTTATGGCTTACCCACAAGAAACGTTAAAACTAAAATGTGGCCAATTTTAGGCAGTATTTTAATGCCATCCCAAAGTCCACCTAAAGCTTCGATGCGCCCAAGGAATAGGTGGATGCAGGCGAGGGGTACAGCCAGGATGCCCGCCAGCACCAGAGTGGGATGTTCCTAAATGAATGCCAATAAAAAAGAAGCAACTAGAATATTCTTATAGAGATCACTACCAGGCTTATCCAGCAATCCACGTAGATGGCGATTCCGTTGAGGAGTATAAATCCCAGATAGAGGAACACATCGAAGAGACTGAGATGCCAGACTGGAAGGGGAATTGAAAGCTATAGAATCTTTGTTGGCTATCAAGTACTCACCATAACGGAGGAACCATATTAGAAGTATATCGCCCAGTATAGCTACTATAATGTATATGGTTTGCCTTTCACATATCAAACTCATTCTAGAAGATACTGATGTTTAGCTCCAAGGAACTGTGCTCATATTCCCACCTCACAGCCTAATGAGTGTCATCCATAATGCTGGCAAACAAATGAAAACGAATTTTAGTTGTTGGCGGCACTCAACACCAGCTCACGACTTTCCCATTTGGTCTAATGGCCATCCAGCCAGACATATGACTGAAGTTGAGGCTGCAGCTGGAACCACCAGCTGGATGCCTGGGGGCCGTCTGCATGTTTTCCCTTTGTGCTGTATGAAATGGCATTTTATTGGATTACTTAATCAACTATTATGTGTCGCGGGAGGCGGGAAGGGGGTTGCAGGTAACGAGAGACGCAAATTGAGTGGGAAGTTAATTCCAGCGAGCAGCTAGGAATGCGGTCCAACAATCGGAAAGTTGGTTAATTTGATTAAATACTTACTAAATTTGCAGTAAGCACATACTTTCCCCTACTGCAGACCCTCCTAATGCCGAGTCTAATTCAAATGCAGACCCTTGAACATCCTTGAGTGCGGTGCCTAGTCGGGGGTCTGGGGGGAGGGGCTGGCTATGCAAAGCAGGAGCTGCCGAATGCCGCATGCTAAATGTGTTTTCACTTTTGTACTTTTATCAAACGGGTGTCGGGTTGACTGGTTTGCTGGCTGGCTGGCTGGCAAGCGCCACTAGCAGCAGACATCATGGTATTCGTAGCACAACTGCAATATGGCCAACGGCAACGAGCAGCTAGCTGCTAGTGCGGGAAGCGGCCAGTGAAAAGGACCCGGGGCCAATTCACGACTCGCATATTGAAAACAAAAACTGCAGTCAGAAACAGAGGGGGGGTGGGGGCTGGCTGAAGACAGCAACACGTGATGCAGGGGGCGGCAGTGGGGGGGTATTTTGATTGTGTTGATGGCTGAGCAGGGGCTGGGAGATGTGAAACGAGTGCAACAGCTGCCCCAAAGAGCTGGTGGGGCAGTCGCCCAACCAACTCCTACTCTGGGTCTGGGTCCGGGTACGGGTCCAGCCAATGCCTTGATGTGAAGTGAAGTGAAAATGAAAACAAAGTTTAACAAACCGTGGCTAACGAGCTACATTATTAAAACTTGAAAAATGCATAAATTGTGCAGAGACGAACGCCCGACCGACCGACCGAACGCTTGCCGCATATTATAATAGTTTAAGGCATATCCTGGCATCCAGGCATTTGAAAGTTATTGACACCTTCTCCAGCAAGCCGCATTACTCGCTCGCTTACGAGTAGGTGCTCGTGACGTGATCGTGAGCCCTGCTCCAAAAGAGAAACTCCCTCCTGCTCCAGGTAGAGCTTCAGTTTCAGCTACAGCTCCAGCTCCAGCTGCTCCACACATGTACAAGGTGTTGCAATGCGCCTACTCATGATGCACGATCTGTGCAGAGACAGGGACAGGGACAGGGACAGACCTTACCTAACCTAGCAGCAACTGGCAGAGCAACTCTCTGCCTCTCTGAATGGAGCGCAATCCGAGTGGAGTTCGAGACTTGCCTGCCAAGTGATTCTGCGCATATTAGTTGCCCATTAGGCGCCCAGCATTGTCTGCTGCGGCACAGTCCGTCCGCCCGTCCGGACGGACAGTGCGGGAAATCGCATTAAAATTCAGTTGGTGTTAAATATTACAAGCGGCGCCCCCTACGCCAAAGGCGAAAAGGTTTCGTTTCGTTTCGCGCTGATTTGCTGCTGCCAGTCGGCCAGGCAGGTCGTCCGTCAGGCCAGCAGCCAGGGAGGATTGGCGGAGGCCTAGACGGCATCGAGTGTGCAGCTGAGGAGCCGCTTGTGAAATGTGTTGTGGCAACGTGATATGTTAATCATTCAGGCAAAGTCGTGTTTGGTCATATGGATATGCGGATAAACACTTGTTGGGTCACCAACTCCCTCCAGCAGCAGCAGCACGGGGGGAGGAGGAGGTGGTGGTGCCTGTGTGACGTCCTCATCATGGACATTTGATGATTTAAAGCTCTGCTCGGGCTTGGGCTTAAATTAGCTGGGGAATTATGGGCCAGAGCCAGCTCTAAATCTATCGCACTCTAATCGGCTCCTAACTCCCAGGCACTCGAGCGGCCCACATTCGAGCTCGCTCTCAGCGCATAAAGTGCAATTATAGCGGTGCAAAGAGCGAGAGAGAGAGAGAGATGAACAGGGCCATGAAATACCAACACCCGACAGCTGTAAACAACAATTTGTTGGCCCGACCATAACCGCATCCACATGGACAGCAGTCGAGCGAGCGAGCGAGTCAGCGCGGAAAACGTGCAGCAAACACAAAACACAAGACACAAAACCCAAAATGCCAATAACTTGCCACAGAGATGCCCGATCCGAAAGCGCTTATAAAAAAGTTATTTAAAACGCCAACAGAGCCAAGAGTCGGTACGAGACGGGACGGGCCGTTGCCGTTGCCGTTGCCGGGTCCAGGCCAATCCAATCCAACAATGGCAAATGATGATGAGACGTCCGAGTCCAGAGTCGTTTCAGGTTAAACGTTAAACGTTTTGGCAGACGCGCAAAAACTTAGACACAACAGAGACCTGAAGATGAAAAGTTGAATGAAAATACCCCCCTATATACCACACGGAGACAGAGAGAGAGACAGACAGAGAGAGAGAGACAGACAGAGTCAGGAAAGTGCAGAAGAACCGAACGTAATGAGCAAATTTATGGTCAATTGATAATTTAGTGGCATTCGGTATCATCAATTATGGTACTGGCTGGCTGGCTGGTTGGTTGGCAAAGAATAAGTGGCCCAGACCGACCGACAGAGGACCAAAATCGATCTGGGGCTCCTTGCTGAAGCTCTCTGGAAGATGAGGCATTGTTATGGGGACCAATGAGGCACAAATTGTGCTAAATGTTTCGGCATTCCCTACGCACACACACACACACACACACACACACTTACAATCGCAGATGAAATATGTTTGTGTTGGCATCATCAAGAGCCGTGGCCATAATTTATATAATTCCTTCGATTGTCAAAAGGGCACTCGAATTGGGTCAAAGTATCTCTGGAAATCTCGTATCCGCACACTCCCGTCCATCCATCCATCCATCCATCCATCTTGGCTTTGTTGTCTAGGTAGTAGGCCCTTGCCTCACAATTTAAGTCGCTAATTGAACGCTTGGCCTGACACATGGAATAAATCACACAATTTCCAGCTTGCACCTTGCATACCAGACTCCGGCTCCGACTCCGAGTCCAAGTCTGGACGCTGGCTGCACGTCGCCATGTTTATGCCAATAATGTGCCATAAACTATAGGAAGGAGCCGCAGAGGGTCCGCTCTGCACAATGGCCAAGTACGCGGAGTCCAAAAATGGCCAAAACGGAGCTGAAGCTGGAGCTGGAGGAGCGGCTTCCTCTGATAAACTTTATGACATTGGAGGGAAGTGGAAGTGGAAGTGCAGCCACTTTGTCAGCAGCCATCCCACAGTACTGCCAGCGCACTGACTGGCTCTCTTCTCTCCCCTCCTGCCAGCGCACTGACTGGCTCTCTTCTCTCCCCTCCTGCCAGCGCACTGACTGGCTCTCTTCTCTCCCTTCCTGGCTGCCTTCCTGGCTGTTGCTGCTGCTGTATGGAGTACGGCGCTAAAGTTTAAGCATGGCCCGAACTTTACGCACAACTTGCACACATAATTTACCTCGTCCCTTGCACTCCACTCCACACTCCACTCTGCGTAATTATTGGCCAGGAGCTGGAGCTGGCGAGCACGGCTACGGCTACGGGATGGGTTATATGTGAGTGCATTAGAGGCGACCACAAATTGTTTGGTTTGGTTTGGTTTGGTTTAGCGCAAATTGTAGTCATAACTTCTTCGCGAACTGCGCCAACTGGGAGCAGACCACGGGCCTGGGACTGCGCCTGGGACTGGGACTCATTGTACGAGTTTGATGCTCAAATGAACCTCGTTTCGGACGTTTTAAGCATCGCTTTTAAAGTCGGACATTAGGAAAAGGTTAACTCGGCTTGAACCCATCTCCATTATGGGGAGCCATTTGCAATCGACTCGGCTCAAAGTCTATCAAATAATTGCCCAACAATTGCTGGAAAATACGAACCTGTTGAGCTCTAAATACCGATTTGAAAGTGCAACAACTTAGTAAGAAATGATTTGCCCATGAATATTGCATGGCCACATACGAGTAACCAGATGGCTACTGCCACACCGCGGCAGGCAATCGCTTGTGCTGCCAAGTGCCGCAAATCCCACATCAATCAAATCTCTCGCGGACGCTAGCCGCGGACGCACTGAAGCGATATGGCAGCTTGTGGCAGCCAGAGCTGCGGCATATGCACACAAATACAAATTATAGCGCACATTAATCGGCCAAATGCATTCGAGCCACAGCCTTACCCTGCCTGGCATTTGATTGTGACAATTTGAGGGAAACTTACAGTGGGAGGAACTCTAAGGATATGTGGGGAGGGGTTGAACTTCTAGGCAAATGTTGGCTAATCCCTGTAGCCTGGAAAACCCTTTACTGAAACTCCTCTCTTATCATCGATTTTTGTTGCCAGTTTTCTTCGTTTTCTGGCCACTGTGCGCTGTTGGCATGTGTCCTTTAAGGCAGGATTTGCATGCAGCATATAATATTATGCCATGCCCGACGCCTTCATGCCACTAACACATCTGCAGAGCGAGCACCTGAGCGAGTTGCAACTAAGAACTTTGTCTACGAAGAGGAAGGGGAGAAGGACTCCTGGGAGGGGGGAGAGGCCGGCAGGATGTGTCCCTTGCTTTCTGCATTGATTTTGTATTTCCAAGGAAGTAGCGCGGAAACTTGTTAGTGCGGCATCCGCTCCAGCCCCAGCCCCACCCCCGCCATGCACATAAATTGCTTTGCCTGCAATTTTCCACGAGCCTCAGCCACACCCCCCCCTGCCCCATGGAAACACTATTACATATAGACAAGAGTCGGAGAGTCGGGGAGTCAGAGGCAAAGGCAGGCCAGTCCCGGGCCCGGGCTCGTGCAATGGCAAATTGCAATGTAATTAGTTTTACATTTCTATATAGTCGGGAAACGTATAATTGTGGAAAATGGCATTTCTAGTTAATTAATAGCCTTCCCTCCTTCGCCCCGCTACCGCTTCCCCTGCTCTGCCAATAGTCCACATGGTAGGATCCCCAAGGACACCCTATCTGCACCCCTCCGTTTGTTGGATTCAACAAAAAGTTCAGTTTCCCTCACCCCTGTTCAACTGTTCCCCTGTTCCATGTCCTCTATTTTCTCTGTTTTCAACCTTTTCGAAAGTTTTTCAGGAATTGTTTGAAATTTAATTAAAACGTTAGCATTTTTGTACCCAAACCGAACTGATGTGAGGGGGAGGAGAATATCATATGAATGCACACAGTGTGGCAGTGTTGCATTGTTTGAGAGGGGGAGAGACATGTGCTGGTGACTTGCCATAAGCTGTTGATTCAATTAAGAATATATTTCATAGGAGATATAAGAGATATATGAACATAATTGAATATTTCCGCAGGTAGGATTATAAATCAGTCGACGATTACGGAACGTATACTGAAGGCAGCCTAAAACAGTCGACGATTACGGAACGTATACTGAAGGCAGCCTAAGAAGCAGCCATTTGGCACAGTAACATCACAGGTAATGCATTGTCTTCTATATCTTGTTCAACTGACTGATTTTGGGGTTCATTATGCTCACCAGACCTCGTCCCTGACATAATGACTGGACTCGTAATGTGATTAGAGTTCGTCGCCTCTTTTCTGCAACGAATAATTTGGAATCATCGAATGGTTTGCAGCTCTCCTCGTACAGCCTGTAAACCATTTTTCCATTTCCACGAAGCACTCCCTACAGATAATGTCAAGCTGTTGACTGATTTGTCATAGTATAAGAAAAAAAACTATCTCCATCACTTCGAACGCCGAAATGTGCACTTCGCCAAGATATCTGTCCCTGGTAGTCGCTGTGGTGTCGATAATCTGGTCAGTGGTGGCGGCATTTGTCGGGTTTGTTCTCATCTGTAATCGAATCGTCTTCGAATTCCAATGCCCCGTATACATCCTGTACTTTCCGATTCCGCCTCATAGTCAAGTATGGACCCGAGTGGAAGTTGATCGGTCTAGTGGCGTGCTCGGCTGTGATTGGGGCAGGTGCCGTAGTTCTGTGGTGCGGCGTTCACTATGCAAGTATTGCCTTGGTCCTAACTGGTGACAAACTGCTGATTTCGTTTGGTGTTGTAGGAGAAGTCTTCTCTGGTGCTGCTGTGGATCCTTATAGCTGTTCTGTATGAGTTATTTTTGATCGTTGTATCCATCAAGAGTGCAAGGGAGCACCCGAACGTCACACTCCTAACTGGCTGCATGATTGGTAAGCCCAAGTTCTGGGGGGAGTCGTAGGGTCTCTCGTCTGATTGGAGTTTCTCTTGCAGCACTTTTTGTGTTTTGCATTTGCATTCCCCTCAAATACTATCGAATGATGACTTAGATCGTGTGAACTGAATAAATCCTGTATCCAAATACCGTTGTGTTTGCGTTCCATGTCAGTTTTTAGTGTCAGCTTTTGGAAAATATCATCCCCAACCCCAGGCCGGCATGTGCAAGTCGGTGAGTCGTCAGAGCAGATGCTATGCGATCGCCATAGGTGCGATCTTTCTGGGCTTACTGGACATTATGTGGAGGGCCTACTACATTGGTAATTAGCGAGATTCTGCCGTAACACCATACCCATTCTGTTCTAGTCTACAGTAAACTGGACCCGTTCCTTATCGCTGGAATCGTGGCTTGGATTCCGATACTCTTGGCTTCCAGTTTGCTCTTGTTCGGCGCATGGAGGGCAAGTACCAGGGCCCCTCGGCTTTACCTAGGTTTTCTCCACTAACCCACAACACCCCCCCATACAGGAACGTCGTGTGCTGGTGCAGAGCTCGATGCATTTCGCTGTGTTTGGTGGCTTGGTGTGGACTATCGCGTGCATTGGACTGCTGGTTGACATATTGCAGGAGGCGGTGGTGCCAGAGATACTGGCGGCCCTCATTTCAGTGGGATCTTTCATGAGTATGCAAGAACAGTTTTCGATTTCGATTCAATAACTCAAGGCATTCCTCCAGCTCTGATCGGATTTCATGTGGGGTTTGCATATGTGTATTTGAAGGAACTGGAATAACATAAGCTGGAACAACAAAGAACTGATTTTTCTCTTTGCTTTTGCCTTTGTTAAATGGCCAAATGGCAGTGGTAAAATTTGCATAAAATAACAATGGACGACAACAAATCAAATGCGAATAGACAGAGAGAGAGAGACAGAGACAGATCCGATAGGAGGCTTCGGCTTCGGCCTCGCCCTCAGCGGCAAGTCGCACCGCAAATAGAAAGTGAAAATCAAATACAAAATGCTACCGTTTATTTTTGTGTTTCTGTTTATTTGTCGAGCGCCTAATTTAAATAAACATTTATTTTGTGCAAAGGCTTTAATACGCTGGGCAAATGACTTCCTGAATTGAACAGAAAAAGCGACCCAAAAGCCCCAGCCAGGCCAAATTGCATAATCGCTGGAACAAATGCAGCGGATTATGAAATCCTTCGCTCAAAAGGCTGCCAGGCAGCGGCAGCTCCGAGCACGAGCAAGAGCCAGAGTGGCAGAGGGAGAGACAGGGGGGGGGGCTGGATACCGACCTGGCAACAACCTGTCGCATATTTAAACCGATTAACGGCACGATTCCAGTCGCCGGCTGCCAGTCGCGGCATAGAAATGGAAATTGAAATGCTTGTGGCAGTGCCAACACTCTCCGGCTTGCCACCGAATGGCATCCCGAGTAGTCCCAACATGGCCAAGTGGGTTGTGCACTGGCATCTGGAAGGACTCGAAAGATCTGACAGCGGGAGATACCACCAGGCAATGTGCATCTCTAACTTATACCAAAGTGTATACCCTATTCGGTCTGCCTGCCTGTTGGCATTGCTTGTACGAGTGTAGTTTTTGGTCGCAGCAGTGGGTAGTGGGGCGTGGGGCGTTGGGGGGTAAAATTCGTGTCTCTGGCGCCGCAACAGAATTGAAAACGTTTGTAAATACTTTCCAAGCATTTGCAGCAATTGAACAAATACAAAACAGCGCCCGTGCAGCCGCTGCCGTTGCTGCCGTTGCTGCAGTTGAAAAAAATAAAATAATATATTGTGGCACAATGCCTGGCCTGGCATAAGGCTCACAATTTCCATTGTTGGCTGTGAATTTCTTGCCCTGACCTATAAATATAGTTGGCAGCCCAACAACCGTTTGCCCAGAAATGGCAAACAGCGCGCGAATTGTGCAATAAAAGCGAACATATAATATATAATGTGAATATAACAGCCGCGGAGCCCGATTTCCTATCGAGTCGCTTTTCCCTTTTTCCCCAACTGATTGACTCTTGAACTTACCAGATTGGCGGCACCAATTTGGTTATTGCTTTAGGTCGGGACTTGCTCGCAATTGTGGCGGCATTTATGGCTAAAGAAAGCATTTAAGTCCTCTCGCAACGGACGCTCCTCAAGTCCTGTCAGAGCCAAAGCCAAATAGACCAACATTTCCAGATATAACTTTATTGTTTAGGCCGATCGCAGCAGGAATAGGATAGGAATCCACCTACAAACGGTCGTTAATCGAACTAAAGCCGGCTAAAGCGGCTCTTAAAAGCTCTTCAAAGCAGCCCAGCCACCCATGGAATTTCTCCCAGCTTTGCTGGCTGCCTGGCCGGACAGGATCTGTTGCGGTTGCCACAGTACAATCCTGGAAATGCCGCAGAATGCCGCTCTGCCTGTCTGCTCCTTTGAGCTGGATGATGTTCTGTTCCCGTTTAAATGACAAAAGCTTTTATCAGCTCCGATTACACAATCTAAAGCAGGCAAACTGACACTTTAAATGCAATAGACGATGCCTCGAATGGGTGGCGTTGGCAGGGCATGGCAGATGCGAATGGATGGACACCTGAGAGCAGCCGGAACCACCAGAATGGCTGCTGTGGTTGCAGCACCGCAACATTGTTGCCAAAAGCCAACGTAACCCAAGCCAGGACAAGCCATGGAGCACATCCATCCTGCCAGCAAGCGACATCTACCAGAGAGAGAGCCACCTTTGCTCCTGCTGGAAGCGTAAGCTAACTCGGCTTAAATAAATTTAATTTAATTACCAGTAAAAACCGCATGACTAACTTCCGCTAGAGATGAGAGCGCCAGCAAGCCGAGCCAGGACAACGTTATCTCTCTCTCCACCCAGAAGTGGGGAAACCTGCCACACCACAACCTGCCTCTCAGAAGTTACCTGAGGATGGTGCTCTCTCCCTTATTATACATACATCTATCCCCTCCCCCATCCCCCTCTTCTCTGTGTGTTTATTTAGGAAATAACATTTTTGTGGCAACACATTTTTAGATTTTATTACAGGTTGAGCCACGTTGAGTGCTTTTCGCACTCTCGTAGATTCACTCTACTGCTGCTGCTTCTCCTTCTGCTGCTGCTCTGTTGAGGTCAACATGCATTTTATCATTTTAAATAGCAGCAACAACTAGGAGGTGTACGAGCACTCGACACTCGACGATAAATAACCTTAATGTAGTGCCCCTGCCTGCCCCCAGCCCGCCCCTTCTGCCAGCCATGGCTACAGGTTTAATTACGAGCGGCAGCCAGCTGCGGATTTCAAAGCATACTTTCAGGCGGCACTGAAAAAAGTGCTCGAGAAAGTGTAGTAGAAAAACGGGCTGCTGCTGTCACTCTGTGTATGGGTGTGTGTGTGTGTGACTCGCCCGGGGCAAGGTCAAGTCGGCCCAGTCCCAGGCCACCCACTCCCACTCGTCCCACTCGTGACGACTATAATGCAAATTGGCCTCGCTCTTCCCCAGCGAGTGTGTGTTTGTGTGTGTGGCAAATACTTGAGCGGCGGCTTAGCGGAGGAGCTTAGGTCGCCACTCGAGACACATTACCCACTCACCCACACCCACACACACACAGGCAACGTCATTCGCACACAAGCTCGCTCTCGGGAGGCCAAGACAGAGGACTCATCGCCACAGTGCACTGAGAGAAAAGCCGCCAACTGGAAGCTGGAAGATGGACGAGTCGAACTAAGCAGGAATCGCAGTGCAGCTTGGTCGAAGCGAGTATAAGCCCGTTTAATCCCCATTTGAACTGATTTCAATAGCTGAATCCTTTTCACACGCTCGATCCTCTTTAACATATCGCATACCATATCCATGCCACATCCATCCCACATCCCAGTGTGGGAACTGCTTAAGTGCAACCTTGACTACGTCCCTCATGCCACAGTGGCAGGAGGAGTGGTAGGAGGAGGAGTATTCTCCATGTCCTGGTCCTGGTCGTCCCCCTGGTTGCCTGGTAACCTAGTTTAATAAATAAATCGCAATTTTTTTACGTATTTTAGCCAGAGCCTTCCCCCACCCGCCTCCCCCTCCCCACAGGAGATTCGGGTGTGTGTGTGTGTGTTCCTTTGTCTCCGGCAAGTCATTCATGTGTGCAATCTGTGGGTGTGACTAATTCAATTACAACGCCCAATTGTGCATGCCTCGTCGCTCCGCTCTCTCCTGTCCCCTGCCCCCTCTTGCTGCATGCCACCCTCCCTCTCTCGCTAAGCGAGCATTTTGGATAGTGATTTTTCATTTCATTTTCACGCTTTCACTGTGTGCATGTATGTACGAGCAGGTACGAGCACGAGCCCGACCATGAGGTATGGGAATTACATTGGGTTTTGATTCAGTTTCGCTCACAGTTACCGTTACCATTACCGTTACCACCTCCCACCACCCACTGTTGCCGGTCCATGCACATTTCGTGTCACCCTAGGACTTAATTGTTTTTTTGTCACACGAGTTATCCTTTTTTTCGGGGCGTATCATGTTCAAAATTGAAATTAACTGACAGTTTGCCAACTCACTCCACTCCCCGTCCACCTCTCCCCCCCATTACCAATACGTGAACAAATCGACATGATTTGTGCAGTGCGAAACGATGGCTGCAAGTGGGAGTGGCAGTGGCAGTGGTAGGGCGTCAAGAGTCAAAATTGGAAGAATCGTGATGGGTTTTCCATGGCAGGAGGGTTTAATGGGTGCCGTAAACCTATGGGAACCTAAGTAAACAACGGGGGTTGGGGGTTGCACGGACGAGTGACAAACATGAAAGGGGATTTGCTGTACAAACATTGCCCAGAAACGGAAGCCAAAAGCTGCATATGACAGCAGGGTCAATCCATAGCTAAAATACGAGGACTATCGACTTTTGATTATGACTTAGACTGTACTGGCAAGCCGAGAAGGCAGCACCAGTGGCAACACCTTAAAGACTATTTCCCTGGGAGCCGTCGCTGATGGCACTTCCCCATCATCATCATCGTCATCATCAGCGTCAGCGTCAGCATCGTTAAAGGAATGCCTCCTGGCGGGACTATCTGCGGCCCAGCATCTTGATGATCAGAGCAAGACCCAGAGCAAGACTCTAGCCGTTGCGAAACGTGATTTGTAAGGTCATCATTCAAAAGGCATCGACTACAAGCACACAGGCAGAGGAACAGGGACATGGACAGGGACAGGGGCAGGGGGAAAGATCCCTGGCAAGAAAAAACCAGATCCCAGGCGATTCCCGACAGCAGCCGGGAAGAAAATTAAAATGGAATGGTTATACATTCATGTAATTTAACGAAATTCAATTGAATGCCAAGTCACAACAGCAGCTCCAAACAAATCTAAACCAAACCGAACCAAGTCGAACTCCCAGCTCGGGTCGGGACTTGGATCTCTCTCTCTCTGTGGATGGGCAGGATAGCTGGACGGCTGGACTGGATGGGCTGGATGCGCTGTCTGCGGCGGCGATATTGCCGATGCCAAGCGTGAGATTATCGACGATTGTATGCAGCGATGATGATGCTGATGAGGATGGTACTTGAACTGCAGCCGCGGCTCCCGTGAGCAGGCACTACACTGCACACACACACACACACACAGCAATTGCAGTCAAGTTCACTTTTCATGCCGTCGGGACAGACCAGACCCCAGTTGCAGTCATTGACTTGGGTTATCGCACGCCAAAAACGACAAAACAGTTGCATGCCCAAACCAAGAACCAGACCCCCAGCCCAGAGCCAGAGCCAGCCTCAGTCTCAGTCTCAGTCTTAGTCTCAGGGCCCAGGGCTCCAGGGTTCAGGCCCAAGACCCATGCCCATGCCCAGTCAAGGCAGCCCCAGCGCTATCTGCATGCGATCAAATTTCCAGGGCTTCTGTTGCGGACACGGACGCGATGCGATTCGATGCGACTGCGGCAGCGACAGCGGCAGCGACAGCGAGAGGCGGCAGCGATCATATTGAGTCTGCTTTTGACATTTTGGACACAATTTGAACCTTTTACTTTTCGGGCAGAGACGACCGAGGACCAAGGACCGACGACTACTCCGAGTATACAAACACACGATTTCCAGCTTAAGCCGATTTCCAGGAATCTCAACTGAACAGAACTGCAATCGAAATCGGTCGGTCCTGGTCGCGGGTTCAGGCTCAACTGTCGACTGTCGACTCCGCCACCGAGTGGCCTCGTCTCCTGTGTGTTTTGTATTTTGCCATGACATTGATTGAGAAATTGATTTAAAAATCGTTTTTGCAGCGCTGATTCTGAGTCCGATTTCGGCCCTGATTCCCATCTCGAGCGAGGCGCTTCGGTGACTGATCCACCATTCAGGAAACTGACTGGCAATGGCACTGGCACCCTTCTGGCTGCTGGCTGCTGCCTGCCCTTCAAACAGAGCCAACGTTTTCGACATTTAAAAGTTTTGATTTACAAACTTTTTTGTATTTAATTGAAATCCCATCAAACCAAATCGAATCGAATCTGTGTTCAGAGCTGCCATTTGCATTTACCGAATGTGAATGTAGGGAAAAGGCAACTTTCCATATGCCACATGATAGGGAAATGCAATCCGCAGTTTGTGGAAGTTTGTTTTCTCTTCAATCTCATGGAGGGAATACCTTTAACAACTATTAGCTGTGGTGGCCCCAAAATATCTTCTAATTGTCGTGTGAAGTGCTTGAAATCTGACTGCCCCTATAACGAATAATTCCCAGAGGTAGTAGTACAATATACTAAGCAGGCAACAGGCCGTAGAACATAACTCAAGCTATCAACGAATATGATGAAAAGCAGCGGGGAGATACATATCAAGTGGAATATTTTGTTATGCTCATTAGCGGAGTGGAAGCGGACAACAGACCGGACAAAGTCGGGACCATCAACACCCACGGCACAAATAATTTATAATGTCTTAATTATTTCTCTCTGTCTTGGGCCCGAGAACCACAAATTGTTTATGAAGTCGGCGATCAGCGATCTAACATGGAAACACTTCCTTTTCTTCTCGTCTAGGGGGGCGGGGCGGGGCGAGGTTCGCAGGTCAAACTACGCCTACGAAAATGATATGCAGCAGATTAGTGGACGTGATAATTTGTTCGACGCGCTGCTCCCCGGTACTCTGGGTGCCCCTGCCCAGTCCATCCTCGTTGCGCTCGAGTGCTCCAGACCCGAAAATAAACGACGAATTACAAACGGGGGCGGGGAGGTGGAGTGGAGTTGGAGACCAGAAATACACACAATTTTTCCAGTCTAAATTGAAAATTAACATATTTCGGCAGTAGATGCTATCGCTATTCGGACTCGACTCTGACCAAAGCAGCAGCAGCAACAAAACTCAAACCCAAACCAAAACTGAAACCGAAACTGAAAGAAAAACAGAAGGAGAATAACAACAGAACTGGCAACTGGGCAACTCCCTCCCAAAGGTTAATTCAATTTTCCATTTTCCGGAGAAGGAAGTTTTTCATTTTTTAAATTGATGGCCGGAGCCGGAGTCAGACGACTTCCTGGGTCTTGGCTTGGCTTGGCAATTGTTTTCTTGGCACAAATCTCATGCCCACCGCAAATTGAAACTACAACATGCCATTGTCCTTAGCGATTGAATAAGAATTATGCCAAGGATACACATGGACACACACACAAACACCTCGAAAGGGAATGAACACAGTGGTACTACTGTACTACCAGGGACAATTCCACGTAGACGGCTGTCAAGCCGTTTTGGAGCATTGTGATTAATGGGCTGCCGACTGTGGTCCCTGCTCCTGCTCCTGCAGCTCCTTTTGCTGCCTCTCTGTGCCTCTCTGTGTGTCCATTGTCTAGGGCCGCAACCGTTTTGGCATGTTTGTCATTTGGGAAATTGTGCGGTGGCCCTAATGACAAAGACAAACAGTCGCCAGGCGGCAGGTAGCCACAGCGAGAGAGGGAAGCAGCCACAATAGATTCGAAATACTTGATATGCATCGACATTTTAGCTCAATCGATGCTGCAGTGCAAGGGGGGGTTAGGGGCGGACTGTGGCGAACTACATTCTATAATAATTCAATCAAAAATCTCAAAATTCGTAATCCGTCTGGCTGATCTAATTGAACCATCCAGCAACGAACTCTAGTAGCACCAAGTAACTCTAGTGCCCAAATGGGTAGCCACTCAACGCCTTTGAGTGATTTCCCCGGATCTACTCACTCGTCCATCATTAAGTCGAGCAGTCAGCCAGTCAGTCAGTCAGTCAGCCAGTTAGGCCAGCCATCCAGCCATGTTCTGTGCTCTCGACTCCGTGTCGGTGTGGCCGATGGCCGGCCTGGCTGACTGATGGCCATTGCAGCCATTCTCCATGGCTGTTGCGCATGCGCGTCCGCAACAGCGATCGTTCAACGCGCCCTGGCAGGGCAGCAGCAGTGGGTAAAGATGGGGCAGCTCCTTGAAATGCAGCGACGTCGCTTTGGTGCAAAATGCTGGCAGCGAAACCTGCAATTACCATCGCCAGCTCTGATAGCTTCAGCAGGAGGCCGGCAACTTCTTGGCCGTCTCTCTGCGCTCTCGGCCCTGTTTAGGTTTGTTCTTTTTGTAGGCATTTAGTCTTTGTTTCGACAGATGCAGACGAGTCCGAGTCCGAATACGAGTCCGCGGTTGGAACTGGATGGGCAGCCTAGTAGCTCGCCAGTTGATATGTTGTTGAGTACTTTTAATTTGCATGCTCTTAATGGTGTTGCTTCGTATTAAGCAAGCGATCCACAGTCAAAGCCGCAGCCAGAGCCACAGCCAGACTGGCCCGCAGGCGCAGAAGACAGTGGTAGACCAAGGAGGCCAAGTCCAAGGCATTGAACTGTGATTGGATCTATGCCTGCCTTTGGGGGTTTGCAATGACCTGGCATATTAATGGCAGGATTGCAATCAAATGTGGAGTCCAAGCTTAGACAGATCTCAGCCAAAGGTCTTAAGAAATGCTGCCAATATAACTTCATGTGGGTGCCTTAACAGTTATCCTACCCCCTCCTCTCGGACAGCTAGACTGCGACTCTAATGGCCATATCCATGTCCATATGCACATGTCAGTTGGCCCAAAAAGATGCGGCAGCGATACTCCAATGACACAAACGGTTGGGAGGGAGAGGGAACAGAACAGAAGAGAACAGAACAGAAAATTGCAATTGAAGTTAATTTCAGCAAATTGCATGCCAAAATGTGTTAAAGGGAAGAAATTCCAAGTCGGAGCCGGAGTCCGAAAGGAAGATGAGGGAGGCCTCGCAGAAATCCACTAACTAACTGACTTCTTTGGGCCAAAACTGCAACAGCAGAAACAGCAGAAGCAAGAGGAGCAGCAGCAGCAACCAGGAACAGCAACAGAGCCGCCACAACAAGAGCAGCAGAAGCACCAAGAAGCAGCAGGACGGGTACAAAAATTAAATTACAGGCTTAGGCGAGCATTGCAGCTTGGCTCTGGGCTGCCTCCTCATCCATTGGATGTCGGGGCAATAAATGACGGCATGAATGAGTGACCGGCTGACTGACTGACTGAGTGAGTGAGTGAGTGAGCGAGCGGGTGAGCGACTGAGTGAGTGACTGGCCTGGCATGCCCCTGCGGATGGCCATGGACGTGCAACGGACGATGGACAGCGGGCAGCGTCGGGCTTCGTCGGGCAATGGGCATCACTTAAGTATCTGCGCTTGCGGTGCCCACTAAGCTCCGCCCACCGAGTAGTTGCAGCCGTCCAGGTTGGTCCCAGGCCGAGCCGGGCCGGGCCAAGAGCATCGGGGCGCGAGATTACTCACGCGAATGTAATTTGGCAATTGCTTATTAGCGCTAACGCGCCGCCGTCGATCCCGGCATCGAGGGGGCCCGGCCCGCTTGGTGATCTGCGGCTCGGCACAGTGGTGCACACGGATGGAATCTAAATAGCATTAGCAAGGGGCATGTCGTATGATCGGGTATGGCCCCTGCCTAAAGTCTTTTGAATGGGAATGGCCCCACAGTGCGATGGCCGCGGCAATCGAACCACTTATATCACCTTCTAGTTAGAACGAGCGGACCATCCAGTTGTCGATCCTCATCCACGCCTCACTGCTCGCTGCTCGGTGCTGCTCCGTGGTCGTCATTGCAGAACCGGTGCTGGAGCGCTGGAGCTGGAGAGCCCCGAGCGAAAGATGGCACTGTCCGATGACTGTGAATGTGAAGTGCAATAATTTTCTTTTTTATTATTATTACATTTTTCTTTCTTTGGCTTGGCTGCAGATTGCCGCAGAGAGGCCGAGGCAGAGGCGGAGGCAGCGACCGAGAGTGGCCGAGAGTGTTGAAACATTTGCGCGTCATTTGCAGATTCTTTTAATATTATCATTTTTGGTGGCCGTTTCGGCGGGCCTCTTGAAACGAGATTTTGGAGGCCAGAATGCCCAACGACATGGCAACTATAGGAAATAAAAGATCGTTTAGCTCTCGGAGGCCTCTGGCGGGCCAGAACTCTGCTGTTTTATGTGAGTGGTTGATAGGAATCCTATTGGATCTGTGCTGTAGTGTTAGAATGTGGTGTTGCTTGAGTACCGGGCATAAAAGAGAGACGAGACGGATGGTCGTCTCTTTCCATCATGGCTTCCCTCAATTAGAGCCCAAATCAACCCCCTATTCCAGACCAAGCCCCGCCCCTCCAGGAAGAGTTCTACCTCTAGCCGCGTGCGTGGATATGGATCCTCGAAACCGCTGCTCCCTGCCCCTGCTTCTGCCTCTGGCTCTGCCGAAGTAAAACTGCAAATTATCCTAACTGGCCCGTTTTAACCTGACAATTAGAGAGACGCTGAGATGGCGGCGGACCTGCCCTGCGGTGTAATTCAATCTGCATATGGGACTGGGATGGGGCATTGGTAAATGGAATCACAGCGGTGGCCAACAATGAGCCTAGACAAAGGGACAGCAAGGGGGGCGCCCCGAAATTAGGGCCAAATGCGAAAAGCATGTCCCACCAGAGACTGGAGGAATGAAAGAAGAGGCATGTGGCACCATCCAACTGAGAAGAAGCTGAATAGAACAGGCCCGAAATGTCATGAAATTTTGTCAAACGAAAATACGGGCGTAGATTTCTATTAAAACGTAAGAGCACGGACCCAAAGACAGACGGACGGACAAATGGAAACGGGGCGAACCTTTTGTCTTTTGTAATTTTATGCGACAATTTTTTTCCTCAGTCCTCAGTCTCTGTCTCTCTCTCTCTCTCTCTTCCTCCTGGCCTCTATCGAGACTCGAGTTAAATTAGAATATGGCGGATGAATGGAAGAAAGGGAAGGGAAGGGCAGGGAAGGAGAAGCCTACAAAGCATTCAAGGAATGCAGGGAAAAAGTATTGAATAACATTTTGATATGCTTAGAATTCGGCTCCAAATGTCAACGGCAGCTGCGTGACTCCCCTCCCCTCCCCACCCCCCCAGAAGCGAGAAATAAAATGAAAAGAAAAGAAAAAGGAACCGAATCGAAGCTCAAGTGCAATTGAATGGAAATTACAGCCACGCCCCTTGCGATTGTCGATTGTCGGCCCACAAGGAAAAAGGAATTATAATAATAAAAGAAAACACAGAAAAAAAACTTGATTCGCTGACCACGCAAAACACATTAAAATTCAAATGCTTTGATATACCAATTAATTTGTTGCTGTTGTTGTTCCGACTGGAAAAAGTTTTGGTTTGGTCTTTCGGTCTTTCGGTTTCGGCTTTTGGGGTTTGGTATCCGCTGTGTTGCTCTGCTGCGCTTGCCTCAATTAAATGCAACGAGACGCGATAACAAGATTATCCGCCGCAGACATCTTGAGACAATATCTATGTATATGCCATAAAAGCACTACAGCATTCCACGTCCTCGTCCTGGCTCTGGCTCTGACTCTGGTCGTGGTCCTCCTCTCGAGCTGCCAAATTGGCGTTTTGGCAATGAAACGCAAATGTTGCCCGCAAAGTTTTGTCCTCATCCGCGACTCCATCCTCGTCGTTGTCGTCGTTGTCGTTGTCGTTCTCGTCGTCTTTTCATTGATTTGAATTTTATGCGCACGCAAGAGAACGGAGATGCGCCGCCAGAAGATGCTGGAAAAAAGCGAATTTCCTTACCGCTTTACAGCCTTATTTGTCAGCCCAGACGCACAGTTTGGGAAAGTGCCATGCCAGAGGCAGAGTCGGAGTGCACTTGGATGGGATGCACAGGCAATGCCAAAGGAAAGACTGCGGCCAATTTGAGGCTAGATAAACGTTAATCAGAAAAGATACCGAAATTTCGATAAAACTTCTTGAAAATTATAAGCAATTCCAATACAGATCTCTTGAGGTTGATTTGCTCTTTCCTATATGTATGTTCTGTAACCCATTCTTGTGGTAATGCACAGCCAATCACAAATTTAAGCATCATTCTGTCGTCCAAATCGGATTATTGCCCCGGCAAGTGTCATGCACAATTGTCTCCCTCTCTCTCTCGCTCTCTGCGCTGACCTTATCGTAGACCTCCACAGTTTGTCTGTCTGTCGTCGTCGTCGTCTTCAGAGTTCCGCGTACAAGTAGAATGCAAAAGCCAGCCCCTCGATGCAGTGCTAACAACCTAAGCCGATCCCATGGCTTGCCGAAAATAAAGGAAGGCAGACAACTGCAGCAGTTCGAAACTAGTTTTACCCCCTTAAGCCCCATCGAACTGACTTTCCGACTTGAAGCTGCCCAACTCAAGCTGCCAGACAGTGCAGTGGTTGGTGTTGCTGCCGTCTCGATACAGTTCGTTCTTCCCCTCCCGATGGCCCTGGCCGGCGCATCAAGTGTTCGCCGAGGCTTGTTAAAGTTCATTTTCGATGCAACGAGCTGCAATAATGCATAATTGTGCTCATTAGTCTTTTTGGGGCCAACGATCGTGTATGAATTTAAATTTTAGCACAGCCAGGCAGTCAGCCAGCCATTCAGCCAGGCCGAAACCCGACCAGACCAGACCAGGTCGCAGTTGAGTTGAGCTTGGGCTTGGGCCGGGACGAGCCCTAAATAAATACAATTGGACAGCAATGGGATGATGACGACGGCCGACCCAACCAACCACTTGACTGTGCCTGGACTGGATTGGCTTGGACACCAGACGGTGGACAGTGGACGGTGGACAACGCTTCGTCGGCGCGAACTTGAAACATTTGTGAGCAGGATTTACGCGTCCAGTTAAATTTACGACTGCGCACCTTTTGCATGAAATTGACGTGGCATTTTATTTACCCCGCCCGCCCGCCCGCCACCTGCCTACACTTCGAATCGGCTGCGGATCGGCGTGGGTCAGGCGGGGGACGGGTCGCGACTGGATCATATGTGTGCCCTGTGTCTGTGCGAAGTTAATATCTGGCGAAATACAAGGCTTGTTAAGTGATTAATCAGCGCCAGATATAATTTGTGTCTGCGTTAATTTTTTCACGTGAATAAAGCCTCCTTTACGCAGTCTGTGGCTCAGCGGAGCAGTCCCGTGTAATTTGGGATATGGGAAAGAACAGAGGTACAACGACTGGATCTCAAGATAGTGGCTAACATCTCAGATCCGATAATATTCCCATTAAGACTGCTGATATCACATGGCACTTCATATTTCTTATAGAATGTTTGAATCCCTTTCATGCAGTAAATTAAACGATATTCGATTATTAGTTTTCTTTTGAATAAATCACTTAATATGTGATGAAATCTGCTCACGGCCATCCCATTCCCATTGAGAGTCATTGGAGTGCATTGAGAATGCTATAGGGGCACTGCTCTTTCCGGGTTCCTTTGGATCAATTTGGCTTGGGAATTTGCGGTTCATGAAGCTGCAATAAGCAAGGCAAAGGCGGGGAGGGGAGGCTAAGGAATTGAGGCATAAATTACCAATGCGGAGGGGATGCAGTCGGGCATTAGATGGAATCATCGGGTGTGTATTTCGGGAGGGTTGCAGTCAAAGGATGAGCATGGGAACAGGACCATGAAGTGCCGACAGCCGAAGGCGACTCTAAGACACTCACGTGAACACACATACATATCTACTTTCGGGGACAAACAAGCAAACAAAACTGAGCCCAGGGCAATCTTGTTATCGAAAATGGTCATGGGAGGGGGCCTCTGCCCCCCGATTGGCATGGAATCGAGGCTATATATAAACTACTTCAGGTAATCTAAGGCTTGGAAATGCTAATCGCCTTTATTTCGGTACAGGTAACAACAAACAAAGGCACAGCAGCAGCGGCAGCAGCGGCAGCCCGAGCAGACTTTTCGCTTTGTCACCGCTACCAAGCCGGGTGGAGGGTCGCTCGGGTAGGGCAGGGTATTGAATCCTGGATCCGGGCTTTGATAATTGAAACCGTAAAGTTGTTCAGCTTTGCTGCGCAGGATGTAAGCGGCGACTGCTGCCAAAGGATTCCCTTTTGTTTGTCCCTTTTTTTTGCTTTCCTTTTCCCTTCTATTTTGGGTGTCGCTTGTCGAGTTATTCGTGCGATTATTCTTGTAGGATATTGCTGTCCTCATCCGCGCTTCCTTAGATGACATTACAGGGCTCCGCCTCCTCCTTTGCATATCCCCCCCTAAGTCCGCCCCTGAAACACGCACGAGGCGTCGCTCCTTTTTTCGCTTGCTGATAGTGCCTCGAATTTCAGAGAGCAGCATCCCTTGTCCCTTCGCCTTTGTGCCGCTGTGGCATAATTGCAGGTTGCAGCCAAAGGCTTTTGGTTTCGGCTACTTCGCCGCGGTTTCCCCCCGCTTTCTACCCGTTCCTCTCCCTGTGTTTCATATTTCAGTTTGTCAAGTCGTCCCATCTGATGCGTTTTTATTTGTTTGCTATCTTTGTCTCTCTGCCAACATCATCAACATCCTCCTCAACGGCATCTCGGCATCGTCATCCTCATCGTTTCCTTTGACAATTTTCCGCCTGACATTCAAGATTTTAATCGCTGCCATTTGCCATAACTAGATTCTTGGGGTTTGCCGCCTGCCGCTTGCCGTTTGAACAGTCTCCGATTTCTCTCGCTTCATCTGGAGGAGAGGGCACACCCTTTGGCTCTACAGAACACAGAAGTTTCTGCGGGATTATGGCATTCAGATGACGATTCCGAAGTGGAATGCGAAGATACGATTGTTGGCCACACTTGACATTTGGCAAATCGAATTGTTCCACTGCTGCGTAACACTCGATTGGTTCTATTTAAAGCATGCAAATGTCAGGTGTGCAACTACAACTTGAAGGTTGTACCATCTATAGACTGATTGAGGAAGCCATTATGTATTATCCTCATTATTGATCATTGAAGCCTTGTCCTTGCCCCTCTTGGCCCAAATGGCCATTCCCTTCCCTTATTAGTGCTTGCCCCAAGCTCTATTACGCGCCTCATTATGCGCAGGGAAAAGGCAAACAGGAAAACAAAAGCGCTTCCGCACAATGCCAGTTTTCCGTAAAATTAAAAGCGAAATTAAACGCATTCAATTAAATTTTGTGTGTAATTTTTCGCAACACAAAGTTGGCCAAAACATACCGTCAGACAGGGGGTGGGTGGGGCAGCCAAAAAGGTGAAAAGTTATTCCTGCTACGTTGGCATTAACGGTACGGTACGGTACCACCTGCTGGGGGAGGAGGGGGGGTGCGTGTTGTTTTTGTTTTTGCTTTGTTTGCGGGGATGCTGGGCTATGGGCGGGGATGTGGGCAGGGCAGGGTCTTCAGAAGGGTCTCCCCGAAATATGGAAGAGTAATGCCGAACATCAGCGCTTATAACTGTGCCGATTATGAAGTTAATTTATCAGCAGCAGCAGCAGCGGCAGAGCGGATGAGCAGTCAGTCAGTCAGTCATTCATTCAGTCGGGCATTCCGTGGGGTCTGGTGATTGTGGAGCAGCTTGTGGACTGTTGCTGGGGGGCGGACATTCATTAAGCCATCAAATGGCCGAAGACAAATTTAGCCAGTCAAATGAATAAGTGAGCAGGTAACGAGGGTCGCTGCAGCCGCCCACTGGTTCGAAGGGTTACACCCAGTAATCCTCAGGAATTTGTCGAGCGCCTCTCGCACATCAGCTTAAAGCTGAGGCACTGACTGAAGCTGGAGTTGGGGCTGAAGCTGAAGCTGAGGCACTGCCACTGCTGGATAGTTGTGCGGGAAGTTGCTTCAACTTGTAGCAGCAGTAAGCAGTTGCCAAAGTTCCTTGTGTCGCCCCTCCGCTGCCTGCCTGCCTGCCGCTTAGTTCACTTGCAGAAATTCCTTCTTCAATTTACTTTCAACATGCTTTCCCGAGAAGTCCCTTTTTTGTTGCTAAATATCCGTACTCGCTCACAGAAAAAGGGAAGACGATGGCGAAGACGGAGGCGGAGACGGAGGTGGAGGCGGAGACGGAGGCTTGAGCCAGCTCTAACGATAAGACGCACGCACACGACACTGTAGAGGGCGGATTGGAGCTGGGGGTTGGGGTTGGTGATGGCATCGTCTGCAGTGCCGTAGACATTACCACAGCCACGCGCGTGTTTTACGTTCATCTGTCTACTTAACGTGGCCCCAACAGCCCCCCATATACCCCAGTCCTAGTCCACAGCCCTAACTCCTTCCACAACACGACATCCTCTTTCAGCTCCTCCTGCTCCTCCTCCTCATCCTGCTCCTCCTCCTTGTCGTCGTCTGCGTTTTAACGTACTAATCCTTGCTTTTATCTCTTGTTTGACTTTTGCTACGCGCACTCCATACACTCCATACACCATACACCCGCTCATTTAATGTCATTGTCGCAGCACCAGCTCTCAGCCCTCAGCTCCAGTCACAGCCCTGCGAAGTACACTTTCCACCACCCATTTCCCCGTTTTCCCGGCAATCCTTTCCAAATATTTGTCAATTTGTATGCACAAGTTTCTTTTCAATTCGCACCACACGGCGTATGCGCGTCATAAGCGTTTCTTAAAGTGTTGGGGCCTTGATTTCGGTACAGTATGTGTACACACAGGCGTTTCCGCAACGCATTTTGATTTCCACTTATTTGCTTTTCATTTTTCATCCCGTTCCGCTGGCCGCACTCGCATTTCCACTGCTTACTTTTCATTAATCAACGGCACGTGACCGAGTATTAATTTTTAAACCAATCAGAAATTTCTGCGCTTCACTCGAATATTTGTAGCCCCTCGAGGCGGAAGTGCAGCAAAGCGCTTTCTGCGCAAGTTTTCCTCTAGTCCAGGGTAACTTAAAGCCTTCACCTTTGCTTTTTTTCCGACTTTGCGTATCCGCATATTCAATTAATTTCTGTATAGACTTAAGCGGGTTTCATTTGAATTAAAGTAGGAACTGTCCAGGAGGAATCTGCATTTGGAACATTCCTCTACAAGATCTACATTTACATCTACATTTACATCTACATTTACATCTACATTTACATCTACATTTCGCCGTAATCTCCCCTCATTGTGAGGGCCATTCCAATAAGCAACTCTTCATGGAGTCTGTCGTCTGGCACACACACATGCAGCACAGTAAACCGGAATTAGCCAGATGACAATGACAATGAGTCTCTGTCCAGAGATAGAGAGAGAGACCGAGAAAGACAGACAGAGAGATAGAGAGAGAAAGAGAAAGACAGAGATGAGAGTGAGAAGAAACACTGGAAAGCCCTGGGGATCTGTGGGGGGGGAGGACTGGTATGCGTACTGGTATTTATTATAATTAACAAAAATTCAAAGGAATAAATTGTGAAATTGTGCTTGAAAAGTAAATGCTGTTCATTAAAGAGCCAGAACCCAGAAACCCGCCCCCCTCCCCCCAGAGAAGAGCCAGAACTGGCAGTGGATGGCGGATGTCGGATAGCGGATCCCAGAGCTTCGAATTACCGCTAGCTTGTGTGTGTCTTGCCATTATATAATAGACATTATCAGCGCTAATTCAGTTATTTCTTAATTATAAACTACTTACGCCCGCTCCGCTGCGAGCGTGGCAAATTTTCTAACCCTGGGAAGACACGGCGGAGGCGGTCGGAGTGGGCCGACTTGGGGCACGTGTGACATTCGCCCCGACTGCCGCGCTCTCAGTGCTGTCTCAGTTACAGCTTTTGCCTGCGAGTTGGCTGCATAATTACCAAAGTTGTGTGTAGTTATGATGGCTCGGATTACGTCGCCCAACTTTGGCCGGGCTTGATGATGGCCAGACGAGACGAAACGACGTAACGCGATGCCGCTAGCCAAGTGCTGGCTAAATTCGCTACCCCTTTAAGGGTCCACCTCCCCCACTCGAAGGGCAACTACAATCGGCAAGTGCCCCCACCCGGTAACCACTTGAAGCAGCCAACTTTGATTGAAATATACAATTTTAATGAGGCAGCGCACAGCGGAGAGCAGCTTTTATTTTGCCTCCTTTTTGGCATTGTAAAAACTGAGAGGAGTAAACAAATAAACCAACAAGCAACAAAATGAACTCAAAGAAACAATGAGGAGGCTAGAGCCGGAATCGAGTGAGGGGTGGCCACCCCTTGGCCCTTGGCTGATGCCATCGAGACAACTTATGAGACGGAAGACAAACAGCCGAACAGACGAAGGGCACACAACGCCATTGTGTCCCAGTTCCTAGCTGAATCCTTCGCTGCTCTAAAATGTATAATGTTTGCTAGATCTGTCAACTACATTCCACCACCAATTCAATCGAAATCGACTGGTTTGAAAAGTGCTTTTCAATTTGAGATACATACATTTGAGATTGTTCTTGGCATCGATTCCATTACAGCTGCAATCGGGTTTAATTACAGCAGAAGCATAACTCTGGCTTCTGGCTCGCATTTAACGCTCACATCTAACGCTCACATCTATCTCCTTTTCCAGCTCTTCCTCCTCTTCCACCACTTCCACCTCTTTCAGCTCTTCCACCTCCTCCACCTCTGTAACCTCTTCCAACCTCCTTCCACCTCTTCAATCTCTTTGGTCGAATATTTCTGTGAAATAATGAAAATCAAATCAGACTGCTGACCGCATTAGGAAACCCCAATATATCAGAGTTCTGGCTGATTCGGTAAATGAGGTATTAATTAGCATCGAACTACTGTGCCAGAAAGAAACCCACACAGAAAGCCCCGCAAAAGAAAAGACTCGTAAAGCATTCCGTATATGTATTACGGAATGCAAAGACTGAGAAACAGAAACAGAAATGATTAATTACGCTCCAGAGTTGCCGAGCAGCTCCCAGTATGATTTATTGTAATTTAATTGTGGCACATTATGCGGTCGATTTGGGGTTTGCATTTGAATGGCATTTTTGAGCATAGAAATGATGTGGCGAGGAGGCGAGTATTGCCAAACAGCCAAAGAGCCAGAAATCCCACAGAAATCTAAACTCAAGTTGAACGAAAAGTTTGGTCCGGCCAAAGGAAAGTTGAAGGACCAGCTGTAGCTTTGTTTGTTGGTCTCTCTGTCTGTCTGTCTGGCTAGGCGTGTATCCAGGTGGAATGGAATTTGATGTATATTTCCATGATTATAATTTCATCAGCGGCAACACTAAAGAATCATCAAAGGCAGGGCTTGGCGAGGACGGTTCCGGCTCCGGCTCCACCACTCGACGCTAGGTGGTGCTCCACTCAATATCGTTGTGGTTGCAATGATTGAGCACAGGATTGGGTGTTCCGCCCCGCCCACAGCATGCTTGGGTGTACACTTATTGACTGAGTTGGTCGCTCCGTCAGTCAAGTCCTTGGCTGTCGCCACCGAAGCGCAGAAGCAGGAGCAGGGCCTGGCCTGGCCTGTGCTGCTGGCAGACAGAAATCAATTGTTCCCATTATTATAATGAGATTACTTACCTACTGAACGACAAAACGTAGCACAAGTAGGAGCGACTCCTTGGTCCTGGCCCTCACCGGAACCGCCTCTGGAGGTAGTCGAACTGCCACTGCTACCTTCACTATATATGTAGATATACAAAGATAGATAGATAGATTGATATATGTTGGGGTAGGAGCTCTGCTCTACTCTCTCTGTGTCGGCGTTCGCTTGCAAATATGTATAATGACTTTAGTAGTCAGCGGAAAATGCTGGAAAATTGCTTGGCAAATGCTGAAAACATTCAATGCTCGAACCAGGTTCGCCGCCCCAGCGCCCGAGTGCTCAATCGAATTCCATCAGCACCAGGAGCCAGGAACCAGGCAGGCGGCAGGAACGGCAGGAACGGCAGGAACGACAGGAACGGGAAGCAGAATCAACAGCAGGAAGCACAATTTTATCTATTTTCCTTTTTGTTTTCCCACGATGAAAATTCCCTCTGTCTTTATCAGTTTTGCATTGCATTTGAGCTGAGATTAGCGGGCCAGAACCAGCATCCAGGACGCAGCCAGGAGCCAGCAGCCAGCCAAGGGAAATGGAATCGGTAAATCATTTAATGGGACTTTGATTTCTATGAAATTCTTGAAGCTTGGAGAACGAATCGATGAAAGTTTGCTGCATTTCAATTGAAAATTAATCAGCTATCAGCTGCCGAGAGATGAGGATACAAAGAATTAAAATGTGAATCAAAAATGAAACATTTTCTAGACTATTAAGGGAGAGATACTTTCCCTAGAATGGAGCGACTTCTGTTACAGATATCACAGCAGCAGCGTCAGCACCGAAAAGTGAAAATCTGTGTCAACTGCTGCGCTCGCTGACTCTGCCACAGACAATAGAAAGTAAAGCGCCATCCATTAGAGAACACAACCGTTGGGAGATGAGTTGCCACAGGGCAGTGGATACTTTTGTAGCAAAGTTGGAGTGTTTGGTTTTTTGAACTTAACCCACATCGAAGACCCAAAATGCGGCTGCTGCTGCTGCTGCACTCTCTCGAAGGTGTGAAGAAACTTTCGGTTTTCACAGCTAAGTAAATAACAATTGAATCGAGTAAAAGACAAATAAATATGAACGAGCCTCAGCTGAGCTGAGACTGCAGGAGGAATGGTCAGCTGGCACTGGGGGACACGGCTCAATTTCATCCAGCAGAGCGGCAAAAAGAGTTGGCAGCAAGAAAGCGCTCGCTCGGATACACACATATCGATTAACGGGCTTCGAGATGGAGGCTCAAGCTGAAGTCGCCTCTCGCCATCGCCATCATCATCATCGTCTGCCATGAGGCTTAAGTGCCCTGCACTGGACGGGATTGGACTGGTCTCTGGTCTCTGGTGTGGAGTGCGGCATGTGTGAATATCACATGTCAGTGGAGGTATAATTAATGCGGGTCAGACGCCGATTACAATGCGCCAACTGACAGCCCCAAGTGTCTGATGTGTGTGTGTGTGTGTGTGTGTGTGTGCCTGTCTAGGAAATGGCCCACGGGGCAATGACAAGCCGAAATGCCAGCCAGTCCGTAAGAAAAGCAATGATAAGCAAATTCTCTCCTCTGGGCTTAAATCGAATCAAATTGTAACACTCACTTTCTACAACGAAAACTATAGAGAGACTCTCAATGAATTTGAAATTTATTGTTCGACAGCCGCAGAAATTTGTCTAGCAATTCCTCTCCCCAAGTCAGTGCTCCCCAGTCAGAGCTCCCCAGTCGGTGCTTGGGGAAAATTAATGAATTTCCTATGCAAATGCAGAAACGCGAAATAAAATTTAATGTCCGGAAAAAAATGCTCAGGCGACGTGCCAGGCAGAGAAGGCCACGGAGGAGGAGAGCTGGCAAATTGTGGCAGAAGAAAAATGAAACGCATTAGTGAGAGGAACTAAGGGGGCGACTAAGGGGGGGTGGCCATCCTGGGTGTTCCTTTAAAGCGCGCACTAAACCTGCTCGGTGAAGTGTAGTTTTATCGATTTATGCAAAACCATTGCCGCTCCCCTGCCCACGCCACGCCCACGCCCAAGCCCACTTTCTGTCTATCATTATTATGTACGTTTAGGCCTTGTTGCTTTAGCCATTGTCGTGGGCCCAGCCTCGGTCTCAGCCAGCCTGACAGGCACTCATTTTGTGATTGACTTTCGAGAGAAGCCAACAACAACAAATGCCGTAGAACTGGGTCAGAGTCCGTCCTATCGCATGGATGCCAGCAGGCTATGCCAGCAGCATCGTCCTTGCCCCAGTCCCAGGCCGCCGGGTGACGTGCAACTGTCAGCGGTAGGCAAATCAATAGCCGTCGTAAAATATTCAATGCATTCTCAAGTCACTCGATGAATAGATTACGGCTCAAAAGGAGTGCCATTAGGTGGAAAGATTACCCTGAAACACAGAGCTAATGTAATTCTAATGCGAGTGCGAGTCCACAGGGTATTTGTCAATGTATCAATCAATTTATTAACAAATAAAATACATAGAAATGTAGTTCGGTGCAACGAGTAACCAAATGGGAAATCAGGTAATGCCACAATTACGAGGGAGAGAGGGCAAAAGCGAGCCGCAGCCATGGCAACCGCTGCGTCAAGGCATTCCTCGTGTGAGCAAATGGAATATGTGATATGGTTTGAGCGAGAGGCAGCAGCACGGAGCAGCACGCAGCAACATAAATAAGCTAATTAGGAGCAATTAAATATCCTTTTTGATTGCGGCTGCCCCACGCCCCCATCCACACCCACTCGCACTCGCACTTGTGTCATACACAGAGGCAACTTTTTTCTGCTGCAACTGTGTGTTGGCCCTTGCTCATGTGTTCGCTGGAGCCACGCCCGCTGTTAGACAGCTGCACTGTCCTCCTCCGCGCACAGTCGGGCGGAGCGGTTGCCACAACGTGGAAAAAGTTTTTTCAAGCCCGGCGCAAATGTTATTTTCCTCGCTGTTTTTGTCTTCTTTGGGCGGCAAATTGTGTGCGAGCAAGCGAGAGAAGGAAGGGAAAGGACATCAACGACGGAGGACCAGGAGTGGCCGGCGGAAGTCGGGACTTTGCAACCACAAAACTTTTCATGTGGCAAAAACCGTCGAGAACCGGAGAGAGCTCTCTTTTTGCTGCACGATGTGTGTGTGTGTGTGTGTGTGTGTGGTCGAATAATTGAGTTGGCATTGGGCTCCAGAAACAACATAATTACCCTAATTAATTGTAATTATAGTCAAATAAACTATGTGCAGTGCAATAATTTGCGTATTTTTTGCTGGCTCCAGAAACAACTCGAAGAACCCAAGCAACACAAGCGAGCCGGGGCCCAAAAACCCGTCTAGACCCATTGACACTTACAAGCGCCAATGTTGTTGGCCTTCTAACGGTGCCTGGCATCACGCACACCACGAACGGGTAGAGTGGGAGGGGGGCACAGACGAGACCGTCGAAAATTTGTACCTACAACTATTTCAGCTAATTCTGCAGCACATTCCCCAGCAACACTCTGCTGCCCCCTGCTCCCCTGTCCAACTCATTCGAGAGGTGCTGAAAATTTCCCCAAGATCTTGAGAAAAGCAAAACAAAATTTAAATTGTTGCAGAAGGTGCACAGTGGTTGAAAGTTTAGGTAAAAGTGAAGTTGATTAAAGATACAACTCAAGCCGGAAGTTCTCATTCTGATTCAGTCAGCTGTACCCATATAATCCCACAGATCTAATCCATATTATATAATCCCATAAATATCTATAATCTGAGCTTTGCACCACTGTCTCTTGGCCCTGTCTTGAGAGTATCTCTTGGCCTTCTTCCAGCTCTCGCTCCCTCCGTTCGGGTCTCATGAGATCGCGAACGCGACGCGACGCATGCGCAAAATGCTAAACAATTTTCGGCGCAGCTGTGGCCGACTGAACTTATCTTGGGGATCTGGATCTCTGTCTGTCCCCCAGCCCCCTCTCCACTCTCTTGTTCGCCTTTGTGCTAACTAGGCTGACAACCAAAAGTACCGAAAAGAGCAGCGGCGCGGCACAACCAAGGCGAATCCGGCCTGGTTCTGGCTCTGGCTCTGGTTCTGGCCCTGCACTCTTGTTTGCTTGTCGCTCATTTGGCGGCCTGTCCATTTGGATTTCGGTTTCGCTTTGGCTCTTTCTTGTTAACTGTGAAACGGACAAACTCGCAGAAGGAGAAGGAAGCGGAGAGGGGTCGCTGTAGCTGTAGTTGGAGTTGGACTTGGAGTTGGAGTCGGAAGGGTATCGGCCATAAGTGGTATAATTTGGACTGCTATATTATGTCGCGCACACAGATACAGCTGCAAATTCCCCCCCAGTGGGCCTGCGGGGTCGGGGTCTCCGCAATTAAACGTGTGGGCCATTGCCAGCAGTCGAGCAGCAGTCGAGCATCGGGGCAATGTTCTCTGGCAGCCTCTGGCGGTCAACTGAGTGGGGGCTAGTTAGTGGGCCGTGGCTCTGATTGGGCATATCGTGGCATAACCAACTCGAAATGTGTCCAAGTAACACAATTTGCATGGCAATCGCCTTGCCGCATTGCCAGATTTGGATGCAGTTGTAGTTGCAACTGCAACTGCGCTTTCGGCATGTTGTCCTATGGTCGAGCTGGAGGTGTGGCTTTGCCAGGGAAAACCATTTGCCAACCACTTCCCACACACGCACTTGCACACGCACTGGAATGATCTCTCCCCCTGACCATCCCAAGCGATATCATCGCTGGCAGAATAATGTCCATAGATTAGGGCTTCTTCAGTGTGTAATGCGAGACCAATGGACCACACAGCGAGGGTAACTATTTGACTTCTGCTCCGCCCTCAAACGACAAATCGAAAATCGTGGGATTAAACAAAAGATTAGCATTGAGGCCCGACGAAAACATAGCTACAAAATATGACCACTAAACGCCAAGGGGAGGGAGCTGGCGACTGGGAGGGGGAGTGAAACCCTAGACAATCGAAGATCTAAGTTACCCGGCGATAATAAATTACGTTCGTAGATGTAGATTTGTTCTCCACGCCCATTTCTCGGGCAGCTGCGACTGCACGCGGCCTGTCGCAACCACCACACGTGTCTGGATCCCAGGGCTTCCAGACAGAGGGCCCAGCCGAGGGCTTCCATCGCTTATCTACCAACTGCAGTTGCAGTTGCCCAAGTGGGCGAGAGAGTGACCTTCGGGAAGTTTTTCGGCCATGTTTGGTCGTGTTTACACCTCCCACAGATCCGCAAATGGACGCCCCAGAGCAGCTGCCGGCCGCCTGCTCTCAAGACTGATATGATAATGAGGGTTGACTGTTCTCGACCGACTGCCTGCAACATAAATCATGGTTAAGCTCCACTATGTTAATTGGCCCAAAGGGCAGGCAGAGCGAGAGAGAGAGCGAGGGTGAGGACCAATTTGGACGCAGAAATTCCTGCCAATTTGAACAATTTTCGCCAAAAAAACAAAGGCCAGCCAGCAGCAAACAGTCAGAAGTCGGGAGAGGTCGGGCGAAGTCGGGAGTCGGCACTTGAAGGGGCTCCGGCAAACACTCGAATACGCAAATTTAAATAAAATCATCAAGAATCGGAAATTTGAATTTCCGAAAAGAGGCACTCGAGGCAGCGAGGTAGCCTAACCGCCATGCCCCGGCCTGGCTTGGCCTGGCCATCATACCGTCGACCACTTCAAGTCGAGAATCGCAGCCAGCCAAAAGTTTTGGGTCTGCCTTCGCCATTGCCATTGCCTGTGTCGTCGTTTGGGCTTTAACCTGGCCAAGACTCCGTTTGGTTTGGCCTGGCCAACGTCAGTCAGTCAGCACCTCATTCAAATGGCCTCCAATGTCTGGCCGCCCAGTCGTCCCTCCGTGGCTCCCAAGTGCAGCACAGCACTCGGTTCTGCTGCTTTGCCCCACGACTTCTTCTTCTTCTTCTCGAAATGTTTTCATTCGTTTCAATCGGCTTCTTACTTTTTGCCAACTTTTTATTCCCTTTCTCTGCCACAACCACCGCCTTTCTCTGCCCCGTCCCGTTCCTCCCTGAAGTGCATACAATTGAAATAATTTCCGTTGGCCTCCTGCTCGCAGGACGGGGGAGCGGGAACGGGGGGAATGTCCGCTCTCCTGAGTCGAGTGCAGCGCACTTTTTGCATAATTAAATTTATTTTTTAGTGGCATGCCACTGGGCACTGCAGCTAAGAATGTTTGTAGGTGCCACTTGCCATAAAGTAGTCGTAATATTTTAATTAAAACTACTCCTACTCGTACTTTTGTTTTCACTCGCAGTTGGTCCATCGACGGACATCGTGGGCGACTCTGCTATACCCTACACAGATTTACGGATAGTTGGTTTCAGGGAATATGGGGATACCTGGTGGTGACTGCCCGGCTGGAGAATCAGCGAAATCCCAGCCTGAAAGTGAAATTATATAATTATCTGCATTTAATGGCACTTTTTTTCGGCTGCAAGTTCCCTTTCTCTCAATCTCACTGGATGCATTGCTTGTAAGCAATTTGGCCCGGAAGTGGGCTAACAAAATTTATGTCAACTGACTGCGCACAAATTCTGTTACCCCCTGCCGCCCCGCCAGGGCTGCAGGAGGATGGACTTGAGACTTGGATTTTGCATTCCCACGGGGAGCACAAAGAAAGGAGATAAAAGATGTGGAGGGGGAGGGGGAGGGGGATGGGGAGAAATTCTTGAATAAAAATAAAACTGTCCGGCCAGAAATTTTAATATAACCCACTGCGTTGTGCCCTGGCAGGGGAAACTGTGTCACTAGGCATGGAGCACCAAGAATATCCACATCTATGCCTCCCATCTTGAGCAGCCATTGTCTCCTGGCCGGAGCAGGCTCCTCTCCCTTGCTGGCTTTCCCTTGCTGCATTATGGCTGGGCTTAGGGCCAAAGCCCTGCCCCTGTTGCAGGTTACTTTGGCGCCCAGCGAACCAGCAGAAAGCCAATTTCCTCCTAGGTCCTGCAGCAGCAGCAGCTCCATTTTCGTGCCGTGTCGAGGCATTTTGTCTTTGACAAAAATGTAATACACGGCAGTTTGTCTTTGACTTTGTTCGCTTCGGTTCCAAAAAAGTTAAGGACGGGCCAAGCACCTGGATTCAGGATCAGCGTCTGCACGAAAGGTAATACAAATGTGCAAAAGCTGACTCTTGTCGCCACTTGCAACTGCCACTGCAGCAGCAGAGGCAGCAGCAGCAGCCGTAACTCCGAGTCTTGTGTTTTACATGACAGGCGAGTAAGTCGACTGGGGTTAAGGGTCCTGTCGGTAGTTGTTACCGGGAGCAGTCGCTGCGGAAAGAGAATTACTGCTTTAAAACACGAGTTAAGCAACTTGCAACTTGCCACATACTCATCCGGTTACCGCCTCCCCCTCATAATTGCCACCAATTCGATTCGACACTGACTTCAGTTCCAATTCTGATGCAGTTTTCAATCTGCTCCCCCACTTTTCCCCCCCTTTCAACTGCAAATTAGGTCGCACTGCGGCTGCTGTTGCTGCTGCTGCTGCTGCTGTTGCCACTGTTGTCACATTCGGCTGGAATTCGTTTTGCAATTTTCGCAAACTGCAAGAGGCAACACCATCGCCGGCAACAATGCCGTATCGGATCGCAGGGCCCTACCAATCCCCATGTCCAGGCCCAGGCCCAGGCCCATTGCCATGGTCGATGTCGGTTGGCCAATGGCTTTTAATTGAAAGCGGCATATTCAGAGCAGAGGCAGCAACATAAGCCGCAACAGCAGCAGCAACAGACAGCAACAACAGTTACCAGTGCCACTCCCCCGATCCTTCTTCGCTTCGTGTGTCTTTCCGTTGCTCTCCTTTCAGCCGCAAGCTGCGAGCCGCTTTAAAAATGGCTAGTGGGGGTCTGTCTCCGTAGGCCGTACTCCGCTGCTGCCCCTGCCCCTGCCTCACAAATTAAATTGGCTTTAAATTGACACCTCCGGTGGCAGGATATAGCCAGCCACACACACACACACACACACACACTTGCACACACATCCCCCGTTGCTTAACTTTATTAAGGATTTCGTGCTGCAGCTGCTGCCTAGAGTGTTGCTGCCACGCCCCCTCGCAGGCCTGACACCAGAAGAAGCCGCCGTTAATAAAGAGCCAAATTATTGTGTTGTTCACACTTTGACACATTGAAACGGAAATTTAATTAAGGATTTTTTCCAATAAAGTGTAGCTTTTTATAGCCTCCGGGGCCGAAAGGATGCGCTGCGCCTCGCGGCACTGCAAGCAGCTGTGCCACAAAAGCTGTGTAGGAGGGTCGGGGGGGTGTTGCACGTTCCCAGACACTCGTATAAATAAATACGTATCCTGAAAGCGCTGTAAAAATTAGTTTGCATGCATTGGCTGCCATTTGCCAAGCCATGCCATGCCATGGATACGCAGGACTACAAATAAGTAGGAGAGTCCTTGCTGCAAGGAGGCGGCGACTCGCCGATGAAGATGTTTTTTCGTTGAGTGGAGGGGGTGGGTATGGGTAGCGGGTGGCGGCACTCCAGTGCGCAACAACAAAAGAACTAATTAAAAAATTAATCTAGCTTAAAGTTCCATTAGAGCGCCAGCGAAGTTTGCGGCAAGCTTTTCCCAGCTTGTTTTGAAGCGGCAGGGGGTGGCAGAGGGGAGTGAGGAGTATGGAGAGCAATGAGGGCGCTCGGGCGACAAGGAAATGGAAAAAGTTTTCTAGTGCAGCAAAGGACTACAATGGCGTGGCCCGGACTGGAGCTCGGGCGGGTGACGGGTTGCCGGTATGCCGACTGCCGGAAGCGGAAGTGCAAGCTGTGTGCAGAAAGTCTGCGAAAATAAGGCTGAATAATTAAATTGCCCTTGAACAGAACAGAACTGAACAGAACTGAAACGGCCAACTGCAGAATGCATAAAATGTGTGCAATATGCAGGCGGGAATAAAGGCAAAGCCAAAGCCAAGCCCAAATGATGTCCCGCTTGGCCAACAGGAAGAGGGCTTAAAAAACTATAACTTATGTTCGTTGCGAATTTATGACAAAAGAAAGTGGACCTGGAGGAAAAGTGAAAGCAAGGCAGCATCAAGTGCAATTACGAGTGGGTCAGATCGTTAACTTTGACTTTGTACTCGGATGTGGCACGGAGGATTAAAGGTAAAGCGGCTTACCGCATGCCAAACGAGAACAAAAGATAACCGCCTGATAAGACAGAGAGAGAGAGAGTGTGTAGGGCCACTTGGCATAATGTGGAAAGTGTGGATTGAAGTATGCCACTTGAAGAAATCGCATATTCGCTTATTTGTTTCACTTCCTCGGCCAGCACCTCGTAAAAAAGTCATCTGACTAAGCAAATGTGCCGAAAAATACATACATAGATGGGAGGGAGGATGGAGAAGGTCCGAAGATGTCAGTGATAATGTGCCCCGAAGCTCTGGCCTCGTAAACACCCCGAGAGCATTAACAATTTCCATAAAATATACAACATATACGAGTATGGCAGATATAACGCAAGATTCCAACCAAACGGCAACAAAAACATAACGAGTGGCCATCCCATATCCCATCCCCCATACCCTTACCCCTTACCCATTCCCCTTACCCATCACATTTATGGCAAATTCAAAATGCTGACGACTTTTTATGCCCTTTATGCTTGCTCGTCTCTGTCTCTCTCTCGCTGTCTTTTGGGGCACAGAGTCAGCCGGCCTGAGTCAGAGTCAGAGTCTCGCTCGGAGGCAGCAAAGATCGGACGGAGACACTGGGAACTCGTACTCGTAAAAATGTGTGGCCAGTAGGCCCAGGCACCACCACGCCACGCCCAGTGGCCATATAAATTCTTCCAAATCCAGAGGCATTAAATTTTTGGATCTCCCTCTACATGTTCTGTTGTATTATGTTCTGCCCCGTTCTGTTGTTGCCACATACTCTCCACCTCCACCTCGTACTCCTTCTCATCAGAATTTAACATGTTTTACAAGCAATAAAATTGCATTTCTCACATAATACAAAGCAAAGGAGAATCTTTGTTTCTCTATCGCTCTCTCTCTCTCTATGAGAGGTGTCATAAATGGCATGGGCCATAGGCGGACGGACGGGCGGGACTTCACAGGTCGATGCTAAAAAATTCCCAGCCTGGAAACCCATTCCCAGACATGTGGCGGCGTCATCTCCGGGGGGATACGAGGGGTCTCTTGGACACTGAAAGGGGTCATTGTCTATTGAAGTGTTTGACTCGAGTTGATTTGATTTGAGTTCGAGTTCGCCTCATTCCGCATAATTTGACACTGCCGACAGACAATGACGATTGATGGGTCGCTCACAAAGCGGTGCTCCATCTCTCCATCTGAATCTGGATCTCAGTGTGGATGTAGGGGATGGCTCTGTCTCTTCATGCCAAATTACATGCATTTAATCAAACGCTCTCAAACTCAAGTTTCGTTTGTTTGCTTTTTGGGGGAAAACTTTTCATCGCTCCCGCTGATAACGAGTTTTGTGCATTAAGCTCCATTATAACGCCCAAAAATTACAGACCCAGCAGCAGAAGCAGAACCAGAGCGAGAGCCAAAGCTGGGATGTGGATGTGGCTGTGGATGTCTTGCGTTGAATCCTAGTCGAATCCTTCGTCATTTATCTTGGCAAACAGCCGGCGATGGCCTGCTGGCTGGCTCCTGCCGGGATCTGCGAAACACTCGCTTAGTGTAATTGGGCCAATGGCGCTTCCAGTAACACCCACGCAACTAACGGAGACTGTTGCCAAGCAGGGAATGGCAGGGGGTACACGGGGAGGCTGGCAACAAAAACTGCAAACTTTTTGGGCAAGAGGAGAACCCACAACGAGGACACGATGTCGACATCCAGCCCCAGACAGAAGCAGCGGCAGCAGCAGCTTCGGATTATCCAGACAGACAGAAAGACACACGCCCCACCCACGCACAGCCAGCATCCTGTATTTTTGGGCCAAAAGTTTTATATTTTATGACAGCCAGACAAGTCGACGAGCCAGAACAGAACTGAGAACTGAGAGCGAAGAACGGAGCACTCCTACAGCCAGGCAGTCAGACGTTTAGATAGACAGCGAAATGGCCAAAACATTTGAGCGACACTCGCAGCTCTCGGGCGCTGTGTTGTGGGGTTTTTTGGGGCGTTAGATAAACTCGGACGCCAGACTGTATATAATTACAGTAGGATGGCATTACAGTTACACTTTCACTCAAAAACAAAAACTGTCAGGCAGCCAGAGAGAGAGAGAGAGAGAGAGAGGGAGTGCCTGGGAGGCAACTGCTCCGTCGCACATGTCAACGAAGAAGTTAACTTTGAAGTGCCCTGACCCCAACGCTGCCTCCACAAGCGCGACCCGGCTTGACCCCTTTTAAAGTGCCATTGCAGTGGGAGATTGTTTGTATCCAGATAAACAGTCGTGAGACAAACACACAATCACAATCGTCATCACATGAACATAAAATTAGATTTTAAATAGTCAAAGAATGAATGAGTGAATACTGAAGTATTCCTCAACTTTGGATAGTCCTTTTTGCTTCCCTTATTCCCTCGTTAAATATTGCAAAATCAAAATGCTGAGCAACAATCTGCCTGCTTTTATTCCATTCATCTTTCAATCGAATCGACCCGACCTTACGCAACAGCATTCTGATGACAAGTGCCTCATCTGCCTGGCCAAATGATTCATAAATACACACTCGGCTTTGATTACTCTCACCCCTCTCCACCCCTATACTACATGCATATATCGGCTCTATATCAGATCTCGTTTGCTCTTTGACGCGCATCATCGCTGACAAATGTAACACTTAATTTTAATATCGCACATCATGACTGGCTCTGGCTCTGCTTGTTATTATTGAGTGCAAGACGATGACGGGACGGGAATGGGAATGGTGATGCAAATGGGGAAGAGGATGATGGTGTGTTGCCACCATATGGCCGCATATACGCGAAACTGGAGGATGGGAAGACAGCGAGATGAAAGCGCAATGCCGCCAGTGTCTGAATGAGCAGCAAAAAGGGAAAAACAGAACAAGTGGCACTCGAGGCGCAGAGACGGAGAGAGCAGAGCAGCAGCAGAATCAGCAGAGAACAAGCCTAAATAAGTGGATGGATAAGGAGCCCATAAATATGATTCTTTTTGCTATGCAGATACACACAGATACACAGACATTCGCGTTGCTAATTTGACAGCCGTCAATGAATTTGTCCTGGGTCCCAGTTCGAATGAGAGAAGGCGAGGCGCTACTGCAAAGGTGTGTGTTTGGGTGGCCTGGGCTGGGTCGCGTGCCCTGGCTTTGATGTCTGAGCCGAGAGACTCGAGCAGAGCTAATTAGCCAGCGGACCGTGCCCGGTCCACGGTCCTCGCCCATCCCTCAACACTTGGCCAACGAACAGCTGCGCCACCCAAAAATAAAATTTAATTACGCAGATTTTTACGCCTCGGCCCATAGCTCAAGTAACACATTCGGAATCGGTGCAGGAGGAGGGGGAGGGCTGCGATGGCGATGGCGACTATTTCCCTTTGACATAAAAATTCCCCTTTAACAAGCATTTCAACAAATCTCTCCACACTGCCACACAATTAAACCACTAAAAAGCTTCCCCAAAATATCTGTATTTATGAGCACGAGCAAGTGCAAAGAACACACTGAAGGGTGGAAGCCGAAGCGTAGATACTCTTCCTGCCCCTTACAGGAAGAACAAACGTTGAGGCAGGGAGACACAACCAACTGATGCTCTCGACCTGCCCGTTAACATGATTTACGAGGGCAAATAGGGAGGTATACCCCACGAGTACCCCTTCGGTGCAAGCGTGTCCGTGGCAGATTGAAAACAGCTGCGCACATGACAACACCATGGGGATGGCTCCTCCGCCTTGCACTTGCAAATGCCGCTTCCTTCCATCCGATTCGTCTTCTGGTTCTTTTGACATTTCAACTGTCATAAATGGCAAATGCAGTGCCCCAGCCGCAGCCGCAGCAAGAGCCCCCTACCCTGGGCCGTTCCAGGCGAGCGCCTTTAATGCTCATGTGGAAAAGATTCACATGTTGGCCCCGGTTGATTGACACACAACGACTGTTGCCGCTGACAAAATGCCGCCTCAGCCGATGCCTCAGTGGATGCCTCAGCCGATGCCGCACCTCCGCCAGAACAACAACGTTTCATATTCGCAACGAGGCATTCTCCGTGGCGACAGAGTGACTGACTGACTGACTGACTGACTCTCAACAATTGGCGTGAAGTAGTTGAAGCTGCTTGGTGTCGTTAGCCGCCTTCTTAGGGTTCCATTTCGCTAACCCGCCTAATTAATTTCAATTAAAATGCCTAGAGTGTCAGTCATCCAGGGGAAGGAGGGGCAGGCGGGGCAGGCAGACTTGCATGAAATTCGCAAAGGCCTTTTAATTGATTTACGGCTGTCAAGTAATTTAACTGGGAGCCTAATGAAGCTTGCCCAACGAAAACATTTTGATAATGCTCGCACAGAAATTGCAATTATGATGTGGGCCTATGAATAATTTCCACAAATATTCCACATAAGAAGTACACTCTGGAGAAATACACGAAAAACTTGAAGGAAACTCTCACGATCATAAAGGAAACTCTGCTTTTCCCTCGCCATTCACCAGTCGAGCACTTAAAGCCCCCGGGAAACTCTTGGCTCGCTTTAACAAACTGCCAACTTTGCATATGGCCAACATTTATGAAAATCAATATTCCGCACAGCCAGCCAGCCAGCCAGCCAGCCGGGATGCGTAGATGGAGATTGGGGCAGCATCCAGACCGAGCCCGAATCTCCGGCCAGACAGCGTCGTCATATAACTCAGCAGCATAAAAAATGTCAACTGTCTGCGACACACAAAACTTATTTGTCATGCAATTTCGTAGAACGCCTTGCGAGGCGGATAAGGATGGGGGCACACATGGCCCGGGCAATAGGCAATAGGCGAAAGGCAATCTATACATGTCCAACGTGAGATGGGAAGAACCAGTTGGCCAGCCGCCGCGAGTCCCAGCCGGAGAGACATAATAACTTATGGCGATTGGGTGGCGGAAAATTGCCTGCTGTGGAATCAATAACGTCTATTGATGCAGAGGAGCAGGTGACAGCTCCGGCTTAGAGCGCCAGTGAAAAGTCAGTGGTGAAGCCAGTCCCAATGCCAATGCCCACTGCCAGTGCCAGTGGCTCAGCGAACAGTTAGAGTCGGATTAGCTAGAGGATGGCAAACCAGTTCTTGAGCAGGCCAATCCAGTCCAGTCCAGTCCAGTGTAGTCCTCTCCAGGCCTGGCTGTTGACAACGGTCAACTAATTGGTCATCCCACTAAAACCACTAAGATATGGGCTCGATTGAGCGTCACGACCAGCTCGTATTTTTTGCCCCTAAATGGCTTCATCGAGGGCAGATTTAGTCGGGGCTTAGCTCAAAGTTCACAGCAGGCGCAGGAGCAGGAGCAGCTGCTGCCAGGACCGTGTCCAGGGCCAGCTACAGGTCTTAACGTGGCCCATTAACACTTTAACGTGCCATAATTACCTGTGCGGACAGCGCGGCGAATAAAATCATGTACACGCGTAAAAATGTCAGCCAATGCCTTTTTAAAAGTCAGCGAGCAAGTTAATTGTGTGGCCCAAGGTAGCCGCAGCCAACGAGACATCGCCAGCGGGGATTCTTTCTGGAGGAGAGAGGAGACTGAGACTGGGAGCCGTGGGCATCATCATCATCGTCGTCATCGTGATGGGCCGGCCAGGTCCTCTGACAAAGTTGTAAGTTGATGTTGTTTCTCCTGTTATTGCGCTGGCTGTGCCTCTGCTCTGTTCGGCATTGCATTGGGATTGGCACTGGGAATGGGAATGGGAATGTGCTGACGTCCTCCGGGCACAGTGGGACGATATAGCAGTTGAATGAATGAAACTATGGGGATATCGGAATACGAATTATAGATAGTTTTCCGAGTTTTCGGCCCAGGCAAAGGTATACCTTTGATTCCTTTCCATTTCGGGGTAACGATTGTGTATAACCATAAACAAAATCAACTTTATTTTACCCTAATTGTGCGTCCACTGTGGTGAGAGACAACTTGGGATAATTACAATTCCACACCTTAATGTGCCACAGAGAGAGCGAGGAGGAGCAAACACAAAGGGGCAGTGACAGCGACAACAACGCGCCAGGATCGTCGCGTCCCAATGCCAAGTCGTTAAGTGAATTCATATAAAAATTCCTTAAATGTCGCATTATGACAAAACGATCGTTTAGAGCTCGGGCAAGAGGCAGCCACAGCCACAGCTTCAGCTCCTCAGTGGCATGATGTTTATGAGGAACTCTCAAAAAAAGCTGCAGAAATGTTAACTGGAGCTGGAGCTGAAGCTGGAGCCTGGAGCCTGGCCTGGAATGGCTGTAGCTTGGGTCGTTTTGTTGGCGGCGGCGGCTGGAACAGAAGTCTGCGTGATAAAAATGCTTAGCACACGGCACATTTTGTTAACATGGCCAACATGACTGCAACAAAAAGGGGCAACATTACTACCAATTCCGGTCCCAGTCCCCCCTGTTTATTTTCGATGGGCGCAAACATTTTTTTGTGTGTTTCAAAAATATTCCGCATTATTTTCCAAGTCCTGCCTTTGGCTTTGGCTTTGCCTTTCCGCCTTTTCGATTTCGAGTCGCAGGTTTTCGACGGAGTCGCCACCGCCGCCGAATCACGAACATTTTGTGTCGTCGCCTCTGTAATTTTTTTTTTATATTGCTTTTGTTTTTTGGTTTCTTTTTTGGTTTTGTTTTGTTTTTTGTTTTGACAAAGTTTTATGCCATTTTTGCTTTTATTTTTGGCGTTTCTGTGGCTTTTGGTCATGAATCATGATTTATTTGGTTGTTTTTTTGCTCCCCCCTCTCCCTAACCCTCCCCCCACCCCTTTTTGCAGCGGCTGGTGCTGCTGCCGCTGTTGCTGCGCAGGATATTTTCGCTTTTAGCAGTTGTCTCTGCTGTTTTTGCAATTGTCTCTCTCTCTCTCTCTCTCGGCCTGCAGCTCTTCTGCCTGCTACGAGCATAAGCCAAGTTTGGTATTTAGACGGGCGGCGACAAAAATGGCTTAGTTTGTTGCACACGTTTCGTTTCGTTTAGTTTCTGTTTCTGTTGCTGTTGCTGTTTGTGGGAACGGGAACGGGATCTGGGTACTCCAGCAGCGCCATCATCATGGCCTCCTGCCCGTCCTTTAGCCAGTCTGCGCTGCTGCTACTACTTTTGTGGCCTGTCTGCCGGCATAAATATGTATAAGCCCCAGTACAGTGCAGTAGTCTGTTTGCCGAGTCGTGATTCGCAGTTGAGTCTTAAAGTCTGAGGGAACGCACGAGGCAAAAATTTAAATATTTCTTGCGCCGATGTGGACTCAAGTGGAGTCGAGTGTGGTACGTGTATGTATGTTGCCCCACCAGTGCCAGGGCTGCCTCACGTTCCACAGCGCTGGCTGTAGACCTCTAAACAGTGGCCAAAACTCTCCGAGGAGAGCGTTAATGCGAGGATTCATCACTAAACACCTCCACGATAGCTTAGTCTAAATCTTAGACATTCCACCATCAGCCTCAGCCCTCAGTCTCTCTGTTATTGTCGAACAGATGTTGTTGCTGCTTCGAGATGCATTTGCAACTGCAGCAAAAACAACCTCAAGTCGGAAATGCAATCGAAGCAGGAAATGCTTTTTTCTTATGTCAACACAGAGACACACACACATGAAGAAACAGAATCGGAGTTCCGAAACTCTCTATTTTCATTGCATTTCAGTTATAAAAAGTATTTTGTGTTTTGTTTTCTTTCGTTTCGAACTTGTTATGATTTCAACTTGTTGCACGTGAAATGCATAACGTACTCGTACTCGTACTCGTGGATTCCCTTGCCACTTGTCTAAGACCGTAGACCGTGGACCGTAACCAAGGCACGTACTTTGGCCGAGACACGGAAGTTTGGCGAACAAAACCGAACCGAAATCAAAACAACAATGAAAATCGAAGCGGAATTCTCTTTTAATGCAATTCTTAAAGTGTAAGTGGCTCAATTGCCGGCTTTAATTGGAAAGCGCTCTCTCTTCTCAGGCTGCGCACGTAGTCAGCTTCAGAATTGCCAAACATATGCCATAGAGAGATCCTGTCGTACGCCCTGCTGCTTGCAGCTTCGCACGCGAAAACCAAATTCAATTGGGAAATGCCCCGCAGAGGTATGCCCCACCCAGGACGTTGCTGAGGGAAAATTTGAGTGAAAAAATGTCGCATGCGTCACAACTTCTGCTCGGATCTGCTCGGATTTACAGCAGAAAAAAGACAGATAGTAATTTCTTGAATTTCCGTTTGACAACTGCAAACATAATTCGATTTTCGATTGATTTCCCATCTTTTTTTCCCGTCACCTAATTAAAATGCGCCTTGCTAGCACTCCAGCCTCCTGGCAACGTGACAATATCCGGTTCGAGGGAAAACACTCTATTTGAGGGAACTCCACCAAGAGAATCGAGCACAATTGCACAATCAGCTGGAAGCTGGAAGCCATTAAACAGAGAAGGACAGAAATGTGGCCTTGATTAAGCTCGAATAATTGTATCGAAGGCCGTTTTGTGTTATGCAACTCGTTGCAGGTTAAACTGCTGTACGTGACATTTGAAAACTTATGCAACCAGCAGCTATAATAACCGTTAAGATATGCCTAATACAAGGCACATGCCAATACGATTAGTTCCACCTGCAGATTCACTGTATAAATAGTGCGCTTTAGTTGAGAGCTTCACAATCGTATCCAGCAATCACTACGAAAAACCATGAAGTTCTCCCTTGGATTCCTCCTGGCCGTGGCCCTGCCACTCCTTGTGGCTGCAGGCCCGGCAACCCCGAGGTCTTCAGGCGTTTCCCCGAAGACTGCGGACTCAGGCACCAAGGCCCCCTAGACGGCGACTGCATCCGGCGGCCGCCCGCTTAGGCATCTGCCCAGGCCTAAGCTAATGTGACACTCCCTCCCACCATCACGAAGCCCTTGTCGACTTCCGTGCTTGTTGCATGAGAGTAGATCAATAAATCATTTTGGCATAGCAGCAACTGTGTTTCCACATTGATAGGCAATAGATTGGAGGATCGAAGGACAGTGGCTGATGGTGATCAAACATTTCAGGGAGACTCTCTTTTGTGTCTCTGGTGTGCACCAGGGCCGAGGGGAACTGGAGCAAGTGGCCAGCGACAAAGCGGGCGCCAGCAAAGGAGGGGACGGGGCGGGCTGGGGCAGACACATAGAAATGTATAAAACACATGCACATGCTGTAAATATGCTCGTCAGTTTTTGCTGCTCTGCGAGGCTGGCTGTAAAGCCCGCCACACAAGGGCCGTGGCACCAACAACGTGCGCCGCGGTGCGCTCACGTGTTGGGGCACACAAAACAAAGCAGTACAAGCGCAATGCAGGGATACGAGAGACACCAGCAAAATGAAAGAAAACAATGTTATTGTGTGCAGCAACAATTGGCGGCAGTGGCAACTCAGACTGCGACTGCGACTCGACTCGACTGGTTGCTATCCTAGCCACCCATAGCTGGCTCTTGGAGCTCCACACTGGACGACCCATAGCGGGCTCTGGGAGTACCCGTACGAGTCGACCCCATATGCTACCCCTCGATGGGGTACTTGTGAGCGTTGGGCCCCGGTAGCTGCAAATAATAAAAGGATGATAGTCAAAGTTTAATGACAGTTCAAATGATGTTGCCGCCGCTGTCGCAGCTGCAGCAGCTCTGTGTTGCCTTTGCTTTTGCTGCATTGCTGCACTCTCCGATGTGGCAGCAAACAGTGCACCTCCGCTGTTAGGGGGAGCTTACAATTTGTTTGTCCTAGAATAATAGATTAAATATTCCTTAATCTTTAACTCTAATCTTATTTTCAGCTATTTGGCCTACAGATCGATCTTCATTGGCTGCTTGGAAGAGTATCAAAATGGCCAGGTAAGTGAGACTGAAAAATGTTTGCCATTTTTTATGCATTATTTGTGTGCATCTCTGTGTGCGCTCTGCTGCCGTTGATATTATTATGATGGTTGCAGGCAACACGATGTTGCAACATGCGCTCCAACATAATACATTTTTATGCATGATTTCTCACATTGCATGTGATGGCTGGCACTTGATGTGCCACATGGGGCGTATGTCCCCCACCACCCCCCGACTGGAGTGTACATTTAAATATTAAAGTAATATTTGCATTAATTAAGCACAGTTCGGCAGCAAATTTAAACAGAATTTGGGGCAGATTAACAGAGTTTTCCAATAGAACATCAGGAGTTGAGTGTCGTGCTGCAGACTACTTAAATATCGAAGGAAACTCTGTGCAGAGATCAAAAGACCAGACAAAGACATCAAACGGCATAGGCGGTGGAAAAACTGCACCACTTCCTTACAGTGGGTACAGTAGGTGCCAAAAGTTCCCATTATATTCCATCAATATAGTGAAGAAGTATGGCGGAATAGATCTTCTCTAACTATAGGGCCCACTGTACGAGATTCTAGCTGTGCTGGCAGCTCGTTCTGCCAAATGTTGAAGCCACTGCCGCCTCGCCAGGCAATCGGGACAGGGACAGGGACGGGGAATATGAATGAGATATGGAAATGGGCATTAGAGGAGCACCAGAGACCCCAGACCCGACATCTTCATCATCATTTGTCGGCGGCAGAGCACTCGAGCCGTGCCATATGGAGAGATGATTTAGGAGCGCTTGCCGGCCTGCCGATCATAATGCGGATGCTGATCAGAAGGCGGGGGGAGGGGCATTGCGAGTACGAGTATAAATCGCCTGGCACTTGTGCATTATGCCGTTCAATCATTTCTGCTTTGGCTTTTTAATTGCAAAATCACATTAGCATAAATTTGTTAAAAACATTTCAAGTGAAATTATTGCACAGGCCCTGCCAGGCTGCACTCAACTCTAACTGGGAGGCTCTCCATCTATCTATCTATGCCGGGCGGGCTGTTCGACCAGGGACTCGGGACTCGGCCTCCGACTGGGGCACAATGACATTAATAAGCAATTATAAAACAGAAATAGCAACTGCAAATTACTTCAAAAGGCTAAACACGAAAGGGAATTGCAATGGCAATGGCAATGGCAAGGGGCAGCGGGGCGGAGGGGCAGAGCCAGAGGCAGCCACTCCGTGGTGCTCGTCAGTCTGTATCTGTATCTGTTTCTTTTTCTGTTTCTGTGCCTCATGCCGCTAGTTCATCATCATATCACAGGCCGTAGCCATACATCTTCATAGCAGTGTGACTGCAAAATGACCTCCAGTTAGCTGGGAGCTCTGTCGGGCTCTGCCGTTAGACGTCATCGTCATCCTCGCCGTCGTCGTCGTCGTCGTTGTTGCTGTTGTTGTTTTTCCCATCATGGCATTGCACTGTTATAGCTTCAAGTGGCTTCATTCATTCCATGTCCGTCTCTGGATCCCCCGTCCCGCCAGCTCTCCAGCTCTCCTTGGGTCTCTCGGTGGATGATGAAAAACTTAAACTGACGCCGCTCCACGACAGGCACGACAATGAGCTGACTGTTTAATGTCCGACCCGGACCCGGACCCGGACTGCGAGAGCAGGAGGTTGAGCTGCCGCATAGCCGGCGGAGGCATGGGTGCGATGGGGCGAGTTTTAGCTTTTTGCCAGCCCACCATCCTGACAATTTTGCAAAACAAGAGCAACCTTTATTAGCAAAAAGTTCCATAGGTCACAAAAAAGCGAAATGTCTTTCGCCTTGGCCGAGAATTGGCGCCTCCGGCTGGGAGGCTGTGATTGTCCAATAGTCAAAAGGGTTTCTCTATTTATTGGCCAGTTCCATTGCCCAGTCTGTCAGCGGAGAGAGGGGGTTAAAGACTAGATTGGGATGCGCCTTGGGATGACTACGCAATGGATAGGGCCACATATAGTAAGAGCTAAACTGATTCCCAGTAGGATGCTCATAAATCCATTACGCTCAGAAGCTCCTCAAGCCTCCAGGAATTGACAATTTCTTTATTGACAATTTTTTAAAAAAAATTAGAAAAAGAAAGGGCTCAATTGCTTTGTAGAATATAATTCGGTTACATGACTCATACATTATAGTGCGTTGTTGTTCTGAAAAAGGGATATGCCTAGTCTATATCCTCCTTCAAGCAACCAACAAAAGCCTGCCGCCTGATGGCGATGACGGGAACGGTAACGGTAACGATAACGGCGCTAACGGCACAACGGCGAGAACGAGTCCTAGGAGGAGCTTCATTTCGGTTTGGGTGATCGCTGAATACGAATGTCATGCTCCCATTTGGAGGGCACTATTTATACGGTCCACTTGTACCAGGAACAAGTAGAATTTTCCAATTCTTTGAAAGCATTTCTAAACGACGATAAGGTCAAATGTTGCATAACTTACACAACCTTTACGAATTGGTAATCAATTTTTTAATGCAAATCCAATAATACTAAGTCGCTAATTAGGGTATTTTCAAAAAAACATCTCACGTTGCTGTGGGATAATTGTTCTGATATGCTTTAATACGTTTTATTGTGCTGTGGCAAGACTGCTGTTGCCAGGGGGCTGACACGTTGAGTCATCTCGAACGGGCACCCTGCAATGTATAACATTGGGATGCTTTCAAAGGCGGGATCTATTGATTTATATTTCTGCAAGAATCCGAATCATCCTCTAAGGTTTCGTGAAGAAGGGCTTGAGGATTCGCTTAGCGTCTTGCTTCACGCTTGGGCCGTTTGACAGGAACTTCAGTTTGGCTTCATTATGGTTCCAGTGATCGCCGAATACGAATAATTCCTGATAATATCCGATATTTAACGTTTCAGCTGTCGCTAAAGCCTGTCATCCATCAATTGCACAGTCTTTCGAATCAGTTATAGTTATATCTGAATTTTATATACCTTAGAAGGATATGTTATACGATTGTTGCAATATTTGAGCGGCTTATTCAGGGACTTGCCCTCTAATATAAATGTCTTAGCCCCACTGATCCTATAAACCAAGATGAAAACGAAGACTAGGGATTGAATTAAACTATGTATCTGCTTTATTGATCTGCTCTTCTGCCACAATCACAGCAGTCGACAGATGGTTGTTCGCTTAGGGACAAGAGTATGAATCAGACTTCCAGTTCTTGAGGGGGTTTGCAGCCGCAAGGAGGGGCAGGGCAACGGCCAGGATGAATACAAGGGAGAACTTCATTATTTTTCGCAGTGGATACTAAATACGAGTGTAAAGTTCGCAATCAGAGCGTTACCTATTTATACATCGGATTGGCGTGTTCCTAATTAGCAAGCGATTCTTACGGCGGACAAGGCCAGAACCTTACCATTAAATATCAGATAATATCAATTCGCATTCGGCAAAAAGCCGAGGCGGCTCTCATCAGGAATTATTCGTATTCGGCGATCACTGGAACAATAGTGAAGCCAAACTGAAGTTCCTGTCAAACGGCCCAAGCGTGAAGCAAGACGCTAAGCGAATCCTCAAGCCCTTCTTCACGAAGCCTTAGAGGACAATTCTGATTTTTGCAGAAATATAAGTCAATAAATCCCGCCTTTGAAAGCATCCCAATGTTATATATTGCAGGGTGCCCGTTCGAGGTGACTCAACGTGTCAGCCCCCTGGCAACAGCAGTCTTGCCACAGCACAATAAAACGTATTAAAGCATTTCAGAACAATTATCCCATAGCAACGTGAGATGTTTTTTTGAAAGTACCCTAATTAGCGACTTAATATTATTGGATTTGCATTAGAAAATGGATTACCAATTCGTTAAGGTTGTGTAAGTTATGCAACATTTGACCTTATCGTCGTTTAGAAATGCTTTCAAAGAATTGGAAAATTCTACTTGTTCCTGGTACAAGTGGACCGTATAAATAGTGCCCTCCAAATGGGAGCATGACATTCGTATTCAGCGATCACCCAAACCGAAATGAAGCTCCTCCTAGGACTCGTTCTCGCCGTTGTCTTGCCGCTTCTTGTGGCAGGAGAGAAACCCCCATACCCACCGCCATAAGGGATCAGGCGACAGGCTCTTGTTGATTGCTTGAAGGAGGATATAGACTAGGTATATCCTTTTTTCAGAACAACAACGCACTATAATGTATGAGTCATGTAACCGAATAATATTTCGCAAAGCAATTGAGTCCTTTCTTTGTCTAATTTTTTAAAAAAATTGTCAATAAAGAAATTACGAACTGAATATCATGCCTTTTTTGTTTCTACTTTCATTTAGAATTCGAACAGAATGTCAGGCTCATGTCAGGAAAAATTCAAGGAAAGCTAGTCTTCTTTGAAGCTGGTATCTATCTATGTATCTACTTTCTATATGTTTTCTATCTCCTGTCTACTAGAGATAGATAAATACCCTCGTCTTCGGGCCTCCTGTAAAGGAAATTCGGATCTTAAGTAGACTTCTCCCATATGCACTCATTTTACGTGGGTGCTGTGGCATTTGATTCGATAGTTGTGAAACCAAGTAGCAATGGAATCATTTCGTAATGCTTTGTTAAACTCAATATAGTGCCAAATGCATTCGAATCGGTGGAATTGGTTTTCATTGCTTTAATTTCATTAGTTGCATAACCAGGAAGTTGTATAGCATTTGTCCTTGAACGCATTTAGAAACGCTAAAGCCACACTAGCCTTCAAAATTATATTTCACTTCCTGCTTTTTGGCTATAAGTGGCATTTGGGTTCGCTTGCTGTTCTCAATCTCAATCGAAACGACCTCAAGAGGTATCACAACATTCGCACTCACCGATCGCTAGCGAAATCATGAAGTTCTTCCTGGGAATCCTGCTGTCCTTAGCTTTGGCTCTGGCATCCACTGATGCCCGTTTGGTTCCTGATAATGAAGGAAAGTAAAACGTAGGATTCTATCCCAATTATTTTATGATTCTAAGATGAATCTGCAATATATAAATTAAATTGCCAAGTGATTTTAAATCCCAATTATAATGTTGCTTCATGCCGAGGTGATCCTTCAGGGGAATGTGTTATTTGCGTACAAGCAAGTTGAGAACTCCAGCGAGCAGCCTTTAAAGCTTAAACCATTCAGCGAGTGTGAGTATAGCGATTAACACTCGTCTGTCTAGATCTTCTCGCTGCTTCCCTGCTTCCCCACGGTTTTAAAGTTTGCACGTCTTTAATGGCACTTTAACAATGGCACTTATTTGCTCGACTATAACTCATTCTGGGTGAGACCCACGACCACGACCTCCACCAAAATAGAGACCCGTTTCCAGGCCGCAACTACTATCTGCAGCTATGTTGCATACATTACGCAGCATTTGGCGCTCCAATGCCGCCGCAGCAGTGCTCTGATTATTGCTGATAATGACAGTGCCAGACGACGGTCGGCAGAGCCAGAAACTAACCGAAAAACTTGCGGCTCGATTGGCTGGTGTTTTTGCCAAAGCCAAACACGAAAATGGCCAACCAGAATGCGAACTGCAGCCCGAATGGCCCCCCTGAAACAGTGCCACATCCTGGTGACTGGGACTGGGACTGGAACTGCCACAGCCACAGATATGGGCGATAATTAAGTGTTTGCCGCATAATGATGTTGCCGTTTTTGCAGCATTCTGCAATCAGAAGTCACAGTTGCACCCCGAAAATGGTTCAAACCAAAACCCATTGGCTTCATTTCGTGGTTGTTTTAGGAGTTTATAGAACCCACAAAAGATCTTGGTACGATAGAGTAAGAACAAGGAGAAGTTTTAAGAGAAATTAGGTAGGAGCCTTTCAGTTGAATGAAACTAAAGCCAAGCTCTTTGTGGAATCTTTCATAGCGAAGGATTTCACTTGCTTCAAATGTTTGGTTATGAAAGGACAGCGAAATAGGAGGCCATAACGAACGAACGAGATGTGCCATCATCAGGGGAGCCATTAAAAGTTGGAAAATATTTTTTTAGCTAAAATTAAAACATGCCTCAAGAGCGGCTGTATGGCCGAGTGGCAGCAGTGTGCTCGAGTCGAGTCGAGTCGAGCCGCTGTTCTGACCGTTCGTTTCAATTGAAAATCCAATCTGGGCTAGGTCTGATTCTGAAGTGGCTCACATGGGCCGTTCCCACAGCAATTAAATTGGACCCCAGACCGTGCCGCGCCGCGCCGCGTCAGGATATAACGCATTCGCATTCGTACACAGACTGCTGCGAGTTGCGAGTGGGCAGCCACCCACCCTCCCCAAAAGAGACGTTGACATGCTTGGCAAACAAACAAACAAGGGCCCAGCAAAAAAGACGGCCAAAAGACAACCGCAGACATGCAACAACAGCAGCAGCAGCAGCAGCGGCAGCATCAGCGCATACATATGTGAACCAAAAACAACAAAAAATAAGGGACACACGGGCCACTCAGCTGCTTGTCGGGGCTTGAAGAAGACATCGAAAAAACCGCAAAAAGCAACTAGGTCCACTGTCCCAGTGCCGTCCCAGTCCCAGTCCCCAGTTCACTTCCAGCTCCATCCTCTGAACTTTTTTCTGATGGTCGTCGTTGTAGTCCTTGGAACAACAACTGAAAACTAAAAAGGACAACGGGCATACAAATAACATTAAGCCGGCAAAATCGGCAAACGGACTCTTCTCCCTCTCATCCTCATCCTCGTTCCCGTTCTCCTCCTCGTCCTCGTTCAGTCCTCCAGTTATCCAGTCGATGATGCGGGCCTTTTGGCCCCACTGCCCTCTGTCCGCAGACGGCCATGGGATATCATCAGCCGCATTGAAGGTGAAAGCGCCCCATAGAGCCATGAGAATGACAATGGACCGATAGTCCTGTGCCTGTCCCTGTCCCCGTCCCCATCCCCTGGTCTGTGTGTGACACAAAACTGGCATTAGGCAAGGATTTGCGTTGATTATGGACAGGCAATGGGTTTCGGCTTAAGCCATTTTCGAATGAAAAGACAATGAAATGTCTCCCTCACCCCTTTTTATATTGTCGCCCCGAACAGGCAACAGGCCATAAGACAATAATGCCATAAAGAGGCTCGATTCCAGGTGGATTCGAGTGGAGTTGGTATTGGGATGCTGGCATTTGGCAGATAAAACTAATTACATTTCGTGGCTTAAGCGAAATGTTTAAGAGATTTATGCCTGGAGGAGGTCAGCAGGGAGCGGAAATTGATAAGCCGCATTAATGGGAGTGTTCCTAAGAGGTTACTTCCTTCCGGCTGGGGACCTTCGGACTGAAGGTCAGGAAATCGAAGTAATCGAATGATAACTATCTGTGAAATAAAAGAAAAATCTCTTTATTTTAAGATTAATCACTGCGCTTTCCACGAGTATCTTTCATTCACTCTCTCTCGGCTTGGAGTCTGGAATTACTTTCACAGTACGAGTGGAAAGTCGCATAATTTGGCCTTTGACATTAGACATTTCGTAGAGTGTTTCCGTTGTCAGTTTGGACAGAAATTGCCATCATTTAAGCGCACATTGAGATAAACATATTTTATTATTAATTCATTAGGCTGTTTTTTAATGGGCAGCATATTTTTTGGTCTGGCACTTTAATTGTTAATTAGTTTAATGTTCGGGACAGGGCCACATGGCCACATCCACAGCCATTCCTCCCTCCCGCACCCAGTCTGGGCAGCTGGCAGTCGCCAAGTGTCGCAGCCCCCAAATGGAAGGCGCTCTTTATTGGATGTTCTAATTGGAGAGTGCGTTGAATTGGAAACCACAGAAATTGGTCTGTCTGGAGACCCATCGCACCCACTTCGGCAGGCCATAAAAAAGGCCGGCTAATAATTAAGAAGAACCCCCACCCACCACCCACCATGGAAATGGGCGCAATTGTCGCTTGGAACCTGAGGGGGGGTTCGCTTCTTTAAGGGCGTGCTAATCATAAAAGAAAAATACAACAAAAATTATGAATTTGTTTGGCGTAATTTTACGCGCTCACAGAAGCCCAGGGAGCCGAGAGCCAGAAGCCCGGAATGGGACAGAGACCCAAGGAAAATATCGAACCGCACCGCACCGTACCGAATCGGTTCGGATCGAAGCGAAGGGAACAAACGGTGCTGCCAATAATGACCCAATTTGGTGCATCAAAATTTATGTTTATTCGGTGGGTTCGGTTTCGGGGTTCTCATCGTCGCGACGATGGCTCGCCTTTAGCTTTCTGGCATTTTCCAATATTAATATGAATAAAAATGAACAGGGAAGAGGGCAGGGGAAGGGCGACAGCGGAGGGGGCAGGGAAAATCGTTGCGCATAACAAGAAAATTACTTTTTAATCTTATGAGTCATTAGAAGACATTTCCAGCACTAATGCCCAACCGAAAAGGCGACGAAGACGCTCTTGGGAATCCGAATCCAGATACGGATTCAGAACCCACTTAAGCCGCGTTGCTAAATGGGGAAACTCTTTTGTCTGGTCCCCAAAGTGAAATGCAGTCTAATTTTGTTATGTGTGAAATTTTGTTACGAACCGATGGAGTTAATACGGTTATATGGAAATGAAGCTGTCCCTATTAGACCGAGAAAATTGTGAAAGGTAATGGGAAATGGAATAAGTATATTTCACTTTCATCAATATCAATATCTTTTCAATGATCTTCCATAACCATAAGGCCAACGCCTTGTCCACAAATGTATATTTCATTTCAGTTTGTTTTGTTTTTATTGTTTGGTTGCACTTTCTTGGACCTTCAGTGGACCTTCGACATGCAGCTGTGTATGTTTATGTATGTATGTGCCACATATGCCACATGTCATTGCTTGTGCCCCGCACAAAACATGTCACTGCCCATTTCATACCGGGTTTCCTGCCACCTTTCCCTGCTCCTAAACCTAGGAGTGTCCTTCTATTTTGGCCACACAATGACACAAAGCCCGAGCATACATAAAAGAAATTAATCAGATTTTTATTTAAACGCCCTTCCAAAGGGCGTCACCCAGCACACATACACATTCATATGTATGCATGACCATTGTCCTTTCGGAACACGACTCGACTCGAGTCTCTGAGTATTTTGTGTGCAATTTTTGTCAACATGTTTTGCGCACAACGCTGGGCCTTTGTCTGCCGCCCCGCTACCCGTGACACCCTTTGACCGCCGCCTGTCAGTTTTGTCAGCTTTCTGCAGAATTACGAACGCCCCGAATGATGCCAGCAGATTTTTATATATTTCTATATCTATTGTACGAAAACTCGTTGCGCTCTGCCAGCCCATCCATCTCTGTGCATCCATCTATCCATATATCTATCTATCTGTCTGTATATTCTCCATATCCCTGCCCTGTCCTGCCCTATCTCTCCCCCATGTGGTTAGTTTGGTTTTGTCATTACAATTGTTTGCGTTTTCCACCATTCAATGCCAGTCAGGGCCGGGATCCTTTGTTAGACTGTGCTGTGCGTTCTGCTCTGCTCTGCTCTGCTGTGCTCCTCTGGCCAGGGACATGGGCACAGACAAAGAGTTGCCTGGCAGTTGCCAGTTGCCGAGTTGCCAGTCGAGCAGCAGCGTGTGGCAAACGGAAATCCCGAGCAAAAGTTCCGTTTAAAATTTCGCATTTTTCTTGCAGTTGTTGCGAGTAGTTTGCGGAACAAACATTCTTGGATTCAATGGAGCGGCTCTGGGCCCCCTCCCTCCTAGTTCAGCTACACTCCACTAAGGCCAAGTTTTGGAAAGTATTTTGCATAGTTCAAGAAGGGGAGGAGGAGGATGATGATGAAGATGAGCCGAGGATGGTGATTGGTCTTGTAGCCTTGTAAGATAATTGCCATAAGAAACTTTACATCCTCAAGAACATTCCCAGAAGTAGATGTCATTCAAATCCCTGCCTTTCCTCTCCTGGCCAACTTTTCGCATTGTACTCACATTTCTTGTGTGGTCTGCCACTCCTCGACAGCAATCCTCCGTCTACTCATCTGCTCATTTCTCATCCTTTCTGCGCTGCACCGCAGACAAAATGATTGCAAATGTGTTTTTAAACCAAAAAGCTGCCAAAAAAAAGGGAAGCAAAATCCCTGTGTAGATTCTCACTTAGTTTACAGCATATTAGTTATGTGCCATAAACAAGATGCGACGGCCGGAGTGGCGCCATGGCCCAGTGCAGCCTGGAGAGCGCCAGCCAAGCACAAAATTAGGGATGCCCCCACCTCCCACCCAGCCGCACTTCAGGGACCGTCCTGGAGTCCTCCACCCACCTCGGTTCGGCCCAATGACGCCGCCGCCATCATCATCAACCTGCGACAACTTGCAAAACACACAAACGAAATTGTTCAATGGCGCCGCAAAAATGACCAAAATGCGATGCCAGCAGACGCGCCGCCGTTTTATTTGCAGCATCGCCACTTCCACATCCGGCGGCCAGTTGTCCCGGCCCGACCTGGTCTCCTCTCCCCCGCTCTGCAGTGCCAACGGCAGTGGCAAGCCAAAAGCTGCAAATTGATGGCGACTGGCGCACATTCAAAACGCTTTCATTATTGTCATAAGCTCTGGCCCCTTCTTGCTGCGACTGCGGCTGTGGCTGCCTCTTGCGATAGTGCTGAAAAATTCTTCAGCGTACTTTTCGATTTCCGCTCCGTAATATTCAAGTGATTACGAGGCTGCTCCAGCTCTTGCTTCTGGCCGGGCAACACAGGAAGCTACAAAGTGCGCCGGGCTGGACAACTTTAGCGCTGACGTGCGCTGATTTCAGGACTCGACCGAGTCCGACTCCGAGTCCGAGTCTCGTCCGGTGCCTAACCAAGTCTCCTTGGCCGTATTATTTGTGTTGTTGAGAGTGCTGCTGGATGATAGAGTCTGGTAGGGGGGAAGGAAGAGTGCGGTTCGGTTTGGGGTTCGGTTTTCGGGTTCAATGACAAAGTTTACTACCACTAAGTATTTATAACTATTATTTATGAAGCTGCCGAACCCCGGGCCCCCGCTTCTCCGCTTTGAATGCTCAGTGATGCGCAACGAATTTCTTAATGGTGCAATTTGGCGTTTTATGTTTGAAGTTTAGGCGAAAGGCGATTTTCCAGCTGGATATGGTGATGGCCAGAGGGGAAATTGAGTGCGGGGGCAACATTTTTTCTGTCCGCTATCGCTACGTGCATAAAGTTTTCGCAAACAATTATGGCCCCCTCTTGGCAGAGGACCAGCCATGCCATCTAGAGGAGCAGTCAAGCAGTCGGGGCTCGGGGCTGGCATCCTCGCTATCCTGTGGCTGGCGAAGCTTCGACAGTTGCCGTTTTTCATTAATTTCATGGTGTTATTTCCGCGCCGCACTCTGGCTTCCGGCAGCTGTAATCATACTCGATAGCTGTGCTGTCCTCGGCCCCATCCCCTGGCCCCTCTCTGGGGCCGTGTCCCATTGATTTGAAAATATGTTTTATGATTCAATACTGTGATAGCGGCGGGCCATTAGAGGCGGCAGCTTGTGGTCGGTCTCCAAATGGAAATGAATGGGAGGCAATGCGAGAGGCTATTGTTTATGCGAGATGTTCGACTTCTTGGTTGCCCCCAAATGGCGAAAGTTTAGACTCTAATTAAAAGGAAGCCAAAGACAATAAAGGGGGAGTACGAGGGAAGGACAGACAATACCTATAGGTATACATAGTAGCTGTGATTTTCCTCCCTCTGATTTGCCATAACAATGTTAAGTCTATTAAATAAAAAGTTGAAATTCAATTCATGACAAAAACTCAGCACCTCGGCACGCATATCAAATACAAATGGCCATAAAAATATCCATGGCAACGGCACCAGGAATGCAGCAGAAAAACATAAATGGTGGCACAATGATGTCAGGCAGTTAATGGATAAAAACTCTCTGTTCTGCTCTGCAATTGTGACAATGGCACCCCCATTGTGACACCTCAAATCATAACGGCATAATGAATATCTGAATGCGGCCAGGGAATGTAAATTAATTGAAAACGCATCCTGCATTCCATTGTCTTCAATTAATTTTCATTTCAACACTTTGAATTGGCTGTAATTCGATTGTGTGTGCGGTCCCTTTGCACAGCAAATGTACAATAAATAAAGGCGTATGAATATTTGTGGTCAATGAAGAAACGCCATCCAAGTGGAAGGGATTAAACACTTATCCACTGCTCTGTAACAGGATAATACTACGAGTAGAACAAAAAAACTACTAAATATTAGCTATAATGTTTCGGGTACTCTGTTTAATTGCTCTCCATGCTCATCCGTGCTCCATGCTGCTTGCTAATAGGCTCATAACTAGTTGAACTAACAAAACTCTACTCTATTAGGCCTCTGGACCGCATCCGCATCCGAATGCATTCGTTGTCCTGGCGACATAATTCCTGTCTGTGGTCCTTTGCCAATTACCAAGTTTCGAACCGATTCACCCATTATGTATTCAAAATCTTTAATGTAATTAATGCTGTTTGTTTAATGAAAGTTGTCTGAGCCGCTCCGGCAATCCCTTTGCCCTCCGCACTCCCCGCCCGCTCCCCCAACGCATTGCATCATGCATATGTGCATGTCGGTCGGGCGAGGGATATTCCGGCAGGACACTGCAATATGCAATCTTGTTGCTGTGTTTCTGGATGTTCATGTTGCCAGTCGTGTAACGGACATGCTGGAACAAGGCCTCCCCGAACTCAACCCAACCCAACCCAGCCAATTGACCCCGGCTTATGCGTACCCAGGTATTGCGATGTGGGTCGCCCCTTGGTCGATGCTGGCTTTTCGGCTGTTGCATTGCCGCACAAACGTACACTGGACGTGTTACGCACTGCATTCGTATTCCTATTGGCCTTCTAATCATCATCGACAACTGTGCCATAGATTTGGTGTCTGTCTGGCCATCCTTATACCTCATCCCATCGCAACCCCCGCCGAATCCCAGCTCTGCTTCGAGAGGTCTCCATGTGTGTGGGGGTGTGTGTGTGTGCGCCTTCCTGCCGTGAGTTCTAATGCGCTAAAGTGCTTTTTCCTAAAAACAAGTTACACTTTGCAATTTGCACTAAATCCCACTTGGCTGTGGCCGCCACAGAGCCAGAGCCGGGGCCCTGACTGACTCTCTGGCAGAGTCCTTCCTCTTCCTGTTTATGGCCATGACTGTGGAGGCCGGTCGGTCCGCCGGTCTGTATCTCTGTCTGCTTGTGTGTGTATGTGTGTAAATCCTTTTGCCGTTGCGTGGCAATTAAAAGGGATTTTCATGACTAAAACGTATTTATTTAACACACACAAACACACTCACACACACTCATGGCTGTGCTCTTACCTCTCCTGAACCTTCTTCTACCTCGCTTAATATTTGATTTTTGATTTGTGGTCTGTTGTGGCTGTTGAGTCCGTTGCAGAGGGGAAGCAGGGGGTGGGTTTGGTTGGGTTGTCCTCGTCAAGTACTCTTATTAATTACTATTGATTTTAGCCTCCTATCCTCCTCCTGTCCTGTCCTTTTCGGTGTTAATGAAATTGAATTGAATCGAACTTCTGCCGAAAGTGCAGGCCTAGCCAGAGGCGTGCGGCTGCCACGCCGAGAGAAGAAAAATCAATAAAATCGCCGCAGTGGCATAGTTTTCGACAAGGTGCATTGAACTGTGTCTGTGTCCCTGTCTGTCCTGGAGAGAGTGTTCCAGTCGCCGTATGATGAAGGTTTCACAGTGAACGGTTCGTCACGCTATCCCAAGGATAGACAGCATTTAGCACTGTGAACCACGATGGTGGGACAGGAATGAAACTGGTTGTACAAAAGGCGGGAATTTCCTTCCATTTTGTCTTCGCCCAAAAAGAGAGAGAGAGAGAGATAGAGAGAGGGAGTGTGCTATGTATTTGCTGTCTTTAAGCTGAAATTGTGCCTGCGAGGTGTTGTCGCCCATCGGCATCCCTGGCAGCCAGCGCCTACTCAATCACCTGGCCATTAATTATGTAAAGTTTGTCCCCAAATAAAACAAAAATCGACCAAACATGTGACAACAATTTGTCTCCCTTTCTCACCCTCCCCTCTCTCTCTCTCTCCCGCACTCTCTGTCTCTTTCTCTCATTTCGTATATCTGTTCAAATTGTAGCCGCCGTCAATATTGAATTTGAAATTAAAACGCCCCAAAATGGTACTCTGGTTGTGGCTCTGATGCTGGCTCCTGTCCCTGTGTGTCCCTGGCAACAGTTGTGCCAAATTGGCAAGCTCACGGGCCCACACTTGCACAACCACCCACCCCACTATCCGCAGCCATTCCCTTCCTCCACTCTCTGACCATTCTCCCTGAAATCTGCATGTGTTAATTACCGATGCTGGGAGTCGTCGGTCAAGGGTCAGTGGAGGAATGGTAGCAAAAAATTGTCAACATGGCGGACTCTGGTGGAGAAGCCGCCAGCACAAGCTGGCACCCCAGCGAGGCGCATTTGATTTATAGACCCCAGGATAGGGGGTGGGGGGTGTCTGTCGAAGGGGGGGCGTTCCACCCACTTGAATTTGCATTTACCTACAGCAAAAACAAATAAACGTCTAATCGAATCAGGGCTGCAGAGCGGGAAGGGAGGAGCAGGGCTGGTGGCATCAACTGTTGCCGTTCCCAGACAGACAGCCACGAATAATGTGACGTAACAGCTGCCAAGGGCAGTGCCAAGGGAAGGGGGAAATGGGGAGATTGTGGGCTGGGGTCTGCTAGAAAAACTGATGTCCTCCATAAACAAATAAAACTCAGTTTGGTCGAGAAATTGATTTTTTGCGCCTAATCAAAAACGAATTAATTTCAGCAGAATGTGACAAACAGCCCGACTGCCTGCCACATTGGGGTGGGGAGCGGAAGGGGTGGCTCAGATTTTGGAGCATTCATTGTGGTCCTGCTTCTTCTCCCCCTTCCCCTCCTCCTGCTTCTGTTTCCGGTTCTGCTCTTACTATAGCCCCAATTGATTAAATTGGCATGAAATGAAATTTATGTTAGTATCTGTTCACTTCGGTGGTTGCAAGGTGTTTTCCTTGCGGAGTGGATTGCAGAGCCAGACACACGAGGGTGGCAAGTGGCCAGCCCAACTTCATTTCGGCCAAGGGTGGTTCCTGATGGAGTCGTAGTCCGACAAAGGCGTCGGCTTTAAGGAAACGACTCCAACAGAGGCAGAGCCAAGTACGAGTAGCTTTAAGAATTCGAGGAAAGCCGAGGAACATTGTGTTTCTGGAGGGCATAAAGAATCCAGCTATGTAGCTCTGATGATGCCAACAAAAGGGAGTTTAATTGGATTGGTCGATATCACAGAATCGGAAAGATAAGACATTTTTCAAAGAGAAAGAACCATTGGTGTTGCCTTTAAAGAAATCGATCAAGATGTGTGTGTGTTGCAAGTCTATTATGTATCTCTTACCTTCAGTACACAACTCTGTTCTCGCTTGATCAGCGTGCTTATCGATCCTTTTGGCAGTCGGGTAATACATTTTTAATGTGGGGGACTAACGCACATTACGCATACGCCACGTGCGGTCCAAAAATATGACCGGCCTGTCATAATGCTGAGCAAACTTTAAATAAATAATATTCAAAACGAAACGAAAAGCTCCGCTCTCCCACACACACACACACACTAACACACATACAGATACTTCTCTGTTTCGAATGCCATAAAAAGCAGTCGTAAAACCCTTTCCGCAAAGCGGAAATCCCGCTTCAAAACAAACGCCATTAAAAACGAGGTCATGCTCAGTAGCACCACCGTCGGGACTGGGACCGAAAGCGGTACGATGGGTTAGAAAATGGGGCTAAACAAGGCCTGAGGATGAGCTTGTGTTTGGGCCATATTCGTATTCGAGGACTGCCGAAAAGTCAAACAAAATTTACAGTCGCAAACTGCACAAAAATTTGGGAAAGTTGAGGCAAAAAATGTACAACAAACAAACAGCAACAACAACAACAAAATACTCGTATATAATATTTTAAAAGTGCTCATAGGGAGCGGCATAAAATATGGGCACCAAAAGTTCAAGTTTACGGGAAAGAGAGAGAGAAGGTTGAGTCTCCTCCTCGTCTCTGTCTCTGTGGGGGTGGAGGTGGAGTTGGGCTGGGGGGTGGAGAGTGGTTTTCTAAGGTATTTATTTTCATAACGCTGCACAACATAAGGAAGCAATAAATTTAAGCTGACTGACGACAGTTTGCATGAGGATGGAGAATGGATGTGTATGTGTGCAGGATAGGGAGCGATATGCCAGGATATGCTCTGTTATGTCTGGCCTTAGCTTAGGCGCCCCTTGCCGCCAGTGCCAGTGGCAGTGGCAGTGGCATGTGTCGTAGGTAAAATGCCAACAGTCGTGTCTCCACACACACACACACACACACACACACACACACACATATGTACATTGCATAGTTATTGTTTTAAAGCTTTGGCAACGACCCGCTCGACCCTCTCGTCCCGCCACTTGGTATTCGTCATTTAAATAAATTTTATGCAATTTAGTTAAGCTGTTCTCTCGCTCTCTCTATGTACTTGTATCCATCTCTTTCTCATCTCTCCACCCTCCACTCTGCCCTCCCTCTCTGGCTGCTGCTGCTGCTGCACTTTGGTTGAGTGAGTAAATGTCATTTAAATTTCTTCGTGCCTTCTCTCGTCAGCAACGTATGTGTGGCATTCCAATTTCTTTTGGCCCTGTATCGCATATATCCCTTTTACAATCCCCCACCCCCCGAGCACCACTCGCAATAAAATATTTAGCAGGGCGACAGAAGAACAGGAGAGAGGGGACAGGGGATGCGTAGGAGGGTAGGATAGGTCGTTACCTCCCATTTGTGTTTGCGAGTTTTTCCTTTGGTCTGGCATCGTGTCGTAAGTCGTATGTCACCGGCAACTTGACTGAGTTGTTAGTTTTACTTTATTTCCTCTGTGTTATACCCTTTCGGAAGAGACTCGTACTATGATTGTAGGCTATAGACTGTGGATCTTCAAGGGTATTCGATGCTTCGGCCTGGCCATAGACCATCCGGCTCTCCTTCGGTTGCTTGATGTTGCTCCATCACATCATAAAAACGTGTGTGTGTGTTGTGGCTCGTTGTTCAGGTTATTTATGTTTGCCATGTTGCGTTTGTCAAGTTTTTGCATTTGAAACAGACGCGCTCGGCAGCATTATGACTTAATTCCTATATGGCTCTCAGACATGATACGTACACATAATCCCATCCAATCCACAACGCTCCTGTGGACATTCCCTGGTGCTTGGTTCGGCTCCCTGAAAGAAACTTGCAATTACATTTTGTTTATTCGTCCAACTAACTCAATTGCTGACAATCGATGTGCAGCTGACTGCGACAAGTGCAGTGCAGAGTCCAGCTTCCCAATTGAATCGAGCTTAATTAAAAATGTCTTGACATGGCATAAATCTCAGGGGAGTCGCCCACCTGTACGCGCCGAGTCGCTGCTGGATTGCGGATGGGGGAAACGAAAGCATATGCCAGCAGCTGTTTCGCTTTTGGAGCTGCCTCCAACTACGAGTGTTTGCAGTATTTGCACAAAAAATATATAGCAAATGTCAGGATGTGTGTTTGCACACAGACCCTACATGCACACACAGAGACGCACACACACGCTGGGACACTCACACAAGGCAACAACAAAGAAAATTGCTTTAGTAAATCCTAAGGAAAATAAACACAGAATACAACTTGAGTACCAGAGCAAACAAACCCTCACCCCCCACAATCCCCCGCCCGGGACCAAACACACACATCAAATGGAAGCAGAAGGTGCGCCCAGGTGGGTTTGGGGTTGGGTCTGCCAATGGCACCCCTATATACGGTATATACGTTATGTTGTGTCTTGGGTGGGCACCGCATTCGCAAAAGTCAAAAAGGGTTAAGGCAAAGTCGAGCGCCAAGCCGGATCCCCCAAGTGTTTATTATGTATGGGCGTGAATGAGCTGCTCCTCCCCCCCTCCACTGGGCGAGCTCTTACGTGAGTGTGGGGGGGTGGCTGGGGGGTCTTCCTCTCATATTGCGCTGCCTTATGTATGACACTTGAACATGCAAAGCTGCTTGCCAAGATGATTTATATTAGCCATGATTTCTGGCAATTTTTAGCACTCCACTCCACTTTCCCACTTTCCCGTTTTAGTCTTTCTCTGACGGTGTCGGAGGTGTTGATTGTTGTTGAAATTTCTGCCGCTCTGCCGCGCCAGATGACGAGCAGCGATGGCGGAATGCGGGTCCCAGCTCCGGGACACCGAGTCAGAGAGTGCCACATGACATATTTCGGGCGATGATAATAAAAACTTATTTCGCTTGGGCGAAAGAAGGAGTGATTACATGGCACACATTGTGTGTGCGAGTGAGCTCCATTAGAGCAGCGAACGAGTTGGGGGAGTGCGCATAATAATGCCAAGAAGGTCCTGTTTAGACTCCCTGCTTATCGGATGAATTCGGTTTACTCTTTAGAAGATCCCAAAGGTGAGGGGAAGTCACACTCATAACCATGGCAGGGCGGACCAGAGCCAGGCCGTGCAAACAATGCGCGTGCAAATGGCAGTAAAAACAATTACAGGCCACAAAGCAAAGATTGGGGCTTGAGGGAAGTCCTGGGCCACGCTATGTATACGTATACGTAATGCAAGGAGAGACACGAAAGGCACGAGAGCTGGGGCTGGGCTGCGGTTGATGGTCTCCGAATAGTCACACACACACACACACACACACACACACACACACACACACACACACACACACACAGAAACACTTGGGCCATCAAATTAAGTAATTGCATAATTGTTTCACTAGCATTTTACTATGCCCCCGGGTGGCCGATGGCTCCCAGAGATCCACAACCACACGGACAGCCAGTCAGCAAGAGGCACCACCCACTTGCCAGCCCACTCTCTTTGACTTGGCTTTTTATGTCTGTGTGTGTGTGCCAAGTTTTCTTTTATTTGCGTTTTGGTCGATGGCTAATCCCCTCCTGCCTGCCGCTACGTGCCTGTCTTTGAGTTTTTGTGGATTCCCGACACCGACTCCGCCCCGTATACGGCCCCACTCATAAATCAGCTTCAAATCGTCGAGGGCTTAGACCGGGAGCCTCGCATTTTCTAATTGTTTTTTTATAGACACATATCCGTGAGGTTTGGTGGCCAAGTCGAATTCCGCATGCCGAATGCAAAATGCAAATGCCGCCAGACCGCAAATGTTGTAAATCCCCGCCCGAGATGGAATGGCTCCTTGAAGCCACTTGAATGCATACCAGGAGTGTGGGGCACAGTACGGACAGTTGCGCTTGGTGGCCAGCATTGCGGTTGGGCAACATTGTGGCGTGGCGGCAACCCAAACAGCCCTGACCCGGACTCGGACACGGACCCGTCGTGATAAGGCCAACAGAGCGGTCAACTGTGGCGCTAACATTATTACCCGCAATCCCTGGCACTGGACACGGACAGGTCGCGGCACATGGGGCAGCCGTAGAATGTCTGCATTTGTGGCTCTAACTTGAAATTGAGTGTTTGAATGCGGCATGGAAGGCACAAAGGTATGGGAGATGTGATATATGAATAGAGATGTAGTAAAATGTATTTACGTTTACCAAATTTGTAGGGAATAGTTTGGAGTCATCATTCTTTCAAGATTTAGTACAAGGAAATAAATCTCCAAAAATTACAGTGTGCTTCATTCCAAGATCTACTTCATTTCGAATGTGCTGCTCCAGTTTTTTCTCATATTTTTTGTCTGTCTGTTTATTTATAACCCATCCATATTGCACTTCAGATTCGACTGTAAATCGAACATTTATCATTCCTAATTACTGGCACTAAGCTCTTGTCTGGCCGGAGTCGTTGGCCCAATGCACTGATTGATCTACTCCTCCCGTGGATGTGGATGTGCATGTGGACGCGCCCTCGAGCCCTGGATTTATAGATGTAGATGTAGATGCATCCGAGTGGAGGGAAAATCTCATTTGTTGCGCTTCGTTGCTAATTTTAATATTATTTTTGGAAATCTCATAAGTTGCCGAGTGTTTTCCCCCTTTTCTGGTTTTTGCCCGGCCCGGCCCGGCCTGGCCCGTTCTTTGATGCCCCGAACTGTTGATGTCTTTATTGCGCTGCTGCTGCTGCTGCTCACTTTATAATTTTCATTCAGCTCTGGCCGTCGATGTGTGTATGTCTTCGGCTCTACATCTGCTCGCTGGCATCTTCACGCGGCTTTGGCTGTCTATAATTGGCTTGTCTGACTGCCCGAGCAGCGCCTCCCCTTGCTCCTCCCCTCTTCGTCGTGCCGGTGCGGGTGCGGGTGCTGCCTTGGACTTTTAATCAAGATCTAGCGTGATAAATTGAAGTCGCTATGGGAATCGAAAGGCGTTGAGTGTGGGCAGGGCTGTGGCATTGATTGAGCAACTGCAAGTAGTTTCGCCTTGTACACTAAGTACTCCTCCACCACTACTCCTCTCTCTCTAATAGTAGATTACAATTTGAAAGGAATAAATCATTATTTCTTAATTGAACTCTTTACTGTTTGTTTGCTTAAAGTTTGCATTCGATAGATAGGTAATGCCGAAGGTATTGCTCATTTTAGTATAGTTTCAAAAACAGTCCCAGGAGACGCATAACATAACTCTGCAGACATTGCAGGATACATGTGGAGATGGGTCGTCCACAAAGTGCCCATAAGGTGTGGGTTACTGCGGTGTCCAGTAGCTACAGTAACTGCGGTACAAATCTCGTGTGCTTGAGACATCATCACTCTGCAACGTCAAAAGACACCCCATTTAATGTACACTATCACTATCGTAAGAAGTACATTCGATTACTGTCAGAGACGCCTGTCGCGTCTGCCTGCCTTCAAGCACTCTCGCATTTCACGATCCTGCAACACAGAGGCCATAATAATGAGCTGCTGCTGCATATTGCCCCATGGAATGTGGGGAACAGACAACAGACATCGCGAAACAATAATGCTGCTGCTGCAACATAAACAAATGCGAGTATAAATCGTGTGGCTGGCTGGAACACAAAGAGCAGCCGACCAGCTCGTTGCCACTTTGGTTGTCAGTCAGCGGCAGCCACAGCGACTTCGGTGCATTCCGAAGCGTTTCAGCCTGGCCGTGGATGATGTGGATTCTAAGAAATGTTTGCGAAATGTGCGTTGTGTTTTTTGCATATAAATTACGAGTATTTGAAGCGACACACGCATCGGATCGAATCGGCTGTGAGTCAATTTATAACACAATGAAGCCTCAGGCAAAGGAACATCCCATTGTGGGTAGGGGCATGGAGGAGGAGCATCCAATTGCTGTCGGCTTTCTCCCGGTAGGGGCCTTTGACAGGGGCTAATAGCTAAGGTCAACAATTAAACTCATTCTGTCCGTCTCGGGCTTCCACCCATGAGTACTCCCACTCCTACTCCTACTCCTCCTCCTCCTCCTACTCCTCCTCGTGGTTCTTCCTGCATGTCTGACTGACAACTGCAACGCCGTGCCGTCTATTTGCAATGCATTAATTTTAGATCGGGCCCCGACCCCAGTGCACCGCTACTTGAGAGCCTCGCCTCGCCTCTCCTCGCCCGCGCTGGCAGCAGAAATTCAAACACAGGAAAAATCAATCGCCCGCACTGTCAATGTGCCCGCATTTTCCGGAGTTTCCCTCTCGCCCTCGCCCTTGCCCTCGCTCCCTCTCTCTCTCTCTCTCACTCGCTTTGTTTTTGTCGTATTTTCATTTCATTTGATTTTATTTTATTTTGGTAGAGGGAACATTTCACCTTCCCCAAGAATGGGAGGGGAGGAGTGGGAGTAGGAGTAGGAATCGGTGGCGCGCCAACTATGTAAATATTTGGCATGACCGCATGACAATATTTGTTCAGACTGCGATTCTCTTTTTAGGGATGGATGCCAGCTTTTGGCATACACTGAAGAATAATAACTGAGGAGACAAGTACGAGTATCTCTATCTCTGTTCATTTCATTGTAATTTCGAGTCCAGTTTCATTTGCAGAGTATCTGGGATGCTGGAGCAGGAACATTGCCCCGCTCTCCCTACCACAAAATGTACATTTTGACATGGCATTTGTTTGTTGTTTTTGCGCAGTCGCTTGCTCAAATATGTATCTTTCTGTTGTCTCCTGTTTTTCCTGTGCGTGTGTGCACTATATCTATGTCGCGCACTGCATTTCCGTTTTGGGAATGCATCATAAAAGTATTCCGAATTAACAGTAGTAAATCAGAGCCCGTTCCCGCAGCAAACATTCTAATATGTGGAATGGGAATGGGTGGGAGGAGGAGCAGAAATTGTTGGATAAACAAACATCGACGTCGACATCGGCATGCGTGCCCCAAACGCTGCTGTTCGGTTCGGTTCTGTCTGTGTTTGGCCAACGATTAATATCGGAGATCTCGTCTGCCTCCCAGCCCCAACCGGGGCATGTTGCTCCTGCACTTGATGCCACACTCACCTAGCGGACTTGCCCCCATACATGGCACTCCATCGAAATCGAAGCAGGTGATGTTCAATCTATACTTGTTATAAATCTACTGTTACTTGTCGTTACTATAAGTAAATATATCCAAATTTGATGTCATCAAATTCTCAATTTCATAATGAGGAGAACTCCACATTCCACTGCATCGATGGGCAAGTGTGCGTGCCACCAGCCCGGTGCGGAAATCTGCGCCAAGAAGCTGCGAGAGAAGCGCTCCGAATTCTTCCGGCGGGACATCGATGACATCGCGGACAGCGTGATGCAGGTGATGCGGATCTGCGGCCTCAAGGGCTGGGAGGTGCGGCGCACCAAGGAGGTGATAAGGCGTTCGTTCCAGCACTACGACGAGCTGCGCTTCAGGATCGATCGGGTGCCTCGCAAGCGATTCCGCAAGGAAACCTTCATGCATGGGCTGTCGGAAGAGGCGCAGCTGTCGCGCATGGACGCCCAGATCACCTACTCGATTGTGAAGAGGGCGTTCAAGGCCTACTACCACGGGTCGGCGATGGAGGGCAAGCGGCTCAAGTCGCTAATGGAGGGCATGAAGCACAGCCAGGAGTGCCTCTGGCTGCACGCGGCCAAGCGCACGGCCGAGATCTACGCGACCTACGCGGGCCTGATGCCCTCCGAGATGCTGCTGTACGCGGAGCGGATCGAGTGCGTCTACAAGGGTCTGTACGATGTGCTGCGCACCCGTGTGATCTGGGACGATGAGAAGCAGTGCCGCTGCAACTGGCTCGCCGGTACCCAGTCCCAGACCACAGTCTCCACTTTCACCGCCGAGATAGAGGTGCTCTTTCGGCAGAAGAACATGGACCCGAGCAGTGCCCCCTCCGCATCAGACGCGGTACCCAGTACGCTTTCCGTCCAAGTGACTGAGGTCGTCGTGGACATAGAGCCTCCGACAGTGCCGGGCAGCGAGGCCAGCTCAAAGTCGTCCCGATTCAACTACGGACTGAAGAAAGTGACCCAGAAGCCGTCCGCGAGTAAGCCGCCCACCACGCAGAGCTCCAACAGAAGCCTCAGAAGGCGCAAGGTCAAGTGCACGTGTCCGAAGCTGCAGTGCGATCGGCTGTTCGCGCGAGAGGCGCCAGAGATCACGGCCGAGTGCAGCCAGGGGCCGTACGTGTGCCGCTGGTTGCCATACGATGAAAGGGAGGAGCAGTTCAAGGAGCACCGCGTGCCCTTCCCGCCCATGGAGGTCATCTGTCCACCCTGCGAGGACGAGCCCTGCGACCCCGAATGCACCTGCACCTGCGACATCTGCACCTGCCCGCCCGCCTACGGGATGGAGGAGCACGGGGAGAAGCTATCGGCCACGGGCATTGAGGACCACGACACTGACTACTGCTGGCTGGCTCCGTTCCGCGACTGGCCCCGGGTCGACGATGAGTCGGAGGAGGAGGAGCTGGAGGAAGAGGCGAGCGAGAGCTCTGATTCACCGCAGTTCACCTTCTTGGCTCCCTTCAGACTGATTCCGCCCGTTGGTAAGGAGGTTAAGCCGGTTCCTCCCGTGAAGATACCGGAGAAGGTCGAAGGCGAAGAAACCACTGAGGAGGATCTTTTGGCCAAGCCCCCGCCCTGTGGCGTCTCTCTGGACACCTACCGCTGCTGGCTGCAGCCCACACCCACGCCCAGCGTGTCCGAGTCCATTACAGAAGAAGAGCCACACGGCTCATATGTCCAAGTGATGTCCCAGGCTGAGAAGCCCAACGTAGTTAACGTCTCCGTCAAGGAGCAGCACCACCAAAGAGAAAGCCAAGTGCGGAAAGCTCCAGGGCCAGCGGCCAAAATACCTCGGAAGTCTTCCTTAAAAACGCCCGCTATAAGGATAAGCATTAACACCAAAGCTGCAGCTGCACCCAAGGCCCCGATAAAGCCTCGTGCGTCTGTTCCCGCTCCAGCAGCAGCTCCAGCTCCGCCAGCAGCCGCTCCAGCTCCGCCAGCGGCCAAGCCACCGTCAGTTCAGACTCCAGCTCCGGGACACCCAGAAGGGACTCTCACAAAGGATGATATAATAAATATTATTGGGCTCTAATAGCTGATGCTTCATCGTGGCATGGATAAACATTGTTCCGCATTTTGATCAAATTTAAGGACATTTTTTTATTTCCCTAGAATGACATTTGTCCCAGAGCAGAGCATTCTTTTCATTTTGCCAGCCTTGAACTTTTCCCAAATGGATGTCAGACCTTAAATATCAATTTCTTGCCGTCCCCCGTCCCTGCCCACAGCTGGGTCTCCCCGCACGCACTCCTTGGCCAGCACTCAACTAATGTCATAGGGAAATCCGAGTTCCAAACGCAATTTGCTCTCGAATAGTTTTGCCAAGTTATTTGATATTTTATTTCATATTTTATATTATTGTTCATGGTTTTGTGTCGCATATCTTTTTGTTCGTGTGTGTGTTTTCGAGGGCCAAACGAACTGTCAATTGATTGTCAAATTATAAAGCAAAAATGGTCAGTGAGGAGTCCCTTGTTTGGAGGGTCCTTTGAAAATGTAAACTGTTTGCTTTGTTGCCACTTTGGAAACGCGTTGACATGGCTCTCAGCGTCACCCCCCACACCCCGTGTATGTGTATGTGAAATATTATACAACACGCACTGCCCACAAATCGAATCCGAGGGAGTGGCATCGCGGACGTGAATCAATTCTAGATTTCTGATACCCGATATTCCGCATTGTGGGCCAAATAATGGGCCAGCACCACGCCCATACAATGAACAGCAACACATTTGGTCGAGTAATTTACAAAATATACGTACGATATTTATTTGCATTGTCGATAGTTGTTATTCTCGGGATAGGACAAATCTCGTTAAAACCAAATCACGTAGGAATTTGATTCCGTCCCCGTCTCCCCCCTCTCCTACCACCCATCCGTAGGCGGTTATATGGGAACTTTTCTGGCTGCCGGCTGCCGACTGTCGTAATTGCAGACAAATTGTGAAAAGTATTGCCTGACATGGGCGGCGGCTGAATGGGATTTGTTTGGCTTGACAAGGGGCCCACGAAAGTTTTGTGACAGACGCTTTTAAGCAGAAAATTGTTTGCTCATAACTTTTGACATCACTTTGGGGGCGGGACAGAGGGGCTGGATGCGCCGAAGCCTATCAAAGAACAACAATAAACGGCTCAAATATAAAGTTTTAGGGAGGCATCGAACAATGTCTGGCGTCAGGGTTTTCCCACACAAGGAAAACCTATTCGAACAATAGTTTTTAGGCCTGAAACAGCGATGAATCCCCATCTAAGTGCAGCCAAATCATTCCAATTAAAGGATGTTGCAAATATGCCACATATGCTGAACATATTCTTGGCTCTACTTTGCTGATTACCAATTACTTTCTGTAGTCAATCAGAAGGGTTGTTGGACTATTTGGGACATTCTTTTCGAGGTGCTATTGTCGGCCAGAGTTTTCCTTATTACTTGTCGTCTTTGGGTCCTAAAGAGTGGTCTACCATTGGCAATAGGTTGGCTTGGCTTTCATAAACTTTAAGTGAGTCTTCAATGCGAACAAGGTCTGAACGAGTCATAAATTTCTAGTTTACTTTGCGCCCGAGCTCGGAACGGAAGGTCATTAAAAAATTCCTGGTCGTAGCAATGGATATCGAGCCGGCTAGAACGGGCTGGGCTGCAACGCTGCTCTGAGCCGGGTGCCGGGTGTCTGGAGCGCCTTGTTACGACCACGGGATGATGCGCATTGCTCATTAACACGAAACTAATTAATTGCGCAATTCAGCTAAACTATCGTGTAACGAGAGGGGCCCATTACAAGCTCTTGATTGATCACCGACTGCTGCTGGCTGCGCGGGATCCTCCTGGGCCTGGAAACGGAGGAGTCTTCGCGAGGCTGGTGTCGGCTTGTTGGCTGGCTGGCTGGCTGGCTGCTCCGTCGGCCATTGCATTTTAAACGCTAATTTATTGTTGACTGCAACATGTTGCCGGTATGCAAAAATGTGGCCTGGCATATGCAATTAATTGTAACAAGGCCCGCTAGTCAAGCAGTCAACCTTTAACGAGGCTGAGGCCAAGACTGCCACTGGCACTCTACCACTCCAAGTTGCAGCTAGAAACCTCCAACTTGCAATTGCCACTGCCACTGCGACTGCACTCCAACGCGTGTTAAGTTGGTGCAATTTACGTGTTAATTTGAAGTCGTGTCCCGCAAATGTTTGGCTGCCCCCGAAAATGACTTTTCAGCTCCAGATCGGCGAAAGTTTCGGCCAAAGCACAGACAAAGGTGGGACCGTAATGCATGTGTTGTCGGTAATTGCCGGAAAGCAGCCGTTGGGGCAGCTGCAACAATGCCATTAGGCCATGCCGATTTGATTCCAGCGAAAGCAGCCACTTACACACGGCCTAACAGAGAAACTAACGGAGATCTAAGATCTCAGACTAATATTCCATTGGAATAGGAGATTATAATTTGAAGTTCCAGGTGGGGGGAGTGGCTAGAGATCCTTATACGAGCTGTGCTCTTTGCTATGGAAGAGATAATAACCCTTTGATTAGTTCGCTGCATCCCCATCTGAAGTATGGAAAGCCCTTGAATCCTCTCATCAAAATACTATGCAACTCAACCACGCAACCATGCAACCATGCAACCATCAATCAAACCAACTCGCTCTCAACTATTTCCAAAATCAATAAATGCCCCTAAAGTTGAAAACTTCTGCCACAGCTAGGATCCATCTCCGGCAAATATATATGGAAATTTATCAACTGATACTTTAGTGTATTTAGCTGGACGGCAGATAAATGCCTGGCAGCCAAACCGAAACTACTTTTTGGATACAAAAATGTTTGCCATAGTTTGGGAAATGTTTGAAAAAGTTTTGCGCAAAATCCGTTCTCCGAAAACCGAGACCGCAGAACGCAGAACGCACATTGAATTGTTGCCGTGGCCGTGGTCTGCCCTTCCCCTCTCGCAGCCTCTTGGTCTGTCTTCGTTCTCCATAACTCGAAGCATGACATGCAGCTGGCTCAACAGAGCTGCAACTTGTTTGCGGTTGCGAGTATCTATCGGATGCAGTTGCGAGTGCGAGGACAAGATACTCGAACTCGCATCGCAGTTGTGGCTGCAGTTTTTCGGTGGGGAACAGTTGAGAGTTGAGCAGAGCATGCTGGAGAATGTACTCGTACTCGTACTGGGAGCCCCGAAAGGCTGTTGCTGCGGCTGCACACACACTCACACACACACACACACACACACGCTGCTTGATGACAAATCATTGGGCTTTATGGCAGACAACATATGTTGTCGTTCAAAATATTTAACCGCAGAAAAGCTCTGCGAGTGGAGAGCCTCTTGATTAATGGCAGCGTTCAATACGAATGCATGAAAGTTTTGAACTGCATGTATCCATCAGATACGTTGTTTGTCAACGACGCTTTCCACTGACATAATCATCAATTAAAGAGCTATTAATAGAGGCCTTCTGCCTCTTGCCGCCGCAGCTGGAGGAGGCAACACTTAGGGCCCAACATGTGTTAGTGTCAACTTGATTGAGCAGCCAAAAAGTCCACAAAAAGTGAACAATGAAAGTGGGGACTCAATTGTGGAACAAGTACAGCCCATCTAATACCCTAGCTGTGTCTATAGATTACACTAACAGAGTATAAACCAGCCCTTACCTTCCACAGACTTCCGTCTTAGTATGTGTGTGTATCTACCCCACTTTAATTGCCGCCAAATTATGGAACCATTAAAAATTCAATTCGTGGCCCATTTCGATTCAAATTAATCAATCAAAAACAGAAAAACCCTTGGCACGGCTTGACTTATTACCTCGAAAAAACTCAAAAAAACTCAGCCATGTACAGACAGGCAGACATACTTGTACGCGTATGCTCATGTTTGGGTGTATCTCGAGTCTTTGATTGAAGGTCGCGCCAGCTAATTTACGGCCCATAATTAGCAGTGGCCCACGATATGTATGTTTGGGAACATTTTACAGTTTTCCAAGCTGCTGCAGCATTTAGTAATGTAATGGGACGGCCCATAGATAATTTTCAATGGCAGGCCCAAGCCCAAGCGAAGCCATTTGCCGTCCATTTGCCTGGGCCGCACATGGGATTGTGTAAGTGTGTGGCATGCATTAACCCTTTGATTCCGTTGCGTGCCAGTCACGGAACGGCCTTGTTCCAATGGCCAGCGGGGCTCTTATGACCACATGTCGGCCGAGGGGCTTAAGAAGAGATCTTTCTGGGCAGTGGCAGTGGCAAGGGCAGGGGCAGTGGTGCAGCGAGCTGCGGCTACAGTTGCAGTCTCGTTAAGTGCGGTCATGACCCACAGACTCGAAAGATTCTTTCATAATTAACTGAGCCAAAGCGAGGCACTCTCTGCCGAAAGTAAGGAACATATTTTGATGAATCTACTACTAGTGTGGTGCTTCCATCCACCTACCTACCCCTTACCAATATTTGCCACGATGATTCCGTATGCAGCTCATCCTCGGATCCCAGCCTGGATCCAAACAAAGTTCGTAAAAACATTTTAAAGATGCAAAAACTTTTACATTTAACCGCATTTATGGGGCCGCTGCCAGCTGCTGCCTCACGAGTCCCCCCAATGCTGTGAGGGAATGGGGAAAGGCGACGGCAAGGGCAACCTTTGGAAGCTTGTGAAAAGATTTTCACCTTTTATATTAGATGCCAGACGAAAGTTTATTGTTTTCCTCAAAGCTCGCGCTAGGCAGCCCTAACCATCCAATCCAATCCATGGAAAGGCACTCCATGCCACAGCCACTGCCATTTCCATTGCTGTTGCTGTTGCCGTTGCCTGGGCCATTTCCATTTGAAAGGATAAGCCAAGTGCCAGGCCAAAGGATTCTCATGCATACACGCAAACGCACACACACACACTCACATATGTGTGTAAAATTGATTTGCCTCCGCTCCTTCAGAGGTTGCTGTTTGCTTTGTTTAGGGATAATCCCATACATTAGCCCTGTGTAAGGGGCTTGCGCCGTGGATGGAAATGTTTGTTTTTTTCGGGGCTGCTTTTGTTGTTACTTTCTCCGCCTTTGTGTATTTTGTTGCTAAAAAACTGATTCTCAAGGTATTTGTGCATTCCGAGAAAATTGTATAACCATAAATGCGCCAGATTTGCGTTCACTCATGAGGATTATAATCTTCTTCCACCCCCTCCGCCCCTCCACTTCACCCCAGCAACGAAACTTTCCGAAATTCACATAAAATTAGCAAATATTACATTTGCGCTCTTTGGGAACAGCTCCCAGAAGGTTGCACCCAGACAGCAACCCACATCTTAAGCTTAGCCTTGGACTCATCTTATCTCCCACTCTCTCTCACTCTCTCTCTCTCTCTCTCTCTCTCTCTCTCTCTCTCTCTCTCTCTCTCTCTCTCTCTCTCTATCTCTTTCAGCTGGACTTGTCCTCCGCACGGACCCGAGTTTATTTTGTATATTTTAAGCAAACTTTTTTATTGCCGTAAACAAAGTTTGGCCGCGCAACGGGGAGTTATTTAACGTACTTGGAGGAAACTTCATAGCCGAAGGAACGCATCGCAGGAACAAGTCGGCCATGTGGAAAGGCTCCTCGGTAAGGTCCCTGGTGATACCTCACATGCCGCCCGCTGTCGCTGATTGACTCCGGCCGGGATGTGGGTGGGTGGCTGTGGCATAAATCTATCCCAGACAATGCCGCAGATACGCACCCAGATAGGTTAATGTTAATGCGAATGTGGCAAAAAGTTTCCATTTTTGTGGGCAATTTACAGTTTATCGGTTATGTCATCTAAATGGGCGCCCAGCGATTTGCTACCCATTATCATTTACCGCCACTGCCACCGCAACTGCTGATGGGCTCGTCGTTATGGGAAGTTGGTAATGGCGGACCATTGATTGATCCCTATGATCACATATTAGATTTGTGATTTATAATCACTTTAAGCAGAACATAATGCACTTCGAGTTGCGACAGTCGAGTCGACTGCCTTGACTTTATTTGATGCCTCGCAAGCAGAAGAAACTAAATTAATTGCAACATTTTGTAAGACACACACACAGAACAAGTTGGCCCCGTCGAGACGGTGCCCCACGTGCTGCCACATCGATCCTCGTTGCGTCTTGGCTGACGGTTGGCTTCCTTTGTTGTGGGGCGTCTTGGTCTTGCACTTGCCATGCATCCGTCAACACAATGTTGCATTTGCTGCCGTGCGACGACTGCCCTCGACGGAGACCGGCAAAGTCCTTGACTTGCATTTCTGATAAACAACGTGTCAACTCTGTCGACATAAACCATAATCTTCGGTGTCACTTTGACTTACAACTCGTGTACTTTTCAGTGGTAATCACGTCTGGGTTGGGTCTGCTGCTGCTCCTCGAACTGGAAATGGAACTGGAACTGGGTCTGGGTCTGGAGTGGCTGTTGGAGCTGGAGAAGTTAAACAACTCGAAAGTGAAACGAATTCTTCATAGTCTGGCAGCCAGCTAAAAGACATGGCTCCTGGGAGGGGGAGTGCGGATGTAGTGGGAGTCTATAATCTGAGGGTCCCTCCGATTAATAAGTGGCAACAACTGCTGCTGCTGCTGCCGCGCAGGTCGCTCAATGTTTTGTCAGTCTGGGCTTGCTCTTAGATCATTAGCGTAATTAAATGTGGATGAAAAATTTCACTTAATTTAGCGTGTGTCTCTGGTCTTTCTCATAACTCGAAAAAACCGAAATATAATTAATCAGCCAGAAAGGGCGACTCTCAGACGATGTCGGAGACGGAGACGGAGGCATGTGGCTGTGGCAGGCTCGGCGCATGTTTTTTCCTGGCCCCGGCTTCCGTGGACGCCTCTCTTGTCCACCCTCGCCGGCACCTAGAAATTAAACTAAGTGTCGGGCGGTCGAAGCGACCCTGCCACATGACGCACGCATGTCTTACCGCCGCTTCCCCACTCCCTGCCTGCCAGCCTGCCTGCTCGGTTGGCTGGAATTTGGCTTCGATAGTCAGCTGGTACCGAGTACCGAGTCTCTGGCCTGTTTCTGGTTCTGCCTCTGGTTCTGGTTCTGCTTCTGTTTGTGCGCTGTTCTTGCCTCGGTCTAGATGACACCAGCATGTTGTCAGCTTAATTTTTTAATAATGCTAAATTTAGCCAGCGGCAACGGAGCAATCAACAAGTCCTGGCAGCCATGTAATTTCGCTAAGTGCAAGAAGCTAGCGATGCGTCTCCCATTACCAGCTCCCATTCCAGCCCACTCCCCGATCCCATCTCATCCCCTCGCCCCGAGTGGGTCAAATTTATCGTCACTTGCATGGAGCGTGACATTGAAATTGTAAATTAGCAACGCATCGTGAGGAACACTGCAGGAGAGCTCGGAAGGAGGCTAGGAGGCGCCCCAGAACGGCGCCAGCAAGGGAATCTCTGCAAGATTATCGAAATTAGTAATGAAAAATGGGGCATTACTGATCAAAGGTTGAACTTTGATCTGTCCAAACAGTCGAGATAGCATCTAGGGTGGGCTGATGCAAATCTCGCCGTGTAATCCTTGCTTAGGACAACAGGCAGGAACAAAGGTCGCCAGGGCGGAACAGGCTCATCTCTGCCTCTGCCTGCCCCTGCCACTGCCACTGCCTCTGTCGCACCGAGTGCATTGTGCTCTGAAGTGCACTTAAAGGATATTTTTTTACGAGGAAACGCAGCCAAGGAGCAAAACAGGGCAGAGCAGCAAAATGAAAATCAACAAATGATGACAACTACGGGTAGTCCGTAGCTGCTTCCCCAGCAGATTTGGACGTCGCGACTCTGTCCTCATTCTCATTCTGGTTCTCCTTCTTGTCCCGGGTCCCGGGTCGAGTGTGTTTGTCCTTTCAAAATGTTTTTCTTTTCTAGCGGCTTGAGTGCTCGTCGCATTCTACTAATTTTATTTTTACACGCCCGGGAATCCTGTTGACAAAAATCTCAAATGTGTGCTCGACCGTGCGCCGTCTGTCTGGAATAATATCCATCCACCTATCCCTCTATCCATCCATCCATCCATCTATCCAGCCATCCATCCATCCATCCAGGTCTCTGAAATGATCCCATCGAAGAGCGGCCGAGCAGGTAGTCGCTCATTGATTTTTATTCGCGCGTGTTTAATTCCCCAATCAGCGGAGGGAGATCTTGAGATCCGTTCGTCCTCTGCCTCATCCTCAACCTCGCGTCGGTTTGTCATCCATTTGTTTGTTTTGCGTTTTTTTTTGTTTTTTATTATTTTTGGGTTTCTGGATTTGCAGGCCTTTGTTCCGCTCCTGGTCCGCCTGGTTGGCTTTGTTCGTGTCTGTGCGGCAGCCGCTGATCTTATCAACGTTTTGTTTTCTGAGGCATTAAAAATTTGTCATTTGTTCCCCATTGCGCTCGGCTTTTGTGCTCTTTTAAGCTCTCTCGATTGTCGTTCTCCTTGTCATTGAGCCAACTGTTTTCATTCGCCCCTCCCCGCCGCTCCTCTCTCTCCCTCTCTCTTTGAAGAGGAAGCAGCTGGTGGCACTGCCCGCAATCTGATCGGATCGCATTGGATCTCTCTCTCTCTTTGAACTCTTTCTGGCCAAAGCAATTTGGTAATTGCTGCCTCCAGATGGATGGTTTTGGATGGCCAGTTGCACAGTTGCCTATCTGTATAACTGGAGAGCAGATTTCGACAGCGGATTTTCGCCAAGTAGTATTTAATATTGGCATTCCTCTGCTTGCAGTGTCTCCTCTGCACTGGCACACAGTCGAATTCCATTACCCAGGTACACACACTCAGATGTTCCTGCCCAGAAACAGTGCCCTCCCCCCCTTGTTGTGTGCCCCGATGTACTCGTATTCTCTATTTGCAAATACTGATTATGTTTACACGCATACATCCATCCAGTGCACACGTGCAGTGCATATTTCGATGGACAAACAATTCAACTCACTCCACTGTCGGTGCGCTGGCAACTCAATTGTCCGAGTGGAACAATGTGTCGTATGCGTAATGTCACATGAGCAATCCTCCAGATGCGTAATGAAAATGCAAAGGATAGCAAATGCCCGGACACGACATGGCCACGACACGACTGGAGAGCACAGGACAGGAGCCCTGCTCCTGGGCTTGAGCAGACAAAATCAATTTGGTTTTGCGGTTTTCGCAGGACAGATGGTGGCAGTCAGTCGGATCGATATGCCGAAGCGAACCCAACCCTCTCAGGACACGCTGGACTGAACGGAACGGGCCCGAATCGTGCTGTGGCCCAGCTGTATTTTGGCTAAAATGCATCAAAGCAGTCAAAGCAGTTTACGGCTATCCACAAAGGGAGCAAAGCCTTCTGGCTTTGTCTTTCCCCACGCCCCCTTCAAGGCCTGCCGTCACAAGGCCTACTCCAGCGCCAGGGACACTACAGTTTCGGCCACTGAGAGGCCCCTCGAAAGTTGCCAACGTCAGTCAACAGTTGACCAAATAAAAATGATTGCCAAGGGCCAACACCGAAGATGGAGTACCCTCTCTTGCTGAGGGAAATGGGCAATGGCCAGGCTCATGTTTCTTATAGAAGAGCATTCGAACAGCATTGTTACGAGCGATTTTTCGGGCGGGAAAACTATTATTTGCAGTTGCCGCCACCTCCAGCTTCGACGCATTTTCCTGTGTTATTGAAAAACTTTTACCCACAGACAGCCACTGGGCCAGCCAGGAGAGGGTCCAGGAGCTGGTCCAGTAAACTCTCACCAAGAAATGCTTCAGATTTAAATGAAGTGAAGTGAATTTAATGGTCAGCAGACATTGGTGTCCCAGTGGGACGATGGCGGGACTGTTTGCAGTGCAGTGCCGTAGGGGCATGTCCCTGCTTCTACCGCCCCTTCCTTCTCCTGTCAAGTGGAGTTTTCCGGATCTGTGAGTAGTTACCATGATATTTGCATAGTATATGTTTCAAGAGGCAACAGACGAGAGATGGGAGCCCTGCTCTGCTCTGCTGTCTGTTAGTCTGTTCGGTGTAACTATCATCGCAAATGTACTTGAAAATTGTAATGAGCTCTAAACCGGAGCGTCAACAGCAAACAAGCGTTTTCCCTCAACTCAACTCAACTCAACTCAAATCGCAGCTCCATCCAGGATCCTGGACAGGGTCCTCTGCACCATAGCATAACCATTCAGCCATACGGTCGGATTAGAGCCGGTGGACGGGGTGGGGTACAGATGGAGAGAAGCCTAGAGCAGCTTACAGATACATTTTACTGTTGCGTTTTTCCATGTGGACTCGCCCAGTCGAGAAGTAGTCGACCGATGGATTCGATTCGATTCGATCTGATGTGAATACGGTTCGAGCGAGGAAGCCGGATTAGACTGAATGGCAAAAGCAATCCCGGCCTGGCCTGGCCCTCTATGAAATGCTCGGCAAATGCTGATTAGACCGTAATCATTAGACCCTTCTGTGATCGGATATTAGAGGGCAATAGTTTGAAATTGAAACGGGGTGGGTGGGGATTCCTACACTCATTAAAGCATTCTTCTCCACTGATCGCCGGGTGATTCCTTTGGACTCGCATTCTGTTTGTAATCCATTTATGAGCCATTAGGCTTCTGATTTTGGCTCTGACTCTGACTCTGTGCCGCTGTCGGAACGGCACTAACCTGCACTAAAACGCAATCGTCGGGATGCTTGAAAAAGTGCATCGCATCGGGAATCACGGGAGAAATGAAATCACGTCGCGCCAGTGCAACAAATTCGAGTTAATTGAATTCCATAGTAAGCATAATTCCAGGCCGGCTCTAAAAGCGAGCACATGGTGCATGCAACACACAGCACACAAGTCAGTGACGGCGACAGTCAGTCAGGAGCAGCAGAGATGGGGGGGCAACAGGGGCAGGCATTTAAACTAAATTTAGCCTGAAATTGCTTCCTTTTTGCTGTCGGTTGTTGGCCATTGCTGCTGCTGCTGCTGCTGCTGTTGCCTGACGTTTGCCACTTTGCCGACAACACAAAATTCAATTACAATTGGAGGCAACAGCAGCAGCAGCAAAAACGAAAATGAAAGTCGCGCCAGGCCTGGAACTGGAAGCCAACCAGCGAATGGTCGACCAGAGTCCCAGGTGAAACCGAAACTGGAGCCCAGACCGAGGCTGAGGCTGAAGCTGGGGCTTCAATCCGGTTTCTTAATGTTTTCAGCACTTGCAATTATTTTATGCTGCCATCGTTTAAAGTGTCGGAAATTTGGTTCGGTAATTAAATGAAAATCAACGGCGACCGACCAACGCCTGGCCAGTGGCCACCGAAATATCCGAGTCGAGGTAGACACATCGCTAGATACTCTTTCGAGGGGAAATTGATTCCATTGATTCAGTTTCAGCTACAGTCAATATTTCAATCATTCATTGACTGATTTAATACAGTCCCTGTCCTGTCCCTTTACCAAGCTTTTGAATCTTAAATCGAAAAATCGGGTTAATCCTATTAAAAGAGGGTAAACCATTCAGAAAAAATGGCTTGTAACGTGAAAAATATATGTATATAAAAGCTCTCTATCTCTCTCTCTCTCTGTCGTCTAGCAGCTGCAGCCAAACTAGTTCAACGTGTTGGGTTTTTTACTGATGGGAGTGAGGTTTTTGTGCGAGGTTTCCCTGAGGCCCCCGATCCAATCCGCTATCCGAATCAGCGTACCATTCTGCACAGTAATCAAAATACTTGTGGCAATAAAAACAACACACAAAAACAGATATCAAGGAGAGGTGGATGGTGGATGGTAGGAGATTGGGGGGAGATTGGGAGGAGATTGGGTGCTTGGTTGCCCGGGGATGGAGAGGGCATAAGCCAAAAGGAAACCGTAACAAATCAGAGCTCTAATGAATATTGAGAGGCCACTAAAAGGAGCACGCGGCAGTGGCAACAAATTAATATCGAAGAAATACCAAAACTCACATAATAATAAATGCAATGCCAATAAAAGGGTCGAAGGAGAAACTTCACCTAAAGGATAATGAAGTGGATCAGTGAGTGGGGCAGAACACCTGCCTAACAACCACACAAACAGACAGACAGACAGGCAGACAGACTGACAGACAGACAGCCAGAGACACAGACGGAATGAAGGTAATAAAAAGCGTATAAATAACCAAAGCTAAAGACAACAACATACAGCAATGAGACTTACAGGGTGCTTGAAACATTATAGCAGGACGGGCGGGGGGCCATGGGTTATGGTAAGGGAAGGGAAGGTAATGGCGGGAGAGGGTGGCTCGTTAATTTGCAATAAAATCCGATTATAACCACAAAAATGCGGCCATACAAGATATATATTCGTTGGTACTTACGAAACCCAAACCCAGACCCAAACCACCCGCTCACAGGTGGAAATAAAAAGCCCGGAAGTCAGAGCCAACTTGTATCAATAAGTACATACTACACTCGGCGAGGAGAGGGTTGGAGCAGGGGGGAGGATAGCTTACATTGATATTTAAGCCCCGCTATAAATAAGACGCCCTCGAGGCAGCCAAAGCCCACAAATTATAGCCCGGGCTCCCGCAACGGGCAACCGGGAACGGGGAAAGGGAAACGGGGTGAGTTTTCTCTGGAAGCCAAGGGTTTTATACTCCAAGAAAGACCCAATTGAGATGGCATTCGAATTTGCATTGCCGGGTACTACTCTCTCTCTCTCTCTCTCTCTTGGATAGGGCATCCATTCTCAGTGTGTACCCTTTTCCCCCACAGGCATTTTGCATCTATGTGTGTACACTGGGGTTGGAATAGATGGCGATAAGACTGCTACACTAACTTCCGTCAAACGTTTGTATTTTTTCACAATTTAAGTTGTTTTTTTCCCATTCGAACTCGTTCTTTGGGCGGCCACAATGATGCGGCTTTAATTGAGACATTATTCAAAATTATCTGCCCCGCCTCGCCCTGCATCGGGGGCTGGAAAGTTATGTCTTCTGTTAGCATTCCGGGCAACCCTGGGCGCCGCTCCCCATGGCACTCCCACCATCTATCCCCAAAACCTTTTCCACCCGCAGAACAAATAAAAGTGTAAACACTGATTTGGCACGCGCCTTCCTTAGCCTTAGCCTTGGAAAATTTATGCATAAAAGAAGCAGCCCCTGCAGGTCCTGCCCCTGCAGATCCTGGCCCCCAACAACCCCGATCCAAGCAACCCCAACACGGTAATTACCTGAGTCCTTTCCCGGAGACTCACGCGTACCAAAACCCGTATCCTGTGGGCGAGTCCAAGCCGAAAAACGAGACGGAGACGGAGACAGAGACCGAAGCTGAAGCTGAAGCTAAAGTTGAAGGTGAGCCGCATCCCGTTATGGGAATGTCTGGCAAAAGTTTTCCTTTATCATTATTATCGGGCCAACATGCATATGAGTATGGCTCTGCCCCGGAGTCATGTCTGACTTGCTCTGCCGCTGCCTCTGCCGCTGCCGCTGCCTCTGCCCATCCCTGTTTGCACGGAGGTGTTATGGCCGGCTTCCGCAAGGACTTAACCGCTTTTGTAATGCATAATTTTCTGGGGCCCTGCCCGCATCCCGAAACACCCCCACAGAAGCCCTAGGGCAGAGATACTCCTACGTATGTACATACATATGCATAAATAATTCGAGTAAAGTCAACGTTATTTTTTCCCCTTTTTAAGTATGCGGAAAAAATTTGTCTGTTGGCTTATTTTAAGCAAATTAAGTGTAATTATTCGCAAATTAACGAGCGAACGTACGAAAGAGCGGGGGAGGAAACATATTAATGTTTATTAAATGAAGTGAATCTTCTTATTCCCCCCCCCCTTCGCCCGCCTTCTGTGCCAGCCCCTGCCCCTGGGCCAGTGTCAGTTTATTGACTTGGCTTAGATCTGTTTTTTGGGCAGAGCCGTGGAGGCATTTATAATAATATCATAATTTCCACAAACAATTTCGCAACAATTTAGTTAATTTATAGCCAGGTCTGCGTTTGCGTTTGCCTTTGCCCTTGCCTTTGCCTGCCAAATAGCCGTTAAATGCACAAAGGACACGCAAAGTATCCAGACACAAAACCGAAACGAGCTCTGGCCGAAGCCCTTCTTCAAAAGCCACTCCATTCCACTTCCACTCTCCACTCCAATCCGGTCCGGATTGTCCCGGCCAGGTCGTTGGACGACGGCAATCAGACTATAAACTTATAAATGTTGCAGACGCTGTTGCCGGGGCAGCCATACATATAGTAATTATAGCTATGGGCTATATTTGCGAACAAACTGGAGAGTTCGAGTCGGGTTCGAGCCTCAGAAAAACCAGAAAGTTTAAGCGCAGTTTGTCGCTGGCTTGCTGGCCCCAACAAGGGACAACGGATAGAGCAGAAATAAGCCGAAAGGGTTCCAGCCAGGAGTGGGTTAGAAACCGTTTATTAACTTTAAATTAAAGCATCTCTTTTCCTGGCCCGATTCCACGGAAGCCAAGCGAAGTGAAGAATGCCATTTCGATTTCAATTCCAATTTAAAGTTAAGTCTTTTTCTGTTTTTTATAAACTGCCATCGAAAGTGTTGAAGGGCAAACCCCAAGCCAAGCCAGGAAATCATCTGATCATCGTCTGATTGATATTATGAGAAAGAATCTTAATTGCCACAATTATATGCTTAGCTTGGGAGATTTTAGACGTTTCTGCTAGGGTCTATACCAGGGCCTTTCAATCTAATATAATTTGCCTATAAATCTCTCTAGGCCACGCATTTAATTGCCCGCAACTGAGCAATTTCGTAGGCATTCCAGCCGCATTTCATCAATAAGGCCCGATACAGTCATATATCATCATCGAGCGACCAACCGACCGACCGACCGACCGGTGCGGCCGCCGCAAGTGACGAATGCCAGCTCCTAAATAAATGACTCTGCGGTCGGAATGGAAATGAATTATGAAATATTTGCAGAGTCGGACTAATGAGGCAGCGTCAAGGCAAAGAGCCAGAGCCCAGAGTAAGAGCCCAGAGTAAGAGTAGCTGTCACATTAGCACCTTACGCGATGTAGACCCCAGATAAGCTAACGACAGTCCGGGCTGACCCCGGCTAACCCCTGTGGAGGGTCTGCGAGGAGAGGAAGGTAGCCTGCCTGGAGCGCCCTGAGCACACTTTTATTTTTCACAAATGGCACAAAAAACATTGACTGACAGGTACGGGAGTGGGCGGGGGGGGAGGGAAAATGATGTGATAAGGAGGAATATACACATTCGCATATACAAATAAATCCACAAGTTGATGCGATTCTTGAGGCCGGCAGTCGGCAGTCGGTAGCCGGAGAAGGCAAAAAGGTCAAAACACCCGGGGGGGACATCATAAGCGAAGGCTCCGGCGACGGCAAAACAATAACTGCAGGCTATTTCGGATCTGGCAACTGTTTATTTGTCAAGCATTTTTCTCGTTCTGACATCTCGACTTCCAGCGGCGCGACCCAAAAGCGGAGAAGGAATCGAAACACGCGCCGCCTTTTCTTAGGGACATCCCGTCCCGTCCGGTCAGGTCCGGTCCGGCTCGAAATGGGCAACCAACTGCGACAAGTTGGGATTCTTTTTTTTTCTTATTCGGGTGGGGGCTGTCCGAAAATTGTTATCGATGTTTTTGTCATGTTTGCCTCAAATTAAAATCCCCAATAAACGGGGAAAACTGTCAGTTCGGCTCACCGATGTCTTATTGTGTCCTGCTGCTGCTGCTCCTGCATGCTAAGCAGGAATTGGGCCCAGTGCTCAGTGCTTTTAATTGGCTCTTATGTTTTTAGACTGGAAAAGCCAAAGGCCCAGAAAATTGAAGATCAAACGTAAGTCAACCGAAATCGAAGCCACCTCCTCGCAGTCCCTATGCCTCGAGGCCCCAGGATATGTGAAAGGCATCTGCTGCAGATCAAACGTCAAATACCAAAAGATTTTCTTAGAATATAAATACCAAAATAAACTCTTATGAGAGCCATAACATACATACATATAACAGCGCAAACTTTTCAGCTGCCTTTTATTATGCTTAATGAATTTATCTTATTTTGTGTTAATTTGTTTTCCACAAAAACAGACCATAATCCTCCCTGCAACGCAATGAATGATTCATCGAGCTCCACCCATTCCACGGCCTGGATACGACCGCCAATTTGATTATAGCCATAAGTAGACAAGAAGAAAACTTTGGCAGTCTCCCGGCGCACACCAGTCGCGGAAATCTTGACAAAGACAAAGACAATAACGAAAAAAAATATATAAATTGCCTTCGAGATTGCAGCTTCATTTACTAATTTCACTGGCTATCTGCTAATCGAGCGCAAAATAAGCAAAAACAAACGACGGAAGACAGAAAACAGACGGGTGGAGGGGGCGAGGAGGGGCAGGGGGACGGGGCTGGAGCCTGTCTGGAGAATGGCAAAGGCCAGATCGGATGGCCAGACCGAAACTTGGAACGTTAATTATGCGAGCCAAGTCGTGTTGTGTCTACGCACTTGTAACCGAATCGGGCGGCGATGCACATTAATTAGTTTTTATGATTATTGGCGGGCATTGAAATACAATACGCGATGGCAGGACGACAGGAGGAGGATGTGGCAGGAAATTTACATAAGTCAAGCCCCCAGCAGCGGCTGTGGCAGTGGCAGTGGCAACGACAGCGGCAACGGCAATATGTGTGGATGATGGTAGTGGAATTTGTCAATTTCTAATGCCAGTTTATCGTACGAGGCTTATTTACGGGCTCCGCTCCGGGCGGAAGTCGGGGGGTCTGGATTGGAGCTCTTGGCTTTAGATGACAGCTGGCTGGTTCTCACACACAGAAGATAGCAATGGGAGGGATGGGAGGGTTGGGGGTGTGGCGGTGCGGCGTGGCTCCGTTCTAGGCCCATAAATATGCAGAAGCTTGTTGTGTTGCCGGCAAATCCATTTGGCTAAATAAATGCCATGGCTGACATAAATAAAGGACAATTAAATTAAGATAATCGTTCTGACTTTGCTCGTACGAAAATGAATTGTGCTCCACCCAAGCCAAGCCAAGTGAAGCGACGCCACGCCAAGGCAATCCCCAATCCCTCCCAATAGTTGGGGGGATGCCTAATGTGCGCTCACCCACACACACTCGTAAACATAAAATCCACCCAACAGCTTTAAATGCGCTACACATTAATGGCAATCTTCCAGTCTGGCCAAATCCAGCTTCATCCCCGCCTAAGCCCCGCTCTGCGACAATTGCCATGCCCTTTGATTTGGCTTTGATTTTTGCTTAATTACTCTCGCCAGCCAACCAGCCAGCCAGCCACTGCCACTGTAGAATGTTGCCACTGTTGTGGCAGCCACTTCTGTTTCACTGTTTGACTGTTTATTGCCCCCTCGCTGTGGGATGTGATAGGAAATTAAGAGTAGCATCACCATAAAACTCCGCTATGCATGGCCATGGTTCTGTTTCTGCTGCTGTCTCTGTCTCTGTCTCCGTCTCGATTGCCAGCAACCGCAGAAAAAATGCTCACCGAGAAACCGAATAAAATCTAATTACGTCAGACAGAGCGGAGCTTGAGATTAATGTTTAACTTCCGCCAAGATAAATTTGATTCATGCTTTTTGTGTTTTTAGCAAGAAGTGAAAGATAAATTACGTCTTTTCTTGCCCGTATACAAATACAATTTGAAGAATTGTTTCCCAATTAAAAGGGAATTTCTCCACATGTAAACCGTTGACAATGTTGATGCCTTTGAAGATTATTCTCCATTATAGCAATGAGCTTCATTTCGTATCAAAGATTTCGAGAGGAAAAGCTGGGTTCCAATCGATCCATTAACTTAATCATTTAAAAGTTTAAAAGTGATTCGCTATCGCCCAGAAACAACACTTTCCGAGACTCGAAAGTGAAAAACATTCAAATGATTTTCACTTTATTGGAAGACAAAACATCGCAGTGACCTGCATATAAATTTTCCGTAACGTCAGAGAGGCGGGTGGGGGGGAAAAGTCTCAATCGACATTAGGCTCACACAAAATGAAAACATAATTCAACTAATAGATTTGCATAAAACATGGCGTTGCAGTCAAATAAATTTCCCCTGGCCGAGAGCCGGGCGGCGGAGATAACTCAATAATTTATATGCTTAACAAATGTAGATACAACGGCTGTGTTTGTGTCCGAGGTAATTAATAAAAGCCGTGTTTCCAGCTCGGATACAATGCATTTGCCTTGCCACACTCTCGATTCGATTCGGTTCGGTTTGGTGTTTAGATAGTTGCAACTGCACTTCACGCTGGCTGACATTTGGTATATCATGATTTGGCAAACACATTTGGGTGCAACACCTTGTCGCCTTGTCGCCTTGCCGTTTTGCCGCCTTGTCGCCTTGCAGCATCTGGTTCTGGCTGCTGACTGAACTTTCGAATCTGACGTGCCGCAATGCCACAAATTCGAAGCAGCCAGCCGACACCTAAACGATCTAACACACCATACCATAACATACACACATCGCAGGGAGTCTTATGTGTGGGTCACCAGCTCTGCATATGACTTTGGTGGGGCAACTGGTTTCTACGATTTGTAGTTCTCTCTATCTATTTGGGGAGGGGACGCGGACCCATGCAGTCGCCCTGTTATCTACATAATTAATGCATGTCTCGGGCCACACGAAACATGCAAACGGCTGACATATTGACCCAATATCTAGGCAAAGGGCTTGACATTTGTGGCAACCCAGCTCCAGCGAAGAAAAGCCCCAACACCAACTGGGAGAACTGGGAACATCGCGTGCCAAAAAGCCACAGACCAGCCAAAAGCTACAGACAGCGCTGCTTCACCCGAATATTTATGCCTCTGCAAGCCAGGCAAATAATTAAAAACGAACGAAAAACGAAAAACGGTGCCAGAGCCAGAGCCAGAGGAGCAGGAGGCGAAGCAGAAGAAGAAACCCCAATAATTATGAACAGATATAATTCGTGGTGGCCCATCCGAGTCACTCTGAAATGACAGAGATAGACAGAGAGAGAGGACGGTCACAGTCGCAGTCGCAGTCCAAGTCGCAGACGGACTGGAAATACTTTCAAGCTGTGATTAATGATGGGTCGTGCAGATTCGAACAGAAATATATTTGTTTTAAATTTGTTATTCATTTATGTAAGCGAGCAGAGGAGTGTTTCTCGTGGACTACGGCTATAGAGTTTCACACAGGAGAAGTAACCAGCCATCTTCTTCCTTCGATCATCTTCTGAGCCGCCTCCCACTTGCATCAACATCATCATCATCATCTTACTGATAGAATTATATAAAACCCACACTAAAAGCAAATCAGAAATCAGCATGGAATCATAAATAAACCCATACAAAGTCTCCTGCTTTTATTATATTCAAGAATTTATGGCATCCCAGAGAGGAACACAATTGATAATTGCTGTCGTCTGCTTTTCTTCTATTCTATTCTGTTCTTTTCTTTTTATTTCGAGTTTCCTCAACGAGCAGGGAGAGCAATTAAAACGGTTTCATCAACAATTTCCCAAACGCTGTTTCCATCGCATCTCATCGCTTTTTATGATTTTGATTACGATTTCGGCGCCTCCTCGAACGACTTGCGGGGTTTAATCTTAGCTCCATAAAAATAAAGCATATTCCAAAGGTTTTCAATTCGAATTCGAAATCAATTTTTCAACAGAGTTGTTGGCCCTGCCTTTGTGACACCTCAATAAAAATCAGAAATCAGAAATGTTGCCCTCTGCCCACCGGGGAGGAAGCCGAGCTTCATTCCACTTCACATTTCTCCAGTGGATTGAAGCTCCCCTACCATCCCGTCCCAAAACGATCCAAAACGAACTCCGTTGAGTGAAGTGAAGCTCTGGCGCCATTGGAAGTGGATCCGACAAGATGGGGCGGGGGCTGGGGCCGGCATGGACTGGGCATGCATAAGTGAGGAGATGGGATAACAAAAACCACCAAATTGAAACAGAATTGACCCCCCGTGGTAGAAAAATTAAAATTTTATTTGTTTAGCAAGCGGCGTGACAGCAACAACAGCAACAGCAACAACAAACAGAATAACAAACAACAGGCGACAGGTACTCCGCGACCCCGACAAATATTAATCAAATTCGTAATACAAACAGCACGACAAACAATATAACACTTTCGAAAAGGTCCCTCAGCGCAAATCCAATTAATAAAATCAACATTGTTGTATCTGTATCTGTATCTGCATCTGTAGCCGTATCTGTATCTATTTCGGTTATTCGGTTTCGTTCGCAGCTCGGATTTAAATATCACAAGTGGAAATCAGTTGCCCACGCTGAGAACGCACAGTTGAATACTGATTCTGTCCATTAATTCATTAAATTATGCTTTATATAGTCCACACCACATTCGGGTCGATCTGTAGAGTATTGTGGAGTATTTCAGTTTTAGATTGATTGCTTTCAGGGTACAAAACAGATCTATAGCCATAATATTCTCCTATTTTTATAGAGTATAAAATATTTGGATTTTTTAAATATTTCTCTGATGTGATTTTGGCTTTTTCCCTTTTAAAGTTTGCTACCAAATTTGGTTTTAAATGTTATCGCTAATTTTTATATATTGTCTAATTATTTAAATCATTAAGTCGAACCAATTTTTTAGTGTCACTGGCGAAATTAACAAAATTGAGCCGGAATTTTTGATTAATTAAAGGAAGACACACACAGACATATGCCAAGAGCGCACACACACAGATACTCACAGGGCGGCACACCCACACACCTGTGCCCCGAACAGGGAGCAGAATTCGTTGGGCAAAGTCGAGCGTTTCGGGTTAATTACCATGTCAAATTCAAACAAAAACAACAAAAGCCAGGCCAAGTACCAACACCAGTCACATCCCCACATCCACCTCCACATCCAACCAACAGCCGAAATTCCACTTCGTGAAGAGGTAGTATATCATTATAGCAACAACAAGAACAAGAACAAAAGAACGGAGGGAACGGTAGTCAACAAAAATAATAGGCTGGCAAAAGGTTCAAGGCGGCAGTGCGTACACGAATGGGGAGGGGGGCAGACGATGTTTGGGGGAAGAGCAGGGGATAAAGGGAAGGTATTGAGCGGGTAGAGAGTAGGTAGAGAGCCTAAGTAAAACCTTTTCTTATCATAATTACGCACAAAACGCAGAGGGAGGGGGCAGGGACAGGCACAGGTAGGACTGACTGTAGCACCCCCAACCCCCCAACGCTGGTCTCATTTAATTGAGCAATGCGTGGGTGCTGGAACATAGTTATTCCATGGATGTCTACAGGAATACCGACTTGTAAATACCCTCTTCCTAGGAAACCACATATTTGGGAACTTCTTTTTGCTGAAATGTATATCCGATCAAGATGAATTTCTCCACATCGGTAGATATTCAAATTGCAGACGATTCAGCCAGGCCGTAGCTTGTACTTTTGCACGAAATGAATATACCTTTTCTGCTCTTACGAGTACCGATTACAGAGACAGAGAGAAAGAGAATGACAGAGAGGATATAGAGTGAGAGAGAGAGACAGAGGTCAGACAGCGACAAATGCAAATGCTCAATGGGATCGTCTTTGGGCCAGCATTCTGCTAAGCGGATGTCCAGAGAAAAAAAGAGAGTGACAGAGAGAGAGAGAGGGAGGCATTGCCCGCATTGCAGCTGTCCCTCTGTTTGCCTCCGTAGGCGTGGCACACGCCCAACTAGACCTCGACCTCAGCCCACGCTTCGCTGGCGATTTGCGCACTTAACAGACATCCATTTATAACCGCCGTCCAGCCGTGCGGACAGGCAGTCCTCATGCCTCATGCCTCATGCGGGGACCTGGACCTGGACCCACACCACACCACATAGCTCCAGAGCACCACTCCGCACCGCACCCAAGACAGAGTGCGTAGTACATTATAATGAAATTATGCATACAAAACATCGCTCATATATCAAGCGGCAGCTCGACGACGCCGCGTATTAAAATAATGACTTAATTTCGTTGTATGCATGAGGCCCACATCAACAGCAGGGCTCTATGCACACACACATTCCTAGCTGTAGCTGTAGCTGATCTGATCCCTAACCCAATGGCCCCCACCCCCAACCCCTAGGACGGGTCTAACAGTTGCATTTGACTTGGCGCGTTAATTGCCATTTGGGTGTTCAACTAAGCGGAGTGGGACATGGACATTTTGACATGGAGCCACGGCCTTATCAGGCAAACATATTCCAATATTATGCACGACAATTGGGAGCTGGGAATGGCGCATAATCTAGCTGCAAATACATACACACACACACGTCATGACAGACAATCGGACAGACAGCTGGGCAGATGAATGGGAGAGGGCGGTGATGGACAGCGCTGGTCGCTACCCCTAGCCCCCAGAGCTGCGCGCAATTTGATTCCGAGATGGAGAATACGAGACAGAACTGGTTCAAAGAGACACCTCATTCGCCTGCGGTCAGCTACAGCGTCAACGTCAACCTGCTGAGAGCTGCCCACGCCTCTGTCGTGCCCTCCCCCCACCAGTTGTCATATTTACTCGCAGTACGCTTGACCCATTTCATCACGATCTTTCTTTCAGTGTGCCCATTGTCATTGTCTCTGCTCGTTTCTCAAAATTTATCCAGCCAGACTTCATATTCAGACTTGGGCTTCAGCTTTGGCTTCGGCTTCGCCACACTCAACTGACAGCTGTCATAATTAATTTGGACGGTTTGTGGTAATTAAATATTCTCGAGCAGGTTCTTTAAGTACCAGACAATAGTCGTCGGGTGGTCGGTCGGTCGACTCCATTTGTTCCAGACCTCCGTCTCCACTTGCCCGGTTTTGAATTTCGGGCCAATGCCAGCTTTGATTAGCCGTTTGAAGTGCTGCCTGATGAAGGAGCCGGAGGAGAAAGCCCTAGCCCTAGCCTAGCCCCTCATTACGGTATCCCCGTTCCAATTCAAGCGAATGAGAAAAAGCTTATCGGCGATGGCTCCATAATCACTAGAAGAAACCCAACAGAAGGAAACAACGCAACCCAATTTGGCCACCCATCCGTCAAAGGTGCTTAGACCGAAATTGAAATTACGGACGAGCTTCCGTTTGCGGCTCCTTTTTCCTTTTCCCCTTTTCCCAGCCAGCCCACAAAGTGAGTTTTACTTAAAGACCACACCAGAATGGGAGAGGGGGAGTACGGTGTGTGGTGTGTGTGTAGTGTGTGGGTGGGGTGGGCAACTTCAACTAACCGCATTGCATTGTTTCGAACGGCCTGGACAGACCATTCCAGGCCAGCCCTGGCCAGGCCAACGTTCATATGCACGCGGCCGGAAACGACCTTGGCACGTTATCGTTGGGTTTTCATCACTTTCATATTCATACTCGCCCGGACGGTCCGTCGCCGTCGACGTCTCCGACTCTGTGCTCAGGCATGCATACACAGTTGCCGAAGGATGGAAGAGAGTGAGAGAACTGGGGGAGTGTGTCGGCATGTCAGCTGTGGGCTGTGGACTGTGGGACTGTGTGGGACTGTGTGGGACTGTCGGACTGTGCCCTGCCCAGGACATTGTGGGCCAGCAGTGGCCAACGGACTGCCCTTCCATGACCAGGCCAGTGCTGACCAAACGCAACCACGGGTATCTGTGCCAGAAAATCTCAACTGCCCAAACATACGTATGAGTTTTCTTTGTTGCGAGGAACAGTTTTAATGGCCCCGCTCTGACCTGATGGTGGCACGATACGATAGGGAATGGGATAGGGATATGGATCAGGTGGTTCAGGTGGAGGTGTTGATGTTGAGAGCACACAATTTCCCATGAAGTGCTCGAATTTCATATTTTCCTTGACGAGTGGCAGCACTGACGGGATATTGGGTGGTTGGTAGGTGCCAAGCAATTGAATCACACTTTAAGGTAACACGATAGTACTTTTAAACAGGAAAACACGGACATATCATGTTGCATCACAGAACATTCGTTCATTGAAACTCTCTCGAGACAGCCCCTGTCCTGAAATTGAAAAGAAACTAAACATGTGCAAAACGCTTTCCAATCAAACACAGTTCCAATAGGCAGGCGCCCACTAAAACGATACCACAATTAAAATGTCATTAATTTCCGTGGAACCAGTGTTTTCGATGTGGTGGTTCGGTCGAGCCAACGTGGCGGGACGGGGCGGGGCGGCTCTCCTGTTGCCAGCCAGCCAAAAACCATGCGTATGTTCCCATAGCTCCCTTAGAGCTCTTTCATGGATACCTGTAGCATAGGGCTGTTACTTTTAACTGCCGCCCGTTAGGCCAACAGTTATGGGGCTCTCTCCGTCCGCACTGAGTAGTCAGCAGTTGGCCATTAGAGTGACACCGACCGGCGACCGGCACTGCAGTGGCGAGAGGGAGCCACAACTTGTCATTAGACAAATTCAATTTTATGCTGGGATGGCAACAGGGACGGCAACAACCCACTGACGACCACAACATTTTTCGGTGGGTGCTGCCATACAAATTCTATTTAATTTGCCCTCGTACTCGTCGTGGTCCTGGCTCTGGCCCTGTCTAGGCAACCCCATCCCCTAATGGAGGAACTCCACCTAATGTGCACATTGGCACGTTCACTTTGTTGACACAACTGTACAACACAACGCAGGGTGCGGGCGGGGGCGAGGGCAGAGGCAGGGGGGCTGGCCACAGTATGGTGAAGTTTATTTCGAGTGGAATCGCCGCTTTGTCATATCTCAGAGGACATTACAATGCAGATACACCCGGGCGAGTGAGTGACTGACTGGAAGGATGCTTCGCGCTGGCAATGGGCATGGTTTCGGGTATTGCGGCTGTGGGGGCGCAAACGCCAGACACGGAGGCATGCGAGTGTATGTAAAGTCACCGAACAGTGACCCGAAAACAGTCAAAAGTTGAGCAAAAGGATAAACTATGTAGTGCTGCCCCCGTTGGAAATCGGACATCATTAATAACTGAGTTTATGAATTGAATTCTTTCCATAGATATTCCAAAGAACAAATTCAAGGACTGGCATCCAAATAGATTCCATTATTTCCACTGTGCCGCCGCCTGTCAAGTCCCGAGTGTTGCTCCAGCTGATGGCTGTCTGAATGGCTGACTGCGGCAACGGGTGGCGCGCTGCGCGTCTCCTTTTTGGTTCAGTTAGTGGCATTGTCACGACTTCTTAATGTCATTTTATCAAAGGCGAGTCGTGGCCCCGGACCCAGACCCAGGACCCAGAACCCAAAACCGAGGAGCCCGGGACGCAAGACCGAGCCGAGCACCCACAACTGTACAAGTCAGCCAGAGGACGACTCTAAAGAGAGCCGAGGCACACGTGTATGGCAGCCGCACAACGCTGCGTATACGTGATGGGGTTATTATTGTTGCCTTTGTCATTGTAGTTGTTGTCGTTGTTGCTGTTGTCCTCGTGTGTGGCTGTGCGGGTGTGTGCCTCGTTGTGTTCGATATGTTTATATTTGTTGCGCGGTTACGCATGTGTCTCCGTCTGTGTGTCCTTTGTACACGAGAGCTACGTTTACATTACCCACACAATCGCATACACAAATACAAGCACATTATTACGACTTCATAATGTGTGTGTGTGCTGTGAGTGGGAGTGGGAGTGGGATTGGGCGGGGACGAGGACGAGCAACCGGGGCGTATAAGTGTGTGGCCGCGTGTGTGTGTGATAAGCGTGTTCGTATCAAACGACATTTGGCGAAAATTTTATGGCGCATACCCAAAAATTGTTGAAGCCCCTCGAAAGTTGGATACCCATTCACCCCACCCCACCCCCACTCAGCCGTGCTGTGGCCCGCCCTGCCCTCCTCCTCCTCCTTCTCCTTGTCCATGTCATCTCGTCCCGTTTCGTGTATCTTCTTTTTATTATGCGATTTGTTCAACTTCATTTTATTGCACACAGACACACACACACAGACACTCACACACACAGACACACACCGACGAGGACTGATGGGAATGTATTGAGGGCATTGGTGTATTTAAAATTTTATAGCAAACATTTTTATGCACAATCGATCGAAAGGTTTCATTACATTTTAATGAAATGGCAACAGCAGCCAACCCTCGCTGACTTCCATCGAAGTGGAGATGTTGGCCAAATTGCCAGGTAGACCGACGACCGACAACTGACAGATAACACCAAGAAGTACACATACACTTCGACTCGAATGGGTTTCCAAAGTTTATTTCGCTAACTCATTAGATATTTAAACGTAGACGAAATAAAACTTGGGCCGGCATAATAAATGCTTCTCTGCTTTGTCACACTGAGGCAGATCCTTCTCCAGGGCCCTCCTCCAGCACCAACTATCAGAGAAAAACACTTTGCACTCTGTCCTGGCACACACTCGTGTGCTTTACAAAGTCAGGGCGAAACCTTGACATCCCATTCATTCCGAGATATACTTTGCCATGCCCCAACCTGCACTTATGCATTGAGTAAACGCGCCATAGAAAAATCATTTTGCATCGCATAAATTGTATATAGCCCTGTAAATTGTAACCAGCATATAAATACGCTTGTAATACATAAAGCTGACACACATTTTATGTGAAAGAAGCTCACATATGTACATATAGGTGCATGTATTTATGCTACTGGGTCTCCATCGCTAGACCGAGCGCTCCATCCAGCGACTGCCAATTCGCATAAATGTCACGTACGTCAGTTTGTCATTTGCGTAAAGGATGTTCTCCACTGTCCTCCACTCAAATCTTCTCAGTGCTCTGCTCTGCTCAGTGCAGTTCAGTTATGTAGTGACTGACGCTGATGCAATTTCACTGACTGCACTTGAGTGCGGAAAAAAGGACAGCCGAGGGAAAGAAAGACAGCCACAATTCCGCATTTCATGCATTTTGCATATGAATAACGCATACGCACATAGTGATGTGCCGGCACAACTTTTCAAACGAATCAAATTGCTGGCACAGTCGACTAATTAAAATTTCATAACGCCTCTCCTTCTGTCTGCTGGTGCTGGTGCTGGTAGTGGTAAAATTCATAACAAATTTTGTCGGAGCAGAGGCTGATAAAACATTAAACAAGTCCACATTTTTGGACAGGCTCAGACATTTAGCTGAATATCTAAACAGCGATATCTTTTCCATTATTCTCCAGTGATTTTCTTGCAAGGACTTGTATTTGCCATCCTTGTCGGTCGTTTATCAAATTTCAAAGTTCATTACACCTTTAGGCCTCGGCTTATGCGCTTGTCGATGCGAGGCATTAAACTGCCTATAAACGGCGATGTCGCCGCTTCAATTGTCAATTATGTTAAACAAAGTTATTAAATTACGCAAAAATAAGGCAGCCATTCGGGCGGCAGATTCAAGGCAATGGGATTACACACACGCTGTGTGAGTCAGGTCGTTTGGTTCGCCAGAAGCCAGCAGCCAACAGCCAGGAGCCAGGAGCCAAAGCGACAAATCAATAAGCTGTGTGCGGTGCGGGCAGGTTCAGGTGTCGACGAGACCATTTCACCCCCGCTGCTGCCTAGCGGGGGGAGTGGGGGGAGTGGAGATGGGTTTCACCGAAATTGCATGCTGAAAATTTCCATTTAGCATAAAACTCGCGCTATTAACGGGGACGAGGCTGCGGGGCCTACAGACACAACACCAGAAATTGCGCCACTCGGCACTACACACTAAAATATGCAGGAAGAGGAAACGGAGGCGGAGGCGGAGACGGAGATGGTGACGGAGACGGAGACGGGGCCAGGACCCAGTAGACGCTTTTTAATGTACCGCAGCGGCGGTGGTACAAAGAATGTCTGCCCTTGCCATAGACATCATAAAAATTCGTTAAAAAATAAAACACAAAGCAGCAACAACAGCCAGGCGGGCAGAGAGAGCCCCGCCAACGACTTCCGTAAGCTTAAGCTGGGTCTCCCCCTCCACCTCCACCTCCACCTACATCTTCATCTCTGTCTCTGAAGCGGCCACGTTTACCGGCGTTTCGCATTACGCATACGCCACCGTTTCGGTTCGGTTTCAACAGGAAGCTCACATTGTTTTCGCCATATTTACTCGAGCTGGGGCGGGGATTGGATGGGCTGGGACCCTTGTCGTGCCCGGGGGCTGTTTATGTGCCAGGCGCCATAAGTAACAAATTTTATAAATTATTTAAATTTTTATTCATGCAACGCTGTAAAGTTAAGCCCGCTGACAGTCGGCTAGTTTAGCGGAGGCGGGGCAGGACGGGGCGGTGTGGGGCGGGGTGGGGCGGAGATGCCACAAAGCACAATTTTCTTTCCGCTTTATTTTCATAATTTTTCTGGCTATTTCTGTACCGTTTTCTCTCATATTTCGTTTCTTTTTGCTTTGCTTGGGCCCTTTGTGACCTTGACTTTTTGGCTTTTAAATATTGATAACGGCCTTTGATCTAAGCCAAGAAGCTTTGACAACCTGCTGCTCAGACCCAGACCCAGACCCAGACCAGGATCTGGTCTTTGTCTCGCTCCTGCGTATTTATGCAAATGCAGGGAAAAGTTATGCCTAATAAAATCCCGAGGCCGGGCAATGTCTTTTGTATAACAATGCAATACTTTTGCTCTCATATTTCGCATCGAATGATTTATAAGGAGAGCAGAGCAGAGGAAGAGCCAGAGGAAGAGCCGAAGGCAGAGTCAGAAGCAATAAAAAGAAAAAAATGTCGCAACTTTATGAGCCCCGGCAAATGGCCATAAAATGTCAGGGCACATATGAGAAAATATAAATAAATCGAACGATTATTGACAATTATAATGATATATGGCTGCGTACTCAAAAGTCATAAACTGGCAGGCCAAAAGACGAAATAATAAAAAGAGCCGAGTGGTATCTGGCCAAGTGTATTAGCCAAGTGGGTAAGTGGAACTTTCAGCCAGTCAGCGGGTCAGCGGCCAGTAAAATTGAGTGGGCGCAGGAAGCAATCCATAAAATGGCAAGGAAACGGCGTTAAAGGAGACATCTGAGGCGGACAAAAGAAATACAAAATGCTGCCCAGAATCTGGCTTAATCTGTTCGTTTAAAGACTCATTTAGCTCTGCGTAAATGCAGTGTTCTACTTATGAGTACCATCCATCGTTTGAGAAGCATTTCCCATTTAATTATCAATTTAGTGCAATTTGTTTCGTTGTCGGAGAAACGACTGCATCTGCATCTGCATGTTCCATCTTGGCGCTTTCTGTCTGTCTTTCCGCCTTAATTGGTTCTCATAATTCCAGACTTGCAGACTGCTCTTTTCCCTCTGTCTGTTTGAGTGTGTGTTTTTGCTTTTAAACTATTAAAAAGTTGAGTTGCCAGCCGCAGATAAGGACGGAGAACGAGTTGCTTAATGCTTAATGCAAAGCAAACGCCCAGCACAGACCAGAGATGATCTTCTGGAATTGTTTTTCCTTCTGTCTGCTGTTGCTGCTGCTGCAGTCTATGGTCTGTCAATGAATTAAATGTTTAATTTACTGTCATAGCCAACAACTTGTTTCTCTGTGTGTGTCGTTAATGGTCCATCACTGAAATTTCCCAAAGAAAAACTTAAACAGCAGATAGACGGCAGCAGCGGAAAGTGTTGGCTCTTTAATTAAGTTCGCCTTAAAGGCGATTTACTAGCGTTTGAATTTTAAATTGAAACTATAATAATTCGTGCACAGGCAATAGGTGTTCCTGCAAAAAGTTGCATTACATCTCATTTATCAAACTTTTATTTCATCCAGCCAGCTACAGTTACAGTTACACAGTTACAGTTACAGCAATAAAACTTCGCCCATATGCCACACGCAGACTTTTTAATAAACTTATTTTTTTGCTGCTCACTTTTTGTGTGTTTTCTGTTTTGTTTTTTGTTTTGCTTTGTTTGCTCTGAATTTGTTGCTGGTTGTTGGTTTATAGGCCGCTTAATTGCAATGTTTTTCAACACTGGTCAACCCGATGGCCACCGTAAATATATGAAATATTTATGGGCAAATAAATAAAAGAGATCGGCTGTGCTGCCCATTCGGTATATGCAATAATTTAAATCAATTGCTGAGAAGTGCAATTAGCAGCCGAAGATAAAAGTTAATTAATTGCCGCCGCCAAAACAAACGGCCCACATGCGAGAGGCAAAATCCAGCCATAAAAAACATCGATAAATACAACAAATTATTTCAACCAAATCTGTAAGTCGCTTGAAGAGATACAGCGGCTTTACTTTTTGAAACCTATTCAGTTGAGCGGCACTGTATGTATGTATGTAGGAATATATTTTTAATGGTTCTGTCCCCATAAATTATGCCGCATTTACTTTAGAGATAGAAAAAACTGCGCCGAGGCCAAAACGCTCCAGCTCCAGTCGATAAATGGATTGCGGTCGAGCCCTGAATCCTTTAATTTGAGTCCCGGCACAGTCCGTGCCCAGAACCAACCGAGTTCCAGTCCAAGCCCTGGCCGGGTCCGTCCGTGCAGCAGCCGCCAGCCGCAAAGTCAAAGGCAGGCACATTTCAAATGTCGAAGGCAAATACTCCATACCATCCCAGATCCCATACCATACCATCCCCGATCCCATACCATCGGTTCGACTCTACTCGTAGAAAAAAGAGTGCAAAAAAATGGGCCAGAGAAGGCATTAAAATGCATGTGTGTAGTCTGGAGAACTGGGAAAATATGGCCAAAGCAAATTGCTGACTGCGCCAGAGTTGAAAACTTAACAAGTACGAGTATGGGTGAAATTGTAGAGGGTTACGAACACGCCATACCCAGTAGTGGAGAGTACTCCTCACTGCAGTGTTTGATCGGGAGTTAACAGGGATTATAGATTGGCAGATTGGATTCCAGCTAGCTTTCAGATTCACCTGGCATCTGTTCCCTAAGTTGCTTAACGTTCTCTTTGCCTGGCATACCCCTTCTACCCTGCAGAACCTCTCTCGGCCTGGGCCCTTGGCCAACTTGGCTGCTTCTTTTTAAATAAAGAGCAGCAGAACGCAAATATCATCGAATGGAATATAATTTATGTGCTCCATTTGCAGTCGGCAGTCGACAGTCCGCCAGTCGCACACATATGCTGCCTAGCACTCCACTCCACCATCCCAGACTCCTGCAGACCAGTGTCCCCCTCCCCTTCCCCTGCGCAGTGGCATTTAGGGAACTTTTGCATATGGGATCGGGAACCTATGGCTGGCCCTGGCCTGGCCTGCACATGGAATGGTTTGGAATGGTTTGGTGGGTTCTGTTGCCGCAGTTAGCGATTCCCAAGTCGCATTTCGGGAATTTCACCCGTTCCGTTCATCTTTTTGGCAAGGTTGCGCCTCCGATCCATAAATATCCGTTGGCTAGTTCGGTTCCCGAGCTGCCGCTGAACCCTTTGCCAGAGGTTGCCCTCGCACCCCCTCTTGTGGGGCTTTGCTTTCTGTATTTGCCAAATTAAATCGTTAAATGCTTGTTAAAAAGTTCGACTTGCCTCTGCCACATCCATATCCATGTCCGCAGCCATATCGGTATCGGTATCCCCGTATCTGTATCTGTATCTGCATCAGTATCTTTGAACCGTTTCTGGGTAACTCGCCGAAGCTTATGATTTATGCCCAGCGCATGTTTTGTAGTTTTTGGGCACAGGTTGCCTGTTTTTGCCTGGCTCGCTGCCTCGTTGCCTCTTCAGCACGTAAATAAGGCAATGGCTAAATGGCCGAAACAGCCAAATGGCCAACTGGGTAAAGGGTTGCTGTGGCTGCGGCTCTTTGTTTCCGCTCTTTTTTATTTATTCTCATACGATTCCCTGCCCTGCCTGGGGGCCATTAAACAATAAATTAAACGAAAGAGAAATTAAACTAAAGTCTCGGATTAGTCATCGATGATTGCGAGAACCCAAAAGTTCCACAGAACTTTTCCACATCCTTTGGCCCCAGCCAGCCATCGTGTGTTAGTCATGGGAAGGGCCATTTCCTGCTCTTTGCCTTCAAAGAGTAAAAGTTGAAAGTTGGCCGAGACAACTAGCAGATGAATTGGTGGATGATTTGGATAGTGTATTCAGACTTTAGATTCTACTTTTACTCTCCTCCTATCGTCGTTTTCCATTTCTCATTATCGGAACAAGCGATCCGTTCATAATGGGCATCCACTAAGAGCACTAGAACGAATGATCGACTGCCCATAGATCAACTGGGTACAGAACACGCCTCCGCCGACTAACGATGAATGATCGGCTATAACTAATAACTGCTCCCCTGCACATGCATGTGCTGCCAGCTAATTGCTCCACCTGCATATTTAATTGTTAGTCGAACCTAACATGACATCTATCATCTGTTCCCCTGTTCCCTGTCTCGATTAATACATCAAGATGTGAGCTGAACCTGCAGATGAACGCAACATCTCCATCTTTCGGGGTGGGGGGAGTGCAGCAAAGCAAACAAACAAAATACACAACAAAACAAGAAGAAACAGAAAACGCTGTCACAATAAATTTAAATAAATTGTTGACAAACGCCAATAAACATAAATTTTTGGTGTGCAGCAAAGCAAAGCAAACTACGTCACGCGGAGTAGGGGAATGCAGAGCCAGAGACGGACGCAGAGACAGAGGCAGAGCCAGGCCCAGGCCCAGACCCAGAGTGGGAGACGCCGACTGTAGGACCGGAAACCGCAATGTCAATCAAAATCGTGAAAACACAGATACCAAAAGCGGGTCTTGACTGGGACTGGGGACTGGGGAGAGTGCCAGAGAAAGGTGGCTGATGGGAGCCCAGATGAATCGCACGTGTGGCGCTAATTAGAAGAGTCGAGGCAGCTTTTGTTTATGCAAATGTGATACGTAATAACTCAATTAGATGTTGCAACCCCGCCCGGGGGCTCCTGTCGTTGCATGAGTCGAGCAGTTTGATTGCCTCAATGCGGGCAACTGGCACATTGACCGAACTGAACCGAACCGAACTGAACGGAATGGTCACATAGCTGGCCACTATGGAGTGGTGCTCTCGCGTACGTACCCTCGACAGGGTTTTCAGTTTTATTGATGTCCCGTGGCTTTGTGGCGGACAATTGTCGTCATCGTCATCATCATCATCATCATCATCGACATCGTCGTCACTTAATTGTAAGTGAAACTACGCTTTGTTGGCGCACTCCACAGTGACGGGCCACTCTCCATGTGTTCCATGTGTGTGCCCTGTGTGCTCTGTGTGCCCTGTGTGGTGCTCCATGTCTCTGGGCGTTCATTGTGCGAGGTCAACAACCAGAGCGACGACCACCACTCGACATTCCGAGTGCCATCTCTCTCTCCATCTCTCCCTCTCCCTCTCTCTCTCTGTGCATTGTATCTGTATCTGTACATCCCATTTGAGTCCCTTTCAGTTCCATTCAGCTGCTGACAAAATAGAGCACAATTTAATTGATAAATTTGCATTTCATTATAATGGTAAATGCTGAACGCGTTTGCATGAATACTCACTCGTGTTTCTCCACTCACCAATTGATGATTGAATCATTTATGGGTGCTTCAGAATTGGCCAGCTTCTGGGGAGTGCTCAATGCCTGGTAATCAATGTGACGCGCGGAGTAATTATCAACCATACCCAAGGTGTGTGTGTGTCCCATACGTATATCTCTTAACTCAAGCTATCAGCATATGCCATATGAGAACAGAACCATTAAGCACAGCTGGAGCTGGAACTGGAGTTGGACCTGGTGTTGGTGCTGAAAGCTGTGTTGTACAAGTGGTTCTGATCAGCCAGATCAGCTGGCTATAGCTGGCTAACCCAACTGCAGCCGACACTCACATGACTAAGCGATCGCGATCGTGGCCAGAACGTGAGAGAGAGAGAGGGGAGCGAGTGCGAGAGAGACTTACCTGTCGAGGTGGGGTCCCATTTCAGATCACCTTGCTGTTTGCTCCGCTTACATACTCCATTTTGCGTGTGAAATCCAATAAGTTAGAGCCGACTGGAAGCTGTTTAGCATAGCCAGACAGAGACACGGTCCACGCTCCATGAACCCCTTGGCTGATGCATATCTACTCGCATGCATCTGTATCTGTATGTATCTGTGTGTGTGTTCACTAAATTGTTTGTTGGGTGTGGCGCAAATGCACGACAAAAGTGTTCGTGTTGTTCCCAATGTTGGTCGCGTTGTTGCCGGTATTGTTTGGCATGTTGTAGTTCAATTTATGACGCTTGTACCGCTTGACTTTTGCGCAGGCGTTGAAAGCCCAACCAACCAACCAACATCGGGGCAAACATTTCTGACAACAGCCCCAAATGGAGCCGAATGGAGCTGCTCTCCAGCGAGTCTCGTCTCTCGCTCCCATTTGTCTCTCTATAGTGCTCTGCTGTTGGTTTTTATTCCGATACCGTGTTAATTTCTTTCAAACACAATACGTCACAGTCCAGGTCGCCGTCACAGTTATGTTTGGTTTGTTTACAATTCCATTTAGTGTCTGACAAGTCTATGCGATCTGCGATTCGGGTCGGGCATGACAAGTTGTACGATCGATTTGATATGTTTACATGGCTTGGGAAATTGATATGTCAAACACACTCGTACGTACTGCAGCGAGGAAGTTGTATTCGGTCCAATTCACACTGCAGACAATTCAATTACGAAGATGTATCTCTCGACGGTGGGATGCGTTTTCTCTTCTCTCGATAACTGCCCAAGTTTCCAGATTCGTTGACCTGGTTCTCTGCTATGGCTGTGCTTTTTATTACCAGTCTAAATGGATTTCTTGGTTTCCCACACAAGTCTTAGCAATTGTTGTATATTCTCTGATCAATCTTGAAGAGAACACATATGAAATGTAACCTTGCAGTACCAATGACATCTCCAATGGCAAATCTATTACACGTTGATTGTTTTCCAATCCCATTTCACACATTCGAGAGCTGCAATTGGGCCAATTGAGCCCAGCAGCAGCCGTCAGCCGACAGTCGATACCAATTGTCATAATTACACCCACACGGAGCGCACTCCCTGTCCAAGTCGGAGCGGCCGTCGGAGGGGGACAGGCTATCTGTTGGATCGCAGCCGCTTGTGGATCGGATCGCTGGGCTAATCACTGAGTTGGGGGCCATTGTTCTGACAAGGCGCTAAGCAGCCGCGACAGCTCAGCGATTATCTCCGACAATTATTTGTTGTTTTCCGCCACGGCGCAACCTTGAAATTAAATATAATTATGAGGCGACTCCGAATCGCAGCAGCAGTCACATTCCCATTCCCATTCACATTGAATGATATTTCATATGCTCGTAGCTCACGCCTCCCTTCCCTCCTCCCGGAGACTCAGCCCCTCTTCTGGCCCAGATACGACGACGTGCCTCAAATGAAAAATAATTTAAGACGCCGGCACACGCACACTTCAAAAAAATCCGAGCGCCGAATCAATAAAACCAAGTGCCCTCCCCCCCACCATGGCTTGGCTTGGCTTGGCCCTGCCCACGGACTCGGACTCGAAACAGGCAACCTTTATATACGTATTTCTTTTTTATTTCCCTCTCTTTGTATTTTTGCCCTGGCAATTATAATTAACTTCGCGGCCAGTTTTGATTTTCTTTTCGGTTCTCCGCTCTTTTTTGGAGTCGCAGCATCGCCTCTCTCTCCGCTGCTCTGCTCTGCTCTGCTCTGCTCAGGGGCTGATAACTTTGTTCGCACCTGATCGCGTTACTCCCAGATCGGGTTTTATACATGTATATATATGTGTGTGTATGTGTCTGTGTATCTTCGAGTCAGGGCCCGTGCGTGTGGATCATTAACAGAGCCCCACAGATTCCATCTCAGACTCAGACTCAGAATCGGCTTCAGTCTGGGATTCAGCTTCGACTGCGGTTGCGCACACGCGGCTAATTCATTAGGGCCTGGCATGGGATCCAGTCGGCCAGTCGGCGGGTTCTGGAAAACCAACCATTTCTCATGTGTTCGCCAGACAATGGGAACTTTCATTTGTTTGCGGGTTTTTACTTTTCATCCTCCAACGAAAGTACTCGGTACGGGCCCGAATGAGTTCAACTTAAGTTAATAGGCCGGCTCTAATGGCTAAATGAATGGCGGGGAGTTCGGGGGAAAGGGCAGAGTAATTGGATTTCCAGCTTGCAGATCAATAACAAGTTTTCAGCTAAGGGATTAGCTTAGATGTTGTCGCCCGATTCCATCAGACTTAGCTCTAAAAACCTGGGCAAATACGACTCGTAGGTTGCGTCAATAAAAATGGGCCCGAAAAGGGTTCACCTTTAAAATTCACAATGTCCAATGGTCGCCGTTTTTATGACAGTCCTGCGAAAAGGGAAAAGCTACAAAACGGCACAAAAGAAACGGAAAACAGCGCCACAAAACGAAACAAAAACGAAACAGAAATGAAAATGGAAAGCAGTCAGGGGCAGGCAGGGGCAGGCAGCTAACTGGCGATGGAGTGGAAGTGGGAAGTGGAAGTGGGAAGTGGAAGGAAAATTCAAATCACAAACTCGGTATTTATTTGCGAAGCGTAAATGATTACCACTTAAAATGTGCTCGACTGCCACCTAAAAACCAATTGTTGGAAAAAGCACAACCAACCAGATACAGAGATGGCGGAGAAGCATGCTTGGGCTGTGGGCTGGGTGGTTGGGTGGTTGGGTGTCGCCACACAGGCAGGAGGTGAAGGAGTAAAAGGACCAAAGGCAACATATGTTTTTTATGCCTGAGCTGTCTAAGTGGATACGGGCTGGAGCTGTACGAGAGCTCCCGGGGAGAGCGGAAGTAAGGGAACACGTGGAAAGAGAAATCTGCGGGACAGCTGGCAGAGCTTGTTAGAGTCGCCCGCCCCCAAAAGGAGGAGGTATATGGGACTTTATAAGCGATTGGTTACACACACACAAGCCCGTAGAGGTTGAAAGGGACACGGAAATTAGAGGAAATGAAGAAGCACTGCACCGATCAGGCGACAGTGCAGAGGCCAAAGGCAAAGCGGAATGCAATCCCAATTAAAGTCAGCCTCAAAGGCATTGATAATGATATCATTCTGAGCGCATGGATCTCAAGGATATTCTAAGGGAACAGGACTAACTTTATAGAGTACACCCGAAGTCGGCCAAGGACATTGTATACTGCCTTTGGGGATATTTCATATTTCTCATTTGTCGCCACATAACTTCTTGTGCACTTTAAGACCCCGCACAAACGAAAGAGAGAGTGAGTAAGAGTCAGAGTCAGAGTCAGAGTAGAAGAAAGAAAGGGGGAGCCAGATAGACACGCAGACAATACAAATATGTTAATGTATCTGCAGCACAGCGACACGTATTGGTGTTAGTCTGCCATCGTTAGATCGTACCCACACACATACATATATACGTAAGTATTCGTATGAGTGAGTTATTTATTCCATGGGGTGGTCTGGGAGCTGGAAGGGGGGGGTCGACAACAAATGGGCGGCCTGTGCCGGCGTCGCCTTCTTCCTGCCTTTTTATGGTCGTCACGGACCGCCCGCTGCGTGGCAGGACGCAAAGGATTTGGTGGGGCTGTCGGGGGGGTTGAGCGATCCACCCACATTGGTGCACGCCCCGCTCGCACATTATTTTGCCACTTCTTCAGCTGAATTTGAATTAGATTTGTGCAGCGTCTGGCGCGCGTCTTGGCAGCGTGTAAAATAATATATTTATTTTTATTTGCCCCTTGCAAACACAGCAACCAAACGGGGAAACCCCTCCCCCGCCCAAAAAGAAGGGGGTGGCTGTCGGGGGGGAGTGAAAGCGAGTCCGAGACCCCGGGACACACAAAAAGTGTTTTGTTTTCCTTTCAATTTGTATTTTTATTCTTTTCATTTGTATTATTTTTGTGTGCTCATGAATAAAAAAGGAGTAGGAAGCGGCAGAGGCAGCGGCAGCAGGAGTTGAGCGACAGCGATAGATGGCCCCAAAATTGTATAGCTTAGCCCTTTTGTGTGTGTGGCCCTGGCCCCCAAGAAAAGTTAACAAATTTTCGCATGAATATTTCGCCCGATGCTTCTTCGAGGGGTGACCGGAGACAGGGGAAACCGAGGACCAAAGACCGGCGACCGACGACACTCAGGCCCAGGCCCAGATCCTTCCCAACCCAACCCAACCCGTGTTTCGGCCATGTTGACATTGTTTGCTGCTGACAGCAAAGTTTTTTGAGGAATTTGCTTTTAATGGACAGCCCAGACATCGACTGCGACTCCGACTCTTAATGCCACCTCCACTGCCACTGCCACTGGCACAGCCACTGCCACGACGACGATGGCTATGACGATGAGGACGGGCGTGAACTTGCCATTTAAATAAAGCGGCGGGAACGGAAGTCTATTGATTTTCTTTCTGCCCTGGCTTAAAGGCAGCGAGGGCCAGCTTTAATCAAAATATTTAGTTAAATGGCAGGCAGGCAGCAAAATTACTTCATCAGCGCTAACAACGCTCTGGCCGGCACTCTTCAAAGGCGGATTGAACGGATCCGGAGCAGAGCTAAGCAGAGCAGAGCAGAGTGACGGCGGCGGCGGCAGTTCAAAGTTCTCAGAGGCGGCAACTTTCCAATTTTCACTGTGTTACCTAATTTTAATTGTCATGCCACCTGATGGCCGGCCAATGATGAGGCATCAAACTCATTCTGCAGCCTCCGTCTCCGTCTAGGCCGCTGCTACCTGACCGTCCACAAATCTGGGCCTAGACACAGAGCCACAGCCAGAGCCTCTTCTTCGTCTTGGCCATTGTTTGTTTTGCTCTTTTTTGTGTGACCTTTGTGAGGCAATGCAATGCAATGCCATGATGCCGCAGCAGAGGTTGGACAATCGCCGAACTACTTACGACCGACGATTTCCTATGGCCCTACTCCTCCTCCTCCTCCTGCTCTTTCTTCTTTCCCTTTCTCCCTGTTGTCGCTGCGCTTTTGTGGTTTGTCGCTTGTTCGGCGGGGGCTTACAGTTCCGATAATTCCCGGAATTTAATTGCCTTCTTTTTTGTGCGCTGGCTGAGGGGCTACCAGAAAATTGCATTGCCTGTGAGCGGCAGAGCTGTTTGGCAAATGGCCCGCAGGGTTTTTGTTTGGTTTGGTTTGCTTTGATTTGAATGGAGGTTTTACGGCCGATCAGCCAAACAATGGCTCGGAAATTGCAAGAAATTATGGGAAATGCTGTGAAATGCTGCATCTTCTCAAGGATTTTCAGTTGCAAATGCTGTGTTTGTGGTTGGGAGTGATTTATGGACCGCCGCCGCAGGCCAGAAGAAAAAGAATGAATGCCATTTGCTGCTCTGCTGCTGTAAATCTTTAGACTAAACAAAATTCTTAGCCAGATGAGCATCTGAGCCAGAAATGGAATGTAGAAATATTTACAGTAGTAATCTCTTTTTTAAGGCCAAGAGTTCAGCTTGAAATCACTTCAATCGAATGAAACTGCTTTCATTTTGGTTGAACGAACCAGGACAGGACCCTCTGGCCATGCCACCAGTTCCTTGCCCCCCAAGCACGGTGGTGCATGCAGCCAAAGCGAGTCGTAAAACCAGGGTTCACCTTTTTCAGTTGCTTGCACCTTGCGGCGGACGGGATACCCTGGGCATACACATATCAACACCCTCGAGAGGGGGCCTCTGGGCTCTGCCGCGGAACAGGGGAAAGGTTGCTATTAGCAGTACATTTCATACATTTTGTAGTGCACATAAAATGCTCCGTTTGCCGGCGCTGTGTGGCTGCGTGGCTGTTGCTGTTTGTGTAAACTGTTGACAGGCAAGCAGCGCCACAAGCGGTGGCAGGGGCAAGACTGGGGGTAGGGGCTAGGGGCTGCTAAGCAAATGAGCTGGAGTCGTAAAAAAGACAATTGAGCTCATATATTCTACACGTTGGCCTGCGTTGACAGATCGTAAAAAGCCGTCAGCTGAACTGAACTGAACAGCTCTGCACCACCGTCTGTCTGACTGTGTGTCGATGCCAAAGACTCCCACATAAATATCAAGATCCGAGCGAAAGGCGTCGTAAAAAACGCCAACAGATACCAGACACTAGACACCAGAGACCACGCCGAACCAGGGACCATGTCGATGCCGTCCTCTAAAGGGGCAAAATATAATAGAATAGAATGGAATAGAAACGTACGAAGTAGTCCTCATAATGAAGAAAACAAAAATTGATTAATCTCATTAATAAAATGCCAACCTGCATGGTCCGTGCAATCAACGGGCTCTGCCCCGCCCTTTCCATTCGCCAGTTGAGACAATAAAAAACGCAATCGTAAAATATTACAATAATTCTGGAAGAGCATATTAGAGTGGGGGGTGGGGGGAGTTGCGGCCGGACTGCAGCCACACACTTAATGCATTTTATGGCCAAGCTTTCGGGTTAATTTCCTCCACGAAAGGGGGTTCAACTGTCACCGGGCATAAATTTCAATAAAACCCAAACCCAAAACCGAAAGACAGACAGAGACAGACAGACAGACGATCGCAGGGAAACTGCAGCTGAAGCTGAAAGCCGAAATTCAGGCATAATTTTCATAATTTTTTGTTTTCCTTTCCAGTCCGTTTTTTATTTGTTTCTTCTCGTTTTTATTGCGCAATAGCTAATTAAAATTTCAATACTAAAATGTTTACTCCCTACGAGAGGTCTTATCAGAGCGTCCAAATCATCGTCATCATAATCATAATCATCAGAGGGCCTATTAAAGGCCAATTCCATTGACTCCAACTTTGACTCACAAATGAGGCAGCCCCAAAGAAACGAAACGTCTGAGATGTAGCAGGGGGGCATGGCGGCATGGCAGGTGGATCCCATCGGTGCAACTGTAATAACTAAGCGAATATAATGCACATTATACAGAATTAGATGTGTTAGATATGTGCGGAGATAGTCGACAACAAAACCGCTTCGTTTGCGGTTCAAGGTGAAGCGATTTAATTAATTGAATCTGTCCGGCAAAATCAAATAATTTGGAATACCTCAGCCATACAAACATATGTTAAGCGGGCTGGCTGGAGATTCCATAGCTGATATACAAATGCCATCGACGGGAGAGGGGTGGGGCACATTAATTGTCCCTCATTGTTAGGGATCTGCAGTCAAGGCCTTTGGAAAATGACCCACAAATTCCACAGAAAGGGAAAGGAGCGCAAGAAGAAGATCATTTGAAAGTAGTGACAGATACTATGGCCAGCCATACGAAAGACATGCCGTGGGCCCATCGGAAATCAGAGATTCATCATCCTCCCCCCCTGGACCATAAAAACTTTGGCCATTTCCCTTTTACCCACACCCCACACCCCGAAAGGAATAAAACTGCGTTCATATTTGGTATTTAAACTTTCCAAGCCACAGCCGGCCAACGGCTTTCATTGGCTTAGTTAACCTCTATTATTAGCCCCGACAAACAATGACCCAAGCCAGGCCAGGCCGCAACTTTGTAAGCTCATCTCTCCCATTAAGAGCCCATAACCAATAACCCATAACCCATCTGCGATAGGCCTGACTGGTTGCCCATTGCCTGTTGTATAGTAGATTTTTGTGTATCTGCCATATCAATCAATGGTCAAGTCGGTTCTTCTTCTCCGACTCGGCCCCCAGATGCTTATCGGCAACTTAATAAATTTCTCCATGGGGGAGTCGTCGCTCAGTCTCAGACTCACTCTTCGATTTTTGGCTGTAGCTGTGACTGGCATTCGATTTTAAACGGTTTGGCTACGCGTGCTGATTTTATAACATTTATTTCTTTGACATATACAATATTTTATGAAATCAGAGACAGAGACCGAGGGACAGGGACAGGGACAGGCAGCGTTTTTTGGTCAAGTTAATTTGTTGTCTGAGTTATGCATCGATTAGATCTCTCTCTCGGAAACTAGTTTCACTGGCGGATCTGTCATATCGCTCAATCGATTTGATGCTGGCCATACAATACGCCACGATGGATGGAACTGACAAGCAGAGGCAGAGGTAGTGGCAGAGGCAGAGGTAGTGGCAGAGGCAGTCAGTTCTAGGCACTAGGCACCGCCGATTATGCCATAGGCAGTCCATGCTCCACTTTTTATGAGGCCCATAAAGTTAGTTCAGGCGCACAAACACAGAGGCCATATAAACATTTATGGGCTTTATTTAAATAAAAATAAGCATAGTTAAACACTATGCGGCTGGGGATGGGATTTGTGGCAGGTCGCATGCAAAATTAGCTCCAGGCAGGAACGGGACGGGACGGGACGGGACGGGCTCTCCGCTTATAAAAACTAATTATGTGGTTATGGGTTTATGCATTTTTAATACAAACAAACACAAAGTCTGCCCCACGGGGGGTGGGGGTGTGGGCCAAAGGTAGCATGCATTGCATGCCGGTACCCATACCCACGAAAGGTATCCAAAGTGGCACATAAAATGTTTGATTAGAGGAGACACGTTTTGCTTGGCCCATAAACGATTTTATCGGTTAATAAAATGTATTAATAAATATCTAAGCGGCGCATAACGGGCCACTGCCACTCGACCTCTGAGGAGTAGTCGCAGACACACACACACACACACTGGCCGGCAAACGGAAATCGAATCAAAGTTTAACACGAATGAAAAACAGGCAAGGCGCCTCGTCCGCCCAGGAGTTGGGGAGGAAGGGTTGAGCCAGGGGTCTCGGGCTCGGCAAATTAACACTTTATAAAGTGCAGCCCCAGGGCCCAGGGGCTGGGACAAACAAAATCCGAAAAAACAAAAAAAATGTGTAAGCAGAAGCAGAAGCGCCGGGAAAAGTTGCTCTGCATGCAAATAGGCTGTACCGTCCCGAAATTTGAGTAAGCAAAGTAAATGAAGTGGAAACGAGCCGAGGAACAGTTCGCGCTGTTCTCCTCAACAACAAGAAACTGAAGAACTGAAGAACTGCCCCAAAATGTTAATTACTTCCTTGTTTATTTAAAAATGGGAGCGAGAGAGATGGCGAGAGTGCACGTGTGTGTGCCCTTGTTTGTGCTCGTATTTGTGTGTTGAGTACGCCTCCGGCAGTGCAGATGGCTCTCCTCATGCTTCGGGTTGCAGATACCGGAGAGTATCTAAGAGATGTTGTAGTTTGGCCAGGGATGGAGTTGGATCTTCAGAGATGCCACCTCTTGACGCCCAGCCATATTATCCTTCGCCACGACTAAGCCTCTCGCCTCTCGCATTGATTACAGTCGATTACTAAAGTACTTGAGCAGTTGCTCTCCAGAGCATTGGCTCATCTCTCTCCTTCGCTGGCCTTTTCTTTCTTTGGTCTCATCTTTACCCTTTGTCTGGGGCAGCATGTAAGTCCATCATTAAACTTTAGCTAAAGTCAAACAAAATTAAGAAAGCTGTGCTGCAGCTTTCCACTTCCTTTCGCACACAATGCTCGGGGCTGGCTCCTTGGAGAGCCGAGCAAAGCGAATTAAAAACACACAGACACAGGCACAGACTAGAGTAGAAAAGGACGGGATTCCCCGATAAACATGTAAATAGAAAAGGAAACAAGTGCCGATGCCACAGTGGAACTTCCGACCTGAAGATACCCCTTCTTGGTGCCACAAATTTGATGAACGTGGCCATGCGAAAAGTCGCTGTGCAACAGGATTTCTTACAGAAATTCCTCTCTTCCTGTACTTCTTCGGGGGAATAGGAATAAATTATACAACTAGGGTAAATATAGGGTTTCTTCTGGCTGTTGCAAAAGCACATTTGCACGAACACACAAGTACCGGGTATAACAAGTGAGGACGAAAGCGACGGAGTCAAGGCACTGGAGCACTGGCAGCTTACTGTTCAAGTCTTTAAGGCAGCAGCAGGAGTGTGGCTGGATGGCTGGCTGATAGCTGGCAGGATGGCCTGGCCAACTGACTAGCTGACGGCTTGGACAGGACCACAAGTCCAAGTCCAGGTCCGGAGCCAAGGCGTGTGTGTGCGGTCAGTGGTAAAGATTATCGATCGTTGATTTTTTTCAATTGAATTGTCTTCCATCTTATTGGTCGTGACCGAGTCGTAGCTTTTTATGCCCTCTTCCTTGCCAGTGTCCTTAATATCCTGCTCCGTCTGTGCTGTGCTCTTCCGAGTGTATAGCGTAGATGTGTGTGTCTGTGTGTGTGTGCGTGTGTCGCTATCCTGACTTTGCTTTGTCGGCGTTTTTCCCGCCTCCTGTGTACTGCATTCTCTGCCCGCTCTCGCCCTCGGACCTGGTCTTGGTCTTGCTCTTGGTTTTGGGGCAACTTCAACACTTGCTCAGGACATTTAATAAGCAAAGGACATGTTGGGTGTCGTCCTCGTCTGGACATTGCGTGCAAGGCCTCCATCAACCGGAGCAGCCGGCTCATTAAACCTGTTCTTTTTTTCCGTTTGTTTATTTGTATGTCCATGTCCCTGGCCATGCCCTTCCTTCCCTGCCAGAGGTCCTGCCTGCTACGAGGCCCAATGACAGAGCACATCCATGATGTAGAGCTGACTGCGGCCTGACTTTAAAGCTTTCCAAAGGAGTTTATTGATTTTTTTTGGCCGGGGTCGGGTCTCGTGCCCGTTCCTTGGGAGGCGGAGATTGTCGCAGAACCCGAGATACTAAAGCAAGATAAATAGTAGTTTCGGCTATGTTTCATAATTAGGGATTCCCACACACAAAGCAGCGCCACAATGCCCAACCGAAGTCCGACTGGAGAACCCTTTGGGTGGGGCAGGGCAGGCAGGGAAATCCAACACTGGAAAAACAATTAAAAAAGGTAACCCTAAACGGCAACGGCAACGGGGCAACGGGAACTGGGGCGCACAAGGACTGGGCCATAATTTGTAATTGCTTGAACCCACTCCGAAGAGGGGCACCGCACCAGAAGAGGATGGCAGGGAGCAGAGTGCGGACTCCAGCGGTGACACGAGCGAGTGTAACAGTTTTTTATTGTTGCCGTTGAAAACAACAAACAGAAATTAAAACACATGTGCACAAACAAAGATACAAACCAACGAAGGGCAGAAACAACAGACAGATACAGATACAGACATACACAACCCACGGCATACATATGCAAACTACATACATACATATATGTATGTATCTGTGTGTCGCTTCTTTAGGGTATTTTCTTTTTGGTGGAGTACTCGTAAATGAACCCCGAAAGCCAAAGCAAATAATTACGCCGAGGAGGGGCAACAGCAACAGGAGACGCGACGCACCAACCAGGACGCAGCCCAGCCTGCTCTTCCTGTCCTCAAACTGGCAGTCATGTTCTCATTCCCGTCGCCCGCCATGCTGAATGCCCTGACGCTGAATAAGCCCTGACAATGCACGTGAAATTATGACAAACACACGGCAGTTATTGTGCGGAGAGCACCCAGAGGACATCCCTCCAGCTGCTGGAGCAACTCGTTTGCCTGGCACTTGTGACATTGCCGCTGTTGTGGCCACATGACAAAACTCTTTAGAACTCCAGAGCCAGGAAGTGCATCAATTTGTGGAATGCTGCACACATGCAGAGCTTTTAAATTGAATAACCCTAATTTTAATTCTCCTAATTTCTCCTGAAATCTTTTGGCTCGTTTACGAACTCCAAAATTCCTAAAAATGTCACAATATTTAATTGTTTGCCAAAAATGCAATGATGATGGACACTTCAAGCGACGAATGTAAATTAAGTTAAAGCCCAAAGATTTTCCTTGAAAGTGGAGACATTTTGTGGAAAGAGCGAGGGCCGCCTACGCAATCATTGTATGGGCCCAAATTGATTTTCCCAAAAGTAAAAGTGAAAACAGAAAAATAATAAAAACCAAGAAAAAGATATAGAGAAAGAGAGAGAGAGAGACACTTTGATTTGCAAGCTGTCAAAATGAACTTATCACCTTTGTGTCGTTGTTTATCGGATAGAGAATGAAAATTGTTATTTATATATATATACACACAGCATATACATATATTGTGGTACATGGAAAACCTGACCAAGCATTTCGTTTCATTTTTCCCGTTGCCCGCACAGATTTATTTGCCTATTTCTGTGCGCTCTGCCGAGAAGAACGTGACGAAAAACGCTTTTCCCCACTCGCCTATGTGTGACACAATACACCAATACCCATACACATACATATATTGTATAGAAGTGACAGCTACCGTACATAGTACATTATATATGTACATATGTACATGTGTATTTGAGTGAAGTCTGACATTGAGCAAGTCTTAATGGCAAAACGGTTCCAGCGCCCACGACTGGCCCACATTTGATTCTGGCCACTTCTCGTCGAGTATTTTTCTCCGGCAAAGCAAATATTTTGCTGAACCTTTTTTATTACATTTAAATAATTTGATTGCAAGTGCTGACATCAAGGCCCAAGTCCGACTACGGCTATGGCTACGGCTACGGGTCCGAGTCAGATTCCGGGTCGGGTCGGGTCCGACTAAAACATTTAAACTTGCCCCTGAACGGGGGCCTTTTTATTGGGGAACAGTTTTCAATTCAATTTAATTCACTTTGAGCTTCTCTCGTCTGCTGATTCCTCTCCATGTCTCTCTCTCTCCTTGTCTCTCTCCCTTTCTCTACATTTCTTCACCCATCTCCCGAGTAGCGTGTGTGTGTGGGCGACTGATACTTTTTTATTTAATTTTTTTCCTGCACTCTCTTTTATTTCTTGCAGCATAAAAATTTATTATCATAATAAGCGAGCCGAGGCCGGCCCATGCCTATACACACACACAGACAGAAATTCTTGAATATATCCTATATTTTGTTTTTTTTTTGCGCCCCCTCGATGCTACATACACGAGTACGTAAGGGAAGGCAGCTGGGCGGGGGAGGGGCTGAGCCACCCTTGAATGTTTTTTATGACTGTTTTGTTTTTGTTTCGCTTTTGATGGAAATTCGATATTTGCAACACGTATTGAATTTTGATCAGTTTGCGCCGTAAGTAATACGTAAGGAATATGTGGCTCTGGTTCGCTCTCGTTCTGGTTCTGAATCTTCCCGTAGCTTCCTTCTGGCATCCAATATTGATTTAAAGTGCTGGCTAATTTTTCCAAGTTATTGATTTTGAGGGAACTCTTGGAGAAACCCACCCTACACCCCACACCCCACATTCTTTTCGAACTCAAAGTGCTGGAAGTGGCTCAACACCAGATGCGTATCTGCAAACAATTAAGAAAATGTTAAATGAAATTTCCAAAAAATTCCACAACTAGGGCTTTCCCCCCTTTAGATTGGTTCCGATTTCTCTCAGTTTTCTTTCTCTCTCCGTCTCCGTTCGTTGCATTGCAGTGGCAGTGGCAGGGCTCCTCTGAAGCATTTGTATCTGCAAGTACGAGTAGATACAGATACGCATTTCGAAGCCATGCTCCGCCCTTCAATGGTGCAGGCCAAGGGTTCCATGTGGCTTGGTGGCTGTGTGTGTGCTGGAGCTCTTTCTTTGTGGGGTTTGTAATTCTATTAGTTGCAACTTGTACGAACAGTGCGAAGAAGCTTTAGTGAAGGGCGGGGCGGGGACGGGGGAGCGGTGAGAGTGGGGCTACCTCAATGAAAGCAAATTAAAAAAGTTTGCCAGTCGTTGATCTGGATCGGTGTTTGAACTGGGTTCCGATGAAGGGGGAACAAACGTTCAATCATTTGGTTTTTGAGTTTTTTTTTTACTCTCTCCGGACGTTAACCGAAATCAACTGATGTGAGAAATTGAGATACTTCAAATGGATGTAAGTGAAATGGAAAACCCTCTGCACGCCGAGTACCTCTGGTGTTTCTTTTTTGTGTTTACATCTAGGCTCTGGGCCACACAATCACTTTGGGGCAAAATGTGGCACTTGGCAGTTGAGCTCCGCTTGGCATAAATGCCAAAAACATCATGGAAATCCACTCCGACTAGGTACACGCTGAGAGTGTCTGTGTGTGTGTGTGTTTCTTTTACCCTTCAATTGGATATAGCGACGTGCCGCTGCCATCATTTAACCAGACAAACACGACAGACGCACAGCCACCATTATGGAGTGGAGGCGCTATAGACAGTCGGGAATGGATGGATGGGATGGCATGGACTGGACCGGGGGGGGGACGCGATGCGCATTTGTATTTCAGTTTATATACAATACACACGGACACACCGACACACACACACACGTGCACTCTCACGCGTGTATGTATCTATGTAGCTGTATAGAAAAACAAAAATGATTTATCACTCTGTCGGCTTGTGTCTGAGCTACGTTTGCTCGGCTGACTTTGACAGGCCGCCGACCGACGAGCGACCAAAGCCGCGCTGTGTCTCCCGCCTCTCACCCCCCGACCAATGCGTGAGGATTACAAAACAGCAACTCATGTGCATGATGAATTAAATTAGCAAAGAGCCAGCCAGCCATCCAGCTGAAAATGGAGGATCCATTCCAAAAAGTAAAGTAAGTAAAAAGTGCCATGGCAAAAGTCAGTTGTTTTAAAAAAGTTGTTCATTTCATTTGCATTGTTCGCTGGCGACACGGAAAAATATCTTTGTTTTGTTGTTGTAGTCGTACATAGATTTAGATGTATGTATATATATATGTAATGTATATATAGTATATAAATAGTTATTATTCACAAAATTGAATTATCCAAAGGTTATACATTATCATAGAGCGCCATCTCAATCGTCTTAATCGTCTTAAAGAACTAAACCTACAACTTATCGCGGTATATTACAAAATGATAAAAATAAATAACAGTTTTGGGCTTTCATACTGGTACAAGTGTTCTACAAGTCCTTCCGTCCTTCCGTCCTCCGTCCGTTCCACAGGAGTACCGGAGGGGCACTCCGGGGTACCCTCTTGGTATCTCTAACTCTCTCTCTGGCGATAGTTTTCAACTGATTTTTGCTTAACTAATGACGAGTAGGCGAGTTTTGCAATCGGAAATACATAAATGCTCATACATTACATTATTCTTTTAGGCAGTTGTTAAACATTTACTCGATTAATCCATATCTAGATATATATCGTATTAGTGTGTGTATATGGTATATGGTGCGAACCTCATGCGGTTCGCTAATATCAGTTTTACTTTACACAGTCACGCACATTTATATATTGGTATATATATGTATACATTCACTGAATAATACATACAACATAAATGTACTATATATTCTATGTACTTTATGTGAATGTGTATGTTAGCCATTACCTATGCATATTGTGTATACGCCATGGGGCAAAAGTTGCATTACAATTATCGTTAGTGTTTGTTTGGTAAGCGTAGTGTTTAAAATGAGCTTGTGTCTGTGTAGTTGTGTGTGTATCTGTCTCTGCATATTGGTATATTTTATTTAACCACTCGATATTCGATATTCGAGATACGAGATTCAAGATTCATGAGTCGCCTCCTTTCGGTTTGCTAGCTAAGTAATTATGAATGCATTATACACATGCAACCACACCGATTCCATTTACCGATTAGCTTATCTCTGAGCCTTCGGCTGCTGCTGCTTCTGCTGCTGCCTCCAGCTGCTGCTGTGCATGATTCGTACAATGATATAGTACCTGTGCAATCGAATGAATTTACTGAATTATCGCTATACGTTAACAGTTACGGTTACGGATACGGTTATGGTTACATATCTGCAAATGCATCGAGCCTGTATCTATGTATTTATGTATTGTATATCTATCAGTATTTAAATAACTATGAATGCTGTTTATGGTATTGGGAGATATTTACAAATCGTTACGCCAGATACTCTTACTACTGAGGGACTGTGCGTGCAGCAGAGAGCCACTTTTCGGAACAATCAATTTACGGCCAAGCTTCAAAAGGCTCTCCAAAGTTCAGACGAGAGCATGAATCTGTGCGCCTCTGGATGTGGAGGCCAAATAGTTCGGTCCAACTGATTAAAACCATATTAAAAAGTTATCCGGAATACTCCGGAGGAGCCATTCTCAGCGCTAAGCAAATGAAAGCCCGGGCAGGCACTCGACATGTGTGTGTGTCTGTGTGGGGTGTGGGTGGGGGGAAAACTTTCTTTTGCTGTGGCAAACTTTGAAAACTTTGAAATGGCATTGTGCTAACATAGTTTTCCCCCTTTCCCCTCTGCTAACACACGCACACACACACACACACACCCCACTGCATTCCCTGCTTGACTCTCCTCTGCTACTAAATGCATCTGTATCTTGTAGCTGTAGCTGTATCTGTATCTGTGTGCATTGTGTGCCTGTATCTACGAGTAGTCGTTTGTTTGTTTAGTGCATCTAAAATGACTTTACACTGGATAAACAAAGTATTTGTGTAGGCGCTTCCTGCTGCTTCCTGCTTTTCGGGATTTTTCGGTATGTGGATGGGTCTAACATTAAAATCTCTGGATAGTTTCTCCTCCTCCTCCTCCTCCTCCCCTCCTCCTCCTTTTCAGTGCTCATGCTCATGCTCCCCTCGCTCTAATCTCTTAGCTTAACTCGCACATATTTTAGTAATTAAAATTATGCACAGGAACCAGTCCCTAAAGAAATCACTGTCACTCTCCCAGAATGCCACATTCTGTATCCTCTTACATTTACTCTGACTCCCCCTCTCCAGCTGCTCCTCCTGCTCCTCTTTAGACAAGATACGCCTGGACATGTGGACCTTGCTGCTGCCCAGATCCGACTGCTTGCTGCTGCTGCTGCTGGGTTGGGGCCTTGCCACTGGATCCCATTGTGGCCACATGACCCACTGAGGAGGGGCCGGACTGCAAGCCCTGCTGTTGCTGCTTGGGGCGCCAGGTCTGGGCCCTGGGGGTCCCCTCCAACGAGACAACGGGACCGGCGGGCATCATCAGCATGTGCTGCTCGTTGTCCAGCGTCGAGTAGTCCGAGTCGATGCTGGAGTAGATGTGCTCCGAGGGCGGCCGCATGCCGTGGTGCTGGTAGTACTGGGCGTGCAAGTGATGGCCGTGCGGGGCGGCAGCCGCCCCAGAGCCAGAGACGCCTCCGTGGTGATCTCCGCGTCGCTGGGGCCTGGGACTGGGGGTGGCAGTGGTGGCCGTGGAGTAGTTCTGCTCGACTGGAGCTGTGCCGGCGCCTGTGGGGGCGCCTCCCTCTGCCGGGCCGCAGTAGGCGGGTGGCGGGGCCTGGCGGTACAGCAGGCCTGGGCTGGCGGGCTGCTTGACCCGCTCGTGGTTGTGGTCCAGCGTGTAGTTGTTGCCGCGGTAGGTGGGATAGTCGACGGGCAGGGCGTAGCGCAGTTTCTCCCAGAAGTGGCGGTCCGAGCGCCGGATGCGGTGCACGGCCGAGGTCTTCAGGTAAGGGAGCAGCTCGATGTCGCTCTCCGCCTCGAAGGCCACCTCCGGCTCCTCGATGATCACTAGCTTTTGGGGCCGTCCCCTGAGGGCGTCGTGGACCGAGCGGCGCAGCTCGCAGCGCGACCACTCGGTCTGCAGGAAGTTGCGGGTCAGCAGGATCACCACTCGACGGGAGACCCGCGTGGCCTCCAGCAACTGGTAGTGGGTGGCATCGTGGGCGAGGTCTCGATGTTGCAGGCAGACCCGTAGCGGCGGACGGCCCGTCTCCAGCTCGGAGGCCAGGTGCTGGCACACGAACTCCGAGTCCTTGGCCGAGTGCAGGAGCACGGCGTCGTAGAGCTTCTCGGACTCCTCGCAGCGCGGGCCAAAGACACGGACGCCGTAGTGGGCGAACAGCCAGATGCGCAGCGACTCCCGGAAGATGAAGACGATGATGATGACGACCAGGAGGAAGACCAGGGCCAGGGCGGCGGCCAGGAGGGGAATGTACGACTCGGGAATCCCGTGCTGCAGCATCGATCCGCCCGAATAGTAGTCCGTGCAGGCGGCTCCCGTCGAATTGAAGTCCAGCTCCCGCTTCTGCAGGGATCCCTCGGAGGCACTGCTGTCGTAGGAGGCGGCGTCGTAGCCAGCCGCATTGGGTGCCGCCATGCAGTAGATGTCCTGGGCGTCCTGGACAATCAGCGCGTTCTCCGCCACGTACGAGGTCAGGGCCTGGAGGAACTGACAGCGACAGCTCCACTGATTCCGTCCCAGGGCGATGGACCGCAGGCGCCTGCCGAAGTGGGTGGCGTGAAGCTGCCAGATGGGCAGGGTGACCAGCCGGTTGCCGTCGATGCGCAGCAGCTCCAGAGAGACCAGCGGCGACAGGGTGGCGTTCTCAATAGTGGCCAGCAGGTTGTTCTGCAGGTAGAGCTCGCGCAGCGCGGAGAGCTGCTCGAACTCGTAGCCGTGCAGCGTCTGGAGTCGGTTGTCGGCCAGCTGGAGGACCTGCAGCGAGGTGAGGCTGGCGAAGGTGCGGTTCTGGATGGCCGCCACCTGGCTCCCGTTCACGTAGAGGGCCTTGAGGTTCTTGCGGCCGATGAAGGCGTGGTTCTTGAGCACCGGGAAGTTGTTGCCGTCCAGGTAGACGATGCTCGAGTCCATGGGCACGCGGCGCGGCAGCTCCATGGTCTGCTGGCCGCCGCAGTCGACCACGTTGGTGGACCAGATCTGGTCGTGGTAGCAGGTGCAGTTGTGGGGGCAGGTCATCTCGCAGTCGCAGGCGTCGAAGTCGCAGCAGTGGCACAGCGCGAAGCAGTGCGACTCGTAGCGGCAGAGGAAGTCCTGCGGCTTCAGGGTGCTCAGCGGACGCACCGCAGCGCCGCGGGCGTGCGGCATCACGCACTCTATGTTGGGCATGTCCATCACGCGGGGGTGCTGTCGGGTGGTCAGGTTGTTGATCCGCTGCAGCCAGTCCATGGTGCAGTCGCACTCGAAGGGATTGCCGCCCAGGTAGAACTCGGGCAGGGCCTTGGGGGCCACCACGGGCGCCACGCGGAGCTGCTGCAGCTGCAGCTTGCTCAGCTGGTTGGCGTAGAGGTCGACGCGGGCCAGGTTGGCCTTGTCCACGAAGGCATTGGGCTGCACGTTGCCGATCAGGTTGTTGTTGATGAAGAGCAGCTCGATGGTGTTCGGGATGGACATGGGGCCGATCTCCGTGATGCGGTTGTGCGAGGCGTCCAGCGTCTTCACGCGGATCTCCTCCTGCAGCTTGTAGTAGTTGCCCAGGGCCTCGATGTAGTTGCCGTGGATGTCCAGCCACTTGAGGTTCGAGGGGATGAAGGCGTAGTCGAACCACACCAAGTGGTTCTCCGACAGGTTCAGCCAGAGCAGCGACACCAGCGTCGCGAACACCCCGTTGATGTCCGAGAGGAAGTTCCTGTCCAGCCGGATGGCCTCGAGCTCGAAGTTCTTGTCGAAGGAGCCGCGCTCGATGCTCTGGATGCGGTTCTTGGCCAGATTGAGGACGCTGAGCCGCGGCAGGTCCTGGAACATGCCCACCGTGATGTTGCCGATCTGGTTGTCGATCAGGCGCAGGCCCGTCAGCTGGTGCAGGTTCTTGAAGCTCTGGTTGTCGAAGGTCCTGATCTGGTTCTCGCCCAGGTCGAGGGTGCGGAGCATGGCCAGGTCCTGGAGGGCGCGCGGCACCTCGTTCAGCTGGTTGGAGCTGAGGTCCAGCTCCTTCAGGTCGGAGCAGTTCTTGAACACCGCCTGCTCCACCACGCTGATGAGGTTGTTGTTCAGCGTGAGCTTCGAGAGCACGTAGAGGCCGTTGAAGAGCTTGTCGTCCAGCGTGTGGAGGCGGTTCTCGGCCAGGTTCAGGGTGTGCAGGTTGTAGAGCGGCAGGAAGGCGTTGTCCTCGATGTGGCCGATGGAGTTGTTGCGCAGGTTGAGGATCTGCAGGAAGTAGAGCTCCTTGAAGGTGCGGTAGTCGATCCGGGTGAGGGCGTTGTGCGCCAGGTTGAGCACGATGAGGCGGATCAGGCCCGCGAAGGTCGTGTTGTCCACGTGGTTGGAGGTCAGCTGGTTGCCCGACAGGTCCACCACCAGCAGCTGCTCCAGCCGGTGGAACAGGCCCTTGGGCAGCTCGTACAGCTCGTTGTGCTGCAGGTGGATCTCGCGCAGCTCCTTCGAGCCGGCGAACAGGCCCTCGGGCAGCGTCTCCAGGTGGTTGTTGCTCAGGTTCACGATTCGCAGGGAGGCCAGCCCCGCCAGCGCCTCCCCCGACAGCTCCGAGATGTTGTTGTGCTGCAGGTTGAGGTGCTGCAGCCGCCGCAGCCGCGAGATGCCCCAGCTCTCGGTGACGGAGCGCAGCTCGTTGTGGCTGGCGTCCAGCAGCTGCAGCTCGCTGCCCCCGCTGCAGTTCATGTCCGCGAAGCCGAGCTGCTCGGCGGTGCGGATGCGGTTGCGCGTCAGGTTGAGCGACTGGAGGTTGCCTACGGGGCACAGGAAGCCGGCGGGCAGGGCCCTCAGGTTGTTGTCACTCATGTCAAGCTCCGTGAGCTGCTTCAGGCCGTTCAGCGAGTCCGGGTACAGCTCCAGGGCCCGGGCCGGACCCCACTCGGCGTTGTGGCTGCTCAGCCGCAGCGTCTTGAGCGTGCCCAGGCCCTCGAAGGCGTTGTTGGGCAGCTGCAGCAGCTTGCACGACTCCAGGCGCAGCGTCTCGAGCGTCTGCAGGCGGGCGAACACCGCCTGCGGCAGCGTGGACTCGAAGAGGTAGAGGTCGCTGCACTGGATCGTCAGCTGGCTGCTGCCATCGGCGCCCTGGAGGTCCAGGCCCGGCTGGCGCTCGATCAGCCGCAGGGCACAGTGCACGGAGCTGGTGCCGTTGTAGGTCCACGAGCACTGGTTGCTCGGGCCGCTGTGGGCGGGCGCGGCTGGCGAGGACTCGGCGGCGGAGGCGGGTGGCACGGCGGCCGCCAGGAGCGAGGAGTAGTCGCCCGAGAGCGAGACGGAGGCGGAGCCAGCGCCTCCGCCCAGCATGGCACTGGCAGAGCTGTCGCCGCTCTCCTTGGGCGCCAGGGCGGCCAGGCAGCCCCAGTCGGAGGCGCCGCCGAGCAGCAGCACGCTCACGAGGAGCAGCAGCAGCGGGAACTCCATTCCGGCTGCTCTTCTGGGTGTTTCGTGGGGGAACAGGAGGGATCAGATCCTCTGCGATGCTCTAGGGAATAGTTTGCGTTTCTCTGGTTCTCACTCGCGAATTGACATTTTAGTGGGGGGTTTTTGGGGTTTTCTGTACTGCTGCTTCACTTTAACTTTCTTGTTTCACTGTTCGCACATTTCTCTTGCTTACTTTCGTGTATTTCTATTCGTTTTCGGATTATTCTTATTGAATTATTCAATTTCCGATGGAAATTCTGGCACTGGCACTGCTCTTAAATGCTGTTTCTCATTTTTGTGGATTTTTCGTGGGGAATTGAATTCAATTGAATTGGGCGTTTTTTGGGCCACACCACGTCCGTACGGTTTCGTTGACGACGCGCGGCAGCAACCGCGCAGTTCAAAAGTTCAGAAGCGCGTGTAACGACCTTGCCTCGGCGAGAATTCGGACATGAATGGACGTATTCATTTTTAGCGTACAAGTTTTTACTCTTGAAATATTGGTTGAACGATTCAATAGAAGAAAAAGAGCGATAGAGAGCCGACAGCCGAGAGAAGCCGAAAACAGCCCCAGCGCTGCCGAGAGGGACTCAATTTCAGGTTTCGAACGAGTGCAACTTGGTAGCAAATAGCCGATTCCACTCGTTTCAAACGAGTCTTTGCCGCCCGATGTTGGGACGCATGTGCTCGTGCTCGTGCGGTGGTTGCTTCGGGTGCACTTTTCCACTCACTCTCTCGCGCTCTCTCTCGTTACTTTTAGTTCCAGTTGTCGCCGCCGCGGGGTCCATTGGCGCTAGTGTGCCGTCAAGAGAGAGCTCAAAGAGAGAGAGAGAGAAATTGAGTGCAAGGAGATTGAGTGGAAATTCTCTTCGATTTTAAATGAAAATGTAAACATTTACCAAACGCAAATGGAAAAGCTGAATTTTAAACGAAAATAAAACAGATTTATATCGGCCTATAAATAATATTTGACAAACAAATAATAAAATATTGAAAGAGTTTCAATACTAAATAAAACTTCAGATGAAAGTAAATTTTAAATTGTAGTTTTTGGATAAATAAGCAAGAGGGCGATGCTAGAGTTTGCATAGAGTCACAGAAATATTTAAATAGTATTAGTTTTTAATTTTGTAATCTCCATGACTCTAAAGTTAATGTAATAAATACACTCAGAAATCATTTAAATTGCCCATAGACAAACGAACACCAACTTTTGTATGGAAAAATTCACGTTAAAGTCACTCTCTCCCTCTCTTCCATCTCCATCCATCTAGCACTCTTTCTCTCTCTGTCTCTCTCCATCCATTTCCACCCATCCATCCATTTGGGTCTGTTATTGTTACTATTAACTCACACACGCGCCGCCATCAGCCATCAGCCAACAGCAATAGCCAACGCCGCTTGCATATCCGTCAGATACTTTCCCATCACACTGCATCTTCTAATTGCCGCAGCTGCAGATGGAATTGGAACTGGAGATACTCGAAGAGCCGCCTGCCATGCGATTTTGTCAACGCCAAAAGATGTTCAACACATTGCCACAGCCACAGGCTCCGACTACGACTCCGATTCCGGACTCACCCTCGCTGTTGCTCATCGGCAGATACGCAGATACGCAGAACGCACTCGGAGATACATTTTGAATGCAGTTGAAAGTGCACGAGTGCTGGCGCTATTTTTAGTGTGCGATTGTTTAGACAAGCCCAAGCCGTGACTGCAGTTGTTGTTTAGACGATACGGATACTTGGGATAGCCCCGCCGCTGTGTGTGGGGCTCGGGGCACGGTGCAGGGCCAGGGATAAGGCCAAGGCCGCCTGCAGAACTCGTCGAGTGTCGAGTGTCGAATGAATCACTTGCCACCTTTGGAGTTTTCTACGCAAAATGTAATATTTATAAATGTTGCCCTGTCCATAAAACATTTCTGTGTGTGCCCCAAAAACAAAACTTTTGTTTGTGAATGGAACTTTCTTTAATGCATTTATTATTCATAAGAACTTTTTCATTAGGGGGAGCAGGAGCCCGCACACCGGACACAGGACACACACACACATGACCGAAAGACGTTTTTCGGGCCCAGGTCTGAGTCCTGCTCCTGCTCCTGCTTCCACTTCTGCTGCTGGCAACAAATCTTCAAAGGCACACTTAATAGTGTCCAAGGCAGCAGGAGTTCTCCCACGTCCAAGTCCATGTCCACGTCCAAGTCCAAGCACCATCCACCCAACTCCCAACTCCCATCCATCGCCAGGGAACAGGGACAGGGAACGAAGCTCGTTTCACTACCGGCCCAGAGCCAACACATTGGCATTGTTTCATTTCGGCTGCCGCTGCTGCTGCTGCCGTTGAGAAGGTGTCGGAAACTTGTTCAACTTGTTTTCCCTCTCAGAGTTTGTCTGTGTGTTTCTGCGCTTGTATCTGTGTGAGTGCTAGGAAGTAAAAATAGCAGCAACACAGCAGATATTCTGCCACAGATGAATACACTCACTCGCACGATGTGTGAACGAGTAAGAGTAATCGTATTGGTGTGAGTGAAGTGAGGGCTTTAAATTCAGTTCTCTCTGAATGCTGGAGGACACTTTTGTTTTCAGAACTTACCATACCTGCATGTGGGAAACTGTTTGTTGTGTTTATTATTTAAATGAATTTTCCTTATATTTTAATGGATTTCCTACAATTAAAACAAGAATTAAGAATCTAGAAGTACTCTGCACTTCCACAGATAGATCTTTCAATACCTAATTATTCCCTCAGTTGTGCGCTATCTGCATTGAGAGACAGAACTCCAAGGCAGATAAGGACCAGTGAGTCCCGGAACGAGTTGAATGCTCCGTCTCTTATCTGCCCCAATGGCAGGCCACCAAGAGCGAACTATTGTACGGGTATCTCTCTGGAGGATTAGTGTCTCCATCTCCATGTCGGGGCAATGGTCGCAATCTATTCATATACATAGTATGGCATGGCCGTGGGCCAGAGGTTATCCCTCAGATATCTCTCAATTTCCCTCACTCTGTCGCTCAGGGCTATATTGTGTTTCAATTTACGACTAAAGTCCACATTTATGAGTACGCCCGAGGAGGCAGTGCAGTGCATTCAAATGTGCATTAAATTGCGCGATAAATTGTCAGATGATTGTTATGAGCGGAACCGATGATGTATGCATAAATAATTAGAGTGCAGCCAGAAATGAGTTGGCAAAGTTTAATTACCAAAGTGCCCCACTGCCACGGCCGCCGGCACTGGCACTGGCACAGCCGTTGCATTATTTTTCGATTAGTGTCCGGACTTAAAGCTCCGGCAGGGGAGAGGGCATATGCAGAGGGCAGCCGGAGCCGATTTCCAGCCATTCCATTGTTCAATAGACCATTGCCGGCACCGCTTTTCGTTATCCGTCCTGGCCCCATCCACTCAAAAGGGAAATACGTCATGAGGGATGCCAGAGCCAAAATAGTTGGAGCATCGAGGGACCGAGGACCGAGGACCGGGCCAGCAAACAAATTGTGCAAATGGCAAATGCTGCAAAAGGCCGGCCACAGAGTCGGCGGTATAAAATATGCCGGTTGGACAGTGGACACCGGATTTCTGACCAAAAATTGAACTAAAAACAAATTTTTTGGTGCCAGGCAGGAATAGGGGAAGCAGCAGCTGAAATTGACAGACGGGGCCGCACAGGGCGGAAGGAGATGAAATGTGGGTGGGTGGGGTTCGGGGATTGGGGATGGGCTATCGGGAATGCGATTCCGAGTAGATGCCGGACAGTGGAGCCGCTCTGGCCTTTTATATTCACAGGCACAACACGGTATATGAGTCATTTCCGCACGAAATTGACGGAGTGCGAACAAAGGGCAAAGAGCTGCTCTTTTGACTACTTTTTGGTCATTCACGGTTCCGTTTTTAGGCGAAACTTTCTAAACAAACGCATCCTGATTGATGAAATTCATCAAACTGCATCGGCACATTCAAATATTGATCCGTTTTCCAGGACAACAAAGTAAGCGGATGAATGACAGGCCGATTCAGGTCGTTTGTTCGGTTCGATTGCTCCTTCGATTGGCAGCGAGTCTCGAGGGTCCACTGGCAGTGCTCTCATTTCAGAATTTGTTATTAGAATTTATATAAATGAGTAAATAGGCCTTCTTCAGCCTCAACTTTGGTAAATGAAAGAAGTGCAAAGTCTAGTTTTAGTCTAAATTAGTCACAGTCCATGGGGATAGAATTTGAGTCTTCTATATACCAATGGATCCCTCTAATCTGTGCCACTTATATATTTGGAGTAACAACATCAGGATGTACCAAGCAGCACTATGCCACTGCCACTGGTCACTGCACTGCTTTGTTGTTCTGGGTGCCGCCACTGCTGCTGCTGCTCCCATAACACAAGTTGCACAGCTGAGAAGGCAGCATAATCGCATGCAATTATGCCGCACACAATCACAACAACAGCCTCCCGAGGAAGAGCAGAGAAAGAGCAGAAAGAAGTTGGCCAAACCCGCCGATCAACTCGGCGGGAAGTGGAAGAGGATGAGGACGTAGAGGGGGCTGGGGCTGCCTGTTTTCGCCAGCACAGGTGACTGGGCTGAGCGCAGGTGAGGGAGCCATGCGGCAATCAGGCAGACACTCTCGTTCTCCAATCGAGGGGCAAACAATGCAGGCGAGTTGCAGTTTTTGCTGCCTCCGTTTTGTTTGTTGCACAATCTTCTCTAACTGTGTTTAGCCACTGCCTGCTGCCTGCCTGCCACGGCCACTGCTACGGATGCTCTTTGGCCAGGCTCTGGCTGTGGCCCTGGTTGCGGCACAGAGCCATTTTCCTGTTGATTTTTGCCTCGTCCTTGCGTGATTTTTGAGGCTCACGCTGGCCGAGCAATATTTTGCTTCTTGTGTCGACGACTCCTTCTCCGGCTTCTCCTGCTCCTCGAGTGAGTGAAATTGGATGCAAAGAAGCGCGCCTCGTGTGCAGTTTTGATCTATTGATTGTTGCGCCCCATGCCTTGTGGATGGCTTTGGCTTTTCCGTCTATGGGGTGGTCAGTCAGGGGGTGGCTCTGCCCACCAAGGACCCAGCCGTAAACAAATATTGCATTTTGCATTTTCCAATTAAACTCGAGCAAGCGGCTGGCAAACGAAGCCCGTCCTTTGTCTCAGGAGAGGCATTGAATGTAGAATGCAGAATATTTCGCATCGAGACAGTGTTTCAAAGTGTTGCGAAACACCTCCGAGGAAAAGCTTTCGGAAATCTCAGTGAATGCTGAACCAATAGGAAAGCGGATCAGCAGCAGATAGATGTTCGGATGGCTGTGGGAAAACAGTGGCTCAGATCTAAGAAACAGATCGAATGCAGCAGCCACTTGCACCAGAAAAACGATAGGCATAAAGTTAGGCTCGAGAACGACCTGCATTAAACTCAGGCAGTTCGTTTATCGCACTCAATGATTAAGACCCCCGACTAGAGTCATTCATGGAACGGCCAGGCAGTCAGCCGGGCAACCAGGCTTCCCGGGAAAGCCCCCAGCACCGTCACAGAGTACGAGTATAAGCAATAATTCCGAGAAGGCCACGCACCGAGCAGTGAAAATAATAGCAATTACAGTCGAGCCCCGACCAGGCCGATAAAACCAGCAAGTAGATGGATCTACGAGGCTGAGCAGGAACTGGAGCGGCAGTGGTAGCAAGCCGCACCTGAATCGCATTTATGGCACTTTAAGAACCCTCCGAAATACAGCACTGCACGGCAATCAAGCAGAGTGGCGGTGGCAGGGGGGGGGAGGTACGGTACTCGTAGCTGGAGAGTGTGCCTTCAATTTAGACACGTGCAGGTCGCGCGAGACCCTAAGATGGAACTTAGAACTTATAATTTTCATTTAGTGGCTGCCCTGGCCGCATTCCCAGGAACTGTTACAAGGCGTCACTAAACTGGTTTACGGTAAACACTCAGCTCCACGAGTACGAGTACGGGTAGGGGTAAGGGTAAGAAGTACGGGTACATCTTCGTACAATAAATTACATACTCAGAATTGTTCAGAGAAATTCAGATAATTGCCAGAGGAATGCCGTGCACGTAGCTGGCTCGTTAATTCGAAGAACTCAAAAATAATATTCTTTATGCAGGAGGAACGCCACTGCCCCTCCCCATCTTCTATTCACTTAAACAAAAGCCCAAAAGCCGAGACAATTAAAATATTTATACAATATATTTTTGTGTTTAATTTTTGTCAGTTCTTCGCTGGACGCCACACGTAACCTTGGCTGCATTTTAATCATCATCGCCCGGAGAGTCGAGTCCCGGTTTCTACGGCTATCGCTGGGTTCTTCGGATCTCTCTGCTCAGGCGAGTTGTTTGACGAATTTCAACGAGGCACGTGCACGTGCTGCTCGGGCTCAGACTCAGACTCGGTCTCAGTCTCTCATCAATCAAAAATAATTTATATGAGAGCAAAGCCAGGGCCGAAGCCAGAGCTTGGCCATCTCAGATATGGCCAAAGCGTTGGTCTTGGCAGCGACACGTACTGCAGGTAATACCCGTACAGATCCAGATACAAATGCATTCTGTAGCTACCTTTTGTTGGGGCTTACATACACTTATTCATTCAAAACTTGTGTGCATCACACAGTTTATAATTTACGAGCTCGATTTGCCCTGGAAAAGTGTCCGCAACTAATTGATTTATGGCTGGAGTGTGAGTGGGGTGGGGCGGGGAGGGGCTATCAGCCATGGCCATGGCTTCTGGTGAATCTACAAATGTAATTCGAATACAATTTCTGGAACTTAAAAACCAAATCAAAACCGTTGACCCACCTCCCCCTTGGGGAAATCGTGTGTGTGTTTTGGGGATGTCACGACCACAAAGATAGGGATTTTCATCGCCTTAGCACATGTCATCCTTATCGCCATCGCCCTCGCCAGCCATATGGGATGAATGTCACGAAAGGGTTCAACTCCATTGAGCCGACAATCTCCCAAATCCTTTATCTTGCGGTGGAATGCTGCCAGCTGAATGCCATTGTTCATTGTTCCAGTTCCAGTTTTTGGCCTGTATTTACCAAATATTTATGCCAAATGTCGGCCATATAGAACAGTAATTAGACAGTCAAATAATTGAATGGATTGTCCAGGGCTAGAGAAAATCAATATCCACCCCCTGTGCCCCGTTCTGTTCGGATCACGGCGCGTCCATTAAATTTGTCACCCGCGGCTAAGCTAAATGTCAAATAGTACTCACGGCCAATACTCGGATACGAATACGAGTATGGATAGTACACTCACACAGACGCACACAGGCACACACTCACTCACTCACTCTCGGAGAACAATAACAGCATCAATTTGACACGTACAGGCGCTAATGATGGGAATGACCAGCCAACTGAACGATCGAATCCGCTGGCGACGTCCTGCCCTGTCCTGTCCTGTCCTGCCTGGCCCTGTCCTGCCCCGTCTGGCGGAGACCGCTCAACATGCCCACAATTGAACCACCCAGGCTTAGTCCCTTCAGGAACTTTGACATCCTGTCGTTTCGAGCACCCCCAGCACCACTTTCCCCAACCCCAGTACCCAGTACCAGTACCAGTCCCAGATCTACTCTGCTCAGTTCTGTTCAGTTCTGTTCTGTCAGTTCCCGCCTGGTGTGAGGTGACGTTCTGAGAGTCGACGACTGCCAATTTAATTCCCATTGACAAAATGCACAATTGCCGGACACCATGCCGCTTTCCCCCCGCTCCGAATCCCATTTCCCTTTTGTTGGGAATGTAACCGTTCTTGTAATTGTGATTTCTGCCTGTGACAGCCACAGAGTCCCCTCCTCCTCCTCCTCCCCCTCCCCACACACACACACACTTGCTATTAATTATTTTAGAAAATCGCTTGTAATAACAATAAATTTATGCAACCCACTGGGGCAGACGTTCGTTCACGGCTTCCTTGGGCACCTCACAGGGGGAGAGCTCTCTCTCTCTCTCTCCTTGTCTCTCTCTCTCTGAAACCGCCAACAACTGTTCGATTTTCACGACATTCAAATATTTGTTCGGCCATTGCCAAGGCCAATGGAGAATTGTTACTTGTCGAACGAAATGCAATCAATGCAAATGTTTGCATTCGGCTCTTAGCTGTCTGACACGCCCCCGCGTGTCCCCCTCTCTCCTACCCTCTCCCGACAACAACCACTTTCAATTTAGACGCATATCGATTTAATAAATTTGCGTGCCGGCCCCGGCGACAATTTGATTGACAAGTAGAGCTCGTCCCCCCCGCCTCTCAGCCGCCTCAGCTCTCGAGCCAGCCAGTCAATTTAGCTGTTGGTTAGCCAGGTTTTTTCTCCATTTCTGTTGTTTATTTAACGTTTGTTCAGAGCCAATACACGGTCGACTGATACACATGACTGGGAGTGAAATGGCATGGGAAATTGGTTTGGTTTGGTTTTTAAGCCAATTTTGCTAGTGGAGCAATTACTCGGAAATTGCTTTAAAAAATGGGATATTCCATGGAGAGCAATCGAAAGCGTACTTGCTCCGTTGTTATCACCTACCTATTGAATTGCAATCTATCTGCTGGCTGGCAAATCCAATGATCATTGAGGGAACATTTTGGTTCCTTCGATTCCCATGGCTAAAACAGAAGACCGTTACATTCGAGGGGTTTCTGGCAAGACCCAAGACAACAGACCCACAACCCTGTATTAGAGTATTCCATAAATCAAATGCCATGCTACTGCGATCCAAGACCCATGGACAGCAAATTGTTAACATCCGGGTAATTTGAATAGAAATTCTGTTTCTGCGTCTATTTTTCCATTCGATACAATGGAAGGTGAGAGATGAAAATGGAAATAGACGCCGCCGCAGCGGCCGCCTCGGTGGCAATTAAAATAAGAATTCACCAAAAATATATGTATGTGCGTGTATATATTTAGGCGCGCTTAATTATGAGCCTGAGCCCGGGGGCATAATGAAGGTATTGAAAAGGCGTTGACATGCAACCGATAATTAAATACTGAACAAAAGAGCGGGAGACAGAGCCGGGCCCGACCCCGGCCCCGGCCCCGAGACAGTTCCCACATAATAAGGATTTAGCAATAAAAACACTTGGATATTATGTAAATGCATCGGGGGAGCGGGGTCGGGGTCGGGGAACCAGTACGTAGAATGCACCCACGGGACCGGGGTTAGGAGGTGGTGCGCACTGGCACTGACACTGGTAGTGGGACCTGGATCTGATCGGATCGCCGTCGTCGTTGTCGTGTCTGTGCATCTTGAGCGGGGACTGTGTGCCGTTAGATTCCCGAGCGGGAAACGTGTACCCGCACATAATGTGGAAGAACAGAAACTAAAGTGTCAACTTTTTGGGTTGTAAACGTTGCACCAACGGCCCACCCCTGCCACTGCCACTACCCCTGCCCCTGGCACTGCCAATAACTCCTCCGACATCCCCTCGGGCTCTCGGGCATTTGCTTTCTAATTTGGGCACACGCTCAGACCTCATCGAGGGGAAAACACACACAGCAACAACAAAAGGGCCACCAAAGTGTCGAGCGGGGAAATGGCATTTCCGTTTTTCACACAAGCATTCGAAAGCAATTTTTCAAAATTGAAATTCATTTCATATACTCACACACTCGCACCATTCGAGACCAGCAACCACGACAGTGTACGCTTCCAGTTCCATTATTCCTCCTCTGCCATCACACACTCGGTATCTGTGACAGCGGATCGGCGAATAAGATCGTTTGTGTCCGATAATAATACTGGTCTGTACGGGGAGCTTCGTACCGGGGACCGGGATCCGAGAGCAAGTGTTGAACAGAGTCGAACCCCTGGGGTGACAATTGTGTGGCCTGAGGGCGGGAGGGCGGCTGCTGCTATCTTAAAATTAGTTCTAGTTCTTTGGTAGTCTTCCCAAATCCGATGCGTAGTATTTCTATCAAAGTTCTAGCATCAAATTAAGGACATGCCAGAATCCCAACCCTCCCGAGTCGAACGATATTGTATGCCCAGATTGATAGAATCATAAACAACAACTGCGCTGCAATCATTTTCCAGCAAGCATCGAGTATTAGCCATAGCCTGAGTCATCCGGCAGTCGTTTGTGAGTCACCGCCCAACCGGCGGAAACTTTAACCCTTTGGCCCTCGGACCCGGCTAACTATCAAAGCCTCTCCAGGCTCAGTCCGTCAGCTTCATCGGTGGAAAGCTGCACAATATCCCATTCAAAGGCAGCCTGCTCCATCATCCACCCCACTCTCAGGGCCGGTCGGTCCCTTGGCAACCTCAAACAATGAACTCATAACTCAAGTGACACTTTTTAACTTGACTGCATTTCATCATGTGGCACATGAGCGCTTCTTCGTCTTGGTCTCAGTCTTGGTCCCAGTCTTGGTCTGCTTCTTGGGTCTTTCTTGCATGGGTCTCTTTTTGTTTTGTCCAACAATATTCAAATTGAGTTTTCCAGTGCAACTGCTTGCCCGCCACTGGATCTGGATCTGCTCCCTGCCTCTGGCTCTGCCACCAGCACCAACTCCAACTCCAACTCCAGCTCCATTTCCGTCTGCGACTGTAGTCATCCATCGTTGGAAAGTTTTTTGTGTTGCCTGGTATTTGTTAGTTGATAAAAGGCCAGGCCATTATATGCATGGCCGGGCTGCACAATTTTGAAGTGGGTAAAAATTTGTATGCATGTGGCTGCCATGACAACGCCCCGCCCTGTCCAGGCCCAACTACGACCGAACTTCATCTCCATCTCCATCTCCGACTTCGACCTTTCAATTCAAACAAGCAGCAAAGATTCTTTTTCAAATTGTCATTGCCTTGGCTTGGCTTGGCTTGGCCTGGCTTGGCCTGCCTCGGATTGGTTTGGTCCTTCAAAGAATTCTTGGCTTTCTTTTTTCAGGCAGTGTACAGATTTTGTTGTCTCATGTCGCTGGGGCTTGTCAACCTGCCCTGTGTGGCTACTCACTCTCCCAAACCCAATCCGCCAGATCCGAGAACCGAGACTAGCCCCATCCCCTCCTCCTCCTCCTCCTCCCATTCGCCGTCGTCAAGCATACGGGGAGCGGCTCAACCCCCATTGCAAGTGCATTGAACCGCTTTTGCCTTCCTCCAGTGCAGGCTGGCGGCGTTGATTTATGTAACATCTTCTATGGTTACATCGGCCCTCCATCTCCCATCCCTCCAGCTTCCATCTGGAGTCAGCCCTTCAGCCATCTCATCCGTCGCTTGTTGCCATTAAGCGCAGCTCATATGTTACCAATGGACCAGGCCGTGCCTGGCCGTGTCTGGCCGGGTCGGGAGAGAAAGAGAATCTCACACGTGAAATGATTTATTAGCGGTAATTGGTGTCACAGCGTTCCGAAGAAAAGGAAAGGATTGCCCCCCCGCATTTCTCTGTGTTCTCTGTGTGTTCTGTTCTCTGTTCTCTGTGTTCGCCCTGTCGTCTGTTCTTGTACTGCCTGCTTCGTACTGCCTTTTAATTATCTTGATTTCAAACTTATTAAAATTGACAAATGATTTTCGTAGACAACGCTGTGGTTTCTCTTAGGAAACAGGTTGTCAATGGCTGCTTCCTAGAACCCAGCCAACAGAGTTGATAAATCGTGGAATGCGTCAAGAGAGTTGACCCTCTATTGTAAACCATATTCTGTATACACATAAGTATACAGTTCTTGGCCCATCATTGTGGGATGCTTGGAGGTTTCTTTGAGTAAGGTTGGGCTAGGCTGGGACTGTCCCTAAGGTCATGTATCGATTGGAGTGCAGATAAGATAACCATGTGTGATCTTTTGTTCTTCTAGAATATTTCTCTTCTTTTTAATCCTGCTTTAGTGCAACTCGAAAACTTTTATTCATTAGACACCAGAGATGGGCAATCGTAGCTGTGATTCGATCGAGCTTAGTGATGTCCTGGCATCAGCTTGTGCTCCTTGAGGCACATGGTCACCTTGAAGGCCGTGTCGCAGTCGTTGGTGCCCTTCATGTCCTTGCAGGCATTCACTCCCGACGTGATCTCGTCCATCTTGTCCTTGATCTGCGGCACATTCTTCAGGGTGTCCAGCAGGGCCTGGGCATTGAACTGTCCGTTGACGAGATGGCCCTGCTTCTCCATGAGGCACTTGGTGTAGCACTTCAGGTTCTCCTTGGCAGTGCCCTGCATGCCGCTGGCCATGAACTCCTTCAGGTCCGCCTCGGTCACCTGGGTCGTCTGCATGCACTGTTGCATCAGCTGGCGAAAGTCCGGATCGCACTACATCGAATCGAGAGGGGATATATATAATAAGGACTCGAATTCGAATGCGACAGAGATTTGTCGTCCTACCTGAACCACAGCCAAAAGCATGGCCAGAGCAACACAGAAGAGAGTTGACTTCATTTTGTGTTTGGTTTGATTTTAGATCTAGTGGAGAACCGAAACTGTTGGAGGTCTGTTGGCCAGCTGGGGACTTTTATACCGGCTCCCAGAGCGCTCGCAGAGCACAATTAAAGCAATTAAAGTTTTTTGCTAGATAGCGGCCAGAATTTGATTACGCACAATGCACACAATTACTGCACAATAGAATCTGCCTTTTTTGATTGTAATTACACTCGATTATCAGTCCGCATTTGCCCTCTGGGACTCGCATGCGCGCCCCACACAAATCCATAAAGTTAGTCTCAATTAGTCGCCGGCAAAAACAAATCAATTATACATTTATTGTATTCATTCAGTTTGACAATTTTCGGCCTTTGTTTTGGCCATTCGCACATCCACAATTGATTCGCTGCCAATTGGCAGAGAGATCCCCAATTTACAAATTCGCATAATCAGACAAATATTTCTCAGTCTCGGTCCGTTTCGAATAATTTGCCAAATTATCAGAGCTCTCGCAACTGATTTGGGTCACAGCGTAGTGTTCTGCGTACTTAATATTAGATAAATTATAAATAGAACCGCAAACTCTCATACATACCTCAACAATTTCCATCTCTATCCTCGCTGTAGACTGGAAAATAAAGGGTTAATTAGTTCCACTACACAACGAAATCGATGAAATCGCACGTGGTTCCGATTTGCGTGCAGATTTCCATGCGATAGGACCAAATGATCGTGCACGAACGAACCCCTCGCATAATGAATGAATGTGGAATATTGTATAATTCTCATATAGGGAATGGTGATGCTAAAGTCGGGCTTAGAATCTGCGTTATTGAGTTTTACTTGTAGAAACACCAACGTGATTTATTCTCCATATTCATTTTCAGACATTTGCCATCCACCCAACAGATTGCACAAGTCCGCTGTGGACTATCTATAACAATTAAACATCCGTTAGCCCCCCCGTCCGAGCCATGATACAACAGACACATACATACACACATATGTGTGTACTGGGGGGTACATGTGTCTCGAGATGTCAGTGAGGTGATGGGGTTGGGTGGGGGGTAACAAATATAAAATACTCGTTGCTTGCATAATTCCTGGGTAAATTCAAATCAATAGACAAACAATAAGCTCTGGTTCGCAGGCCAACTGCCATTTACAGGTCTGAGGAAGCCATGTTGACAGGAGAAATAATTTATGCCTTTGTTATAAAATGCGCACCTGGCCCAGGCCCCCAGTCCTGGCTCAGCCACGCCCACACAGCCAATGCCTATGTCTCTGCCTCTGCCTCTGCCTGGCAAGTTCCTGGCAAGTTGTGTCTTTTTTTGCCGGGCCAAATGAGAAAAGGAGGCGACTGACTCGATGCGAGGAAGAGTTCCAATCAAAGTGGGACCAAGTCGGGGAGAAGTGGTTGACAAAAGGCCGAAACCGAGACCCGGCTGGATGGCTGCTAGTACTTGTCATTAGTCAGGGCGGAGGATAAGCAAAGGACATGGCCATAAAAAGGGCAATGTGAGGCGCCAGAGAGAAATGAAGAGAGAGAGAGAGAGAGAGAGAGGGATGGAAATCTACAGACGGCACAAGGTGTGTCCTGTGAATGAATTGCTGAGTAACCAATAATGAAGTAAAACTGTTCGAGTCGAGTCCTGGATGTGTCCTTGTGTAAGAACGATGGAGGAGAAAGCCGAGGAGAGACAGAACGACAGCCGGGCACAATTCACTGTCAGTTGCATTGTTTTGACCTGATTTACATGCCCCAGCCACCGATGAGATCCAGCTCCAGTTGAATTTCTATTAGAAATGGCAGTAGTCCCCTCTGTGGACTTTTATAGATTACAATGGTCACCGCACAAAAGCGATAGATGCACGAACTGGCACACACACACTTCCATTCCTATTCCTATTCCTGCTCCTACTCCTACTCCCACACCCACTCCGGCTCGTTCTTCTATCCCCGCTCCAGGCTGGCGATGGCGCCAGACGACGACTGCTACGATGACAGGACGAAACAAAGGCCAACGTTAATGAGCCAAAAGAATGGCGCGAGCCGTAACAAACGTGGCTAACTAAAGAGCGGGGCAAATTGTAAGAAAGCAGAACTGTGTCACAATGTTTTGACACACAGGGCAGCAGCAGCAGGATCCAGGACAGAGCAGAGCAGGAAAAAGGGAATAGCAGAGAAATGGAAGAGCAGTGGACAAAGGAACAACAGGAGCAGCGGCAGCAGCAGCAGCAGGACAACTGCCAGAGTCTGGAGCTAGTTAAGCAGCCAAAGACAAAGTTGATAAAATTAGATTTGTATGGTAAATAGTTTGTGGGATGGCAGGCTCTTCCTGCTGGCTGCTGGCTGCCGCCTGCCGCATGCCGCATGCCAGGGTCTGCGAGTGGCAAAGTTTAATAAATGTATAAAATTAATTAGCCAGTTGAATGTTCATTAACAGCTGGCAGCAGGAACAACTGACAACTCTATTTCGGGAGGGCGAGAGCCTCCTGCTGGCTCTCCTGCTCTTAAGCTTTAAGGCCGGGCCCAGTCCCAGTCCCAGTCCCACTGCCTGAGGAGCAGCTTTAAGCCCTATCGGCACCGGTACCGTATGTACCTTTGATGGTGATGGGGATGGATCTGGGCCCTGTTAGAGCCAGCCAGGGCAGCTGTCAAGCTGCCTCAATTAATTCTCAGCAGTCAGTCAATGAAATTTTGTTGTTTTCGGCTGCTCTCCCTCTATTCTGGCCTGGCATTTTCACACCTCCCGCCTCGCCTCAGCTTGCCTCGCTTCGATTCAGAGTCGACCTCCCGCTGGGCTCTGACCAGGAAAAAAGGGAAAAAGAATGAAAAGTGAAAACCCCCAAAAATGAATTTTGACCTTTCACAATTGCAAGCCACATGCGGCTCTTTGTTGGCTGCAACTTGCGTTTTACGCTTTGTGGCAAGTGACCACAAAAGGCCGGCCCAAAGGGAGATGCAGGGGATGGGACGGAGAGTACGAAATCTAAATTATATTTCGGACATTGTGGTAAAATAATTGGATTTTGAGGAATAATGCTGGGGTTATGTTTGAGGAGTACAGAAAGCATAGAGCGGAATGGAGAGGGGGGAGAATCAATTCTGAATGTTTATTGTGTTGTCAGTGGAGCCGTGCTGTTAGGATGTGGTTTTGTGGACAGGATATCTATGGATATTTAAAGTTATTTTGATTGAATCAATAAAACAATGAATGAAGCATTTTCTGGATGCAGGAGATTATTATGGTAATCCCACGTCTCCTCGCCAGACACCGTCCTAGAACTTTGTGTCTGCCCGCCTAGAAATCGGAATCTGTGTAATTTGCACTCGTCTATATTTTGGACAGCTATAATTGGAATCGGGATTCACGGCCCTTCAATGCCGTCGCCAGTCAATGGCTCCACACCACACCCCTCCCCACGCCGCCCAGTCGCACAGCCAGCACAACCGATGAAGGGAAAAATTCAAAATGCGAACGCACTGAGTTATTGAAATTAAGCATCAAGTGTCACGGCCAGGCACTGGCACTGGCACTGGCACAGGCGCTGCCACTGGCAGGGCGGAGGCCAATTCGCTGTCTTCGAATTGCGGCAGCGACAGGGGGCACGCACAAAAGCGCAAAAGTCCTTCCACATGCAGCAGCAACATGAGCAGGATTGGAAGTTTTGGAAAAAGAAATGAGAAAAAATGGATGCCTGACAAGTGGCAAGTGGCAAGAGAGCAAGGAATTTGAATTTGCGTGGAAGTTTTTTGGCAAAAATAAAGTCGGAGCAGAGGCAGCCGAAGACAATTGCCCGAGCAAATGAAATCAGACTCATGGATGGGCGATGAGTGGAGTGGGGATGCAGAAGGGCGGATTGGGAGGGGTTCTAAATACGAGTGCGTCCCCACACACACAAATACAATTTACATGCGTACGTGTGGCAGGGCCTGCCAGGGCCGGGGGCCAGGGGCAGGGGCAGAGACTCTGTGACATGTCCTTAGGATATTTGTATGCAAACAGGCAGGGCACAATGCTCTGAGCTCTGAAATCGATATGCGGGCGCGCGCCTCACAAGGAAGTTGCAGCTGAAGGAGCGGGCGACCGCCTCCACCTCCAACTCCAACTCCAGCACTCATCTCCTTATCCATCTGCCTCTCCATGAGCCGCATCTCTTCGACTGGCAGTTGACAGCCATGTGCAGCGGCGCAATGAAATGAAAAATGAAAAAATGGTGAGAAGGAGACCCAGACGGCGACGTTGCCTGCAGCTTCAACGACTCCCATGCGGAGTGTAAGGACCCGCGGCGACAGCGATGGCCCGCTGACAGGGACTACTACGAGACGTATGCATATATGTACATGTGTATGTATGCGTGCATGTGTCGGGGAGGGGAGAGGTACTGATATGTGATATTAGTTTGATCTATTGTGATTTCGTTCAGGGCTGCAAAGCGCTCATAGGGGAATGAGACATTGAATTTGCACAAACCTTACATATGTATCTTCAAAATCTCAGAGTAATACTTTAAAGGAGGACCAGTAATATAACAGATATACCCCTTCTAGAGTACCAAGGGATTACTGCCACAAATAGGTTAATAATACAACCAGAAGTATTATCTTTGGCAGTTAATAAACATTCAGCTATTTTATATAGACAAATCATTTCTGCATCATTTGATAGGTGAGTAGACTAGCCAAAAGGAGAGTATCATAACAGCTGCCTAATTTGAACCACCTAATAATGGATTTTCACAGGGAATTTCCATCATTTCCAATAAGAAACATGACTTTGCAATTTTCCACTGCAACACTTGGGAATTCCCGGGGGCAGGGGCTCCCCAGAAGCACTCGCTGAAAGTTCTCGAGAAGTGGTTGGCCCATCCCTGGTCTGGTTCTGGTTCTGGTCCCGCTGGTACAGTCTGCATCGGACTGATTATATCTGGCACTGTTGCTTGATTTGTTTTGCACACATTACCGATTGATTGTCTACGCCACGTACTGCTCTGCAGCACTGCTCTCGCTCTCCCTCTGCCTCCGCCTCCCGCATACGAGTATGACTTGCAACGGCAGGCGGCAGTTCGAGACGCAAGTACCCGTCACCCGTCACCATCTCGATTCTCGATTCCCGCTTCCCCCTGTTATGCTGGTGCGTCATTCGCTTCTTTTCGATTGTGCAACTTCGATAAGCAATTTTGAGCATCGTCTTTGTCCTCCTCCTCCTTCTCCTCCTCCCCAGCGATTGTTTCTGTCCCAGAGGCAGAGAAAGAGGCATGGCCAAGGCTTCTGCGTGTGCGTGTGCGAATGCGTGTGGCACCAACACGCAGATGTGATACTGATACTGATGCCAGTGCCGATGCCGATGGCCATGCCAGGACATCCCCTGCGATAGCCATCAAATTAAGGCCAGCCCAAATCAATGCAGATACGAGTAGTACCTAGTGCTGGCTCTGGCCTCGGGCCATCTTCATCTGCACACTCATCTCGATCTAACTATTCTCTGTTTTGGGAGCCTAATTGCCTGGCTTCTGGTCCGTTTGCCTCGCCCGAAACAGGTGCAAATGGTTATGAAGCATAGCACAGCCTGCATTAAACCCGAAGGAGAAATGCAAATGAAAACCTTTAAAACATGGCCAGCATAACCCGCCCGTACTTGCAGTGGAGTTACATGTCTGTAAAAGATGTTTTCTTTTCTTCATTGGGACCCTTCTCTTGCCCATATTTTATTGTAATTTCGGTTGTACTCGGACAGTAGCAAATTGGTTACAAACACAGCTGTCGACCCTTACGTGGCTATAAAGTAGAAGACAAAAGGGTTTTTCTGGCCAGCCCCAAAAAAACCAACAAAAAAACACATTAGATACGTGTGCCGGAGCAGGGCCATACGAACGGTGGCCGGTCAATAATGCGGTAGCTAAACGGTTTCGACATACCCCAAAACTCGATGGAATTCCATGGCCCAAATACCTTGGCATATGTGTGGTCAAATTAAAAGGGTTCGAAGGGATATCTATACGCAGTTATCTGCATCCGAAAAGGGTTTACAAAAATACCAAATAATATTCACCAATTGAAGTTCCGCAGAAGTTCCGCAACTATGTGAGTATTTGTGAGTGTTTGCGCTGTCAATCGTGGCAGCCTCTACTCTACATATTTGAATATATCAAAAACATTCTTCTGATTCGGCATTTCGGGAATGAAAGTTGAGAGACATTTGTCAGATGCCATTCCATTGCCTACGCAGCCGATCAAGCACCTGAACTATTTGCTTGGAGTAACTGTCCTCCGTTCCGTATCGATTCGAACTCTGAATCCGCGGCACTCTCCTTTGCAAAACAAAACCAAATATAAATATTCACCATCAGATGCTGACAACCGTTGTTAAAATACAACGAACAACTCTATTGAGACCCCGTTTCTGTTGGATCCATAGAAACATCTGTTTTTCTGTCATCGTCAGACCGACCCTGAAACAAATCGAGCCGCAGAAAGAAATGCATATACCTACATATGTACATGCGAGTGTGTACTCGGCTACATTTGTATATTCATCCAGCGTTCCTCGGGCATGGCATGGCATGGCATGGATTTCCTCCATGGATCGTCGTCTCCCCAGTTCTCCTTAGTTCTCTGAAGCTGATTGCGAATTGCAAATCGATGTGGACTGTGGAATAAAGGTAAACGTAAAACGTATAAACCGCACGGTAGGAAATTTGAATAAAATGCAATAAGACAAACACATGCATGATAATTTCAACCGGGCCCAGGCTAAAGACAACAATGCATCATTCCCTCAGTTCTCGGCCGGGGCACTGTCGGCACTTTGGGTTACGTTACGGTTACGTTATCCTTCCTGAATGTACACACATACATAGACTGTATACATATTCGAAATGTATACAGCTGTGTGTTTATTGTAGAAGTGTATGCAAAATACCCAACGCAGCTCGTGCGTGTAAGCTCGTGATGGTGATACACTAAAAACAACGCTGCTAAACAACCAAACCACAAAATACATCAAAATGATGCGGTTGCAAACTGATGCAGAAACAAGTTCTGAACTCCCCGTCGGCGGGTGGCGGCCGGAGCGGACAGAGCCAGAGCCCAGGGCACGGTACAATGAACCACTGTCGAAGTGGTTGACTGTTCAAGTGGTTGCCGAGTTGTGTTGGGTGCAAAAAGTTAGACAAATGTATTTGAGATTAGTGCTGGAGTGCAACGCAATGGGAATACCCATAGCCATACCGAGTTTTCAGATTTGTTGGGGCGCACAAAACATAAAGGGGTGGACCCAGTGGTGAATTGTATCTATCTATCTATAACTTTAAATTTAAATTGGTCAAAACTGACTTTCCGAATGCTAAAAGCTTGCACCAGATCAACTGCAACTAAAAATGGCTTTTGCTGGAAGAAGTACCTGAAACATTCAAACAACGTCCACTGTTTCGGTGACTTTTACCCATGATAAACCCCATTCAGAGGGAAAACCCCAAGTGGAGTCACATGCTACTTTTGGGGGCTGGCAGTGAACTGGCAAATGCAACTGTCTGACCTTTCGGTCTGTGAATTATGCATAGCTGGATAATTTATAACTTATGCGTGGCAGTGCCAACCCCCGAAACATTTTGCATGGTACGGGGGGAGGGGGGCAACATAGACAGGCGGAGACATAGACAGATGCACAGACAATGATTAGGGCCACACACAAACCTATTATTAACATGGCAGGCGCTGTCCACTCGGGTGGACAATTGCAATTGCCTGCCTGTAATTCTCAATTTAATTATAGTAATACACACACACACACACACTCAGACACTCTCTCTCGCTCTCTCTCTCCCTCTAGAGGAGGGGCTGGCTGGCCTAAGTGCAGATTCGAGCGCATTTGCACTTGGGCCAAGTTTTATGGCTCGGCTTTGAGACGACCCCTGTCTGAGAGAGATCTGAGGGACTGCCAGCCTGTGCGTAAATCAAATGCAAATGTCGAGAGCCCGTAGTGCAATGACAGCAGTGTCCTGGCTGACCCCCTGTCCTGTCCGAGAGCTGTCCTTATGTTTGTCCGCTTGTCTGCGGCTAGCTCCTCGCCATATTAATTATGCGGAAAGGCAGGAGAACCCACTTGTGATGCTCCCTGGCTGGGTTATATGTATCTGACTTTGGCATTAGTTTCAGCCCGGTCAACTTTTAGTTCTCATTTTCGCACGTAGCCCGTTGCCGATGCCGATGTCCGATGGCCGATGGCCGATGGCCGAACATATCGGATTCCGCAATCAAGGTGTGGGCCAGGCAGCAGGGGAGAAAATTATGCTCACGTAGGGAGTACGTGCTGTTGATTTGATGGTCAGTTAATTATTATTTTTTGTGTTTATAGAGTTGCGGCAGCAACACGGCAACACGGCTATGTGGTTTGGGGCAGGCCAGTACCACTGCCACTACCAGTACCAGAAACATAAGCAAAATGCTCTGGCTAATGTCTGATCTTGTGGCTGGGCATGTAGAGATTGCGCCCGTGCATGCTGGGGCTATGAAGCTATGAAGTGTCTCAGTCTCATAAAGGTGGCTGGAAATGACTAGCTGGAAAACTTCATATCTTGATAGCAGTAGTTGAGTAGACAGGAGGAACTCCTATAAGTGGAATTCCTGGCACCTTTAAATGCTTTCGAGATATTACATTTTAATCATACCAAATGGAGTATAGCGAAGAGTGTGCACTTTATGATCCCTTAACCCCCCCAACATTACAGTGCACTACAGCCCGGCACCGAAACGCTTTTTCGCTCATGATTAGGAAAGTTTTGTACCAGGGTTAATGTTAATTTGCGCTGCCAGCAAGGTCCTAATCCCTTCGTGGCCTGCGTCAATGCTATTCCCATTGAGCAGCGGATTGATGCCGCCAAATTTGTTTGATACGGCAGGAGCGGATCACGGCTTTGTTGGGCCCGTCTGAATACATATATGTGTAGATTTTATTCTGATCCCATTAAAGGGCAAAGTTCCTTTTGCGCAAAAGCGCAGATTATGTTTTTCTCTATGGTTTTCCTACTTTTGGGACCTTTAGAATCACTTTGCTTTAAAGTCCGCTCCAGTTTCCCGCATCGTGCTGTAATCAGGCAAAACGGGTGGGGGAGATGATGTTGGCCAAATCGCCGGCGCAATTCCGACGGGCAATGCCAATATTAATCAATTCTATATGGAGCGCAGCTCAGGCGGATCTAGAGGGACCAAAACCATCCCCAACTGGTTATCCTCTGCAGCAGCAACAGCAGCGGCGGCGGCGGCAGCAGCAAGTCGAAACTCATTTCGTGTTGCGACTTTTGATTATGATGATTATTACGCGTAATCGCCGCTACATGTGCTACATGCAGCGCCAAGGCCCCCTTCCACCATCCGATCCCCGCCCCTGGAGCTGGAGCTTATTGATGAGGTACGAAGCTGGCATAGCCCCCTGGCCGAACCGAAAGAGCCTGGGACACCTGTGTGTATATTATTATTACACATCGGACATGGCCAAGAGAAAAGGGCATGAGCAAGGGCAAGGGCATGGGTATGGGTATGGGCACGGGCAATGGGAATTGGAATTCGGATGGACAGGGGCATGGGCACTGGGCACTGGGCAATGGGCAGACGAATTTAAGCGAGCTACTCGAACACACGATGACGCTGTAAGTGAAGACTAATGTGGGTCCACGGTATTCAACAGCCGCAGTCAATTGAGTAGAACCATCGCGAGTAACAGTTCTGGAATACGAATGTATGAATCAAACATATACAGAGTACAGTAGAGAAGTTCCCTTTTGGTTCCATTCGAATGAACGCTGCTGTTGCTGGTGCATCTTACATACAAGCTTGCAAGCAGACTCGCTGACCGTCTGACGTAACAACAAGTTAACAAGATAATGACAGTAGCGACGGCACACCGGACGAACCAGACCAGCCCATTCAGCCCAATCCTGTCCTGTTCTGTCCCATCCAGCCAACATAGTCAGCGTGGTCGTGGTCGAGGTCTTGGTCGGTCCCCCGTCCCCCCTATTCTGGACAAGGTTCGCGTCCCGCTCTGTTATTTAGTCGAAGGTAGGTGTGGATCGGATCCGTATACCTTTGTGTTTGTGTGTGAGAGTGAGTGACGTGCCGTGCGCATAAGTGACTGATGGCCGGCGACGTCCAGGTCCCGGCCCCCTTTCTTTATGCTGGAGCTGCCTTTTCCTCTCCCTCCTCTCCTCTCCGCTCCTCTCCATCCGCATCATCCGCGGTTGCTGTCGGCCAAAGACCATAATCAAGTATGCTAAAAAGACGCGCTAACCAAAAGGAAATTGAAATGAAATATAAAGAGTGTGTGTATGTGAGTGTGTTTGTGTGGGTCTGTCTGGTGGGGGGACAGAGAGAGAGAGAGAGAGAGTATGTTGTGTGTGTGCGTTCCTTGGGTGACCACTCAAATGCGTCTCGGTATAGGTGAGTGCTATAGTTTGCTCTTTTGTGGTATTTCGCACCTGGAGCGGCGGCTGCTCACCTTGTTAAGCAGAGCGTCGTTAACACTTGAGGTATTCTCTTCTGGTTTTTCTGGTGGTGGTGCTGCTGCTGCTGCTCCTGGCACTCTTCCTGCTTCACCCCGTTCCTCTCCAGCCACTGGAGCACTGGCCGACAAGCTCATTAGCCTCATAATTAGCTTTCGTTATGCTGTTCGTGTATTAATTAGAAGTTATTGCTGCGTCCAGGCGCCGTGCACGAAACCCACTCAACACTCGCCCCGCCAGCGAGTGAATGTGGGCTGTGGCAGCAGAGGGGCAGAAGGGGGGGCCTCTTCACTGCTTCATTGCATTTTAAACCACTCATCAAGCTAGTTTTCCCTCTCGTCAGCCTTTTTACCCGACTGTTTTGCTCGCCTTTGTTCTGGTGCTTTTTTACTGCTGCTGCTGCTGCTGCAGCTACTTCTGGCCACGGCTAATGCAGAGATAATGATGCTGTGGCTTTGATCGATTTGATAACAATTTAATTTCGAGTGCACGCTCATGCTTTTCCCCACATTATTGCATTTTCCACTAGAGTCTTACAATGTGGTGTGCAGGGCACGTAGGCAGATTAGCCCATAGCTGGTGAAGGGCTGAGGGGAACGCGAATGGGAAAGGGGGAGGGAAATGGGGAATGGGGCGACGAAGACTGATTGCGTTCCCAAGTGCAATACATATTTGGTTAGACTAATGGTTCATGGTGACACCCCGCATAAGGATGGGCCCCCATAAACAGAGGAAATTCAGAATAAAGCTGTCCTGCTCCCAGAAGAGAATTAAAGAGAGAGTGAGAGAGAGAGGGGGAGCGAGAGGTGTGTGCCCCAGCGGTGCACGTGAGTGTGGATTAAATGAGGTATTCACTCTGCCATATATGGAGTTCTGCGTACTATCCTTTGCTCCATTATACGCACGCATCGTGGCTTTGATTTATATTTATTTACGGTAATAGGAATAATAATGAATGCCTTCTAAATCGCATACTAGATTGCAGCATTGTAAGTTTCTTTATCGTATGAATCGTTCTTTAAAATACTGCACTTAAAGCCATGAATATCCACATTGAGGGTATATGTATGTACATTGAGTTATGTATCATGTTCATAATCTTTTTAAGCTGATTTAAATATTATTTCTGCATCGAAGCTGGCTCCATTCAGTTCGTGATAGAGTTTCCTGGAACTTTTAATTCATTTGGAAAGTTGGAAATTTTCTCTTATTTGAATCTCGGATAATAAACACAACAAATCTGCAATCCCCGAGAGCTGGGGGCAAACAAACAATGGGCCGGAGGCACAGCCGACAAAAAATGCTGAGTAAACCTTATTAAAAAGGGATAACGGCGTACGAGCAACGCTAATGACAACGCTCATGGGTGTGGACTTGGAATTGAATGGGGATGGGCGAATGGATGGGTGTGGACGGATTGCCAACACACACACACGTCACTCAGCCACGACATCCTTCCGGGAGCAACAAAGGGTCGGTACGGCAGGGATCGGGCCTGGTCCTCGTACTCGTCCTTGTCCTGGGCTTAACGCTGTTAATGACCAAGGGCAACAGCGGCATCGCCCTCAACCTCGGCCCAGACACTCCGCATCCTCCAGGCTTCATGTTATTACGTGTGCTCACGAGCAATCGAGGATGCAATGTCATACGTCAGCAGAAGGTGAGTCAAATCAGCGGCCGGGCCGAGGCAGGGTTAAACAGGAATACACAAGTCAACAAAGTTTGGATCTGATTGAAAATCATTGTGCAATGTCATATACTCGTACGAGTGCTTAATATCCGTGACACAGCCACAGGACGGAGGCAAACCGTGCTGGAGGAGGAGAGTATTTCTGAGAACAAAAACTGCTGCATAATGTTTATTTGCCCGAGCAAAAGAAATTTATGTGCTCGGAGAGCGTTTAGGACGTCTGGTTGGGGGGTACTAAAAAACTTTTGCTCAAGAAATCTGCGACGCAAAGGGTTGGAAGGACATTGGTCCCGGCTTCCACTCGGGCAGCTGGCAGCACCCTGCTGTGGATAAATCTGCGTAGCAAATGCAACTTAATTAAATTTCCAAATACTTTCTCCGCTCAGGAGCTGGGATGCAAAATGCTGCTTGCTGTTAATTACGAAATTGTGAAACTCAAAGTTCAAACTGCAATTTGTATTCATTTGTAAGCCGCCAGAGCCATTAAATTTGTAAACCGCCAGAGCCGCTGGCAAAATTATATATTAATGCGGGCAGGCGGGCGGTCGGGCGGACGTCTGTCTGTCTATCATGGCGGACACCTTTGCGGACACACCCCACCTCCAGGCGCCCAGCCCCGCGCAGTCACCCACATAATTTAAATGCATTTCCTTTTGCGCATTAATTTCCTAAGCTTTTTTGCATACGAAAATCCCGCACAAAACTGCGTTCGATGTAATCCCATGAGCTTTAAAGTCACGTGTGTGCCCCGCCCGGGGGCATGTCTGTTTCTGTGTGCGCTCTTGCCACAATCCAACCTTCCTCTCTGGGGCCGGGGGACAGCTGCAGGAGGCAGCACAACGCACAACAAAAGCATCGCCGTAGCTGGATTTGTTTTTGTATTCGCATGTTATAAATGTATTTGTTTATCCCCCTCTAATTTTCACTGCAAGCGAAAATGTATCCACAAAAAAAGAGAGTGCTACATAGAGATGGGGAAATTGGTGTCCTCGCGGCTCTCCCCTTGGTCTGGTCTCCTCTCTTTGGCTTTTTGTATGCTTTTTGTAAAGTTTTCGTTACATTAATTGTCCTGCATGCAGTTCGCTTTAGGGGAGCCCCTATATTCAGCAGACGCGCTCTGAATTTTTCATATAGGATGCATTGTGTATCGCGAACAATGACTTTCACTTGCCGCAGGATCAACGGACAGTCTGTGCAACAAATTGAAAGCTCAAACAAACATACATACTTTCATTTGTATGTATACAAATTTAAATTTAATTTAAATTGAAATCACATCCAAACCTCAAATAAAGTCAAAATGGTCTACATAATTTTTGAGATTTTTTAATTTAAATGAAATTTCCTTCACATAATTCAAAGTTATTTTAGTCAAATAAACAAAAAATAAATATAGATTTCAAGCGCAGAAGAAAAATAAACAAAAAGTTTGTTTTCGCCCAACGTGGGGCTCGAACCCACGACCCTGAGATTAAGAGTCTCATGCTCTACCGACTGAGCTAGCCGGGCTGTTGTACGCTCAAAGGCAAATGCTCAACAGCAACTCAGACAAAGGTGTGAATGCTGCCATTTCTGCTCTTGGCAGTTGTTAACAGTTGCCTATTTTTAGAACTTATCGAGGAATTTACGAGTATTTTGGGATTACGAGTGGGTGGGTAATACCTGTGTAGGTTTGCTTGTTGATAAACTATTTCATTACAAAGTCGTGTGTGTGTGTGTGTGTGTGTATGAAAACATATTTTATAGATAGATTATGGTATTAAATCATATATATCTTATTTCGTCCAGAGTCCAAGGTTTTGGTTGTCTTTTTATCTCTTTGTTGTTGAACTCTAACCCTAGGTGGGTCCACATTTGATAATTATCCGAATTCCTATGTTCTGTGGTTCCTCTTCCCAAGCCATAGTTGCGACTCATTCACAAAGAAATACTATTCGAAATGAGTTGGTTTCATTCATCAGCACATTACAAGCTCGACAGCCATGTCAGAAATATCATTACAATTCTGTTCCGTTTCTCAGGCTCCTTTAGAACAGCTCGCACACACACACACACAAAGAAATATCATGGGTGGAAACATCATGCGTGGAAAATGGTTATTCATAATCATTTGTTACGCTTAATTGTTGTCTTTGCGGTTTACCTCTCGGCTGCTTTGTGTGCTGACCGCAAATTGTTTTTAAATTCATTTCTCGGTCCCAGACAGTGGGGCGGCAAACACAAAAGCCGAACGGGCAGTCAAAGTCTGAGAATTTTTGATTATTGTCATTATTGGGGCAGAAGTGTGAGCGTAGTAGAGTTGAAAACGTTTAGCGAGATGTTTCCCATGAAAAGGGCATGAAAAGCGCGCCTCAACTCATTCCTAGTCCCGCCTTGGATTCGGGTCTTTTATGACTATTTGCTGTTTATTTTTGTTGAAATTTAAATCCGCACGCGTTCGACACTGGCGGATAATACGGTCTCGGTCTTGGTCTGGGTCTGGGTCTCGCTCTGGTTTATTATCCTTTGCCGACACTTTTTTATGAGTTAAGCCAGACGCGGCTTATCTATGTGACAATGCGGTAGGCACCACCAGAAAGAGCCGTCGAAATGGTTAAGGATTGTCCTTTATTGCCAGGCCTACAGCCAGGCACAGGCACAGCCCACCAAACAACCGGCAGTCGCTTCATTCATAAATAAATTAAATAAAAATATTTTTTCAAGCCGCAAGCCATGCAACAATAACAAATAAGCGATGCGCGGAGCGAGAGGATAAAGAACGCAACCGACGCGAAGCGATGAGACGAGACGCGTGGAGAGGAGAGGAGAAGGGAAGAAATCTGCATAATGAAGCGTAATACGCAAATGGTGTGGAGTTCTGATTGGGCTCGGATTCTGAGCCCCGTGTTGAGGAAGGCTGGGCTCAGGCTTCCCTGGCAACGAAGGGAGTACGTCCTGGCTGAGGACGACATGAGGGCACAGTTTAATATGGTTGAAGTGCGTTTTATTCATCCCAGATCCCCAATCGTCGTGGCATGAAAGGTAAGAGCTATAATTACTCAGGCCAAAAGGAACTGGCAATTCGAGAGATATGAGTAATAATGGGGAGACTGACAATAATATGACAGAGGAAACTCCCCAGAAATGGTACAGTTAAAGTGTAAGTACTGGTAGGGAAAATTTCAAAGATATATGGGTTTGCTCCCCATTTTATTATTTCACAAAAAGATTCACTCGTTTATTAACCTAAAGCTCGTTCCAATCAATTACGTGCCTCTGTGGACCATAAAAAAATTGAGTCGTTTCCGAAAAGAAACTTTATAATTCCTTTTATAGATCCGCAACAAGCGCATATTTCAATAATGGCTCCCCCACTTCCCCCCGCTTCCTTAGACCCATACCCATACGCCCCTTGAAGTTATTAAAAGATTTGTGGCGCTCTGGTCAGGGGTCAATGGGAACCACCCCGAAGGAATGAATGAATGAATCGAAATTTCCGCATTTCCGTTTGGCCCCCACTTTCAAATCCATTGCCGATATTGGACAGCCCCTGGATTCGGTACGGCTCTTTGGCAGCATTTTGTTTGGGCGTGTTAAAAGTTAAAATAAATCAAACAGCCATAAATTTGCCGCTTTCGGCAATATGTGGGGAATTCGATACGTTCATCAAATGTAAAAGGGTTCAGGCGATGCGTTTGCTATCTATCAATAAATGTCTCTATATGCCGCCCCACCCAAACACACACACACACACACACACAAACACACATATTTTATCGGCGAAAGGACAGCAGCAGCAGCAGGACCCATAGCAGACGACGATACGCATCCCTTGCCCGTCCTGTCTGTCTGGAGTGTCGACTACCCCACACCCATTTAGCGCACTTGCCGGGCATAGAAATCACCCAAAGTGGGGCTTATGAAAAATATGGCGCAAAGGGGTTAAATGACGTATGCATTGCTGCCATTTCTCTTCTCTTGCCAAAGAGCTGGCTACTGGCTGCTGCCTGCTGGCTGCTTCCTGATGGCTCTTCATTTGCCTGCCGATGTCTTAGTTACCCAAAACCGGAAGCTCCGAATATATCATAGCCCCATCAGGCCGTCTGCGGGAGTTGTGTTGTTTGCTTTTTATGAGTAGTGGCCAGAAGGACATACAAAAAATGTGATCAATCGCGCCTGGAGTAGAGGTAGAGGTGGAGGTTGTAGACGTTGAGAATAAATGTTAAGCCATTTGCAGTCTTAGGTGAGGGAAATTGTGATCTTCCCCAAAGTGGAATGGAATGATGAGGGCAATGGATAGGAAACTAAGCTGGAGAATGGAGAATGGAGTTTGGCGTTTGGCTTTGGCCTGCCTAATATCTATAGTTTGCACTGATTAATGCCAGCAATTGGTGCAGATATTTCATTTAAATTATACATAAGCAGAGAGGCTGGGTAAATAGGAATACGCCCCTCACGAGTGGCCGAGCATCCCCCCAGGGGAGGGCAGAAGCAGAGCCAGAGCCACTCCAATAAAATGTATTGTACGAGTGTCTGATTAACAGAGCAACCGCAAAACAATTTAATACTAAAACCCAAACCACATGCCCGGGCACGCGTTCCATTCCTTTTTTTTCCCAGACCCCAGTCCCAGAAAGGGAGTTGGCGAGCGACCCACCATGCCACATGCCTGATAAATGCACAAAATCTGCAACAAACTGTTGAGAACACGCGCTATCCGACAGATCGCACTGGGGTTCGGGGTAGGTACAGCCTCAAGGGTATAGAATTACAATTTGGAACCGAGAACCGACTGCGTGATTCGTCCTTTTGACAAATCGCCTGCTCGAGTCGAGTTACCAGATCCGAAGATTCCGATTTTGATTCCGAACAACAGATTAGCATTGTGCCAGGGCGCTGCCCACAAATTTGTGCATTTCCTATGCCAGGTGAGAGTCGGGAAAAGGGAACCGAACCCCATCCAGAGCCAGTCATGTCGAGCCAAAACCTCAATAACAATAAAGGAGAGGCATAAATCTAACCGGAAAACAATGCGGGGAGAAAGGATAATTTCGAAAAACCATTAATGGGCCGCGCACATTTACATTCTGTTGTGACAGGCGGCAGGCAAATGAGCCAGGACAGACACATGGCTGGAGTCGGTTGGGTTCTGCCGGTTATGGGTATGTGTATGGGTGACAGAAACTGCAGGAAACGCAAGCTGCAGTCAAAGAACTCCACTCCACTCGACTCGACTCGACTCTTGGTCCTCTCACTGGCACGTTGTCCTTGCCGGTTCGTCTGGTCGTTTGGCTGTCGTTGGTCTGTCATTTGCATGGACGGAACTTCATAGATCGATTCTGAATTCCGGGAAATCGCTGACATTGTCCTGCCTGCATAAATCATGCCTTGGCGGTAAGTACTGGCGGCCGCGACCTGCGAAAGGCTAAAACTGTCGAATGCTGCACAGAGACTTCTTAGGAACTCCGTTGCACCCCTGGAAGTGCCTGAAACAATTGTTCCCATTCCTCTTTTCTGTAAGTTTTCCATATTTAATTGCATGACAAGAGCTTAGCAACCATAGACAAGGCGTCTAATCAAATCAGGGCCCAGGACCAGCATCGGCGGGACTTAATCGCTTGATAGGCTTACGGGCAGGCATCGCGGAAATGCGCAACGCGCCTCCACGAAATCGTTGACATCAAAGGCATTTCCGTTTCCCAGTTAATAAATGGCCAGCGAGCAAACGGAATTGTTATTTATGGCATTATGCCAATAAGACGCAGGCTAATTTAGTAGCCGCGTGCCCCCAAAAATGTAGGAAATAAGAACCCACGAAACATACGAAACGCACTCTTCATAGAGACACAGATATGGGATTGTGAAATGCGTTTCATTTTTAATCCAATTTGCATATAAAACGACACAAAGCCCGCTAAATGCAACCCTTAATAAGTCACCAAGGGACTGATGGGCGGCGGTCGCTTTGCGAGCACTTGAGAATATTGTGTAAATCCCATCGCAACCCACCACCGCACCGCACCGCACCGCACCAAACCACCGCCAGGAGACAGCCGTTCCACCACTTTACAATTGTCAAGGTTGGGTTTTCGTTTTATTCCTCTACTGAACTGCCGCTCTCTGCTGCCCCTGCTCCGCCCCTCCATTGTCAACTATAAATATGTCAAAGTTTCTGGTTACCATGGCCCATTGGTTCAACATCCACCCCAGAGCAGCAGAACAGGCCAGCCAGCCAGCCCTAAGCGAGCTCTGTTCTTCCAAATTTTTAAGTATTGTCAATATTAGTAAATATTAAAAAGTGCACAGGGAAGGGAATTTCCTGTGGGGGTTGTTGCCCCCCTGCTCCAGGAAATTTCTGTAAATTTCTGTAAGCCGCAAGTATTACAGGCCCGGGCCGGGCTGGGCGGGGGGCATTACCCTTCTCCGATCGCAGTGAATGCCAATTTTTCACTTTCCTATGCAATTTGTGTAATTTTTTATTAAAGACATTAGTCAAATAAGTGCGTATACGGTGGGACGGTGATCTGGTTCTCACATGACGCCGCCGGGCATTAATCTGAAATGGCAAACGCCCTCGCCAGGGCAACCAGAGCTTCCACACCGACCCACCCACCCGCCAGCCCTGCCAGCAACCCACCGACCCATTCATTTTGGGCGACCCACCGTGTGCGTCATTTGTTACATTTATTACATATTTTACTTTTTTACTCGACCCTGTTTTCGATCTAAACGGATTTGGTTACCCGGCACCCACACCCCACAATCGCCTTTGGCCTCGGAGAAAATTAAACTTTTCGCTTCGCTTTTGTACGGAGTGGAAAAACATTTGATGCACTTATGACGCCGCCCGTTCAGCCGTTCAACCACCCCACCAAAACCACCACTACCCCTATTTTTGTTTGGCATTGACTTCCGCCAGCTCGGACCGAGCCCAGTTTTTATTGGCTTCATTTCTAGTTACTCAGCTGTTTCAGTTTTTCTTTTGTGAGGATTTTTTTTCTTTTTGGAGGAGTAGAAGGGTGCTTTGATGGGCAGTTGCAACAGCGAATGTTGCAGGGGTTAGTCTGGAAGGATGGTGGGTATCTGGATCTGTTATTGTTGTCACGATTTTCGCATATTTCATAAATTCGGGCAGATTGCTAATTTGTGCTCTAAATTTGTGCAAATGCGGAAATATTTGGTTAGGGCTTTGGGTGGGATTCTCACTGTGCACCATTATTGAATTTATTGGCTACTATTTATCAAATTGGATTTTCAAATGGGATTTCGGCAAGGATTGAGCTTGCATATTCCAGAGCGTATGGTGTGGTGTGGTGTGCTGTATGCGCTTGTGGTTTAAAAGATTGAAAGTTGGGCAAACAGAAGCAGAAATTGAAATTATTTGACAGCTGCGGATAGTTAGTTGAGCTTCATTCGATTTATGATACTCTGATTCCATCCATGGGAATCGCACTCATACTCTCCCTGCTATTTACATTGGTTCCCGCTTATTGCCCCAATTGACCGAAGGATTCGACTCACTCTTGATAGCTCTGTGTCCATGGGATACTTGACAGACAGACAGACAGACAGACAGTCGAGTGCCGGCAAGAGTGACTTTTTCGATGATTATGGGGCACACGGAGAGCGTGTGATTAGCTCAATTTAACAGTTGCACGTATCACGTTTATTGGTTCTCTGCCCCCAGCTTCCAGTGTTCCAAAAAATAATGACATAACTATAGTTATATATGTATATACATATATCAACAAATGTCGTATCCCTCTGTGTGTTTACCTTCGGCTCTGGCTTCCAGTTGGACTATTAAACTAATTTCCAGTTGTCATTGACGAGCACGCACACGGCAGTTCCTGCTCTTGACTATCTCCCGCTCCCGTCCAGAGCAGTCCACTTACATTTCTCAGTACCATTCAGAAGCCAGTCAAACACAGTGCACGCACACAAAGCCCTAGCCCTGACTCCCAGTAAACTTCCATCTGCCCTGCAGCCACAAACTAAAACCTGTAGTCGGATATGTCCCCTCCCCCTCCCCCTTCCGCTACGCTCCTTCTGATGCACCTTGCCTGCAGTAGGGTTCTGTATCCGGTTTCCTCTGCCAGCACTGTGGATGACTCGACCTCCATGCAAATGAATCCGATTCGACTCGACTCGACTCGACTCTGCTGCAGGATGTGTCAGGCAACTTTGACTCGCTGGCTGGCAGCAGTCGCTCTATCCCCTGCCTCGTAGGCATTTTTGCCCAGATTCCATATTTACTGTCAATGTTAATTGCTCAGAATTGCACTAAAGTGTTGACTCTTGTGCCGCACAGGAAACTGGCATGCCATGGCATGGCCTGGTGGCCTGGCCTGGCATGCAAGTGCTGAATTCTGAATACTGATTGCTGAATCCAAAGTTCATGACCCATGTGTTCTCTGGTCGGTGGTCTCTGGTCTCTAGTCTCTGGTCTGAGGTGTCCTCTCTTCGAATTGTGCGACTATTTGATGGCAAAGCAAAGCAATGCAGAGTCTTGTGTTGCCATAGAGAGAATTTTAAAAACGAAATTAATTTTCCAAGTGCCAGCCTGAGTGCCCTAATCCCTATGCTTAAGCCTACTTTCCACTTTCCAAGATCTTTTTGAGGAGCATCAGCCAGCCCTTGGGTGTCTTGCGCTCAGCAGGATGCTGCTCTTGGGAAAGCAGAGGACATATAACAGAGAACAGAGAAGATGTCATTTACTCAACAATTTCTCAGTTACTTTCCGGGGAATCATTTGCTACTTAAGGCGGCAACACATGTCGGCTTAAGCATCCTTTGGAAAACGCCCAGCCAGGGACATGTGGCACACATTTCATCCTCGTTCTTGTTCCCATTCCCATTCCCGTTCTCATTGTCACTGTCAAATGTCGCCTTAGTCTCGTCTTACGCGCTGTGTTAATTATACTAATTGCACTAAATCACTTGAAAATCACTTGAAAATTTCGAAGAGAGTGCCGTAAAAAATGGATACTGAAATTAGGGCGTAGCACATTTCGCCCTGGTTCCTTATGAGGCCAACAAATGTCGGCGCGGGCTGTGAGAAAATGCTGGAAATGCTCTGCTCTGGTGAAATTCTAGCCAGGTTCTGGCTCTGGGTTCCTCGCATGTGGTACATCGGAATAAATTACAGAATCTCCGCATATGGTTAGGTGGGTTAATAATATGGAAAACAGAATCAGATCTGGCTCATGTAAGCATTATTAATGATTGAGGCCGATGCCAAGTCCAGGCTGTTGCCGGAACGCCCAGATTGATATTGAGAAATGCGAGGAGTCGTGGAAAACCCATTATACAATATGGAGCACCACGTCTGTAAGCCCCTGTTTGTCCTCAGAGGGAGGCATGGGCTATGAATGGTAACAATGGATCCCCAGGAGCATTGAAGAGATTCCAAGCGTAGCACATCCCTTTTGGTGCACACTACTCGACGCATCTTAGCGTCGTCTCCCCGCCCCACCCTTTGCTTCACTTTGATGCATTCCGTATGCATATTCATCAACCCTCGATGGGCCCGTCAGGACTAGCCGATGCAACCTGTTCTTCCTGCCCGCTCCCAGTTCTCGTGGCCGGCTGCATTTTCGCAGAATTCATACCAATTTGCGCGAGAGGGCTATAACAATAACCCACATCAATACGGCGGCACGTAGATGCCACGCACGTGGTAAAGGACGTGGCAGGGACAGCGACAGGACCCCCTGCCTGTTGCCTGCTGCCTGCGACAAACAAGGTGAGTGGGCTGGTAGGGCAGCGGGGAGTGCAATCAGCAGAGATGTGCATGACCGACAATCCCATCCCCCAACCCCACTCGGCGCAACCCCATCGCCGCAGTGCCACCCCCATCCGTAAGCCGTTGCACGCGTGTCCACGCCACACGCGCGGCATCTTTGAGAGCTGTGTGTATGTGTGTGTGGAAACTGGGCCTGTTCCTGCTCCCTTTCTAGCACTCTCTCCACCCACTGTTCCTCTCATTATATTTGTGCACTGACTTTGCACATGCCCAAAACTGGAGTCGTCTTTCCTATTTGCACAAGTGTTGCGTTCCGTTCCGTTCGTTCGTTCCCATTCGATCCGATCCAGGGCTCTTTGAACAACAATAAAAGAGATTAATAGACATGCGGGAGCGTAGCACTGCAGAAGGGGTAGTGGTGGGGGTAGGGGTGGGGGTAAGCTGCCAAGCCACATCCAATAATTGGTGCCTAAAAGGCCTGCATATTTGTCTGGCTGGCCCTGGCAGTGGGTGGAAACAGAGCACATACAAAGGACCTCGACTCCGGTCCAGGCACAATGATCGATCTGTAAAATATTTCAATTTAATGAATTGCCTGCCAGCAAAGGGTTGAGACGACGGGGGTCCTCACAGTGGTTAGATCTGATGAAAAATGCATCAGAAAATGATGTCAGTTTATTATCTTTACAGTAATGGGAGACTGCTTTGTGAGTATAATAAAAATCTATAAAAAAAACTACTATTACGATCATTCGATTGCAGAAATTCCTTCATTTAAAAGCACCCTTTTGTTATAGGTTAATTTTGTCGCTTAAATATACAATTTGTCCCACTGTCGCATGTGGTTTGCCCGCTTAGAGATCTCTGGGGCACGCATTAACTGTAACTTTAACGCGCTTATCGCTATTAATGAACAAATATGCAACTCAAGTACATCAAATCGGACTGAAGGATACGAGAGAGGTCCCTGGGAGAGAGATGGGATATCGAATGATGAGAGAGATGAGAATGCTGTGAAAGGCAAGGATTCGGAGAATGATGATGATGATGGCTTTGGTGGTTGCTGCGGTATGTCAATCAAATCATCTCGGCAAGGGTTACCAAAAGCCAAGACGCCTCAAGTGCCACTCGTCATTGGGCTGATAAGAAGCAGACACAATGCCCACCCCCATGGCAAGCTTCAAATTTCCACTCCCGCTTGCCCCAGCCCCAGTCCCAGTCTCAGCCACAGTCGCAGCCTTAGCCTTAGCGCTTTCCCCCTTTCTATCCGCCTCCTTTGCCTTCAGTTGTCAGATATGACAGTTAAATATAGACGCTCGAGTGCCTGCACGAATTTTCCTTTTACCTGGCAGACGCATTTTTAATTTCACTTTTTCGCCCGTTTTCCACTTTCCACCACTTTGCACATAATTTAGTCATTTCATTTGAAATGCCCATCCCTGCCGCTGTCCCTGTCCCCGTCCCCGTGCCCGTCTCCCTCTCTGGTCCACTCTCTGTGCACGATCTGTCAAATGTCAAATGCATGTCAAAGGCAACATGTCAGAGCCATTTCCAACGCTTTTCTCTCTTTATTTTTTGAGCTCTCCTTTCGTTTTTCCCATTTCCATTTCTATAGTTGGCCCAGGCGTTAAATGTATTGGACAGCAGCGTCTGTTCCGTCTGGGACTCGTCGTCGTCCCGTCGCTGCCACTTTGTCTGGGTTCCGCTGCTGGGCTCTAGTTCCCGCCTGTCCTGATCCTGTTCCTGTGTTCCCGTTCTCGACCCTCCGCTAAAGGCGGCCATCCTGGATCCTGGGGTGGTTGATTGTCATTTTTTGCGTTGCGGCAATTTGCGGCTTTTGATTAAAAAATACACACACCAAAAATCCACCAAGGGAATAATGCGACTCTTGTTGCTGTGTTGTTCTCTCAAATGGCTTTTGCATTTTTGGGTTCTGATATTTCGATGGTTTTTTTCTTCGTTTTTTTTGTATTTTGTGGTGTCTCCCGTTATGGTTGTCATTTGTGTCGTAACCTCTATGCAGGCTGAATATTGGCGTGGTTTAATTTTCCCAAAGTGTCGGCTGGATGGCTAGTGAAAATTCCAGTCCGGGTTGCCAGGCCAGTAAGGATTGATGGAAAACATAACAGAACCACAGTAACCTGTGGATCTACGTTGTGCCCTGCCATCTTTAGAGTTCTGTTTTGCCCTGTCCCTTGGCGAATCGCCCTCAGATCATAATCTTTTCAATTTCCCCAGCCGCCAGGCCCCTAATAAACTTGATGTTCTGGAGCATGTGATCATATTTTACATACCATTTACTTTCATTGACACACCATGGCCTGTCGGCACAGCTGTTACCATTTCCATGGTGCAGCAGAGTCTTCAGAGCCATGTGTTTTGAGGGCTTGTCAGTGCTCTAATTGCTCCTACCACAGAGCATCCATAACATTAATCACGGAACTCACTCTCAAATGCTCGGCTCAAATGCTGCAGAAAAAATTGCAGAAATTGGAAATCACAGTCATTTGGCTGAGCGATAGAGACCAGCTCCAGCTCCAGGTCCTGCCAGCACCGAGCACCGAGAAGTCAACCCCGTCCGTCCGGCTGTGGCATTTGAGTTATTGTCATGGGCCTGGGCCTGGGCGACTTGGGTTTGGATGCATTCGAGTGTGACGTGAACTTTTTGCGCCCTGCCTTTTAGTGACGGCAGAGGGAAATGGATAGTGGGAGTGGATTGGGAATGGGAATGGGATTGGGAATGCGATTGGGGGAAAGGAAAGTTGTCGCGTGTACGGCCGGAACTGACACAGGAAGCACCGTACATCAGGCGAACGCGTTGACAATGCAATTGCGGACAGGGAGCTCGGGCCCGGGGACACATCGCACGCAGGACATCGCCCGCGGACTCCAGGCGGCACTGCCGATGCCGCATTATTAGCTGTCAGTAAGAGGCATTGTCGCGACTCAACTATCGTTTTTCTTTCCGCGCCTCTGCCTGCAACATTTTAACATAATTGGCATTTATGGCATCAAGTCCGTCCGTCCGTCCGTCCGTACGCCCGCCCGCCCTGCCAGTGTGACAAGGGGCCTGCCTGGCTGTCCGCCCGCCCGCTCTCCGCCAATCACATTTTACTACTCGCTAACCAATTTTGTATCTGCAACTTTGCGCTTGAATGCATGCAACAACTTCTCGGTACTCAATCCCCAAATGCCCCAATGGAAATCCCATTCCAATCCACTTCGACCAATTGCCCAGTCCCCTCCCCTCAGGCGGGTTGGAGTTCCCTTTGCGTGGCTGCACTTTTCAAGTCAATTTTGCCTTTCGGAAAATTCATAATATAAAGGACAGCAGCTAGTCGCGACTTTGGGTTACCCTGCATTAACAGAGTGCGGCTGATGTCTAGGAAAAATGTGTATACATAGTCAATTTATTGAATCATAATCATATCATACATAGCTAGATTGCATAAGTTTTCCCTGCCTGTTGGGCAGCCCAAACTACCCGCACGGCATACAGGGTATATCGAGATGAGAACGTGTACTCGTTTGCCTTTTCTTTGGCGCACAAAATGGCTTGGAAAATATTTTTCAATCACTTTAATTGTAGACAGATCCAATGGGGTTCGGGTTCCGAGGGCCAGACATCAAATTGCATTGGTGTATACACATACACAATACATATGTACATACTCGTATAAGCATGTTTTTGGGGAGTATTGGTTGCGTGGCCATATGGCATGCCCCATCCCGCCTCCTGCCACCGCCTGTACTTTTCTTTTTCCATAAACAAACTCCGGCAAGAGCAATGCAAATTTAATGTTGTCAAGCTGTCGTATCATACTGAAATATACCCCACCGTCGCGTCGCACCATACCATATGCAGGGGAGCAGACAGCGACAGCCAGTCCCCCCAAAGGCGGAGTCAGTCGGATGTAGTCATATGTCCACCCAGGCCAAGACGTAACGGGAGCTGCCTCCCGCTTCAGCACGGCGTTGCCTCCACCCGATATGCACGCTTATATAGCGTATTCCAAGCCAAGATAATGCCGGCAGGCAGCAAGAAAAAGGGTACAAATTTCCTGTACTTCCGTTCCCCGTCACTCTATTCTTCTTCTTCTTCAAGAAGGGTAGTGTCACTTGGAGGGGGGGAGAGGCCATTGGAGAAGGTTGCATGCGGTACGTGGTTATTATCGCCTGCAATGTCGCTCGTCCCCCATTGCAGTGCCCAGGCGCTTGCATAACTGCCGGGCATTTGTAATAAAACTCGAGCGCATAATTGTTTGCCATATTTCTGAAACCCAAAATGGCGAAGGGTAAGCCCCGACCCCGACACCGACACTCGCACCCACACCCGCACCCGCACAGACCACCTCCAGGCACAGAACCTTTTCCCATTGCATACTTTCGGGGTGCGGCAACGCCAATTTATGAGCAGGTGGAATTTTTAAGTAGTATGTGTTGCCTTTGGGGCTGGACTGGGCTGGGCTGGGACGTGAGTGTGTAGGTGATTTCTGAGCTGATTGCTTTCGCATTTTTGATGAGACTGCGTTCCCGCAAAAGATATGGATATCACACACAAAAACTACACCAAGGGGGGAACGGCATATCCAGACCACAGACGCCATTCGCTCTTATTGGATAGAAGAGTGTGTGAGTGTGTGTGTAGAAGTAAACCAATTTTGAAGTAATTTGATTATAGAAATTTGTGATATTGCTGCAAGTATCTGTTGCAAACAAGAATTAATCTTAAGAGTTCGCTTTTCCCTTCTCCATCTGGTATCCATAGTAATTTTCATGCCCTTTCTCTACCCCGCTCCTCATGCAACTAATCCCTGTCTGCTAACAATTATGAGCATCTTTGATGCCGGCCCAAGCACAGCCCATCCCTTCCCAGCATTCAAGCCAATCCATGGCGTTACGCATACGCCATATAAGCCGCGACAATGCCCCGCCAAGTCGTAAGTGGGAAGGCAACAAGTACAACAAGTGCCAAAGTATTCCCAGCTACCTTGCTATTCATTACGCTCCCGCCGCCGCCATCGTCTCGTCCTCCTGCACAAAGGCGTCTCCGGGTCTGCCCGCCCGACCACACTGCGTGCCACGCCCGCGACACTTTCGCGCGGTCCTTTGTCAGGCGGCTGACAGACAGGCGGCTCTTGGCGCTGAAAGCTGCTTTATATGCACATGGCGTATTCATCAAAGTGGTTTTTATATTACGTGATATTTTTCTGGTGCCTTTTTGGCTCTTTTTTTACTTTCGCCAAACAACAAGATTTGCCTGACAGTATTTTTTCCCTCTACATTATGTGATATTCCCCAGGTTTTTTTTTCTTTTCTATAGAGTATTTTATGTTTTCGCAAACTTTTTGTTTTCGTGGGTGTGGCTGGGCAATGATTTTGTTCCCTAACGAATTCATAAATATTCAAAACACATTGAAAATTCCCTCTTTCTGTTCGCTATAATTAGGTTTTAATCATCATCAGCGCACGGCTCCTCTTCTAATGAGCGTCTCTTTATGGAACCGAGCCCGTCAATCAGGCAAATAAAGTTGGGCTAAGACTGGGACGATCAGTTGCGACAAATGAGGGTGCACGAACGATGCGGTAAGCCTGACAAGAAAGTTGAAGCTGCCACTTTTGATTGGGTAATAAAATGTTCTGCAGGCAGCTGAAGCTCGACGGCATTCCGCAGCAATCTGGAAGGACTTCTTCCGCCGCTGCCGTTTCATCGAGTGTTCGCCTGGCTTATCATCCACGTCGTGTGTCAGCAGCCTCCCCTCTCCCCCCTCTGCTGTCCACCATGCGGTTCCGCTCTGCAATGTATCAACCTTAATATTGACTTTCATTTCGGGAGCAGCTTTGAGGTCGTCGCATCCAAACCAGGCAATGCCACCTGCACTGACACCTGCACTGCCATTTGCTCCTGGGGGACGTCAGATCCGCCATCCGGCGGTTTTTTGATTGAAATTGGAGATTGCAAGTGCTCCGACTGGGTCTGCCTCTCGGTGTGCTCCTCCGGCTGCACCTCCAGCTGCACCTCCGGCTTTGCGGCTGGATATGCACGGGTATTCGCAGCTCCACGGCGGAAATTTGACTGCGCCACGAGCCCGCGATGGGACCAGACAATTCAATACACGCCAAAACGAGCGAATCTTGCGGTTGGCAGCCATTCGCAGTCGCTTTCGGCTGAGCAGGGCTTGCCCTCATGTTTAAGGTGCCAAAAAGTTTCCGGGCAACCAGAAATTAGTTTCTGATTGGGACACTGCCATAACACGAGGATTGATACTGAATTTGAGTGGAGCGGATAAGAGGAAAAGCCAATACCCAGCAAAGACCATAACGAATGGGAAAGTCAAACTGGAAAGCATATACGAGCACTCGATCTGAATGGATTGAGATTGAGATTTAGAGATGTCGCACATCAATAAATTTATGGCATGTGGATTTTCCCCAACCCGGGTCCGCACTATACAAATCTGGAGCAGAAAATGGCACTCTGCCAGACTCTCTGGCCCCCATCTAGGCCAGAGGCCACCCATGGCCCAGCCCAGCCGCTCCTGTTCATTACCCCGCCCTGCGATGGCGAGCAAACCATGCATTTTGTAAATTAATAACTCACGTAAGTAAATTAATTTAAAATCATATTTATAGCATTTTAGTTAATTAAATGCGCAAAAATGTGCCCCATCCTTAGTGTTTTTGCCCCTTCCTTTTGGTGGCTAGGTGAAAGTGTCAACTGCATGAGTGTGTGTGGTTACTCCTTCTGTTCTTGTTGTTGCCGGTGTTGTGTCTGTGCCTGTGGCACACACTTATACGCGCACACACTCGCACTGTGTGTGGCAGCCGCCTGCTTGCCGCGACATTTATGAACTTTATGAAGTCTGCTCCATAAATCATCTCTCCCATGCTCGGGGGGCCAGGGCTAGCATTTTGCTTAGGCGAATTTAATGAAAAAATGGATATGACATGGCCAAATGAGGCATTCTCGAAGATTGGATGCTCTATCCTCTATATACTATCATTAAACAGGATGTAGAAAGGGAAGATCCCATCCCATTCCAAATCTTCACTACCACAACTACCTCTTATCCTACTTTAATGATGATCTCCCAAGAGGTACAACAGCTATGGGTCTTTCCCCATTTAGTGTGCCGCAAAGTTCGCGCAGTGTATTGTGGCAGGGCCAGGGTGGGGGTTGGGGGGTCTGGTCTGTGGATTCCTCGCGTAAGTTGTCTGCACGAAAGCGAAAGATGAAATCATGCGGTCTGCAGAGTGCCTCCAAAGGTGGAACAGGGATTTGGCCCTGGGTGTAGATAGGTGGATAGGTGTGCTCTGGGAGTGTGAGCGGTTGCAGCATGTGTGCCACATTGCCACATGGCGCATTGCCGTATCCACGACTACTGCGACGACTACGACGACTGTTTGTTTGCCTCTTTGTTTACAGCTGGTGTTTTCCGTTTCTGCTATTTATATTATTTTTTGAGATTTTCCTGGCAAGATGGTTTATTATTTTGCGCTTATTTCTAATTTTTTGCCCATCATCCCAGGTCTTATTTATTTCTGCTGAGATTTATGCCCAATATCAGAGCTGCAAGTTAATGTGGAGCGTTATGGCGCCACAAAGTTACAGTTTCGTTTCGTTTCGTTACGTTTTCGCCAGGGGATTATGCAAAGTTATGCGGACCCCCCAACCCCACCCCACCCCATCCAATCTCCCCCCACGGTCATGCCAATAAACTGCAGAGTGGAGCCCGGCACATATAAAACAATTTGCCTACAAAAGAGCCTCCACCGCTGCCTCATTTCGGATCCAGCAATTTAAAATTGTTTATAAAACAGGGCCACATAGTACACATGAGCATAAAACTTGCATGAAAAGATGCGATGCTGAGGATGGAGCCGGAGCCAGAGCCAGAGCCAGAGCCGGATCAGGATCGGGAGGAGTGGTGGCCACAATAGCTCCCAGAGGTCGGCATTAAATTCTGCTGCTGGCCTATATAAGCCCGGCCAGGGTTGGCTGGGCTGGGCTGGGCCCTAACTACACCATGGGGACAGCAATTGATGATAGTCTGAGGCCAGAGATATGTAGCCGGAGCCGGAGCAAAAGCCGCCGAGTCAGGAGCGGATGCTGAGGCTGAGGCTGAAACTGAAGCTAAAGCCAAAGCGAATGCTCCGGGATATAAAAGGACTTAGCCGCATGTTAACGCAACGCCTACGCAAATCCATAACAGAAACAGCAGCAGCAACAGGAACAGGAGCTAGACCTGGCCCAGCAGCAGGACCACTAGCAAAGACCAAGACCAAGACCAGAAGTAACAGCCACCCCCGCAATGCACTGCATCTGCTGGATGGCCCGGGGAGGTCTGGTAATGCGGCTGATGCCTCCCCAAAGTCATCTTCCCCCCCGATGCCCCCGATGCTCCCATTATGAAGTCATAAACGCACATGCAGCCAGGCCCAAAATTGGAAGAGCCCGAAGGGGGATGCGCCCCGGGCCACGGGCCACACCAAGCTCCTCATCTCCTTCGACTACGACCAGAACTTGTGCCCCCAGTTCTGGTTTTTTTAGCACATGTAAAAATGCTTGTTATCAAGAAGGAAACGAAAACATAAAGAAGACCAGGGCAATCGTAGAGGGGGGAGCAGACACAAAAAAAACAAAAAAATTAAACAACGAGATGTGGACAATTTTCGGGCATAGCCCGGAGCTTAAACTGTTATTACCAGCAGGAGGAGGCGGGACAGTGACAGGAACAGGGGACACCATCCCCTCGGCCATTGGCAAGTGGGAAGCCGGTCCGCTCCGTCTGCTGTTTATGAGTTGTAAAGCCGTAGTCAGACAATAGCCAGGGCCTGCAACACATGAGAGCTAAGCCGGAGGCCATATTACGAGCCTGGTCTAGTTTGCCGCTTTGAACAGAAAGATAAATTGGGAGGAGCCCCAGCTCCATTCTGGATGTCAATGGTCTGTGGTGGCTTCTTATGCCTGGCTGGCTGCATTTTATATTTATCCTCTGGTGTGCCTGTGCCACAATTCAGAGAAGTAAAGTGTGTGGAAAGTCATTTGCTCAGGTGAGTTGTGGATCCTCAATTGCGAAAATTTGCTTGGGCAGGTAAGGTGGCAGGGGGTAGTGATGAGAAGGGTGATGTGTACATCAAATCTGCAAAAGAGTAAACATCTTTCATTCAATGTTATTTTTGTGAAGCCAAGGATTAGGAAAATAACCAAAAAATACATCAATTACACCCGAGATTCTTAATAAATTCAGTAAGAGAAATATCTCTGTATTTGAAGGAGAGAAATACTGAAAGCTTGAAAGCGACAATCAGAGTGGCATCAAGAATTATCACTTGTTAACTTTCAGCTTTAGATTATGCCTCTTGCCGCAACAGCCTCAAGTCCTCTCCAATGTTCAGATGTTTCCTGCTTTCTGGCTTCTTTTATTCCATTTTTCAAGTGTCTTACAGTAGTCACATTTGTATCTGAATGTAAGATGAAACGCGTTTGTTCCTGCACTCAGACCCATTTGATTCGCTGATACTGCCGTGGGGTGTCAAACTAATTGAATGGCTAGCTGCCTTGGTTGTGTCCTGCCTGCCAGCGTATTGGCCATCTTTCGATCTCAAATTTCGCTGCCTTCGAGTACTACAAGCAGCCACGCGTCAATTAGACTGAAGTGCATGTAAAATGTGTTTTAAAAGCCGGGCCAATATTATCTTACTCTGCACTCTGGATATCATCGGGCAACACAGGGTGGCAGCACGTGGCCCCGGGGATTCTTTAGACATACATTCCGCACGAGTTTAAAGCGCAAGTTAAAGACGGAACTGGGACTGCCAACTACTCGCTCGAAAGGAGCCAAAGGTTCGGTTCGGTTTGGTTCGTTTCGGGCTTTGGCAGCACATTTCTGGCATACTTCACACAATCTACTGATGAAGTCAACTGGAAGACTCGCATTTCTTTGATGTTTCGACAGCAATTGCACAGACACACACACACAAACACACACAAACACACACACACAGACAGCCCTGATACATCAAAATATATACCGAAATATACAAAGAGCATCGCAACGCACAGAAAGGATGCCGTTTGTATAGATGTCTTTGGCGCATTTCAAAGCACACAGCGCAGCTTCAAAGCCCCCGAAAATGACCTTTGTGTGCGGCCGGAGCTGTGGCCAGCGATGAAAGGGTCCACTAAATAGTAATTTACTAAATTAGTTTGTTCTTCTAATTACCGGCAAGGCGAGCAAACCCAAGGCAGCCAACCACCAGAGCTCTTTCCACTCATTCGCCCTCATCCCACTCCTGCTGCTGCTGCTGCTGCTGCTGTTTTGCGGGCTATTAAAAATTTCGTAATTACTCTAAAAGGATTTCAATTAGGGTTTGAAATCGCATTAGGACTAAATTAAAATGTGTGCGCCACATCATAACAAATAATAATAAAAATACCTACTAATATATAATAATAGTAGCAATGATAATCATGCTGTTAATGGGAATCGTATATGTATATGTATATGGAAAACAGATTCCCTTTCCATAGAATGTCATCAAAATGCAATTACTAAATATTTGAATTAAGTAATCTGTCCGCCCAGACTGATGGCATAGTCGACTTTTTTCCAATTAAAATATGTATGTATGTGCATCAGTGTGAGCGAACCAATTAATCAAGATATTTTTCATCACAAATGCAATTCATAAATTAATTTTGTGTGGCTTTTAACGTCCGTTCCAATGAAATTAAACTCGACAAATGAATAGCAATAATTACCAGATACCAAAAATCAAATGCTCTAATAATTATTTTTGATTGATTAGGAATTGTATTGCAATGCTACAGTCGAACTTCCATATAGAGAATATATAGAAAAGTTCGACTGTACATATGCAGCTTTTTTCGAATTTAAATGCCTGTGCATTTACAATATGCAGTTTTTTCACAAATTAGTATTGGCCATTAAGATTGGCAGATTTAGTCAGAGCCCCATATTTCTGAATAATTTATTCAACAACGTAAGCTTAAGCGATGAGCTAGCTGTTGGAGCCATACAATTTGCACACGGTGTGTAAAATAGATAATTAGACTGATCCCGAGAATCAGACCTTTGTATTAGCTCCGACCAATGACGAATTCGGTTGTCGGTTGTCACGCGAAGTGACAATAAAAGTCTACCTATAAATAGGGGATGCACGGCCGTAGACAGAGACATTAGCAGAGCAAGCAGAAACCAAGGAGCATGAGGACTACGCTGGCATTGACGCTGCTGTTCGGCTGCCTAACAGCCGGCCTTGTGGTGAGTGGGACGCAGCGGGGGCGGAGAGTGGAAGGCGACTGAGATTTTTCTCCTCCAGAGAGCGACTGATGTGAAGGATGCTGCACAAATTGTGAAGAAATGCGTCACCGACTTGGGAGTGACTGAGCAGGACTTGGCGGAGCTGAAGTCGGGCAAGGTGAAGCCGGAAGACATCAAGGACAACGTGAAGTGTACCGCCCAGTGCGTGATGGTGGCAAGTGGATATATGGACGCCAGTGGAAAGCTGCTGAAGGACAAGATCCAGAAGCAATACGCCGACCATCCCCACAAGGATGTGATCAATAAGGCCCTGGAGGTCTGTGGAGACGTAAAGGGAACCAATGCCTGCGACACCGCCTTTCAGATGGTCTACTGCGTCCAGACCCATGGGCACTCATTCCAATAGGACACGACAATACTGTTAGATATACATATGTACAAGTTTATATACAAAATATTTCCTAAGAGGAGGCATCATACAGAATTCGAAAACTATTACTAATCGTTTAAAGATGTATTCACAAATGTACATACGTATGTCCATACTTGTTCTTGAACAGTTATTCAGGCCTTTACGAATATGCACGGTTGTTAATACCGATTATATTTAGTTGGGATCCCGGAAAGCAGAAATCATCGATTCGCATCGGATTATGTGAGACAGAAGGCTTGAAAAATTCCGATAGTCACACCGATAGCTATAAAAAGGGATGCCAGGCCGAGCGAAAATATCAGAGAACTGAAGAACCAAGGAGGATGAGGACTACCCTGGCCTTGATAGTGCTGCTCGGCTGCCTAACAGCGAACGCTCAGGTGCTTAAATACGATCCGAATTTCGATGTGGAAGATAGGCAACTTTGGTTGATTTTAAACAACTGCCTAGCTGAGCACGGGGTAACTGAGGAGGATTATTATGAGCTGTTTGATATAGAAGGTGGCAAGGTGAATCCGCCGGAGATCAGGAACGCAGTCAAGTGTGCCGTAAAGTGCAACTACATCGTAAACGGAAGAATCTACTCGAATGGCACTGTGTCAAGCGACCTCAATTCAGGAATTGCTTTGACATTGCACAAGTGTGGAGAACTTCAGAAGACGTCTTCGAATACCTGCGACAACGCCTACCAGATCTACTACTGCGCGGAGGGCCGTTATATTAGCAGCATCCAAGAAACGCTTAAAGCTATGACTAAAAAACCTAAAAAAAATTGAAAGTAAGCTGCCTTACCATATGTATGTACATATGTATAGTTTGGAAAGACTTTGATCTCACGATCTCCAAACAGTTCGATGAAATATAAGCTTCCTCGATGTGTGTGTCTGACTTTATTTTCTCTCTTTACAATTTCGCAGGATCTGTGGCCCCACCAAATATCTGCAAAATGCCAGCAATTTAATTACTTCGCAGCGCCTTGCGAGAAAAGAAATGGCAGTGAAAGAGCAGCACTCATAAAATCATAGCCGCAGGCAACAATTTCAATCGAATTCTCGGGGTCGGGACACTCTTTGCTTTGCCCCAGCTCCTGTTTAAGCTTCAGCTTCCGAGTCCTTCCTTTATTCGAGTGTTCCTCCAGATGCTGCTCCATTGTTGTTTTTGTTATCGAAGACAAACCAAGTTTTCATATAAATAGACGGCGTTTTTGGGGGCATTTTATATGTACATATTGTTATTTCGAGGAATTTTTAATTTCTTCATTGTGAAAATATTTATTGAAACCGAGAAGCGCCAAAGGCGCAGCCCCGCACAAGAAGTTGACGGACTGCGAGCCAAAAAAAGGGCAAGGAATAACAGAATCCCCAAAATTGGGAAACTCTTGGAGAAGACGACCGCCCCCATATCAACCCATCCGATAATTGGAAGGAAGGCAGAATCTGAGAGCTGACTTTAAGCGAACTGTGATGCAGCTTAAAGAGCTGGAGGTTGCTGTGGGAGAAGCACGACTCCGAGTCCGAGTGCGACTGTAGAGCCCACTCCATTTCCTGGCCACTCCGTCCCTTTGGCATCTCCGGTAATAGCCACTGAAACCTGGGCAAACAAATTGAATGAAATCAACTCGTTAAAAAGTAAATAACTCTGATGAATGGCTGAAATGCCCGTACACAAAAAGCAAACTCAACTTCCAGGTGGCCCCGGGTAGGATAGGCCAGTCCGGAATAGGGATAGGGGTGGCCAGGCCCTGGTGGCCCACAGGATCGGATCCAGGTGAGGCTCTCCGTTCTTCGTTCTCCGCGCCGTTCTGCCAGTCAATTGAAAATGAAATACAAATAAAAATGCAAACAACGACCCCAACGCATTGGCCACATACAAATGTTGGCTAAGAAAACGGGTGGGCGGGGACGGCCGGCTCCAGGGTATGCCACTGTCGGCGTCTGGACAGTCGGCCGGGCCTGGTTGAGGAAATTAGTAGACAGCCATTCCCCTGTCCCCCCCATCCGGCCGGAGGTCAAGTCGGGCTGCTGCACAAAAGGAGCTGAAATAGAGAAAAAGCAATGGGGAGTTGGCCTGTAAGCAGCCGCCAGTCTGGAAGCCAGAAAGGCAGAACAGGCAAAACAGAGAGGTCGGCGGCAGGGGGTGCAGCTACAGCTGCAGAGACGAAGTTTTCCGGGGGAGAATAATTTTCCTTGGCATTCATCGATGAACTTTCAATAACAGAACTTTACTCTGCCGCTTTTTTATGGCCCCGAGGCTTTCCTTTTCAAGGATATGACATTGAATTGCACTGGTTGCCAGTCCAAGTGCACTGAAGTTGGTGGCAGTTGTGCCTGAAAGTTACTTTTGACAGGGCTAAGAGCTCTCGCGAGCCGATGAGAACCAGCTGAATGAGGCAGATGTGGAGAATACTATTATGAGATTGAACTGAAACTCTACCTAAAATCCATGGATCTGCTCCACCAAACACACGTTATAGTTTTCCCTCTGCACATCTAACACATTATACACATTCTAGTTTTCCATAGTCACACCCAAAGTCATAAACTTAATTACATTGCCATAGCTTTTGGCAAACACAATCGCTGTCAAACACGTAGCCAGGCAACAAGATTTTCCCTGATGTTGAGTGCACCTGCTCCAAACAAACCGCAGTTTATGAAAAGCAAAAGCCAAGTTACTGATGCCCCCTGCTGCTGCCCCTCTGCTACTGCTGCTGCCAATGGCAAAAGCCGGAAATATGTATAAGCCAAAACCAAACCACCAGCCCTGGCTCGACTATAAGGAAATGCAACCCAACCCAACCCGAACCAATCCAATCCATTCCATTCCCCGATCAGCAGCAGCATCAGCAGCAGCAGCGTCAGCCCAGCACCAAAAACCCAACTCCACGCAAACGAAGTCAAAACCCATTCAACAACAGTTTCGCATAATTGTAAATTCAAGTGGAAATGAATGAATTTACGCTGAACTCGACAGAAAATACCAGCAGGCGAGTGTTGCTGTTGCTGTTGCTGTTGATGCTGTTCCCGGTATGGTCCCAGAGCAGGTAACACAGAGAAGAAGGTAACGGACGCTGATGGCAATGACGATGACGATGGTGGCAATGCTAACGGTTACGTTTCCCAATGGCGCACAAACAATATGGCGCCACAGTCAGGGTCGGAACTGGGAGCTGAGGCGGGACCAGGAGCTGCCACGGAATCACGTTGCTTGCATATTTTCATTCATTCATTTCAACGTCAACGTCTGCCGGGGACGGGAACGGGGACGAGCTGGGACTGTGCGAGTGGAGTTATGGAATGCATAACGGGTTGTACTGCTGCCCTTATGTACTCTTACTTCTCTATCTGTATCTGTGGATGTAGATGTATCTGTGAACTCCAACAGCATTTGAATGTGCTCACTGCTGGCAGTAGAAGGGTAAGTAAGGCCCTCAAGTATTTACGCCTTTATTTATTTAACATTTCAATTGCATATTTTCGCACAAAAGCGCGTGCCAAAGCGAAAGGATGAGGCAGAAAAGAACCCCGACCATGGCAATGGGAATGGCAATGCCAGCAACCTCAAAGGGCTGCATGTGGATGCTGGAGCCTCAAAGCACCCACAAATCGCTGGAAGTCCTGCACGTGACCCATGCTAAAGTGTCCACAGCCAAAAGGCATTGCACCCAATCAAAAATGCAGCTAAACGACTTGGATAGGATTCCTACAAGAAAGACCAGGGATGAATGTCAAGGATTGTCCACACACACACACACACATATGTTTTAAAGACTCTTTATGAGATCGGATATGATTTCTTCTATGCACTTTTCCTTTACTAAGTTCATAAAAAGATATATGTATTTGATCGAGATTGTTATTTGTATTTTTGCCAAAGACTCGTAGATGCAAGTGACAGATTGATGGGCATGCCAAACATCATGTCCTGTTTATATAGTCTAGAAGAACACTTTCATTTTTCTTAGAGCCTTCAGCCTCCACCCTCCTCCCCCTCCCTGTTCTCTGTTCCAATCCGAGCCATCATCATCGTCATCGCCATCATCATTGTATCTGGCATAAGATTGTTTCTCTAGCAGCCCGAAAGTATGCAACACGAGAGTGGGATTCCATTGGACTATTCCAGCGCCCTGCCTGCCGATGACATCGATTGTTATTGTGGGGGGTGGGGGTCCATACACAATGGCAAACATGGCCAAATACATTTGCCTACGCTGGCGCAGACGGGGATGTGTGCTTGTCACAGCAGATATTGTCAATGAGTATGAGTATGAGAATGCGGATGAGATGAGATGAAGCCAAGATTGATGGTTGCCTCCTAAATGATACCTGATTGAGTGTGTGAGTGCCGAGTGTTTGTTTGCCTTGGCATATTCAATGTTGTCACAGACCCTGGCCATACCTCTTAAGTGTCATTTTGTGTTCTCGACACGCATTTTATGGCAGACCCGAAAAACTTCTTGATGCCCCAGACACGCGCCCCAGTAAGTTTTGCGTATGTGGCGCCCATCCGCACATCCGCCCATCCACTGGATCTCCGAGATGCTCTTGACACTGAGTGAGATAAATGGTGACAAGTTTGTAGGCCAATTTGCGAACCAAAAGCGACTGCGAAGCCGGCGCCACACACGCGCCAACCGAGCTCCAATGGCTGCCACATCCCAGCGCCAGTGAAGTGTTGAGCCACGATCGGCATGGCGTCGATTGCGCACACAATTAGCTCCTCGGGGTGCAACTGAGATGAGTCGAGATGCAATTTCGTTCCGACCTTCATCGGCTGCTCCGCTGTAGTCCATTCCACAGTTGACTGAAGATGGAGATGGAGTGGGGTCTCAATCTAGAGCTGGAGTAGCGCTTCCTAACTGTTGTTCGCGCTGGGCCGGGTTCTTGACTTTCGCTTAGAGCGTTTGGCGTTATTTTTGCGCCATCAATGGGGAATTACTTGGCGAATTACATGCTTCATTTCGACTTCGCCGGCAGTCTGCAGCTGCTGAAGATGCAGATGGTAGATGGTAGCTGAGAGAGTCTTGGCCAAACTGTGGCCAGAGCCGACCAACCAGGTGCTGCTCCAGCGCTTGGAATGCCGCAGAGATTTTAGCATAAGTAGCGCAAATGCCATGCATTTGAGGTGAGGAGCAATCGCAGTAACTGACGCAATTATCGATAAATGGAAGCTGGCCTTCAGCCACTTAACGCTTGTTATGGAAGCTCCCCGAAGTGTTGATGCCTGGACCTGCCAATTAGATATTTCCGTTGATTACCTTCGGATTGTTGCTGAAACCATAATTTAGTTATTCCGCATTCTACAATGACAATTACGTCTAGATGTACATAGATCGAAAGTTTTAAAATGAATTTACATTTTATAAACCTAAAACTAGCTCTGCCTTGATAGCAAATCGTAAGATTGTGGAATAGGCCTTACGAATAATCCACCCTTAAGCTGGAAACTTCAAGTCACGTTCCCTGAAATCCGCCAAGCGGCTCCCTTAACCTCTTAGTAATCCAGCTGCTGGGCAACCGTCAGTTGCTGCCCTCGTACTCAGTCCTAGCCACAATTTATGCCACACAGCTCTCCAAGCAGGACACGCAACCCTTCCCCGCCTGCCTGCCTGCCTGCCTGGCTGCCAGTCCAGGCCAACTCTGCTCTGAACCCTTTGGCGCACTGGAATAACCAGAAAGAAAAGAACCTGGAGTGGAAAACTGCATTCATTTCTGGTCCACACAGAAAACAGAATATTCGCTACAAACAAACAGACGTTGGCATGCCTCTCGGGACTCGGAATGGTAAATAGAATGGGATTCAGAGCGGGCACGGGACCTGGAAGGGGCACGAGCACGGGCACTGGCACGGGATAGGGATAGGGATACTTGGTGAACACTTTGCGCCACGACTACATTTTACTTTTCTTTAACATTATTTTGCACTTTTCAATTAAAAAAGTGTGCACCCCACGCAGGGCAGCCACCACGGCAAAGGGCAAAAGTAACCCCAAAAGCGAAAAAAATATGCTCACAGAGGGAGAGGGAGCACACCCAAGCGGTGGAGAGGACAAGGAGAGAAAGGGAAAGAGAAAGAGAAAGGGCGGGCAGCTGCCATAATTATAATTTCTTAATGCAAATAAAAACTCGCCGTGCTGATTTTCACCCTATAGAGGGAACCACAGTTTAAGCAGTGTAGAGTTTTCCTTGGTCGCCTCGCGAGTCTTCTCTATACCGAAGGAGGGGCTTAAGGACTTCTTTAGGTTAGGTGCAACGCTTATAAAGATAAAATTGGTAAAACTCGAATAAAAAGTTACAATATTGAAAATTGTTTTCTGAATTTGTTGAATATTTTAGATGCATTTTTGTAGAGTAATCAGTGGCCTGTTTATTGCAGAAACAGTTGAAGTATCCCTGCTATACATACTTCGTGTTCTTGTGCATTGGCAAAGAATACGCGGAAAATGGTTAAAATGGCAATCTTGCCAGCTCCCACTGCCACGCTCGTTGCTGTTCTGGGCTCGTTGCTGTTGACCATTGTGGCCATTGCTGGGCCAGCAAACATCCATAGTTAATGAGTGAAATGAAAAGCCGTATCACCACACACACGCTCCAATCCCATTCATTCTTTCGTCCATCCATTCATACTCGTACATATTTAAGGGCTTGGCTTTTCAGCGCTATGCGCAATGAGCTTACATGGCGTATAATTAATATTAAATGTTATACTTATAAATTAAATAAAATACTGACGCTGAAGCTGCTGCTGCTGCTGCTGCTGCTGTTGGTGCTGGCTCTCCTGCCTTAGTGGCACGATTGATGACTCTGGCCGTCAAGCTTATTGCCACCGACACGTTCAAGCACCCCATATGTACATACATTCATACTATATATGTACATAAATATACTATATACTATATAGAGTATGGAGCAGGCCTTAGAGTATATGCTCTAGATGTTTTCCTTGTTATAAATGTATGTTTGCCAAGTTTGACTTGAGCCCGGGCACGACTGCCACTTGCGCCACTTCCGCTGTGCGGAAAAATGCTTTTGATTTGATTTTCACCAAATGTCAACTTGACGTCAAGTCGGAGACGGTGGCGGTGGCGATGGCGGACGCAGACATTGTCGCCGCCTTTGTTGTGCCGATTCTACAGCATGATTTATTGTTTTCATGAAATTGCGTGTAAACAATTTAGTGGCTGGTTGGCGCCCAACACCCAAGACGCTCCACCCACCCACGCTTTGTGCCACAGCTGCCTTTAAGTCTATGAACTTTTGAAACACTTGATTTAAGGTTAACTGTAACGATTTCTCATGGCTATAAAGCGAACGATAGACTGACATGGTTAGCGGATACGGTCTTATCTCTCCCTAGATAAGAACGAGATCGATAGTTGCTGCCCATCAACAGAGGATGTGTGACTATTTACTAAATCTGTGATAAGAGTGCAGCAGCACTGTCGCTCAAAGAGGACGGTGAGAGCGCAGGGCAGCGTAACTCACACTTTCGCTGCTATCCCGCTGCCCTGTAACGACACTAGAAGATATTCATTCCCTGTCATCCCGCTGCTAAATAAACATGCCGTTCTTTTTCTGCTACGATCGTTTTCTGTTATCCCGCTGCTAAATTAACATGCCCCTGTAACGACACTAGAAGATATTCATTCCCTGTTATCCCGCTGCTAAATAAACATGCCGTTCTTTTTCTGCTACGATCGTTTCCTGTTATCCCGCTGCTAAATTAACATGCCCCTGTAACGACAATAGAAGATATTCATTCCCTGTTATCCCGCTGCTAAATAAACATGCCGTTCTGTCTCTCCTACTAAGGTTACAGCACTGTTAAAACTCAGGCGCCGCAGAGCATGCAATTTTGACTACCAATAAAGATGCCATAACAATAAGTAAAGCTAGCTAATATCCGATTACTGTGGTATCCTGGGGGGAGCGCAAATGTAGCGTGAATGGCGACTCTTCCCTTTGCACTTGTACAGTGTCGCACTCGTGTGTGGCAAGCATGAAACAAATGCATAAGTAAATACCAGAAACGAGTGACTTTCAATATCCTTACAGGCTTATTGCCCACAGCGAATTTCACGCTACAGATAGACAGAAGAGATGCGGGACAACATTGAAGGCAAATGGGAATGCGAATGCATTTACACATTTGCAAACACAAATACGAGTACAAACCCAGATGCATACATATCTGAGCAGCACAGAGGAGAACAGAACAGGACAGACAGTTGCAAACATGAACCATACAAATATGCGTACCCTGCTCTCACTGCCAAGGGCAGTCAAACCATGGCGCAGAGAGCGTCTGCAGAATTTTCATGTGGCTGGACTGGGATCGGTATCAGTGTAGTGTACCACCCAGCCACCCAGGCACCCAGCCAGCCATGTCTGAGTGCGTTTCCTCCAACGCATTTACGTTTATTGCATTTGTAAATTATTCACACTAGGATATTAAATGCAAATTGTGAAATAGACGGCAATCGAGCGTGCGAGAGCCTCACAGATACAATATCCGTTGGCTACAGCCATGCATCTATCTATTGGTGAATTACTCAACTCAGCTCTCGGATATGATGGTCCCGGCAAACGCTAGCTAGATTCTAGCTATCTCCATGCACTCAATGACATTTGTCACTAACACCTTTGTGTAATGCTGGAACAGGTAAGTGCAAAATAACCTGAATATTCGATTGGCATGTTCCTGAGAACCTTGCCAATATTGTGCCACCGAACTGTGCCGGTAATAAGGTGAGAACAAATTAAAAATTCCCTTTATCACACCACACTCCTTGCTCGTTTTCCACCACCCTACACCCAGCAGAAATATAAAGATAGAAACTGCCCGAAACATGTGCTGCAAAGTTTCGATTCACTAACAAATGTCCCACACCTCACACGTAACTCGGTGTTCTGGCCAAAGTTTGTTGCCAAAGGTAGGTGCCTGGGAGCGTAACATGCGAATCAAATTCAAAGTGGGGAACAACACTAGAGGGCCAAGGGCTGGGGAGCAAACCAAGGACCTAGCCCACATAGTCTATGCAGAACCGCGTCACCAGTCTGACAATTATTTGACAATTATTTACACTTACGAGGGTATATGGCAAAAAAGAGTCCCATTCGAACAGCCAGCGAATCCGAATAAAATGCGAAAGTTTGCCGTTTGTCAGTCCAGTCACAATGTTCAGAGTAAAGGAGCTGCTTTTGTCTCGCGCGATCTTGGAAAACCCCATGATTCGTCTTCATCTGCGGTGTTTCCGTTTGTACGGGTATGTGGCCTCTAAGTACCAGCGGAGGCCTTGGCTGTCGCTCTTGCGCTGCATCTTTTTCACGGCCTCCTTCTGGATGAGCTGCGCCCTGATGCTGGTGCGCGTCTTTGAAGGCTACGATAGGCTCAACGATGGAGCCACGACCTGCGCCACGGCCTTACAGTACCTTACCGTGTCTGTGGCTACCCTAAACGCCATCGTGCAGAGGAAGCGTGAGTTGCAACGCTTTCAAATAATTTTTACTTAGCTGAGCATCGGAATATGCTTCAGGAGTTGTTTCTATGTTGCGTGAGATCCATGAGGATATGCAGAAGCTTATGAAGGAGGCGGATGATCGGGAAATGCATATTGTGTTGTCCACCCAGAAATACGTTCGGACGATCACCTTAATTGTGTGGGTGCCCTCGATAGTAGCTGGGCTAATGGCCTGGTTGGACTGTATCTATCGGACACTCTTCTTGCCGCACACCGTCTTTAACATGCCCGCTGTGCGCCGTGGGGAGGAGCAGTCGATCTTGCTTTTCAGGCTTTTTCCCTTTGGCGAGATTTACGACAACTTTGTGGTCGGCTATCTGGGCCCCTGGTATGCTCTGGTTTTGGGGGTCACAACTATTCCACTGTGGCACACCTTCATCATGTGCCTCATGAAGTACGTGCACCTGAAGCTGTTGATACTCAACAAGCGGGTGCCGGAGATGGATGTGAGTACTTCTTCAGCTTCCGTTCCCTTGCATTCCGTATTGTTCATTGCAGATCATGCGCCTCAATCGGTTCCTAGACCTCGGCCTCCAAACACCCGCACAACTGAGTCGCTGGCGAATGCGGCTACTTGCGAAGTTCGTTACGGATCATCTGAGGATCCGGAGATTTGTCAAGGAGCTAGAGTTGCTTATTCGCGTGCCTGTCATGATAGACTTTATGATCTTCTCACTTCTCATATGCTTTCTCTTTTATGCCTTGCGCGTTGGCGTAAGTATCGAAGTATTTGTTGCTATTCAGGACAATAACTTTTGTGGCCTTGCAGGCCCCCACCAAAATGGATTACTCTTTTATGTGCATCTATATATTTGTCATGACTGCGATTCTGTTTGTCTATCATTGGCATGCTACCCTGATTACTGAATGCGTAAGTCCTACAATAGAACATGTATCATTGTTTGCATTTTATTATTTCCAGCACGATCAATTGTCCGTTGCCTTATATTCAACGCCCTGGTATGAATACGAGCGTCCTGTGCAGCGAATGATTCTATTTATGATGATGCACGCCCAGAGGCCCTTGCGCATTCGAGCCCTGATGATACCAGTGAATTTGAACAGCTTTCTAGACGTAAGAAACCGTATTTGGCCTTCCATACGTAGGCCTTCTGTATATTTATCTTTGCAGATTGTGCAAGCCGCCTACAGCTACTCTAACCTCTTGAGTCAGCTGTATTAGACGAAGAGCCGTTCCTGCACGTTGGTCACCTTTTAATGGCAGTATATTTCACCCGTACACATATTATATTAAAGTTTTTCGTAGCTACTAGTATGTTAAATGACATTTAACCAAATAGAAGTAGCTTGAATTATTAAATAAAAAGAAAGTCCAAAGAAAGTCTGCCTCTCCTGTATTTCTTTAGTATAATATAGTAGATATGTTTGCAAATATACATCATAGGTGCAAAACAGGTTCTCCTCTACGTTGAACCTATCTGAAACGTAGTAAGTACCCTCTTTCTCACACTTCTTCACGTGCAATTAGCTCTGCAAATTAGAAATTCGCCAATAATAGATGGGCCAGTCCGACAAGGTGACATGGAGCGTAAGGGACACATCAGAGATACTTAACACGGTCGATGCCACATCCACTATGCAGAACCCCAACACCTGTCTGTTATATATTATATTGGCCGATTCAAAATGGCCAGTCAGCGGGACCGAATAAAAGGCTCAAGAGTTCCGTATTTCAGTCCAGTCACAATGTTCACAGTTGAAGAACTGCTCTTGTCTCGCGCGAATTTCGAGAGCCCCTTGCTGCGCCTCCATCTAAGGCCACTTCGCTGGCTTGGCTACGTAGCCTCTAAATACGATCGGAGGCCATGGCTGTCTCTGGTGCGCTGCATCATCATCACGGTGTACATCTGTGTGAGCGATCTCGTGATGCTGGCACGCGTCTGTCAAGGCTACGACAACATCAACGATGGAGTGATGGGTTTCGCCACGGCCATATTGTTCTTGTCCTTGTCAGTTTTTCTACTGAATGCATTTGTGCAGAGGAAACGTTAGTATTACTGTTCGAGTTCCGAAGATCAAACAAATTCATATATATCTGCAGGACTCATAGGCATGATTCGTTTTATCTATGAGGATACGCAAAAGCTTATGAGAGAGGCGGATGATCAGGAGTTGGAGCTTGTGTTGTCTACTGAGAAATACATTCGGAAGACCACTTTGATGGTATGGTTCGCTTTCCTATGTTCTTTGATAATCGCCACGTTGGACTGTGCATACCGAATGATTTTACTCTCTGTGAACGGACGTCGGCTGGAAAAAGATTCCATCTTCCTTCTTAAGGTCTTTCCTTTTGGAGAAATGTATGGAAACATTGTGCTCGGCTCTTTGTCGGCCGTTTTCACTTCTTGGATAGGAGTCAATATTATGCTGTTTTTTCACTCCTTCATCATGTGCCTCATGAAGTACGTGCAACTAAAGATTCTTATACTCAACAAGCGGGTGACGGAGATGGATGTGAGTAGTCCTTCAGAGCTTCAGAGCTCGATGAGATTCTTTTCCGATTTCGATTCCGATTCCAATTCCGATTGCAGATCACGCGCATCAATCCGTTCATAGACCTGGATCATGCGACACCTGCTCAGCTGGCCCGCTGGCGGATGCGGCTCATAAAGAAGTTCGTGGAAGAGCACGTGGGGATCCGGAGATTCGTCAATGAGATAGAGCAACTAGTCCGTTTTCCTCTCTGGATAGACGTCATCATCTTCTCCATTTCGATCTGTTTTGTGCTCTATGGGCTTTTGGCAGGCGTGAGTATAGTGGAAACAGCTATTTATGTTGTTTTTTTTTTGTGCTTATTTTTGTGAGGTCTTGCAGACGCCGAACAACGTGGACTACTTTTATATTGTATGTTACTTAATCTTCACGCCTTCGCTTCTAGTTTTCACTTATTGGCATGTAACCCAAATGACTGAAAGCGTAAGTTGCATTGTGGATGCCATGGATACACACATAAGTTTGAATTCTTTTTTTTGACTTCATTCCAGCATGATGAATTGTGCTTTGCCTTATATTCAACCCCCTGGTATGAATACGAGCTGCCTATGAAAAAAACGATTCTCTTTATGATGATACACGCCCAGAGGCCGTTGCGAATTCGTGCAGTGCTATTCGAAGTCAATTTGCAGACATTCCTTAGCGTAGGGATCCGTTGTCATTCACAATATTGGCCCTGAGAACCAACATAACCAACATACTTCGGTATCTCTCTTTGCAGATTTTGAATGGCGCCTACAGTTACTTCAACCTACTGCGTGAATTGTCTTAGATACCCGTGTCCCCTACGTTTGCAGACACCAATCCCCTCCCCCCTCGTGCGTCTAATCAAATGCCGTTGCGGTTGTCAACCCGTTTGGCTAACATGACAGCAAACAAGCCATGCAATTCATTTCGCCTACACATAAAAAAGCAACTGAGGAAACGGAAGACAGAGAAGGCCAACGATGGCGTTGGATTGAGCGAGGGAGGGAGAGGAGGAGTCTATGCTAAACCATTCTACAGCACATATAAACGTGCCTCAACCCCAGAGCCAATGCAAGGAGCACTCGACATCATTTATCACTTTTAGAAAACGTCGCATGTCAGTCGCACTGACTGTGTTTTGTTATATTGTCTCATTCAATGGATATAAACGATTTTTGCACTTCTCAACTAACCAACCAAACACCCACCCACCCATCCGCCCACCCACTCACACAGCCCTACTGCTACCCCTGCCCACGTTTCTAATTGTCTTGGGGTTTTAGACAGAAGGAAGAAATTTATGCGTCTGCCATGGCAAATGGTCAGATACGTGCAACCACCCCCCAAACTAGCCACACAAACCGAATTGTAGTACCCATGGGTGTATTTTTTAATATTATTAAGAGTATAGACACAAAATAAAACAGTAGAAACACTCAGAGCACAAAACAAAACAAAAAAGCACGCATATTGCTGCGGTTGCTGTCTTGTGTATTGTGTGGGCCGTGGGTTGCGTTCCCTGGGATTACACAAAGTGGCTAAATGGCTGATAAAGGCGCACTACGCGCCTCGATACTAATGAGTATTAATGGCGGGGTTACTGCAGAGAGCACGGCAGGTATGCCGGAAAAAAAACAAGGGTGACAGATAGTCCAGTAATAGCGTGAAAAGGGTTGTTTACTCACCCCGTCGATAGTAATCCCTCCTCAGATATACACAATAACGAAGGCAACCCATTGTAGATCATCGAAGATACATATCTATACATCTCGAGTACATATCTGTCTAGGTTGGGTAGAATGGCAAAAAGAGTTGGGTTGCTCCGAAGGGGTTCACTCGATCGTAATCTTTCGTCAGGCTGCGTTCCTCGCCAGAAGAATGCATAGCACAATGAGGTAAACCTCCTTTTAAATCATTCGAGTAATCCGCCGATCATTTTTTGATAGCAAATACACCGAAGAGGAAACTCTTCACAAAACTACGAGCATGGACCATGAGAGTTATTTATTGATCACATATTTAGACCACAAATCAAAATAGAACTTGGTGAAAATAGAAAACGACATGGGCCATGGCCTGGCGAATTGCTGGCATCTGTTGCCGGTATTTTTAGCAATATTGGCAAATTTTTTATGGTTTTCGGTGCGCACGTTTGTTGTTGATTATTTACGACATTACATACATAATGCAAGCGTAATGGATGCGAGTGTTCATTAAACACAATGAATGTCGTGCACTCAGTGCCAACCCTGGACCCAGAGCCCTTGAGGGAATGCTTTGTACGGTTGGATATGCTATGGTGCGAGTATGGTACGGGTACGGTATGGCATGTTAAGTGTGTGTGTGTTTGTGTGTGTGTGTTTGTGAGGAGCCACCCTCTTTGGGTCTTGCAGTTTTGCGAAAAAATTAAAATTTGCCGCACACATGTAATGAATATTTACAATACATTTCTGCTCTACCGCCACAAAAGGAAATGAATTCAAAGGGAAAGTGATTCCCGGAACGGGGGGGTTACAAAAGAAATATCCCTTTAAGGAAATGAACTTGCGCGCTCCTCAAGGGTAGTCCTGGACGTGAAGCCACAAAATTCTCGTATATTACGATTATGGGTAGTCAGAAGGGATACGCATATCTGTGAAATATAAATTGACTTCTGTTCCAGAGGCTCGCGAGCGATGAAGGGCAGAAAGGCGGGGGAGCCCATAATATAATCCAATCAAATCTGATTAAAATATTTTTCAATTTACAATATTAAAGATGTTGAGAGAGTATTGATTTTGCTACCATAAGATGGCAAACGTAGTTACGGTTCATTAGAATATTCATTACATAAAGTACATATAAAGTACTCCTAATGTAAGGGAGACCTATCTAAGATATATCACTTCTTGTTCATGGTGATTCTGATAAATCTGTACTTTCGGACTCAAATATCGACAAACTGGTTCCAAGAACAACAATGAAAAGAAAGTGCACTACTGGAGCTCTGCTCTGCTCTCCATTTTAAGCCACTTAAGTGGTTTGTCGTTAAACATTTATGCCACAGTAAACGCGACACACGCGCGACAAATGGCCAGCTGTTGGGGGATGGGGAAGAGGAGGATCTGGTAGAAAGGATGGTTATTAAAATTAATTAACGCACGGCGATTTGTTGCCCGGCGCCATTAAGCGAAATGAAGTTGTAGTTAAATTTAAAATGGATTGAATTAATCATAAGCAACGCACCCTCACCCTCACCCATCTGCCACTCGGCTATGTGCATTCGGGCCTGGCCAAAAGGACAAACATCAGCAGGCCCAAGTTTGTTTGTGGACAAATGGACTGCAGTTGTCACCAGAGCGGGTGGGGAGCGGAGGTAGTCGCAGTCACGGCCCCACCCTGGCCATAATACATATTTAAATGCAACTGATTAATCATGAATAAAGTTGTTGTGTGTTCACAGTTGCTGTTGTTGATGTTGTTGTTGTTGTGCCGGTCACGTGACTGAAAACAATTTGACTTCAAACACATTAACAGTTACGGTTTGGCCAGGACAGGACAGGGCAGAGCGGAGCGGAGCGGAGCGGAGCAGGCCAAATACGGGCCCTGCACGCAGAGGGTTTGTCACCAGAGGTAGCACTGCTGCTGGCACCAGCAACGACGACTTAACTTGGCTAACTAAAACTTTTCATGCATTGCCGTTGACAGTGCAATAAACATGCCAAAACAAATGCAACAGAGCGTCAACTGACCCACCATGAGCACGCCCATCCTGTCCTGGTCCCACTGCATGCCATCTTTAGGGTAGGATCGGCGCTCTTTGAAAACAGACACGTATCCAGTAAAATATTTAGTCGATGGGGGGCCACAAGGAGTTCTCAAATAGTTGCCAGCCTTTTTTCCAAGAATTTCGGAATAGAAAAGAAATGACTCGACTGATTTATGAAGTTTGCATTGACATTGGAATTTTTACGAGGTCACTGTCTATACAGATAGTCAGTTATCAATAATACAGATAGTCCTATCCGAGTTGCAGAATAATTGTACAACTTTTCAGACATTTTACTGAAATCTTTCCTATTTTTCTTTACATTTTGACGTACGAAGGCAACGTAACGCCGAAATGAAAATGCCCATATGCACTTTACTGTTTATAGATGGGGCTCTGGCGGAAAATAGATCGTGCCGCCCTTTTGTGATTTCGCTTTTTTCACAAACACAAACCTGGTCCCTTTTGGATGCGCTTTTTAATTTAATTTTCGTAGGCCGCAGTGCACTTCAAACCGCTTACACAAGCACAGAAAAAGACAGACACGTACGGGAATATCGGGTTCCCAGCAGCCACCCACCCACGCACACACATACACCATGTATGTACACCACACCACACACGGCTTCGGCTTACAAAAGCACAGTCGAGAGCAGTCGAGGGCAAGCCGGAAAAGCGAGCACCACCCAAACCACGATGAGGCGCCCGCTTTCATGCGCTTCGTTTAGCAAAGTGGATGTTAAGTGTAATGCGATTTTTATGTAAATTTTTGCCAAAAAAAAGAAAACCAAATGGCCCGAAATACACAGACTGAATGAGAGCCAACAGTTTGATGATTTTCGTTGCCACGGTCACGGCCAGCTTCCAGCCAGACAGCACAGCGCAACAAACGTCTGACTGGATGGATGGGCGGGCGGGAGTGGTCGTCACACATACTACCCACCCTCCTGCAGACTGCTCGGTACAGACAAGTGGCCATATTCATACGGCGGAAGAGCAATCACATCCCCTGCTCATCTTAGCCGAATTCATAGACACTGAGAAGAGGTGGTTTAAGTTTCGTTTCAAATTTATTATCAGAAGGTGTTCATTAGTTAAAGACCATCAGTTCAACCGACAATTCTAGGCAGGAGCAACCCCGTCAGAATCGTGGTAATAAAAAAGAATCACTCAAGAGTCATAATTTTTTATCATCAACTGGCCTTTTAGTATTTGGGTAGAACGTCAGTCTACCACTACTAATGACAATCGTTTCGTGGCGGACAGCTCTCAGCTATGGAACTCGTCGATAGAACCGATTGGGAATTACTAGCACAAAAGTGATGAAAAATGTGAGCTCCTAAACACACTGATAATGGCAGCACTGTTTCCTAGAACGTCCGAACAGATGGCGCTGCAAAACGATTATAAAACAAAAAAGATACTTCCCATACCGGGAATCGAACCCGGGCCTTCTGGGTGAAAGCCAGATATCCTAGCCACTAGACCATATGGGATATAGTCTTAACTGGTCCAAAACTGAATTTTGTTAGAAATGTGTATCAGTTTGATATTTTAGCATGTGTTTGCCAAATCAAATTGCACAAAGGGCAGACAAAAATTTGTTTCTTTATTAAACCAGATTAAAATCTCAAGAACGCAGGAATTCTAAAATAATTTGGGTATTGGGAGCACGGGAACACGGATTGGAAAAACATCGGGAACACGGATGATCTGTTGCTTGTGCAGCGATCGACAGTCTGAAAATTGTCGATTGAGCTTGATAATTCGTTCAGTTGATCAATCACTGGACTGGACTGCACTCGTGGTTCATTCTCCTGCGGCTCATTGCTTTCATGTGGATTAGTTAAAGGCGGGAGGTTAGATAGGAAATATTAAGATATGGTCAACCAGAAAGTCAAAAGTCAACCAGAAGAGATTTGATTGTAGCCACCTATATAATCGTATTACTTGTTCCATCCCCGAACTCTATCCTGAAGAAAATGTAATTCCTCCTGCATGGTTTTCATCCTCCCGGTTGCTTCCTCCAACTCCTTAGCCGACGGAGCAAGGCGACTTCACTGACGAGGGCTGCATTCTTCGTTCTCAGCTGGTCTATGGCCTCCTCCTCCAGCGACAGTCGATTTTCGTCGATCCGCTGCTCCCTCAGGGCGGCACAGAGCTCTGATGTTCTCTGGTCTGCCACAGCTTGTAGCTCGACATGCTGTCATATAATAGCTGTGTAGAGTGGAGCATGTTAGCCATGTAGCAGCTGTTTCTTGTCTTTTGTTAGATGGACGCAGTGTACCTCGTTGAATGTATAAATTTGGCTAAAAAGGAAAAAAAAATGGTAGCACACTAAAGCTTTCCCATACCGGGAATTGAACCCGGGCCTTCCGGGTGAGAGCCGGATATCCTAACCACTAGACAATATGGGAGATGCGAGCTGAGTCGCTAAATGTGTAATTGAATCGATTTTGTAAAAGCAACGACAATATATACACTGCCTGCTATGGGGTCTCCAGTCTGGTGGAAGCCAGAAATCACCATTTTCAATAGAAAAAAATTCATCAATAAGAAAGAAACACTTTTGTTAGTCGGTTACAAAACACAGTAAGGCATACAAATATTAGAGTGTTGAGGTTCCATGGTTCAACGGGTTATTTTAGCATACCGTTAATACATCAAAACATATTCTTATGCAAATAAGTTTATTTATTGTACATTAATTCTTACAAAATTTTACATAATGCATACCGACGGAAAGTTCTGGTTTTAATATCAAATATTGAAACGTTTCCAATCAGATTTGGCAAACACATGCTGTATACGCATTACTAACAAAATTCAGCTTTGGACCAACAACAAGCATATCCCATATGGTCTAGTGGCTAGGATATCTGGCTTTCACCCAGAAGGCCCGGGTTCGATTCCCGGTATGGGAATGATTTTTTTCCATGTGCAAATTTAATTATCGTGGTGGCGGGTTGTTTTTTTAAAAGTATCTTTTATTTTAACAATGACTTATATCAGTTGGTGAGGTTTGTTTTATATTTGTATAAGGATCAGAAAGGACCGGCGCGTGCTTGCGAGTTTTTGATTTGAGCTCAACTATTTCAGTTCGATTCTGGTTCAAAATCAAAAACCTCTTTTGGTTCTCTCTTGAGAACAAATTTCTTATAAAGAAAAGGATTGACTCAATTTCGTCATCCAACTCGAGACTTGAGAAATTGTCAAAATGCAGAAGCTCGTTTACGAAAACCGGGTGTTCAATTGTTTATGAAAGCCGGGTATTGGCTGAGAGTAATATCGTAATCTTTGCGCACTTATTTCATAAGTTCATGCATTTATAATATATCTAGGTTTTTTCTTGCCCTGGCATATGGGCGTGTCTTAACTTCCTATTATCAATATTATCTCTTTTGGGTTTCCCAGCCTGATATTCAGTCAATATAAGTTAAGTCATAGCCAGTGGTGCAGCAATAAATTAAATGCCTTTTATTGTTTGCTATTTTTTTGAGTTATTTAGCAATGTGCTTGATAAGCTAATAAATGTTTTAGTTTAGTGGATTTGAATTTCGCGGCAACAGTGCTACCCATCATAAGATCGGGTAAACTGAATTTCAACTGAATTTTTTCAGTCAGAAATAACTGATTTAAGTCGGAATGTGTAGGCAATCTGATTGAATATTTCTTGTAAGCTTTTGTCCACTTTTGACTAAAACTGTTATTAATCTATATAACTCGTGACATGCAAAAAAAAAGAAAACTACAGTGTTTCACAATTAGCAGAGCAAGGTTTCGATCCTCGGACCTCTGGGTTATGGGCCCAGCACGCTTCCACTGCGCCACTCTGCTAGTTATTGCGATAGAGACAAACGTGCTATATGAAAATAAGGGTGCAAATCATACAAAACAAAGAACATTTGCGTCTCTTTTTCTTTATATCTGCTTTGTATCAGGCTATCTTGTTTCATTTACCTTTTTAATTTCGATGAAATCTGTGTTATTTGATAGATTTAATTATTTTATTATTATTATTATTATTTCGATATAAGTGTTTCACTCAACACTGCTTTTTTTCCTCGCGAAGTTCACCTAGCAGAGTGGCGCAGTGGAAGCGTGCTGGGCCCATAACCCAGAGGTCCGAGGATCGAAACCTTGCTCTGCTAATTGTGAAACTGTGAGTTTTATTTTTTTTATGCTTATCGCGAGGGATATAGAATAACACGAACTTTGAAAATAGTCGCACGCAATATTTTTAAATACAACGATTCAGTACAAAATCTGAAATCTGCAGATACATAGATGCCGAGCAGCTTACCTTTAGCTACCATTAAGTCTCTCTCATGTACACAATGCGTGGCACGTCGCATTTGCCGGCCACCGACTCACGTGGATTATGTATTTACTCTTTCCCATGGCGCACCGTCCTTATCGCGGTGCATGCAGCCGCAGACTTCGCGGACTTGAAGCTCGCTCCCTCCCGCACATTCACACATCCACACAGCCGATGCCGGCTTTGCGTTTCGCCCACTGCCACAGATATGACTGGGAGACCAAGCTCCCAACGCCTTCTCTTGTTGATTTTTCTCGATTCTGTTTGCACTTCCACGAGAGGCGAGATTTCTGACATGCAGCCACCGGAGGTGCCACGTTTTAGGAGTTTTAAAGAGAAGCCTTTAAAGCCGGTCAATATATGTACATATATGTACGTATGTATCTATCCACCTTTGGGCCGGCTACATGATATTTAATAATTAGGGACTTAACTGCAGCGTACATTTTGAAAATACTGAAATGGAAAATCAAACAAAATATGTGCAGCCACGCCAGAGAGTTGCCAATCAAACTGACATATTTGTCAATCATTTCGCGAAAATTTTAATTAATTTTCGCGCCACTTAAAAGAGAGCTTCGAATGTGCACCGAACCGATCCGATTCGACCCCGCACTCTGGTGTGGGTGTTTTTTGGTGCACCAACCGCAAACACTAAATTGCAAATAAATTTGTTTAAATATGCAATGGCAGCGCAGAGAGCACATCAAGTGTACAAAAACCGAATAGACGAATGGCCACAACTGCGCCAGACTGCCTCGCATGGTTGGGGCTGCAGGTGGCACAAGTCCGTGGGTCCATGGGATCACTCCAGTGGCACGTGCACCTGCACCGACAACGAGACAACAACATGCGCATCAAATTTTAATAGCGAAACCCCACAAAAAAGTTTCAAGCCACAAAGTCCATTTCCATGACGCCCGGCAGGGATCCCATCCCGCCCCACCCCACATCCCCCACTCTGGTGGTTCCTTTTGGTGGCTGCTGCTGCTGCTGCTGCTGGTGGTTTTCGTGTGACATGCCTGATGTACGCTTTTGGGTTTGGCCACGAAGATGTTGCAATGACATTGAATATTGATGAAAATAAATCGAATTTCCGTCAGCCCAGCATCCGGATCCAACGTATTCGATGAATGGTTGGGCAAAAAATAAACTGGACACTTTTCCTCCATTCTCTGGCCGCCGGGCCTGCCTTCCGGCTCCTCTGGATGGGTCTCTGCATATGGCCGGACGTGTTTCTATTGATTGCCAAATGGTTGGGGCAGCAAAGGGTTTCGACCGGATTGGGTTTTGACGCAGTCACTCTCAGCCTCGCAGCTGCCGAGTGTTAAAATCCCACGTTGTCGCCGGCACTGGGGGACATTTGTGGTTTCTTGTAGTGGATTTTGTTCGAAATGCTATTAGCCGATTGAAACCTTCCTTCCGTCCTTTAATTGCATTCAAATTTTATTTAAAATCGTTTAAAGGCCTTTGTAGTTATATAGATATGTGAATAATCAGATTATAAGATGTTTTAGGTAAATTTTTTCAACGTTTCATACATTTTCCAATAAAGCAAAAGTCTTTACTCAAAGAAAAATCAAAAACATATTTTTGTAAACCCCTCGGCTTTTGATAAAAATATTGTTTTTTTCACCTTAACCAAATACGCCCTGAAATTCATACGCAATCCCGTATTTTTTCTGAATTCAACATTTTGTTCCTCTGCTCTTTGTACTCGTTGCACAACCAAACCCACAATTAAGCCCCCAGTTAACACTTGATTTGTGTTTAAAATTTATTGACCAATCCATGGACTCTGATTAAGTTTCTGTTTGTGCTTGTCAAACATGAAGCGAGTAGCACCGACCCGACTGATTTTCATCACCACAAGGCACAGGCACCACCGCCACTGCCACTGCCACTGCCACAGCCGCCCCCTTTCCCCAGAACGGCAGCCCGGGCGCATATATGAAAATCCAATTTTCCAGTGATTGATCAGAATGATGGGGCAAGCGAAGGCTGTGGAAACGAGAGAATGCAGCTGAAGAGCTTGCCACACACGTCTAGTGGGTGCCATGCAGTGCACTGCGGTGCGGAGTGGGTTTGTTCGCGGGCCATACGCAAAAATAATGTAATTAAAGCAATGTTTGAATAATAAAAATTAATATTTGTGGCAGTTTTTGTCGCCAAACGGGAGAATGGCGGTATGGAGTATGGAGTATGGGGCAAGGGACTGCGGATGGCCGGTGGGTAGTCAGACGGTAATGCATTTAGCTGGCCCTTTCCACAAGTGTTTACCTAGTCATCGTGCCATCCACGGGGAACGTTGTCGTCTGCATCCTTTGGCCGGTTTATGCGGGCTGTCAAAATCAGACAGTTGGCACACATGGCACCCACACCAGAGCTACGGCTCTGGCCACTGGACTCTCTCCAGTTGTTTGTTTAAGTTTCGTTTCACCAAATTATGCCCGAACATATGAGGGATTTATACACGCTTGAGGACTGGACTGGACTGGACTCCACTGCACTCCACTGCACTCCACTCTACTCCACTCCAATCCAAATCCCTCCACTCCACTCGACTCGACTCTGTTCGGTTTGGCTCTTCTGTCTGTGGGTTGTCTGGCGCTTTGGTCCAGCAGCATTTATGCAAATATTGAAATAAGTCTTAATTGAATACAAATACTCAATTACATTGCGGCAAATCTATTTTGTGGGTCCAGCACAAACAAACGCCAGTTCGGCTCTGATCAAGTGAGACTGGTCGGTTGTTGTAAACACTTTTGCTCCAAAATTTCAATTTCGTTTATGGCTAGAAAGTGGAAAGCAAAAAGTACCAGCAAAGAGACAAACAAATTTGGAAAAAAAGGCAAAAATAATTTCTGGCCCATGAGGGGATCGAACCCGCGACCTTCGCGTTATTAGCACGACGCTCTAACCAACTGAGCTAATGGGCCTCGGTGCCTCCGCTCTGTTCGGAGAGCATTTTCCGCCTAGGGGTTGTTCTTACCTTTTCAATAAGCGTTGTGCTTAAGCTATTTTTAGATATTCAGGGATATGTATTAATAGATAATATAGAAGATTATTCTTTTGTGTAGAAAATTGATTACATTCTCTCGCAAATATTAATTGAACATTTGCCAAAAGCTGCATTGTTGCTGCACACTAAGAGCGCTCTCTTGTGCTCCGCTGAGAGTTGAGTCCTGCTTCCGCCTCATGCCCCTCTGCCACATGCATCACAAGAAACACATTTGACACTTCATTAAAAAGCAACATTACCAAAATCAATTAGGGACTATTCCCCCTAGAATTGCCCTCAACTAGACAGCCCCCCAAACAACCAGCCCTGCCAGAACACACAGCACAGCCAGATTATTGTTCTTGGCAAACAAATACGCAAACAAATGAGATATATACATATAGTATTTGTTGCTCCTGTGCTACATCCTGCTCCAGCTCCTGGTCCTGCGCCGGGTGTCAAATTGTTTGAAGACGAGACGAGACTTTGTTTGCATTTTGAATTGCGGCAGCAGACTCAGCCAGAGCCGGAGCCAGAGCCATAGTCAGAGTCGTTGCTATTTGCTCAAAGGTACAGCAGGAGCGAGTGTGGGTAATGGCGAGGAAACGCACTGCAAATTGTTGAATGGAAAATTAATTAAAAACGTGTTGCCGAAGAGGGATAAAGAGATTTATTAATCACACTTCCAGTCGGCCTAGTGAAAAGCCTCAGTGCAACGTGGTCGTCATAACGGCCTCCCCCAAACGATTTCGGTGGAGTGCAGCCCATGGCGACCGACGAATAGGGCGGGCAATGAGCCCACATTGTACTCCAGAGCCAGCCAAGAAATCCCTTAACATATAGAAAACACATGGAAGAAGTACTTGCTATGAGAATATGTATTTATATTTCACATAAGTTAGGGATGTCATAGTCGAAATCACAAGATGCTTAACTTAGATCTGAGCTCGGTTCTGGTGGTAGCACTTGTACAGCTCATAGCTGGTTTCGCACTTGTCGCCGCCCTTGAGGGAGTCGCATTTGGCCTGGACCGCCTTCACTTTGTCAGCGCCGGCAATTGGACCCAGCTTGGCCAATACCACATCGGGCTTGATCTGGCCATCGACCACGAAGCCAGCCTTTTCTAGGAAGCAATTGGCGAAGCACTTGACCTTGGGATCGGCGTCTTCGAAATTGCCGGCGCGCAGGGCCAGAGCCTGCTCCTTGGTGACTCCCTCTTGGCCGGCACAAGCCTTGGCCCTCTCCTTAAGCTCGGCCTTCTGGGTGTCCGTCAGTTCCTGCGGGAAGTCGGAGGGGAGAGTTAGAGTCAATGAAGGGGAGGTGCGGCTGCTCCCGACTTACAACAGCAGAGGCAACAGCCAGAGTGGCGAAGGCAGCCAAGATGATGAATACTTTCATGATGCTGATCGAGTTGTTGTCTAGAACTTTGTGGAAGCGAAACTGTTGACTTGATTCAGTGGTCAGCGTGCTTTTATACGATCTCAGAAAGTGGACTTTTGAACCCAGGCACTGATTAGCATTTATTCTGGTCAATCTCTGACGCAGTTCCCTTTTCTCTAACTTCGAGACCACTTTATCATGATGACTTTCGGTTTTGGTTGTCTGTGTAAGATCGGAAAAAAAACTATCATTCATTTAATGTTTGTATTGCGAAGGCAAGGTAATATTTGTGCAAGGCTTCGCAGCTTATTAATATCCTCCTCATCCTTGGGTATGCTGCTTTAAAATGCCCCGTCCTGACGTGGCTTACTCAGTATCAGCCTCACCACCGCCAACACACTATATTTGGGTCACATCAGATCCCCGAGAACTGATATCATTCGGCTGCTGCCTTTCACTTGCTGGCCAGGCCATGTTTGCTTGGGCCCCCACAGTCACACCAGATGAATGATGAGCTCTTTCGTTATGTGTGGTCTAAACATTCTGAACATGCGATTCAGGGTTAGAGATATGGGGACTCTGCATCGGTTCTGCCTTAGATAATCCCCACTGCTTGCACAGGCAGAGTGGCGCTTTAGTAATTAGTTTCTGTTGCGGTTTAGAGATAAGTAGCAAAAACTTGCCACAGTCTCGACTGAGCAGCTCTGCTCTGACGGGGTGGGTTCTGTCCTTCTTCTTCATCTTGGGGCCAGTGATGGATGATTGACAGGCAAGTGACAAGGGGCGAATCGGACGAGGAGGATGTGGGGGATGCTAATGCATAGGCAAATTTAACTGAAATTTAATGGGTTAATGTCAGTGGGGTAACATTTCAGCTTGTCATCGGTTAATGATTGCCCGAAAATTCGAGCATTATGAGCTGCTAACGAGAAAACTAATCTATTCGTTTGGCTGCTCAGTAATTAAAATACCCAACACAATATCCCACTACAATGCAGTATAAATAATGACAGAAATCAAGCTTGAAACTCTCACCTTTTCGGGCCAAAAACAAAAAACACTTAGACGCCACCCACTGCATTTGCCAATGTTTGCCTCGAGCCGCCTCCGACTCCATTAGTGTCAAAATGGCCATGGCCATATCTATTGCCAGCGAACACAGCATCCCATCCCAGCTCCAGCTCCAGCCAGAACAACAACTCACTTTTGTGTGTTATCGTTTCTAATTTGTTTCAAATTAAATGAGTTTTCAACATTTTCACAGCCAAACACAATCACAAAGAGTAAAATATATTCCGAATGACGCATACGGGGCATACGGGGGTCCAAAGTACAGCTCCTATTCGTGGTGTGGGTGTGTGTGGGTGTGAGTGTGGGTGGGGATCCGGGTCTCCTGCAAATGTAATTAAAAAACTTTTAAACCGCATCAACATAAATGTATGGCGCATAAAATTCTGTGCATTTGACAATTTTTGGCTGGCAAAAAGTTGACATTTTCTGTACTCCTGTGTGTCTGTGTGTGTGTGCGTGTGTGTGTGTGTGTGTGTGGGCCAAAAGGCAACCGCTAAAAACATGTGGACCTGCTACAAAAGGTGGGTGCGGTGGATCGGGTACACTTTGAATTTGACAGAAATGAAATGCTTTAAAAGTTATTCGAGTTCATAAATAATTTGTCGTCAGTGGAAAGACATTTATTGGTCGCCGTTTAATGTGTTTATCATTTTTACGAGCCCATTTTTTGGGCAATTTCGTTTATTTTAATTGAACTCCTTTCCGTCCAGTACACCCCCATCCACCCCTTTCTGGGAATGGCCATAAAGTATGCCCGTCAGACACTTTCATTTAATTGCATTTAAATCGCAGGCCGAACACGATTTCGGGCAACACCTTAATAGGCCATTAGGTTCAGAAAAAGGTTTAGTTCTGCAATATGTGCAGGTGATAAATATTTGGCCACTGGACAGGAATGCCATTTTAGCCATTCCGAGTGATAGGGGCCAAATTGCTTGGCCATAAATTCAATGCGGCAGCTCTCGAGAGTGGAATTTAATCAATTTCAAATTGAGAAATGGAAAATACATTCCATCCGCACTTAAAACCGATCAAAGCGGAGGCCCATCCCCTTAATTGTTTGGTTAATGTAATGTATCTCAAGTTTATACATCTTTCGGTATCTATGTATCTATACATATGATGTCACTGTCTCACTGTCCCACTCCTGCTCCGAATGGAGCCACCCCCAGGCTCCATAATTTTCCATTAGCTTTATTATATACTCATTTGGGGAAATGTCTTATATCATTGTTATTAGTAAATCTTATGCCCCAGTTTATTGTCGCCCCCAGGCTATCTGTGTCTGGCTCAAGGCTGGGGGCTTCGATAAGTCCCCGGCGGAAACAGCATCATCACAAGTAGTTGGTGGACAATTCCTTGGGGTCGGTATCGCCGCTCAGCGCCCTCGCGGCTTTGGATTTTGGGGCAGGGTTGATGAACTCTCGCCACCGTTTTCTGGTGAAAATTATAGAAGAACTAAGGGTTGGTCTTTCTGCCCTACTTATAAAAGCCCTATGATATATGTGCTATGTGTATGGGGCATTGCAAAGTTCCTCATACTTACAATCATGCATCAAATGAATATATTGATGAAGAATTATAATTACATTTTACGAGGCTTCTCAGTCCCTGAAACTATTAAGAACCTTTGCGATCTTAGGGCTGGAAATGGAATCAGTATAGGTTGTACGATTAGTACTTTCCGAAGACCATTGAAATCATTCTCGAATCACTATTCTTCGGACTGCTGCTGTAGGCTTGAAACTAACAAACAACTCACTTATTTGTAGTGGCAGCATCTCGCCCGAGATGCAGTTTCAAACGCGGCTCGAGAGGTGTCAACAATACATCTGCTGCCACAAAATGCGATGCCGATGTGGATATGCAAATGGAGTGGGAGCTGGAGCGGAGCTGTGAAAAGTTTTGGCACAGTCATTTCCCGGGAAGAGCTCTTCTTAATTAATTTAATGACTGGCTGATGTATTTGCACATTGAAGTGCACGTGGGGAGAACTTGGCGCACGTGGGCAGATAATCAACTCTTTTGTTGCAATTTCAAATTAAACAGAGTTCCTCTCGGGGCAGGCTTGGGCGTAAGCTTATGTGTGTGTGGGAGCGTTGGCGTGGGGCAGGGTCTGTGGACTCCAGGTACAGTGCATCATTACCACTAATTATTTTAACAGAAAGCTGCCGTACCGTACTGCCTGCCTGCCCCGAAATGATTAAAATTTGACAAAGAATCCCAAAACATTGCCCTGTTCTCTCCATAATTTCCTGCAATTTATGGAGACGTACATCCGTACAACGTACAGCCTTTTGCCCGTAGCAATCCCCAATCCGGATAGCTTATCATAAATTCCGGCCATAACTCACAACAAAAATACTGGCCGGCGAGAAGATGGTAACTGAAGGGCACGAGGCGCAACGCCCCACCCCCCTCGGGCGATGCAACACTTTCTGATTGCATTAGAAGCTGCTTACAATATTATTTTTGGGGCAACTTCCTATCCTCGGCGCCAGAACGTAAATGGAATATTTTATGCAATTTATTTTGATCAATTTGCACGTCGCAGTGGCACAGCGCCTAAATATTCTCGGGGTGTTGTTGATGCACTCGTGCGTGCCCCAGAATGGTAATTTCCAAATGGGACTCGCAGGATCCAGCTGGTGCCAGGACAACGGAATAAGAGACAAATTTTGAAACAATAATTGCGATGAATCTTCCCCAAATCCAGATGAAAATGGGAACTTCTGTAAAAGTTTCCCTTCATATTAGATCTCCATATCGTTAGAGTAAATTCAAACAGGAATTATACGTTTCTAATCTGGATTCTAGAATGATATTAGTTTTCTGTTCAGCCATTATCCGTGGGTGCCTAATGGAAAACGGTCCATCCATGCGTGGGATAAGTCGTTCCCAACTTTATCTTTGACCTTCTGGAGGGGTTCTAGTATAAGGAACCCATTGGCAGGAGCCCACCTCATTACACACTAAAAAACGCAATCGACCATCAAATTACAAAGCAAATAAAATGCAAATAGGTTTTTTCTTTTCTTTTCTCTGGAGTTTGGGTCGTGTTGTGTTTTTTTCTATCATCCCACGGACGGAGACGGTTCCAATTTCATGCAGCTGACCACGGACCTTATCCGTGTCCCTGTCCCTGTCCCTGTCTTTGGCCCTGTCAGGCCCCGTAATTCTAATTGCTGAGCCAGATTCGAGTGGATTAAACAATTTCCACATTTAACATGGCGCATCTTTAACCTTTGCTTTGCCACAAATATATTGTATTTTCGGGGCTGTATAGTATTCTCTGGTCCCCGGGACAGACCCGCGTGTGCGGCTTAATTTTGGTGCCGGCGATAAGAATTTTTAGCGACGTTGTCATTTGGGGGCTTTGGCTTTTACGAGTCGACACAAAGGACGCATATCCTCGTTGGGCTCGTTGGCCTCGTTGCTTTGCGTCTAATTAGATGCTTTGCCTAATTAGTCGGTTTTATGTGAGACTCTTTATGCCCTTGGCTTACCTTTCGGTCGTAGCCGGGATTTGCTGGGTCCTCAGCAGTATCTCAGCAGTCCAGCATATCCCGCCCTGTCGATATGTGCCAAGAGCATGACTTAGGGGGGCGGTAGGGTAGCTGATTCAGAAGCTGCTTCGTGAGGAGCTGAGAATGTTATAAACTTTAACGCTTATTAAAAATTCCGAGCGCCCTGGAAAATATCCACAGTGCGATGACAATAATGTGAACTAAAGCAGCGCATTTTCTGCTGATTTTCGCAGCTTGAGATTTTCCATTTAGCCATCAGCCAGCGACGCTTCCCTCCCAGCTTCTTCAGCATCTCCTTTCGCTGCTCCGCACTGTTGGGTTTTTCAATTTCCTACAGACCCGGGGACTGCATTCCTTCACCTGACTGTCTTTGATGCGTTAGATGACAGCCAGACCAACAGCTCCCATATGAACTCCCCATTTGGAGTCGACTCCACCGCTGGAACTTTGTTGGGGGAGGGGAGGGTTAGAGTGTATGCCCCCGCAACCGAATTGAACTTGTCACAAAAGAATTCATTTTGCAGCGTTTGGAATTTTCCCTTGCTGCTGTAGAAGGGAGGGGGGAGGGGGAAAATGTGCGTGGAAAAGCTTTGTGAGCTTCGCTTTCTTGGCCCCTGACTCGGGGGTTCTCGGATTCTTATTTTGCTCTGGTTCTGGTGCTGGTCCTCCACCCTACACTTCATCGGTTCTGGCTTCGTTAACTGGAATTCAATAAATATTACTAAAAACACTCGCCTACGCCTGCGACCTTTCATTCGGCCGTTTCTTTTGTGCTTTTATATAGAAGTAGCAGATGCCGAGCCAAAGGCAGACATTTTCACATAATTTCTCCCCTTTGTGATCCATTTTTAGTGTCACCCCCCCCATGTCACCATTTTATTGCAGTATGGACTGGTTTTTATGGAGAACAGAACCGAGCAGAGCACGTCATTCTTTTTATGGCTTAATTATTTAAATGCGTTTTATTCTGCAAGCGGCGGGCCATAATCATAAACAAATTATAGAAGTGGAAATTATGATATCCTCCAAGGAACGTAGTAGCCTCCTTGTAGGTACTATACAGATGAGATCGGATGGGAAAGCCATAGTTCATCGTTTTGCCAAAAACAAATAAGTTTTCCCTTATTTACACAACTTTTTCACTCCTCCATTCCATTCCATTCCTTTAGTTTTCTTTGCTGATGAAACAGTTCTCTCTTTCTCCCCTCATTAAAATTTAAATTAACTAAATCTGCTCTATTTGGTTTGGCTGGTAGCGTTTCTGGGTCACTTCGGACCAGATATTAGACCCTTATCCATCGCCCTCCCCTGTGTGGACCCCATTCCCAGCCAATCCCAATCCCAATCCTCTCCTATCCTGTCCTATCTGGGGTTGGCTTTGCCTTCCTTTCTCATCTTTTATTTTATACATTTCTTTTTTTGCTTTTGCTTTTGTGAAATTAATGCCGCAAACACTAATTAATTGCGCAGGTGTTGCAGCTGTTATGCTGTTGTTCTTTGTGGGTGTGGGTGTGGGTGTTGGTGTCGGTCGGTGCTGCTGTTGTTATTCCATGGGATAAGCCTAATTGAATTTCTGTAGCTTTTTTGCTAGGCTTGCGGATTCGGCTGCTGGTTCACAGAGGAGGAGGCGGAGGGACGATAGATGAGGGTGAGAGATCGAATAACGTTGATTTTGAATATAATTAATTGCGTTACTGCCACTAAAGAGTAAAGAATTCATGTATTATATTTAAACTATTGATTTTTAAACAGCCAACAGTGTTCGTAGATTGAAAGCTGTCCCCTGATCAGGCATATCTTCAAGTGTATCCTTTATTTTCTGTGTACTTTCTGCACTTGGGTATTCCCGAAAGGTTGACCGTAATCAAATTCACGCTTTTTGTTTTATTTAATTGTTTTTCTTTTTAATTTCTCATAGTTAATAAGTTGACTTTTATGACTGGCCCTGAGAAGCTCGTAAAATTTGCATATGACCTGGGAGGAATGGCAGAGCTTTCCCCGCTTCTGGTCGGGGATCGGGATCGGGTGGGATTGGGGTCGGTCGGGGACTCTGGCGATGGCAGCTCTCCTTCAACGGTCGACGGTATTATTATAATGTCAACGTAATGTTGTCGTCAAATAGTTTTTCGCGTGACATTTGCATTTCAGTTCAGTTCAGTTCGGTTGGGTTCGGTTGGGTTGGGTTGGGGACCCTGGGGTCCGATGACATTTCATTAGGCTCCCAGCTCTTTGTTCGGGCACATAATAACGTGTGCCATTGTTTTTCATTGTCGTTTTATGTGCTGTTTATATTTTTATGGCATGCCATATAGTATTTAATATTTATATTATATACGAGCCGCATGCGACGGCTCCCTGGCCCTGCTCCTCGCCCTGGCCCCCGCGCTCTCCCTATCCTTCCAGCCCTATCATGTCTCCGATAAAACAGTTTTATTCCCCTCCAGTTCCCCAGTGGGGGGAGTCGACAAAGCCGAAAATCAAACTACTTGAGGAGTCCCCCGGATCTCGTCGTAGACTCCATTCGTGTCTGCTGTTAGGTATTGTCTATAAATCTACGGAGGAGGGCTCCTCTCCTTCAGTCGCAACAACAAACACGTTGACATTATGAATTTATTACTATTTAAATATTTTATTTCTGCTGCTGGCAGGCGACGATGGGCCCCAATAATCGCTCTGACATTTTGTTTTGCCTGGCGTGCGTAACTATTTACGAGTTTGTCCGGGTAAGTTTTGTCTCCAAAGTTGTGGAGCCCATCCATGACACAGGTACACCCCCGTAGGGTTTGAGTAGGTCATGAATTATCGATGCTGTCAGCAGTAAATATTTGTAATATAAGCGATCAAAAGTTCTGCACTGCACGTGAGCAAAGTCCAGACAAACTTTGGTAAGCTGCATTCATTACCAAAAAAGTGGTTCCACTCAAACTATTAGTGATTATTTATTATTATACTCCAACTACATTATGTATGTACATATCATATCAGCAGCTCATCCGAATGTCACTTTAATTACTACTTTAATCAGGCAGCTGCGTTTGTATCTGTATTCTTCGGGCCAATCAGCAAACCAGTTCAATGTTTGGACTTGAGATCCGAAACTCTGTTGGACTTTGGACTGGCACTGTCACTGGGCTACACCGAAAGAGAGAAACAGACTGTTCCCAGACTACAAATTGGGAAACCGGTGTGATAGAGCCAAACAAACGGTCGTTTATAGAACAAACACTTTAACTGCAGATATTCTGAGAAGTCCAATTCGAGTGCAGGCCACAGGCGCCAGGGGCTTGGCTAAAATGGGTTTATTTCTTGTCAAATACATAGACGATGATCTCGAAAATTCATTAATGAATAGATGAATATTGTAAGGTGTTATTGATATTTTGGATTCAAGGAAATAACTAGACTTTGACTCTCTTGAGGGAGATACATATATAATATTTATGCATGCCAAACATTCAATAAAATATACAGAATAAAACATCTAGTTCTAGATTAGTTTAAATTGTACTCAAAGTCTTTCAGAGTATCTACATATGTACATAGAATTTTTTATACCTCATATGAAGTGCACCACAATTAGGATTTTTTCGAGGGGTTACTTATCTCTATACGAAATAAAACACAATCCCAAAAGCTCCAAAATGAGAACCTACTTCAACCCCTCCAAAAACTACTAAGTCATGGTTGTACTGCGAATTTATCTGAGATGTTGCATATATAAGATTCTACAAAAAAAGTAGACTTGAAGGTTTTGTATGAATTACAAAAGCAAATTGGTTGACGCTTGGATGAGCGCTGGCCCAGTCCGAAAAAAGTGGGTTTATTTAATGGGTAGTCAAAACTGAAATCACTATTAGCACTTACATTATGCAAATCAAATTATCCCGGCCCTATAATGAGCACGAGTGTCGATCATTAAAGGCAATTAGCAGCACAATGGCAATCGTAACAATCTGAAGTACTTGACTGCACTGGACCTCGTGTATCGAGTGGACTTTAAGCCAGACTTGAAAACAGATGACTCAGGCGCGGATCTGAAACAATGCACAAAAAATCGAGTGAAAGAGAGAGAGAATCATTAAGCCGCGATTAAAAATAAACAAGCCATTGGCCAGTGCGCTTACTAGTGTATGCGCCACAATGTGGCCAGTGGAGTAGAGCGATCACAAAAAGCGGTAATAAAAGCACGAGTCAGACACAAGCGGTATGCAAAATCATATAAAAGCTAGTTGCCGGCCGAGTGGAGGCAACAGTTCCGATACCAAAGGTTTTCTGACAGCATCATCATCGTAGTCGTCTCCCCAAGCAAAATGAAGCTCCTGATTGTCCTCTCCGCTCTGGTGGCTCTCGCCGTTGCTGTGAGTACCGGCGATCCTTTCCTTTGGAGTGCAGCTATAACTACGAATCCCCTTCTCCTTGCAGGACCTCAAGCTCTCGGATGAGCAGAAGGCCACGGCCCACGCCAACGGCGCACAGTGCGCCCAGCAGGAGGGCATCACCAAGGACCAGGCTATGGCCCTGCGGGCTGGCAACTTCGACGTCAGCGATCCCAAGGTCAAGTGTTTCGCCAACTGTTTCCTGGAGAAGTCTGGTTTTCTGGTCGATGGCCAGATCAAGCCCGATGTGGTGTTGGCCAAGCTGGGTCCCATCGCCGGCGAGGACACTGTCAAGGCTGTCCAGGCCAAGTGCGACTCCCTGAAGGGCGCCGACAACTGTGACACCGCCTTCCAGCTGTACCAGTGCTATCACAAGGAACACAGCCAGATCTAAGCCCACTCCCTCTGTAGGACCTGCAAATGTATTATGTGCAAGAATTGCCGAATATCTGTGAATTGTTAAGCACTTGTTCTTCCAACCAAAGTAAATGTTAACTGGCAAAAGTATAATTCATGGAATGCTTTACTGATTCTTAGCCCTCTTCCGAAGCCCATTAGCCATTTTTAGAGACCTCAGACATCAGACATCAGCCCAGCCCAGCCCCTGTCTGTCCTGTCCTGTCCTCTGCGCATCTCAAAGGAAATTAAAAATCCTAAATTCCTATGCACATACATATAATTACTTATGCATATTTGACTTGTCATTGGATGCTCCACTGTACGAGTACGAGTACGAATATGAGCCATTTGCATAACAGTGGGCCATCATTAGAGCCCACTGTCAGACCGTCGTCAGGGGGCTTAAGTCCTTGGGCGGGGCAGTCGATCCCCAAGGCATTTGCACGCTCATGTACGAGCGTATTGCATAAATATTGATGAGCGGCGCCCGGCAAAACTTTACGCCACAAAAGACCTTAAAGGAGGCATACGAGGCGGCATAATATCCGAACAAATGATACGGACAGAGCACAGCAGAGCAGCAAGGGCTGGGCTGGGCTTTTTAAAGGCCCAAATCCAATTAACAAATCATTAAACATTCATTGAGCACGTGTCGCAATTGCAGTCACCAGTTAAGCTCGGATCTGTTGGGTTGAGTTGGGCTTAGGTCAGGTGGGTTGTTGTCGCCGTTTGTTGTTGTTATTGGCGTTTGTACTGGGGTTGGAGTTGACCGGTTCGCACGTTAGGGACAATTGCTTTGGGGAATTTGGAGCAGAGCCATTAGCTCGTGGGATGAACTGAGCTGACGCCGGACTGGCTGACTGGCTGGACTTGGCGTCTATAATTCATTTTGTCACTTCCTGCTCCGTCTGGCTGGATCTCGACAGCTGGAATGGGATGGCAAGGATGCCAGGAATGGCAGGGGATGTCGAGCGGGGAGGGGGGAGAATGGGCCTGTCATGTCACTTCCATTTAGCATCCGTTTCAGTTGCAGTTGTCCGCAAAAGAGCTTCGGCATAATCAGTGATGCGTTTACTAATGTCTATTAAAAAGGCAGCAGCACCCACCATCTCCACTCCCCCCACTTCCACTCCCCACACCCCACTCTCTCCTTCAACTCTCCTCTGGCTAATGCATTTAAGTAGACAGCTCCTGGTCCCGTCGCTGTTCCTGTTCGCCAGTCGTTTCCCTGTCCCGGCGGCTTGTCAAAGAAACCAACACGCGTGATATCCTCCATGGTTGCTGGTCTGGTATACACACACACACACAGCCTTTGGTCTGTGATGGGGTGTGGGTCCTGGTGCCTCGTGATCCGTGGACGCTGCCAAAGGGACAAACACATTGATGGCTTGACTTGGCCTTTGTCTTGAGCGACAGACTTTCCTTTTGCTTGGCCTGTCTCTGTCTCTGTCCCTGTCTCTGCCTTGTCCCGTTCCTGTTCCTGCCACTTTGCTTTCAATGGAAGAGCAAAGAAATGATTCGCTTCAATGGATGGAGTTGGGGTTGGTGTGGGCGGCAGGGGGAGTGGTAGATGTTAGCTGTTAGCCTGCGGTTCTCGCATTAATGTAATTTAATTTTATAATAAAAACTACGCTGAGGGGGCATGGCTACATATAGACTAAGTATTGGCTCTGTCTGTCTTCCTCTCTTTGATCTCAGAGCCCAATATGTTTCAGGGTTCGAGGGTAGTGTAGTGTATCCTGTTCCTGACTCCTGACTATCAGCACAAGTCTGTTATTAAGTTCATCAATTAGATGGGGTCTTTGAAGACATTGAAAAGGGGAGAAGGCGCAAAGGTCAGGTAAGGGTAAACAGCGGCTAAACTCTCCAGACACATCATTATTGTATAGAGTATAAAATTGCTGGCAATTTGACAAACTGTGTAGAACATATAGCCTTTAATAGCCTTTTCCGATTTTCCGAAACCGTTTTATGATTGGCTTCTTGGTGATTCATCTGCCAAATTGAGCTTGAACTTTTTTGCACAGATCGGTTTGTTCTGCTGTCATTATTCAAATCGATTATAGAGGCCATTAAATGGGGGCCAACGAAATATGACAAATAAGTGTGTTTTGGGCCAACGCTAATGGGAGTTCTCATACGCAAATGGGTGCTTTGGCGGCGCACTGGGGCGTGGCAAACGGATCTGCAAACGTATAATTACTGGAAACGGCCATCAGTTGAGGGCGCGATCCATTAAAGATCTGTCAGATCACCCAGTGAGGCGTTAAAATGGTTTGCAGATCGCTTCGATCGCCGTCGATTAAATAGCAATTAAAATGTGCAATTACCGGCAGATGATCCCTGGAAGGGAGCTCTCCTATAAAAGCAGCCGACTCGATGGCCAGAACGAAGTTTCCAGTGGGAGTGACAAAGGGAAACCAATTCAATGTTTTTTCGAGATCAATTTCTGTTCGTGCTGTGCCTGGGTCTCAGCGATCTGCTGCCACTGGCATGGGTAATACAAATCGCGTCGAAGAGACAGAGAATTCGATGAGTACCAGGGTTCTATTCCATCCACTTCACAGAGCCGATCGCTGACCGTCTCGCTGAACATGTCCATGACGCGCACCGTGGACGGGGACGAGCCGAGTGCCACGAAAGGAACGCTCACCGAGGACATGGTGCAGTCGTGCATCCGCAGGACAGAGATCTCCATGTCGCAGCTGAAGCTCTTCCACATGAGCCTCCTGAACAACGATTACACCAACGAGAACGACGTGGCGCCTCCCATACCGCCTGGCGAGAACAACATTCCCGACTCGGACTACGGCATCAATTCGCAGATGCCATACCTTGACCTCAAGGGTAACGAGCCGCTACAGTGCTTCGTGAGCTGCCTGTACGAGAGCCTGGACGTCTACCGGTACAACATTCTGCTGGAGCAGGCCTTCCGCCAACAGGTGCAGAACATGCTGCAAAAAGAGAAGCCAGCGGTCAAGGAATGCGCCGACCTCCAGGGACGCACCCGCTGCGAGGCGGCCTACAAGCTGCACCTCTGCTACAATCACCTCAAGACCTTGGAGGCGGAGCAGCGGATCAGGGAAATTATCGAGCGGAGTGAAATGGGTGAGGGTGATCTGGGCCTAGATGGCGAGAAGGAGCCCGACGGCGAAGTCATCGACGGCATTCAGCATTCCAATGAAGACGAATCCAAAGAGGAATAAATCTTTTCCAACGTATCCACAGGATACATGTACATGCAAGGAGTCTCTAATATGTAATGATATTTTCCTTACATGTCCAAACAAATAATCCCTTAACATTTCAGCCTTAACGCATGATAAATTAAAATATGTATATTAAACAGACTTCGAAACTGACACTTTAAGACAATAAATCATTTGAGGATTATCTGTATTATCTGTATGATGTTCGAGTTGATTATTTCTTTAATAAAATAAATAAATACTTTGTACATATGTATGTATGTATGTACATATGTAGCATAGAAAAAGGCAGCGTAGGCGGCAGACGAAAGTTTACACACGCACGGTGTAAAAACTTCGTGTAGCGTCGGACCTATGCACACACAGCTTCGTTTTTCTGCTCGGCCTGAGCAGCGGCAGCGAAAATGATCGTGTTGCTTCGGCCCTCTGCACGGCTTCATATTTCTGATCGGCAGTGCCGCGGCAGAGAAAATGAATCATGTTTCTTCATGTCTGTTTTCTGCGCATATAACGCACTAAGAACATGTTCTGACATGTCAGTGCCTGCGTGCCGCCCCTGATTTACATACATACATACATATGTACATATGTAGATAGATATAATACTTTTAGGGTGAAATTGGAATATCTAGGGAATGACATTATGGAGATTTGAAGTATAATTTTGGGGCTTTGGTCAGAAATCATTTTTGTGTAGAATCCATGCACAATTCGTGTAGAACTACCACTTGTGGGCGTGTGCAGCGATCTCTGAATGTCTGCTATCAATATTATCATTATTTTAAAACTAAAACTGGAGTAAAATAGCAAACAATGTGTGAAATAATCCTTATTTTTTATTGACCGAATTAATCTTAACGAAAAAATACATATGAGTGATTCTATTGATATTGATACCCAACCAATATAAATAACCGCCGCTGGGCAATGATGTTTAATGATTCTTTCAGTAGTAAAATAAAAAACCCAACACTATATTGATTGATAGCTATATTTATTTATTTTTTTATATTAGAAATAAAACTAACAGAGACAAAAACAATTGGCAACAAAATAGCCGAGAATTTAAAAAGTTTTCCATTTTAAATTCTCGACTATTTTATTGCCACTAAAATTAAATCAAGTGAAAATTATACCCACTGACCCGAAAGAATAATCCGAGCGGCGTTGATTACCCCCCCAAACATTAAATTGCCAAGAAATAAAAACATTGAATTGGATTCTTTTTCAAATTGAATAATCGTGTTTTAATAACTAAATTGGTTTAGTTTAGTTGGCGCTGTCAACTGCCTATTTAAGCCACTTTGGGCCGACAATATTTGGTTAGACAGAAGAGAAAATTCCATCGAGATGAACGTGAATTGTTTGCTGATAGCACTGTTCCTAGGACTTGGGTTCTACGAGCCAGTGGCAGTGAGTACTCGGGGCTAATATTTCTGGAAGCATCGATTCCATCTAAACGGCGTATTTTGACAGTCCCAGAGCGCTGCAGATCTGGCCGCCTATAAGCAGAATCAGGAGGCCTGCGTCAAGGAGCTGAATGTGGCAGCTGCCGATGCTGCTCTGCTGGCCGCGGACAAAGAGGTGGCCAATCCCTCGGAGGCCGTCAAGTGCTACCACAGTTGCCTCTACAAGAGACTGGGCCTGCTCACCGCCGACGCCAAGCCCATCAACGATGCGATTGTGAAGTTCGCGCAGCTCCGCTTCAGCAGCCTGGCTGCCGACAAGCTCAAGGCTCTGCTGGCCAGCTGCGGCGCCACCAAGGCAGCCACCACCTGCGATTTCGTGTACAACTTTGAGAAGTGTGTGGTTAAGGGAGCCAAGGCCTAAAGAGAGTCCGACCTCTAAGCATAATAAATATTGGTACATTATTAGAGCCGTGATTCATTCTGGATTTACCTCCCCCTCTTAAGCTCTCCATAAACTGCTATGCAAATTTCAAACAGAAATGTTTCTCTGACAAATCGTGTATTCAAATAGCAATCTTATTCACTGCGCTCACAAACCAATCACATTTAGGCAGAGTTCAGCATATTGTTATATCTAGTTTAAGCCTTAACTTGGGGCTTGAATTCCTCGAAGCAGGCGTGCAGCTTGCTAGCCCTATCACACTTGTTGTCGCCCTTGATGGTGCGGCATTTGTCCAGAGCCGCCTTGGTCTTCTCCTCGCCGATGAAGGAGCCCAGCTTCTTGAGGACAACGTCTTCTTGGAGCTCGCCGTCCTTCAGGGTGCCGACCTTTTCGAAGAAGCAGTTGGCGAAGCACTTGATGTTCTCCGTGGGGTTCTTGAAATCCTTGGCCTTCACCTTTTCTTTCTCCTCCTCGGTCAGGTTCACCTCCTTGGAGCACTGCTCGACATGCTGCTTGGCCAGAGCCTTCTGCTCTTCATTCAGATCGAGGGGCTACAATTGCAAATGAAAATTAAATCTCTCAACTGAGAATCAGAGGAGTCTCTGGCCTTCAGACTTACCGTGGCCAGGGCCAGGGCCAAGAACACAGCACTCAAAGCGATCACAAAGTAGGAGTTCATGTTTCGAATGACTTGCTAGAACGTCGGATGGGTTCTGATGCCAGTCTGGGCTGCTCTAGCGTCTTTTATACCCGAATCCGCCGGTAATGAGAGCCGGTTTCTCTGTACTTATGGCCCCCGGCAGTGATCCATCTTAGCCAGCTGATGATGGTTTCTGTTTTGGTTTTCGTTTTGTTTTGGTTTTGTGTGGTTTTTGCCTCGTCTCGTTCTTTTTTGCAATTCGCTAGGCTTGGCTTTGTATGCCACATCTTGGTAAGTACTTTCATCGGTCTTTGGACCGGGGCTATGCAGGCCCAGACCCAGGTACAGGCCCAGGTACAGATCCAAGTCCAGGCCTGTTCTCTATGAAAGCATGGTTCATTAAACCACAGTGCGCAAGCCGGTTCGCGATGGGGAATCGAATCAATTATATAAATAGAACATAGACATGGCGCAGACATGGAAGTGGTCTCAAGATCATAGGTCGGCTAGGAGTAGGAGTCGAAGTAGGAGTGGGAGGTGGAGGTGGAGAGGGAGTTACTCTCCGGCGCTGTTCACTCATTATCGCGGCACTCTATCAACAATCGCAACAGAAACTTTCCACTGTGCCCCATTCCAGCTGCTGCTAAATCCCAATCCCAGACCCAGTCCCAGTCCCACCGACATCGCCCCGCCCCCTTCTCAAACTGAAAGTCGGAGAGTCAGCGAGTCAGATCCAGATATATATCTCAGTGGAGGTGTAGCTCTCGTATTGAAAGTTGAGACGCGCAAAAGGAGACAGACGACGCGACGGCAAAGTTTTTTCATTTGAATCCTATTATTTCAACGTAGTTGTAATCTTATTATCCACGAGATGACAGCAAAATGACATTTAGAAAATTTCACGCTGTGTGAAATGTTCAAAAATAAAAAAAAACACACAGAACAGAACGGAAAACAGAATGGAAAAGCAAACCGAACCAAGCCACAGAAAGGAGCAGATCCAACACGGGAATGCAAGAAAGTCAGCCAAGCAATGCGTGTGGGTGGGGGCCAGGGCGGGGGCGGGTCGGTGATGGACTGGAGTTCCTGATTGGGATTGCGTACTGCGGTCGCCTCTCCGACTGGGGTTTTATTCTTCGGGTTGGGCGTGTTTTTCACAAGTTTTCCCACTGACTGCTGCTGCCTGTCGCTGCTTTCCTTTTAATTTCAATTCTGACATTTGTTTGTCTGCTGTCAAAATAAAGTAGCTTTGGCGCAAAAGAAATAAACCATAAGATTGCGATTGAAAATGTTTCATCTCCTCTGTCTCACACATCATCCCCGCCCCGCCCCGTCCCGCCCCTCTCCCTGCCAGCTGCGGTCGAAACTTTTCCCTCACGCAATAATAATAATAAACTAAAGCTTGTTTGACTTTTGCTGGAAATTCTTTGAAATCCTCGTGTGGTAATCTTAATTCAATTTGCCTGCGCCAAGAATGACAAACTCTGACAGGACAGGACATGCACTCGTACACCCCGTACACCCCGTACACCCCGAGAGTGCCAGACAGGCTTGAGGGTTCGTATTTGTCTAAGAGAACAAGTTTCCAACAACCACAAGTTTATCATAATAATGGAGCATTGAAAAAAACCTTTTTCGGATATTTTATTCGAAGAAAAATCCGCTCTAAAAATTATTTGATATTTTTTGAGCTCTTTCTTTTTGCAGGGTACGTTAATGAAGTTGACTTACGGATGACCTTTAATGCCTTACCCAGGATATTTGCTGGAGAGTTGAAAGCCAAACTTGGAAAACATAATCAGTCTACAAAGTTGTGTGTACAACTCCCCCCACCTACTCCCCTTCACCCTCTCCAGCTGGAAATTAAGTACAATTTTCATTTTAAATTAAGCTGCCAGAGCATCCCCATACCCAGTCCCACCTCCCACACAGCAGGCTCCCACTCAACCACCAGCCACCAGGCACCACCCACGAACCTCGAACCTCGAAACGCCGGCTCAGCATTCGACGTCATTAATCACCACAGAGGCAACAACAAGACCAGAAATATCCTAGCCAAAGAGCATTTGTCAGAGTCTTTGGGTTACTTTTGCTCGGGGAAAAGCATTTTCTAATCGCTACCCCCCAAAAAGAAACAACAAAAAAACACCGAGTTGGAAAAAGTTGCCCCCAAGAATCGGTCTGGGGAAACACATGTCAGCGGGGGGATGTCTATGGGGAGGAACCGCCGCTGCCCAACTATGCGAAACCCACAGTGGTTGAGGCCCACCTGTCTGGGCTTATGGGTGTTTTTTTTTTGTTTGCCGTTAGAAAAATGGTCGCTAAATTTGCGTGAAAAGGCAAATAATTTGGAATTCCCGGGGGCTCTAAATAAGTAAATTTAAATTGCATTTGTATGCGTTCCAAATTTGTGCTCCTCCCCTCTCCCGCTCTCTCTGCGGATCCACCGATGATGGGCAGGCAGTGGAGTGGGGTGGGGTGGGGTGGGGGCTTTTGTGTGTGTTTTGGCCACAAGTTTTTGTTGCCTGCTGCTGCCGTTATAAATTTGCGTGTCAAAAGCGACGGGGTGAAGGTTTTTCCCGCTTTTTTCTGATGTTTCGCATACGGAAGGAAGCTCTGCTCTGCCCAACCCTCAGTCTACATACCCCACTGTTTGGGGGGCGGGTGGCAAATGTTAATGTCCTTATCAGCGCTTCAGCATTTTTACATGTGTCCGCATTTGAAATATGCGGCAGTGGCAACTGTTTTTCTGGCACTTTGCATGCACCCAGGACTCGGATCCGGATCCGGATCCGGGTTCGGTCTTCGGCTGTAAGCTGCTTTTTTGCTTTGCTCCTGTTGCTTTTGCTGTTGCCGTTGCCGTTGCCGCTTCCGTTGCAGTTGATGTCAAGTGTCAGGGGTCGGACAGTTGAAGTTATTTATTATAACGACAATTACACCAAATGTTGGCCAACAGTTCACGTGTTGGTCCTGTCAGCGGTCCCTCCAATAATTACATTTTCTGCAATTTCCCCAAATGGAAATTAGAATATCCCCAAAAAAGAGAGAAGACGGAGCATGACGCAGACGAGCATTTCATTGATATAATGTGAGTATTGTTATTGCTTCAGCCACGCCCACACATCGCACACATGCCAATCTCTTTGCCAAAGGCAGACGTCCACAGAGAAAGAGAGAGAGAGGATTTCCACTGAATCCTTCGTCTCAATCTCAATCGAATTCAGATGGCTACCATCCCCGCCCTCTCTCACGAAATCGGGGAAATTTGCTAATGTAATGATGCTTAAAAGTGTTTCAAAGTATTTCCTTTTCCCTGTTTATTTGTATTTAAATGCCAGCATGTGTGTGTGTGTGGGTGGTGTGTGTGTGTGTGGAGGCGTGTTTGATTAAAATGAAAATTCTATGCCAAAAAAAGAATTCCATTCGCCTTGCCTCGTCCTTCCTTTGGCTGTTTTGTATTCAATGGTGGCGGAAAGTTGCAAATAATTTGCCTAATGTATCCTGCTAGAAGCCACAAGACGCAAGAACTGCTATCAATAGCCAGAATGGACTCTGGGCTGGGGTTGGGGGATGTGGGAGTGTGGGAGTGTGGAACTGTGGCTGTAGGAACCCGTATCTATGATCACCTCATCTGCCAAAGTGCGCAGCGACGCGTCGCTGCTGCTGGGCCCTCACACATAACGAGTTATAGAAGTTTTTATCGGGCCTATCGTTATACGAGTCAATTACTGCCGCTGTCCCCTCCTCTTCTTGCCCCCGCTTATCGTTGGCCATAAATCTGCCCACCTCCCCCCACCCCCTCTACTACGTGACGCACAAATTCGAGTCGAGGGCGGGGATTTACTTCCCGATCGGCATGGATGAGAGAAGCAAATCATGGAAAATAACCATCAAATATCCCCACTTAAGAAACACACGGATAAATTGTAACTTTTTCATGCTGTCAGTCAATTTAATGCCTCCGTTAAAGTGTACTTAACTATTCTAATTCCCATAGAGAACGATTATTTCAGGGTATACACAATGTATTTAGCCACAGAGTCGTGACCATCTTATTAACTGTATGAATAGCCAGATTCAGGTGCTGACTGTTTCAGCATTATGTGTCCCAAGTTCTAAGATAAACCAGCCTTAAAATATCTTTAATTTAACTACTGATACCAGTGTCTGCATTATCAGTGTATTTCCATTCCAATTATTGGTATAAGATGATATAAGATATTCGTTAGAACCATTTCATAAGACTTTAAGCACCGCTATTTCGATAATTATCCACCTCTAGTATAATTCTCCCTTGAAAATGTGATCCATCTGGTGGCAGTGGCACTTCAACTATTCATTTAGAGCCATTCGAGCGTGTCGATACACACCCACATGACCGCCCGCCCCCCGTAAGTTCAATGCCATAAGTCTCCAGACTCTGCTGAGGTTCCCGTATATCTTTTTTATTTTTCTTGCTCTCCGTGTTTGCGGATGCTGTGTGGATGCTCCGGACGGGCTCTAATGCCATGTGTTTCTGTGGGCATATTTAACGAGCACCTGCTGTGCCACTTCAGCCACTATAATATGCCAAATTAAAACTTTAACTAGCGCGCCGAGAGTCCTCCAGCGTCGGCATAAAGAGTGCAAGTGCAGCAAAGCCAGCGACAGACTGTCATCATTATCATTAACAGACACTGCCGTTCCATGCCACACACACACACACACACACAGCCACAGCAGCATACACACACATTCCACTATTTGGTCGCACCTTCTCCAAGCGGAACCGTACCGTTCTCCTGCTCCAGCATCTGCTCCTCCTCCTCCTCGTACTGCAGCTGTTGTGGCGCTTATGAGTATTATTGTCACTGTACTCGACAGTGGAGTGGACGCCATGTACGCCATGGGTGCGCTTGCACCCCAAAAAGTGGCAGAGGCGGTGGAGGCGATGGAGCTGCTCGGTCTGAGGATGCGAATGAGAATGAGGTGCTCCAGCTCTAGCTCCAGCTTCCGTTGCAGTTTGTTTTTCATGCTCCTCCCAGACGGCTTAGTGTCATAAGCACATGTATGTCTGTGCACGTCTATGGGTGTGTGTGTGTGTGCGTGTGTGAGGCATAAAAAACAAAATGAAGGCGTTAATCTCTCCAACAAACTAAAGTCCGTCTGGTGAGTCGCTTAGTGGCAAGGTTTATGTTGCACATACATACAGCCACATAACTCTGCTTGCACTTTGGCCTAATATAATTTATGCACTGAAACTGCCAGGGAACAAGGAAAACGGAAACCCCCCGCCCTCCTCTCGCGGCATCCCAGACAACGAAAGTAGTTGCATATGTAATTACGTACTCTCGGATAATGCCAGAGCATTAGGAGCAGCCACTTTTCGGTCATTGTGTGGCACGGGAAATGATGCAGGAAGGACAATTACAATTCAAGAATGCTACAAAAGTTCACACAGAAACTTAAGCTAAAGGGGGGATAGGGAAAAGGTGCTATGGAATGCTGCTTGCCCCCCTTTCGCAATATTCCATTCACTTATCAAAACAGAACTTAATTATAGAACAATAACATGGCCGAGCAGTGCGATAAGACGTCTTTCGGTGGTGCCGCATGGTGGGGGGAGGTCTGGGAGCCACGGAAACCAATTTATTGGCATCCACTGAAGATGCCTCGTAGGACTAACCGAAAACCTCTGATGGTCCGCTAGGGCTCTGTGATTTCGGATTCCACTCAATATTGTGGCACATGCGTGGACGTTAGTACCCAAGCTGAACGCCATGGGGCACAGTGGCGCCAGTGTGCCCGCTCTTGGAGTCTAGGATGCTCTCTTTGCCACACTCGTTCGCTCTCCCCATAAGAGAGTCGTCCCTGCCAGCTGTTGGGCACGAAGCGGCAAGCGGCAACTTCGTTCCACCGCCTGAAAGTGTGCTTCGGGTTTTTCCCTTCTTTCAGGTTTTTCCTTGACTGTTTTCTCCTCGCTGTTTTTTCCCCGTTGTCGTGAATATGCCTGAGGTGGTTGGGGAGTTGGATGGTTGGGTGGTTGGGTCGTTGGCTGTTTCGGCGGTGGGTCTGGGGTGATGTTGTTGCTTTTGCTTCTGCTTTCAATTCAATTTTTCGCCAGCTGTTGTGCTTAATTTGAACTTTAAGCATTTTCCTCTTTTCCAGCGACGTCGTCGCGTTGTTCGTTGTTATTTTTCCTTCCATAGTTGTTGCTGTTACCGTTTGGGCATTTCCGGCTTTAACGCTGCGGCTGTTTCTGTGGCTGCGACAGCTCAATATAAGAAGAAAAGTAGCCGATTACCAGGCGCATTGCCCCGGCATCGAGAGGACCCTCCCAATCAGTGTGGGATCCACACGGCGGAGGCTTAAGGCCTTTGTGGGTCAGACAGTGGGCCAGCCAGTCAGCATTTTAACCGCTAATGAAGACTTATATCGAGACAAACGGCTGCCTGGCAATGCACTTATTTACGGTTAAGGCTCTGAGAGTGCGCATTTCCCTTACCCTTACCCCTACCCTTACCGGAATGGAACGAAATGCTATACCGAAATATAGACCGGTTGACAGTATAAATAATGTGTTCCTTTGCCAGAATTTATGGCACTTGTATGTCTTCTGGTCTTCGGCAGCAGCAGCGGCAGCAGCAGCACTGCTCGACTGCTATAAATTAGCAGGGGAGGCCAGTCAGTCGGACCTCAAATGCGATGCGTGCCCCACACCCACACCCACACTCTCATTTTAGACACGCAACAAAACACACACACACACACTCGAACACACACACACTTGCAAAGCCTCGTGTGATTGTATGTAACCGCCGTGGCCATGGCCGTGTGGCATGCGGCTTTTGAGGTTTTAAAGCCTTTTGAGGTGACACATTAGGATTAGACAGCCATTAATTGCCCAGCACTCAAGGCACTCGATTACACTAATTAGTCTGATTATTAAAGTGAGCAGCGCATTAAAAGGCCGCTCCGGGCAGATTTATTTCACGGGAATCATTAAAACTATGTCGTACACCTTGTCCACATCTCTAGGATATCGTGCAGCAGAGGCAGCAGGGTCGTCGCGGTCCGTGATGATGGTGGTGGGGCGGTCCGTGGTGATGCGGTGGTCCGTGATGGCCGCCATGATGTGGTGGTCCGCCATGTCCATGACCACCTCCATGTCCGCCATGTCCTCCAGGTCCTCCGTGCGGCGGTGGCATACTGGTATTTTTTGAAGTGTTTTGCTTTGCACGTGCGATACTAACCAGCTCTTCTGGCCAACTAAATCCCAATCGACAGCCGCCTCAACGCTTATCAAAGCACCCCCACTCATATAGATACAGTCCTATCTAATCTGCTTTGTATAACTTGCTAATCGATAAACTAGAGCAAACATTGGCATAATATTATGGCCATGGCGATGAGTAAGACCTTGTAAATGGAGATAACCCCGTCAGACCAATGTTAGTCATGCCAGGAAAACCCCTCCAAGGCACCCTTCTAGATGCCTGAGATAAGCATCTGGGAACATATATTTATAGCGGTAGTCTAGGGAAAGGTATGTATGTCTGTTGTAGAGATACTCAACTTTATTGTGCAACCCAGAGATAAGATAGCGCCAGAGTTGGCCAGAATTATGCGGAATTCCAGACAGCAAAACTTTTATTTTCCTAGGAATGTTCAATGCTGAATTTCGATTGAACAAGTGAAACTTGTTCCCAGAAGAACTTATTTAGTGATTATAATTACAGATTACAGCAGTGACATAATTATAATCCAATTGATTTCCCATTCGCGATTAAGCACCTCATGTCAGGGCCTGTAATTGGCAATGCAACTGCCTGACCCAGATCTCAGCTCAAGGAAAAACTATTCGTTAAAAACAGCTACCAAGTCCTAGGCACTTTGAAAGAAAATGGAAAAACTCGAGCGCAGAATGGGCAGTGGATTGGGCTGTTTGAATTCAATTAATTTTATCTGCATCAATTTTCCTTTATAATCGCATCAGAGTGCGGCAGCCGGAGTATCCACTCACATGAGCATTCGTGAGGAGCGGGGGGAAAGCGAAAGGACGTTACCCCAAAAAGGACCGCTGCTCGTAAAATATATAAAGTCATTGCAAAAGCCAATTTGTATATCAGCGAAGGCAGACCAGGCCCAGACCCAGACCCCAACCCGGCCCTGGTTCTGGCTCTGGCCCTGGCACGGCGATTATCAAACTGCGAATGTGGCACAGAGAGGGGTTCCCATTCCCGCGCCCCACTGCCCACTCCCTTTCCCGCAACACAAACTTACTTAAAATGCTCTTAACCGAATGTGGGTATATCGTTCTGGGCAGGGGGGGGGAGCTCGGCTCTGCCACAGCCAAAACCAGATCCTGCGCCTGGGTCGTGCTTTCATGGTAACAATTACATTTCACAGATTTTCTTCTTTTTTTGTTGGTGTGGTGTGGTGGGGGCCTTCGCGTGTGCTGTTGCTGCGCGGTCCGCTTTCGGTGTCCTTTATTTTGGGCTTATGCACGGCCCACATTATCGGGGGTGGGGGTGTGTTTTGGGGTGGCACCGGCGCTGATGTGCGACGTCTAAATATGAGAATGTTGTGTGAAAATGTTTAAAATCCACGCAAGCCGCTCAAGCGCAAATGCTCAGCACGCCATAAGTGTCGGCCGGTGAGGACGAGAGCGAGGATTTTCCTGGTTAGTGGGCGTGAGTGTGAGTGAGGCAGTCCTTGGTCCTTGGCCAAGGAGTGGCCACTTTTGCATACATACATATATTCCCCGCCCACTACCCAGTGGATGGCGTGGCGAGGACCCAGAAAGGAAGTAAATAGTGGAAAAGGCATAAATAATAGCAAATAATACGGCGACAATGCGCACAAATTTGCCGCTAAAGTGTAGTCATTGTCGAGCGACCCGGCTAGTCCTTGCTGCTTGCTCCTTGCTCCTGGGTCCAGAGTCCTTCGAGCTGTGCGTGAGGCCCTGCCCAGAACCTGCTTTTGCTTTTTGCATGATTTTGCTGTTTAAATTTATTACACACTAGATTTATGATCGCGTTGAGTTGCCCCTACCGGTGTCCCCTCTCCCGACACTTATCATTGCCTTTTGTGGCTTAGCGCCCACTCGGTTCCCATGCCCCATGACCCCCTCCGAGCGGACTCGGGACTTGCCTCTGGCTCTGGCTCTGGCTTTAATTTCATTGTTACCCGTATAATTCCTATTGGAACTGGGGTGTGAAGCGCAATTTATAGGCGCTTTTCAAGTGATTTCTTTCGCTCGGTTGCCGCACAAACATCGAGTAGAGTGGCGTGGCGTAGAGTCTGCTTGTGTGTGTGTGTGTGCCACTTCTGTCACTTGTGACTTGCGGTTGAATTTCCATAGCATTTTCCGCTTTCCTCTTTTAATCACATGTTTGGGCCCAGTCCAGCCTTGCGTGGCTTTTAACGTAGCCGCAGGCGCTTATTAGAAAGTGTGACAGAATTCAAAATTGAAGAGGAAACGTATACGCCTTGCCACTTGCCACTTGCCACTTTCCACTTGCCACACACGAAGGTCCGCTTCAGTGGCACAAATGGCAACGAGGCAAACTATAATTTGCGGTTGGAAATATAATCTTTTATACGAATAACAGTTGCAGTTGCAAAAGTGCAGAAATTTTCTCATCAATCAGAAAATGCTAGGAAAATGGAAAATGCAGGCAGGCAGGGACTGCACTCGATTGCCTTGGAAGCCATGGAAATGTATTATTTACATTTTCTTCGGATCACAATTTTGTAATTTATTTTAAAAAGATTAGCCTTGGAAGTAAATTTCAATTTTATGCAGTAGTATATTTTAGATATTTCCAAATTCACAGTACACTTCCTGGTGAAGCATTTTATTAGTAAATAATTTTAGTCACATTTCAAACTCCACGAAGTACAGACATATCAGTCTGATAGATATACAGAAATAATTTTATTTATATTTCAAACTCCACGAAAACTGATCGGTCAGATAACTAACTATACAGAAATAATTTTACTAAGAAATAATTTTACCAAGAAAAGAGTCTGATACATAGATACACAGAAATGGCATCGATTATCGGTGGCGGTCATTCGCCAGGTACAGGTACGGGCGAGCATGTGCCGCAATGGGCGAGGTTCGACTGGCCGGAGGAGACCCAACAGCGCATCTACAAGGACTGGGGCATCTACTATTCGCGCCGCCGAAGGGAGAACCTTGCCATGCACCACTTCAACAATGCCCTCGAGCTGTGGCCCTCGGACTACATCACCATGTGGAAGCGCTGCCAGAGCAAGCGGAAGGCGGCCCAGACCATGGAGGCCCTGCTGGACAGCAGGGCGGCTACGAGTGAGTATTGGTTACCATATGCATATCCTGCGAGAGTCTGCGACTGAGCGGAGCTTTGGTGTGTGTGTGCAGGAATGGCTCGACGCACGATTGGAGAGAAATCCTTCATCAACCTGGAAACGTGCGAAGCCCTGTACGAGCTCAACCAGTTCGAGAACAGCCTGATGGAGATGCACAACAATATTCACTTTTTCAAGGGAAATAAGACCAAGGGCTTTGTGGATGGCTTGGTGGTGGTAGGTATCTCCTCTATGGGAAGTTGCATTTCTCCCAATTTATAACTGTGGCTCTCTCTCTGTGCCAGGTGGAAGAGGTGATCGGCGATTGTGCCGGTGAGGCGATGACCTACTTCTTCCTGAAACACCAAAGGACGGCCGAAATTGTGCACGATCTTAGGAAGGCCAGCGCGATAGTGGACAAACGAGCATTGTGGAAGAAGCTGCGGGATCTGCAGAAGTGCGATGTTCTCAGCATTCCCGAGGTGGAGGAGCTGCTGCTTTCCCCCCTGGAGATTTCGCGCAGGCATCGCGTCTACAACATCTTCCATCAGACGTACATGAACGAGTCCTGGAAGGATGCGTTGTTCATGAAGATACTGATCAAAAATCCCCACCTCCTGCTGCCCCAATGCAAAGAGTCCTTCTACTTCCTGGACAAACTCACTGTCAAGCAGTACGAGATTGTGCGCAAGTTTGTGGTAAGATATCCACGTGCAACGTGCACCCTGTAAGGACAGCCAAGCCAACCTTTGCTCTTCCGCAGAAAATGCTGCAATCGCGTAGCCCCATGTATCACGTGAACTACACGAAGTACAGGGACAAGAAGATGTCCGAAAAGTATCGAGAGTCCTACCTCTACCGCGTACAGTACGAGACATACCGAGCGATGAACGCGTCCCTGAAGCGCGTTCGAGAGCTGCGCAAAGCGAAGAAGGTCAAGGTGAGCCAGCAGTGAAATGGGTGGGGGTCGATCAGGCAAATCGTAATATTTAACCCCCACACACACCCACAGGCCCTGGCCAAGTTCGTGGAGCAGGTGATGGGCGATTACGTGGTGAAGAAGACGGCCCGCATAATGTGCTGGAAGTTCGAGTTCCTCAACGAGATGTACAACACCCTGGGACTGGCCCTGGCCGAACAGCTGATGCTCCCGAAGAGATTCAATGCCGCCTGGTCTTGGACCATCCTCCAGCTGCTGCATTTGCCAACGGAGAAGCCCGTGGAACATGTGTCGTTTATCTTTGGAAATCGCTCCACCTACCAGGAATCGGACGCCCACGACTCCGCCTCCACGGATCAGAAGTAAGACCACATCCAGCCCAGAAGAGTGTCTGTGTCTCACCTTGAACTCGTGTTACCCATAGGAAGCTGTTGGCGCGCCTCGAGCGCAGAATGATCTTCGCCAAGTACTCGATCGAGAAGTGCTATCTGCTGCACCAGATATCGCAGTGCTATCTGGACATGGGACGACACTCGGAGTGTGCCTACGCTGCCCGCAGGGGTGTGAAGGAGACGGCGAACTGCAACAGCCTCCTTTGGAAGTTCCTCAATGTGATGCAGATAGTGAAGGCGAATGCCGTGGTGCACAAGCTGGAACAGACCAAAAATGCCCTGGAGGATGCCATGCCGATTGCGCAGGCCCTCAAGTCGCCGGAGCTGGAGTTCTTTGTGGAGATCTGCATGGCGAGCAACCAGGAGGAGCTCAACACGAAGAAGGGCACTATGCTGCTCAGTCGCCAAAACAGCAAGTCTCTTACCAGCATGTCGACAAAGGGCTCGGATGACCCCGACCATGAAACCGACCACGGAACCGACCCAGAAACCGACCTCTAGCTATCTATTCAATCTATTCAGCATTCAATTCAATTTTTTATTCTTTTCTACTCTTTTCACATAAGGGACACCCCCACCCTTGTAGTTTTAAATTAACTTTTCCAACATTCATCAACATTTTACATTTTCACAAAAAAAAAATGAAAAGCTAAAGAAACGATCTGTAGAGCTCTATGTGCAAGTCTTCAAACAGTTGTAGCCCCTAAGAATCGATAAAAAAAATAGCAATAAGAATAAAACCGATAATCGTTATATTGTTTAACTTTTTTCTTAAGTAGGTAGATAGATAAATATGCTAATACTCTAGCCCAATTAGAGTCAAATAAAATCAAATCCAAGTGATTTCACTTAGTTTTGAGCACTTAAAATTGATATTAAAAGGTACTTTGCTTAATCCCAGGTAAAGCCCAAGTAAAGTTCGTAATGCACTCGCAATCTTCATGGCCAGCAATAAAATGGCAGGCAACGTGTGATTAAAACTTTTATTCCGTCCCACATTTTGAAGGAAAGCCTCCTCCACAAACACACACACATGCACACAGACACGCACACATATTCTCGTATAGCACCTGGAAAAAGGTGTCGTAAAAATTCTATCAACTCGATTAAATTATAACAAGTGGATTTTCATGTTTTTGTGCCGCATTTATGTGTTTTTATTGTGCTAATTTTATGCGAGCTCTGGCGCGGCGCCTCAAGGAGGAGCAGCAGCAGCGGCAGTTCCTTGGGCAATTTTGGCAGAAAGCTTCCCTGCCACACACCCACACACACACACACACATATACTCGCATAGATAGGGACCTGTGTCGGCGACTGCAATAATACTTGGCACACATTTAGTGGCAGCATTTAGTGGCACACTGCGGTTTCGGCGCCAACGCCGCGACAACGAAGTTCATTCTTGGGACATTCCCCCCTTTTGCCTTCCCTGCTGCTGCCTGTTCCTGCCACACTTGGCAAAGTTTTCGGCCTGCCGCGCCACCTGGTGTGTGGCATGCCCATGCCCAATGCCATTTCCCGCTCCCGTTTGCCTTTGTCTTATCAAACTTTCTGGCGCGCATGTGTTTATGCCACAAATGGCACTTTTGCGGCAGCGCATTTTATTTTTTACTGCCACTTTTCGCCATTTTGCTTTATCATTTTTATATGTATCGTATATATAGTACTATATATGTGTGTGTATATTACGTATAAGGTCCTGGCCTCGCTTAAAGAACAGAAATGGTTTTGTAGATCAAATTTCACTATATACACTATAGCACAATAGCATATAGAATAGATTCGTTAAAAAAATAGATCATGTATCCCTCTACTGCCATTTAACGAAAACAAATCTCCAATCAATCGAGCTGGCTCTTCGTTATCATCAATATTCAGGTATTCCATATTTGGATACCCTTCATTTTCTACATTCCATCCCCATTTGCCCACAGCTAACAGTCAGACTGGAGTCGGAACACCTGGCTTATAGAGTAGCGGAATTTGAATGGTCTCTGCCATTTTGGGGTTGGGTTTTATTGTCCCCAAGGAGGAGGACCGACCCGCCGAAAGGTGTGCAAGCCAACTAATGACCCTGTATTTATATGACAGGGGAAAGTTTATAAATATTTATGGGCTCTGCTGTTGCTGTTGCTTCTGCCGCCAACCGCCTTTGCTGCTTACTTTCATCAAGCTCGAACTCATTTGCTTATTTTAAAATTCCGAGCAGGCGTAGTTTCATTTTTGACACCCGACATCCCACATCCACAGCAGTGGATGGGGCAGTCACAGCGGATCTGCCGCACGTTGTTGCCATTGTCACGCACACACGTACTATATTTTTTACGCGCATATCATATTACACACACACACACACACAACACACGCACAGACTGTCGCATTCCCTTGGTGTTGGCTTAAGGGACGCGCCGCAGCGACCCCTTTCCCAGGACAGGGTGGTTTCCCGAGACCCCATCGAAGGTTTTGGGGCTCCGTCGAAGTAAATAGAATCACGTACACTAATTATCATCGCCATTGCACGAAGGATGCTCAAAAATATATATATTTTTATTAATTTCTGCAAGGTAACGCCCCCTTTTGTAAGCCACCACCTTTTCCATTACTCCCCGCCCCCGCCCCCGTCCCCGCACGTGGCACGCCGCACTCCGGTCATGGGGAAAATTTTAATTGAGATTTCCGCTCAGTGATAGGCAACGAGGAACTATTTTCCAGAAATTGACGCCTGTGTGGCATCACTCCGATGGCTGGTGGCTGGTTTCGAATGCAAAGTGCGTCCTCAAATGTAGTTTTGTAGTTTCGAATGTGCAGATTTAGATAGGGTTTAGATAGAGTTGGTTACCCATACCCAATTAGCTGTCCTATTGGATGGGTACGAGCGACATTCAGGCTCCAGCGATAACTATAGGTGGTATGTAACGTGAGTCATGGCATTGATAGGCAGCACTGTTGAAGGTCTCTTCAAAAGTCCCCCAGCTGATAACTGTTCGAGAGCCTTTTCAAATACAGCTACTTGGATTGTGGTTTGTGAAGTGGTAATTGAGGGACATAAACACAACTAATTTGGTCTAGGCAAATGGATAATAATGTAATCGAAAGGTTATGGCAAGTAAAAAGCCAAGAAAGCGAGTACGCAATGAACTTGAGATAATCGTAGACGATAAAAGCTACCAGAGAGATAACACGACTGTCCTTCTATTCAAATAAGATAAGATCATAGCAGTAGATGTTTCTTCTGATTATCTTTGTTTATTATTTGTAGAAAATCTTTCTCTTTCCAACCTACAACTTTCCCACTATCACATTGTTCTCCTTTCCCCCGCTGTGTCCACCTATGCGGATACGTAACGACCCCCACAGAACATAGGGTACTTCACCTAGAACAGTACACGCTTTAGTCTCCGATAAGAGCCCCAGCCCCACTGTGGCTTTTATCTATAGATAAGACTCGTCGCGCAATAGTCCGAGATTGGCAAGAACATAGCTATAATAGTAGAATCCGGCATATTGCCCAGTGCCAGACAGAACGCGTTCGGTGCAACAAGTCGCTTCCGATAGACCCAGAAATAATTCAAGAGCATGGACCATCGCACTCGTGTCGTAGAGGTGGTGCAAGTGGCCCCGCAACCGCAACCGGCCACCACGGTCATCGTTCAGCCGCCTCCACCGCCCAAGGATAAGGGATGCTGCTGGTGCCCCTGCTGTCCCTGCTGCTGCAGTTGCGGCGACACCTGCTGCTGCTGCACAATCATGTGAGGGGAAGAAACACTGGACCACCGATCCTTTAATGCGTTACGTTCAATTAACCTTCTAAGTAGAGGCATAGGGACACAGCCAGTCGAGGCCACACAATTTCCAAAAGTTTTTTCGTGCAATAAAATTTTACGATTTGTTATAAATAATGCTTTACACTCCGAACCCCAAACTCCGTTCGGTCTCTGTTTCTTGGGAAACTCGTGAAACATATTGTCTTACATAAATCTAAATGCCGGCATCGCATCATAAAAAGCCAAATTTAATAACATGCCACAAAAATTTGTAGTTTTATGACGGCACACAACACAAGGCAATCCCTGGTCTGGCAATCCTTTCCGGATGCGGGGGTGGGTAATGGTGTCCGCCACATCATTGCGAAGTTTAGTTCGCATTCCGAGTTATTATTTATTTGTGGCTCGATTTGCCAATAAAACCGGAAAATGTGTCAAAAGTGCTGCCAACTTTGGCTTCATGGCCAGCCTGCTCTCATTTGATAAAGGATTTTATGACTTTTGGCCTGTGGCATTGCCACCGCAGCCTCAAAGTTTCTGCCCCCAAATAACTCTTTTGACAAGGGTGTTGCCGCAAAAGGAGTGAGCTATGTAGTGTGGAGTGTGCTAGTGCTGTCTCTCAGCTACTGCTACCTATAATTTGTGCGTGTGCTTCTCCTTGGCCAGGTTTAATCTAATGCCCAAACAAAATGACTCATACGCAGTGTGCCACGGAGACGGCCGACAACTGTGGGGCAGGCTTTTAAATTGAAATGTGTGATTTATTTCGACTTTTCGATCTAAATATATGTATTTATTTGTGCAGCAATAATACAAGATATTCAACAGATATTCTTTGTCGAGATGTGGGGGTTTTTTCGGCCTTAATTGCTGGGGAAATATCAAAACACTCAGAGGTATTTGCAGTATTGCAATATCATAGCTACACTTGTGTTATTTAAACGTTTTTTTACTCAAAGATTATATGGGTATTTTCTAGTTTTACCGATGTATGTAACAGCCCGAAGGAAGCTTTTCTAACCCCATAAAGCATCAATAGTTGAGTCAATATTCCACCTTAGTCTGTGACTACACGACGAGAAAACTGCCAAAGAATGCGTTGCAAATCGAACAATCCCAAAGCCGACATATGTATATGTAAATATGTACATATATTTATCTATGTTTATGTATTGCCATTGCCCCACTGTTGTCTCTTCCGTTGTCTTTTTTCAATGTTTTGTGTAATCAGGGCAGCTCATTGATCAAATGCCCTGGGCTTTAGATAAAACTGGGTAAACCACATACATATGCCGAGCGAACTTTCAGGCGTTGTTTCAGTTATAGACGCGTTCGCGGGCAGCGACCACTTAGTCGTACCGTTTAGTCCAATTTATTTAGTCAAAAGCTACCAAGGAGTCAGGGAAAATGTACTACAATCAAGGCTACCAAATGGACGTGATCGATCCGTACTACCCACCGGAGGTCATCGAAGTGATGCAGCCCCCGCCGCCGGTGGAAGTGATAATGCCCTCGCCCATATACACACAGCCCGTGGTGGTGGTGGAGCAGCCCACATACGGCCCCACCGCGACAGGACCCTCGCAGGGGGACCTGGAATGCTGCCTGATGTTGGGCGCCTGTTGCGTCATGGAGGAGTGCGGCATGTGCGTCATCTCGTAGAGCCGGAAATATGGAATAAGAATCCTGTAAACTAAATAATAAGTCTAGACTGAAACCGAAATATGTCTCAGTGTTGTGGTGACTCAATAGTTCAGACAATCGGGGCTATCAAAAGATACTCTCAATACGAGCAAACCACAGAGAAACATTGTCAAAGGCGATATTCTGATATGTGTGTATCTATGAGTTTTCCAAGGGAATTTGTAATTATTTGTAAATTCTCGGAATAAACTGTAATCTGATTAAAATGTGTGTTACTTCATGTATTATCTGAGACTCTTTCTCTCTCTCTCTGTCATGCACGGAGTGGCCTCCTCGTAATATCAACAACAATCCAACACAACGTCAAGGAGCACTCTGATAGATAGGCTTTCAGCAAGACAGCCATCTCCGGACTACCGTGCCCATATTTTTGGGGCAACTGTCAAAGAACATTGACTGTGTACTGTGCAACATTCATCCCCCGGTGGGGACCACGCCCATACTCATTTCCTTGGGTTTTCCTTTTAATAAATATAAAGCGTTAATTTGCTGCATAATTGCGCCCTGCCACACCCAGTGGAGTGCCATCAGCAGCAGCAGCAGCAGCAGACGGACTCCGCATGGTTTCGTGTCCCAGTTAAGTAGCGCAGCCTCGCACTCCATCAGGCGGCGACTGAATCCAACCCCAAGGAGTGGGCAGGAAGGAAGGGGGAAAGCGTTGTCTATCCACCATTTGGGCTCCCTTTTCCATGTCTTCAATGACAGTTATTTCATTTTTCTTGTTGATGTCTTTCCCTACACTCATTAAATCAAGTTAAAAAGGCATATAGCCGTAGCAGGCATGGGCTATGCTATGGCATGGCTGTTGTTCTTGCTTCCGCCGGTTGCCATTGCCATTGCCGTTGCCGTTCCGTTGTAAGGCAAGCTGTTGATGTTGTTCTTGTCCTACGACTTGGTTGTTCTTGTGGCTGAATGTTCTTGGGACCGCAGCACAACGACAAACAGCAGCGACAACAGACGCCAAACGCCCGAGACAACGCACAAAATTTCAAACAACATTTCACAGAACTCAACAAAAGAAACAATACTTCGTAAAACGGAACGAAGTGGCGAAAGCGAAAGAGACTCCTTTGTACAGACAGGACTGGGCTTTAATTATAATAACTCTTGACATCCGCAGCGACTTTAATGGCCCAACCGCAGAGAGTTAACATCCAGGAAACCTGCTGTGAAGAAGCGCACCATATGACAAGGCTCCAATTCATCTCAAATATTTTCCAAACAGGTTGTACTAAAAGTAATATTGTGTAAAAGGGGAAAGAACAGAAAATGTTACTCTTGGGAAATGCTGCCTGCACTTTCATGGCTTATTATGATTGGAACCAAAACATCAACGTCACCATATGAAGATATGTAGATATTGTACTGGTATTTCTATCCTCTTCTAAGCCAGCCTTCTAGTTTTCAAAAAATTGCTGATAAATTGCTAAAGAACTTTGTTGAATCAACCGCCGATATGTGTAATAGAAAAACCTTAAATCATGGCGTACAACTGCAAACTAATGCATAATCCGTGTTTGGCCAACCCACCCACGCACTTAGCACCCCACCCACCCATTGGGCCAGCTTTCCACCCTCTCAGCGCGTATGGGGGGCTCTATCTGTGCTTGTTGCATTTCTTGCAAGTAATTTCTTTATGAGTTTTTACTGTTTTTGGGCCACCCCTCCTTAATCCTCATAAATGAAGCAGCAAATTTGATGCTGCGTGCAACGTGCTTTCCTCCCTGGATGGGCGTCATTCTAGTTAATTCTCCCCTATTTACCACAGTAAGTTGACTTAATGCATTCGCTCGTCCAGTGCCTGTCCTTTCCATCTCTCTTGCTCTCTCTCTCTCTCTCTCTCTCGGGGTATTTCCTGCTAATACACGTTAATATCCTTTGAGCTATGAAATTGCGCTCATTTGTCAGGATTTGAGGAAAGGCCAGAACGGGACACAAGACACAGGACACAGGAAATTGCAATTGTATTCCTTAGTATTTGTTGCTTTCCCTTCGGCTTTTGGCAATGATGATTTATTTGCCGCGCACGTGAGAATGCTGCCAGACCTTCAGTGGGGTGCAGTGGGGGGTGTGCAGTGGGCGGTCTGTTGCGATCTGCCTCATTAATTTCTGCCTAACGGACTCATTAAAAACTAATCCGTCATGGGAGTCCACATCGATGGCTCTGTCCGCTCTGTCTGAATGACTCAAGACGCAGCTTGTTAGCGTCAGATCGGCTTAAAAGCCGCTTGACTTGCTAAATCAATCGGATAGAAAAGAAATGGCGAAATGGTGAATGATGGAAACCCGGATAGAAAATGTAATGAACTGAAATCCTGAGTTTATGAAAAACAAAAAATAGTTTTTTGGGAAAATTCTATGCAGTTTATCCCCTTCTAATCTTAAATTTTATACTTAGTCGCTGCAATTTGAGTACAATTAATTAAGAACTTGGTTGGAGCTGTAATTATATGGAAAACAAGGATACACATTGGCCAACCACCAACCCGTTATCCATTAGCTGATGAGTAAACAGGAAATAGGGTCAGGTCATAGCGCTGTAAAGACGAGAAGCCACCTGAAAGTTTTCATAGCGAAAATGAATACTACTGGCAGCTTTTTTATTACGGAAAAATATGAATGTCAGCATTTAGCCACGCATTAGGACACTCAACCTAGATACTTTTAGATTGTTATGGTTACGGTTACGGGGTCCTTTGTGCCAACATCACCTGGGCACCAGGGTACCTGGGTTGAGTGCAAAAGGTGAGCACTGACCCGCTAAGTGCCGTTCGACTCGTGGCTCTCCCGCTGCCGCTCTCGCAAAGAAAGCTTTTGCTTTTCTCATTGTGTCAAGTGCAAAATGTGCAATGCATGAGACAAAGCGACCGCATGCCGCAGTCGCTCTCTCACTCTCCTTGCATATAACGGTACTGCAAGCTTGCATTGTGCCAGGCTAGCGCGAGAGAGTAGGAGAGGGAGAAGCAACAACAGAAACCGAAAAACACAATAAGAGAGAGAATGTCGATCGCTTGATACTCTGCATAGTTCGCTATGGCAGCGATATCATATCTCCTCTACCCATTAATTATGAAACTGCCTTTTTTAAAGAAATCTTGAATTATCTTTGTAGATAGACACGCTTTTCTCCACAGATACTGGTTAGTGGTTTTATTTTGGTATAAGCATCTGCTCTAAATCAGAAAACCCTCTGCAAGGGTATTAAAGGAAACAACAAGAAGTAGAACTTCTCTGTGACACATTTGGCAATGCGTTTTTAAACTGGATAAAACGGAGAACAAAACGAATGTGGCAGCCGCAAAACAGAAAAGAGCAGAGGAGCCACAGAGAGGGCGAGGGAGAGGAAGACCGAGACCGGCAACAAAAAGTCAACTGCATGTGGGGTGCAGAGAAAAGTTTTAGCATTTTTTTGTGCGCCTCGGCCTCGGCACTGAATTGCACTTAAAGTCAGCGCCAGTTAAAAAGTTTTTCAAGCAGTAGCAGCAGGCAGTCAGTCCTCTTTGCTTCTCTCTCCCTCTGACGACGACGACAACACACAAAAACTGTAAAAACTAAAAATAGTCAAATAAGAGGATGAAGAAGATGATGTAGAAAAAGAAGAAGAGAAAGAGCTCTACTCTTGCATAGAGTGCGAAAGAAACAATTGAAAACTTTATTGCTTTTGCCTTTTTCACTTTTGTTCGCAAGTATGTTGCTCGCTCGCAAGGGCGGACGAGATGAGGGGGCGGAGAAGCCGTTGACAAAAAACCAGAATGTGAGAGCGGAGAGCGGAGAGAGACACAAGGAGACAAGACGGCAGCCAAAAGGAAGAGGTGGAGCTTGAAAGTTTTGGTGCTCTTATTATTAATTTTGGAACTGTGCTACGGATGCGGCTTAGCAGAATAAATGGAGCAGGATGGCCAGCCGCAGAGGGAGCGATCTCCAAACAGTACGACTAGTGGGTAAGAGGGGGGTTGGGGCATGCGGGATAATGATGGGATGTGGGGCTACACTCTCGGCAGCTGTGCGGTCAGCTGGGGCTGCCCACTAATTGGCCTTGTGAAAATATTTGCTACGCTTATGAAAACAGTTGACCGCTGCCGCCTGCCACACGACCCTTGACTGAAATGACACACAGAATGGTCAAAGTGGCCCCAAAACAGTCTCACCCACACACATGTACATACCATACATGTACATAAATATGCGCACACACACAGCATAATATTCGCATAAGCCCTTCGTTTATGCGCTCACGAATTTTGTGAAATCAGTCCAATTAATGCAATGGAAACTACATGAACATATGTATAAATTTTCAGTTATTCCACCAAAATAGAACATCACAAACAGCAAGGACGCATAAACATAATTATAATCAGCCGAAACGGCCACCCACACCACTCACAGACACACATACATACATATACGCACTGACTCGAAGAGACGACAACTCCGACCCAGTCCAATCATAGACACATGCCGGGCTGGCTGCAGGACCCTGCCTGTATGACCCTCAACCACCTCCCGCTCCGCCCACGTTCACCCCACCAGCAAACACCGCAATTTTTGTCAACTGAACTAATTAATTAATTGTGGGCGGCCAGCGTGGCCTTCCTTCCCAGTCGAGGTCGAAACGAAACGAAACGAAACGGACCCACGCACCCACACCCCCGCCCACCACCCACTTGCTAACTGACCGGCAACTAATTTTTATATTTATGAGGCGAGTCTGGTGAGCCGAGGGGCGGTGGCCGGGGGAGCTACTGTTGGCCTACTGCGTCATAAACTGTTTGGCGTTTTGGTGTTGCTGCTTTGTATGCATGGGTGTCTGTGTGTGTTTGTATGTGTGTTGTGTCTGCCCCGCCGCAAGCACACGACCTCACCTCCCTCCCAGGAGGGGTAGCGGCCACTGGCCATGTAAAGGACAGTTTATCCTTGCCGCAGACTCCATGCCGTTTGCCCCAACATAAAGTTGCATGTTCAAATTTTTAGTATCTTTGTGTGATTTCATGCGTTAAAGCAGAATTTTTATTTGCTGCCACGTAAAGACAAACGACAGCTACATATACATATACACTATAGATGGGATACACCACAGGCCGGGGGAGGATATCTGATGTGGTGGTGGAAGGGGGGAGGGGGGCGAGGATTCCCATTTTCGTTTAATTTTCATGTCGCGTTGAAAGTTTCATACAAGTATTTATGGCATATAAATGAAATATTTGCCACTGAGGGTAGCAAATGGGAATTGGGCAATGTTTGCTAATGAAGGAGTTCGATTCGGTTTTAAATGGTTAATTGTGTCTGGGGTTAGGCCTACTACCCCTAGATGATGCCGGATGAATACGGAATTCCAAGGGTCTGTCTGTCGCCATCATCTGCTGGAGATAGATAAAATGTTTCCCAAGGAATAAGTTTTAGTTTTCTGGAAATCCAAGTAGAAATTCCATTAAATTGTTGAACTGATTTTAGTTATTCTATGAATGGGCATATTGGGCATCCAATTATTTATTTCATAATCTCTTTCCAAACTCGAGTGCAGTTTATATGCAAATGTGTTCTGTGAGTCCTTCGGAAACGCAAATTGCATTAAAACAATCCAATTACGCAGTTCATGAAATGTAGGGAAATTCAATAAATGAAATACAATTATTTTAAATTGTGTTCCTCTGCTGCAAAGTCCTGAAAGTACTTCCCCATATTGCTTTGCTCTGTGTCCCAATTTGTGGCAAGCCTGAGTCTTAAATATGGGATTGTGATTTTGGTTTGGCCCCACCAATCTTGGAGCGTCCTGACAATGGGCACGTATTATGCGGTGCCCAATTTCAATATTTTTATGATATACTCGTACGTACATTCGATTTTGGATGCTGATGAGGATGCGGCCTCGATCCATAATCCTGGCCATATTAATGCATATTAAATGCATTTTTTTTTCTGTTTTGAGTGCCATGCCATTTCGAGAAGTTTGTCATTTAATGGCAAATATAAACATGGAAAACTCGCCAAAATCGCATGCGACAGGAATTTTAAATCATTGAATGCGAAATGACAAAACATTTTCATTTTCATACAAATTGCGGAATTTCGCAGCTTTTTCCCCCCTCCTCCACTCCACTCCCCTCCATTCAGGATTCGCATTGTCTCGCTTTCGGGTGGGGGCGTCGATAATGCTGTTTATAAATTTGCGGCGGCTGCCAATATGCAACGGAAATTGCCAGCGCAGCGCCACACGACTTCAATATCCAGAACCCCTCTGGTTCTGGTCTGGGGCACGCTCCTCAAGGGCTCTGAAACTGATGTTTTTTTATGGCCTGGCCCACTGGGGGATGGGCGTGTGCCGGAGCCGGGGCTGGGGTTGGGGCGTGTGCTTGCTTGGCTATGGGGGAGGATTAGCTGAGCGATGTTCTTCGGTCGTCGTCCTTGTCAATGCATTTCGTCTTTTGATAATATCAAAAACTCATTTGCCTCGGCCACATTGAGGAGCTACGAGTGTCCCCCCTACCCCTGCGGCCAGGACTCCAGATGATTTATTATACTATATGCGTCCCGTACCGCCTTCCCTGCCGCTGCATGCGTCATCAATTTTTAGAGATAGATTTGCATGGCCATCGTCAGCGCCAAGGGCCATTAGGCGGAGAGCGTGTGGAGAGCTGTTGCAGCTGCAGCTACAACCGCAAACATTTAATAGAAAAAAACTATATCTGACCATAAATTCGAGTAATATTCTATTTGCCTGTTTCTATGTGTTTCCTAAACAATTTAACAATTGCGCGCAAAATATTAATTAAAAGCCACTCGCCAGTGAATGTATCTCATGGATGCAACCACTACGAGTACATGAACGCGCTTAACATAAATTAAAATGCATCTCCCCCACCACCAGCACCACCACCATTTGCCAGAACCCAGACCCCATCAAGGGCACCGCACTGAGTGTATGGTAAAAAAACGGATATAAAACAATTGAATAGAATAGTTTTGTTGCTCTCTTTGCTTTGCCACCGATGGCGGTGTGGTGTGGTGGCTTGGCTGATGTTGCGTTGCACAAATAGAACAATGCAATGAGAAATGTGCGGCCACATGGAAAATTAATTGTGATACATTAAAAGTCCAATTGCAGAATAATTCCGATGCTGAACAACAAAGCAATACAATTTATACAAATTGCTGTGAAGAGAAGTAATGAAAAGGACGGTACCGCTTAACATATGTTCTGGTATTACGCAGGGGGGTTAAAGACCCACTTATCTGCATGTGTGAATCACTCTGGTTAAATATTGCTCATACGCCGAGTTGCCACCAGTGCTGGATTGAATGTGTTTCCTTATACTAATGGCAGCGTATCGAGCGGGATATGATTCACATAGCCTCAGCCTGTTGTTGGTAAGGGTACCTAGAGACTGGTGTGGGGTTCACAGTTGGATTTTCGGTTTCCGCTCGAAAGTGCCAAAAAAAAGTGCTAGACTGTTTTTTATCAAAAACTAATTGATTTATTTGCTTATTGTTAAAACAATGCTAATAGAATATTTGGTTTACAAAATAATACTTTATGTTCAATGTCGCGGTTGTCGTTTGTCGGTTGTGTTAGCCCCCGAATGTACAACTCACAGAAATCACCCAGAGATATATCCGGAGATATATGTATGTATAAGTACTAAATGTAGGCCCAAGAGTGCGAGATCCGAGATTGAGTGAAGATGAGAGATAGCAGATAGATAGTTAATAGACTAAGTGAAAGCCGGGGCCTGGCCTTCTCACTGTAGCTGACTAGATCCAGTTTCTATATGACTAAATATATTATAGTATAATGCGTTATTCGTACTGATCGGTAAGCGTTTTCAGAGTGCAGTCGCGTGCTACTGGCAAAGCGATTGCATCTTTGGCTTTGTGCGGTTTACATTCATAGTTTTGGCTACAAAAATACTCTTCACATACGAACACACAAACACACAAGCACTCACACATGCTGAAGGACCCAAAAATGGGACCGGCTCCAGGCATTCGCTCCTGGTGTGTATCTATGTATATGGTATGTGTATGTATAAATATAATTTGGTTAATCTCATTCATTATAAAGCCACTGTGGGGCACAGTTGCAGCAGGTGCAGCATCTAGCCGGGTCGAGTTCACCATCGGTTCGTATAGAACTGATTGATGCCCATCACATGCTTCTCCTCATGGTACTTTTGCAGGATATGTGTGATGATCGAGGTGGTGTCGTTATCGCCGCGCCACACGCGTATTGCATGCTCGTTCTCCAGAATGGCCAGAAACGCTGTCAACAGAAACAACAACATAACGATTATTTGCCTCCTTAAATGAATGGGATTTGTTTTATCTACCCAAAAACGTCTTGGGGTTGGCGAGCGTCATTTGAACCTGCGGCATTTCGAGTATAACCTTTAGGATTGGAGAATCGGGAGCCAGACCCTCGCGCAGCTCAATCACACTGCCGGAACGATTGTCGCAGAGCCACTCGCAGGCGGAGGCCTTGTTGTTGCCGGTTCTCTTTAGCGCCGACATCACGGCCGCCTCCTCGAAGCCCATTTCGGTGAGAGATTCGACCATCTCCTCGCTGGGTGGCGAATCACGGTGGCTATAGATGCGCACGATCTCCATGAGCGCAGCGGTGTTCTCGATGGTTTCCTACGGAGATTGCAAAGCGATTAGTTACCATGGTGGATAAGGGTTGGGGGACAACGGAGTCGTGGTTGATTATTACGTTATTGGTGACAATAGTCGAGGGCGATATAGAGGACATGCTCTGCTGCATAACGATGTGCGGCGGCTCGTGCAGAGCATCCTCGTTCTGGTTCTGCATGAGCCACTCCAGAGTGCTGGAGTAGATGCCGCTATTGGCTCTTAGGGCATACGCAGCCATCTCCCGCTTGAATCCCATATCCACGAGGCACTGCAGTGTGTCCGACTGGTGGTTGCGTCGATTGATAAGGCGCTGCTTCAGCATGGCTATCAGGCGAGGGGCATACGGGCCAGCCCCCAAGACGGAAGCCGAGGCATGGGCCAAAGAGATCAGTACCTTGCGTACATCATATTGAATCTGGAATAAAAATGCTGTTCACAACTCCGGGCACCCACTGGTCTCCTCTATTCGCTTCACTCACGTTCGACTGCTGAAAGATCTCGTTGATGTCGATGGTCGGCAGCGAGCTGGCGTTGGTGGGCACATACCGCGTGGCGCTCTCCACAAGCTGCTCATTGGGGCCTGGCACCTCCCGGATACGCGACATCGTCTGTGCGAGCGTACTGCGCCTGGCCGAGAGTATGAAGGTCTCGTTGTGACGCACATGAAGCTGGGCCAATGTCTCGGTCTCATTCAGCTCCCCACCGAAGTACTCGGCCCGATAGAGGCGGTAGCGTGGATTCAGGTGGCGTACATCGGGGGCAAACAACTGGATGGACTCGGGATCGTCGCTCAGCTCCAGGATGACCTCGCTCTTCAGGTCGTTAAGGCGCTTGTTTACGTGCGTCTTGAAGACAAGGACCCGCGAGCTGGGACATATGACGCGCACCGTGATGGAATCGCACGTCTTAGCAGAGTCTTCCCCCTCTCCTAACGTCGAGGCTTCTGTTTCGTCGCGGTTGGAATGGCATGTCTTTCTGCAAGAGGGCGTAAGGATTAGTGGCTGGAGATGATCCAAAGAGACGCGAGACCCACCTGAGGAACAAACTGCGCAGTTTTTGCATAGTTTGTTTTTAGAACGTTGTGTGGAAATCCAACGGAGAATTTAAAAAATATATAAAAGATTAAACAATATTGGAAGCCACTCGTAGACATTTAATCGCCTGCCAACTTACGCATTTTCATGCTGCTGGTTTGGAGTGGGTGTGTCTAGTGCGTCCCCACCTGCACTGGACATTCCAGTGCCAGTCTGTGTGGCGACCGCGGTGGCCTGCAAATGCAATTGCAGCTCCAGGTGCATGCGACGCCTCCGGGCCGGCGAGGGCGTGCGCATGACACAGCTGCCGCCGCCAACAACGGGTCTGGCGACCACGCCGACGTCCGTCTGGGTCTCCATTTCCGTGGTGTGCACATTTAGCGAGGCGGAGCTGAGACTCTCCGCATCGCTGGCACTGCTGGCGGTGTGCAGGCGACTGCTCCCAGGACTGTCGGCCGATGGAGTGGATGACCGTTTACTCCGAGCCAGCCACTTCGCGCGCTTCTCGTTGAACTTTTCGCGCATCCAGGGAATCATGTTGTGTCATCCATTAAGTCCTATCCTTGCGCGTAACATTTTGCATCGGTTTTCGGTGGAAGTTCAACATTTTCCAGAAAATAAAATAAACAGAATCGAATCGATGCGAAATTACCCCAGCTGTTCCCGGCGTTGCCAGAGTGTTGCATTAAGGTAGTTGGCAATGCGAATGTAAATGTAATGTAATGTAAATTATTAATGAAATCTAATTGCACATTCGTTTCAAAGTCAGTTTTCAGTAGCATAAAAAAACCAAAGAGCTGATAGGAAATATACATACAGACAATACCTATTACAGAATTAATGCTGCTCCTCATTAAGAAATCCATGAACGAGACACTATGATAATAGACTAAGCTAAATTTGCTGCAAAGAAAGAGATAGCATTTCAATGACATATCCCACAATAATATCTTAGTATTATTAAACCGAATATCCATACATGATTTCCGTCCATGGACAGAGAACATTATATAGAGGTGGTTTGAGTGGGTTAAGTTCGTTTTTTAAACATGTAGTTAATATGTAGCAAATGTGTATTTATAATCATGTCACTGTAGGCCGATCGGCTGAAAAGAAAAAAGATTATCCGATATCGATGTATCGACAAGTGCTCGGTTGCAATTCTCGTAAAGTACTTGTGAGCAAATCTGAAATGGAATTAATAAATTAAACTGACAGTTTGACAAGTTTCTTTTAATTATCCTGGTTGTTATTTGCCAAAATGTTTTTTTTAATTATCAATTTTTCGGGCTCATCAGATCAGAGCTGTATTCACTGTGAAAACATCGATAGTATAATAGGAACATCGATGGTGGAAAACACTCAATAACTCAGAATTGGCGTTCACACTGCAAAACTCGAGTTATTGAGTTTGCTTACGTGTTTCCATCGATTTATAGAAACCAACTACATTTTCAAAATGGTTGATTTGATGATAAATTAAGGTTAAACTTTAAACTATTAGTTTTCTCAGCCATAATTTTTACGCGCCAAATTTTCAATTTTGAGTTACTAATTTTTATGGTTGTTAGTGGTGCTAGTACCACGATATGCGAACAGGGTTGAAACGTGCGGAAAATCGGACAAACGCAACTCAACTTTTTGACACCTCTAGGGCCCCTAGTAAAAAGAAAAATCAAAAAGCAGCGGAAAATGTTTGGCGCACGCTAAAACTAACCACGTCGTGCCCCCCAACCTAAACGTGTACCGTGCCCCGCCACAGAAGTCCCCCAGCAATAGGAAAATTGTGTTTTTATTGTGCTCCCCAACTATATGCGTGTGCTTCTTTTGCTCTGCTGCCATAGAACGTCACGTAGCATAAAAAACGCGAGAGGCCGCACACAGTGGTAAAAAGAGGTAGAAAAATAGTGAAAAGAGCAGAGGGAAGGAAGCTAAAAGACAGAGCGACAGCAAAAGACACAAGAACTGCGAAAAGTTAGCACACGCCGGACGCCAACCACAACGCATGAATGGGCAACGCTCGACGACGCGCCCGCTGCTGCCAAATTACAAAAACATACATTGCCCATATGCACAGAAGGCACATCCCGTAGCCGGGACTCACTTGGCCTGAAGATTCTCTGGGGGATTGGAGCCCACACAAGAAGATACGACGCAGCGCAGGTAGGATAAAAGAGATAAATGTTCTCCCCCTCCTCTTATGTATTTTGTTTTTCGGCGTGTATGTATACGCTCGCCAGGCAGTGTAGGTGTAGGTGTGCGTGAGCGAGAGCTGGAGCGCGTGAGGTGCGCTCAGTCTCTGCATTTGCAAGACGAATATTGATGCTTTTGCCTCTGCTTTTTGTTTCTTTGTTTATGTTTGTCAATTTCCACGATTAGTTGGCACTTTTGCACGCAACCCACACCCCGCGGCACATCTCTTTGCGCTAATTTATTTACGCATTTGTTTATGCCCCAAAGACAGTGTGTGTGGGAGAGAGAGAGGGAGAGGAGAGAGTGCGTTCCAGTGTGACCAGCTATCGCTTGGCATTCATTGTTTTGTTTTCTCACATAACGGTGCTGGTGTGTGCGCTTGTGGGGTAAAAAATCTTATCGCAGTTTCGTCAGCGCTCCAATAAATTGCAATTTTCTGTTAAACTCATACATACATATGAACTGCTTTCAGCATTTTATTTAGCGCAAAACAGTCCCAGGATTAAGAAGAAGAAGAACAGAACGAAGTGGAAGACGAAACACAAAAAGGACAAAGCAAGTGGCAACAGATACAATTCCATTTTGTTGGGCAGAAACACGAGCAACTTAATTATACTACAATACATACATTTTAAGACTAGATAGGTGAGATAGATAACCAATCGTCGCAGAAGCCTCAGAGCAGAGCATCAACTAATCCATTTCCCTCCCGGTACTCCAGTACCTATATTTTAAGCTCAACTTTATACAAAATGTGGAATTCCGAACCAACACATCGCCAGAATCAGCAGCAGCAGCAACAGCAATACCAGCACCAACATCAACACAATGGCAATTCTACCTCGGGGGGTCAGCCCGCCAAACAGTTGGGCATGACCTCGGCCATCAGTCTGGCCGAGCCGAAGCCAGCGGACCTGCAGCGGACGGAGAACCTCCGCGCTTCCCTGGAGCCGTACAATGTGTTCGAGAGTCAGGACGAGCTAAACCATCGCATGGAGATCCTGGCCAAGCTCAATACGCTGGTCAAGCAGTGGGTGAAGGAGATGTCCGTCAGCAAGAACATGCCAGAGTCGGCTGCCGAGAAGCTGGGCGGAAAGATATACACCTTCGGGTCGTACCGCCTGGGTGTGCACCACAAGGGAGCCGATATAGACGCCCTGTGCGTGGCTCCGCGCAACATTGAGCGCGCCGACTACTTTCAGAGCTTCTTTGAGGTGCTAAAGAAGCAGCCGGAGGTCACCGAGTGTCGCTCTGTGGAAGAGGCCTTTGTGCCAGTCATCAAAATGAACTTTGATGGTATCGAAATCGATTTGCTGTTCGCGCGACTCTCGCTTAAAGAGATACCCGACGACTTTGATCTGCGCGATGATAATTTGCTTCGGAATCTGGATCATCGCTCGGTGCGCAGCCTCAACGGCTGCCGTGTGACGGACGAGATCCTGGCCCTGGTGCCCAATATAGAGAATTTTCGCCTAGCCTTGCGCACCATCAAGCTGTGGGCCAAAAGTATGTGGTGAAGCAACCCTTGGCCATTGCAACAAACTAAATATTTCTATATTCGCAGAGCATGGTATCTATTCTAATTCGCTGGGCTACTTCGGCGGTGTCACCTGGGCCATGCTGGTGGCCCGTACTTGCCAGCTGTACCCGAACGCTACAGCTGCCACTCTGGTGCACAAATTCTTCTTGGTCTTTTCGCGCTGGAAGTGGCCCAATCCGGTGCTACTCAAGCACCCCGACAACGTGAATCTCAGATTTCAGGTATGTGAAGAAGTTTGCCTCCCAAATGGGAAAAAGTTTTCTTTAACTGATCCATCTTTTGGATGCTTACGCGTCTGGTTAGGTCTGGGATCCGCGCGTCAATGCATCAGATCGCTATCATCTGATGCCAATCATAACGCCTGCGTATCCACAACAGAATTCCACATTTAATGTGTCCGAATCCACCAAGAAGGTCATGTTGACCGAGTTCACGCGCGGCATGAATATTACGGACGAGATCATGCTTGGCCGCGCATCCTGGGAGCGTCTCTTCGAGGCGCCCAGCTTCTTTTACAGATACCGCCACTTCATAGTGCTGTTGGTCAACTCGCAGACGGCTGACGACCATCTGGAGTGGTGTGGACTCGTCGAGTCCAAGATCCGTTTGCTCATCGGCAACTTGGAGCGAAACCCACACATTGCTCTGGCGCACGTCAACCCCAAGTGCTTTGAGCTGAAGAAGGGGGAGAGCGCAAACAATTCGCAGAACAATAGCGGCAACGAGGACGACCTAAAGCAGCCCCCGCCCAACCAGGCGGCGGTGACATCGGCGCCCTTCTGCTCCATGTGGTTCATTGGTCTGGAGTTTGAGCGTTCAGAGAACCTCAACGTAGACCTCACAGAAAGCATACAAAATTTCACAGAGCACGTGATCATGCATGGCGTAAGTAGAATAGTGGGAAAGAGCAGTCATGTTCAATGGTGGATCATCGATGTTCTGGTTATTTCTAGGTCAACATCAAGATGCTCAAGGAGGGCATGGCCATCGATGCGCGGCATGTTAAGCGCAAGCAGCTCACCCTCTACTTGGACGCTGACTTCCTCAAGCGCGAGCGCAAGTCCATGGAGAGCCACACTAACTTCAATAACACGCTGCTGGCCAACCGCAAGCGACTCTCCACGGAATTGGCCCAGTCGCAGGAAGCTCTGCCCCCGGGCAGTCAGACACAGCTAGCCAGTGGCAATCGGGGGCGGGATAGCGGCGCCAAGATCCACAGGCTGAGTGAATCGGTAAATACAGGCGCCAGTCGATTTAATTGTGTATGTTTTTGATGAAATTCTTGTATATTTTGTCCAGATGACGGAGGATAATTCAAATGCATCGAGCGATTTGGGAGCTCCGACGCCCACCACACCCACTGCGGCGCAAATGAATGCACCAAACTTCAAGACAGCTGGCAAGAACGGCTCAGAGTTGGATAGCTCGGAGCAGGAGCAACAACAGCAGCAGCAAGGGCAGTCGTCACCGCAGTCGCAGTCGCATAACAACGGAAGCAACAGCACTGCCACGACGACGGAGGTGGCATGTTCGTGACAACCGCCAACGCTACATCCACCGTCGGCGCAACAGCAGCCACCGCCGCCGCCGCCACCGCCGCTGCCGTCATCAGGTCATCATCATCATCATCAGAAGTTTCGGAAGAACAACAACGCGGCTGCAGCGGCAGCCTCCAATAGTATTTTCAATCAGCGCTCGATCCTGCATGCGGCTTCGAGTCTATCGGCGGCTCTAAGCATAACCGGACACAAGCGCAAACAGCAGACGGCGACGAAAACCATACATTCGGCAAACCCGATCAGCAGTGCCCACACCCACATCATCCACAGCAACAACAGCAATGGTTTTGGCAGCGGCGGCGGTGGCCTCGGCAACAACAACAACAAGATCTGCTATTACATTGACGACGATGATGATGATGATGATGAAAGCCAGCAGCATCAGCTACTGTCTACGCAACCACACCAACAACCACAAACACAGGCACTGGCCAGAGCCATTCCGACAGTATCAGCAGGAGCAACAGCAACTCCCGCGCCAGTATCTGTAGCAGCCGCAGCCGCTGCATCGGCCACGACAATTTCTTGTAAGTTGTTACCATGTTTTGACTCATTCGCTCGCATTCTCCTCGCCTATGTGCTACTTATTCCGACTTTCCTTGACATGAGACTGGTCTAAGCTCTAATCTGACTTATTTATTACATTTAACTTAAACGTATACTTAAACAGTATTTCACTCACCTCCTCAACGAGACTCCACGAGTGAGGGAAATCAGTTTCTTAGTTATAAACAAATTACAAACACGCAATCCAGAGACTATGCTCTAGAGATGAAAACAAACTTTTGAAAAAAGTAATTAAACGATAAAACAAAAGAAAGAAAACTACACTTTTGGTATTTTTATTTTCGAAATTATTTTATATTATTTTCTAGCTAAGATCTAAAACAACATAGTTAAAAAGTCTTAAAGTAAATAAACGATTTGAAGACCTTACGAAAAGCCATTTCAGGTTTAAACATTTGCATTAAGTGAATTGTTGTTTGGTTTAAATTTGGATATAATTTCAGATTCACATGTTTCAGGCACATTTAAGGTTTAAATGAATTTCACAATGCGAAAAGGTTCTGCCCTTTAATGAAATTGTTTAGCGACGGACTAAACAACGAAATAAAACCATATATATGTACTAGTTTTTTAATTTTCTGTCTGTAAACAACTTTAAACTCCTTTTGAAATTTGAAAATTTATGTATCTAATATGCTGAATAACCTTTAATGTATCTTTGCAGTGTAAAAAGCTATAACACATACCATTTAAGGATTAGTTATCATAGTTATTCTCCCCCATTGATTTTCTTGGCATTGATGCCCCCAACAAAAGTGGAAGCCTAACATATTTTACACAAAGCGGTGAGTGGAGTGGGATCTGATATAAAGTTGATATTCGATATGCTAATGCCAGTGTTTATTGCCCGCAGGTTTCGATCATACTACACTTCAGAGTTATGTTGAACATTATTCATTCAACGAACTAACGTTCCGTTGCGTTCCGTTCCCCCAAATAGTACATAATGCAGAAATCGACAGCTTACTTGCAACATCATCCGATTTCAGACACTTTTTAGCGACAGAGAACGATATCGCTAGCATGTCCAAATAATAATATGTTGTACATCTTTTTTACCTTCCCACAGCTGGTTTGAGGAGTGCGTAGAGGTGAGGTGGAGGAGAGGAGTCGGAGTCAGCGCCGTGGACAACGGACAACCAGAATGAAGCAGGACAGCTGCAGCAAGAACTATGAATCAATTATGAAGATTCTTTTATGATTTTCCATCTTCTAGTTTTCAATATTTGTTTTCTTCTCCTTCTAGTTGTACAACGCTGAAAATTTGAAACAATTATGTTCGTTTTTCTAAGAAAAAGATATCTGAAAAAAGGTAATAACAAGCAAACAAAGAATTGCAAAATGAAATGAAGATATATTGATTTAATTTTACCAAATAAACCAGAAAAAGAAATTACAGCGAAAGCTAAACAAAAAAAAACCCAAATCAAATAATCGTTTTTTTATTTCACAATTTATTCGAGTATGGTATGGTATGGCATGCTATAGAGCCACTTTACAAAAGCAATCGCAAGGGTTCATAGATATTATGATATGGCTTTCTGCTGTAAAGCATACTTGGGTACTTGAAGTTCCATTCGCTGATTGCGTAATATCTGGCACTCGAGGTATTTGGTCAAATCAATGTAAGAAATGTTGTGGCAAATCTCCGACAACCCATCTGTGTACATTGTCTTCCGCAAGCGCATTTGGAAGGGTCGAAACTTAAACATAGTTTTGGAGAGGTGGCGCATTAGCCACTTTTTAACAAGGTTATCTGCGTAAATGGTGCTCTTGTTAAAACAGACTTCCTCCAATTCCTTTGTGCGCGGTTTGTATTCCTTGACCGGATTGGAGTCGACAACCACCCGTGGCAGAGTTTGAGCGGCCCTTCCGTCGAAGCGAGTATCCAAATACAGCATGCCAAAGGTTGCGGCCCATGGATCGAACACCCACTGACCGAACTGATCCTGTTTAACCATAGGAATTTTCACGGTCAGCTCATAGGGGTAGGCTTCGATACCCTTGCCAACGGCTCCTCCGCCTCCGTCTTCTTTGCCGTCTCCTTCTCCTACTTTGCCTCCATCTCCTTCGCCTGCTCTCATTTTCACCGGCCCTTCAAAAAGTCTCAAGTCATCCACCATCGTTCCATTCGTCACACCAGAATTCCTGGGCAGCTTGATGGTGCTGTCCACCGCCATGGCTGTGTGGTCTATGGAGGGTGTACGCAAGCCGGCCTCGATCATCCTATGGGGCTTTGGATTCTTCCACATTCCCCACATCTTATCGTTGCTCAGGCTCTCCCGTTCTGGGTCTGTGATGGTTGCAATCTCATCCTCCCACTCTGGTGTGGATGCGAAATCATCCTCATCATACTCCTCAAATATGGACAGCGGCATAGCCACGAATTCCTTCACTCTCAGGCACTGTGGAGGGGTATGGTTTCATCAGTTAAGTTCGAAACCAAGTTTGGGAATAACTCACGACTACCGCTGCCAGAGCGATAAAGATCACACTGAGTATTCCGATGTTACGCATTTCGTTCAATCCAAAATGTTAAAGCCGTTGTTTTAGAATAATTGAAGTTGTGTTGAAGATTGTATTACATTTACGTATTGTTTTCTTGGAATATGTCTACACACACTTAGATGGTACATAATTTGACATAAGAGTCGTACAAACTGTGTGACTTATGTATAGAAAATTCGATATCAGAAGAACATTAATTAAAATAGTAATGCACCCACAAAATACTACAAGAAATCCATAGTTATAGAACATTTAAATTAATAAAATAATTGTTATATTAAAAATATAAAGGTATACTCCATTGAATAGCTAAATAAACGGATTTGCAATTTATTTAATCTGATTTTTTATTCGGAATCTATCATCTCCTGGTACAGTAGTCGACTGTAGATTAATCTCAACTGAAATTCTATAGGGACAACGTCTTCAAAATGAGCAACAGGTGGGTATTTAAGCCACTTAAACATGGCTAGCATCAAGGACGCTTCGCTTCACATTCTATCGATGACGGCAGTAAGCCCTTTGTTTTTGGTACAGTCACCACACCACAAACTGGCTTGAAGCGGCGGTGAAAGACTTCACTTCTGGTGGTACTCCTTCTCTATGCGGAATTGCGTACCTAAGTACCATGTTCTAAGTACCACGAAACAGACTAGGCTTCTCGATAACTGCCAAATTAACCAACCACTCGGAGCGGCGATCCCTTCCTTTGTCCTGTAGGTCTAACCTAATTGCACTTCTGCGAATTTGTGCGCGACACAGCTGCGCGTTTTTCCCCTGTACCCGAGCCCGGGTACTCGTATTAATCCGTTTATGGCCACGGATTAAGTTGCAAAATTGTGACGAACTCTGTCGTAGAAGGTCGCGAGACGGGAGCGAATTCGCGGAAAAGCATACCAGGTATCATCGTCCACCCGCCACCCACAGGTAACAAGATCTCCGCCTTGGGACTGCCTGCTCGATCCGGTATAAAAGATACGTTGTCCGCCAGATAGATCATCAGTTAGCCACGCATCGTCGGGGTGTGAGGAGGTGAACACAGTGAAAGAAAAAAACTAACTCGGAACCATTATACGATAAACTTTGTTCAGTTTTGCCAACTTGCTTGCAGCACTGGGTGAAGTTTGTCTTATAATCCCATAGTAAGCGATCAGCATCTCGGCGCCCATTGTGAACGACGATACCACCAGGCCACGATCCTGGGATGCATTTTGTGCAGTTATGTCTACGTGATCAGCCTCATCACTGGGCAAAGTGTGTCTCAAGATTGCAGCCCCACCAGCAAATAACATAGTGTGTGAGTGCGTGCGTGTGTGTGTGTTGCTGAATTTCAAGAGAATTTTAAAATTAAATGGCGATTGTCGGTATAGTCGCTTTTTACCAGGTTTCCGATCAAGCGAAGTGACTAGACCGAACACTCGTGCTATAATTTTAGAATGTACAACATGGCCAACAGAAGCAATCAACAGAAGTGACAGTGGAAGTGACAGTGGTTGCAATTAGTTTCTTTGGTCGTCCAGCCTTAGGTGATTTCTCTGATCATAAAGCTAGACAACCATTGAAGTTCGTTGTGGCATTTGCAGCACTACTTTCCACGCCCATCCCAGCCCAGTGTCCAATGTTCCAGCTCCCAATCTCCTAAGGGCCCTACGCTAAAAGGAACGATCGTTGTGATATGCGTTAATTCACCGTTACATATCACAGTGATTTTCCTTTATAGCGCATGTCTGCCCACAGTCACACACATGGGAAAGATAGATGATTGAGAGTGACCGCGCCACAGCCTTTGAAGTAGAGAGAATAGTTGCTGTGCTGTATGTCCTTCGACTGTATATATCACAGTGGCTGTTCTTTTTGTACCTAAAGTGCCAAACAGCCAAACAGGAATCGCTCCATTGTTCCAGTTCCAGTTCCCCCACACCACCCATTCATCGTGCCGTGTCCCCCAACCGCAGGGAACCGCTGCTGCTGATATATTATCCAACCATCTTTGACATTTCTATATCACAGTGGCTGTTCTTTTTGGTTGCACGGCCAATTCCAGCGATTTGTCATCCACACCAAAAGTGCCAAAAGTGCTGTTTTTTTTTGTTGCTTGCGCCAAATAAAAATTGTTCAAAAAGAAGGGAACGGTTGCTGCTGATGTAGTTCAAGTTTCGCACAATTTATATCACAGTGGCTGTTCTTTTTTGTTTGCCAATCGATCAACGATCCAAGAAAATAATGGAAAAATAATGATAGAATATCGCAGATTCCGGAAAGTAATTTTATTGATTCTATTAATTTTGTATCTCAAGAAAGTATTTCCAAAGAAAGTATCACTATTCAGAGCAGTAAATATTCAGGATGTGTCCTGTCAGAGTAGGTAACTTGACTTGCCTCCTCCTGTCACACTCCTGCCACATGAAACGGACTGACTTGCATACGAAATGCATAATGTTTGCCAAGACAAGGAGCAGTCTGGACCAGACCGGACCGGACCGGACTGGACCTCTGCTAGCCCCATGCAAAGTAAGTAAACCATAAAATGACATGAGAGCTCTGATGGCGACTCTAATGCGATAATGCTCTGAATGGTTGACAGTGGTCGCCTGCAGCCATTGTTGCACTGGCCTTGGTTGGGTTCTGGCCACGTGTATGTAACCTGGTAACGTCCTCGTTACCGTTACTCGAACGGAAGCCAAAGAGAAAGAGAGAGGAAGGAAACTTGAATGCCGGAAATGCGATTGAAATGTTCGAGCAGGAAAACACAAAGAACTTTCAATGTATGCCAGCCAGCACTGAATAGCTCTCCGATGTGTCGGTTGGTTTATTATTTTCTAATATTTTCCAACCTTCTGGGCAAAGCGATACAAATAATTTTCCACGCGAATTTTGTTGCGCAGGACCTTGCGCGAGGTCCTCTCCGTGGCGGCGGTGGTGCCGTTGTGGTCATGGAAGAAGTTGCAGTTGCGGACGGGCACAAAATCCTTGATCTCCCGCTGCAAGCTCCATCGATCCGTCAGGCTCAGGTCGCACTGCTTGATCACGGCCAGCTTGCCGTTCATACACTTCCGGCAGAGGTGCTTCTCGCTGCTGAAGCATCGAAAGTAGTCGCCCACCGGCTTCTCCTCACATACCATGCAAGTGGAGGTGTCGACGGGGACACAGAACACAGCCACCGCCGGCCAGATGATTTTCCGGCATCCAAACGCCATCTCCACCTTCCACTTGGGGTACTGGTTGTGGATGGGGTAGGTGGCAGTCCTGAAAAACGAAAGTCGAGAGTCCATTAGAAGAGTCTTCTAATGGCAAAGTTGCCGTCGATGCAATGCCTACCCAGGAGACAGCCACTTGGGCTCTATGTGGAGCACCTGCTTGTTGAAGGTGTAGCCCATATGGGTCCACTGCTTTTCCTTCGGGTCATAGGTGCCGAGGGGGGGATAGCCCAGTTCCCGGAATTTTGGAAGTCTAAGAGTGTTGCTGGCCAGCGCTGAGAAACCAGCCTTCGATGGATACTAAGGACAATGTGTGTCATCAGTTATTTCGGTCCCTATTTGCCTTGCCATTCTCACCTTGAACCCAATTTTCTTCGCACAATTGTAGGCCAATGGACCTGGTCCTGGCTCCACCTTAATTTCATCGTCGAGGAACGTTCCGCTGGGCGACCTCTTGATTTTTCTGCCAAAGCCAATTGTAGGAACTTTCGGCGGATTAACAATATACTCGAAGCCTGCAAAGGAAATATATGTGAACATCAGTGATAGTTGGGTTTCCGGGAGAGACGGCCACCTAGCTCCTTGCAACGCTCCCTGATCAGACGCGTCTCAGAGCGCTGGCGCCGCAGCTGTTCCCGTTCCTGGGCGTTCAGCTTTTGGGCACGCATCAGAGGTGGCAGTCGCAGCCAGACTGAAGTCGCGATGGAGGCCAGCGCGGAAATTGGCTAGCTGTCGATTCGTGACAGCCAAGCCCCACGCATCCCAACACGCACTCCTCAGCCCCACAGGCATTCCGAGCGCGCCTTTGCCCAGTCCCCTCCCCCATCGATAAAAATCGCGTCGCGTCGCTCTTTGATATAAAATCAATATGACAAACCGTCGACGGTTTGCCGCGGAATCAGTTTACGGCGCTCTTTGGCACTTGGCACGCGTCTAGCCATAGATTCCTGCCCTTCGGTGTTTTTTTCCGGGCCACAATATTTCGATATTTCTATTCAGTTGCGACGCGTAAAACGCTGTTGCCTGACTGAATGGAACTTTGACCCAGTTGAGCCAATATTTTGTGTCGGTTTTAATGGGTTTGGCTATGCCAGAGGGTGGGCTAAAGGGAGTTTCATTGATTCTGATAACAGCAGGTGGAAAATATTCACAAACGAGGGGTACTCGCTTGAATTGGTAGTATCACAGGTGAAGGAATGCCGAATTTATTTGCTCTAGCTTTTATAGTCTCTGAGATGCAGTCTCTGATCAAGACGGACAGACAGACATGGCTATATAGACTCGGCTATTGATGCTGAACCCGAATGTACAGACAGTCTTTGAGTGCCAGGAGGAGAGTGCCTTGCAGTATCACTCATCGCTCGAATATAATCTTTTAACACTTTCTTAAACATTTTCAAGTCGATATTTTCCACCGCGAAAATCTTCTGCACTCACCTTCCATTTATGAAATTACTAGCAATAATTTACACAACTCTAAATTTAAGCACAGACTAACTCTACGATGAACTCGATCCAGTATGAATGAAATGTAGCCGGCAACTGGCCGGAAAACTCGTACAAAAATTAACTGCCTGATGTGTGACACATCAGAGTATAGCATATTTTCGGAAATACTTTCGAAATACCTTTCCAAACATTGTAATAGCGCTTTCGATATGCATGGCAATGGAATGTGCTCCTCCTCGTCCGATGATGGCATTTCGGCAATTTTCCAAGTGGTTTGCCCACCGACTTCTTGCTGGGAGCTACAGAATGTCTGCCTGCCCTGCCTGACATTAATGCCAGTTAACCCCAACGTTGTCCCCATCCTCGGCAGCAGCTGCAATGGCTTTGGGGGACTTTTTTTTGGCAGGCCCTGCCCCACAACCAACCTGTGTGGCAGCCTGCAAGCCCTGCAAGGTTGGGAGACACGCACATGAATGCTAATGCCGTTGATGGGGCGGGGGCAACAAGCAGAGGCATTGGCATCGGTAATGGCAGTGGCAGTGGCACTGGCAGCACGCACAAGTGCACAACCGCGTTGCAGCCACAGCAGCAGCAGCAGCAGCCCGAACAGACTTCCTTCAGCCAGGACAGTGGGACAGGTGTCATTGGGTGGGTGATCAAACAGAGAGAAAGGGTTACTATCCTTAAAGCAGCATTTTGGGGCAATACCCAGAGGATTCTTTCAATTATCGTTTCGTGCCACTGTGCCACACAGAAGCACGCAGCAAACTGCTTAATTCGTGCAAATAAAATGATTGTGCAACATATGTTGGGGTTGGCTGTGGGTCTATTATCATATGGCCTGGCTGCCGACGGAAGCGAGCTGCCTCCGCAAGCATCTTTCCCTGTTGCCACAGCAGCCGTGAGGTGCCGTGCCGCAAGCTTGCAACGCAATTACAATGCAATTTCCCATTATTTAACGGGTCTTCTTCCCACCGAATTTGTAGTCGCCGCCCAACACCCAATATGGTAATGCCTGCTCAATGGGGAGGTTAATTATGCCAACAATTGCAGGGTATACGAATGGAATTGAATTCATTGAACGTAACCATCCGATGGCTTCAGCAAACAAACTCTTTACTTCTCCTTCTATTTCGAATTGTACAGAGAAGACTCCTTTAATTTCCGAAAGCAAGTGCCATGTCCTACACAGACCATTACAGCAGCAGCAGCAGCAGCACAACATCCAACTGAAATGAAAATAAAAATGCAGCTCCATACAGCATGGCAATGGCAAGGACTTGGCAGTGGGGCCATAGGCGTGCCATTCACATGCAAAGCGCAAAAACTTCTGAGACTCCTGCCTCCTGCCTTGCCCTGTCTGTCTGTCTGTCTCTCTCTCTCTCTTCGGAAGTGGCAGCATCCTGGTCAAAGCAATAGCCAGGACAGCAAAGCTCGTACCCCTGTCTGTTGCTGGCAAACGAAAATTTGACTCACAATAAAAACAGGCAACGGCCGGGAAAACAATGCCAGAAGCAGCAGCAGCAGCAGTAGAAACACAACAGTTTAAGTCCATTGCGGAGCGGAAGTGCCGCTTATTACGCAGGATGTGGTTAACCGGAAATGAAACGAAGCAACCCAAGTGCGACAATACCTCTCCGCTCCCAGTGGTTCTCTCTTTCGATGTACATCTTAAACTAATTTGAGTTGCCTTTAAGCTCTCCGATATGTGCAAGCACTCTCCCCCCAACAAACGGAGCATTTTCAGCTGAAATTATATTTGTATTCCCAATGCTTTGTTGTCCAATGTAAAATGTCAGGCCAGAGTGCAAACAAGCCCGCTAACCAGCAAATGGCCAACAAACAGCGGCGACGATTGAGCCAGGCTGACGTTGAAATCAAATTACAAGACTCTCTCTCGTCCTTTCTGCCCCGCATAGGGGCAAGGACTTGCCTCTATCCCACTTCCCGCTGACCCAAATGCAATGCGTCTGCAATTTGTGCGGCAATGTGGCTGGGTTAATCATGCTAATAAACACCAAAGTTGTACTTGTAGTAGCCGCTGCCACTGCAATTGGCGCCGGCACACAAAAACCATGGCATAGTCGTGCTTACAAGGGGATTGCAGGGGGATTGCAGGCGGGTGGGGGGAATAGGTATGGCTCTGTGGCTCTGGCTCCCACTCTTGTTGGGGCATCCATCGAATGGGGGAACCATATTGGACCGTTGCTTTTTGCGGTTGTTGTGCGGCATTGGCCATTCAAAAGGATCACGATTGGCTTCCAGGGCGGTTGGGAAAGCATACAAAATTGCAATGATTATGCACGCGCCTAGTTGGCACTCTATTGTGGTCAGGTCCTCATGTGCAGTCCGAAGTGGCCCATTAATACATGGTACCAATAGGAAACGGACTGAGGTGGAGGCTAAAGCTGGTAAATGGTAATCCGAGTAGCAAGAATATCCTTAAAGTGGCACATTTTGCGTACCATTTCTGAAACTACCCGACAGTGTAATGGCATCTGGTTATTTTCCATATAATTTTGTTAGATACGTATATTGATTTCGAGCTTGAGCTCATATTCAAGTCATTTCCACGACCGGAATTCGTGTGATCCATCCAATATATTTTACACAGGATGTGCTGGGGCCCACGGAAATCCCAGGCACATTATCCCATGATTTATTCGAAGGGACTTGGGCCTGGGGGCCGCGAGAGTGAAACGTTCTCGACACTGGCAAATGCATGAGTTCTGGCCTTGCACATTCTTACCTCGCACAGCCGAGCCAGGCCGGGCCAGGCCATGGGGCACAGGCTGGGGGCAAATCCCGAGGCAGGTGAACAGGGAACACATGCTGTCAGCAGGCAAGAGGTCGGCCTCATCATTTTAGCTGTCACATTAAAAATGCATAAATGTTGCTTAAATGCAATCCGAGAAATGCAACTGGCCGTAATACGTGCAAAAATAGACACTGCCCCTTGCTGCAAGGCGCCCTCCCACCAATCAAAGTGCCCGGCAAGGATGTGGAGCACAGCACACAATTTGTATCCTGCCGGGCCCCCAAGAACTGTAAGATAGACAGAGATGCCATGGGGCCTCTGGCCTTGTCTTTGCCTTGTCTGAAGCTGCCTACGTTTCAGGTGCGAGGACTGGCATTGGGATTGGGATTGGGTATAGGGTATAGGTATGGGAATATGTTTTTCCTTTTGCACTTCTGTCTGTGCCTGCTCCTCTGCTGATTGTCGTCCTGTTGATCTGTGTTTTCACTTAGATATTGGCCCGGGGGCTGGGCGATAACGCTACGTGTGTGCTTGTGTGTGTGCTAGCATCGAAACAGGAAGTTTGTTTGTGGCCAACTTGGTGAGTGGCAATCGGGATGGAAAAGGAAGTAACAGGATGATGGGAATGGGACTTGGATGGGGGAATGGGGAATGGAACGTCTGCTATGCGGATTGCCTGTGGAAAGTTCTGCCGAAGGCTGGTGCTAAGGCCAGGCCTTCGATATCTAGTCAGCAATCGTTTCAAATTGAATTTTCTATTTACCCAGTAGTCGACTCGACTACTGCTTGGAATTTCCCAGCGATACTGTTCTGCTTTTTTTCCATTTTCCATTTGCTGTGCCAAGTTTTCCAGACAAAAGTTAAGCCAAATGAGTTTTAGTTAAATATGGACGATGCAAGCGGGCTATCGACCGACTTTTTCAAGAATATTTTATTGTTTTTAGATGGGTTTTTGAGTTCTCTTGAAAGTACTCGATAAAGCGTGACGATACTGCTGGTAGCTCGAACACATCTGCGACGAGAAGTATCCAAACCGCAAACAGCACCATAGTCCCTACGAGGGAATGCCTCACAGGCCATCGCCTAACAGGAGCTGCCAGAACAGTGTCAACACCAGCAGCAGGACCAGGACCAGGCTAGGACCAAAAAAAAATCCCATTTCATTGACTGGCAGTCGAATGACAACCGTTGCTGTCGGTTGTCCGACTTGATAATGCCATCACTGGCGGTCCATCGGATTTGCCTTCGAGCAGCTGCATCATCAGGTGGTCGAGACATCCTCTGACATTGGCCATCGGTTCTTGGCGGAATGCTAAATAGTGCATGCTGAAACAACAGCCATTCACAATGCTTGGGTGCAAGGATTCATCTAGGGATTTCTTTGAATTTGTACCAGCTTTTTCTGCATTCATGAGAATTATTGAAGGTAAATCGGACACTTAAAAGTTTGAAATGTCAATAGAAGTCCTTGAATGAAATGCCACCTTCTGTAAGTTTTAGGAAAAACATTTCTGCAAATGAAACGAAGAAAATTTCCAGGAATTTTGTGAATGGATGCCAGTAATCCACCACTTACCTTTCGGTTTCAGTGTCTTCCAAGAATTTTCAAATAAATCACAAAACTATCCTTCACGAAAGGACAATTATATTCGTAGGAACCAAAGATCATTTCCCCTTTTGACATCTTAGGTTCGCGGTTCCATCACATCACCTCCGCCTTGATGAAGTTGAACCTCAGTGTTTGCCTGTGGAATGATTGATGCTCCGGTTGATGGATGCCTCCTTGGGGCAGCACAAACTGAATGTGTGCTTGTGTGTGGCTGGCTGCTTCAGTTCTGTTCAAACTTTCCCGACCGACACTGACAGCATTCGTAGCACCGAAAAGTATTATTAATATCAGATGGCAGTGTCGCTCAATTTAAAATATTGCCTGCAAACACATTCATGAACTTGAGTAATTTTTAACAAACAACTTTTGAAATTACTTAATCGCAAAGTTCTGCGCTCCAGCAGCAGCAGCAACAGCAACAGCAATGTGGCGTCTTCCCGAAAGACCGAAAGCGGAAAGGGAAGTGAAACGGGAACGGAAGCGGCAACGGAAACGGAACATAAATTGTGTTTATTATGAAGAGCGTGGCATACTTTTGTGCGCAATTTAAAGTGTAAATATGAAGGGCAAACGGTGACAAGAAGGAGCTGCTGCTGCTGCTCCCTCCACCTCCCCCCACACGCATTTCATTAAAGCGCAATGAATACATTTTCCACGGGAGTCGCGACGCGTCGCGTCGAGTCTGTGTATCTTTGCGCCTTTGGTGTTGCCGCCAAGAAGGAAAGCTGTTAAAAAATATTCGAAACACTTGAATGTTTCCCCACTGACACTCGGACGGAGCGTGGGGGGTATGCAGATATGTAGGCCGCCGCCATTTTGTGGGGCTCTGAGGAGCAGACCCCATAAAGCACAATAAATATTATTTATGGGCCTTCCGATAAGGACCCCTACACACACACACACACACACACACACACACTCACACATGTTCGTTTAGGAATGCACGCAAGTATCTGTATATATTTTCATATCTAATCTCTGCCATCCCGTGGCATTCAAGAGCATTATTTAAGGGTTACCCGTGAATGTCCTTTAGACGATGCCTCTGAATGCCTGCACGTATTCTGGATAGTTCGCCCAAAGAGCATCAAATTCAAACACCTGCCAGGCAGATAAAGATTTCATATATAGTACACACATACATATGTCTGTATGTGTTTGCATGAGTTTGGCTGACGCTACGGAGAGTCAGCCGCTTGTTTATTTTAATAATGTTAACCTAATTAAGTGATTAATATGCAGAATGTGCGCAGAGATTAAAACGATAAGCGCCCGCTGTGTTTAATTATCGAATTAAATTTTTTTATTTTCAGCTTGGCCCAAACTGATGGAACCATTTTTTGTTGCCAGCTTCCACTTAAGCCCTAGGTATCCGCCATCATTAATCAAGTGCTGGGCGGCTCTGTCAGCTGCAAAATAACAATATCCGCCCAGGACACTGACAGTCGCTTGTTTACACATGTTCCAGGCATTCCAGGCATTCCAGGCATTCCAGGCATTGCACTTTCCGTTAAGTAATTGTCATTTTTTGGGATACAAGGCATTTTGTTGGGAAAAGAACCATGATTTACGATCAATTAAGCCCATAAAAAGATAGCCTTACGTTGAGTAGAATAATGGAGCCTTTTTTGGATGGATTGAAGAAGGAAGGGTGGCTAGAAGACAACTCTTTAAATGCTACGCGAATTAACCCTTTAGATTATAGCAAATATGTAGTACAGTATTCTTACTTTGCTCTCCTGTATTTATTATCTGTTATATTATTGTGTTAGCAGATATTTCTGGCAGCTGTAAGATATCAAATATTATAAACAAGATTGTCAGGATACAATCCATTTTCCAGCAACAGACAGCTCTTCAAATATAGAAAGGAAACTACATACATACATACATACTTATATGTATATGTATGCATGCACAAAACATTAGTGTTTGCACACGCCCTACACCCCCACCCCAATCCATTGAATGTGTTTTGCCATCAGCCTATCAAAAGCGGAATGGCAGGCCCATCGCATATACTTGATGTTTAGATAGTTAATAGATACACTCCCTCTTTGAAGCTTGCCCCATAATTCAAAGGGAAACCGAAACCCCATGCCACAATTGCTGAGAGGCAGCTTTATGTTTGATCAACTTCAACATTGAACTGGGAACATTTTGAAGTTAGAGCATAATTAATTGCAATCTAATATACAGCACTCCAAAGGGCTTTTGGGAACATTTATTGAGATACAATATGTTTGTGTGTGTGTGTAAATGACAGAAACAGGTAAAATACATTAGTAGAAGCTGTTGATTCGGATTATCCTTGGGCGTTTCTTAAAAGTGTTCAGATTTGCATCACTTTGGAGTCCATTTGGTGCCTGCCAATTACGGCCCAGAGGCCGAAGTCCTGGCCATTATTTACGAGAAGCTAACTGTCGAAGGATACACAGGGAATGAGTGTTTCTGCATAAGCCTTCTTACGGCACTAAAAGCTACTCTTTGAGTGCCGTTTTTTGCCGGATTCAAGTGGCTAATTGATGACAGCTCCCAACGAGAAGGCGGCACTCTGTTGGGGTGTCCTGGAAGCGACAGTTATGGATAGACAGACAGACATGGAGACATGGCAGCTGTTAGAGAAATTCTTGCCACTTTTTGGTACAATTAAAGGTGTTTTTCTAAACGGCAGCCATTTACATATACAAAGGCAAGACTCCAGAGGGAGAGAAAGGGAAAGTCCTTGGGACCCTGTGGAGGGATGCCTTCTGAAATTAGAATTAATATTTTTCCGCTGAGTCTACACAATTTCAAGTTGGTTGCGCGAAAAATGCATGCTCTGGTCAACAGCCTTGGATCGTGTGATGGCTGAAGCTGCAGCTGCAGCTGCTCCACCTTCTGCCACAGCCTGCCCCTGGTACCGGACGGCACCTCCGTTATGGCTCGTTGTAGGTCTGCGTGTTTGGCACCTTTTTGGGGTGTCTCGATGCTGAGCCAGCGCTATTCCGTAGTGCATCCGTGGCAGCTTCAGCTCCAGCTCCAGCATCTGCAGGAGCACTGATAATAAATTCATGATGAAGAGTAATTTATACACTTCATATGCGGATGCGGCACTCCTTCCACTCCTTCCGCTCCTTCATCTTCCTTGGCCGCCGTTCTGCTAAGCTTGACAGAGGTGCTGCGCGATGCCCTAGATCAAGGTAAGTCCACAGCATTTGGTAGTCGATCCAGCCAAGCATTAAACCTTAAACTATTTGCGGGCCACAATTACCCAAAAACTAATTACAAAGCCGCCCTGCCCAGCCCTGTCTTGCCTTCTGCTAAAAGTTGTTGCCACTCAGAACCATCACCCGCAGCGGGTCAAAGAAAGCAGCGGCACAAGTGGCAAGCTGCTGTCCGCTGTCCGCTGCCCGCTGTCCGCTGGCTGCAATTTAATTTCAAATTAATCTAATTTTTGGCGCTTCTCTCGCTTTTCTTTCCTTTCCTGTCCTTTCCTTTTTTTGTGGGTGGCCTTTCCATCTAATGAGAAATGCTGATTTTGCACTCTGCATGACGTTGCATACAAATGAGCGGGAGGCAGAGAGATCCTGGCATATCGTTTCCCTTTCGTCCTCTTCGCATAATTAGTGGCTAGGTGCTCGGCCATTGATTGGTTACGCACCGAAATTGGGCGCCCGAAAGAGCTCTGCTAATGACTCAATGGAAACCACTCGTAATTGCTGGAGACTCGGAGAAGATTTCCATGGAAATGCGGCTGAAAGTTGGCTTGGGTTGCTGTTAAGGGGAAACCTGTGGTGGAAAAATGAGAGGTGTAGGAGTAAAGTGTATTCTGGAAACGGTTAAACGAATTCATCCACTCAAAACAACTTTCTTTAGCATGCCAAAAACATTGCCACATAAATATGAATAGTTAGAGCTCTTTTCAGGGGCAAGCCAAAATCAGATTTTCAGACATTTTCAAATAAAATTGAATTAAAAACTATTTTAGTTTCCCTTGTTTAGAAATGAAAAAGTTGGATACTTTTTGGTTGGTTACTCACTTACACTTAATGAACATTTCCCACACTTTAAGCCCCATATACACTGAAAATATAACTCAAATGTCCAACTATTTGTTTGCACTTGTGATTATATGCAGAACGAATATTAGCCAGGTTGTTGCCACCTCTTTAGCACCTCAAAGCTGAGGCTTGTGTTTGGTCAGTGCAATGTAAATACAAACAAAAGTAATAGAACAGATCCAACTACAAGAGAGGAAGAGAGTCAAAGAGGGGCAGACAAGACAGTCTTTAAGTAGAGCCCTCAACGCCATCCAGCAGTTCAGTCGTTGTCGTACCTTCAAGAAGAACAGACCGTCTTGCAGCACACTGTTTTGCCCTCCATCATTAGAACTGGTTTCTGGTCCATCCATATCCATATCGATTGCTGATATGTTGCTCGTGCCACTTGCCCTGATCGCACTGTTTGGCCTGGCCCAAACACTGCCCCTCGATGACGTGGTGTCACCGTCACTGGCGGGCACAAGTGAGCTGCCGGATGGCGGCGATCGGGTGGTCGTCGATCAGCGGCAGTCGGGCAAGTACAACATTCACGTGAGCATCAAGGATGTGGCCATCATCGAGGTGGGTCAGAACGATCTGACAGATGTAAGTAGAAGGAGTGTGGGGCCCAGAACCAGAACCAGTTGGGTCCAGTGTGCAGCTAACAAGTTGCAGAATGCTAAAAATAGCCACGATCTCTCTCTGTTAGGGTGCGTACAACGATGCGGAGGATTACTACTACGATGACAGTGCGTTGACCATCAAACCCATCAAGTTCTCGACAGAGGCCATTGCCAGCAGCAGCACAGCAGCAGCAGCCACGACGACATCCACGACAGTCATAAGCAGCAGCAGCAGCACCACCACCACAGAGACGCCAAGCACAGCCTTAAAGGAATCCCCAACCATGGCGTCGGAGGCACCAATGAGCAGTTTGAATACCAGTTCAACGTACAGCTCGAATCTCCTAGCGGATATCGCCGCCAGCAGGATCACCAGGCCCAAGCACAAACCTAACAATCTAATGATAATGGAGACGACAATTGGCGGTGCACCGACAGCCGTGCCACATCAGCCACAGCTGTCGCATCCCAGATCCAAAGATATTCCGATTATATCTGCCGCTGCGGCCGTCACCCGACCCTCGCTACCGCAGGGTGTGGAGTATACTCCCCCTCAAGGTCACAACTCGCCCATCTTCAAGGTGAAAGTTCAACGATCTGCAGTGCCGCAAACCAAGAAGCCCACCGCCCGCTGCCGCTCACATCAGTCACGGAATGCCCAGGGCAAGTGTGCCGACTCGATCTAGTAAGCCATTGACACTGACAATCTCTGCTAAGCAGCTTACATCATCCTCTGATTCTGATTCTTTCCTTGTTCTCTTCCATCCGATAGCCGTAGACTCTACAGCATGCTGATGGGCTTGAACATCCCGGGTCTACTGGGGACACTGCCCCAAGCAGCCGAGGCCACATAATGCATCCAGCCTGAATCGGTTATCACATCACCATATCAATGTAGTTTAAAATGTAATACATAGACTATAAGTGCCTCTAAAATGTATCTCCATGAGCTTATGCTTGAAGTACAATGACTGAAAAGTACTATTATCGGCTTAAAGAGAATGATTACTTGGCAAAAAGTGGGATTATTTCGGTTGCCTACAAGCCATGCGAATGACCAGGCGGAAAACTCTTAGAATTGTGTAAGCCACAAGCACAAAATCATCTTTAATTGGGCAGAGAACAGAAAAGAGAAAGGAATTATCTCTCCAAGCCATCGACTTGTCTTTTTATTCACATTTTCTGATAGAATTTAAGATATATTTTCATATCTTTCATGAAATGGATATGGCACTGTCGAAAAGGTGCCTTTAATATAGCCTTGACTGAATACATATTGAACCTTGGAAATGGCTTTAAATTCGCTTTTCATTTCCATTAATTTCCCTTTCACTTTAAAACACTTTCAATGTTTTCTGCCAGAGTGAATTTGTATGGTTTTTTTGAAACCTTTCTTCACCTGCATCCTTATTAAATGCAATTAATAGTTGAACCCAGTGTTTTTTGCCGTTCTTGTTTTTAATGGCAGTTGGCGAATGATAAATACAGCTTCTGCTGATTGGATTGGAATTTAAAATGAATTCGCTTTCGATTTGCCTTGGCAAAAAGGAAAGCAATGGATGCAAAGCTGGGGCACTCTCTTTTCCATTCATATCAATTTGTGTTTGTAATTTCCGACTGCGCTTAAATGGCAATTGGCAACGACTGCAAGTGCAGCAGCAGCAGCAGCAGCAGATGCAACTGCAACTACACCTACAGCTATGTATGAGCATATGTGTGTTTGTATCTGTGTGCATCTATGGATGTGGTTGGGGTCGGGGGTCATCTGTGCTTGCAACTGTTGCATGGATACCGCAATCCCGAACCGAGCGCTTTGCACATGCCCAGCAATAATTAAATTAATTGCTTAATTTTAAGTTAATTTGCCACATGTGGCATGATGTCCTTGTGCGTACAGACAATTCCATCCACCATCACCATCACCCCCACCCACGCCCACGCCCATAGTCTGCAGCACCTGCAGCTCTGCATCTCTGGGATTGCCCATAAACATAAACTTGGTTTATTCCCACGGCAACCACATTCAGGGCTTAAATCGAATTGGAGCTTAATGCAAACGAATGCCAGCAGACTGAATGGAGGGATGTGGTACCAGATTTCGAGATATGCAATGAAAATGCAATTTTGCAACCAATATAAGTCTCATCTTGATTAGGCACAACCTTACGTAAGTAATCGCTGGAGAACAATCCGAAGACAAGTTCATGTAATTGACAACAGCTGTGAGTGCACAGCATTTCGCTGCTGCTGCTCTGGCATGCTTTTGGGCCAAGTATCTCTGGCTCTTTTTGGCCAAGTTTCCTTCACTAATTACCTACATTAGGCAACCTGCACAGACTCGGTGCGCACACTCAATTAGCAACTGTAAACTGCACTTTGCATGCAGGCGGCGAAGAAGTCCTGGACAGAACCGAAACAGTTCCGCAACTTTGTCGTTGTTCTTGGGGGAATGCATCCCCTTCGCCTTCGCTTTCTTCCGTTTCCGTTCCGCCCCTTTGACCTTTCGCCTTGAGAAGTGGGCATTTGGGAGCGCTTAAAATGCCATCTTTTGTCGAATTAAAGCCTGGCGTAAACACACATGTTGTAGAAGTTCAGGAGACACCCAAAGGGTGAGGCAGCGAAAGTGTTGCGGCCGGGTCTGGGATTGGATGTTCGGCTTTAACCGGAAGCCAGTCGCCATTTTGTAGTTTGTTGCAACATCCCAAATGGCGCAACAATTGCAGTTTATTTATTGCATAACTGGAGGCATTTATGCGTCGAAAAGCATGCAGCAAGAGGAGGCAACTACACCGACTACACAATCCGGTCTGCGCCAGTCCAGCATAATAATTACACTCGCTATCAGCGCCGACATTTCGCAATGAAAAACTGCGATGGCGTGCTACCCCCTGCAACCTGTTGTTTTACTCTCAGGACAGGACTTCGGCCAGGACGTGGTCCTGGTCCTGGTCCAGGACTACGAGCAGAGATCCTGACTGTGCAAAAAGCCATTAAACGCAAGTGTCGCACGGCTTATTCATGGCTGGAGAATGAAGAAGAAGCGCCAAGAGGACTGCAAGTGACAGGAAAGCGGATAGAAAGAGAGAGAGAGAGAGAGACAGATAGGAAAGCAAAGCAAAGGAGCTGGTAGGATAGGAACTGGGAGACTGTGAAGCCATTTCCCGACTTAGTATTACGCAAATTTTAGTTGGAGCCAAAGTCTTCCGATTGAATGGTTGATAAGCTTAGTTAGCCTTAGTTACAATGTGTCTGTTAGGTTCATACTCTCCCAGAAGACATCAAAATTGAGCATAAAGAGGATAAACGAGGGGGAACGTTGTGAGTTGCTCTCTTCACTTGACTCTTCACTTATAAATATTCGTTCTATGGTTGCTTCTTTGTCATCTAGACGGCAAAGAGAGCATGGCGAGAAGCAGTATATGGGCGACAAGCAGTGAGTGAGTGAAGTGTAAGTGTAGGTGCCAGTGCGGCAAGCAGTACAAGGCGATATGGGCGACAAGCAGTGCTAGTGAGTGAGTGAAGTGTAGGTTCCAGTGCGGCCAGCAGTTCAAGCGCATATCGCGCCAAGAAATGAGTGAAAGTGTGAGTGGAAAAATAAGAAGCAAGAATCCCGCAAGAACTATGTAAAGAGCGGCAAGAAGAACAAGAAGTGAGTGAAAGTATTAGCGCAAGATCAAATGCGAGAACAGTAAAATGTACCGCAAATACTGACATACGAAAGAGAATAACGAAAAGAGAGGAGATACATATAACCAGCAGAAAGTCAAATAAAATCGAAGGTGAGTTTAAGACATACAGACGACAATATTTTATTACTTTTAAAAGCGGAAAAACATACATATTTTCTTTTATTTAATTTATTTTATATATACATACCTATATATTATCATTTGATTTCCACCACCCCCTCTCAACCCCCCTGCTCCCCTCTGCTTTTGCCCATCAAGTGCCTCATATGCCGTTCGAAATTGATACAAAATAAAAAACATTTATATATATAATATATTTTTAAAACTTTGATAACAATTTAATAGGATGCTGCTATTCTTGAGGTCATTCTTTATGGGGACCTTCGTGGTGGAGCCACCCTGAGCCCCTCTGTCTTAGAGACATCCTTCTCAATGACCTTCTCCTAAGAGTCTTTTTTGCGAGGCAACACCTTAGAGATCATCTCCTTGGCAGCATATTTCCCAGCTTCTTTCTCCGGAACACTCTTCTCAGGTAACTTTGCGTTGTTGTCCTCAGTTCCCATCTTCTTTGGATTCTTCTGTCCACACACTTCCTCTTCAGGCTTTTTCTCATCAGGGAAACTATTTGTAGCTGACTTCTCCTTCTCGCCAAACACCTTCATTTGGGACATTTTTTGGTCGTTGACTTTCTTCTTAGGAAAAATCTCCATTGAATCCTTATCGCCAGTACCTTTCTTCTTTCGATTGTTGGCCCCAGGTCCTTTCTCTTCAGGTTCCTTTAGCTCGGGGAAGTCTTCCTCAATGAGCTCCTCCTCCAACTCCAACTCCTTCTCCTCAGGCCCTTCGTCTTCAGGGCCCTTAGTGGAAGAGTCAGGCTCGTCTTCAGGCTCATCTTCACGATTCTTCACTTCAGGCTCCTTTTGTTCAGACTCCTCTTCAGGCTCCTCTTCAGGCTCCTCTTCAGGCTCCTCTTCATGCTTCTCTTCAGGCGCCTCTTCAGGCTCCTCTTCTGACTGAACATCAGGCATATTTGTATGTCCGAAAGACTCCTCAAGCCCATCAACGTCCTCTTCATGGTTGTCTTCACATTCGAAGAATTCCTCAGGCTCCTTCGCTATCGGATGCTTCTCCTCGAGCTCCTTCTTGAGCTTGTCGGACATCTCGCGTCTGTACCAGTCCTTCACATACTTGGTGTTGACTGTGGCAACGCTCTTTAGGTAGTTCACGTGGTCTATGTCGCTGTCCAGAGCCAGGATCTCCCCGTACAGGCAGCTCATCTTGAGGTTGAAGAGCTCCAGGGCCGACGGCACATCGCACTCGCTCACCTCGGTCTCGTCGAAGAACTTGACCAGGACCTGCGTCTTCATGATCACATAGACGAACGTGGCGTCTGGCTGCTTGAGCTGGCGCTGCAGCTCTAGCATGTCCTCCTTGACCTGGTGCAGACTTGTGGTCTTCACCGCCAGCTGGTCCCGCAAGAGATCGACGACATCCTGGCACTGCTTGGCCTGGTTCTCCAGGCAATCGGCCAGCTTCTTGATGTCGCCATCGAAGTTCAACGGATCGGCCATGAACTCGGCGATGTTGTTGATGCGCTGCACATCGGGTACGGCTAGGGATGCAGTTCTGTTCTTGGCAGAGATGAGATCTGGAAATTCGGCCAGACTAGTGGTTGCCATAATGGAAATACTCAATTTAAGGCTTGTATATCGAACTCAACAGTAGCTAAACAGATGTGGGGAAAACTAATAGAGTCAGTAAACTGACTCTGCAACTCTGATCTCAACGAGTGCTTTGTTTTGCCAATCCTCAGTCTACTTACACATATTCTGTCTAGGATCCGAGACGCATTCCCTCTCAGCTTCGCTCTAGCCAAATGACTTTTGCATTAATTTTTGCCCCCGATTGCATTGCACTTTTGTGGCTTTTCCATCGATTGCTTGCAACGTTTCGCTTTCAACTGATTTGCTCACTTTATTTTTTGGGATTTTCTTTCCCTTTTTCCTTTCAGTTTTTAGAGAGCTTTTTCCCAATTTGATGTGCACTAAAAGTCAATTTATTCAGTTGACTTAATTTGATTTCAACCCTGAAATCATTGAATCCTCTTTTCGCTATCAGATCTGAAGGGAGACTGGCATTTCCTGATCCGTTTGCACCGAAACGATGGAGCAATGGTACAGTATTTATTACGAAATGATGTAGTTCCTGTAAGTCCAGCCTCAATTACGGCTCTGTGGCCAAATGCCAGCCTAATTTTGGATCCTAAAACCATCCATCTACATCTACATCCGATGCAGCGACCGCAGTGGAACCCTGAGCTCCGACATTGTTATCCAGGATTCAATTTCGATTCCATTCCCAATATGCTCCACATAAGCGAGAGTAGGGCAGAGCACGAGCGGGAGCAGGAGCACCAGGAGGAGGAGCACGGCTCTATGTCGAGTCGGACGGTAATCGTACGTGTGGAAAAGACGTCGGCACTGATTGCTGCATAAATGATTGAGCATGTGCGGCTGTGTGTGGGAGATTGCGGGCGAGGAGTGAACGAGGAACGAGGAGGAGTCTTGCCACACAGCCGACTCTCAGTTGCTATCAGCATTCCTCCATGCAACAGGGTTCACATCACTCCGACTGTGTGTGTGTGTGTGTGTGTTGCATTCATATGAAAATTGATGGAAATGCCAAAATATTTAAATCTAATTCTGTGGCAGCCAGGCAACGGCTCCATTCAGCTTTGATTTTGCGTTCAGCTTTGCCACTCGATTGGTAACTCAATTTATGTGAAAAATCTAAAAAACAATAGAATTTCCCATGAAAAATCAAAAGCTGCGCAGCATGAAACGGAATTTGAATGGAAAAGTCCTTAAGGCAATCGCAAAAGCAAATTCAATTGCATTTCATTTACCTCTCATTGGGCTATCGTTTTCAACTCGATCGAGTGCTGTGTGCCTTAAATGTTTTATATTTGAAGATCTATTGAATATTTCTGCCATTTCTGAATAATGGGAAACAGTTTCATGGTTCCTTTGACCCCCTTCATTGACGTGTTACCTCATTCTGGAATGTTTCTCCTTCCTCTTTGTACTTTTTCCACTTAAATTGAACTCAAAATAGAATTTAAATACCAGAAAATTGTCTGCCCATCAGCCATGTGCCATCTGCTGCCCCGTCCCACTGCTTCCCTCGCCCCGTTCAAGGGACATAACCAATTCCAACGTCATTCGCATTTGCTATTTCCGTTTTTGCAGGCCGTGTTGCTGTGTTGGCATTTCATTTAGTGCACCAACTTCACATTTGCCTCAGCCGTTGTCTTTCCCACTTCCCTCCACTGTCTCCTCTGTCTGCCCCCGCCCCCTGCACCGTCAGTGCAATTGCCATTTCCGCTTCCTGAAATTTGCCATTCGTTACACACAGAAGGGCACAACAATACAGGGACACACCACGAGCGAATCAGACACTCAACTGAAACCGAAACTCAAACAGGAGCAGGAGCGGGATGCGGGGCAGGAGCAGGAGCAGGTGCTGGAAGCGAGGCGAGGCAAGGAGAGGCCGTTTTCCGCCTGCACCGACATTTTCATTTCCATGCTTGGGCGCATCGCCCAGCGAATCAATTATTCATCATCATCGATTAAGTAACAGGAGCTTTCGCCCTTCGAAGAACCATTCCAACAGCCTCTGGCCGAGTCCCCCAGTCCCCCAGCCCCCAGTCCCCCCACTTCCCTACCTTGTCCTGTCACACTTTTATTGTTATGACTTCTGCCGTCGGTAATGGGCACAGTTGAAGGACTCCTCCGACCGGGAGCCAGGAGCCACAGCAGAGACAATAAGTGGAGCTGCTGGCTGGCGGGTTGCTCCATTTCGCGTGAATACCGATTACCTACAAAGAGCAGGGGTATGTACACCTCAAGACATAGCAAGCAGAAGCGGAATGCAGCCTACTATCGAGGTATCCGTGAAGAGGTATCCGCACCATCGATATGCTCGTTCTTGCAGAAGTGTCGGTTTTAATGAGAATAAGGGTGCGGGGTGCTGGGTGCGGAGTGCTGGCTGGGTCCTGGGCCGAAACTAAAAGCTGAGATTCATATACCCATATCCGGGCATGTCGATGGGAATATAACTACGAATTCGAATGTGTGTGTGTGTGTGTGTGTGTGAGAGTCATATATCTGCAGAAATATAACAATACTCGTACATCGTGGTACAACGCGAAGGGAGATAAGAGAGAGAGAGTATGAACACATGGACAGTCCTGTGTGTGCCCCTGCCCCTCCTCCCCCCCACATCATTCCTTGTGCTTATTTTCGCCATTATCCATTAAACATTTATGAAAATTGCTTTTGCTGCAGTTTTATTCACTTTGCATGCGGCGTATGTGGGGGGAATCCCAATCCCCCTCAACCCCTGCACCCGCTACCTCTCCCGCTCCCAGTTTTGGGATGGACTCGGCCGACATTCAGCAGGGGAACTGGGGAGAGGGGGGCAGCACTATGGCTGCGAGCAGGCCAGTAAAACAATAAAGCTTAAGATTTCAATTTCCTTAGAGCTTAAAGCTGACTCTTGGCTTCTGATACCCCCCCGAGTCCCCACCCCCCTTGCTCTTTTCCTTTTCACATAAATCTCGGGAAGACATGTGCCTAGATAATCCAACATTATGAGAAAAACGCTGGCAACAATAAATATCCGCATCAATGGCGCCACTTTTAATAGCCGCCTGTTCAACGAGCTGCAAGGCTTTCCATAATGAAATATGGCCTACCCCGGAGGAGGAGGAGGAGGAGGGAGTCCTCTCAAGAGGCAGTTTCCCTTCTCTAGGGTAGGCTAATGCCGAAAACTATCTATGAATCTATTATTAAACAAACGCCCCTGTGTAGTGTTCTCCCTATGGTCCACATTTTGACGCCCTTTGACATACCCCGGGGGACACACACTTCCGCCGCCATCTGAATGCTTAACTCATCAAGTGTCTTGGCACTTGACACCAACACCACCACCCCCTTGGCATCCCACCCCACCCCCTGCGTCACCTGCGAAGTGATTCCGTTTGCCGGCACACGTTTCTGCTATCTAAATTTCAATTAGAGTTTAAACCAGCCGAACGGAACGAAACTGAATTGAGTTAAGCGCTCCTGGTTGGCCCGCAGGGAGGAGTACCCCACCCGCCCCACCCCGCCCCAGGTACGCGTTGCTCCTTGCTGCCTCGACGAAGAAGAAGGCGCCTCATTAGTTGCATGTTCATGTGCGCCAACATTTTTCTTGTGCTTAAATCATTCGGAGATTGCAGCAGTGAAAGGAAGTGGAAGTGGGCGTGTGGCTGAAGGAGCACCTCCCACTATTACTCATCCCCCCCCAGCCCCTGCCCGCCCCTGCCAGCCTTGGTTGGAGTCCATATATTTACAATATACATTTTTCTGCATTTTTTTTTGGGGGGGAAACGACGCATCATAAATTTGTTGGGTGGGATTTCGGTTTGGTTCGGGGGGAGGAGGATTTCTTCTCTCTGAGTAACGGTACTTAATAAACCCGCATCATTTTCCCATTTTGCACTCGCACTTCATGGCGCTGCCCCTGCCACAGCCACTGCCACATCCTGTTCCTGTTGTTGCCACCAAATTACCTGTCATTTCGAAATTATGATACCCAGGAATCGCTGCTGGCAATAACTGAGGGAGAGGGAGAGCAGGAGGAGGAGGAGGAGGGGGATACTCCTTGTTCCTTTCCGGACTTTGGGGCACAATTTTTATGTTTATGGCTAAGAGCGCCGCCTCCTAATTTTATTTTGTCACACAAACTAATGCCAGCGCCAGCGAACGACGAACAGAATGTAAAACCTTATGCGCATTTTCCGATTGTAATCTCTACCCCGCCCCGGCCTCCTTGGGGGAATCATCCTGCTCAAGGCTGAAGCCTGTCATCAGGAGGCCAGGCCTCCTCATGTAGGATGCTTGACAGCCCCATCATTTCCCGTCGAATTGGACATTACCAGAGAGGGTATTGGAGAGGGACGAAGAGGGACTATTATGGGATTTACTTTTTGGTCCGAAAGCCGACACATGACGTTTTGATTTGTGTAGAGAAGGGAAGAGGCAACCTGGAAGGACATATGAGCACAGATTACCGAATACAAATCGAAAATTTACTACACACACACATATGTACATACATATACTTGCATTCGGAAAGACATATTCCATTAAGTATGGAGAGTACTATGCAAGAGAAGCCGTTCTACAGGAGGCTACAGACTAAAGACACATACAACTTTTATTGCTTCTTAATCTACTTAGATCAGCGCTAGGCAGACACACACTCACATATCATGCAGTGCGTTTGTGTGGGTAGACAGCAGGCAAAGGGGAACAAGTTTCGAATCAGGTGTAGCTGAGCAGCATATAGAGATCAATCTTGTCGACCGCTTTTCTAGACTCTGATTTCAAGACAGTGACGGAATTCTCAACTGATGAACTACAACAACGATGCAGTCAGAGTCCAAGGGTTCAGTCATCAGCCAATCAATCTCTTGCAGACCCCCAAAGTACCGGTCTATCATGCCTTCGATGAGCAAATCCGATCATAGAACTCAGCCTGAAGCTTCTACACCTTATGGGTTGTTGGATGGTAAGATCCAAGGGCAGCAGCAACCACCTGTGGCAGTGTGTAAGAGACTCCTCAGTTGCTTTACATTTAAATGAAGACAAATTACTTTATTCATTCAAATAAGAGGGGAGCTTACTGTACTTAACGGCAGATAACAAAGGCGAGATATGAGCGGGAGGAAGCACAGCTGTGCCCACAGAGACATTAGTTTGAGAAATGGCCAGCAGCGCATACCTAGTGACCAGCAAAAGATATAGATACAGATACAGATACAGATACAGCTACAGATGTTCAGGTAATGAAAACAAGATTGCATTTTGCATGGAATACTCACTGCCACATGTCTGTGAGTCTGTGTGTGTGCAATGATTATTTTTGAAATTAGAATATTAATGTGTGGATGTGACACACTTTTGGTTCAAGGCTGCCTGCTGTATAAAATTGGGGAATTTAATGACACATAAACTTGTCCCCGAAATGTTTCAGTATGTGATTTACATATTTCTATAATTCAGAAGCACATCAAGTGGGTCAAGCATGCTGACAGACTGACAGGCGGAGAGACGTGTCGTGTTAATTAGCCAAAGAAAACAATATTTTATTCACGATTAATCTACGCCAACTTATGAGATACTCCTACATCTAGAGATAAACGACTTCGTCACTTCACGGAGCTGCTGAAGTTCTTCTCATTACTCAGGCAATTGTTGCAAATGGTGCAGAAGATTTGCTGTGAAACGGAAACCGATTTGCATACAGCGATGTTACATGTATGGCGTGCACTGTACTCACTGGTAGGGAGGAGCGTGTGCCGCAGCCAGCCTGCGAGGAGCCGGTGCCCTCGAAGGTGCGCAGCCAGGACTTGATCACATTCGTGGGCGGCGTCTGGTAAATGCTGAACTGCTTCTTGAACAGCCGCTGGGCGGCGCTGATGGAGTCGTTGCTCTTGTAGTAGGCGCGTATGACGAACGCCCGGTGTACACCCGTCCACTGGTCCATTGCGACTGAGAATGCAAGCTGCAACTGCAACACACGGCATCCGGCGCCAGCTGCTGCCAGCAGTCGTTTGCCGCTGACCACAAAAACTGCGGCTGGCACCACTTCCGGCTCATGGTTGACATTAAAAAACGCTCGCTCTGTATCTCTCTCTCTCTCTATATATATATATATTCATAATTATATTCATAATTATACTCATACATGGAGCAGTAGGCAGATCTAATTGGTCGTGTAGGCTACGACGGAGGCTGCCACGGCGTGCGGCTAAAATTATCCACGACACGGATGACGCGGCGTATGAGCAATCTGAAATTGTTTTGCTTGTTTGCTGCTTGTCGCCAAATAGTTTTCGGGGGCGGTTTCAAGTGCAAATTGTTGTAACACTCAGCGCCAGCTCCTTCTGCCGCTTTCTGCGCCACTGCCTGTGTCAATCAATCAATCAATCAGGCGGGCGAGCGTATCATCATTAAGCTTCCCCCAGTCATCCCGAAGATGGGGCGTGATTGTGGGCCCCAAATCGACTTCAACTCATTTAAAGTTTTCGCTACAAGTTGAATCCCTTTTGGGTTTCCAGTTGGCAATGCCAAAGTCTTTAAGCCACTTTGTTGTTGCGTCCATTGCGGGCTCTCTGGATACACTAACAGTTGAGGGTCCTTGGTTTTGCGATAGATTCAGAATTTCGAAATTTAAACTTTAAATTTTCCACTGGAACCCTCTATTCAAAGCATTTATACATATATGTAAATATTCTATACTTTCCCCTCCCTCCCCCTCCCCCGATGGCTATTTATTCAGAGAGTGTATACAGGTTTTTCCACCAGGAAAATGTTCGTACTTTTTCCACCGTTTTTTTGCCCGTTTTTGTTTTAGAGATTTCTTTTTTCGAGTCTCCATTTTGCTGGACCATCGAGCACGTAACTGCAATACAATGCACGGCCATCGAATGGATAGATACAGATACATTTATGTAGTATCCGTTGCTGTTGTTGCTATTGCTGTTGCCGTCCCTGTCGCTGTCGCTGTTGTCGTTGCAGGAAAGTTAGCAAATGTTGCTGTCGCTTTGCCATTTACACAGGGAGCAGGCAGGAGGCAGGCAGGCAGGCAGGAAGACAGGCAGGCAGGAGGCAGGCAGGCAGGAAGGCAGTCATCCATCCATCCATCTATCGCACGTCCAGCCAGACCCAACTCCACTTGAGTTTTTCTCTGTGTATCATTCGTTTCTTTTTGCTGTCTCTGCTTGTCTTTTTGACACCTTCATTTGCTCCAAACATTCAGGTCCAGTCGGGGGGTTGGGACGGGTGAGGGGCACGTGTGTGTGTGCAATTCGAGAGCATCAATTTTGGTAGAAATTTGTAGTTTAAGGAAAATCCTTTGCTCTCGAGTGAAAATTGAAGAGCAAAATGGAATGAATTAACAATATTATTCGTAAATCTGTAAACGAAAGAAAAGAAAAGAAAAGAAAGGATTTCCCTTGAAATATCCTTTTACATTTTTCTACCCATTGTAGCCTTGCTTTGCCCTCTGACCCCCCTTCTGTGAGCACTCCTCTAAGCCCTCTTCTTTGGCCTGCCAAGATATTGTAGAAAAATGCCCGAAAAAATGCCCGAAAAAATGCCCGAAAAAGAAAAGCAGCAACAATGCCAAGCCAAGACAAATGATCCAATGACTGTCTCACTGCACTTTGGCCCACATCAACGGGCCAGAAAAAGGGGCAAAAACCTAAAAGAAAAACGTATCAGGCCCGGAGCTGTCTCAATTTTCGGTAAGCGAGCAGTTTTTTCTCTGTGTTGTATGTAAAGTTGTGGGCGGTTGTGGGAGGGGCGGATGCTGACGCTGATGACAAAGGGCAGCGCATGGGGCAGGCTCTGAACTGGGTCAAGACTTTGTTGCTTATCTTTTTCGGTAACTTTCCGTGGAGAGCGGAAACATACTCGAATCTTGGAGCATTCTTCAGCTGGAAAATTAGCAGGGAGCTCGCATTAAATTTTGCATCGCAAATACTCCAAAGAAGGTCAGGGCGTTGCAGGGCGATGGCGGGGAGCAGGGCAGTGGGTTGCACACGCCACTCAAGCCGGACGCTTTCATAAGCGATTCACTTTCCGGCAGGGCCGCAGATAAACACACACACAGACACACACAAACGCTGTAAAACACTGTAAATCTGTGCTGAAAACGTAGTGGCAGGCTCCGGCAGCTGCAGCACAGTACAGCGCGCAACGGAAGCGGATGTGGATGCGGATGAGGATGAGGATGCAGCATGAGGGCGGCTGCTAAGACAGCAGCGTGGCACGCGCGGATGCTAGGCGTTGATAGCGGCAGCTTATCAGCTTCGTTAGAGCCAAGACCAAGACCAAGAACCAAGAACCAAGGGCCAGGAGCTGCTCCCGCCTGCATCCTGCATCCTGTCGGGGGACACATTGCGTGTGCGGGCATTAAAGAAGCATTATATTAAAGCAGCGCCGGAGTGGCAATGACTGGAGTAGGGTGGGGCTTGGTGGGGATTTCCGCTGGAGCGCGGAAGTCAAGTGAAAGTCGGTGGCAAGGACGCAGCCACTTACTTAGTTACCTCTTAAATAGGGTTACCTCGCTTTCAAGGGGATTCCTTTCCTTAAAGCGTTTGCCGGGGATATCATTCATTCAATAAGGATATAGGGAGTCATGGGAGACTTTATACACTTGCTAAAAGGTTAATAGTTTTATAGCAACCAGCCTTCTTAGTTTCACAGCAATCAGCTTTAAGTCTACATCCGTCTAATATTCCTTTACAACTACACAGCTATGTAGTTATCTACAGAGCTTATCTACGTGACTTATACATGAATTCTACACCTGCATCCAGCCCAAAATCATGCTATGAAATTTTAGAACGTGAAATACTTTCCTGCGCAGGCTGTGAATTTTGGCAGGATCTGTTAAAAAGTATGCAACGATTTTTAATAATTATGGGCCACGTCCGACTTTCTCTCTGACAGAGATTGGGATCAGAATTGAATTTCCCATCAATTAGCATGAAAATCTCAATTCCTATATTTGCAAAGATTCTAATTCCACTTGGGAGGAATACTTTGAATAAAGATCAACCGAAGCGAAACCATTCGGTATGCCGTAAAGCCATAGAAGTGCTTATATTAAGAGCTCTTGAAATGCCAATTCAGCGATAGTCTGATGATGGCCAACACCTACGTGAAGTACTGGCTGCTGGCCGCCTTCCTCCTGCCGCTGCTCGGATACCGCGCCCAGGGCTGGCACGACTGTTGGTATACTTCCGCTTCGTGGTATTCATAGGTGTGATTTTTCGATTCATGTTGCAGTCTGTGGGAAGGAGGGAGTTTGCCTGGAACTAGATGCGCCCTGCACGCTGGTCGTGGACCATCCCAACTGTGAGGCGGGACAGGAGAAGTGCTGCGTTTTCAGAGTGAACAATGGAGTACCCGAAGGATTAAGTGATAATCTTTTTTATTATAGACAGCTGAAGACTAATGAGCAAGGGGTTCCAAAGGGGGTTTACCTCCCAAATTCTTAAAATATTCCAATTACTAATGGAAGGGAATGCCGAAGATCGTAAATACATACATAGAAATACCTTCGATTGTACGGAAGTTCGTATTAGAGAAGTTTTACTACTAAAAGTCGCCTGCCCGTTTATGAAAGTCCTCTGGCATACCATTAAAGCTGCTGCATCCATCGATCCGTCGTTCAATATCCCGAGATGGGCGTACGCTTCTGCCCGAATGAATGCCACTGATTGCCTTTCCGTTCCAGTGGAACTGGCTGGTTCTTGTTGCACAACAAAATGGAAAACCTGTCACCCTTTGCCTGATGTTTGATCTGTTGTCTGTCTGTGCCCTGCCTCTTGGGTCAAGGTTGGACTTTCTCCCTGATTCATGGAGCGTATTAAAGATACACGTATATACACCTACATATTGCATAATCATTAAGCTGTTTGATCTGCTTGGGGGCTCAACTTTCCAGGCATATGGAGATTACTGTACACTTTTCTGGGGTAAGTTGCAACAAGTGAGGGATGTGGGTGGTGGGCGGCATGGCAGCATCGACAAGTTGTGTACACATACGCACTTGCATCCGAGTGCCAGCCATATGGGGCCCCACATCCATATTTTATGGTCCAAACATTGCCCAGGAGTTGGACCCAAGGTCCTCGGGGATTAAGCTGCAGTAGGTGCCGATTATGCAAGTTTTCTGCCCGATACCCCACCCCTAAGGATCACCCACGCACGATAGATTAAATAGTTTATGTTGTTTGCTTGTTGCCGTTGCCGTTGCCGCTGTTGCGCTGCTCTTTGACATTAAGCGAAACGCCACGGACATGGACACGGTCCAGACCACGTAGTGGACATGGCCAAAGAGCCAAAGAGCGGGATGGTATGTGGCATGTGTGTTGTGTGGGATAGAAGAGGGGCTAGGTGCTCCAGGTCCCGATATTTGTTTGTCCTTGTACGGGCTTTAATGTTCGGTCTCCAGAATCCAATTGGCCTTCCAGCGGCCATCACCGCTTCATTCAGCAAGCCAACAGTTACATCGTAACACTGCCCAAAACGTAACCGACACTTTCGTGGGGTGTACAGCCCAGAGCGCGTAACAGCGAGAGAAAGTGAGCGCAGCAGGGCTCTCTTCAGTCAGCGCGACTCTCTTAAGTGACAGTGTGGCAATTTCTCTTCTTTGCTCCAAAAGGTAACAACGAAACTATTTTAGTAACAGGCAAGACAACAAATAATACCAACAGCCAGACGGACAACAAATTTAAGGCCATAAACCTTCAACACACCTAATCGATCTTAATAGAATCTACAAAGAAAAACGGCATGATTATTCCGCAGTTTGATAACCCTTGAACCACTGTGCGCGCTGTTCAGCGTCGAATTTGAATTTTTTCTCATTACAACATCCAGAGAGAGTAACAGAGAGAGCGTGAGACAGGGAGCGACAGGGTGCGAGAGCAAGAACACCAACACCAGAGCGTAATAATGTTGCTACACTCTCTTGCCCACTATCGCGCTCTCCCTCTCGCTCACGCTCAGATGTTGTTGCTCTCCCTATCACGCTTTGCGTGAGTGCGGCGAATGTATCTGTATCTGTGTCTGTGGTGCGCGTATCTGTAAAAAGAGCGCATTACAAGCGCACTTGCTGCTACTTTTTCGCTACGCCGTGTCTGCTGCTTTCTGCTGCGGGCAGCGCACTCTCGAAACTCACTCTGAGGCGCACGGTTTAACGGTTAATTTGCTCCCCAGAAGCAGAAATCAGCGAACGAACGGTCGTCACCGAAGAAAAGCGTACTGAAAAGCATCGCATCGCTGTGCCGCCTCCCATTCTCCCCCCCGCATTGTAAGCGCTGCGAGACAGTCTGTTATTGTGTGCTAGTGAGTGCTGGTGTGTTGTGCAGTTTGCATACACACAGATACGGATTTAAATTAAATACTTTGGCTTAATTAAATACTTCCGCGGCATCCATCGTCGTTGCTGTGTCGCTGCTGCGTTGTCGGCGTTGTCTACGGTTATCGATTCTCGTTGTCCCGCTCGCACGCACGCACGTTGCTTCTTGTTTGTTGTGTCTCGCCACAGTAGTCGCCGCCGTCGAAGTCGCTGTCGCCGTCGCGTTTTGTTAGTGTGCGTTTGTGTGTGTATGTGTGGAAAAGGGCCGTCGCGGCAGAGAAGGCAACAAAAGAAGGAGACGGAGACTGTGGAAAAATAGTAAATAAACCCCAGGTGCCGCCGCTTTAGGACAGGTGCAAAGAGCATATCACAACAGCCAGCAAAGGTAAAGCCGAAAGCAGGAACAGGCAGTTGGGGCCTGCATAACGGTGAAAGTGATTTTTCGCAATGAGTGAAAGAGTGTTGTGTGTGTGTGTGTGAAAAGTTTTCCCCCATTTGCTTTGACTTCGCCATTCGCGCTGGGCGAAGAAGCAACAACAAATGTTGAATAAGAAGAAGAAGCAGCGGCAGAACTGGTAGCCGGAAGATTTTTCTGCGAATTGCCACCCACGAAACAACGCCACAAAAAGGGCCAGAAGTTACTCTTCTCGCGACGGCGCATTGATTGGGTTCTCTCTCTCTCTCTTCTTGCTCTCTGTGGCACACCGAAAAGGTAGCAGAAACGGGCGCGTGGCAGCAGAAAAAGTAGTAGATTGCAGTTTTCGAGTTTGGAAATGCAGCCACGCGTTGCGTTGCCTCCTCTCTCGCTCTCTCTCTCTCTTTTGCTCTCTCTGCTCGTGATGATTGTCGCTCTGTGCTCTCTGACCACCTTGCAACCCCTAAACACTGTGCGCTCTCTCGCGCTGCGTTTCCTCTTTACCTGTGAGTGTGCGCCGTCTCTGTCTGGTACGGGAGGCGCTGTCGCTGGCCTTCGTGTCCCCGCGCGATGCTCGTCTCGTCTCGTGTCGTGTCGTGGCTCTGTTTTTGGCTCTCAGGCTATCATTCTTGCATTCGACTGACAACAGAGCAAGGTTCTCTAACGGTACAAATTTCCACTCTGTTCTTCTGTTCGTCCGTTCGTACTTCTGTGCGTACGTGCGTGCCTGTGTGTGTGTGTGTTTTGGCACTTTGCGAAATACTTATCGAATATTTTGCAGTGTAGGAAAAGTGGACTGCAGGCCCACTGGCAACTCTGCCCACCCCACACACGTCTCTGCGGCAACCCAGCAGAACAGAACTGTCAAAAGCTGAAAACAGAACGGCACAGAACCCCATTCGCACGTCCGAACACTCAGAGTGCAGCAGTTTCCTACATTTTTACGCTTCCGGTTCAACAATGTGAAATTATCCAAAATTTTAACTTGAAAGACAACACAAAACCACAAAAAATAGCAAACAAACAAGTGAAATCTAAATTGAAGATAAAAATTGAAAATTGAACTGACGTTGCATCCAAAATTTACTGTTGTTGCCGCCGCGCCACCATTTTGTAAGCGAAATGCGAAAAAGAGAGGAGAAAGCCACGGCAGAGCAGAGTGTGGAAAATGAACAGAAAGGAAAACAATCAGTCCGTTGCCGTCGCACAAAAACAAAATAGGAAAAGCGCCCGTCAGAAAGTTCAGTCCTCCGTTTACCGTTGCCGCAGCCGCCGCCGCGTTCCACCGTTCATCGTTCCCATCGTTTGTTCCCGGTTTTTCGTGTGTTCCATTAATGAAAAATCCACCCCGGCGCGGATCCAGAGCGCGCCCCCACAAACAAAACAAAGTCAGCAGCGTCCGTCCGTTCGTCCGTCCGTCGCCCTTTGCCCTCTGTCTGCCTGACGACTGTGCGTGTGTGCGTGTGTGTGTGTGTGTGTGGGGCATTTTCCATTTTCCATAAGGGTTGTTGCACATCATACACAGGCGCCCGAAAAACTTTTCAAGTTTACTTTTAACGCGATTTCCACAGTCCTTCTGTTCCGTTCTGTTCTGTTCTGCTGTTTTTCTGCTTTCACAAGTCATTCTGACGTTTCGGCCATTTCTCCCTTTCTGCCTGCTTTCCATTTCTCTTCTGTACTCTGTTCTGTTCCTCTTTCTCGCCAGCCTTTATTCGTTTTTGTTATGTGCCGGCGCTTTTTGAGGGTTGTTCAATGATTTTGGGTTTCCAATTAGAACTAGAAATGCTTTCTCTTTGAATTCCATTTGGATGAAAGAACGCAGTGCCAATTGAACAGTTTTTATGCATTTAGGAGTTCTCATTAGGGGCACTCTTTAAATGAAGCGGGGAAACGTGCTCAAGTGGGGCATGCCAAATGCCACATTATATACATTTAACATATAAATATTCGCCTCCTTTGATCCGTTTTTCTAATAAAGGCCTTCCCTTTCTCTCTCTCTCTTTCTCTCTCTCCGCCTGGCAGCTGGAAACCACAAGAAAAGCGGAAAATTGATCACGCAAATCAAAAGTGCAATAAAATTTGAAAGTGTTTTACACTGCGCTACAGGAAGCCGAATCGGAGCCGAGCATAAACAAACAACAGAGAGCTACACTACCAACAACATTAGCAACATTTTAAACAAACAAACAAACCAGAAACATTAACAGAAATTACACCAACACCAAAAGAAAACAACAACAACAATCGCGCGCGTTTCACGAGCGAAAGAAAGCAAATCCCTAACGTCTCACGTCTCACGTGAGCAGAAGAAGCAGAAGAAGAGGAAGAGGTCGCGTTCCGATCTATCGTATAACCCCCCCTTTTTATCGCACGCGCAGTCGAGGCTTAGGCCCCAAAAAAATCGCCAAAATTCTACACCAACAAGCTTTAATCAGCCCCGAGATCTCGCTGCAGTTCGCAACGGCGACCACAATGCCCTACAACGGCGCCAGCAACGGAAGCGGCGGAGCCGGCGGCGGCGGCGGAGGGGCCACCATAGTCGTCAGCGAGGGGCCCCAAAACAAAAAGATCCGCACCGGTGTCCAGCAGCCCGGCGAGAACGATGTGCACATGCATGCCAGGGTGAGTATCTCCAGAATCTATCCATGTAGTTACATGCCACACAGTCCCCAGTCCACAAAGCTCTATGCTTTTTGTCGGGTGGGTGGACAGCATTTGGGGTGGTGGTGGGCCACCCTTATCAGAGACAAACAATACGCATGGTATGTGGCATCCATTCCCAATCAGCTCTCACCACCTTTTCCCTGCTCTCCGTTCCTGGCTGTACCTTGGGTGGCCGCTGATAATACCCGCTACGGGGCTACGGGGTGGTAGTTCCCTGATAAAGTTTTCCCTTTTTTTTTCCACTTTTTTGGGGGTTGAAGTTTCCGAAATGCATGGAGCCTTCTCTCTCTTGCTCTAATGGCAGTTTGCAGCGCAGAAAACGGCTCTAACTTTTCATAATGTTGAATGTAGAAATAATCCAGCAATTGGAATAATATTTCATACAAGATTATTAAACACCTTTGAGTATCATTTCCAATAAAGATAAAACTCGACTGGAATTGGCATTGGCATTCATATGGATGGAAATTATAAGGAAATCTTCAAGCATTGGCCACCATTTGGCAGCACTTCCAGGTAGAATCAATAGACGCAATCATTCTGTGGAATCAATCAAGAAATTGAATGCAAATAGACTTTGGATTGCTTGTCGGTTCAATCACTTTGATGATGTTTAAACTTAAACTTAAATTGCAACATCCTGTGGGTCTTACAATTGGCTTGCAGCATTCTGTTGCCGGCGGCGACAAATGTAATTTTCCATGGCCCATGGGCAAGCCCAAGCAACAGCAACAGCAGAGAAGCGGCGGCGGTTGGTGTGGCAATTGTTGCTGTTGTGGCTGGCTGGAGGGTTGGAAAAATCGATTTCCACCATTGCCGCCGGTCCCTTATCTGCTCGAACCGATAAAAAACACATTGGGTTCTATGCAAAGAGTCAAAAAAACATGATAAAACATGGCCCAAAAAGGCGTGTTCGATAGTGTATTGATTCCTGGTAGACGAGGCAGGGCCTGGGGGGCAGCCACAGCAGGGATATTACTTTATTGTGGCATGGAATGATGAAAGGAGCAGACTCCTGGCGGCCGCGCAAAGTATGCAACAATTTGTGCCGTTCCTTAACTAATGGCGTTGCCTGTGTGTGTCTGTGTGTTGCTGGATGCCTCATTTCTCATTTGGCATTTGAGCTGTTGCTTCCGCTTGATGCTTGCTGCTGCCTCTGCCGCTGATGTTGTCGTCGTTGTCGTCGCCCACACTTGACTTGACAGCGCAATTAGCACATGAAGCAGCTTCTCCTCGTCATTTCAAGCGTCGCCTGTCTTTCACTCTGCAGGCCCTTTGCCGGACTGCCTGGCATCTGCCACTTGGCATCGTTTACGCTCTCCTGCTACAGCAGAGCATACCTGTAGGCGCTCCAACCCGGCCAGGAGCTGGCTCTAGCGTTGCGTACGTGCCTCAAAAGTCACTTCCTACGTGCCCAAAAGGCAGCGGGCGAAAGGAGGAGCGAAGCAGCCATGTGATTAAGTGCACTCGTAGGCGGATGCGCTGAATCCCATGGACTAACGAGAGAGCGAGCAGAGAGGGGGGCGGGGCAGGTTAAACGATTTAGTTCTTGCCCTTTTTGCTAATGCCGCTTGAACGAGAGATCAGACAATGTGGCAGCCCTGAAGAGGCACCCCCCGCCCTACTTGGGGTTGGGGGTCGCCCGGGGTCTGACCCACTAATGGTGGCACGCGAACGAACCGAAAGGGAAATTCAATGGAAAAGTGAGAAAAACACCCACGAGTACTTGAGAGCGGAAATGCCACACAGACACACAGGTTTCGGGAGGAAAAAGTCCTTCCTTTCCAGAGATCTTGGCTTTAAGAGCTTTAAGCAGGCATCTGGCAGGCAGGCGTTCGGTCAAATCAAATCAAATGTGGAGGGCACGTCCAGTGATTGAATCTTCATTGAATCCTGCCATGCGGGTCATCAGCATGTCTGCCTTTTGCACCATTGATCCATTCGGAAATGCGTTTGGATGCGGCAACGTCACTCACCCACTCACTCCACTGTGTCGCCGCTGTGTCTGGCAGCATGACGCATGCGAGAGCATCCGCAGCACTCAACTCAACTCCAGTCCACTCCACTTCATCCCATCTCATTGGCATGTGTCTGCAGCCAGACTGGAGGCCATAAATAGAAGGGGAAAGCAGCCATCACTCTGGCCTGCCAAATAATGGAGTAGTGCAAAAAATCAGAAGGTATTTTTTGGTGGTGCGTCTGGTGCAGCCCACCCACCCAACCAACCTGCTGTGCTGATGCAACAGTCAAAATGCATTTGCCAGAGTCTGTCTCTGGGCTGCAGCCTCTGGGCAGTGGCTGTTAATTGAATGCATCACCCTTGGCCACACCGGGGACGGACTGGAGATGCACTCGACTCCACTCCACTCCACGCGACACCACGGGGGTTGCAAGCTCTCTTTAATCATGCTTTACCTTTTGGCTAGCTTGCAACACTGGCTTTTTCACTAGAAATAATTGATTTTCATTGTCTTTGGTCCGCGAAAGTCCGCGCGGACGGAAGGGTGAAATGAGTGGCTGAAAGGGTTGTTTGTGCATCTGTCCAGCTGTCCAGCCGAGGGGGTTATTACACCCCCTGATGATGATGATGCTGCTGGAGGGTTGTGTAATTGAGCTAATTGAAAGTGCTGTGTTTCCCTGCACAAGCTTTTTACTCTAAGTGTATCTCGTGCAAAAGTATCTGTACATTTGTATCTCTGAGGAAACTAACTTTCTGTTACTGCCTTTGGTACCGCTGAGAAGTCTGTCCATCATCATCATAACTTTTGTGGCTTGTTTTCTGGGACTGCCATTCGATCTCTTCGATATTTGATTGATTTTCCATATTTCGTATGGAAGTTTTCTTCTTTTTCTGCCTGATTGGCATGCCAAATTATTCGGAGACAGCTGTGGCTATGGCTAGGGCTGTGGCTGTGGGAGGGCAGTGTGAATAATAAGTTCTGTGGCTCATATTTCGGTCAAAGCCATCATAAATTCCAAATCGAATGGAAAGTCAGGCATGTCCGGCAAAATATTTGGAATATGCTTTGGGGTTTCTCTTCGAACGAAATTGAGAATTGCTGAAAGAATATTATTATTCGGTCGAGTTATTGTTTCCTTTTCTGTAGTTTGAATATCTACATCTACATATACATCATAATTCGTAACTACATACAACAGAACATAGAGCTACATAGAACAGCAACCATGATGATGATGATGATGATGATCAGGATGATGATGCTGCGGCTGATGCCACTCTTTAGTTGTGCCTCAAATTAACACCTTGTCATTATATTTCACTATATAATAAGGCGATTTGCTGGCATTAGGAAAGCATAATCTAAACAAACACCCAACCAACCAACAAAAAAGAGAAAAACTCGCTTCCAAAAATAAGTTGTCAGGCAATTGCCTTTCAGTCTTCGTTCTGTAAGGTGGGAGGTGGAGGTGTAAACTCCAATTACCAGAAATTATGAATCGTGTGGAACAGCAGAGAATGGGAGAGGGAGAGAGAAAGAAGAGAAACTTCAATTTATGCCCCTTGTGGCCGCCGATCCTATACATTATTCGGTTTCCCCCTGCTGTTACTTCTGCTTTCTTTATGTTTTCTGATTCTTTTCTTGTCTCATATTCTCTCTTGAACGGTAGGGAGGGGGGGCGTGTGGGGGGGCCGGATGTCATGCTGTTTCTGCCTCTCTCGAAGGTCGGAAGTGTAGTTTTTTAAGTACATTTGATATATGGCTCATTGTCATTTTGCCATCTTCTGCTGGTGGACATCTACCAGATACAGATACAGCTACAGCTACTGCCACAGCTACAGCTACTGCCACAGCTACAGCTTCTGCCACTGTATCTGTATCTTATTCTGCGATGTCAGAGGGGAGCCAACGACCAGATGCAACCCGTTCTTTAGGGGTCAGGGCAGTGTGGAGCACAGTTGCACGAGGTCATCCAGAGATGTTTCTTGAAAAATATCTTCACCCCCAAGGGGTATATTTCCTTCCTGGTTCCCCGTTTTGATTATTGATTTCGTTGTAGATACATATGATTGCCATGCCTCGAAAACCTTGAAAACTTGTCACCCACTGGAGTGGAGGGGGGTGTGTAAGAACCACCCTTCACGCACTTTCCCTCTTGAGATTTTCAACAGCTGCATGCAGATTTATTCATGGCCTTACCTGCGTGTGTAATTATATCATTCTTTGGGGGAGTATTTCTGAAATGGATCAACGCTTCGCTTTAGTATATCTGTATCTGTATTTCTATCTCTATCTCTATCTTTGACGACATGCGACGACACACTTTTAAATGCCAATTACGAGCGGCTGCTAACGGTTCTGCTCAGCCTTTTTCTATTATGTGCCTCCCCCACCCCCTCCTCGAACTCGTACTCGTTCAATATGCCAGGCACAACCGCTACCGCGCCGCCACCTCCCAAATTCAGAACCCGAGAAGCGGAGAACCCAAACCGAAACTCAGAGTCGGGACCCATGTAATGCGGTACTTTGGAAACTTGCGTCAATTACAAATGTGTTTTTGTGCGTTTCGTTGGAACGAAAGCGAAGAGAGAGAGGCAGAGAGAGAGAGAGAGTTAGAGAAAGGGCGTGGGGGTGGGGACAGGCTGGAGGCAAACGCCGTGACTTGCATAGAAATGTAATAATTTTTTGTTTGTTTCTTAGTCTTTTGCTGTCGTTGTTTCAGTTCTACGAATTCCTTCGTACCATCGCTGTCGTCGTCCCCTCCAACTTTGGGGCTCTCTCTCTCTCTCTCTCTCTCTCTCTCTCTCTCTCGAATAATTCGCTACGGTACAATTAGTTTTCATTTGGCCGTGCTGCTGCCTTCTTTTGGCCGCTCATCCAGCTTGCCAGCCAGCAGATCCCTCCCCAAGAACTGGCCAAGACTTCTTCCTCTTTGGGGCAAGTTTATTTTCACTTTGAGTCATTACAACATTTTGGCATGTTCTTCATTCTGCTGTATTATTGTTATTACGATTATTGCGTGCCACATTCTCGCCTGCCCCCCACCGCCCCTCTACCTTCCCCACGTTCTCTCCTTCTCTCTCTCTCTTCTGCGTTGTTTTTCTTTCTGTAAGAATTCTAATATCTGGTTTTGCTTTCAAATGAAATTCGTGAGTGAAATATCGTGAGGCTCCCATTGAGAGGAGAGCGCTTTTCCAGCGCATAAAAGTATCTCAGTGCTCAGAGTTTTCTGATTTGTTGTTGGAATTGTTTTTAATTATTATTTTTGTAGCCAAAGCCGCCGCATATGGTCTTGGCTGCTTCCTGGGCTTCCTGCCCTTTTCTGTGCTGTGCTGCGGTGCGGTGCGTACAGGAATGCCAGTCAGATGGAGGGACAGAAGGGGGGGGACTCTTGGGGTTTTGCCTTAACCGCTGACTAATGAAATTTCACTCAGCTCAGACTGCAGAAGAATGCAACTGCTGTGGGATAATTATTTGATTATGACCAGAAGGGTGAACGGACAACTGGATTTAACCCTTAAAGGCTCTCACTTTAAGGCTTTTGCTTTGATTTTAAAGTCTTTACCTTTCTTTACCTTTAAACGTTCTGTTTGCCAGCATTTTGCATTACTTTAACTAGCCATAACCGAGCAGATACTTTCAGGGACTCCCAGATACTTGATGCAAATAGCCATTTCACTAATTGATAGAGTGATACATCGGGCAGATTGTTATTAAGTCATTTTGATGCTGTTTAGCATCTACTTAACCCGCCCCCGTGGCCCCTTTCACTCTGTGCCACACTCCTCTCTCTTGCCCTGCCCCCTGCAATCGTTCGGGAATCCATTTACACCCAAAAAACATTTCACAACTTTGAAAAAAGAAAAGAGAGTACACAAAAAGTGAGAGAAGAAAGACAAAGGGGGAGAGGGAGATGCGAGAAGCAGCTGTATCTGTATCTCTCTGTATCTGTATCTGTAGCACTCTCTGGGCTCCAATCGAAGTACAACGTCAGATCACTTTTTTTTGGTTTGTTTTATTTTATTTTCATTTTTGTATCTTATTTTGGGGCCTTTGGCTTTGCCCCTTTTCGAATGTAATTCGTGTTGCTCTTTTTGTGTGTTGTGTGTGTTTTTTTTGGAAATGCCTTTTGTTATTGTTTGTCATTTTACTTCTTCCCGGTTCTGTGCTCTCTGCTCTGCTCACTCAGTGCCTGCTCGCTGTCTCTCTCTCGCTTCCTCTAATTGTGCTGCGTCTTTCGCTCTGACTTTGCTTGGCGTTGCTTTGCTTTACCGCTGCTTAAACATTATTTGCTGTTATGTAAGCAAGCGTCGACCGCAGTCGACCGCAGATTTTGTTTCAATTTGATTTTATTTCATTCTTTTCGTTTCGTTTCAGTTCTTCTTCTTGTTTTTATTTCATTTTTTCCACTGCTTTTGCTTCTTTTTCTTAATGCCGTTTGCCGGCGTTTTCTTCATGTGCATGTGGCCACATTATTTGGTAATTGTCGTTGTATGAGTCCTCCCTCCCTCTCTCTCTCTTTTACCCTCTGCAACTGTGTGTGCCTGTGTGTGTGTGTGTGTGTGTTGGCCAGGTTATTGAACTTGAACGTCAAGTGACGTGTGGCTCTGGGCCTTGCCTGTGCCTTTGCGACTGGGACTGGGACTGTGACTGGTAATGCTCGCTTTGTATCTGTATCTGCAGCAGAGCAAGATACACACAGAGTAAGGGAGAGAAGAAGAGCGATAATGCACAAAACTAATGCCCCGAACAGCTGAATTGTTTATGTGCCGCCTGCAATTCGACAGGAAGTGAGGTGTAAAAGGGCACACAATGCACACAGCCACAGCCCTCACCAGATACAGTTCCAGATACAGATACGAGTACGAATTCCTAAATACATACATCCTAGATACATACATACATTCCCAGATACATTTCCACTGATCTCTCTAGTCATTTGTCTTGAGTGGAAACCAATTACCGAGCAACGAAAAAGCGCCAATGTCAACAGATAATTATGTGTTTTATTTATTATTAATTTGCCGACAAACTTCTGCCGCGGCCCCAAAGACAATTTATGCACTCGAGGGGCATGCAACTTGTCGCGTTTGAATTTATTTTATGGGTGGCGGCGGATAATGGATTCGACTGGGAACGAAGAGGGGAAAGAAAATCCCCAGAAATGGGGGCGTCTCAATGTGTGTGGCGGGCAGGAGAGTGGTTGGGGGGGAGGGGCAGATACAATATCTTTGGCGGATTGCTAGTACACTACTTGTTTCAGTAGTAGACCGGTAGACTAATTAGATACAATTCCAGTTGGTTTGGCATGCTCCGTTCTCCGGGCACGTTTCCCTCAGATACAATGATGGAGGGTGCGGCGAAGAGTGCTGCACGGGGGGCGGGTATATAGGCAGCGATAAATAGCAACGAGCCACCGTTGCAACAGAACAGAAAACACGTTTTTCTTTATCGTTTTTCCCCCCCTCCCCCCTCGTCTACGTGTACGTATGACGTACTACTTTGTCGCAAGTGAACGTGTTGTTCTAGTTGGCAGCAGCAGCAGCAGCTAACAGCAGCAGCAGCTAACAAGTATCCCACAGATGCTAGATACAGCCGTGGACTAGATTATTTAGTAGCAATGCTGAAGCGATGCCTTCTTAATCGTTTCATTCCACTGTGGCTGGGGGGCTGGCATTTACCGTAAACCCTTTTCGCAGTGCCATGCTCTCCCGCTCTCCCGCTCTCCTCGCTCGCCCGCTGCTTATTTGGCGCGCAATTTTTATGGCCGCGCGTTGTCTTTGACTCATCGACGCTGCCCCCGCCGTTGCCGACGTCTCAAGTCGTGCATGCCGTAGGCAGAGGAAAGAACAAGACTTTGCTTGCTTCTGTTGCTTGCTCTGCTTTCTCTCTCTCTCTTCCGATCAGCTTTCTTTAGCACATTTCTTTTGTGCGCGCGTGTTTTTTCTCTCTTTCTCTCTCGCACTCTCTCTCTGTTTTATGCCGAAAAGAACTGTTTATCAAAGCCATTTAATTGCTCTCAAAATTTCTTTGAAAATATGTAGTTTGTGGCTTCTTTGGCTGCTGCTTCTGTGGCCCCACTGTGTCGATTGTAATTACTCAATTACTGCTGCTCATACGCCACCGACAGCAACAACGCCAGCGCCAGCTGCGCAGTCAGCGTCGTAACATTTTTCTCTCCCTCGCCCTCGCCTCACCTTTGCCACCGCTTCTCTTCTTTCTCCCCTTTTCGTTTCAGCTAAGTACATAGATAAAAAAATAATTAAGGCAACAACAAATGGAATTGTTATTGCAGCTTTTGTCTTTTGGCTCTCTTTCGTTTGCTTTTCTTTTTGTTTTTTTGGCAGGTGCTTGAACTTTTTTTGGACACTCTCTTTGTGTGTGTGTTGGTGGCTCTCTTTCGCTGAAGAGCGCCTTGGCTTGGTGGCGATCTCTCTCTGGAAATGCTTCACCTTTTATGGAAATTTTTGCACCGTCAGAAACGTGTTTTGTGCAACAGCAAAAGCACAAATCAATGCAGTTATCCCCCCTTATCCCCTCCTCTTCCACACATCCCCTCTCGTCTTATTCTTTTTATGCGCCGGTTTACCTTCACAGTAAATGTTCCCCCTTTCCACTTCCCACCATTCTTGCTGTTGAAATCCAGTTTTGCGCAGCTGCAGCACAGGCGAATAAAAAGCGCAGTCGCGTCGCGCAACAGTTACGAGGCAAACAGCGACAGAAGCAACGAAATAATTTCGCTGACCCACTAAAAAAACAACAACAGCAACAACAACAAATGCAACCAAATATAATTAAACGTGCGTGTCTGTATCTGGCTCTGCCTGTATCTCTGTGTGTGTGTGTGACGCAAAGTTCAAAAGATAAAAGCAATAAAGAAAGAAACAACAGTAACTGCAGGCGCTGCCAATTTACAAAAGCCCAGCTCCAGCAGCAGCAGCAGGCAGAGGCTTTGCGACGCGTGAGAGCGTAAGAGAATGCAAGCACAAAGCAAGCGTCACTCAGCACAAGGTGTGTGGTGAGGCAAGGTGAGGCATTACCGATCACCACTCAACTCCCACGTCTTGTGTCCGTATACAAAACTTTACGGGGAGCGCGCTCCCAGAGCATGGCTCACTTTATTTTTCATACACCTTGCGCATGTATTGCAAAAGCAGCAAATTCGGTGCACGCTTCGTTTTTGTTTTTGTTGTTTTCGGTTTTCGGTTTTGCCAACGATTCTTTTTAGGCCTGCCTTTATTTTTATTGCTTTCCGAGTATGTGTTGCTAACGGTGCTTGGGCTCTTTATATAAATAACAGCAGAACATGCACATGCATGCCCGCTCCCTCCCTCTCTCTTTCGCTCTCTCTCTCTCTGTCTCCATCCCGAAAACCTCGTGTGTTTATGCACGTTACGTTTTTTGGGAGCTGCTTTTTGAAATTCAACAAGAAATGCAGGGCAAATGGAGGCAGCTGGGGGAGTTTTTGCACCCCATGCAGAGCCATGTATATATACGTATGTACATCCATATGTACATATGTGTGTACATAATGTAACATTCTCTGTAAAACCCTCTCGCCCAGCTTACTTATCAATACTCTAATTTTTCTTCGAAAAGCTATAGGAAATATTATTGTTGTTTTTATACCAATTCGAGCCATTGCAATGCCATCTGTGGAAAGTAAATTAGCAAACGGTTCTTTTTACTCTCAAAATATACAACAGCTCTATATATAAACACATATGTACATATGTGTGCCTGTGTATGTATACAAATATATGATAAATATCAAATTCTTCGACCTGAATGTTGACGGAATCGAATTGAATTAAGGTGGAAGCTCTGGCCCTTGTGGGTGCTAATGATGCCCTGTAAATCCCTTTTCTACCCATTCTTTCAGAGGAATCTTTGTTCATGGTAGTAGGTACATAAGTATATGAGAATTCCAATCATATGACCCAATTCCGGTCCTCATTTCTTACTTCTTTCGTTTGCTTTGCCTTTCGGTACATACATACATGTATATAGATACATGTTCGAATACATCTGTACAATACGATATGATGTGATGTTTTTTATTGGAATTTAAAGCTTTTTGGTTTCTGGCAGCATTTAAATGAAATTACTCGAGCACCTTTGATAATCTGAGCAGGGAAAGTGTTTCCGATTGACATTTCAGATATGAATCTTTGATGTGGCTCGGCTAATTAATAAACCTTCCCCGCCATTTAAATTGAATTGCATTCCAATTAGATGTTCAGCCAATCAAATGCCTGTTTCTGGCTTTGATAAGCGAGAGATTTTATTTTCATTTTCATTTCGACAATTTTCTGCTGCCTTGGGCATGAAATGAAAAGTCAATAAATTGCATTCAATCCACACACAAACACTGACACAGATACACAGAAGCGTCCCACGTGAATGGTGGCCAGTGTTGCCAAAAGTTGCACTTATTTTCTTAAAGTTGCCAGATCTAGCAACTAAATGGCTAAACTGACAGCACTGATGGTTGGCAGCCACACGTGTAGGACGCTGTACTTTAATTACTGTGTTGCTCTCTCTTTTTTTTTTGGAAATATGCATTTAATTGTAATATATATAAAATTATTATGTTTTCGAGATTTTCTGTTGTTTGTTGTTCTGCTGCAAAGGCAGAAAAAGTTTGTGGCGAAACGCGTGTTCTTTATGGCTTTCCCTTTGCCCGGGGCTGCACTCTGTTGGCGGCCAAATGCAATTAATTCGAAAACGCAAACAAATGGTAGACTCAATAAAGTTATTAATGTCCGATTGGTGTATCGGAACTATCTGTCGCTGGCACATACGATATATAAAAGGTTTATAAATTGAATTCAATAATTTGCGAAGCGAAGGGAAGGCGCAGGAGGAGGAGGATAAACACTTTTAATTAATTTACATGGCTAATAGATTGATGGTTTTTGTGCGTACTGTTTATCAGCGGCGGCGGCAACAGCTTAATAATAAATTGCAATAAATTAATCCCTTTCCCTTCCTGTTCTGTTCTGTTTTTTTTAGGTAAGTTTGATGGCCCCCCGATTGTACGATTGTGCATTATTTATGGCATGTGGGTATGTAGGTTGCAATGAATTCATGGGAGAATGGGAGACCAGATGGAAGCCAATCGCAGATTACAGATTGGAGAGAGTGCAAACATGTGTCAGAGAAGTCGAAACCGGAAGCAATTGCATGCCACCTAGCACCAACCGATAGCGCGTGTAGCTCGCGTGCTAGCAAATAAGATAAAAGCAGAAGAGCAGATACAATACTTTGGCTGGATAGCGTTTGGCATTGTTGGAATAACGGCGCATCAAAATGAGCGACAGTTCGTTCACACCAAATACGCAATAAAACAGAGAGCCCTCCTTTCTCCACTCTCCACCCCACTCCACTCTCCACTCCACCCCACTCCACTCCACTCTCCACTCCACCCCACTCCACTCCCCTCTCCACTCCACTCTCTCCATCTCTCTGTCGCTGCCACTATCTGTGTGTCGCGTTTTATCGTGAAATATTTAAATTGTTTCCTGACGCGCATTTCGGTGACTGATAGCCGTAGCCCCAGCCCTGTTGCAAGACCAAGAAAACAAGTGGCGGCGGCGGCAGAGGGGCATAGATCACAACCTCCCAAGAGGCGACAGAGACAATGCCATAGAATACCTTTGCATTTTGCATCACACTTGAAAGCGTTTCAATGGATTGCTAAACTAAAGGATTCTGCGAAATACAACGGCTTTAATGGCATTACAATGCTTAGGTCTCTGGTCCATTGGGCAGCCAACAAGTGCCACAGAGTATCTTTCAACACATAATCAATATTGAAGACTCAATGTAATGTGTATTTAACCATAATTAAGTGCAGCTCTGATGAGATTCATGAGAAATTGCCTTCATTGTCCAATTGTTTTCAATTGAATTTCTCTAGCAGGACGCTCTGCCCCGAAAGTATCTTTTGATGTGGAACATGACACGTTTCATTTTGTGCGCCTGCTCTTCTATGCATTGAACATGTGTCCCCCCCAGCCCCCAAACCCCTCGATGCCTCCTCGAGCCACAGCAGAGTGAAATGTGTTTAAATATTGATAATAACAATAAGAATAACAGCAGCGACGGCTGTGTGACACAAACCAAACGAATGTTGCTGCTGCAGCACATTCGTTCTATCTGCTTGCCACATATGTGTTCCATCCTCCCACCCCCTCCTTGGGGGGGGGTAAACTTTGCCAAAGCTGCTGGCAAATATTTAATGCATGTCGAGGGTTCAGGAACAGCGACACGGTTCCGTTTGCTTAGATCGCTACGGTTCTATAGATACACGGACTATCTCGGACTGGGTCAGGTGCAAAGTGGTGCAATGGTGGTGGTGAGGTGGTGTGGTGCGCGCTAAAGTTTTCCCCTGTCTGTTGTGTTTACACAAACACATCCCAGCCCCGCCTTAGCTCCCGCTTTTCGCTGTTTTTCCCATTTGATGATTAACACATTGAAGGTCTATAGTTATGGCTAACCAGGGGGGTGCGGGTGGTGGTGGTGGGGCAGGGCTAATGGGTAATGATGTGGCTCCTTGGCTCCGGGGCCAGCGATGCGACTCGGTAATTTAGTGGCCGCCAACGACGATGAAGATGCCGCGGCCAAAGTAAACATTTGAATAGCGCGACGGTGCTGCCTCTCTCGGCTCCCCTGGAGTACTCTTACCTCTTACCTTCCGCGTGCCTCCTGGCGCGTGGAGTTCACGCGGCTTTTTGTTTGCCTCCCCTCCCCGCCCCCGCGCAGGTGGTGTCTGCTGCTAAATGAAATTTTTATCGCACTGCAATTGCTCCCGTTCTCGTCTCTCGCGGTCTCGTGTCTGCCCGTAAATTTCCCTAGCACTACATGAAGTTATTTCTGGTGTGTGGCATCCACCCCCCCCTGCCCGTGCCCCCAGAAGTGTGTGGCAAGAGCTAAGTGCAATGTTTTTTTTGGGCATCGAATGGCACTCCACAGAAACGTTGCACATCTTTTAGATAATCATTATAAAATATTCCTAAATATGCACATCGGCATTACCAACTTAATTGCACAGAAAATTGACTTTATTCAGATATATAGATACAGATATAGATACAGATACAGATATAGAAAGATATATTTTTGTGGGCTCCAATTAGTTGCGGGCCATAAGGCTTGGCAAATGGCAGAAAGTTCATTAACTGATCATTAAGTAAAATGATAAATGCCCAAGTTAAATCGGGCAGACGCCTGTTTCCCGCCCTCCCAACCCCCCTCCTCTTACATAGATTCTTGGCATTTGGCCTAGAATTTTGGATGCATTACGAGGGGTGTGTAAAATAGATCAAAAGGAACACAAAACACTGGACGAATATCTTCCAGATACTCAGATACATTTGCATGTAGGTCAGCACGTGCCATTACCTTACATAATTCGTACTATATCTGTCTATATCTTTGGCAAAGTCGAAAATGTACTTCGTCATCTCTTGTTCTCTCTTTCTCGCTCTCTCTCTGTCTATATCTCTGTGGGCTTCATTACGCATCTTGCTGATTAGTTTTGCCTTGTTTCCTCCTCCACTCCTCGCCCCATGGCCTGCCAATTGTCAAGATGGAAAAATATAGCACAAATATTTCAGTCATTGACGTAGAAATGCTCCAAACAAAACCACACAGAAAGGGGAGGCGGAGGGTGGCCACCAAAGACAAAAGAAAGCAAGAAATTAAAGCACACCGAAGCAGCAAATACACTCGATGAATAGCCTTGAGGGTGCCGCTGATCTCTAGGCCCTAGCTGTGAGGATTTCCTTGAGGATTTGAGGTTGCCAAACGCAGCCAAAAAGTGCCAAGTGCCACCTGCTAGAAGAGTATTCCCATTCCCAGATACAAACGAGATGATTATGATGAAGAAATTGAAACACCTTGAGAGCAGGAGAGCCAAAGAGCGAGAGCGAGAGAGAGGAACGATGAGGAAAATTTCAATTGTGTGAACACGCAGTGAGGAATGTCTGAGATGTGTGTGTGTGCCCCCTTCCGTGGCACCAACCCCATCATTTCCACATGACAGACGCAGATTGAGTGAAAATCTCAGAGATTTGTTGACATTTTTCCGTACATTTTATTCAATTGCCGCCGCAGAGTGCAGCAGCGACAGGGGGAGGAGGAGGGGGAGGAGGTGGAGCGGAACGGAACCGAAATAAATCTTGGGTCGTCGTGTCCTCCCCCCGTCCTCCCCCCCCCTTATGCAATGTACGATTTACTTTGCGTTTCTACGCAATTTGAAATTAGTTTTAGCAAATTAAATTTAATTAAACCCCGAAATAGGCCTCCTCTTTGACCACTCATTGCTGCAATTGTACGAGGTATCTGTATCTGTCGGATACATTTCCGCCAATTGGCAATCAATTTCCAACTAGCAGCCGCCCATCCACCCCTACACCCCTCCCCTCTGACAGGCTTGTACACATTTTTATGCGCATTTAAAAGCATTTTCCATAAATAAAGAAATTATGAAAATGGGAAACCGAAGCGAAACGCGAGAAAAACAGATGAAAAGCGGAAAAACTAAAGCAAATGAAAATTGTTTTATGTTTGAAGCGGCCAAGAGATTTTTCCACATAAATTACATGCCCCCGAAGCGGAGTCGACGGGGATGGGGATGTGGAGGAGCGGACGCGTTGAGCCAACTGTTGTCATAAGTGATCAACGCGTGCGGACCAGGGGCCTCCTCCATTCCAACTGAATGTATCTGTCTGGGCGGAGCAGTGCTGAGAGTATCTTTGGGTCTGGCCGTATCCATGGGCCCGTCAAGTGAACTGACATTAAAATGACGAAAACGCAAATCAACAGCAAACAGCAAACAGCCAACAAGCAGCCATCAGGCAACAGGCAGCAGCAAACAGCAGAGTTTGTTGAAAAGATAGATGGATTTATGGCAGAGGTGGCTGGGGGGTTGGCTGTCTGGGGCTCCACTAATGAGGGGCAACTTTCTGCCAGTGGAGATTGGCAGGGACGACACACAATCGTTTCTCAGGCTCAAATCTCATCCAGGGGATTGAAACCACACAAACATAAAGTTTAATATCAATAGACACACACATCCACCAGTCACTGGCCTTAATCCTCCCCAAGGGGTCGAGTGTGGCTGGGGAAAGTGGAAAAGTGTCAGCCAGCTGAAACTCTAATTGAAAATCATTAGAAAACAAAGCACATACACATACATATTGTGTCGCAGACAGCCAGCAGTGGAGGCGGTGGGTGGACCCAAGTGAACGGAAAAATCAAACGCCGAACTAATGACAATTTTCAATGCTCCACGTGCACAGCCCCGCCCCTTGCCGCCCCCCGCGCCGTGTCTAATGAGCGTGGCTAACCGAGATAAGAGATCTGGCCAAATGGTGAATCTGTTACGGGTACGGGGTCCACCTATAGAGCGATTGCCATTGCTGTTACCAAGAGATACAGATACAAATATTCGTACGAGTACTTATGTCATGCCCCCGAACCCCCACCCCCGCCATTTTGGCCATCTCTGACGTTTGCGGCCACACTCATTCGATGAGCAATGCCAATAGCATGCGATAAGCGATTTTCCTCTACATTGTATACTAGATGTTCTCTAAAAGGTTTGTCTTTGCCAGAATGATTGATTGCCGCACAAGCAGCGGCGGCGGCCGCAGCATCATCAGACACCCAGTATCTGCCAGATACTCTCGCATTGGACAACAGATACAAATGCAGTGCGCCAGGCCAGACACACACACACACTGTTTATAACTTACACATTGCTTCATTATTTTGGCTATTTTGTAAAACCGAAAATTGAGTCTATTTCGCTTTTGTTTCCCCCATTTTTTCGGTTTTTTTTTGTGGTTTTTGATGTGCTCTGTGGGGCCCGCCACTTGACTTGGACTTTTGATGTTTTTACTTGGCCCAAACAGGCGCTGCTGCTGCTGCTGCCGCTGCCGTTGTCGCTCACTGATCTGCAGCATTTAATTTCATGATTGTTGTCGTTGTTGCTGTGGCTGTTCTCTGGCTGTGGCTCTGCCTCTGCTGTTTTAATTAAATTTCGCAAGGGAAAAACGTTGAAGAAAACATTTTGCAAATTGCATTTTATGTGCAATTTTCGTTCGACATTTGCCGGGCAGCAGCAGCACTCTCGTCGTTCGTCGTTCGTCTGTCTGTCTGTCCGTCTGTCAGTGTGTCCCCCTGGGGCACGTCTGCCACGCGGAGTACAGTGCATCTAATTGCGAGTAACAAATGCTGCCTCATGTTGCTGTCGCCAGACATTTCTGTTTCAGGCAGGCTCCCTTTCTCCCTCTCTCTCTCTCTCTCTCTCTCGCTCTGAAGGGCAGCAACATGTGCCTGTCTCGATGCCTGCTCGATGGATGGGACAGAGATGGACAGTTTGGGAGCTGTTTTGATTAGCCAGTACCTGGCCGACAGGCGGCAAATGAGCTGAACAAATGCTGCAGATGGATCATCCGAGAGAGAGTGTGCAAATGCCTCCATTGTGTGCATATCCTTGGGCATCCACAAACACCATTCCAGTGCCATGGCTGTCGATGGGGATGATGGGGCGTCCCAGTCGAGGGACTGACTGCCGCTACAGCTATATTTCCTGCTATTTATACCACCTCCCGATTCTTTATCTGAGATTTTGTCGACTTGCAGTTCATTGCGATTGCCAGGCAGCCAGGCAGGAGGCAGGCAGGCCAGACGGACGCATCTTTCTTTTTATTTCTTGGCAAACGCACTTACATTGCGCACTTGTATCTGTGTGTCTGTACAGCTTTGCATGTATGTGTGTGTATCTGCGACCGTTTGATCGACTGAGTGCAAATTTCTCGAAGCGAAATTTATTTGTGATTTGCAATTCGCGATTTGCATCGTCGTCGTCGTCGTCGTCTCTCGTATCCTTGGGCTGGCGAGATTTTTCGGTGGGTAATTCATCTTCATTTCGTTGCGGTTCGAGTTGAAATGCGGTGCGGTATGTAGCCGCGACACTGCACCACCGCCACGCACTGCCTCTGTCTCTGCCTCTGCCTCTGTTTTTCTCTCTGCGGCGGGGACTATTTTCATTCGTCCGCCGCTGGGCTAAAAATGTTTCAAAAAAGAAAACCGAAATACGGCTACAAATTGTACAAATTTCATTGGAAAATCAAGAAGGAAATCTCCTCGAGACTCAATGCACTTAAGCCCCAAGAAACCATTCCTCTATCCATCTATCTATCCATCTATCCATCTATCTATCTATCCATCCATCCATTCGACCGTCCGTCAATCTATCCATCCAGCCATCAATCATTTTAGTACGCCGTTTTTGTTGTAATTTAATCAACAGTTTTCCTGTCTTGTGGGGGTGGAAAAAAGGGAAAAAATAAAAATATTCAGAGAAAAAAGGGAGAAAATTTTGACAGAAAACAAATGTTTTCCTTTGCTGGGATTTTCCTTTGTGTGCGTGTGAAAAGTTGTTGAAATTTGAATTTGAGGCCTTCGGGGGGGAGGGGGAGCCAAGGACGTTGCTGTTGCCCGAGGGAGGAAGCTGTCTGTTTGTCTGTCTGCCTCAATGTGGGTATTAGATATTGGATTACCGTCTTGTGATGAGGTCGCTCCCCCATAAATCCACACATAATGATGCTGCCAATGGGTAGATCAATGGATATTTGTGTGTATCCGGGGGGCAGCAGTGTTTCTCGAGTGCCTCGAATGCCAGCGTAGATTTGGGTCAGCATTTCAGACTGTGCGCACCTGACGATCCATTAACCTAATTGCAAAAAAGAGCCCCAGCAACAGGCAGTACCGAAGGACGCCGCTCTTTGTGGCAAAATCAACTTCAAAATCTAATTAGTTAATGACTAAATAGCAATTGGCGGCTGTCTCGAGCGGCCAAAGAAATGTCAAGGTGCAGGCCATCGCCATCGGGTTAATTAGTGCACATTAATCGGCCCGAATGCGCGGAGTATGTGGCCCAAACACCTGTCCGTGCGACTGCAACACTGCGACTGCGACTGTGTGCGAAATTCCGAAAATTGAAATTCACTTCACGGCTCCCTCGCGCCCGCCACCCGCCGCCCCGTGTGTCGGCCATTGATTGACATTTTGAACGTGACATGTACACGGTTCACCTAAATTCCGTCATTTATTTATAAAAACAAAACGGAAATTATGCTCTGACATTGCCAGCCAACCAGACGATGGACCTCATAGATCTCATAGAGCATTCTGTTTGCACCACTGACAGCCTCGCAATTGGGACTTGGCCTCTGCGATAGTTGAGGGAGCAGGAAAAGGTAGTTCCCAATAGCAGACAATAGTTCTCTTCCTTTCAAATGAATCTTTTATCGAGCATTTAAGCTACAATCTGGCAACGTTTAAGCTGTCTGGGCAAAAGATAATCCAAGAAGAAAACTCCACTCGAATGCTGTCTCTCTCTCTCGAAATACTCCCTCCACTCGACTCGGGCTCACTCGTGCTTACGTATACAACTCTCAACTTAAACTATATTGATAAATCACAAGAGTAACTACCTACCTACCGATGATGATGATATATATAAACTATATATATGTATATGTTTTTACAGTCCACACAACAACAGAACCAGCAGCAAGCACTTATGAACAAGTCAAACGACGACCTACGGAGAAAGCGTCCAGAGACCACACGGCCAAATCACATTCTACTCTTCACCATCATAAATCCCTTCTATCCCATCACAGTTGTAAGTACACACAGAGCAAATACTACTACTATATACTACTACTACTACTATATATACCACTCCTCTATACATACATTATATATACTTATATATATTATAACGTCTTATATGAATCCTGTTGCTCCTGCGGTGTGTGTGAAAAAATAAAATAAAATCCATTGCAATTTGTTTTGTTGCTTGTCACACACTTGAGCAGGCACACACACACACACAGACAAGCAGACATACAGACAGAAAGACAGTTATTTGCCACACTGTCGCCTCTGGCTCTGGCTCTGAGGATGTTTTTGTTGCCGCTCCTCAGCTTAGGCTTCAGACGAGTGTGTTGATTGCATCTTCCGTGCCCCGAAGTCTGCCTGTGCCACACGGATTTGACGTTGTGGTATGTGGCACAACATTTGATACTTTTTAGCTACAAAATGGCTACAAAGTGCTCTCTCTCGCTCCCCCCATCTCTTTTACTCTTTTCATGTGGCAGCAGGCGATGGCTTAGCACATGTCCTGCAACCTGCAACATCAACAATTATAAAGACTAGAGAGAGCAACACATTGCCCCCCTCCCCCCGGGGGATATGCATAAAGTACTCAAGTGAGAGAAGATGCATCTAAATCGACACACAGATACACGCAGATGTAGATACAGATACAAATTAGAAGAATATTCTATGCTCTTCGTTTTAAAGGAAGGAATAAAGTCCTGCAGAATAAAGTCCTGCTTTTAGCTGCCTGGAAAAGTGAAAACCAAAAACTCATCTAGCGGAAAAGGCAGGCTTTTCTTTAGAGAAAGTAAAAGGGGCGTGGAGGGGCGTGGTGGGGAAGGTGGCTGAAACTTATTCAATTCAAATGTGGATCAAGCAGCTGCTTGGCTTAAGCAGGCATACCCCATTGTTACCCTATATCTTTTAGCTATATAAAGGATACGCATTGTACACAAACACACACACACACAAACGCACACACACACACACACACACACACACATGAGAGCGAGAGAAAGAGAGAGAGAGACACAGTTTATTGTCTTTTTAGCAAAAAAGAAAAGAGAGAAAAACATTTAGCGGCACGGCGCACCGTCGTTGCCCCACAAAAGCCAAAGAAAACAACAAATGCGGAAATGTTGCATGCCTCGTCTCTGTGTCTGTGTGTGTGTGTGTGTTTGTGTGTGCCCGGGCAATTGTATTTTCCAACACTTGAGCCAAGAGGCGAGCGTAGTGGAACATAAAATCCTGTGAAGTGGAAAACATGCAGCATGCAACTCCTCTGCCACTCGTAAAAGCTACAAAACCTGAAATTATTTTTGGGGCCAGTTGTTGCTGCAACATGCATACGGTTGCATCTGTGGCGTGTGTGTGTGTGTGCATCTGTATTTGGTTGAATAAAGCCAGCGAAAGGAGAGCAGCGCCCAGTGCCAGCAGACATGTTAATTCGCATCCGACAAAATGGCTGCTCTGCCTGCTGCCTTTTTGCTGGCTGGCTGCAGGATTTTCACAGCACTCCCATTGTCGTAAAGTCCGACTGAATGGATTTATACGCGGAGTCCGCGCTTGCCACGTGCCTCCTGCCTCCTGCCGCTGCCTCGCATAAATCTTTTCCTTCTGTTGGCTCAAGTCATCGTCACTGGGCTGGGTGTTTGTCGTGGAATTAAGCAATTCTCCTTCACACACACACACACACAAGCAATCTGTGAGCCGTATCCGGGGAGGACATCTTTATGCGTATTGGGCTGCTGCTTCTGGAAATCTGTTAATGGAGATGCAAGCTGCAAGATGCCAGAGTGCAGTGTCATGAAACGAATGATGGCCAAGAGGATAACTACAGTGGAGAGCACTCGTGGCGCCATCTCTCGTGCATTGTTTTATTCCCTTGGAAACTTTATAAACTGAAATTTAATTTCCAGTAAGCCTCCTGCCCCTCCGCCTGCAAGGAAAGACTCTCCGAAAAGTTGCAACTGCAACTTTTGGCAGTGCGCCTGGACATGTACACACACACACACACACTCGTAGGCATGTAGGCAGCGTTCCATCATACGGTCCATCGTTCAGCTGGCTTTGGTCTAACTAATCGCAAACTAAACGACCTCTAATAGCAGTCGCAACTTGCGTCAACAATGCTCCTTGCAGCAGGAGGCACAAGCGGCAGGGAAGAGTGAACTACGGCTAAAGTTTTCCACTGCACTGCCATACATCGCTCATCTCCATAGAAAATAGAGATAGAGAAAGAGAGACAGAGAGATAGAGAAAGAGACAGAGAGACAGAGAATAGGGAAGAGAGGAGAGGGGAATGCTTATGCCGTATGCCAGAACTGAAAGCTTTTGGGATAAGATTAAAAACTTTTTAATAAGAAGACACTAAAAGCATCAAAGAAATTTCATGTGTGTGTATTTTCTGCATATGTGAGGCAGACAAAAAAGGGACAGCTATACATATAGAAAGAGAGAGAGCGAGATGGCTAATGGTTGCTAAAGTTTTGGTCCTTCAAAGCCACGTTAAAGTTGGAAAAACCAGGCGGCTTCTGGCTTGAAGGGGAAAATGCAATAAAAGTTGCTTCTGTCTGACACCAGCAACGGTTGAGGATGCAACAATGTTCAATAAAGAATTAGGGCGGGGCGGGTGCGGGGGTGGGGATGCAAATGCAACCCTGACCCGTGCCCCGTGCCCCGGGTCGGTGTCCCTTGATGCGGCGGAGGCCTGGCATATGTAAAACCCTCTTTGAAGCGGCTTATCAGAACGATGTTCGACTTTTGCTGGGGGCAGCTGAGGAGGGGCAACCATAAGCCAAAGCCAAAGCCCTGGAATGCAACGGCAACGGCAGCTGAAGCTGCAGCTTTTGCAATATGTGACACATGCCCAGCAGACGAGGAGCCAGAGGAGCAACCAACAGAGAGGAGCAGCTGCCAGGAGGAGAAGCCACCAGACCATAATGCGTGGCCTGGCAAAAGCCAAACAAAAACCAACGACGATGGGAGGAAAAAAAGAGTGTGCTGTGTGGTGTGTGCTGTGTGGTGTGGCACGAAGCGAAGGACATGTGACAGAGCCAAAGCCAAAGCCATAGACCTAAACCACGCCCAAAAGAGCAAACCAACCGAGCGAACCACCTCCTTCTTGTGGGGTTTTCAATAATGCAGGTTTGAAGACTCCCCCCAGCCCTGCCCCACCCCCAGCTCCAGCCTTCGCCGCGCGTATTGTATTGCATTTTGTTTTATGCATGCCACCCCCCACCACCCCCCACCACCCCCATCACAAAGATGCTGCAAAGACGACGACGACTCGTGTGAGGGTTGGGACTGCACCTGGATGTGAATCGATGAGGTGTGGGCAGGGGGGGTTTCCGTCATGGTTTTCGCCACCATTTCTTCTTTTTATGTGTGTGCTCTTTTTATGGTTGTGCCGTTTGCGGCACATAAACCTTATGGACTTTATGTGGGCATATTCCAGGGAATAGATAACGAGATGCCGTCAAAGGATGAAGAGGCTACTCTATCCCCCACCCAGATACAGATTCCGCATCGATTGGTTTTCATATGCGAAAAGAGTGCCGTGAGAGAGACACGTGGAATTTATTTTGATTTGTGTGATGGCGTAATGATTACACCAAAGATACAGCTCCAGATTCAGATTCAGATACATCAGTGGGAAGCATCAGTGATCCCGGTGCTGAGCAAGTTGTACAGCAGATCCGGGAAGCATTTGATGTCGTTCTTGGTCAGATGCCCATGTTGATACATTTTCGAAAAGATCTGCAGGAGGAGGAGCAGGAGATTAGAGGGGTAGTACAGTTAGTTACGGTCACCCGGAGATTACCATTTCCCGGAGATTGGAGCCATTCAGTTGCTTGGTGCGCTCCTGCAGCCAGCTGGTGTGCTCCTTCAGCTCCACGTCGCTAATGGGCTGCGGCTTCCAGAGCTCCATGACCCGGGAGTCCGGAGTGCCAGCGGCAACGAGGGGCAGCGGCAGCTCCATGTATTCCCCCTGTGGACTGTCGCTCTTGCGGCACGGGGACTTTTCCATGGCATGCTGCTCCACGAAGAGCTTGTCGTCCAGGGCCTCCCGCTCGAGCATCCTCTGCTGGCGCACCCGACCGCTGACCTGGCGCTGCTGCTTGCGGCGCTGGGTCTTGGAGCCGCAGGTGGTGCCCTTGACGATCCGCACACTGGGCTTCGGTATCGATGGGTCCTTGTTTTTGTGGTCCCTTTGGATGGACTGCCAGATGCCGAGGTGCTCCTTGGCGCAGGTGGGGGCCAGCAGTTGCTCCCTCTGGCGGTAGATTTCCCTGGCAATGATCGCGCGATGCTTGCGCTTCTGCTCTTCGACCTCCTTCTTGCGGCGCCTCGACTCCTGCACGGCGGGGCTGACGGTCAGCACCGGCTTGCTGGGCCAGCGCAGGCTCTGCATGCGCCGCTGCTGCCTGAGCAGGTCCTGCTGCTGCTGCTTCTGCTGCTCCTTCCAGTGCTTCTCCATGATCTGCTGGGAGAGCGCCTCCCGGCGCCGACTCGACTCCGTGTTGGTGAAGAGGGACTGCTGCGTGGTCTGGTCGTAGAACTTGCAGTAGTAGTTGACCTTCTCCGAGTCCACGGGCGGCATGATGCGGCGGTAGTTGCCCAGGTGGCTCTCCTCCCAGGCGATCTGCTGGGCCAGGGCGCCGATGGAGCAGGCCTGTCCCTGGCCCACCTCGCTGCCGCCCGCCTCGCGGACGCGCTTGGAGATGGGGCTGGACATGTTGCTGGGCGTCGTCCTGGGCGTCCTGGCGGACTTGCCCTTCTTGCCGCCGTTCACCTTGCTCAGCAGCCGCGTCCGGTGCTCGACGCGGTCGTCGCGTATGATCTGCTCCTTGTCCACCAGCGCCGTGGTGAGCAGGTTGAGGGTGTCCCGGATGAGCGGGCGCTTCACCTCCTTGTCCACCTCCTCGTCCGCGCTCAGACTGGGCGTATGGTTCACCTCCAGGATGAAGGGCTTCAGCTTCCAGTCCACCAGAATGTCGAAGCCCAGCAGCTGAAAGCATCCCTGGATTTTGTCGTGTCGCGGGAAGCACAAGTGGTAGTTGTGCTTCAGCACCGGCCAGGCGCTGATGATCGTCTTGATGATGGCATCGTCCACTGATGCCCAAAACTCGGGCACATCGTAGCAGTGATCCACCAGCCACTTGTTGAACGCGCTCAGCTTCCGCTTGGAGCCGCTGTCCGTGCCCACATTGTAGTTGGAGTTGCGCCGGTTCAGACAGTAGTTCGTCAGGTGCATGTACACGTTGTGGCTGTTGCCCAGGGTGGGCGGCACGTACTTGTGGGTGGCGAAGCGGGCCAGGCCCTCGTTGTACACGAAGATCCGCAGGGGATCCACGGAGGTGATCAGCGTGTAGACGCGCAGATCGAACTTGAAGCCATCGATCAATAGCGGCTGCAAGACGCAGTTGAGGGAGTTGCCACACTTGTGGGTGGTTGTGCCACTTACCCGCTCGATGTACGTCTGGCAGATGAGCTTCTCCCGCTTGCTGACGGTTCTCAGGTCGGGGGTTATCCAGATGCCGCGTCCCTGTCCTGCAGAGTACGGCTTGAGGATGTAGGTGCGCTTGTGCTTGCTGGCATAGTTGGCCACATCGTAGGCGCTGCAGCGAGGGGGGCACAAGGATGAGGATTCAGGATGATGTAGGGGAGGGAAACAGCAACCTACTCTGTGGGCATCAGCCAGGTCTTGGGGAAGATGTGATAGTCACCGGGGTACATCTTCAGCATGCGATTGAGATTCCTGGAGAGCAGATCCTTGCGGCAGATCTCCTGCATGCCAGGGAAATGATTGATCTGCTGGAAGCGCTTCATGTTGCGCAGCAGATCGTGATGGGGCGTGCTGTCGGTCCACTGGACATTCCACAGACGGTGCTCGGGCACCGGCTGGAAGCCCATGCTCCGCGCCACCTTCAAGACGAGGGGAAAGTGGGTGTGCTCCGCACACAGGCTGAGGCGTGTGCCCCGAATGGTGGGCACTATGTCGGTGCCCTCGATGTGGATGTCGGGCAGTCGCTCCTGCATCACATCGTAGCAGATGGCGTCCAGCTGGGGCGTGTCAATGCTCAGCTGCTCGTCGCCCGTATGGTCCTCGGTGACGACCATGAAGTGATCCACGTCCTGGCGGGGTCGCCAGGCGGGTCTGCCCTTCGTCTTGGGACTGCAGTCGCGAACGAGTTCCAGCTGCTTGACCGGCCCCTGGCGCAGCTGACGGCTCCGTCGCTGCTTGGGCAGTAGGTAGACACTCTCCCGCCGGTAGGAGTTCGGCGGAGTTCGCGGTTGGCTCTTCTGGGCATTGAAGTACCGGGTGTACGGATTGGCCAGCGTGCGATGAATCCTTCCATTCTTTTTCGGCGGCATCTGTGGGATTACTAATTGGCTCCTCTGTTCCTCTGTCCTTCTGTGCTGTGTGGATTATTTGCCAAATAAAAGTCCTGACTATTGGATATACTGCTTGCATGGAATTTTGATGTGGAATATTCATACGAATTGAATTGAAAAATCCATTGAATATACTGCCACAGCCTCCCCCGTCCCCCCATCACCCGTCCCCCGACCACAGACCTCAAAGGTTGTGGGGAGTGGCAATGTCAAGTGCGCTGTTTGACATTTGATATGCCACCGAATCGGTTACCAAAGCTGTTGCCGCCGCCGCCAACCACCGAGGAAAACTTATGCAACCTTATGGTTACGAAAAACACCTTGCCACAACGTGCGGGATACATTTCCCCCCACCACACTCGAGATGCATGCGTAATGCTACACTGAGGGAAAGTGCCAAAGTGCTTGCTTGCGCTCAGTGTAGGCTGGCGTAGGCTGTGTGTGTGTAGGGGGGTGGGTGTGGCTCATTAACCGCAGCTTAATCAGAGTCTAGGCCCCCCTGCGGTTATTAGTTCAGGCAGTCGAATGACTGTGACACTGACAGCAATAAGTACACCTCCGCCTGGATGGTACACATGTAAATGTCAGTGAATCACACGCTTGGTTAACCCGAGAATGGAGTTGGAGGTGGAGTTGGAGGTGGAGCAGACCCAAGTGAGTGATCCATGCGGTTCTCTCTCTCTCTGATCAGATCAGACTAGTGCCAGCAAACCATGAAATTTATCAAGTTTATTTGGTTGAGTAACGCTTTTGGTTTCATTTATCTCCAGCTTGCACTCTTTCTCTAATTGTCTGTCTGTCTGTCCTCATTTTTACTGTTGTCGTTGTTCTGCAGCTAATTATGCGAATGCTTTCTCGTGTAAAGAGTTGCAGGAACACGGGTAAACAAGAAAACTAATGAAAAACAGCAGTCAGGCAGTCAGGCAGGCAGGGGGGGCAGGCAGGGGGGAGGCCCAAAGTGTTGGCAACTTTTCTACATTTCAAATATTAATGATAGTACACGAAGCGTCAACAAAAAGTGTGTGCCACGGGGGCAAAAGCCGCCTGTTGACACGAGAAAGGTCACCCGGCAAGCAGCTGGCGGCGATAAGCGGCTGAGAAATGAACGGAAAATTCCAACCAGGGAAATGCGGAATACAATCCTCGAAAATTCCTCGATAAAAATAAAATTGAATTATTTAAGGGTCGAAGAGAAAAAGAGACAAAAAACGAGACAAATGCAAATTATTTCGCATGAATAAATGGAAATGGAAAATAATTTATGAAAATAATAATTGATTGAAACTGATTGAATATTTCACACTTTTGTGACACATTGCAGATTTATCTACAAATGCAAATGAATATTTTGCATTTCTCCTGCTTTCTCTTGAGCCCAGCGTAAATGAAATGCATGCAAAATCCGCGGGCGTGCGACAAACTGTAACGAGTATTAATAATTTAAGGATGCGCCGTGCCACACACACATTTCATTTGCAGCAAAAGCAAAATCAAAAACAAAACGAGGGAAAAGCAAAAAGGAAAAAAAGGGCAAGGGGAAACCCCGAGAGTGTAGTGATAAAAAATTAAACAAAGGGAAAATAAGAAAACCAAACAAGAGGCAGGAGGCAGCGGCGCATCGGCAGGAGCAACTATAATAAATCTGATGGGGCATGGGGCATGGGTCATGGGGCATGGGATGTGTGGAGCAGTGAAAATGGCTCATAAAACTGACTGCTGCCGGCTTCTGATGATGATGGAAAGCCCGGGGAAAGCCCAGGAAAAACCCCACTGTAGTCCCAGCATATAAATTACAATGTGTGTGGCATGAGAGTGTGTTACACACACACAGAAACACCCCCTAACACACACACATGTGGCTACAGTCGCATTTTGACTAAGCGCACATTAAAAATTAATCTTTTAATTACTGGCGAAGGGGGGAGAGAGAGGCAGGGAGGCGGGGAGGCAGTGAGGTGGAGTTGGAACCACAAAAACACATTGTATGCCAGCGGCAGTGTAACTATTATTGTTCATAAGACGATAAGGCAGCAGCCATTTTGTATTTGCATTGGCAGCCATTTTGCGTATGACTTTAAGTTCACGCCAGAGCCAAGCTCGATGGCAGGGCTCTTGTTGCGTCCCCTGTTGCGCACTTCCGAAGCCCCATAAATCCTTAAGAAGATCCACAAGAAACCGGGAATAGGAACAGGAACAGGAGACTGCGCGTAATAGCAAGAGCATCATCATCATCATCGTCATCGTCATCATCATCATCATCGTGTGGCACACTCTGTGTCTTCCCATAATAATCCCCATTCATGCCTTAATTCCACTTTATGTTTCATTGTTGAACCCAGCAGCAGCACAGCTTATGGAAAACTTGTGCTGATTCTCCAGCTTCAACATATTTCCCAGTGCCAAAAACTCTCATTTTAATTGCTTTCAATTGACCAAAAGCTGAATGGCGACAACTTGCCCCATAAACTTGCCCCACTGCAGCCAAAGTGTACGAATCTTGTGACCGACCGCCCACATTTGAATTCAATTTACATTTTGTGGCATTAACATTTTTGGGGATTTTTAATGCTCAAAGTTTCCAGCCAACCCCCATAATGTCGTGTTAAAAGCTTTTCCAATGTATCTATGTGTGTGTGTGCAACTGAGTGTGGCACAAAGCAAAGACCCAGCAGCAGCATCGTTTGGATTAAGACAGACACATGTCTCCCTTGGTCTGGCCAAGGGATGATGATATTTGAATATCTATAGCTCCTTTATCCTTAATATTTCTGCATTAAACTTTCTCTCTTTACTTCCATTTCATCTTCAATTAATATGGCAATCCCTTGAAGCAAAGCCTTTTAATGCCTATCTATCAATGCGGATTATAATCGTATTGGAAACCTGATTAACATCTCACGCCAAAACATTTCGACTGCCATTGCGTATTCTATTTTTGATTTATATAGTCCAGCGGTGGTGGTAAATCTGTTCTTGTCACTCTCGTAGCCCTTACTGCCTGCCGCCCCTCCCCCACCATCCTCCGCCCGTAATTATGCATGAATCCCAAGCAACGCTTGAATGGATGCGCACAACACACACAACACAACAAAGACTACTGCATACATACATATATGCACATAAATTTTAGCATTCTTTCCCCCACTCTGCCCCCCCCTGCCAGAGAAATGTTTAAAAGTGCTCGCACGTTTCACGGCAGCACACAAAAATGTTATTTGTAATGCAAAAAGAGGAAACCCACAAAAAACAATGGGAAAATAGTGAGCGGTGGAGAGGGGGGTTCAGTTTGTGTGTGTTTTCGGGTGTATAAACAAAAGTCACACACTCACACACACACACATTCCTAATGGAAATACAATATAACGGCAAGGACGAGATCAAGTAGAAGGCGCTGCAAAGTATGCAGCACTTTTGGGGGCTGCTGCACTTACGCGTCATCTTGAGAGAGAGAGAGAGAAGGAGGGAGAGAGCGTCCCACAAGATGGATTCTCCATGGTAGATACTCAGATATACAGATGTATGTAGATTCAATGGCCAAGAAGAGCATTCGTGGCCAAGAAGTTTTATGGCCCGTCCGGAAGATGGTGCCGTATCCCAGGCAGGCCGGCAACAAATTGCTGGCAGGCAGGCAGACAGGTCGAGAGGAGGCGAGTGGGAAATGTGACACCTTTTGGCCAGCTTCTGGCCATCTCCTGCCCCACTTGTCAATGTCATAATTTGCCATAATGGGTGGGGGGGAATGGATAGAAGAATGGATGGATAGTCCTGGCTATGGACTAGTGCAGGCTCGGGCATCAATAGATGTCGAGTAGGAGGATGTCGATGTTGATGCTGTTTTGCCCGAGGGCGTGGTCGAAAGGGTCCTTCTGCTGCTGCTGGTCTCGGTCACTCGTCCGGGGCCCATGACAACACTTCATATCAGCAGTAGGGCGGGCTGGGCAGTAAGGGGGTTCGGGTTTGGGTTGTAAGGGCCAGCTCATGTCATGTCCTTGGCTCTGTCGAGCATTGTCAACATTAACACAGCCCAGAGGCATAAAAGGCATATCCAATTGCAAAAAGACGCATGCCGATAACAAAGGCTCGGCAAACATTCAGCTAACATTAGTGCCACGCCCCCATGCACACAAAAACACACAGCTAGACAAGAGCAAGGGAAGGGGTGGTAGGTAGGTGTCCTGTGGGCCTAGTCTCTCGTTTGCTGTCTATTTTCCTTGGTCATTAAATTTGGATTTTGCGCTGTGCATATCACAAGCGCTTGACTCTGCTCTTAAATATACATTCGCACACATGCAGAGCAGGACACAGACATACACACACATGCACATGCATGGGTACATCTCTTTAGTGGCCTTTTGTGCGGCCTCCATGCTCCTCAGCTTTTGTCCCCTACGATGTGGCTTAAGCCTGCCACCATTGTGGGCGAGGCATTTTGCATACATACATATGTACACACATACATGTTAGAGGAGATCAAGAAGAAAAGGCAGGAGAGAGAGAGAGGAAGGCAGGTGGAAAATGCCCTTTCTTTCTCCCTCTCTTTCAACATCAGTTTTCCTTTACCCACTTCATGCCCCGCCGCACTGCCACTGGCCCCCCACCACTGCTCTCAGTGGCGCTCTAATGTTTTGTTTTGCGTTCGGTTTCGAGTCCTTTGTGGTTGAAGATTTTTCCATCCCCCTTCCATCCACCCCCATCCCCCCCCTCACGTACATTGCTGCATGGCAATTGCAACAGAAGCAGAACAAAAATGGTTTTAGGGCTTAATGCTGTGGATTTGATGGGCTAAACGAGACTAGAAGGCAGCGCTCCGTTTTTTTTTGGCCAGGGCTAAGCTGCAGAGAGACAAAAAAGTGGAGAGAGTCCTCCACCCCCCACTATCCATTGATGGGATTTGCGGCAAACGGATGAATAGCAGTGTGCAATGGAACTTTCAAAGCCAAAGAAATCGATGCGAAACTCGGGGATTGTTCCCATAACTGGAAACTGGAACGAAAGCCACTTAAATTGATTGGAACTATCATCGGAAGATGCTCTTGGAATCTTGGGAATCTGGGAATCTATGGAATTTATTTTTTGTTAAATTCTTGTGACCCATTAAGTGTATGGTGAAAGCCAATCAATTGCCCGTTTTGGGGGGGAGGGGGCTCTGCACTAAACCATCAAAGTCACATCAAGACATCAAATACTCATACACAGGGCCTATCATCATCCTATCATAATCATCCAACCATCCAACCAAGCACAAGGACAGGCGTGGAGCAGGGCAGAAACAGGGGCAGGAGCAGGGGCAGGGGCAGGGGCAGGAGCAGACACAGGAGCAGGGGCAGGAGCTGGAGCTGGAGCAGGAGCAGGAGCAGGGGCAAGGGCCAGGCTTAGAAGTTCAATAAATCAGTAGGAAATTTCCAGGAAGCCACTCTACGGGGACCTCGGCAATCACATGGAAAAAAAAGAAGCAACTTTCCTTCGGTATGGGGTATGGGGGGATGCTAGCTGCTGGCGGGGGGCTAGAGGGTGGCAAGGGGAGTGAAATGAGGTGGGCGTAACCCAAAAAGTTGCATCGTAATTCCCACGATAATAATCATAATAAAAATCAAGCGAGCGATAAAGCATAAAACCAAATTACATACAACTCGGGCCCCCTTTCAGGACTTCCGAGACGAACACTTGAGCTTGCCGCATGCCACATTGGATGTTGTTGCCACTACTATACCTAGTTAGTGGTATTCTTGTTCGTTCATAAAAATGAAAAAGTTTTCTCCACCAAAAAAGAAAAACTTGCACATTGTCAAAAAAAAAGAAAAACAACAAAAATAGAAGAAAAATATGTCTAGATATATATGTACAGTTGCGAAAAATAGAATAGCACCACCACCACAAGCAACTTTTAAATAGTTGCCAAACTCACATTTTTAACTTTAAGGAAACTTTAAGCACATTTTTAGAAATGGAAGACTCTTATAAACATATGAATATAAAAAAAATCGTCTTTCCTTTTAACGTTTTTAAGTTATTTAAGAAAATTCCTTGAAAGTGATCAAATTCGGCGAAAAAAATAATAGCACCACTTTTCAAAAATTGAATTAAAAACAAAATAGTGACCAAAAAGTAACGAATTCCTTAGTTAACTATTTTAAACGATTATTAATAAATCTATAATTATCATTTAACATTTAGTACAATGTCCTTTTTTGGCAATAACAGCTGCGTAGCGTCTTGGCATGGAATCAATCAAGTCCTGGCATCGTTTTAGGACCAGGACCCTTTAATTTATACCCAAAGTGATCCGATAGTGGCTGGCTTAGAAGTAGCAACCGCCTTCTTAACGTAGGACCACAGATTTTTGATAGGATCAGGTCAGGTGACTGAGCAGGCCACTCCAAAACGTTCACATAGTTTGCCATAACACATTCCTTTGCTTTCTTGCTGGTGTGTTTGGGGTCATAAACCTGTGAAAAGACCCATACGAACGGACTTTCATATTCTTCAAAGGGTAGCATTACTGTCTCCACGATATTCACCTACACGTGCTAATCCCTGATGGTTTTTATCCAAACTAGTGTACCTACTCCATAGTGGGAAAAGCAGGCCCATACCATTACACTACACCCTCCATGCTTATCGGTTTTTGTGGTGTACTAAAGTTTGTATTCTACTTTCCTTGGACCTCTAACGTATGATCAAGATCCTTTTCCACCAAACATATCCACTTTGGACTCATCTGACCATAGAATATTCGTCTATTGTTGGGATGTGCGATTTGCTTGTACACTGGCTAACCTCATGTGCTTAGTAATATGTCTCGCGTTTGAAAGTGGTATCTTTCTTGGGCTGCAGACTTTTATAGTATGTTGGCTAAGATATGTACTAACTTTTTGATCCATCGCATTTATTTGAAGCTCTTCTTTAAGCTCGGTAGCTGACTTAAAGGGAACCTTCTTTCCTTGACGAATCCGTCTTTTGCCATGTAGAGGGGTCAAAGGTCGTTTTCGTCCGCGTGTTTCAGCCTTTTCTTCATAGTTTAAGACGTTTTTAATCATTTTATTGGAATATCATACCAATTGACCAACTTTTCTGTAAGTTTTTCCGTTTAATATCAGTTTTTTGGTCAGATCTCTCATCTCCGCAGTGCAGTGCTTTCCACGTCCCATTGTAATGATTATTATTAACTTTTATGACAGAAACAATGAAATCTTAGTCAAAACTAATGAATACGTGCCTTTTACAAAGACAATTTTGAGAAATGCTGGAATAGAAGCTTCACTAAGAAAATGGCTAGTGGTGCTATTTTTTTTTTCGCCTAATTTGATCACTTTCAAGGAATTTTCTTAAATAACTTAAAAACGTTCAAAAGGAAGAAGATTTTTTTTATATTCATATGTTTATAATAGTCTTCCATTTCTAAAAATGTGCTTAAAGTTTCCTTAAAGTTAAAAATGTGAGTTTGGCAACTATTTAAAAATTGCTTGTGGTGGTGGTGCTATTATTTTTTTCGCAGCTGTATGTATGTATATATATATAAATATTTCTGTTCTTCTGGTCAGACATTTTATGGAGCACGTAACGGGCATATTTTTCCGGTTATTTTTCTCGCTTTTGAGAAACTTTTCCCATAATACGCGACAATGATTGGGGGCGGCTTATGCAATATCGGCTTGGGTTGGGTTCGGTTGGGTTGGGGCACGTATTTTGGGGCCAAAAAGATAATGCCGAGGGCCCCCCTCCCCCTCTGTAGATTCAAGGGCGCGGCGCCAGTGGCGTGAATGATTTATGCGCCGAGTGGAAGGAAAAGCTAAATTCATTAAGTTGTCAAATGCAAGTCAACACAATACAAGATTTTGACATGGACATGACAGAGAAAAGAAAATGCGGAAAAGCAAACAGGCAACAAGAGAGAGAGAGAGAGAGAAAGAGAGGGTGGGACAATGAGACATCTGCTGAGAGCAATTGGCGCATGAAAAGTCATTGAAAACCGTATAAAATCAGGTCTAAAATTGGATCAACAGAACACCCCTACTCCCGCCCCCTCTGAGGTCTGTCTCTGACAGAAAGGAAAGAACTTCCATCCATTCAATGCACTACGAATCGGTTTATTGTATCTACTAGATTATCCAGCGCTTGCAATCCTTTCGACGGATACACATGCCCGTGATGTCACGCTTCCGCACCATTCCGGGGAGGCAGGTGCAGCCTCTCTTGCAGGGGACGTACTTGCATTTGCGTAGAGTCAGTCGATCCACGCACACCTTCGGGCAGGAGCGGGCACAGTCGACCATCACGTCATTGGAGACGCACTCTAGGAGGAGACGGACAAATGGGGAGAGGTCAAAGTCAAGTCGCATTGGATCTTACCAAATAATTTGTTGGCGCATGCGGATGCTACGATTGTTACAAAGATGCCCAAGGGCACCAAAGGGAATTTCATCTCGAACTAAACGAACAAAACAGCCGCTAAATACAGCTTCCCAAATCGATTCGTGAGGCGTGGAAATCGTTTCGTCGCAACTTATGCAATCTGCAACTGTAAAACTCATTTGGCAGCTCGATAAAGCCACACCCACAGGCACCGCAAAGCCTCTTAACCGAAAAGCTTCGGCCATATCAAGTGGGAAAATGTGCAACTGACAAAATTCAATGGCGCCACAGGGCGCCTCATGCGGGGGGGCGTATATTATAATTTCACTAATTGATGGAATGGTTTCGTTAGCCAGCAGGCAATGGCAATGGCAGGGATTGGGTCAGAGGTCAGAACGAGGATGCATGAAATGAAAATCTGATACTAATAACCGGTTTAACGGTGCGTATGCGCAATCTGCGGTCTGCCATGTTGATTTTACACATTTCGCACAATACGTTTTTCGTGCAGTGTAATTAACTGCCTGCCGCTGCCGCTGCTGCTGCCGGCGCCTACAGAACGCATAATTAAAATTCGGATTTGTATGTAGTAAATGTGGCATATGCAACAGCGGCAGGGGCAGGGGCAGGGGGAGTGGCATGCGGTAGGGGCAGTAAATGTAAGGTGCATTCATTGTGTGTGTCGCCGGCTCATATGTCAGCCATGGCTATGGGATGTGGAAATGGATATGCTGCTGCAGCAGGAGGGACAATGGACAATAGAGACACCGCCTGCTGGCCCTGCCTGCTTGCCTGCCTGGCCATGGCCAACGATTATCACGACGATGATGATGATGATGGGCCATCACTGGCATCACTATTTGCGGTTTTAATTATGTCCAGCCCGCATTCGTAGAACAATGCGAGTGGATTTGGGTGGGAGGGAAGGGGTGTGCATGCAACTGATTGGAATAAATGATGCGAATGATTCCATTCTCCCTCCCTGCCACTGAGAAGAGAACATTTGCTTGGAATTTGAAGAAGCATAACAAATGTGATGCTGAAACGTGAAGGAAATATGGAAAACGAATGCTTATCGGAGCACAGAAGTACAGTCCCACCTCTCACCACGTGCCTGTTGTTCGCCTGGGAATCGTTGCCACAGGCGCCACACAACAAAGCCCCGTTGGGGGAGGGGTTGAGGGGAACAAACAGTTCCAGTCAATCAACTTGGATGGGCTTAAACTGTCACTGTTAACCAACTAAAGAACAGCCCACCCACACGGGCAGGGAGCAGGGCAGACGGGCAGAGCAATGGGAAAAGTTTATGCTTATGGGCTAAGCCAGGCGCCTGAAAAATTAATGCCTGCTAATAATTCAAGGGCCCGCAGGAGGCCCGACATAAAGTCCGTGTGTGCTCATGTTAAATAATCTAACGCACAATTAATTGAAGGTGCCATAAATATAGCGCATACGCAACGTAAATCAGCCAAGGAGATGCCAGACAGGAGAGTCGAGTCGGTGGACAGCAAACCCTTCTTCCTTCCACAACAAAGACTGATTATGCACGCAATTAATCTTGAAAACCTTTATTGCCACATGCCCCACGCACACAGGATAGAGGACACAGGACAACCCGGTACATGGGGGGACACACGTAAATCTGTTTATGGAGCCTGTCTGAGTCCTGGCTGCCTCTCTGGGGCCGCATTGTGCTGATAATTTAAGTTCCTTTGACCAGAATTAACTAAATGGAGATCTTTGTCTTCATTACGTTTGATTGTCTCCCCTGACTGTCAGGCCACGGCAATCCCTTCCTCTGGCGGAGACGGAAACACGCCATTCTCCAATCACATTAGACCCAAATGAAGCTCTCTTTCTCTCTCTCTCTCGCAACCACGAACGAGGGCGAACGTCAGTCAGCTGACCGCAGCATTAAAGCAACATTTGTTTCGGCTTCTCTTTCGGCTTTGAGGGGAGTGGAAACCAGGAAACCATCGACCGACCGACCGACCGCAAGAGCAAGGGAAACTCTGCCGTCAGCTTCTCGTGAAAATTTCAAACAATGCAACACAAATTGTCGGCAACCGCAGCAGCAAGCGCGGTTCGCTCTCTGCGGCAGCGCCACAGACAAAAACAGAACCAGAACCAGGACCAATGCCAGGACCACGACCAGATGCAGTGCCAGTAACAGTCTCGGTCTCCGTCTCTGTCTTGGTCTGAGATGAAGACGGAGCTGGCTAACAGCAGTTGGCCAATGCATTATGTTGGCCTGTTTAACTTCAACTAAAAGAAGAAACTTGGCTTCAGTTTCACTTTAAAGTTTCACGTAAAAGCCAAGACGGACGGGAACGGGGGGTCCCTCTTCAAGCTGAATAGAAAATTACTCAATGAATTCCAGGAATATCTATTATTGGAGAAATTCATTGGAATTGTGTACAGAAATTCCTGCCCCTGCAATTTCTGCAATCCCAGCAGTTTTTCCCTTTACTTTCTGCAACTCTTTCCCCGCCCCCGCACCGTGCTTTATTCCGTTGCCATGTTCCGTAATCAGTTTTCAACGTGACTGTAAGACCCCCACGGATAGACAGGACACCCGTCCTGCCAGCCATACGCCCAGCCACCCACTGGCAGTCATTTTTAAATGCTTCAGCATGGCATAAAATTTGCATGAATTTCTTGCATAGTTTATTTAGCGTTCGCCATTGTTGTTGTCCATTTTCCGGCGGCCCACGGCTGCTGCCGAGGCCAGGAAAACACGGCTGGAGCAGCCAGGAGGAGGAGCAGCCTCATACGGGACGCTAGCCTTGGCTCTGGCCATATTATGGCTCAATTTCTGCGTGTGGCCACACAGCACAGAGCCCACAGCGGCCAGCCACAGTCACAACAGCGAAAAACAAGAGGCTGATGGCGTTGGCGATGCCGCTGATGGTGAATGCAGAATTTATATTCATATATGCGGTGTGGAAATGAATCGTGGCCCTGGCAGCTCTCACCGCAGGATTCAGTGCCACTGATGGCACACGGTCTGATGGGGGCGGGGTGAAGATGGAATGGCATCTACCTACTGGTAGGCGGTGGAGAGTCTGTGAGGCATGTGAACCAATTCAATCGCCGCCCTTTAATTTCTTCAGATTTATTCCTAGACACAGAAATTTGCATGCTTTTTACGCACATTAGCATAGGCAAACAGAGAGGACCACAAGAGGCAGCAGGAGAACCCTGTGGGTGGATGCTAGAGCTGACTGGAGGGGTGGAGAAATGGGGTTGCATCTGCAGCAATCCAATATGTCAAATTTGAAGCGCGCTTCAGAGCTGTCTCTTTGCTTGCTCTTCGTTTTTTGTGGATAATATTTTTTCTATCAAATGTCAAGTGTCAAGGCAATTCCATGGCAACTACTCAGTGCCTGGCAGCCACCCCTCTCCAGCCCTCTCATTGGCGTCAGTTTGACAGGCACATTCGTCAGCGCTGTTCGCCTGTCCAACCCGTTCCGATTGACATGTTTGCTTATCTAACGGGCGGCGTTCCACACCCACAACCATTCTGACCATGTCTTCCTGCCCGACATGTTTCAATAACTATCTATCTATCTATCCATATTGGCTTATGCAGTTAATACCAGTCAGTAGATTGCCCTTGAAGTGCATTTAGGCAGGACAATCATCAGAGGGATGCATGGATGGAGGGCGGGGGATAACATCCTCGAGCGTAATGACATGGTAATGGCATAAAACGTAATTAATACGCAAAAGGATAATTGGACGTGTTGTAATTGAAATCTCTGTTTACCGCATCCAGATTTAAAAATTTCCATTGCAGAGAGCGAAAATTCCCTATGAAATCGTATAAATATCGATATTCCGAAGCAAGGATGAGCTGTGCCAGTCTGATATAACTGCTCTGCTCTGCCTCTGTCTGCTGAAAGCTCTCGACGAGTCCTTTTTCTCGTTAACCCACTTTATATGCAACTCGAATCAGAGGGCTTTCCGCTGACATTCCCATCGGGAGGTTCCTCCGTTTACGTTTCACCCACATGTTTCATTAGCTCCGCCGTCTTTCTCAGTAATTTGTGGCCTTTCAGCAATTAAAGCCGCATTGTAATTCCTTATGGAGCGAAAGTCCCTCCCCCCACCCCCCACCCCCCACCATCACCATCCTCATCCACGGCCCGCAGTTGGTTTCGCGTGGGAGCGGGTGTGGCTTGAAAATTGTTGCATACTTTCGTGCGGCGGCGGCTTCAGCGCGGAGCCAGCAGAGGCAGCTGCCACTTTAACAGCCACGCCCCGTCCATCTTCTTGCCAGCCTTCTAGAAGCAGCCTCAAAGCCGCCACAGACACACGACCCACTCAATTAACGCAAGTCATCAGAGGGTTGCAGGGGGCGGTGTGCGTGTGTGTGCGTGTGTGTGTGTAGGTGTAACTGTGTGCGCACTTATACTTGTATTTGTCTTAACAACTCTTGCATACAATCTAAATGGCTCTGGTCCTGGATCCCGGCTTTCTTACTCCTGTTTTTCCCCCTTTTTTCTCCATGTGTGTGTGTTTGTGTGTGTGTCTGTGTGTGCTTTTTTTTGCGTTGGCTCTCGCATAATTACTTTGACTCGACTTTTACGACCTTTCTATGAATTACTCAAGAAGTGTTGGGAGCACGTCGCCAGCCAGGATGCCAGGATGCTGGCTGTACCTTCCATTCCATACCATTCCAGGACAACCCATTCCATCACATCCTACATCTCGTACAGGAAAGAGATCTCCCCTCTCCCTCTCTCTCTCTGTTTCACTGGGAGTGGAGTTTATCCTTTTTTACTGCCAGGATTGCCATCCTTTCGTTTCGTTTCGCCTTCGTGCCTGCCCGTCGTTCGTCTTATTTATTTCCTTTGCTCGTGTTTGCCTGCTAATTTCTTTGCTCTCTTTGCGTAATGGCAGTTGGGGGAGGGGCTGAGTTACTGGCGCGGAGTTACTGCCGCCCACAGGCAGACAGAAAAAGGGTTGTCGAGTCTGTTGACTTTTCTTTTAAAGCAACTCTGAATAATTAACGTTTTCTTTTTTTTCTTAAGTTCTGGACTGAAGGTTTTCCTTCCATTAGAGTGTCTCCATTTTGCTTCTTATCTTATGATTAGTATTGTTTTTTCTTTGAGCGTTACTGGCGGAAAACAATTTCGGATATTTTTCAATTTTCTTCAAGTTTTTTCCATTTCCCTCCCAGCGCTGTAATGGCGCCATCATCTTTTCTTATCACTTTTTAATTTCCTCTGCAATCCTTTGCAACCCTGTCAGGGATACAACGGCACCCCCCCCTTTACCTTTCAGCTAATGCAACATTCAGTGGCATATACACAAAGAGAGAGAGAGAAAGAGTGAGATAGAGTGAGAGGCGGATGGAGATGGAGAATTGGCTGAGCATTATCTCCCTTTGGCTTTTTAGCCAAACGACCAAGGACGACGCAACACCTACGCGATTGCTCAGTCCTGGCTGCCCCAGCACTTGCCACCCTTAGCCACCCCCACACCCACACCCACCTCTGCCTTCTTCTGTCCGCCCTCTTGTCCGTCGCATTGTTAACCAGAATTTATGCGTTCAGCTGCTGCTGCTGCTGCTGGCTCCTTCTAGCTAACGATACTTGTTTTTTTCTTCTGCCTTTCTCCCTTGTTCACTTCCTGTCCTGGGCTTTGCCTTGTCTTCCGCCCCCCCCGTCCTCTTCGTTGGGCTAACTGTTGTTGCCATTACGTTTATAATTGTCTTGTGCAACTTCTGGCAGCTCCCGCTGCCGATGTGGCTCCATCTCCACCTGAACTCACCCCACAAAGCACGCAGCACGCACCACCACCTGCCAGCAGCAGCAGAAGGAGCAGCAGCACCACCTGGCGCCACCCAAGTCGTTAGGTGGCCAATGACTTGAGCCTCTCGCTCTCGCTCTGTCTCTGTCTCTCTTACTCTTCTTTTGCTCTTTTTCTTTCTCTTTTGACCCGTTCTCTGCTTACCTTTCGCTCTGTCACGTTAACGGGTTTGCTCGATGCCTAGCCTCGGCCCGTTCGGCCCTTTCTGGCTCATTGGCTAACTGTTGATTTCGTTGTCATGTTGCGCCTTCTGTGCCCCTCCCCCCGCACTTTCCGACTCACATTTTGTGCCTCTCCATGAGGGCATTTTCATTCTCTGTGGATTTCATTCTATCTGTGACGTTTTCCCTGAGCTCTGGCTTGTTTACATTTTCATGCTCGAATCGTCTCTTGTGCTTTCGCCCATTTCATTGTCTTTAGTTCTGGCCCTCGTCCTGGCCATCAGCCTGCTGCTCCTGCCAACTTCAAACAAACACATTAAGCGGGCTCTGACTCTGGACTTCTGTGTGTGTGTGTGTGTGTGTGCCACTGACAGGAGGCTGGCCCCTGGTTGCCTCTCCTCCGGCCCTCACCCACGGAGAGTCTTTCCTTTCTCCAACTTCCGCTTCCTCTTCCTGCTTTCATCGCTACCTTTGTGAGACATAAATTTGCTTTAAAATCTCATGGCTGCCCCTTGTGTCCCCTGGAGCAGCAGCAGCACCAGCAGCACTCTCTCCTCCCCCTCTGTCCCCCTCTTTCATGTCGCTTTTTGTTTTGCGCTTATTTTCAATTTGAACATTTTAATGTTTGTGGTCATAAAATTCTTTTTATTGGTTGTAAAACTGAAACTGAAGAGCTGCAATGGCAACAGCAGAGGACGGCGAGTGGATGAAGCGGTGGTGGGTGGCTGGTGGGTGGCTGGTGTGGGTGGAGCACAATGGGTGCTTGCTTGCTGGCCCTGCCAATAGCCACTTAAGAGCCGCGTTAAGGTGCGATAAGAGGCGCTGGCCACTCTTAGAATATTTGTCAAGTGAAATGAGCTCCAAATTGCCTACCAGAATCTGTATATCAATGTCTGCGACTTGGCGAGATAATTCTTTGTGTAATTGAATCGGAAAAGTGGATAAGAATCTGCCATTGAAGATGGTCTCTCCTCTCTGTTCAGATTCGCACATTTGGCCGGCCATTAGCATTCCATTTAATTGGGGCATCCATCGGCTTCTCGATTTCACAGTTTGACGCCCTTTCACGCCCACAAAATCAAGCACTTTCCGGCAGGCCCCAGAGTTTCCCCGGGGTTTCCTTTCGGTGCGCCTCAATTAAATGTTAATGGCAATATTTTATGGCCAACACTCGACTGCCCCTGCCCCCTCCCATCTACGTCTGCGTTTCCATCTCTGTATCTCTGCATCATTGAGAGACTCATTTACATTTTGCAACGCAGAGGCAGAGGCAAAAGCAGCAGCTGCCGCCGCCAACGGAAGTGTCTCAACAGCTCTGTGTCTCTGTCTCGGCTATTTTCCTTTCCTTTTCTCCGCCAACAACAACAATGTGGTTGCATGCATCGCACGGTCACTTTCACACACAAATTTTCCGAATTTTCTCTTTGCATTTTCATACCCTTGCAAAGGGGAGACACACGAGGAACCCATAAACGTAGAATCATAGAAAAAGCTCATATCTAGCAGTTGACCGAATCTGTTTTAAGGAACGAATGTGATTGTTACACACAGACTCTCACTCTCCCTCGTGCAGTGGACGCCCTCTGGTAGGGTAAGGTACAAATTTTCCGGCTCGTTTTCACTCTATAATTGCCAGCTTTTTCTTGGATCGCTTTCGACCCGAAGCGGGGCTTACCGCCATGTTTCTATTACCATTTTTTGGCCTCCTTCCATGCCTCTGCGATTTTTCAATTTTGATAATTTGTATTATGCTAATTTTCCCATTCCGCCCACCCAGCCCCCCGCCCCGTCCCGTTCTGTGTACACGTCGGGGGAAAATGAGAATGAAATGGAAATCGAAATGATAGGGAAATATTTGTGCACATTATTTTCCTTTTTTTTTTATGATGATTTGTTTGCTGCCACGTGGAGTGGCGGGGCGATCGCTGGCAGCATAAATTTAATGCTATATTTACAGACCTATTAAAAATGTAGCGCTCTCCGCTCGATGATTTATGGATGCTGCGAATGTGTTAATTTCGTTTGCGCTTACACAGTGATCGGCCAGGCCAATCAATGGCTGCAAATATTTGCGTTCGAATAAATTAATTCGATGCCAGCCAACGACAAGAAACTAGCCAACTGCTGGCTTAAGCTTCAGCGAGGATTTCAATCTCTTTCGCTGGGCTTCACTTTCGGCTCTAGCAAATCCGCACACAAAGTCGTTTGCCCTCAAAGGAAAAAGGGGAAAAGAAACGAGGAGAAAGGAAAGGAAAGGAGAACAACAACAAAGACGAGGATAAAAACCCGTCTTTCCAGTTGTTGAAATTTACTTTTGCACTCAAGGGCCGCGCGCGCGCGACAACAACTAACGGCACATGCAGAATGCAGTTACTCACTGGCGCGCTCTTCCCTTTCCCTTCTCTGCCTCTGCCTCTGCCCTTTCTCTGTGCTGTGAGCGACCTTCCCCCCTGGCAGCTGCAGCCCCCGAAAGTGTTGAAACGGGTTTGAACGGGCTTTGCTCGGATTGGGGTTCCGATTCGGAATCGGATTCGCATTCGGGTTCGGGTTGTGTTTGGGCTTATGCTTTCGGTGTTGCCCCGAAGAAATGGGTCAATAAGAAATTCAAATGCTGCAAAAAACTTGTTGAGTATTTTTTTGCTCTTTCTTTCTTTCCTTGTTTTTTATTCATTTCTGCCAAGAACCAGACCAAAACAGGGAACTGCTGCTGGTGGGGGAATGAACTCACACGGGTTCTCGGGTTAGTTTCCTTCTCAATTTTGTGGCTCGGTTCAATGACTTCTACCACGACAATCAATCGAAATGCAGGGCAGAGCAGAGCAGAGGAGAACATTGAACATTGCAACTGAAGCGATGGCCAAGAGAGACTCTCTGGCCATGCTACCAAGGCTGTGAAGCCACAAATATGGCCCTTTGCTCTGCTTTCTGATTAATGATATCATTGTGTCCTGGTATCCTGGCATCCTGGCTGGAAAGCCTTTGCTGATGCCTAGCAGCCATATATGTTCATAATTAGATGAGGTCTCTGCAGGACTTAATCAAGTTTCAGACTATTTGCTGGCCTAATGGACTTATTCCATTCCTGGAATCCATTGGAGAGCATTTGTCAGTCCATAAATGTGTGTGTGTATCTCTGTGGTGGGCTTGTGTGTTTGTGTGTGTGCAAAATCAAATCACTAAACAATGGCTGACCACAAAATTGTTGATAACGCCACTGAGTACACAACGCTATTAATATTTAATGCGATTTGCCGGACTCCTGGCCATAGCCTGCCCCGGCCCATTGTTCCCTTTATGGGGGCCTGGTACCTGGTCCGTTGATGGACCTGGCCGAAAGCCGCTTAAAATATTTCCCTGCCACACGGAGTGATGCAGCGGAGATGTTTTCCCTGTGCTTTCTTTCCTGCCTCGCCAGCTGCTGCTGCTGCTGGTGGCATTTCACTGATTTAATATTTAGCACGCCTGGACACTCCCCACCCGCTGGGCACACCGCCCACCGCCCGCCAGCCCCTCTGGCATAACGTCTTAGTAAAATTTTAATGCGCTTTTGATGATGGCCATAAAATGGCAAAACAAAATGCATGGCGTTGGAGAGAGAGGGGGAGGGGGATATAGCGAAGGGAGGGGCGAGGTGGCATGCAATACGAATCTCTGCTCTAGATAAAATATTAATTTGTTTTTTTCCCACCTCCCCCTCCATTCCCCAGTCCCCAATCCCCTTCCCGTGCTGCTTGCTTGTCCTTTTTTCGCAACATTCTTTTGGGGGAGGCTGTCTGGGGGGGGGGGTGTGGAGGGGGTGGTGGTGCGATGGAGACGCGACTTGTCCCGCGGCACAGTCCGAACACAAGTTATAGTGTCTCATAAAATGCCACGTACTCACACGATACGAAACGCTGGCGAAAGCATGGCTCTTATATTTTAAATAACTGTTTCATGCTGCACCACACCCACCACACACCACACACCATTCGCGCGAAAACCCACTGCCCCCTCCCCACCCCTCTGCTATTTTATTAATACTTTCATTTTGGATGCGGTTTATTTGTTTCTCCTCTCTATCGCTCTGCTTCCCTCTCTCCTATCTCTCTCTTTTATTTCTCGCCTTCTTGTGGATTAGTTTTTTAATTTCAACAGCTCGTGAAATGTTGAACTTTTTGATATGCTGCAGGCCAGCCCCTCCCCTGTGCTCCCCCCCTCCCCCTTTCAGGATTTAAGAGCTCTTTTTATGGCGGAATTCTGTTGGCCAGAACATCATTTTGGGTCATCTATGTGTACATGTTGACTAAAGCCCTCCATCAGTCCAAGGAATTCCAGAGACTCGACTGTACTTTATTCAAGGATTCTCTGGAGAGGCTGGCACTTCCCTAAGGGCTTGTCTAATCATCTCCATTTCGCACACAATCATTCAGGGATCCCACTCTTCTCTGACTCTCTCTGACCAGACTCTGCCAATCCCCAATACCATTCGCCTAATGGGCTCGAATTACCAGCCAACAATGACCGAACAGAGTCGAGTATCGTATCCCTTTTGGTTGGTTGGGTTCGAGGAGGAGGTCCGAGTAAAGTCCTGTGCCAGCGGAGGGCACGCGCCTCATTTATTCAATAAGCTGCTCTCATAAACAAGGGTAATTTTTCTAGGTGCCACCCGGCACACCCACGTCCCCCGCTTGGTGACGCTCTTGGCTTGCTCGATGATTGCGCTATTTACAATAATTGCAGACATTTCCTGCTCCATCGTCCCCCTATCTCTATCTCTGTCGCCATCTCACTATCTTTTCTCCTTTTCTAACTTTTTGCCCCTCTCTCTCCATCTGCTGGCATGCCTTGTCCTGTCCTTGTCCTGCTTTAGGACCTTGTGCAAATCGCATTAAATGCAGCTTCAGAAACGAATTGTAAAATGTCGTTGCAGATGAAAATGAGCGAGAAAATGTTTTTTTTTTTACTTCCCTGACCTCCCTCCTCTCCCTCTCTCTCTCTTCCACTTGCTTCTGCAACTTGCACTCCAGTTTCCGCTGTGTAGTTGCCACTCCTCTGGCCAGCACATTTCCATGGAGTAGAATGGCGCACCATCCAACTATAAAGCGCAGTGTGCACACAAAAACTAATTAGAAAACTTTTGCGGTTGATAGAGGCAGAGCTAGTGGCAGAGGCAGAGGCAGAGGCAGTGGCAGAGTCGTCGGGAAGTGTTAAGTGTGTGCAGAGTGGGGAGAAAAAAGAAAGCAGCTGCATTAATAATTAAGTAATAGTACACACACAGACATCCACAATTATAGAGCAGAGAGTGTGACGGGCGGGCGGGAGGGCGATGGGGCGGAAAAGTGAGAAAATGATATAAGAGCTGGGGAAACGGCAAACGAGAGAGAACCTTGCCTTGCCCTGCCTTGCCGTAAACTGTGTCAGTGCCAGTGAAGGCTCCAACACTCCAACACTTACGCAGAGAATACGACGATTCCAACAGAGCCAATTCCACTCCAACACAGAAAAGATACCAGAGAATCGAATTTGGATTTTAATGAAATATATTTCATATTTAAAGTCAAATTTATTTCTTTGGATTCAATATATTTAAGATATTTAAATATTGTTTATTACTATTATTAAGTCGCGAAGGACATGTATATTAAGAATAATTCGGGTTGGATGTCACGGCTTGATCTCGGCTGATTTCTGCTGATTTGGACTGCTGCTGCTGAACTATGTCTGTCTCCTTCCTTCTACTCTTGTTTGTCTGCTGCTCTTCTCGTTCTGCTGTAGTTACTGATGTTACTGCTATTGATCTGCTTTTAACTGCTGTTACTCTGCTGCTACTGTTGTCACTGCTGTTATTGCTTATCTGCTGATACTCTGCTGCTACTGTTGTTACTCTTGTTGCTGTTACTCTGCTGCTACTGTTGTTGCTGCTGTTACTCTGCTCCTACTGTTGTTACTGCTGTTAACCGGCGCTCCTTCAGTGGCCGGCATTCCCACTTCCTTTTACATATATTTTCTAAAAATTGTATCTATTACAAAGTGTTATCCACCTGCTTTTTCTATGTGCTCCTTGATGAACCGTTTGATCTAGCTTAGAGCATAAATTCTCTCCCATTCCCCTGTCCAATAATTTTTTGGGGAAATGCGAAATTTGCATAGGCTAAAAGTCCAATCGGGGGCTGTGAGTGGTTTTTCTGGAGCCTAATGAAGTTGCTACCCCCCGAAAGTTGCTTCTGTAATGCAAATCAATGTGAAAAGTTTTTGGCACGCTTCAAAATTTCATGAGCCATCGGACTTATCGATGAATTTCATGAATAACAAAACACTGCCAGAGACAAAAGCCGCCTGGGCTCTGCCTTACAGCGAGATTGTTGAGTGGGTGGGGGGCTTGGAACAAATTGAACATTTAACCCATTACAACATGACAAGCATCCGCCCCCGCCAAAAGAGGAACCCCAAAAGTCTTCCATCATCGAATTTCTCGACTATTTTTGCCTGTGAAATAAATAAACGGCAAAACGGAGCTTAGAGATAGCGAAAGCGGATGAGGGTGGAGGAGGATGGACAGGCGGGAGGGTGGAGAGCGTGGTGGAGGCAAATTTTTGGCAGCTTAAATTTTCCATAAATTTCCATGCCAACGGCCAATGCTCATTATAATTTGCCATCAATTCTCAGAAGCAGGAACCAGCCAGACCTTCTCCCACTTCCAATGCCACTCCCCCTCCCACTCCCCCTCCCCCTTCGACTTTATCTCTCTAAGAAGAGGTATTCTTTATTTTTGGCCGCCCCATTCTTGTGGGGGCCTAGACCTGACACGCCTTGGCTTTCGCCTCTGTACACTCGAAACTCATTAACGTAATTTTCGAAAATTTATGAATGTTAATTGGGAAATTTCTTTGGCATAGTGGAGCGCAGCAAAGTACTTATTAAATTATGCTAATGAGTTCTTGAGCCTCACACAGACAGCCGCACAGATGTCCTTTCTTTGGATTTTGGATTGGGGATTGTGTTGAGGAATTCCAATTATTTCTGACAAAAAACACAAATGAAATTGAGAGCGTAAACGCTGTCGTCAGAAGAACAAAGCCCAAGAAGGCAGCGAAATTACTTGGCAATGGGAAGCAATTCGTTTCAATTTGGTCACCCTCGGGGGCACTTCGGGGTCACCAATCACTGTTTACTTTTTAATAAACTTAAACTAACTTGAATCTTTGAATTCTCTTGCAGGATGTCTTGCACAAAATCTGTCATCCGCATGGCCAAGTGCTGCGCATTGTCATCTTCAAGAAGAACGGCGTCCAGGCCATGGTGGAGTTCGACAATCTCGATGCGGCCACAAGGGCGCGCGAGAATCTGAACGGAGCCGACATCTATGCCGGCTGTTGCACTTTGAAAATTGATTACGCCAAGGTAAGTGCTAATCCGATATCGATACACATGCACATGCATATAGCGATACCGATACATACTCTCTGTTTGTCTTGTCCTTTATTCTGTTCGTGTCTTGCAGCCAGAGAAATTGAATGTGTATAAGAACGAGCCCGACACCAGCTGGGACTATACGCTGAGCACAGGTGAGATTCTACCAAGTGCGTTCACATTTTTTACTACTATTTTCCCTCTCCCCTTGAAAGAATTAGCCTCTAAGTGATGCACCTATACATCCACACACACACAGCACACACACACACTCTGTCATAGACACTTGCATTGCCCACACTTACACACAGACACACACTAAAGTACACACACTCTCTCGCACGCACACGAACACGAAGAGAGAGAAGATGATTGCTTTTTGTGTCACTCGAGTCCGAGTCCAAAATAGATTGTAGAAATATTCTCCCCAGAGTTTCCGGCCTGCTGCTAGAACTTTATATTTTTTTGCTCAAATTTTAATTGGCCAAAACCCCCAGATTTCTTGCTCCTTACACGTGGCTGTAAGCATTTGCTGTAATCCTTTCATTAACAATAATCGCCGCTTCTAAGCTCTAACCGTAGCCCCAGGCGTATACTTAATGTCTTAACGCACACTCAGACACAATGAGGAGACCTCATCCTCATCATCATCATCTGCCATCTGGCATCTGGCATTTGAGATACACAACAACACACACCATCACAGCCGCCTACGTCCAAGCAATAGTGGCACCACCTGTTTGCCACTCTCTGTGTGGCCTCCCCCCACACAGTCACAGCCACAGCCACTGCCACAGCCACTCCCACTGTCACTGCTAGTGCCACTCCACCACTCCTCCTCCTCCTGCGCACATTTCACATATTCTCTGCGCTTATGACAGGCGACAAAGTTGCGCATTAAATGCCATTTTTAATTTGTATATTTCACTTTGAATAAAAATGAAATTAAATGCTTTTGCCCCGGTTTTCCGCTCTCTCTTGTTCGTTCTCTCGACTCTCGAGACTCTCGTCTGGGGCAGACAGCGAGGCGACACTGTCAGCGTTGTCATCCTTGTCTGCTGCTGCTGCCTGCTGCCGTTGTTGTTGTTTGGCAATTTGTAGCTGGAAGAGGTCGACAGACGGGCAACATCAAAAGGCCGACAAACAGAGCCACCAGCGGATTCTGTCCCGTCCAGGCCAACGCACTGTTAATGCTGTTGCTGCTCTTGTTGCTGCTGTCAACGTTGCCGCAACCACTGCCACAGCAACGTGGCAGGAACTGTTACCCGGCTGAAAGTGCGGGATGACCAAAGCCACAATAACTCAGACAGCCACAGCTACGTTCCTTTCAATGGACGACAGACGGACAGACACAAAGTTTGGCTACTGTTGCTCCTCCTCCTCCGCCTGCTCCGATGCAGTTGTCTGCCTCGTTGGATTGCCGTTTACATTTGGTGTTGTCTGCTGGCAGCCGAAGTTTGTTTGCACGCTTGCATTTGCATGCCACATCCACCTCTCTGCTCGGAAGGATCCCTATCCCAGTCTCTGCCACAAACGGATGAGCCATTTGCCAGCCAGCCAGCCAGCCTCCCTCCCAGCCAGCCTCCCATCAATGAATGACACAGAACTGAATGAACTTGGATCCTGTCTGCCCGTCTGTCTGTCTGACTCTCTGGGCGGATGGAAATGGAGAAGGCGTGGGCTGAGACGTGTTGCTAGTAGCTACAACATCATTGCCATGTGGCCGTGGGTGTGGCGTGGCATGTAAATTAGAACTGGAACGAACCGAGCGAACAGAACGGGCAGGAGATACTTTCTTTGCTTTGTGGCTGATGATGGAAGGACTGGCGACTGGAGGGCATCTCTTTTTGCTTCAAACGAATCCATGGCAGGTGGAAACTGTGTAATTTTCCCATGCCAGTCGTGCGCTTGGCTAATTGAAAGGATATGAGGGCTGGAGCAGTTCCTTTTCCACCAATCGATCGGCAATGGAAATGGCAACAGCAACGGCCATGCCTGTATTTTCATAACCCACTGAGGGAGGATATATTTCTCCTCTCGAAAATCAATAGACTTCATTAAAAGTCATCGTAGTCATATGACAATCCCCCACCCGTCCTGCATTATTGTCTTAATAACAATAACAAGCGGACAAAGCGAATAACGAACAGCGGCCAGGGGACAGAAGGGAGAGAGAAGGAAAACAAGAAGTGAAGTGAAGTGAAGTGAGGGAAAGTTAAATATAAAGTGGAAAATGCAAACCTAATATTTGCATAAGATTTTCACTCGTCCTCTCTCTGTCTCTCTCTCTCTTGCTATCTCTCTCTGCGCTCGTCTTGCTATCCTTTTCTGTGGCTGGCGTTTTCCTTACCTTTTTCCTGGCAATCGATACAAAATGCCAGCACGTGAAGGCGCACCGACTGGCAGTGGCAGTGTCCTCCTCCACAGTGTGCCACCGCCTTGAGTAAACAAGGTTCCGCCCTCTGCCTCTCCCTCTGCCTCTCCCTTTCCCTTTTGCGTTCTGTTCCGCTTGGCCAAAAAAGCATTCGAAATGACTGGCACTGGCCGAGACCGTCCAAAGTAGCAAAGAAGTTTTTAACAAGTTGACTTGAGTGCTTAAACACCCAGCCACCCACCCAACCACCCACCCAAGCACCCATTCACTTCACGTGGCAAGGAAGGAAGCAAGGAATGAACCTCTGTAGTGGCTTGCAGCTCCTGCTGCAGCTCAAAACTTCATCAAGTACATAGCGAAAATTTGTATTTGCATTTGCATTTGACAACCGCCGCGTGGCTGCCGCAGTTGCCACCGATGCGGTCCTCCTCCATCGTCCTCCTGCTGCATATTTCAGGGATATTTCCAGTGGGGTATCCTATCTATCCTGCACTCTGTCTCTGTCTCTCTGGCTCCCTGTCTCTGTCTATTTGCGTTTTGTTAATTTTCTACTCATTTTGCTGTCATCCTCTCGGGCTGCGTCTTGCGGCTGTGGTTGCGGTTATCCTTGCCCCGGCTGCAGATGGATTCATGCTCATCAGGAGTCGCATTTTCCTTCGTGTAGTCACGCGATGTTCTCTTGCCAGCGCCACCCCGTTGTTCTTTATTTGATTGCAAATTGTTTTTGCTCATCCTTCGCCCCATCGCCCCGTTCTCTTTGGTTCTGTTTTGGCCCAAGGACGTTCGATTTTTTCCCCTTACTTTTTGTGCATTTTTGCTGCTGCTAAATGCGGAGTCAGCCAGCGACTTGACAAAAAACTACGTACATTTTCCACTTCACCTGCCTCTTGCCCCTTGCCCCTTGAACTCTAATGCTGATGCAAAGTGACAGTTACGTTTTCCCGGATAGTTTGTCTCCGAGTTAATTTGGATCTGTGCTGAAACTGATAGGAGACGATTTGCTGGCTGGCAGGGCGGGGGGAATGGTGCAGCAAATTGCAGCTTAGAGCTGGCCAAAACGGTTGCCCATTTACCAATTTGATGTCCCTCGATTGGGTAACCAGATAGCCGCCCGCCCACAAGGAACCTGGCCATAAATAACCACAGATTAGGCCCACCCTCGGCTCCCAGTGGACTCCCAGTGGACGCCCAGTGGGGGGACTCCCCCGAAAACGTGCACCGTAATGGCAGTCATTATTTATTTTATTTCCGAATGCACGGAAAGCGGCAGCAAAATAACAATCATACGAAAAACGGGACAGCGAATGCCGGAATTAGGTAGCAGAAATTTCAATAAAAGGTGAGACACAAATAAAACAGGACAAAGGACAAACGAAACGAAACGAGGCGAGACGGAAACGCAATGGAAATGCCAAATGCCATAAAAGAAGAGACAGACAGGGAGAGAGAGAGTGGGAGAGAGAAAGTGGCAGAGAGTGGGAGTGGGAGAGGGTCGTCTGCGGCGGCAGGGTCCTTTCCTTTCCTTTTGGAAGTGGGACAACTGAAGTTGAATATAAAACATGACAAAACTATTTCATGTTTACGATTAAATTATGTACGAGTGGTATACCCGTAATCCTGGCTAAGGTGTCCCCTCCCCCCACCCCCTACGCCATGCCACATGCCCCCAAAGGGATGTCTTCCTATATGCCACAACAATCGAATTAAATGCGCATAAATTATTCATACGCTCGCTCTCTATCTCTATCTCTCTCTCTCTGCTCTGGCACACATGCAAATCACGTTGGCAACCCTGGGCGTGTGTCGCCATGGCAACTCCGTTTGCCCAGTGATTTCAATTATGGCCAGAGCTTTCGATCCTGCCGCATTCGTATTTATTTAAATTGCATTCGAATAACTTTCACCCTCTTCGCCTTCGCTTTTGCTTTCTTTATCCTAAATCAACATTGGATTGTCCTCAGAGTCCGTCCTGGGCTCTCCCCCCTCAATGGGCTGTTTATTTTTATGACACAACGATTTCTGCCAGTGTCTGTAGTGTGTCTCCGTGTGTGTGTGTGTCCTTCAGCCTGACTGCCTGCTGATTATTTTCGTTTTATCTTGAGCCTTGCGCCATTTTGGACCCCCAATTTGTTTTTAGTGCCCTCCATATGCTGCTGCCATTCAAACTGTTTGTGTGTGTGTGTCCCTGTGTGTGTCTGTCATTCTGTCCCCATTCTCCGCCCATCGAATACGTCGTAATTATAACGGTTTACTTTTTCAGCATGGTTTATTTAATGCCCGAAAACCCAGCGAAAACTTCATATAATCAGTGTGAATAATTTGTGGCCTTTGTGCCCTGATCTGATATGGGCTTTTATGTACAGGAACCCTTGCCCCCTCCCAGCCACAGCCACAGCCATAGCCAAAGCCAGTGCCCCACCACAGCCAGTGCTGCTGCCACATTTACGAGCATGTGTGTGCGGCATTATGTCTGTCTTGTCTGTGCAATTGCGTGGACCTCGCTCATTTAGAAGCAATTAAAATGGCTTTCATTGCTGCCCACATAATGGCCTGGGCCGACTTTCGGGGCCAGGCCATACATTTTGAGAGTCCATGCCCCCCCAGTGGCCCATTGCCCCCCATGCCACCCCTCTCGGGGATGATACTGGATGAGATGATAGCTCTCGACATTTCCGTATGTTTCGGCAGCATCGTCATCATTGTCGTCATCTGCAAGGATTCGAGTCTTGGTTAATTATAGGAAAACATTTGCATTGCCAGAGCTTTCACCACAGCACACAATCCTAGCCGCAGCCTATTAATGTCCCCGATCTTTAGAGTAAATCATTGTCACAGCACAGCGTCACACACACCCACACACTCCCATCAGTCTCACCCACACTCGCATACGCATACGCATAAGCATACACGGCCTTGATAGAGGGTCTAGATACATACATAGATACATATATGTATATGTATGTAATATCTAAGCTAAGCTTTACATAGGAATAAACACACATACATTTTGGATAATACTTGGGAAAATAATCTACTATACAATATATATTGCTTCTAGTGAAAATCCAATACAAAATCGAATTTCTTGAATGGGGTTTCTTTTTCGATAAGTTTTCATTTTTTCATTTGTTTGCCTTCAAAGAATATATATCTCTGATTCAGTGATTTAAAACAGTGATAAAGAACAGCTAAAGCCTCAACGATCTCAGCACAACTGCAGCAACAACTACAACAACAACACAATTCCAACACATGAAAAGCGTCTTACTAAACCTACAACAACAACAACAACCACTGCAAAAGCCTCGAAAAAACAACAACAACAACAATTAACAAACTACTAAAACCTTAGAGATATGAAACACACTTGTAAAATACGATATACACAAGAACATTGAAACATTGTGCAACATAAGACCAAGAATCACCAACCACAACAACCACATCAAAGCCAGCAACAAAAGCCACGATTCTCTGCTTAACCTCAAAGAAGAAGATTTGCAAGGGAAATCAACCAGAAACAACAGCCAATATGCAACAGAAAACATTAACAAGAAACACCATGCACCACTTGTACAAAGAGAGAGTTCCAGGAGAGGAGAGCAGGCAAACGGGGCGGCCAACATCACTAACCACAGACTAAAACAGACTCCAGCTAAGATATATATAATACCTGTACTAACTGCTACAAACAACACGTGTTTCGTGTGTGATTTTTGTTTAATAATTTGTTTTATTCTTTTGCCACAGTCTGTCGAGTGTTTCGAATAAACCCAATAACAGCTCTGAGAACCAGAAACTACCAGCCAACACACGGATTACAGAGTACAGATAACAGTTAGATCTACGAGTAGAACTATCCACTATAACTATCCTAACCCATGCAAAACCCCTCTGCCTCTGCCACTGCCTGCCTTGCCTGCCACGCCATCCGAACTAATCTCGAACCCAACCAAATACTCGTACAATACTAACCCCCCCAGAACCATCTGAAAGATGCAGAACAGCAGTAAACCCATTGAGAGAGAACAAAGCCAAACCCATTATCTACTATATAACTCTTTGCTAACTTACTAATGCCTAACTTTCTGTTGTGTTTGTGTGCGTCTCTGTGTGCGTTGAAAGTTCCAGAACCAATATACTAGATATTGTCCCCTAGTACTACAACTACAACAACAACAACTACTTACAACAACAACAGCTACAACAACAACAGAATGCAACCAACAACAACAACAACAAAATATAATAATATCTCTGCAAGAAAGCACAAAAAAAATATATAAAAATATACAAATTCAAAGTTCTGAAAATTCTTTTGAAAATATCATTCAATTTTATGCAATCTATACAAAAAAAATGTTAAGAAAAGAAAGTAAAACCGAAATTCAAAAACCACGAGAATGCCACCAAAAACATGATAGATATTTATATATAGAAATATGAAACTAAACTCTTTGGGCAGGACCAAAAGCATCACAACAAATACTGAAACTTTGCAAGACTTCTCACTGTCTCTCTCTCTCTTTCTTTCTCTCTCTCTCTCTATCTATCTCTCACTCAAAATAAGTAAAAAAATATATAAAAACTCAGTAAAAAACAAAACAAAAACAACCAACACTATCTACTATCTATCTCTATCTCGCTTGTGTTTGTCTGTGTGCAGGAGAGATGCAGATGCAGATGCATGGCACGGGCAGCGACGCCGACGCATCCAGAATGGTTGTTGTTGGACTTGATCTTGATGATGATAAGGATAAGGATAATAAGGATGATAAGGATAAAGGTGTTGAGTATATGGATATGGAGAATATCGAAGAGGATAAGCAGGAGCAGAGGCAGCGATGCATCGCGGGATCAATACCAAAGCTTAGATCCTCCACTACTACCTACCTAACAGATACTACTAGAACTATCAATACCAATACCACTACTACTACCACTACTACTGCCCCGGCAATTAGTAGTCGTTATAAGCCGAAATCGTATTTGAACAGATCCTTGAAATGTTGTTTGCATGCCGGCTGAGGCCGAGGCGGAACGCAAAAGTTTTTGAATTTTGTTGCATAAAACTGAAACCAATTGAGAACCGATATCATTGGAGTACCATATATGATATATGTACTATATATGTTGGCAAATGTGGTTGTTGCTGTGCCTGATGTGTTGACTGACAATCCGACGTACAAAATGAGAGAGAACCCCCATAAGATAAATCTGAAAAACGAAATCAAAATAGAGCTATTTTCGAAATTCATATATTATATAGCTACATACATAGTATATATAATATATGTATTATTTTGTTCTATTTGTCATACCATGAACCACAAAATTTCAATTCAAATTTGAATTTTACTTTAATTTAATCACTATTTTACCATTGGGATCTGTTCAAAGCTATGTAAGCCTGCCTTATAGCCTTATACCATTCTCGTGTTATTATCGCTACTGATTCCGGGGCATGTACTATGTATAGTGAGTGGTATTAGTCGGTACACGGTACACGAGTGTATATGTCTTGTCTGTACGAGTAGTTCCCGTTCCCTCCGTATCCACCTCCGCCCCCGCCTCTGAGGAGGGGGGGCCTGTTTTCGTATACGATGAGTGGCGGTGCGGAGAAGAGAGGCGTCGGCGTCTCAACTACGCAGCGACTGTGCCGGAGGTGAGTCAGTTGAAGCACTCTAATCTAACTCTATGTCTAAGTACCATACAATTTCATAGCTTGTAAGTGCCAAAACGAACCGATCCGATCCCAAAGCACAATCTGAGAAATACTCTCGTAATCGTAATCGTAATATACACATAATATATTGTCTAAGACTAGAATGATTAATCCATTCGTGGATTGGGATCCTTTTGTGCTTCACTTGGGGCTGGACGATGGATGGATGTTTGTTATTCCATCTCCCAAGACCATTAAAGAAAACTTCGACAAGCGATGTAAATCATTAGCCCATTTAGCCATAAAAACTCAATAAAACAAACGCAAAATGCTATACATAAAAATTAATTGCACCACAGTTTGGCAGTGGCAAGGGTGGGTCTGGGGGCTGGTCGGGGCAACCAACAACGAAAATAAGTAAATAAATATTTGAAACAGGTTCTGAACAACTCGTCGGACCATTAGCCATGCAGCTATTGGGGTCGCCATTGAATGATTGGCCGCTGCTGCCACTGCTGCTGCCGCTTCGATTTGGACTAGAAGTTGGCCCTGAAACATTGACAGTGCACTCACTCGGACGGAGCGTGTGAACGGTCTTGCGAAAGTGTGCCAGAACCTGACCAATATGGTATACAGGGGTCGGGGTTATGCTATATCTTGATATGCTATTCCACGCCAAATGACACTCTCCAACATACATATGTATATGTATCTCTTTGTCTCTCGATAATCTTGTTCAAAAAGCTCTTGATTTATGTGGCTGTCGCCTTTTATCTCAGCTGGTGACGTACATATGTGCTTGGGTGATGGGGGATGGGGATGGGGGATGGGGATGCTGCTCTCTTCATTTCGCTAAAATGTTTCGTTCTGCTGTCATAAATTAATCCACTTTCGATGTATGTATTAAATAAGAATTTCATTTATTTCTTATATATTTTTGAATGAATATTATTATTCGAACGCGACGCGCTGCGACTGTTCCCTCGCCGCGTGTGACTCTGACCTGCCCCAACTCTGAGATTCAATTTGTTGTCTTTACTTTACCATATAGTATATAGAAACTGATTCATTGGCATTCAAGGCAATGAACGGTAGCAGGCGGTAGCAGCTGTAGCGGGAATCTGAAATGACTTCCTCACCCGTTTAAGCCCCCCTGTGTTACCTTTTTGGCTTTGGCCGGGAATGCTGGTATGATTACCATTATGGAAAGATCCTCTTTTTGTAACATCTATTTGTTCTCATTTTGTTTACGTTTTTGTTACACATCTGTGAGGCCACACATACACACACAAACAAACACACTCAGACACCTGAGTACACTGAGAACAATAGTGTGTGAGACAATAATTAGCATTTAGCAGCAAATCGAAACGAAAGAATCACAATCGAGAGGATGAGAATCTCCACATATAATACACACACCACAACAACAACAACGATAACAACCAAGCAATCAACAACCAAACAAACAACAACCAATCAACAAGCAAAACAACAAACAAACAAACAATCAAACAACAACAAACCCAGCAACCAAACCCAAACAGAAATTCAACAAATTTGTGGAAACATTTATCACGCGCAATCTGTTTGCCATTTGCTCTTGTCTCATTTCAGTTAAGGATATCGGAAATGGTCGCTCGCCATTACTGCAGGAGCCCCTATACGGTACACGACCTCAGCCCTACAGTGAGTAGAAGGCGCCTATTCATTTGTAGTTTCTGTTTAGCTGACAAATGTTGTACCTGGCCACCCAACCCCCCCTCCACACACCCACCCAAAAACGAAATATCCAGAACGAAATTCGTTATGTTTTTCCAACAAAAAAAACAAAAAAACAACTAAAAACCAAATGATTTTGGTGTGTGTGTGTGTGTGTTTCAGTGTGCTTAAATATTTCAATTATTTATACGTTTCGTTGTTTGTTTGTTTGTTTCGAATATCCGGCTGGAATATATCTAGAATATAAACCTGACCCCTGACCTTTCGCCCAGCCTTTCTCTCTCATCTCTGTCTGGTGAAAAGTTTCTCTAATTGCTGCCACTTACTGAGTGCCACAATCATTACAGTTTTTCATGCCACACCTTAGCCTTTGCTTCCTGGCGACACACATATGTGTGTGTGTGTGTGTGTGCAATTACCAGCAGAAGAAGAAAGAAAATCTCATCCTAATTAAGTAGGTTATGAGACCAGAGACCGAGACACTCTCGACCCCATTTCGTGGTCCTGGCAAATTCCATTAACAGAAACGAGAGAGTGTGGGTGGGGTGAGGGGAGCAGAAGGGGAAGAGAGACAACTTTTGAGTCAACAAATAATCGAATGCTAGACGAGTCCGGGTCCTAAAACGTGCCAGAACATCGACATCGAGCATCCATCCACCCACCCACCGTCTTGAGTGTTTGCCAATTGCCTTGCAGAAAATTGCCTGGTGTCAACGCCAGAGAGAACTGCAAAGGAAATGAGATATGTAAGAAGTGGGAAATGGGAAGTGGAAAGTGGGAAATGAGAGGAGAGCCAGCCTGCCAGGCTCAATATTGTCGAAGAACATGTGTCTTCGTTTCGTTGTCGACTTTGTGGCCTGCCCCAAAAGAAAAACACTCATCCCATTCCATTCCGCTTTCCGCACTATTTGCGAAGGAGAAAATTAATTGATTTTTTATGGCATTTTCAGCATTTTCAGCATTGTTAGCATTTCAATTTCAATTGCGAGTAGCCAAGTGTGAAATTCTCACCGTCGAAAGCCAAAGCTTCAATTAGCTGGAAAGCAGAGAAAGTTCTCTACTCTTCGTGGCAAAATAATGATAAATGTCGGCTGGTGATCCATCGTTGAGGGCTGAATTCAATATCAAAATTAATCCCTTAATTAAGGCCTTTCAGCCGGAGGAGCCCCTTGTTTTCCTGGCTAAATCAGAACGGAATTACGTTTACCACACCCCACTCTCCCCTCCCCGTACACTTTATTACTTATCGATCTTTGCGTAAAACTTTTTCCTACCTACCCAGCCCATCCAGCCCATCCCAGCCCAGGAGCTAACTGAAGGAAACTGAACGCCTCGAGGACGCATCTAGTTACAACTTTTGCATTATCTAAAAACAGCAAACTATAAACTAAAAAACTGCCACCTCCTGTTGCTCCTGCTGCTCCTACTCGTGCTTCTCGGCCTTCTGGTTATCAAAACTTATGTAACCTGGCCCCGGGGCTCTCTGCTGTAGCAAGACCCAAACCTCTGCGTATCCTGTGCCCTGTGCCCTGGGTTGATGTTTAATTTTCTGCGTAAATAAGATTTGGAATTGGTTTGCTTTTGCATTAGGCCATTCCAGGCATAAAGTTTTCGCCCACACCGAAACAACAATTGCTGGAACTTGGCTGGGATGTTGATGTGGATGTGGCTGAGGCAGTGGCTGTGGCAGTGGCTGTGGCTATGGCTGTTGCTATTCCTTTTGCCGGAGTTGTCTGGTTGTGGGCTTTGGGGACAAACTGATGCAGAAGATTAAGTAAAAATCCGTCTCTAACTGATGCTTGGCTGCTGCTTTTAATTGCATTTTACGCAAAAGTTTAAGTTTTCTCTTCGTTGCCTAGGTTTCAATTAGGGTCTTGGGGGTTGGCTTCTATCTCTCTCTGGACGGGACGGGGATGAGGATCCGCCCCCACCCCTATGCGAAGTTTCTGTACAGCAAATACTGTGGGGAGTTGGAAAAACTTTTGGCGATTCGCCAGATGCTTCTTTTAGTGGGTTATACCCAGTGATTGCCCATCGGTATAAGTATGGTGAGGTATGTGCCAGGGTATCTGGCCCTCTACTCCCTATTCTTGGGAGTTTTTTCGTTGATTTTCGATAGTAAAAGTATTGTAGTAGCAGGCGAGCAGGCAAAACTTTCGCAACCAAATTTTCCTCACTGTTCACTGTTTGTTTGATAATTGGCCATGGCCACGGCATTTGGCATTGTAAGGGGTGTGGTGGGTGGGTCCACCCCTGGTTGGCATGTCTGCCGGTTGCTGCTTTGCTGGGATAAAGTTTTACTTTGCTTCCAGCCAGAAAGTTGAAATTCGAAATTCAATTGATTCGAGGGGGGGATACGGACCGGACCGAGACAGATACGACGAGAACTAAGTGCAGATAAAGGGAGAGTTCAAAGTGTAATGGATTCATTGGGTTTGTTTTCTGTTTTATTCCATTTTTATTGTAATTTTTCGCCATCCACCCCCCCAACCCCCCTCCCATTGTTGTTTGCATGCTTGTCGGTTGCTGTTGGTTGTTGGCATGCCTCCGGCCAAATAAATGTGGTTAAGCGCTGTGGAGAATACATACACACACACATACATATGCACGTGTGTAGAGTATGTTTCGTGTTAGCAAATATTTTGCTATGCCACATGCCTCTTGTTTTACTTTAGTTGGTTTTTTTTGGGCAATTTGTTGCTTCGCTTCGTTCTTTTCAAAGTTAATTTGGATGGTAAATGGAATTGAGTTGTTATTTGTCTACATCTCACCAAAGCCCTGGATTTTCTCACCTGAATGTCTGCGCTGTCCCAGCCAAATGAGTTTATGCATAGTTGATCAGGGGGGAGGGGCAGGGGCATGCCTCCTCCCATGCCTAATCAGAGAGCGACACCAGTCTGCAGCGCAACTCGGCTGCATCTCGGGCCGGAGTGGAGTCCTCGACGACTCAATTCATTGGGGGCTTTCCTTGGCCGGCTGCCTAATGGCCATCCTTGGGGAAATTATGACGAGCAGCATTCAATTTCGTGTTTCATTTGCAGCGAATCCGTTTCCACTTTAGTGGGGATTTTCCCAGGAATACAAGAAACAGGAAAATAAAATATGCGTAGTCGCTCCTTTCAACCCACTTTACCAGTCTTTGTTTAGGCCTGGCCAAGTTCTCATATTTCCGAGCCAATTTCGTGACCCGCTCACAAGAATGCAAATTTGTTGGCTCCTTTGTTTTGTTTTGTTTTGGCTTTGCTTTTATATTATGTATTAAAAAATAAATTTAAATGTTTTATCCCTGTATCTTGGCTGCATTTGCAGACCCCCCTCTCTTTCTCTCTCTCTCTCTTTCTCTCTTTCTCTGTATGAGACTTTGCCAACCGCAATGAGCGCTTTTCATTATTTGCCCTTTTCCTTTCATTATTTGTTTATTCTCTGCCGCTGCATAAAAAAAGTATTTTTAATTTTACCACAAAGTTTTTTTGCCGCTTTTCAAATGAAATGCTAAAGTGATTTTTATTAAAAAGTTTACTTTTTAATCTGATGTGCCCCAACTTTATTTTTATTTTTATTATAATCTTTTTCTTTGCTTTGTTTTTTTGAATAATTTTCTGCCCTGCGGTTTGTCTTCTAGCATATGCCCTAGTGGGGTTCATTAAAATTATAATATAATTTTTTTGGTCTTTTGTGGAAAGAATGTCGTGGCATGCAGTTAACGAACGGCTGTCCGAGAAGTGTGTTAATTAAGAGACGACCCGAGCGAGGCGATCTCTGGAGCTGGAAGGATCCCGGGACTCATTCCACTCCACCCTGCCTAGCCCCTCCTCTCTCCTGACTGCAATCCCAATTGCAATTCTTTGTGATTAACATATTTATGGCCTGTGTGCCGGTTCTCCTTTTGTGCGAGCCGCAGGGGGCTGTGAATCAGGCAGTTGGGAACGCTCCACGCTCCTTGGCAATCATTCACACCTCTAAGCCCGGCCTGCTAGCAGCCCTGGTCCCTGGTCCCGTGGGTGTCGGCCGAAACGCGTTAAAGCATCGGGCCCCCATGGAGAGCCCGAGCAGCGCTCTCGTAATGCCTGTAAATACAAAATGGCCAACATCCCGCGGACCGACCGGAAGTTGTGCTGCCTCTGGCAATGGCGGCTGCGGTGGCTGGAACAACTGTAACTACGCCACGCTTTTCGTTTTTTACTGCCGTTTCCGCCGCAGTAGAAAATGTGTTTAATTTTAATGCAAGTGCTGGTTGCTGGTTGCTGGTCTATGGGGATATCGGGGTCACTTTGCCATTTGCCATTCAGGAATTCTGTGAAATATTTAAGGGGTTTGCCGGGCGACCTTTCCGATTTATCAGAAATTCAGCAGGCCGAAATGCATTCTCAAGTTTGAATTGTGTGTCATATATTTCTTTGGTTTTTCGCCCGCTTTTCTTTCTCATTTTTTAGGTGCTGTTTTCCCATGTTGGCTCAGCTGTCAAGGGAAACTTTTATGAGAAATTGAACATCGGAGGAGCCTGCCTGGCTGCGGCTCCAGCTGCTCCTACTGCTCCTGTTGTGGCTGTGTTTTGCATTATTGCCATGCCACAACAGCCTGCGGCATTGCATTTGAAAGTTATCAGCAGAAAAACAGAGGAGCGTGGCAGAACAGAGCGGAAAACTATCCAATAGAAAACTCCCTTCCCATTGAAGCGGCAGCAGATGCTGCTGAATGGCATAATTTTCCCCCACACCACCGATGCCATCCGACAATTGTGTAGGAAAGAAAGCTCGATTACAGTTGTTGAGTGTTTTCCAATTGTTACACCCGTACGATGCATGCCACAGCACGCTCCCATCTCCCATCTGCCATCGTATCTGCCATCAACACATCATCTTGTGTACCTTTTTTTTGGGATGGATTGTGGGCTCACAACTGGGGGGCGGGGGGTTTCTCTTTTATTACAAAATATTGGCAACAGTCTGCCACAAATTGAGGAAGCCAAACGTTTACTGCCCCCCCGCCCCACACACACATCCCTTCACACATTATTGTCCCATTCTGTGTGTGTGGTATGGCGCCATTGTTGTCGTAACTATCTTTCTCTGTCCTCTGTCCCTGTCTCTGGTATTGAAACATTTCTGGACAGATAATAATTTTGCTTTATTATTTTGTGGCCTTAGTTGGAGTCGTCTCTCCTTCCTGAATGTGTGTATCTTCATGCCCCCGAGTGTGTGTGTAAGTGCTGCTGCTTTTGTTGCTGCTGCTGCTGCTGCTGCACTTGTCTGCCTGCTCGTCTGCTGTGGCTGTGGCTGACGATAATTGGCGCATTTTGCCACTTGCAGCCTCGATCCAAATCTGAATCTGACAATCCATTGTCAACTTTTTGTCTGCCCGTGGTGGCCAGCACAATATGGCCAGCACAATTTGGCCAACATCATTGACACCCCATCATCGTCATCGTCATCTTCATTGTGCGTAATTGCACGTCCTGACAGGGAAGCCTCTTGGCAAGCTGATTCAGATGAAGTGTGCCACCACACAGATACACAGACACACATGGTTGGTTTTTTGACCAATCTACAGGAGTTCATATTTAAGCTGTTTTAAGGACTCTTTTGAAATTGTTTTCAATTAGATGTCTGCTCCAGTTTTACATCATTTTCCAAAAGGGAAAACTTTGGCAAAAGTTTTATAGAGTCTTGTCCCTGGGGGCCGTCTTCATCAGTCATTGGCAGTAGCCTGCCACAGCCACCACCACTGCCTCTGCCAGTGCCGCTGTCAGTGCTCAAAGATGCATGGAGCGTAAATTGGCATCGCCACATCTCCACACGCATGGAGCACACAGACAGACACAAAGGCAAGGGTATACATGAGGCACACACACATATACACACAGAGAGGGACGGACACAAGTGGATGCAAGTGGAAACAATGGAGTGACAGGGACATTGTGAAACTGTCATCGACGGTTGTCGGCCAACTAAGCATTTAATTTTAGCCCAGCCAGCGACAATTTTAGCGAGGCCCACAAGGAGGCTGGCGGCGTGGCCCAGAGCAGAGCAGAGCAGAGTCGAGTTTCCCAGCGGCCACTTTGCGGCTCTGTGGCTCCGTGGCTCTGCGGCTGTTGTTGCCGTTGCGCAATATGCAAACTGCTGTTAACTGTTGACGTTGGGAAATTGCACGAGTGACTGTAACAAAAGACAAGGCAACTTGTCCCGAACACAATGAATGCGAACCAGGCAAATCCGAATGCGAATGCGAATGCGAATCCGACTTGCAGACATCGCGATGTCGCTGATGGCCGGGAAATTGAATTAGCCAAGTACTTGAAAGTGGTTACAATGGACGTTGGTATCTGGCTCTGGCTCGGGGGACACCGATAGCGATACCCTAAGAGGGCCTCGTGAATTATGCACTTCTCGAATTAATTGCAGACAGCGATAGAAGATATCCTACCCACCGGATCCAACGGAGAAAGGGAACTTATTCAATTAAACTTTTGCCTTTTCCTCTCCGACTAGCGCTGGCACTCGTAATGGGGAAATTGGAAATGGGAAATGTGCTGCCTGCTGACGGTAGCAGCCTTGGACAGTCGTCGCCACAACCACCGACACCGACCCTGTGGCTGGCGGGGGGGTTAGGGGGGCAGAATAACTTTTGCTCTAAATGAAATTTCATTAAAATATAATATTTGCTCGGAGGCGGAGGCCAAGGCTCAGCGCTGGTGAGACATGGCGACAGGGGGCGTGGCATGTGTGACATGCGTTTAAATAAATTCTTCACTTGATTCTGCCTCCGACTGGTGCAGCAGCTGTGCAGCTTGCAGCTGCTGCATGCAAATTAGAGCGTTATTATATTGCACAGCAATCGGGCAAAGGGGCACTGATGAATGGGAACTGTGCGGCACGCAACCCGCCTCACATTCCGCCCCCTCCCCCTCTCTTGCTCTCTAGAGGGCGACAGTTGCTGACGTTGAAAGCATTTGACTTTTTGGCTCTAGCCCCCCACCCCGCTCCAACGACAGGCACGGCCCCAACTTGATCCGAATCACTGGGGACGTTGTTTCAACAAAACTATTTCCCTGGGAAAACTCTCTGATTTATGCATGTTCTGCTGCCACATGAGTCCTTTGGCCCCACCGCCCATCCATCCATCCAGTGGCATTGTTTGATTAATTTCATAAGCTTCGTTCTGCCGCTGCCTGTCTTCCTGCTGCCTGCTGCCTGCCACCGCCTGCCAGCAATTACGTCACAAAAAGGACAACATTTCAGGAGCAGGGAGAGTCACATGTCTCTTGTGTGTGTGCGTGTGTGAGCTTTAATTGTTCGCCAGGAACTGTTGTGTGGCCAAACACTTGCGGGGCTTAAAGAGATTGGCCAGAGCAGCTTTCTGGGGACAGCAAAGGAAATCCGAGTCGTAAGCCAGAGACGATGAGTGTGCAACATTTTCATGGGATTATTCTCTGAAAGCCTTCTACAGTAGATACCCTTTAAAAGCGCTCCTGCCCAGGCAGCATAAATAATTGGTCTTCTTATTCATTTCTGAGTCATTAGAACATTCATAAAACAAATTGGCAATCAGTGTTTCGGCCATTGTGGCTCCATTGTGCTCCCCGGTAAGCCCCGGTAAGGCTGGCCGGACTAATCCCCAGATGTCGACAGCTCTTGACATTCAGTTTGGGCATGGGCGATGCTCTCTCCCAGTGCAGCTGCAGATGGCAGATGGATGTGCAATTTCTTGTAAATTTAATTTCCTGCTTTGCATTTCTGCTCATTTTACCGGCAATCTCTCTGACTTTTGCTCTTCTTGGATTTGCATTTTTGGCAGGGGAGAATGCCTTCATTGCTCATCAGCTATGCAGAATTCATTTCCTCATTCGCCGTTCAAATAGTGAATCATTTGCAAAAGTCCATCCCCCTACCACCCCCCTATTTTTCAGGTGTCAGCAGTAAAAGAAAAAGGCAAAAAATTTCACAAAATTAATTGATTTTGAACATTTTTCCGATAGAATGGCCATCATATCCTTTTGTGGGCTGGCCTTGATGATTGGTCCTCGGCTATTGGACATCTAAGTGCATTTTGACGACTCTATTGTTATGGCCAGCCCATGGCTGAAAGGGTAGAACCTATGCCGCATATTTTCCCAATTACTCAGCACAAAGCCCCAAATGCCAAAAGTTATGTGCAAAAATGTTTTCCCCTGCCAATGAGACGTGAACTTTTATGGTCCTCTCTCTCGCTCGCTCACCCTCTCGTTCCTCTTCCCCCTCCCCTCCACTCCTCTTATGTCAGGCAAACTAATTGATTTTAAAATAAATAATGACTAATCGCCACCTGCAGCAGCAGCGGCAGCAGCAGCAAGCGAAAGGGAAAGGTGTGTCCTCTCTTTCCTTCTCCCACGATTTTGCTAGTGGGGAAATTTCATGGCCTCGCGCTCCCTACCACCCCCCTCCTCTGGTGGCTGCTCTATCGCTTTCTGGGTCGAATTTTGTTGGCTCTGCGCAGACACGGGTTAACCCGTGCCCGCCCAGAAGGATCTCCGCCTTTCCACCTCTTGATTAATTGAAATTTCACTCACTGTCAAGGTGTACTACGTGTGTTTGCGTTTGCGTTTGTCTTTGGGGGTTGCCCAAAAGGTAGCTTCTGTGTATGTGTGCCAGTGGCAAGGACCGAACTGTAGCACAGCTCGGAAGAACCATTTTCAAATTAATTGAGTGCGCTAATTTTGGCAAAAAGGTTTTTTAATTGATGGCAGGAGCTGCGCTCCTCCGAATGGCTGAACAACTTGTTTACCACCAAACTACTCGGCGGCGGTTCAAGGGAATTGAATTTCATTTGAAGTTCGCCAACGAAATTTGAGCTGTTCAATCCTTAAAGTATCTAAGGGATTGCTCAATTTAATACAAAAATACTTTGAGTGTTTGATTCAATTAGAGATTGAATGGCATTTGGCATTCCATCGATTAAACTCGAACCGGATTATGTTGATCTTAAATGCCATGCAAAACAGCAGTACTTGCTGGTAATTAACACAGATATAGAGTTACATATATTTCAATGATAAATGAGAGGGGGAAAACCCTTCACCTCTGCCCTGAATTTCTCTCTTATTCGCCCGGAATTTGCATTCTCTATGAGTCTATCATTGGTCATCTCTCTTCGGTACATTGGCCTGTTCTTATGCTTTATGGATTGGCTGCTCTTGCCACCAGAAGCTTTGATGATTTTCACACCGAATTCTGGGCATTTGTGGCATTGATGATGCGGTTATTGTGCTCCAAGTCGGCACTGAAGAATGGATCGGCATCAGTAATGTGATTGCTGGACTCGAGAGCCAGAGGCTGCAGCAAATTCCATTGGATTACCGCGTGTGGTTCTGGCTCTGTTTCAACGTTTCCTTTTGGCAAGTAATGAACCAAAAATCTACATTTCTCTTGCTACATTTGCTGGCGGAACAACCAACCTCTCGGGCATATTTACATACAACATACGTATGTATGTACATATGTATATATCTGGCCTAATGCTATGCCCAAGGGGATGGGCTTGGTCTCCATCCCCTTGCCATCCCCTGGCTGTGTGCCAGAGCAAAGTGCTGCTCCAGCAGGATACTCGCACGCAACAGCACAGTCCTCCTCGTGTTTGCCCCTCGCCAATATTCAAAACTGATTTTCATATGTCTTTCAAGTTTATTTGCGACCAGGCAGGCAGGCAGGCAGGCAGATTGTGGGTAGACACACGGTTCCCCGCTGGGGCACTTGTCTCCAGCCCCAGCCCCAGCTCCGTATCTGTATCTGCTGCTGCTGCTGCTGCTGCTGCTCCTGCCTGCCTGAGTCTTATCATCCCTCGCACACGCACACCAAAGTTGGCCGAGTGTATGCGAATTTTTCCTTCCAACTTTTTTCTTCTTTGCTTTTTTATTGGGCTCCGAATTAAATTCGCAGCACATTCGCTCGCTCGCAAAAGAAGGGCGAGGCCCTGGAACTGGAACTCGAGGGCTCCTGGAAGGCAAGTTTTTTGAAAAGCGATTTCGAATGCAAATTTTATTGGGGGGCCCCCCTCCCCGTGTGTGTGTGTGTGGAGATGAAGATTAAAATCAATTCAATTTGCAGCAGGCCAAGCAAAAGTGGTAATAATTTCTGTTCTTTGTTTTCCACGTTCTTCCACCCTGCGGATGTTGCCATTTTGTTGGCTTACATTCTTTTACTTAAAATAATGAGATTTTAAGCAAGAGCAAATTTGCGATGAGCCTCTGGCATTGGCTTAACCGATGTACGGAAATGGAATTGAGGTTTTCCGTAACACACAAAAAGGGGCTACTGGATCTACATAGAGCTAGAGCTGGAGATGGAGCTGGAGCTAGAGCTGAAACTGAAGCGAAAGCCAATTCAAGGGATGTGCCCAGTCAGCTGGCTCTTAATTGACTCATTTCTTAGCTCATTCGAGCTCTGGCTGTAGCTCTGGCTCTGTCTCTGCCTGCCGACAATATATCACACGTTATGCACCATTAAGTGTTCATTTAATAGCGGGCCATTTATCAATTGCTCCGTCGATGCTGCCAAATGTTGAGGGAAAACGCCAGGATGAGCTTCCTCCTGGGCTGTTGGCTGTTGGCAGCAAAAATCATGAATAATGAAAAAAGAAAGGTGGAAGCTGGAAGCTGGCAGGTGGAAGCTGGCTGGTGGAAGGGGGGGAGTCCCCCCCCGATTCGAAGCTGCGTTTGTCATAATAAAAGTTACTTAAAAATTGGACGGAAATATCTGAGCGAACATAAATCAATGTCCTGTCCTCCCTCTCTGGCCAATCGGGGGCGTCTGATCTGCGCCAGGTACAGAAGGTACAGCAGGTACAGCATGGCGTATGCGTGATTTATTGGCTGCCAGGCGTCGAAATTATGCTGCGAATAAATATCCCAGCAAAGTTGTCCTAATTAGTCAGCCCCAAAAGCCATTGGCAGAGCGCATCACAGTCATCCGGGGCATCCTCTGATTAGCCACGGGCAAATGCAGGGCTCTACGCGCTCTCTATGTGCATAGAAGCCAACTCCGTGAGTGGTTTATCTTGTGTTTTGTGTTTACTCTGTACTCTGTACGCTCGTAAATTAACAAACTTGCGTCAACTTCTGCTATTTGATGCGGCGAGTGCGACTCCTCTCTCTGGGAGTCCTCTATGGGGGCGTTCCTCGTCGTATCGCTGTGTCCTGTTTGCTTAGGCAGAGTGCACGGGTGGCAGGTGCAGCTGCTGTTGCTCCCAACAGGCTGCCGCAAATTTATGGCCGCCCTGTTCCCGGCCGCGCATCGAGATCCGCCTTCGGGGGCAATCAAATACCAAAATGGCTTCACTGCGCTTTGACATTTAATTGCGTCGTTCTCGGGATGGGATGTTTATGAAATATTTTTGCTCTACTTGTCACTGTCTCTGGGCTCCCGCCACCCACTGCCACCCTCCCAGCCTGCTGCTCTGCCAGAGGTTCTTATGTGTTGCCGTTTTTAATATACGGGCCACCCCATCGACTGTCCAAGTCAAGGAGCATCCAGCTCCCCCCATGCCCACCCCAATAGATTTCAATTTGCTGATTGCCCTGTGGAGCGAGCGAGAGAGAGAGAGAGAGCCCACTAAGCCCCTCTCACATCTGGATTACTTTATTGAATGCAACACTTGAGATTTGCCTGCAACTTTTGTGCGCTTGCTCTTGGCCTTGGTCCGCCGGACGCCGTGCTTGCCGCTCCGTGCCGCCAGCTTGTGTTTCTGCTTCCGGCTCTTCTGCGCTGACCTCCTGTTAAGGCGGGCGCGCGACCTGTAGCCCCTGGCCCCACCTGGCGACCTGTAGCCCCTGGCCCCACCTGGCGACCTGTAACCCCTGGCCCCACCTGGCGACCGAGCTCTGGCCAGCGTCCGGGGCCGCGGAGTGTGCGACTCCACTTCCTCCACAGATATCTCCTTGGCGTCATCGTAGTGGTACGTATAGCACTTGACCTTCCCTCTCTCGGTCAGGCACAGCCAGCTGATTTCATTCCTTTGGAAGGTTAGTGATTTGACCCCCTCGCAGGACCCCGACAGGCAGCTTTCGGCGTGCCTTTCGGAGGAGCTTGCTTCATAGTCGAGATAGTTCGAACTTGACCGATGCCCGTCAACTACACGCTTAGCTTCAGTCACAGATTCACTCACAGCTTCAGTCACAGCTTCAGTCGCAGCTTCAGTCACAGCTTCAGTCACAGCTTCAGTCACAGCTTCAGTCATTGCTTTAGTCGATGGAGTCATAGGGGGTATTGGCCTGTTGAGGAGGCACCAGACGTGCAGTCTGTCAACCATTTCCTGGATGGCTTTACCGGCCAAGAGCTCCTTCATCACCAAATGACTCACGGAGGTCACCACATCCGTGCTGATCGCCTGTCCCAAGCTGTACTTTTCCATCTGCTTGATGATCACCTTAGTGGCCCCAAAAAGGGCCACCTCCATCAGCTCGTCCTTGCTGATAACCGGCACACACAATTCTGACGTGCGATTAAGCATAACGGAGTTCGGATCTTCAGTTGGGTCGGCGGTAGTGGCCCGTCCATCTAGACGGTGGTGTTTGGCCTCTACCACCAGCAGTCCTCCAGTTGTTGTTGTGCCCAGCAGGAGAAGCAGCCACAGAGATTGATTCTGCAATGAAGATCATGTCAGATAGTTCTCGAGACAAGTACCCAATCCAATATATCCCACCATTTTGATTACAATCCTCTTGGGGCAGACACCTTCACGTTTTTGGGTTAAGAATGGAACTGGAAATGCGATATTTGCGGTGCTGTTAACTGGATTCCAGGCTGATTGCAATTCGTTGCGGCAGAAATCGATCAGACACGCCCTTAGGTTTACCTATAATCAAGCGTTGGGCATTCTTCGATTGACATTGGCTCTGCTAATGCCACCCACTACCCACTGGCAACGGAACGGATCCTCAGATGGCCAAATAACACTTCCCAACGACGATCCTCTATTGTCTGGCATTGACCTTGCCTCGCACTTGAAAAGTGGCCCCCACAGAGCCGAAATGAAAGCTGATTCCGCGCCCCTGGGGGCAATCTTCCTCATAATTGAGGTGCCGGAAATTCGCAGCTTCTCCACGGAGTGTCCGTAGACTGTCTGTATACATTTTCCATTTTCCATATTTCCCTTTCCCGCACATGAAATAATCTCTCTCTGTTGCGTGTGCCTGTTTTCAATGAAATTCTTGAGAACGGAATTGTTCGGCAAATAAAATTGGCAAAAATATGCATGCAGGTTGCCCCTCAATTGTGTGTGTCCCTGTCCCCCTGTCCCTCAGTCTCCTTGTCTCTCAATTCATTTGTTTATTGGTGCAAATATTTGTTTACATTTGGCTTGGGGCTGCTGGCAAATATTCGGGCACTTAAATCGCAATGATCTATGCTTAGTGTTCTATAAATGCACCCTCATCTCTGCATTGCTATCTGTATATAGACGAATCGGATTCGAAATCTGAATCAGTATCCAAAAACCCATTTTGTTTACAATATTTCAACACTGCAGAGAGATATTTTCTGTGCAATTTCTTTCGGCGTTGAATTCTGTCGCGTAAATATAATATGCACTCTCTCTCTCTCTCTCTCTCTCTCTCTCTCTCTCTGAGGCATATATCACATTCTGGCCCGGTGCTCGACAATTAATGCATTCATTTCCACTGACAGAAAGATGACGGCCCGAATATTTATGTGCAGATTTATGTATGTTCGCGGCTTATAAGATTATTTGCGGATTTGTTCATTTGAAATAGCACTCATACCCACACCCATTTGCCCCTCGACTCGTAATTATAATAATCCAGTTCGTTGTATATCATCCAACTGCCCCGATAAGTTTACTTTTTGTGTGCTTATCAGAGTGGAAGAGGTTCGTTTCATTTCATCATTTCTGAATGCACTTTCAAGGAGTTGCGGTCAAATCGAATTTCCATCTCGCTCCGCTCCACGAGCTCCACTTGTGCTCGCAATATTCGCAATTTTCCATTTCCCATTTCGCCAATTTCGCCAATTTCGCTGCACCGCATTACTGCTGTACTGCTGCTGCTTCCTGTTGGCCACATCCTTCCTTCCACTGCCACTGCCACAGACAAAGCAGCGTGCGGCGGTTGGCAATTGTGCTCCAGTTTTGATGGCCCATGTTGGCCGAGAGCTATCAATGTCCATGTCCATTGTCCTCCCCAGTGTCTGGAACTGGAGTTCGAAGCCAGTGGAAAACTTTCGCCGCAACAATGTTTCCCTCCACTCACGCACTCCTCTGTAGGTATTTGCGCTGCTTAAATGGAAAACAATTCAAGCAAACAACAAAAGAAACAAATAAACGTCGCACTAGATGTGCCTGGACGGGTTTTCCGATGCTTACATAACGCGCTACGCTATGATAGCGATGGCCAATGGCCAATGGCTCCTGATGAGCGCGGTTCAATGGCTCCCATGGCCGCCACGCACATTCCGAAATTGATTTCGATTTCGATTTCGTTCGATTTGCTTGCATCAGCATCGCCTCGCCATCAGAAAGGAAGAGAGAAAAGAAACCGACCGAATAGTGGGAAAAGCAGCGCGAAAACATGAACGTGAATTGGTGGTGGAAACCGCTTTTGGCCGCCTGGATTGCTGTTGCTGTACTATTTCCTGGCCTGGCCTGGACTGGCTTGGCCATGGACATTGTACTTCCCTCAAGCAGCAGCGGCAGCGGCAGCAAGATTGGAAAACTTGATTTTCAAGTTGAGCCATCGCAAGCGGAAAACGCATTTCCCAACCAGATCGCCAGTTTCCCAGAGCTGTCGTCGTCCACTTTTGGTCGCAGTCGCATGTTGCTCTAATTGCACGACAAACTCTCGGGCAACTTTCACACACTTTTGGCGCTGTCTTTGGAGGTGAAGCACCCCCAACCACTCCCCTCCCCTCCCCATTCAACATTTTCATGTCCATAAACGTCACATGTCAGGGAGAAAAGTGAAATTTTGTTTTTGCGGAAATTGTTGAGCTGCGACCAGTACAGATACTCGCAGAAGGAGAAGTGCCGTTCTCGACGGATTTCTAGGATTTGCATTCAGTAATTAATATGTAGGATCCACTGAGAGATAGAGAGAGATGCCCTCGAGAATGTCTAACTAATACATTATTTTAATGTAATTAATTTAAAACGCAGTCGGCTCTGATGATTTTGTCTGTTTTGTATCTGTATCTGGTATGCCATAAATATGCCAGAATAACAATACACAATGCTCTCCCTTGTTGCTCCCTCTGTGTCTTCCGACACCCGCTGACAGCAAAACCTAATAAGCATAATGAATGAATGAGCGAATGAAAGAAGGAGCAACTGAATGGGGGCAAGTGGCAACCAGCTGAGTTGCTGTTTTTCCTCAACGCGCTGAACTTGTGCTGTCACCTGTGAAGGCAACGAATGGGGGAGCCCCACCCCCCACGACACATCCCTCCCCAGTGGTGGTGATGGTGACCCTGGCAAATGTCTTGAAATCCACACCCAGATTCTACTCTACTCTGCTCTACTCGAATGTGGCCACCAGAAGCAGAAGCAGCAGCGTCTGCTCTGTTTTGGCCTGGCCCGAGCTGCTGTCGTTGGCTGTTGCTGTTGGGTTTAATTAATTTCTATATTAGATACACTTCATTAAAAATGCCTTGGATGCGGACGTCGACGGGGATGTGTATATGTGTGTGCCATTGCATTGTCAAATGTGGGCCCATTGTTGTGGTCTATTCTTGGCAATCGAAAGGAATTCAATGATTGAGCAGCACAAATGCGGCAGCACGGATGCGCATAGAAATAGATGGCCGGCCCATGCATACCTAATGGCTTGCAAGAGATCTATGGTCGAAATGCTCTCCTAGTATACCCGTCACCATCCTTCCGACAGACAGACAAACAGACAGACACTTGCATAAGTAATTCAGTAAATCTGTTAGTGCCCAAAACACTTGAGCCTTGAGCCCGAATTCGAGCTCGAGCTCGAGCCCGAACCCGAACCCAAGAGCCAGTCAACGAGTCTTGCTGTCAACCCATTCGATGCTTTGGCAGTGCCAGCAATTAACGCACTCTAGCCCCAGGGCCAAGAGGACGGGGAATTGGGTCAAGTGGGGCTAAGAGCGCCGCTCGGTGCCTGCATTTAGACTCGGCCTAATGAAATGCACTTCTGCTCTCATTAGGCAATCCATTTTGCGATTCCCCACGAGTGGAAAAGGAGTCGAAGCATACATATGGGAGGAGGCACTTATCAAATGGTTAACTTATTTCTTCCATTCAAATGACAGATTTCTCCAGGTAGCTGTCAGTTTTAAGGACTGTCAAAATGTGCAGCTAATTTGCCTTCCAGGCTGCCACACACACTTAATGCAACTTTGATGTTGTTCTGGCCACGCACCGAGCAAGAAGTTCCACCTGCTGCGGATTCTCTTTTTGCGAGAGCGAAAAATCCCTACAACCAGTAAATAAAAACTTTTGCGGTTAAAGTTTTGTTCGCCTTTGTTTCGGTTGCTGTTGCACCAAAAGTATTCTTCATTCTTCATTCCTCGTCCCGCTGCTCGCTTCTCGCACCTTCACATTCGCAGGCATCCGCCTGCCGCATCCACAAAATGGACTTCTCATTCGTATGGCATTCCCTGGCACTTGCCACAATGGCCACGTTCCGCACTCACACACTGCACACACACACACACACACACCGACAGAGGCAGACACAAATGCATTCCTTGTCGAGTCATTCTCGGTGCGCACTCTTCCATGGCTGTGGGACGGAGGGGACGAAGGGCGACCAAGCGGGGTGCACGACACGGCTTTTTGGCAACTGCAACTTTGCTTTGTCATGTGCCATATTTCTTTCTCGCCCGGCAACTGTGCCGCCGCCGCCGCCGCCACGCCGATGGTGTGTGTATCTTTTGTTTAAGAACTGCAAATGGGGTAAAACAGCTTTAAGGAATTTGCTGGCACTCGGAATTAACTGCAAACAGCACGGCCTGCTTGGTATCTCTGCGATTGGCATCAATAAGAGTTCCCTCAATGCTCACACGAATTTCCCTTATTGGCTACAACCCTTTCTACCCTTCCTTTTCTTCGCTTTTCGCTTCGAAATAGAGTTACCACCGACTCTGACTCCGACTCCGAAAATTCTTCTTCGCTTTCTATCGATTGGGAGATTATCACTGTCCGAGCCAAGTATACCTTGGTCCGAGCTCTGCATATCGATATTTACTTTGTGGCAACCCTGGACCGGGCTGGTCGCAGCAGGCGTTTGAATAGAACATTTGATTGGTTCCAAATTTTGTGAAAACAGTAGGCCGCCGCATTGGTTTCTAGTCAAGGAATTCCAAATTCTACAAATCATTACCCTCCAAGCCTTTGAGCCATACGGAGCTACACGAGGAACTCGGAAATAAAGAAATAAAAAACCCAAAAAAAAATCGGAAAAACGAACAAAAAATCGTGCAGAAAAAAAAAAATTATTTTGTGAGATTGTGTTAGTGAAATTGTTTTGCCGCTTAACTTTTTTCATTTTCGGTTGATACTTTCTTTTGCCACACATTTCGATCGCCGATTTTGTGGTCGTTCTTTTGCATTGCGTTCGTTTCGCTGGTTTTTCGCTTTCGGCTTGTGTTTTCTGTGTGCGGAATCCGGACTCAAGAATCATGAATAACTTGAACGCCAATGCTAGTGCCTTCCTGTGGCCCACTCAGACGCAGGCCCAGGCGCTGGCCACGCAGCAGCCGCTGCAGCAGGCCCTGCAGGCGCAGCAGGCCCAGTTGGTGCACAGTGCTGTGGTGCCGCAGTCGCGCAAGTTTGCCGGCAACAAGGGCAACTACAACTACGTGCAGGCCCACATCTCTGCCGGGCCCATGTTGGGCGGCGGCGCTGGCCAGATGCCTGCCCTGGGCGGCACTTCGAATGCCTACCGCAAGCGGCAGCCCATAAACCAGAGCTATAATGGCTGTGGTTTTCAAGCAAATGGTAAGCAAGTGGCAAGGGGACAGTGGACACTCACACACACACACACGCGCATCGGACACGTACAATTTCGGTAGTCATGAGTTGGCAGAAAAAATTTGGTGACGTCAACTGTCAGCTGACAGCTGAGCTGTGCAGTGTTGTACAATTCCCATTTCCCTCCCCTACCCGGTCGGTATCCAGAGTCAACATTTGTCACTAAACACTGTTCAACACAGATGGAATTATTCAAATTGAATTCTTGTACTACTCTCACTCACTGTTCGAATTGTTAAATATTTTTGTTTGTGTGCCGCTGGCGGCGACTGTTGCACAGATCCACAATACTAACTGTATATTTTCCCTCCTTCTTTCTTGCAGGTAAGTCGCTGTTTTCTATACCCGAAAATGTTGTTATGCTAGAGAGCCGTAAGTACATTTGAAACTACAATTACTACGATAACCAACACTAAACCAAACACTAACACAAATGCAAACACTCATACACATATACACAGCTTTTACTGAACACGAACACGAGCAAAACCGAACCACAAATCAAATTCGGACGTACGAATCAATCATTGTTCAGGCTGAACGGGGTCGTTTTTTTTGTTTTTTTTTTTCGTTTTTGATGAAATGCAAACTGTAAAATTAATTACCAACGGAATGTGGCAGTGGCATTGGCAGTGGCAGCCAAAGTTCAATTACAAAATAATACAATGGCTTGCTTGGTGGCGCCGCGCGCTCTCGTGCCCCGTGCAACAAAATAGATCAAAAGCAGGCCTGACCGGCTGGGAACAATATTTGCATCTCAATGAAAATATTTGATGAGATTTATCAATTTCGGTTCTGTTTTCGCTCGAGCGAAATGCAATTTACATTTTCTTGCATGAATTTTCAATTGCCATTTCCACGGCGCTCCATTAACATTTCCATAACGTGGATGACGCGGATAGTCCGGCTGTATCTGGCAAGATTTTCGCATTTCCCCTTCGGCTTTCGTTTCCATTTTTCTGCTTTTGCCCCATTGTTTCGTTGTTATTGCCCGGCGATTTGCATAATTTTCAATGCACGCAATTTTCATTGAAAACGTCGAACTCTTCGGCCCGGGGGGGAGCAATACGCATAGCAGTACGGTAATAGTCCCTGTGAGTGCGGGGTCCTTTGTTTTTAGTGCCCTCCACGGAGTAGCAGGGCAGCAGGGCATCAGGATGGGGCATCCAGCGATCGATCCAAAGAGCATACCCCATCCAGCAACCCCTCCTGCAAGCCTTAGTTCATTTTCCTAATCGAGCAACACCACACCGTTATGAAAATATGAAATGGCCATTTGAATAATTTCTTCTCTCAGCCGCAGCACACGACGAAGCCGAACAAATTTGCACCATAATTAAAATAAATGCTTTCAATGGCCAATAATTGCCAAATAAATTAATTTTAATTGCAGGGCGGCTTTCGGCTGTGCCGCGGATATATGGGGGTGTCGCTGGCTAAAAATATATTTCAAAAGTGGCTAAAATAAAAATGTTCGCATGAGCCTCCCTCCTGCTCCTCCTCCTTCTGTGCCGACTGTGTGCGCATTTTATTTTTAAATGTTCCGCTTCTGACTCTGTCCAATACGAACTGTGCCACGCCCACAAGCAACAGCAGCATCCGAAACAGCACCACTCGCAGCAGCAGATGTCGTGCCGCACGACATACTTAGTATTACATTTTTGTGTGTATTTGCAGGTGGCAATATGATGGCAAAACACTTAAAAATACATAAAAATACCAATGGGGGAAAGCAGCAGGGCAGGGGGGGGAGGGGAAAGCATTTCCACTTGACATTTTTATGGCCATTTTGGCCCAAAGGCTGTTTTCCATGGGATCAGCAGCGGATCCGAGTCACTCAAAGATTTATGTGGGCGTTCATTAAACGCCGCACATCCGTCCACGGGCCACAACCACAACCACATCCTCATCCGCGGGCAAATGGTGGCCAATCACTTAGTTAATACGACACACACACACATACGCACACTTACGCACACTTGGAGTCATTTGGGAGCAAATGAATATTTGCATAAGTACTCATTTCATTCATTCAAAGATATGGCTAAGCGAGTGCTGTGTTTGCTTTTGCATTCATCCCCCCGTCCTGGGTGCCCAAAAATAATATCCGTATACTATATAGAGTACTACATATACAGTATGCATATGGCCCGACCCGTGGAGTGGCATTACAACGTGGCTCCTCCTACGCCTCCTCCTCCTTCTCCTCCTCCTCCGCATTTTATTTATCTTCTGGTCTGATTGTTGTGCCTTACTTTTTCCTGATTGACAGCGCATTTCGTTTGCTTTTCCCTCCCCCATCCCCCGCATTTTGCCCCTGTTGTTTTCTTTTGGCCAATATTTGTTCGCCTAATGCACTTTTTTGATGGTTTCATTATTGCTCTTGTTCTGCGGAAACCAAAATTAATTTAATTAACTTTTTGTTTTGCTTTTTGCTGTGTAACATTTTCATCCATGTCGGGTCGTAAATCTAGCCTGTACCAACCGACAAAAACGGAGCATCTTTGCCACCATAAATTTTCATGCTGAAATCCAATAACAATGTCAGGAAAGCATACCGAAGAAGGGGGGTGCGGTGGGGGAGGGGATTGTAACCAAAATAACCAGGCAACCGGGCCAACCGCATCCCGAATGACCAAAAATATAAATTGTGTCGCTTGTAGTTTATGGTAATTCAATAAATTGAATATGACAAATTGTGTCATGTTGCGGTCATTGCGGAGTGGCAGGCCAGAAACACCAACCCCCCTCCCCCCCCCCCCCCCCTGGACAGTCGAATGCTGGGGATAATTAAATCTACGTCGAGCATCAATAAAAGTTGCAAATGATTTTAAAGTTGCCTGTTGTCTGTCTGCAACCCTACTCCCTCCTCCTCTGTCACTCTCTCAGGGGCGCATCAATCAATCAAGGACGATCAATCAAATTGTTGTCAACGGCGGAGCATACGGCGCACGCAGCTAACGAGGAGGAGGAGGAGGAAGCGGAGGAGGAGCAGAAGGCGATGATATTGCTGTCGCTAGATGGCGTGTCGAACAAGAACAATGTCGCTGTCCTCGGATGGGTGAACCACCAACACCCCGCACCACCATTCCGTCGCTCCACAGCTGACCCACTAACGAGCGCTAATGGACACCAGTCCAAGGAGCTCCTCCCACTCCAACCCAAAGGAAACTATTGAACCAAAAATGTTTTAGTTGCTGTTTCAGGATTGCTGGCTGGGGGTGTGTGTGGGTGTGGGATATGGAAACTTTGCCACTCCACGCAATATTGCGTCGATTATCTTCAATCACGAGCCCGTGATTGATGACTGCGACGACTGGCTGGCCGGAAGACACCATTAGATCGCTGGGGCAGCCGTGGCACTGCTTTAAACTTCTGGCCAACTTCCTTGCCGCAATCCTAGCCGGATAATGCCTGGCAATTCATCAGCGTCTGCGTCTGTGGTATTATTGAAGGCTTTATTGTTTGCCGTTTTGATTGCATTCTCAATTGGTTCGCTGGCAGAGACAAAGAGAGAGAGAAAGAGAGAGGCATCGCATTACTGGCTTGGCCATCTCTCTTTAATTTTCTGCTATAAAAAGCTTTTTACAACCTTCCTTGGCATAATTTGGCAGCTCCCTCTCTCGCCTTTGGTAACGAATTTGGTTAATTTATGCAGGACACCGGCTGGCGGCTCTGTAGCTTTTTGCCCTCCCGCTTAGACTCCTAATAATTTGTAATTAATTTTTGCAGCTGGCAGGCTGAAGGCTAAAGGTTTCTGGTGGCTGCTTTTTGTCCCTCGCCTCTCCAAACAGCAATTAATTGTAAATTTTGCTAATGCGTCTGCCCCTGCCACTAGCCACTAGCCGCACTGTTTTTGCCACTAGAAAGAATCGTGCAATTTCGCAAATTATAATATAAAAAAAAAACAGCAAAAATTGTCCCCCAGCTGCTGTACTCTGCCAAAGCTTTTGCCATGCTTCGTTCGCTTTTCTTTGCTGTTTGTTGTACTTTTTATGGCCATATCGATTTTCGCTTTTCCCTCCACTTATCTATCTGTCGTATCGTATCGCCGGGCAGCCAGCTAGCCAGCAGCGGGGCCGAACAAAAAACCAGAAACTTTATCAAAGCAGAAACTAAGTAACGTGAACGAATTCATTATGAGAGCCGCACTTTGTTTAATATGATAAAAGAGAGTGTATATATGTATGTATGTGTATATGTATGTACAGTAGAACTTCGACAGGGCGGAACTTTGATGAATGGCTCGCCAGTTAGTTGGGACAACTAATGCACAAGTTTCAGTGGAAATCATAAATATTCAGTGGTGGTACTCGTAATTCCACTGTATCTATGGCGTGTCCATGGCATTTGTTTGCAGACGGAGGAGAGCCATTAACTAGAAAAACGCTTCAAAATGTCATATGGGTTCGGAGTGGAGTGGAGTGGGGCCAGCGATAGAGTCAATACACTCGTCGTCGTCATCCAAGTCGTTGTTCAACAAACAACAAGGATCGAACAGGCCAGGGGGGGAAGGGGGGGTGGACAGCACAGCCAATAAAGTTGAGGGATATCGAGGGCACTCACTCAATGCTCGACCAAATGTCCCTAGTAAATGTAACCACACAGGATTGAAGGCTGAAGGGTGCTACATAGTTCTGGGATTGAGTAACTCAAGGAGCTTGTAGATTGCATTCCCAGGAACCGTCTATGATGTACCTGTGAGTGTGGGTGTCACGGATTGCAGGCATTCATGTCTGTGTGTGTGTCTGTTTGCATGTCATTAAAGAAGAGCCCCGAAATGTTGACCATTGCGATAATTAGGCGAGGCCAAGAGCAAACCTCAGACTGAGGCCAAGTCCGGGTCCGGCCAAGGCCACACACACACACATAGCAGTAAGCGGCAGGGTGTGTGTGTGTGTGATTATGAATTATATTATAAATCCTCATACACATGGCCTTATCGGTGCGCCGTTGCGGAGCCCCCCCCCCCCCCCCCCCTGCTTGGCACACAGTGGTACACAACTTAAATGCCATTTGGCGTCTCTAATTATGTTGTCCTGGACTCCACCTCGTGCTCGTCCTCGTGCTCGTGTGCGTTCTCGTGCTCCTACTTGTCCTTGCCCGGCCTCCACGTTCTGCGTATTTGTTCTTCCTGGCAGTTATTGCTGTTGTCTGTTGCCTGTTTGCGCCCATGTTTGCACTTGGCCATAACCCCAGGCCCCAGACCCCAGACCCAGACCCCAGACCAGAGCCCAGACTGAAGTAAGGGAAGCCGGAAAGAGCCGGAAAGAAGTGCCGCGCCGCATGGGGGTGGAGGGTGGAGGCAGAAGCACACAGCACACAGCAATTACATGCGTTTGTATTATTCAAATCCGCCGTAAATGTAATTAAGCTCATGGGAATTAAGCGTAAATTTATTTGCAGCCAGCTCCCACTTTTGCCAGGAACTGCTGGCAATCCTTTTCACTCCTTTTCCACTCCGCCTTGGCGCTGGCGGTTTCTGCCAACCCTGCTTATCGGTCTCTAGGCTAATTTCTCTTACCAAAGTGGGAGGGAGCAGCGCAGAACGTATCGCATATAAATTGGCTCATTGCCCGGGAGGTGGCACTTTCTGATAAGCAATGGCATTTGCTCTCCTGGATAAAGCGCATTGAAACTCCACAGGATCCATCCGCCATCCGCCGTCAGATACGTGGAGTGTAGAGCACTTTTGGGCACATTAAAAACCAATCAGGCGCGTTGTCACATAATCAACCCACAGCTCATCAGACCCTGGCATAGAGAGCAGCGGCACTTTCCCCACAATCTTTTCCCTATCAGTATAGGAGGGGGAGTGTTCGTTCTCGTATCATGTCACATCCAGGGACAACTCTTTGCCAGCATAATAGTTTTGCTTATGAAAACAAATTCAATTTTGAAGCTGCTTATAGAAATGTTTATGCGAGACGTGAACGCCAACTGTTGGGGGACCCCAGAGCCGGCTAGAGCGAGGAGGAAAAACTGCGATGGAGAAAATTAATGTCACATGACAGGAGGACGACGCGCACGAGTCGCAAAAACAGCACTGCTGCTGCTGCTGCTGCTGCTGCTGGCAAGGGGAAGACAGGAGGAGGAGGCAAGGGGTAGTTTGGGGAGGACTCAGCAACAGTACGGGCCAGGGCGTGGCTGTGCATGGAGCCCCAGATAAACGGAACAACAGCCCCCCAATGGGTGCGTTGTCATGACTCTTGGCATATTTTGCAGCTCTCGGTACAGTTTCGTTCTGCTGCTGCTGCTGCCTCTGCCGCTGCCTCTGTCGCTGCTCCCCTTTGACGCAAACAAATTGAAAATCATTGAACAGAGATGGTGCATATGTGGGCGGGGAGGGGCGGCTGCTTGCCTAAGCAACTCGGCAACCGCTTATGGGGAAGCACTGCATTTTGTTGTAAAATACGCAACCGAATAGGGCTGTGGGCGGGGCGGGGGCGGACGGGGAAAGATATCGTCGCACACATTTAAGCAAATTGCAATTAAGGGGCACAGTAGAGGGTGAATTCGAGGGAATGCCAGAGCCAGTTCTGTTTGTCCTGCTCAGTGGACCAGCGAAAGGCAACAGTTGATGCGGATAGCTTACGCTTATGCTTACCCGTTCTGCTATGCCACAATGTATGCAACAATTTGCCCAGCCCCGACATACATACATACATACATATGTATGTGCTGCCACCCACACACCCACACACAGAGCTTTAATGGATTTTTGTCAGGGGCGGCCCCTCATTCGAAGGAAATGGGTTCTGTTCTAAAAGTTTTCTCGTTTTACTCTGATTTAAATCAATGTTCTGTTTGCTGTATCTGCTCTGTGAAGCTGCAGCCTGGAATGCCACAAATTGTTGGCTTCCGGATGTGTATTTTGAGTTTTCACATAACTTCTGTGCGGAGTGGGGAGGGGGGCATACACTTTCACAACTTTCTCTCTAATTGCAAACCAACAAAGTGCTTAATTGTGGCACACATGTCCTTTAAGTAAGCCGCCTGGAAATATTTCTATATGCAAATGGCGGCCACACACACACACAGGCACAAGCACACACTTAGCGCTCCATAAAACAGAACTAAACTACAACTTCCGACTGCTGCTGGTTCGCACTTTCCCTCACGCTCTCTCTCTTTCCCTCTCCCTCTGCGGCTGCGGCAGCACATAATCTAAAATAATTTGTGCGCACTGAAAATTTACACCTGCTCGGACTTGCCACCATTCTGGGACGACGCCTTGCGCCTTGCGTGCGAAACGTTTTCCAGCAATTGCATGCAACAATTCCCCGAAATGCTTAAACATTTTAGGCACGCTTCCGACACCGTCGTCCAGCCCGGGGCGAGCATTTTTCTTTTCCACTTGTGCCTCCACCTCCTGCGCCCCCTACGCCTCCTGCAGATTGTGGATGAAACTTGATTGGGCGTCGGACGGACAACGGAGCTGGCGGAAGCTGGAGTTGTGTTGGCAGGCTCGCTTGGCTGGCGTCACGCATACGCCCCGTGTTGCAGCAGCAAATCAGCGAGGGCTGTGAATTTCAATTAAAGCCAAAGCAGTAGCAGCAGCAGGCAACGCCATTACCCACTTGAAATGAATGACTGTGACTGGGATCGGGATTGGGATTGGGTCTGAATGGTCTCTGGTCGGCCTCAGGCCATGGCCACAATGTTGTTGGTCCTTGAACACTTATTACAGTTTATTCTGGCTGTTATTGACTCTCGGCCATCGCTCTGCTGGGGGTGACACGGGGGATTAGCATGCGTGTCAGAGCCAGAGGCAGAAAGGAGAAAGGAGAATGTCCCAAGCAACATTTCATTCATTTCCCAGCCCCCGCTCCGGCCCTCAAACAGCTTGAACTTCATTGGGGATTATTTGCTTACGCAAAACTTTGCTGAATTGAAACGTGCCGAAGCAACTTTTCGGGGGGCGAACGCTTTAAAATTCTCACCCAAATTCAAACGGATTAAGAGCGAGTGAAAAATTGCATCAACATCAATTTGCGTTGCGTGTGCTCTCCCCTTCCCTCCCTCCACCCTCTCCTCCACTGCCAAAAACAACAGTGGAAAAGCTGAAAACTAACAACCAACATAAAAATGGTCGACTGTCGAAGTTCGCGCCGCGGGTGGGAGTGTGTGTGGGGGGGCGGCAGGTAGTGTTTGGATTTTTATGCAAATATTTTGTCAGGTAGCCCCAAAGTCCGAAAACAAACTAGCCGTGTCCGGGGTTCCGGGATTCTCTCATGCATAACCAGAGGAGAGCCAAAGCCAGAGACAGAGAGCGTTGCAACTAAATCTAATCAAAGCAACAGAAAAAACGAACCGAGTCCTGGCAGTGGCTCTGCTCTGTCATAACAAGACCATAACATGCAAATTCCGTTCCTCACGTGACTCTCCACCAGTCTCCACCCCTCGCCCCGCATTAACTTTGCGAGTGATTAAGTTAGAGAGTGTTTGTGCCGCTCTTGCCACATGTGTGCCACACTTTTAAAGTTAATTAAATGTCTTCCAGGGCTGCAGCACCGCCTCCGCCACCTCCCCTCTCCCTCTGCCTGTCGCTGTCTGTGCCGCCATATTTGCCGCGACATTTTGACAGTTTGTAGCCGTTTCCGCTTTAATTATAAGTGGGTTGTGTGTGTGTGTGTGGCTTGGATGGCATCCGACTTTGTGGGTGGCTGGGTTGGTTGGTTGGATGTGCCCTGTCGATGGCTCTGCCAGCAGTTGGCGATGCGGAAATGTTTATTGTTATTTCTGTGGGGCACAGTGGGCGAAAATTGGATTGTAGATCAACCAGGCGACTCTCGTCCACTGCCATAGCTAAGGGCTATTCTCGGCCATTTCCGGTCTCCGCACACCCACACCCCCACACATACAGAGAAAATCCAATGCAACCGCATAAAGCAAAACACAAAATGGCAGCTCGAAGAAAAGCCTAGACCAATTTGACGGTGCATCCTCCAATCCTCGCTACATTCTTTTTTCTCTCTCTCCCTGGCCAAAAATTCAATTAACTTACATGGCCAAACCGCAGCCGGAGCCGCAGCCAGAGCCGCGGAGGAGGCGGGGCCTCGGACTCTTGCCCCTTCGCGTCTCTGTGGCGTCTCTGTGGCATCTCTGTGAGCGCTGGCTCGTGGTTTCCGCGGTTTAGTTGGGTTTTCGGTATTAGAGGAACGCTTCAGGGCTTTCGAACTACGAACTGTGACGGGAGGGTACGTGGATCGTGGCATGCAACAAGAATAAGCCAATACTACTAACCTTTTACGTTAAGTCTTCTAATTAAAGATCTGGCTAAATTCGAATACGTTTTCCTTTTCTGTTTCGTTTCATTTTGTTGATTTGCCTAACGTTTATTGTTGTTGCATGCCAATACAAAACCAAAACGCAGTTGCACCACAACAACAACAACAACATGCACCACAACAACAACAACACCACCACCACCAACAACAACCACATCATCACCACCAACACCATCAATTAGTTGCCCCAGCTCAATCGCACAATCTTTGTCAATTTAAAGAGCCACCGCTATTGGGACCAGGCGCCGCCTTCCCCCCATTCGGAGCCCCCGAATACCATCCCACCACACCGGACAACTGGAAGGGCGCCTCCATCCATACCACTGGCCTCATGAAGGAGCCCACCGGCGTGGTGCCCGGACGCAACGCTCCAGTCGCCTTCACACCTCAAGGACAGGCACAGGTGAGTGTTCGTCGTCGTCGCCAGATGCAGGGAGGATGTAGGTGTCTTCGACACCGATATTATTTGAATTTCCGCCAATCTCTGGCTGGGTATCGAAGCCGGATCCGGAGCCTTTCTGTCAGACACAATTTTAATTAACTTTCCGTTCTCTACCTTCTTCTGTGCCTTCTTTTTTCTGCTGCTTCCTGGATGTCGCTGGTGCAGGGAGCCGTCATGATGGTCTATGGTCTGGACCATGATACTTCCAACACGGATAAGCTCTTCAATTTGGTGTGCCTGTACGGCAACGTGGCTCGGGTAAGTTCAAAATACATTACGGTTTAAGCGATATAATAGTACAACCCAAAGAAGAGTGAACCACAAAGACAATGTTCAATAGAGCAGCTCCTTTGAAAGCCCTCATGACTTCAATTTTCATTATGAGCCACACTTCAGGGAACGAAACGAAAAAAGAAACGAAACCCCTTGCTTTATAACCTTTTAGAATGTGAAGAAACGGAGAAAGAAATATCCCCAGTTTGCACTTAGCCGGAAAGCTGACAAAAAGGGAGGGACGCGTTTCATAGCCTGTGCGTTGGTCGACAGCAGTCAGTCAGCACTTTGTGTCGCAGGACTGGCCAAAAAAGAGCTCGGAAAAAGGTGTTTGGGGAGAGACTGAGGAGGGAGAACCGCAAGACACTTTTTGTGTCTGTGGGCCATTTGTAAATGCGCAAATAAAACGAAAGGCAATAAAAGGACGACGAGGCCAGGACACCGCCTGGAGAGGCAGTGGCACTGCTGGCCATCCGGATCGGCAGGGGCATTTAGATAAAGCGTTTTAGATTAATGCCGCAGCCATGTGCCATGTGTGTGTGTGTGGCATGCCTCGGGACAGCAATCAGTGCAGCGTCATCAGCTTTATCTGAAGGCGGGGGTATGGGTAAGGGACGCTGGCTAAGTGCTAGGTACTATGGTACTGGGTTACTGTGGTGCTGTGGTTCTGGGGGTGGGGCTTTTGCTCCAACAATGCGAGAACGATTGGTAGTCGCTGTAAATCAAAACACGATGACAACCAAAAAGGAATCCATTTAAAAGCATTGCCAAATGACAATTCAAAATGTTCCCATTGTGAGTCCAAAAAGGAAGCCAAAAGGAAAACTCGCATGGGGAGCGTTTAGTGGATAAATGGAGCGCCTTTGCCTTTGCTTTTGCCATGTGCCCCTAAACCGAAACCCAGCAACCAACGACCAACAACCCAACAACACCTCACTTCCATCCGGCGCTGACATCAAAGTCAAATGCTAAAAACTTTCTTCTTGGGTTGTGCCAGTGGCACACTGCTTTCACTTTATTGCTACCATAGCTTCTGCTACCCCCCTGTCAGAAAAGGGAGCTTGGAGTGCGAGTGCGAGTGCTGGTGCTAGTGCGGTTGTGGGTGCGGGTGTGTGTCCTTTGACAATAGAGCTCACCAAGGACACACCGACGTGGGTTCTCTGCGTCGCTACCCATGACATGTTTTGTTTTCTTTATGTCTGTGATAAAGCGAGTCAAGGCGACTGTGGGGGACCACAGGAACCCTGAAGTGGCCAAAGGCAAAGGATTTTCATTCCGAATTTCATATCAAGTATTACCCGTACATTCCCGAGAAAATCACCTTGGGAATGCACGATCGAAGTCCCTGCCCGACTTGCATTATCCATGCAAATAGAATGACCGCTCTCAAGGCAGGAAGGACTCTTCTCCGACCATTAGTTGGGGGTGGGGCGACGATAATTCAGGACACGGCCATTTAGCTCGGTTTCTTTCTGGGCCCTGGCTCTGACACTTGGGCGGGTGAGGGGCTGGTGCAAATTTATTGCCAACTTCCTGTCCGAGACGGAAACTACTCATTAGCCATTAAAAATGATTATGCGCAGACATTATTCACTGGCCGGCTAAGCCGCAAACACATACATTTCTCCGGCGCCTCTTTGCTTTCCTTTTCTTTCTCATCGCATCGCATCAATGCACCCACACAGTCACCACCCACACACTGGCCTCGGCCAGGGTGCTCGCTGTCTCATTATAAAATCTGTATAAGTGTGCGGCGTGGGTGGGCGGTCGCGCGCGCGTGTGGTTGTGTGCGTATGTGTGGGCCGACACGTTTGAATTGCGAATGAGGAATTGATGGCCACTCAATCAAAGTGAGTTTCCTTCTACGCTCTTTTTCCGACCCTCCCTGTCGTATACATCCGATGTGTCGGTGTTAATGGGAATCCCAGGGGAAAGCATTCGGGATCAGAGCTCCTTCTGTAAATTAGGACTCAACTTAGGCGGCGCCTAACCGAAGCCGGCATATACTTACACTTCTATGAGCAAAGGAATTCCTTTGGAATGGTATTGGCCCTGCCATAACGGATGTTGTAGCCGGGAAGCCAGCAGGGAAGTATTCGATTTCAATAAGCGAGAGAGGCATAATAGGGTTTGGCATAAACATTTTGCTCGAAAAATTTGATTAACCTGCCGAAAAACGGCCTACGTTGATGGAATTTCAACCTCGAACCTGTCGAAGCCTTCACCAAGAAGGCTGTCAAATGTGACAGAGACCCATGGGAGGCGAAGGAGAGGCGACAAGATTGGATTGTGTTTGCATTTCTGATGGGGCATGCCTCTAGGGGCATCTGTTTCCCGCTGGCGTTTCAAGTTGAGGGGGCGGGCGGGCGGCAAGCTGGTTAATTATTTTTGGAGCTGGGCGATGAAGTCATCATCAAATTGATTTTCAGGTTAAATGGCATGAAACAAATAGGTCGAAGGGGAAGGCTGTGGGTGGGTTGGGGTGCAAAAGCAACAAAAGGAGAATCGAGGATGTCTTTAAAGGCCAACTCCCACACACACACACACACACACGCACACACGCACACACACACACACACCCAATTAAATGCGCATTAAAAAAACATTTGGATAGACTCCGGGGGAAATGGAAACGGAAGTATAAATGGGCTTGGGGGGAGGGGGTTAAGCAGGGCCAGAGGTCAGCCATCGCGACTGGTGGTTCCTCTGCTGGCGAGCAGCGCGTGAGCAATTAAATCAAATGGCAGAGCAGACACCATGCCACATTGCACAACAAAGCCATGGGGTCGCCGGGGGAGCGAGCGGGTCGCATTTTAATTAACGCAACGCGAGGGGGGAAGGAGCAGCGAGGGCGAGTGGGTGGCGGGTGGCACCACGCAGCAACGCAACAGCACAGCTCATTAGACACGCACCGAATGTTTGCCGCCGCTGACCAGCAATGGCCATCCAGGCATGAAGCGCTCTTTGATTTGCCCAGAGTCCTAGCCCTGGTCCTGTTTGTCTCTCTCTGTGTGTGTGTGTGTTAGCCTTCTGTTTGCATGTTTGTAATTTCATTATCCCTTTTGTTTTTCCTAGGAACTGGACTAGGAACTGTGACTGGGAATGGGGGGAGGGAATTCAGGGGCTATCTGCCCGCTTTCTGCTTGACTGATTTATGGTCTATATTTAGTTTTTATACATTGTTTCACTTTTATGATTCGTTTCGTGCCTCGCTTTTGTGTTTCGTATTCGATAAGCTCCATTTGCGTTTTATTTACATTTGGGCCGTCCCTCTGTTCGACTCAATCGAACAAATCCCCCCCCTGGGAATTGGACATCGGTTAGTTGGTTAGTTTTAAATATTTACTAGAAACATATGTGCTCTACTATTTAAGAATTAAACAATGCATGCAACTGTTAGCAAACAATAAAACGGTTTGCTTGGCCAATACGGATGTGTGCCATTTTCCCCCTCATTGGGAACCCCTCCTTCCCCTTGCCGTTATTATATCGGTTAAACAATGGAAAACAATTTTCCCCGTCACTTGCAGCAGCAGCAGCAAAGTGGCTCAAGACCGAAGCCGAGACTGAAACGAGACGCCAAAGCCTCCAATCATTTCGGCCTGCAGTCAAAATATAATTCGTTTGACCCCAAAACTGCAGTGCCAGTTGAAAATATATATATCCAAGCTCCGATTGCCAGGCTCGCTTTTCAGTGCGTGCGTGTGTCGAGGCGACTGTGTCAAAGCCAAAAAACAGCGACTTCAAAGCGCCAAATGAAGGCATTTGAAAAGCAAAATTGCAGCAGCAGCAGCTCTCGCCCAATTTGGACAAGTGCTGGCTGGCTGCCTGGCCGTCCACCTGTTCACCTGTCTGTTGCCGTTGGTGGATTGCGAAAACCCGTTTCAGCCTGCCTCCTCCGCCCCTCGGACCGTAATTTTACCGCCATCCGACCACCGCCGCCGCTCTATGCTCTATTGAGTTCAATGGCTTGCAGCGGGGTCCAGCAAATTGATTTGCCAATGCAACGCAACCAAGCGAGGGAATAGTCGAACCAACCAGCCAGCCAGCCAGCATTTCCATTGATTTTTCACTTTCACTTGCACCTCTACGAGTGTGTGTGTGTGTATTTTGTAATTATTGCTTTGGAAATTATGTTTACAGCTCTGCCAAGACTTGGATTGGTCTTGGATTGAAAAGTAAATTGAGTGAGCTAATGAGCGGATGGCTCATAAATTCATGAAATCCCCATCGGTGTCCATCAAATCCACTCGTCCAATTAAGTTGGATGAACTTTTCTCGCTATTTCAGCATTATCCATATCCGACAGACTCCAACGAGAGTGTCCAATGACATATCGAATATTTGTCAACTGAAAATCACAGGCAATGATAATATTTTCAGCTATTTCTGGCAATTGGGCACGTACGATAGAATTTGATGACCCAATAAGGGAGCGTCGGATATGACAATGGTGGGGGTGTAACTGGCATCCCGCCCCAAACACATCCTACATACATGCTGTATATATGTATGTGTGTAGGAGGGAAGAGTCTGCTCACAATGAGCGGAGAATTAAGGGCGCCATTCTGTCACATAATTGCATTTGAAAGAAAATTTTAAATTGAATTCAATGAAATTGTGTTGCTTGGAATGTTGCTTGGGTTAAACGAGGCAGGAAGGGAGGAGGGGGGGTTGGCAATTCAATCAGCCAGGGAACAGCCAGGCAGGAGCCATGGGCAAAGGTCAACTGTGGCCTGGGGTACACACACACACACACACACATTGTTATATAATTGAATTTATTTGCATTGAGGTGACAGGTTCAGGTGACAGCACAGGGAGGGACATCGCTTGGATGGTACCATATTGACGGAAAATGTAACCTCGTATTTCTCCTCTTCCTTGCAGATCAAGTTCTTGAAGACCAAAGAGGGCACCGCCATGGTCCAGATGGGCGATTCAGTGGCCGTTGAGCGTTGCGTACAGCACTTGAATAACATTCCCGTTGGCACTGGCGGCAAAATACAGATTGCTTTCTCCAAGCAAAACTTCCTATCCGAGGTGATCAACCCGTTCTTGCTGCCGGATCACACACCCAGCTTCAAGGAGTACACTGGCTCCAAAAACAATCGTTTCCTATCGCCGGCCCAGGCCAGCAAGAATCGCATTCAACCACCGAGCAAGGTAAGACCTGACCACTGACCACTGACCCCTGACCCTATATACCCATATACCAACTCATTATGTAATTCTCCGTTTTTCCACTTCAGATTTTGCACTTTTTCAACACACCCCCCGGTCTGACCGAGGACCAATTGATTGGAATCTTCAACATCAAGGATGTGCCCGCCACATCGGTGCGTCTGTTCCCCTTGAAGACCGAGCGCTCGTCGTCGGGCCTGATCGAGTTCCCCAACATCTCGCAAGCTGTGCTGGCCATCATGAAGTGCAATCATCTGCCTATTGAGGGTAAAGGTGAGATAGTGCTGTGTTTAAGTGTTTTTTCAAAAAGAAGAAAAAGTCAAAAAATGTATATGGCCACCCCAGAATCCAAAAGTTACACGAAATTCTCGCTCATCATCAAAACCTCCAAAAACACGCCCCAATAAGTAGGCAACATGAATTTCTGTTTTATTCTTTACTCCTTTTTTAGTCCTTCATCTCCTGCCCCTGGTCGTTGCTCGCTGCTCGACAGTCAAAAGTTTTTGGCAGCTATTTCGCATGGCCTTTTGACTTTTACTGTTGTGCAGTAGCCAACCACCCAACCAACCACCCAACCACCCATCCACAACATCCTCTCCCAAGCCCCTGCTCTTTCCTCAGCCCCAACTCCAGCTACAGCTCCAGCCCCATTCCACGCAATGCAAACTTTAACCTTTCATGTTTCTTTGGCTGATTTCTGGCCCACAAACTTTCCAGTTACGTTGCCCGCGATGAAAATTTTAATTTGGTAATTAAGATAAACAATTTCAGTTCGCAGTTATTCATAAATGGGTCGCTCGCTGGAAGCGTTTCTCCCACAATTAGTCCTGGGACCCAGGACTCTCGGCTTCGAATGGGTTGACGACCAATAAAAGTTTTCACATAAATATTTCACCACCAGCAGTGCCCGCATACAAATGGGGTTGCACGACGCCCACTCTATCGTTTTTTATTTGCCGTGTATACATGGGCAATATAAATGTGGCAACATCATTTGTCAGCAATGAATATTAGCCTGCCACAGGGTCTTGCGGCTGCCTTCTGTCACTGTCAGAGCTCTTCTGGCCCAGTCATATGCCTGGCATTGGCATACATTTGCTCCAGCATTAACATTGTTTACACCTTGTGGGGAAAGCGCTAAGGAATGCCTCGTGTGGCAGAGTGGCATTCCCTCTCGCATAATTTTGTCGATATCCTTGTTTGGTTATTTGCTGCTGCTGCTCCGAGTGCCGCTCGAGTGCATCGCAAACAGTAATTAAAAGTGTAAAGAATGCAAATACTTGTGCACGTATGCACAGCCCTCACCCTCGCCCACGCCACACGCATTCGTAGCGAAGAAAATGCAAAATGGAAATGCAAATTCAAATGGAAATGGAAATGCCTAGTGCAAACAGGGGACATTGCCTACTTTCAGGCTGCACAATTATGCCGAAGGCAAATATATTGCTCTTTCACACACACACACACACACACACGCCAGCCAATAGGCTCGTGTGCGTAGTTGTGTGTGCACATTGTGTAACAATTTTCACATGAGTGATTTCGATTGCATCGATATGCGGCCTGCATATATGGTATACTAATATTAGGCTGTGCTCCCACATTTTGTTGATTTGTGGCATCATAGCTACGGGTTCTCCACGTCTTTGTTTGCATTGCATTGGTCAGGGCAGGGGGTAATCAGGGAGGTTAATATATATATATTTGAGCCTATAATCCCATTTCATTCAACCCAACCCTCCATTCAATCCATCCATCCATCCATTCGTGGAACACAATCGAAGACTCCTCAAGCTAAATCAATAAACTAAATTCAAGAATATACAACACTTATACACATTACTACACCAAATCGAAATATATATGTGCTATAACCATTGTTTTTGTGAAGGAACCACATCGCCTTATACCTCTTTTATCCGTGCTCTCCCCCTCCCTTCTCCATATAGGCACCAAGTTCCCATTCATCATGAAGTTGTGCTTCTCCTCCTCGAAGAGCATGAACGGAGCCTGGAACAATGCGACCAACGAGGGCATGATCGAGAAGGAGAACGAGGTCGACTCCAAGGTGGACATCTACAATTGAGATTTGATAACAATTGTGTAAGCGGACCAACAACAACGGGCCCTACCAGAACAACTCACTACACAACAAGAAACAACCAACAGAAACAACAAGGCAACAAGCAGAGGGCATAAGACAACCGACAACTGCAAAACTACAACTACAACATTCAGTGGGCTTATACATGCGAATACACACAGCACCAGCACCAGCAAAGTGAAACGGGCTAAGACAACCAATTGATTGATAAACTGAACTCAGAACCACTTAAAGAATTACCAGAAGAATCGAAATGGAGTAACACCAGAAGCTAACAGGGCGCAAACGCATGTAATTTTTAACGAGCCACCCACACGGAAAAGAAATGATTCAGACACACCCCCACTCTGTCGTCCTATGTACACGGTACGGACTCGTTAAAAATCGAAAACACGCTATGCACACTAACTACATATAGAATATTACAGAATATTACATGCGTTTGCGCGGCGACTGGAGAATAGTAAAATAGAAATGCAAATGCAAATGCAAATAGGGCTACAAAAAATGGTAATTGACGACGACTTTCTCACACACCAAAACACAAGCCAGAAAGCACACTAACCATTTTTTGTACTGCTTCCTGTTAATCACACTTGAATCCATTTTATCCAATTGTATGATATGTAACGTTTAATTGGTAACTTTATAAAAAAGATAAGAAAAGATAAAGAAAACAAAACAAAATGACATAAACCAGAATAAACCAAAAATAATAAAATGAATGTTAAAATAAGGAGATCCCCTGCCCGCGATCCCATGATCCGTTCCCTCTCACAAACCTAACCTCCTATCCCACAGGCAGATATCTGTTTAGTTAATATCAAGATTTGAAAGCGGATAACGCGGATACGGATGCGGATAAATATGCAGCAAACATGCAAGAAACATTTCTTTGGACAATATTTCGACAAGTATTCGGGCGTGAGAAAAAGTCTTAAACAAAACAAACAAAACAAAAACTATTTATTGAGAGCAAAATAAATGTGTAAATTTAAACCAAAAATTTAGCAATTTTAAATGAAATTTATTAATTTTAGTTATGAGAAAGGCAAACACTGCGCACTGCTGCTGCAGCACTTGCAGTTCATTTTAAATTTCTTACTTTAGCAAAAAGATTAAAAACGAAAAGCAAACCACAGAGAGGGAAGAGGAAAAACTTGCACAAGCCAATGTTTTTACTATTAACAAAACAAAACAAAACAAGAAAAGACAAGACAAGATAAACATAATTTTTGTGCTTAATTTACAAAGTTGAAAAAGGCATAAATATATGTGTATGAGCTGTATTTGTATTTACATTAAAATTAATATTAATTTTACACTAAATGTAAAAAGTGAAATAACTAAAAACAAAAACAAAAATATTAAACCTACCAGAAATTAAGTTAGGTGCAAGTATGGGGGAGACATGCCAACCGCAGACATGCAGACATAAAACAAAAATCAACATATTTTTGAGGCGTTTTAAAGTTAGAGAAGAGAGAGCCAAACATTTCAGAACTCCAAGTAAAGTTAGATGAGAAAGCAGAGCGACGACGACTAGAGAAGGATTAGGGCGTATTGCAAATGCGGATAATGGTAATGAAAAGAAAAGAATTAATTAACGATATCAGCAATAAAGCAACAGCAACAACACCATATCAAAGGCGTATGTTAAATTATCTATAACGACATAACTAAACATAAACCAGAAGTTCTAAGTATAGTAGTCTTATGTATATCTAATCGGTTCACCTACGTTTATCATTTATTCCCTTCCAACCCGAACAGGCGGCTGTGCGAGACCGACCGACCACCCACCACCCGGTTGGGTTGGGCTAGTCTCAGCTGGCAGTGCCTGTCTGTACATTATACAGGGCGTTGTTCCATATATCCTAAATTCAAATCAACGAATACGAATACTTACATACACTATGCCACGACCGCGAATCGAATTTCTTCACCACCACCACACACCCCCCTTCCCGCACACATTCATCGTACACCGTACACTACCGCTCACCGCTTGACGAAATCATTTGCTTCCATACAGAGATCGTGTTTCATCCATACCCATCATTAATCAACAATCAAACTATGTGCAATTTGGGCTTTAAACGAGACTTTATTTCCTTCTATTTATTTATTGCGAAACCCCCTCTCATTTCGAAATCTAGTTCGTGTAATTATTTCAAGTGTCTTTACAGTCTTAGTTATTATGTAAATTGTTTTTTAATCATTAATTGTACAATATTTTTGTAAAGATTAAGTATTATTGTACTTAATTTAAATTACGAACATGATTTATTGACAAGCTTAAATTAGCCGCAACAAAAAGCGAAAAACAAAAAGAAACAATAAAAAGAGAGAAAAAATTGCAAAACAAAAAGAAAATCTCGTTAATAATTAATTCATAAATATTAATTTTTAAGAAATAAAGCAACAACGATCTTGAAGCTCCTAATTAGGTAATAATCCAATCAATAAACAATAAAATTAATAATAAATACATATATAAAATATAACAACAAATAACAAACTTGGTAGCTACATAATTTATAAACACACACATCTGATAATATGGAACTTTAATTGTTAATAGTTTTATTCGACTTCTCCCGCGACGGAGTGTCTGTGCGTTTTATTTTTATTGCGTATTTTATTGCTTTTAATATCGTACATTTAGTTTTTTATGAGTTGAAATAGCAAACAAACAACATAAAAGATATACATATATATATATAGTTAAATATATATGTATGTGGCATATATGTGTCCGTATTTGATATATGATGTATGTATATGATTTGTTTTATTTAATATTTAAATTTTGTTGTTATTTTTTAACGCGTATCCTTTAAGCCCAGAGTTGTAACATGCGCGCTCATTTTTTGATATAAATATATATGTAAACGAATCTGGCAATTGCATTTTTATTTTGATAACCATCGCCGCCACAGACGCAGCATTATCGCAGAATTTTTCCACATTCGAATAGGAATTAAAACGTGACAAATAATTTGCTTAAAAACTGTAACACTCTCGCATGCATTAAAGGCAATATAAGAAAGTTAGAGGCATACCCAAACACCCAAAAGCACACACACCTGATCCCCTCACGCCCTTTTCCTTTTATTTACGAGCATTACGACCAGCGACTGCGACTAATGAGAACCCATACCAAGAGATAAACCTAAAGATATGCCAAATAACTTAACGAGTAATCCTGAATTTTTAACATATCAAAATTTTGAACAAGTATTCAACACGTTTACACTTTAGGCATTATAAATGTTAAAGGGATAATCCAGGCTACCCGAAAACACTTTCCAATAATCAGCAGAATTGCGAACGAACATAATCCTTGCAACAATCCTTTATGAAAACGCCAACAAGAATTGTACATACGAGTAAGCATATAGTAGAGCAAACAAATTAAGCAAATAATCGACGGAATCCCATTCCCATGATGGGCCTAAGCCTAAGCCTAAGCCATACGTTGTAATTAGCGACTATTTCAAAGTATTATTTTAAAACAAAATTTAAGAGATATGAATACTAGGACAATTATTTTTAGTTCGTTTGTGCTTGTTCCCCAAAATTGAAATTCTAGCAAGTAAATTGATTTCTAGTGGCAATTATTTAAGCTTGAGTTAAACGCATTCAAAACAAATCAAATCAAAGAAAATTAGTCAAATTTCGTTATGTAGCCACATCTGGTGAATTGAAATTGTAAATCACTTTAAGGCTGTTAGCTGCGGCCAGAACTTGTTACGAGACGAACGGCCGGGCCGCCTGGCTTTCGCTATTTGCATGCTACATACACACACATATGTTAAGTACCCATTACCAATTATGTGTATTGTTTTGTTTTTGCGTTCTTTTGGTTTTCTGCGTTTGCAATTGCCTTGTAGTTTTCAACTCCAGGAAATGCGCACTTCTTCTTTGGATATTTTCAAACTTGTGTACCCAATCCATGATTTGTTCGTTTGGGATGGCATTGGCAGAGTCTATCCCAGAATTTGATGGTACCACACCAGCAAACACACAATATGGACCAGTTCATTCAGTATTCAGTATTGAATTGACAACCACCAAGAATCAAAAACAAAAAAATTATGAAAATTTGTGAAACCGTCCAATAAACACAAGAACAGCAATACGACACCACACACACGAGTTGAAATCTGGCTACAAGAACACTTTATAGGGGGAGGGAAACAGAAGAACGGAACAGTACAGAGCAGAACAGAACAGTTCTCGATGGATGTTCCTTTTGTTTCCGATGTGTCTTTCAGTGAGCTTTATACTGCAACTTTTCGGAGCACTCGGATTCCGCTTTTCCACCTATTTTCCTTCCATGCTGCTTACACGAGTTACAACTACAAGCCTACCACCACCTACGAATTACAGGATATACACACTCAATTTGCTAAAACATTTTCTACGATCAAGAGACTTTTTTTTTGTTGCTACTAACCTTTTCTAAGATTTGAGTTTTTTCACCAAAAAGCTAACGAGAAGCACTAAACAAAACCAAGAACTTTGTACACCGAAACGAATTCATAATTATCTACAATGCATGTGCATATTGAGATCGAACATGAATTAGAAAAGAAAACGATAAAACATAAAAGATAAAACTATAAAAACGAATTCAAGATCAACTATATTCTTATAGGCTTATAGTTTATACTTACATACACACTTACAAATACTTATATACATAAATATTTATATATAAACAAACAAACAAAACAAATATATATATATACATATATATATATTATCAGAGAGCATAACTCATACACATATACATGTACATCATATATACATATAGTTTTAATAGGAGGAATAAAACGAAGAAGCAGCATGAGTCAATTTTAAATGCAAGCGAACCCCAAAAACCAAAAACCAACAAAAGTACTTTAACAGAACCCGAGACTTTGAGTATTATGAGTATTTTGGTTACTTTTACTCGTAGGATGAGGGCAGTGGAGTACGATGGCAGGCATAGCCAAATGTAAACATAATTACACCACGAATTACACACACACAGACACTTACACTAAACAACAGACACAGACAAAGACACAGACAAAGATACAGACACTGATATTGATTCAGTTACAAATACAGACACAGACAGACGAAGGACGAAGTCAAGTTTTAAAGGCAAACGGACAACTGCATAGTGTAGTCGTACGCGTAATTACTGGTGATAATTTTGAAAAAATCTAAACAAATACACGCAAATTCTAGCACGTTTGAATTTCCAATAGATGTCTATTATGTACTAGAAGCGTATAAACATATACACATACATATATATGCATATATATATATATTGAAGATTCCTTATTAAACAAAAACATACATAAATGTCTTAGTGTGCAGTCTGTAAAAATGTAAGCCACAGCGCAGCAGCATTAACGAAATTACGATTAAATGAAATCATTTGACTGGTGTTCGAGTATTAGTGAATTAGGCATTGTATCTAGCAAACAATATTTAGTTTCCTGATATGCAGCATAAATAATCCACCCACCCAGGGGCCCCAACACCAACACAGGCCCAGGAGACGGGAGACACTGGGACCTGGGATCGCAGGGCTCTAAATAATTTATTAGCATTTTTAAGCCCCTCCCTCCCCCCACTCTACGGAACGATTCCTACATTTAGACTCCAATTATTTGGTATTGTATTGTGTATCTGCAATCACAGATGTCGGTGCTCGGTGCTCTGGTTAGGCTCAGAGTTTTGAGCCCACCCCAACCGAAAGCGGCTTAGGAAACACCGATAACTGGCCACTTCTGAGGCACAGCAGCACAGCAGGAACAGTGCCATAGGTATCGTCTGTATGTATATGTAGGTAGTTTCCACTCAACAATGACCGGTTGTAAGCACACAGATGCATATACCCACAGCCAGAGAGAGAGAGAGAGAGAGCGCCTACCGGAAACGCACACACACACAAACAAACAAACAAACAAACACACATTCAAAGCGCTGGGCAGCAGGGAAGTTGTTTCGCTAACCGTGTGCAATATGATTTGACCTGTGTTCATTTAACACACTCTCATCTGATAGTAATAGCAATGATAGTACGCAATTTAGTTGAATTTCTGTTGATCGATTTAGTTTAGTTTAGTTAGTTATACTTTAATTTAGAGTTGTTGTGTGGCGGAAGACGTTTCCCAAATTCACACAAACCGAATACTCACACTTCTTTCAACACATGGCCACACAAATACAAACAAATACACAGATACACACACACTTGTTAAACTGATCCACCGAATAAAACAATCTCATTAAACGATTTAAACATTTAATGCATTAACAAACAATTTTAGCTGTCTCCGCCTTGAGCTTTCTGTTCCATTGCGTTGCGGGTTGGGGGAGTGTGTACTCATTATTTAGGCCGCGACTGTGGTGGGGCTATTACTCGTAGGACCTACAAGCCCCCACAAGAGGGGAAATATCGCATAGAGACAAATTTAAATCGAAATTCTAAGTGTTTAGTTGAAGAGTCGTAATGAAATCGTATGCTAGTACATTTAGTGAATAAATATGGAGGTAGTTTACACGTAATACTAACACACCTTACATTTGCATACATACAGACATACATACTTATACATTACATACATACATATATACTAAGTACACGTATTGCATACATACATTACATACAAACATACATAAATACATACATATATAAGCCTACGAATGCAACATAATCACAGCAAACTCCTTTTGATAACTTATTTTTGAATCTATGTACGAAATAGTTTTTGAAACATTTCTGCGTCGCATTTACACACAGGCACACAGACATAATCAGCAGTTAGACACACACACACACTACACACATAACATACACACAAACTTATATACATATATAGATATATAAATATATACATACATACATGCAACTGTACATCAATCGACCATCTTTCGCTTATATTCAAGTACGAGTAGGTAACGAGCGAGGCGAAAGTATTAACAGAACCAGAAACAAACGACAACAAAATATCATGTACTGTAATGCACACACACATAGACACACACATACACTTACACAAACAAAAATACACCCACACAAATAAGAAATTATGAACAACTATTCAAAACTACTATTTATTAAACGTTGTTAGCATCAGAAAATCAGAAAAAACGAATAAGCAAAACTGATGAAATCGCTGTAGTGCAAATGCAAAACTAAGAACAAAAAAATTGTAAACGAACATTGAAACTTATTTAATTTTAAGCCAAGCGTTGCGGCAAACGAACAAAACAAAACAATACAGAAATACAATTCTCGAATACATTAACATTTACTACCACAAAACAACAACAGCAATGCCACAACAAATACAAAATACAAAAAATACAAAAAAATACAAAAATATACGAGTACATACATAATACTACAATTCTTTGATCTTAAAGCAGAAGAAAACCCAGAATACCAAAACCGAAAAACAAATAAATGAAAAACTTAAACTTATACACAAAAGAAACTCGAACGAAAACCTTGTTTTATTTAAGAACAAATTACTCGTGCGCCTACAGTAATACTCGTACCACCTCGATTCCTTCGATTTCAACTCACTTTACTCACTCTATACCTTTATCATATTTACAGTTAGCAACTACAACAACAACAACAACTACAACAACAACATTACAACAAGTACAACAACAACTAGAGATAGAGTTCAGTTAGTGGCCGCATTACAACAGCAACAACAACAACAGCACCACAGTCACCAAGCCCCCCAAAAATATATAACCTACAAACCACCAAAAACGAATCCAACAACAGTAACAGCTCCACCTTCATCACAAGTACTAAAACAACAACAACAACAACCAAAACAACAAAAAGAACAATAACAGTTAAATTCTTGTAATTAATTAAGTCGCGAAGCATTTTATAGTCTTCCATTCAAGTTAATTTCGTTACCTATGTATAATAGTTTGCTAATTTGTTGCTCTTGGATACTCACTCAATTAGCCAACTTCTGTTGCGTCCTGCATGCGCTGCGGTAAGTAATCCAAGTCTGTCAATTTGCCCACAAACCCACAAAGGAGAAGCCAGACGGTGGACTCAGCAGTGACAAAATTTGTCTGAAAGAACCTAAACAGTCGATAAGGGATGCTTTCTAGTGACCCGGGAAAAGGAAGGGTGGTGTCTAGGAGTCGATCAGTATTCAAATTCGTTCACTCCTTCAGTCGCCATGCATTTCAGCCTAAAAGTAAGCCACATATTTTCACACTATCATGTTCGGGCCACCATTTTTTCTAGTTCATTTTCAGTTGAAATACCATTCATGCCCAAGTTTTCGTATATGCTAGTCTATTCAATTTCAATCGTTGAATCGTTGCAAAAATTAAATATAAATCAATTATGGCTTTATCGAGCGCATTGGGTGGTAACATCGAATAATCCCGGCAATAATCTAATTTACTCTCTCCCCCCTTGCAAAACAAAAGCGTCGATCCATTTAATTCTGCGAGTGGGCATAAAATAAAATACGTAATAATTAAATGCAGCCAGTGACCAAACAAATTGCAGATTTCAGATGAACACAGCTTAGCATTGACGCAGATAGGGATACAAATTGTTCTGCATGGAGTTCTAGATAAAAGTGTGCAATTCAATTAAAACAGCCTCATTATTTCAGCGTCCAAACTAAACCGTTTAAAGCTTCTTCCATTTACGAATGGATTTGATCTTTTGGATTTTTTAGAAGTTTGGCTTAACTCGACTCGGGAACGGAACTGTTTGAACTGTTTGTCTTGTCCTAAGGGCTCTTCACCCCATTGTTTTCTGGTTGAACGATTTTGCGAAATTGCATTTAACATTGTTTAATTAAAGGGCCTGACTGCCTGGCCGCATTCCTGCCGGCCGTGCCTGTTTTCCGACCCGCCTAATCTGAGGGAAAAGTTTTTAAGACCACCCTGCTGCGATTGGCAGCATCCTCACCGGAAAGAATAAAAGGGAAGGGTCAATCAGTGGGTCAGATATCCATTTATCAACAGACTGGGGCCTCATGCGGGCAGCCATTCCACCAGATCCACCCATCTTAACCAGGCTGAAACAGTCATCTATAGTAAATGCCAAAGCCATGTCTTTGGCCGAGTCTCTCTGAGTCTCTCTGTTTGTGGCTCAATAAATTATTTACTTAAGCTGAATCCTATGCAAAGTAGCAGATTGTCCATCGGCTCCCTGTAATCCTTTGTCTATTATTTCATTTCGAATCCAGACAGCAGGACGAGAGACCAAACGACTTACACAAATATCCCATTTAAAATGCATTGCCTTTGGCTTTGTTCATCTCAGGTCTTAGCCCGGACAGTTGTCCTGCCATTGTGATTCCGTTCCGTTTTTTGCCTTCTAATGGGGTAAGCGTGTATTTACCTATGCTCCATTTATTCTGTTTCGGCAGAGACGAGACCACAATGGTGTACCACCACAGGACAAATGCAGCTGTTTATTTGTCTGCCAGGATTAATATTATTTCAGTTATTTTTTGTTGTCTTGTAGTTGGCGTTAAATTGCACTTCACATGTCCATTGTGTGGCCATTGATTGATGGCAGTTGCTGGCGCTCGGGCAGCCATGACAAATGCCAAACGGTTTGTCCCCCAACGTGCCTGCCCCCAAATGAAACAGTTAAAATAAATAAATTGTCTTCCACATTTGTGTTGGCTGGTTTCGGCCATGCACCGGATAGAATTCAATTTGTCTGTAGCTCGAAATTTAATGCGTGTTTTCGCTGGGCCATCTCATTGGGTAGCAGTACAGTCGCTCCATCCAACACATTTCTAGAACTCAATTCCAAGAGCTTATTGACTACTAATTACCACAGACAGACAGACACGTAAATTAACTTGAGGAAAGCCCTTGAGGGAAAGGCTTATCGGAAACACTCGAAATGTAAGCAAAGGGACCAAATATGAGTTGCATCATTAAGATTATTGAGATTTCGTGATTTTGTGATTTGTTCGCTATTATTGTAGTTTCATTTTCGATAGCACACACGATATTTAACATATTGCCTTGATATGCGAGTGTGTCCTTGCAAGTTGCAGAGGATAAACACTCCCTTAAAGCTTTGTTGGAAACAAAGTCCAATTGTAAATAGTGACGTAAATGACCACAAATTGTAAATGAATATTGTTGAAAATCGTTTGTAATCCCTAAAATATGGAATGAAACCGACCCCCAAATGTGTATGCATATGATAATAAACAGCTTAGGAGGTTCATTTGCTTTGTATAGTTTATTTTGTATTTTTATAAATGCTTTGCTGTGAAGAGAGAGAGAAGTAGCGAAAAGTGGTATACAACATTTGTAAAAACCAAGAAATTAACCCACATTAAGTATGCATATAAGTGAAACACACATACAAACATACCAACATGCATTCGTACATACATACATACATATGTATAAACAGATAGATGAAAATGGGTCCACTTGCTGCGTGGAAATAAAGTAAAATTTGCTCAATTCGCTTTACCAAGTGATTTATTCATTTCTCATCCAGTATTTCCGTACTTCAAGATACTCGTACACGTATATAGGATAGCCGTAAGCCACACAAACATATACATATACATATGTATGTAGATATACACATATGAATTATAAAACGATACAATAAATGAATTACACCAACTTTAAGGACGATGGATAAATGTTAGAGTGAGTGTGTAATTAAGGTTTGGGTCAATTGTCTCTCAATTATTTTAGCAAAGTGCACAATAATTATTGCAGATACATATACACACATAGTACATATACATACACATTTACATATAGTTGGTTTAGATAGAATTACGCGTAGCTGTAACTGCACCAAAGAAAACTTTTATTTACAATTCTGGTGTAATTAGAACTATAATTTATGAATTTAAGCAAGTCGAAGTTCGGCCAAAAGCATTTCACGATGCAAGCCAACGCGGAGGATCCTAATGTCAATTTCAAAGTAAAACTTAACTATAGTTGTGTACTATACGAGGCAATTAAGTAATACATAATGAATAATATATACATATATCAGAAAACACAATATCTAGGCTAAGACACAACACCACACCACACAATTCATGTGCAAATCGAGTTACTTTAGCCCAGCCCAATGCCAATTAGTCGCAACGATGTTCTAAATAAATGTCGGTCTCTGAGGCATAAACTTGGGTGTTAACATACATACAATACATACACATACACATACACCTACACATACATACATATATATATATATATAAATAGAACTCCACTTTAAAGAGCCACGCCCCAATACAATATATACACTGATATATCCCTGAATTGGGATTGAATTACGCACAAATGCGGAGTTGTATATTAGCGAACGAAGCAATTTAAAAAGCGTGATTTACATAGATACTTGTCCCAAATACAAAAAAACAAAACATACATGATTCAAATGTGATTTTGCCATATAATAAAGAAAAAAAAACAAAAACAAAACTGAGCATAAAACTAAACTAAAATAAATGTAAATGTACTGTGTTAACTTTGACGGCTTGTGTTAGCGGTTTTCTAGGTTTTCGTTTGTGTAGCCAAATGTATCTATGAGTGTAAGGTAGGCCGTTTAGGGTAGAGTATACTAGAGTACTTCTGTCAATGCCGCCGAAGCCTTGTTCCCTCTGTCTCGCTAATTCTGCATTTTAATTGAACTGTTGTTTAGAATTCATTCCACTGACTAAATGTATAAATGGAGTCCAAATAAAAGCCACCGCCTCTTTTTCTAAATAAACTTAGAGAGAATTGTGAACAAATTGTGTCTATACATAGTACATATACATATATACATACCTAAAACTATTATTGCAACAACTACAACTATATACTATATGTATGATGTATGTATAACTAATTACAAACCTACGATAGGATATACAAAAGCAAAGCAGGCCGGATGTGCAATATACATACATATGTGTATGAATGTATTATTCAAGATGCTGCATATGGCATATACACAGATATTATACATACATACATACTAATATACATACATACCAACCGCATGAATACTATAGAACTATATACATACGTGTAGATATACATATACTTACCATACAATATCGATACGCTATCCTTTTGGACAACTTTTTCGATGTTGCTACTTCGAACGTCGTATCGGGCTACGTTTAACCAAAACGAAAACCAAAACTAAAAAGAACAACGGATAGCTAACCAAGTGTGAACAGAGTGGACATTGAGCAACAATTATAAGTAGACGAATTGTAAATTGTGGTGCGACCTGGTCAAGTATAAAGCCAAATTAACAAAGTATTTAAATCCGAACAGAAAAACATTATACAGCAGCCACAGCAGTTGCCAATCAATCCATTTTAAAATCGGCCAGATATTACTGAGTGGGCTTGCCACATCTTTGCCACAGCTATGTCAAAATTGTTTCCATCTCGATTTCCGTAGAATGCTTCTGGACGCAATCCCTGCCTGCACACCTGCTCGCATAATTTCCAAAAACTACCCACCAGCTGCTCTTCCAGCAAGATGCAAACCAATCTATACAAATCCCATTCCAAGCAGATATACATACATACATATACATGTCGTACATACATATGTATGCAACACGTATGTACTAAACTACCTACCAATGAATGCCATCACTATGAGAGAATCTCTTCTAAACGCTGACTGCAGAATACCACCATGTTAAAATTAACTTAAAGTAAAAGTAAATACGGTAAGGGAGTCCGATGTCCATTCGATTGTATTTTGAAAGGAATATTGAATATTGAGCCAAAGAGGGCCGCCTGGGGGCCTTCTGCCTCTGGGGTGCACCTTCTGTGGCAGAGGCTCGGCTCGGCTCCCATCAGAAACATACTTAGAGTGTAACAATACGAGTAAACAGTAAATTGAATAGCATATAAAGTATATTTTATTAGTAGCAAAATTGAACAGTAAACGTGACAGTAACACAGCGTCACTCTGTTAAGTGACAGTAACATTAACAGTAACAGTAACAGTAACAGCAGAGAAAGAGGAGTATGTTACGTTACCAATTAAATTAAAAGAATTAATAATAATTATTGTACTTAGCAGTAAGTGTCTATGAAGATCATGTAATCTAATATACATATGAAATGGCAATTAAACCAACAAAATGTTGTTAAGTTTTCCGCTTTAAGTGTCAAATTAGCCAAAGATTGTAATTATGATAAATGCTTACCGAATAATAAATGGGTGTTAATGTAAACGGATACTTTAAAGGCGAAACAAAACCATTTTAACTGTTGGCCCATAATTTTAATTGTAAAGAAATTATTTAGTTATACAACGTTTGCTTTAAAGAGAGATTTTATTTATCTTTTAATAAAATAAACAATACGATAATTATAACAGAAGCTAGGGCGCAGAGAGAACTTTAAACAAGAACAAGAACAAGAATCCAACCCAAAAACAAACGCCAACAGGCAATTAAATAAATTTCTTAATGTATTTCAATGTGCAGTTGCTAATGGCAGAGGCAGAAACTGGGCGGAAACCCAGACAAAGGTACTGTAATGCAGATCCAACTACAATAAACATTAACAGAGAATGAAGTGTTATGAAACTTCATGCAGACAAATATTGTAAAAGCAGCCGGAAGCCCCAATTCAAATGCGACAAAAATAAATAAAATACAATATTAAATTAAATTAAAAACGAGAACTTTTCATTAATGTTGGTTGGTTCTGGAAAATGCTTTATTTCGTTCCGTTTACTCGTGAACGAGTAGTTATCCACTCGTAGTTTTCAGCCACCACGACCATTATCCCGACAACTGCACTCTCTAGAGTCTAGAGAAGCCCCTCCATCTGTAACCATCTCATCTGAGTTTATCTCGGATTCAGAATCCACGTGGCGGTAACTGTAACTGCTGCCGAGTGCGGCAAAAAGTTTGTCATGCCGGGTGGCTCGGTTCCGTCCCGCCGGTTGTTTGCTGGTGACAGTCTGCGGTGGAATCGGTTTCATTTGCCCTTTTGCAACTGTCCTGTTATGCCACATTTCAAATGCACAGACCACCGAGCAAACATGCAATTGCGAGGGCCGCCACTGTAGTTATGGACGCCCCCCTAATGAATGGCATAGGCAAATGGACATCCCTTTATCTACAACTCTGCCCCTCGGTTGCGTGCCCTTTTTGCGGTGCAAACAAATGCTGTAACATTTCGATTGTCAGAACAACAAGCGTAACAAAGTAACAAAAAATACTCAATTAATATTGTTCAGTGTCAAAGTGTGGCACAGACTGCACAGACAATATGCTAGCAGTTCGGGAAATGCACAAATCTGCGCATTACGTGGTCAATGTTTAAGAGATTGCCTCTCTGACTTACGCTCCGGGCAGCCCGAGCGATTCTAATTGACTTTTCCGAAACTTTGGTTGCCGATCGGCGGGCAGCAAATGTCTTCATTAGTTTAATTGCAAACATTATTATTGCACTAGAATGCTCCGCGTGCCGTGGTAGCTGGTGTCCAGACAGGAGGACCAGCCAAAAAGTTCCTCCAGCAAACGATTCCCGTCTGGACCGTGCCCGTGCACGGAGCAAGCAATTGTTGCTTGGGCCAGCGAGACAGAGAGAGAAAGAGAGAGAGAGAGAGAGAGAGAGACAGAAGCAGAGCCAGAGACAGAGACGGATAATGAGGCAAAAGGCCAAAGCAAGCGAAAAGGCGTTAAAGCAAAGTGAGTTTTTTTGTGTCGTGGTCTTCGCTGCATAAAATGGCTTAATTATACAGAGAGAAAGAAATCTCCAGCAGCTGCCAAAATGCCAGGACGCCGGCTGAGTGGATGCCACATTATGCCTTTAGAGCGACGGGATGCTGCAATGCCTTAACTATTTTTCATTTAATTTGGTTAATAAACATGTGCGCCCTTAATGAAGAGTCAGACAACTGTGTACTGCTGTCCAATGACTACTACCTGAAACAAAGTTAAAAAGGAAGGAACGTGCCACATCCTGTCATCTAGAAGCGCCCGAGAATTGAATTATTGTATAATTATTAAGCGAAATATTGAAGCGTCACATCCTTTCGTCAATTTAATTTTGTATAATTTGTAAACGAAATACTGAAGTTTTCACGTTAACTTCCGGCACGGAGCACTTCCGGAGAATTACGTATACGTAACGTGATTACTCACGTGACTGTGGCACGGTATTTGATGCATCGAATATCACTATAAGTTTACCCACTTGTGCGCACTTTCCTTGCAACACAAAGTATTCCCATGCTGGTAAATCAGCTTTGCTTTGCTCTTCTTTCCTCCTCGTTATCCTTTTCCTTTCACCTTCCCAGGAGCCCATTAAAGTATGCATCGCAGAGTACGGAAATTGCCTTTTTCTGATCCCCGCCCACCTGAAAGCGAAAGCGGTGCTCTCGGCACACCGGCAGCTCATAAGCTCTACATATATTGAAAATTAGCTAAAACTGAGATATTAATGTGAAAATTGCATTTGGCTCCAAAGTAGATCGCATTTTGTGAATAGGGCCGGCTCCTTCTGAGCTCTTTCGACGAAGCTGTGATTCGCTTGGTCAAAGTTTGTGGTCTGGCTGCTTCTTGGCATCTGTAAGCGGGAATTTAAACACAAAAATAATTACTTTTCATTAACACGGCCAGCAGGCCCCATTGCCATTGCCTGCACCTGCTCTCTGCCGTGGTCGCCGTCGAAAATTGGGGTGGGCGTACGGAGGGACGCACAAAGAAACGGACAGAATCACGGACAACAAGGCAGGCAGGGAAAAGGCAGGCGAGGGTAAATTAGAAAATACATTTTTCAGCATTAAAAACTGTTCGACGTGCGGAGATTGCGGTAATTTCGCTTAACAGTTAGTTGCTCGGCACACGGACACAGAGGCAGACACAACCTGCACACGCTTCGACACATGCTGCTGTGCCAGTCAAACACACCTGCTGGCCGAAGGGCGGACAAGGGCGGCAGGGCACTCGGGAAGTAACCAACCATGGGGGCAGTACTAAATGTCGAAAGTGTAGCCCCATCGTCGGATGGAGCGTGGGAGTGGCCGTGGGCGGAGGTATGGGCGTGGGCGTGGGGGGCGACAGCAGCTGGCACTTGACATGAGCCACGGCAGGGAAACAGCTCGAGGGCTTTCCACTATTCCCGCGTATTTCGCTTCCGCTTAGAAATGGCAAAAACACATCCCATCCCCACCGCCATGCACAAGTAGATATCCTTACATGTACATAGAAATCCTTGAAAAATATTGCAACTAAAACGAACAGAAATGAGATACGTCTGTAGCGAAAACACGAAACAGACACAGACCCCAAAGTCAGAGAACGCTGGCTACCCGTATTTATAACTTAATTTCAGATTGTGTCGACTTGACTGGCATCAAAGCGCAACTGCCACACGGAGATATGACTATATGAATCGCATAAGATTGCAGAGGTTTCTTATCTATTAAATGCTCTCTGTTTGCATTAACTTACAGTGATAATAATTGCCCGATCGAGGGCACAACGAAATTGACGATTTAGGGACAAGTGTTAAATTACCAGGACAATAACTGAATCGCATTAAAGGTTAAACTTGTATTAACCTCATCAAGGCAGCGTACTGCACAGGGTATAAGACAAGTTAAGCTCAACAATGTGGCTAATGTATTTGAAAGCTTTTGGCAAAAACATTAAGAAAGAAAAAAATGCACATAAAAGAAAATATGTATAAAAAGTGAGGCTACACAATGCGGCTTGGCTCGTGAGTTTTGAAGTGCCTGGGCCCTGCACTCACCCTTGTCTTCCGACCTCCGACCTAAGTGTAGCTCCAGGTGCCAGACAGCTGGTCCTGTTCCCACGCCTTCAGTGCCCTACGAGAATTCAATGCGACTCAATGTGAAGCCGAAACAACTGCGGGGTTGCGGGATTACGTAAGCCTTAAATTATCTTTTGACAAATCATTCGGCAAACAAAAGCAGCGAAAATGATTCTGTCAATAAGGCATAAAAGACGAATGGGACTGAGACTGAGAGGATGAACCCTTGGCAGCATCAATCATAAATATTTTAAGCCGCAAGCATTGGCGATGACTTTGTACCCCTGTGTCTGTGTGTCTGTGTCAAAGCGAGTGTTCGTGTGTGTGTGGGTGGGTGGGTGCTTCGTGTATGCGTACATAATTGCATTAGCCAGGCAGGCATGGGTGGCCTCAAAAGGCAAGACAAAGCTCGATAAGCTTTCGTGCTAGCTGGTGGCATTTGCGTCAATTATGGAGTTTTGCGGCAATTAAAATTTAATGAGCATTGCAACATGGCAACGGGTCAGCATCGTGTAGCAGCGATTAAGGCAAAAAAAAACCATATATTTATAGAGTCCTGCACAAAGGCTACTCCCTGCCAGTGCGTGTCGGCGTGCTTGCGTAGAAGTATTTTGCAGAGAAAAAGGTAAATGCAGATGCAGATACCTCTTTATGCAAATGTATTACTCGAAATAGCACAAGAAGGAATTAAGTACTTTGACATGGGCACTTGCTCTATAGAATATAAGTTAGCACGTCGTGCATGTTCACTCCATTTCGTTCAGCGTCCTGCAACGAGGAGTAAACTTTATAGAAAGATCAAGTTTAAGCGTCAGTTGTGCTGATTGCAGTCGTGTCGACCTCGATTTGGGTGTCGCAGACACAGGTTTCACAATCGCATGACACTAACCGATTTGTCCAATTATATAGCCCTCGTGGCATAAACCGCTAAATGGCAAATATGCCTGATTTGCACTTGAGATAAAATTGCTTTAGGGTTTTATAGGGCTAATAAAAAGCCAGGAGCGCAGCCAATTTACGCGGGCCCGGAAATGATGCAATTATTCCCTTCGATGAAGACATTTGCATTTTCTACAAGATTTGCCCTGTGTACGCTCCTGTACAATTTGGTAGCTGACATTCACGGCTATCCAACAGAAACTTTAATTGTGTCTTGTTGATGAATGTGAGCCGTTTACTGCTTCGGGTGGCACGTCCGAATGGGCCCACACGTAAAGGACGATGCGTCCTTCAACATGTCAGTAGTCCGCTGGCATTCGGTCAACCAATATGGACAATCATGCAGCGGAGCTCATACTCAAAGAGCGGGTTTCCATTGGAGCTCTGGTGCCACTCAATGAGACCGACGGCGGCGGCAACGTGCACCTGCTCAACAACACATTCGTCTTGCAACTGCTGTTCGAGATTACACAACTGTACCACTTCAAGAACTTTATTTTCTACATTTCGGAGAGACTGGATCTCAAGAACAAGGACTCCCTGGACTTCTTTTACAACTTCTGGGCGACCTTTCCCCTAGCACCTAATTTGATCATAACCCGTGAACATAATGCCGCCATTCCGATGGTGCAGTTTCTAAGCACTCCCTCACTGGTGATGGTCTATACGACGGAACGTGACGATCCCATTATGGAACTGGCAGCGCAAAGTATGAAGGGAATTCGCTGGCTCAAGACCATCTTCATACTGTATCCGAAGGTGGACACTCGTGACTTTGAGGAGAGCTTCGACGCCTTTACGAAGTTCTCCGACGAGATCAGAGGCCTCTACGAATGGGTGTGGAGCAAGCAGTTCACCAACACAGTGCTGATAACCATTAAGAACAATGTGTTCCTGTTGGACCCCTACCCCACGGTGTCAGTGCTGAACAAGACAGACTCGTGGCGAGCCGAGGACTTTTTCAAGAAACTTAGCAAGAATATGAAGGGCTATATGGTCAGGACGCCGATCCTCTATGACCTGCCACGTACCTTCAAGTCCGACCGTCCCACCAATAGCTACGAAAATAACTACATTCACGGCACAAGCGGCAACTTGTTTCTGGGATTCCTTGAGTATGTGAACGCCACGATAATGGACACCAGCACAAACGTGTCCACAAACTATCTGAACCTAACGAATCTCCTGGATCTGGTGGCTCAGGGCGTATACGAGACGCTAATACACTCATTCACCGAAATGCTGGGAAGGTACGTGGTCAGTTACAGCTACCCCATCGGCATCAACGACTGCTGCCTCATGGTGCCATTCCTCAACCAGTCCCCAACGGACCAGTACATGCGAGAGGCGCTGCAGGATAACGTTTGGCTTTCGATAGTTCTGTTCGTCATCTATATAGCCCTGGCCATCTGGTGGTGCTCGCCCCTGCGGCCGCGCGACTTCAGTGCCGCCCTCCTCCAGTCGATATGCACCCTGACCTACATGGCGCCCACCTACATCATCAAGACCCCGACGCTGCGGATGCGATACTTGTATCTTCTGCTCGCCATCATGGGAATAGTAACGTCCAACATGTACATCTCGAGGATGACCAGCTACTTCACCACAGCTCCGCCGCAAAGGCAGATCAGCACTGTTCAGGACATAGTCGAGGCGAATCTGAGGATCCTCATGATGGGTGTGGAGCATGAACGCATGGCCAAATCGCCCCAGCAGTACCCGGCCAGTTTCTTGAAGCAGGTTGACGTGGTGGACAAGCAGGTCTTTGACACCCACAGGGAGCCATTCAACACGAGCTTCGGCTACACTGTGACCAGCGATCGCTGGCAGTTTCTGGACATGCAGCAACTGCACTTGCGGAAGCCCATCTTCCGCCTCACGGAGATCTGCGAAGGCCCCTATTACCATGTCTACCCCATGCACCGCGACTCCCACCTGCGCTCGCCGATGAAGGAATTCATCATGGTGGCCCAGCAGGCGGGCCTCATGGACCACTGGCAACGCGAAGCGTTTTGGGAAGCACTCCACCTGAAGCGCATCAAAGTTCCCATTTTCGATGAAGAACCGATCGCCTTGAGTCTGAGCTTCCTCTCGACCATTCTGCGAACATGGTGCCTGGGCCTGGTGCTGGCCGGACTCGTCTTTGCTGTGGAGATGAAATGGTACGAGTATGTGACCTTCAGGCATGGGGTTGGCTTTCCCCCAAAGCCAAGATCGTTTCTGAGAAGGTTCATGAGAGTGTAATTGTAATTTTAGGAGAGACTCTTAAAAAATAAAACAGCAGAAAACATTTTAACTGTTTTGAAATATTGAGAAATTGAGCAGTTCCATGGTGAACAGAGCTGCAGCTACTGCGCTCATCACCAGAAGATAAATGAAGGCAATGGCCAAATGCTGCATCCCAGCGGCAGTATACTCCTGGTTGTCGTGAATGCGCTCCACTAGGCCAGCGTGCAGAGCAGCCTCAAAGCTGCTGCGGGCATAGAAGTTGAGCAGCCCCGAGGAATGGATGCGGAAGGTGAAGTACTCAATGTCCCGCCACAGAGACGAGTCCATTTGCATGGGAAAGGCCAGGTGATAGGAGCCGAAGCAGATGTTGCTCAGCTTGAAGCGGCGTTGCTTCAGGTGGTTCTGCTGCTCGTCGAGGAACTGCCAGTGGTCCTCCGTGATGAAGTAGGCAAAGGAGCTGTTGAACCGCGTCTGATGCTGAGCAAAGATGCCAGCGTCCACCGGCCGCAGCAGCTTGCGGAACTCCCCAGGCAGCTCCTGGTTGATCTCCAGCAAGAACTCCATCTCGTAGTCAATAATCATGACTGGTAACTGGGCCCGCACTATGTCGTCCATGGTGTTGATCTGCGCGTGGAATAGATTCACGGTGAGAATGCTGCCTAGAGTGGACGTGTAGTTGGCGGAAAGGAAGAATCCATGGAAGAACACCGTGAAGAGGAGCAGAAAACGCAGCAGGCACGGACGCTGAAGCTGCCCTTCAGTGGGCACATTGATAATGTAGCAGAAAGAGCTCAGTGCCGCAGCATGGACACCGGTGGAGTGCCCGAATATCTTCAGCCAAAACAGCTCAAGGAAGAACAAAGCAAAGAACGAACCTATGACAAAAAACCAAACCGTCCAATCGAAGGGCTGCAGGGGGTAGAAATATGTGGAAACACTGTTGTAAAGCGGCACCATCAGGCACCACTGCACCACCAGCATGGGGTAGGTCTTCTCCAGCTCGTCGTCCGGCATGAACAGGGCATAGGCATGGGCGCAGAACTCCACCTGGCGATCCCGAACCAGCTGAAGGGCCTGTTTCATATTGATCACGTTCCCTCCAAGGGCGTCGGGTGGCAGGACCAGCTCCCCAAAGCTGCCATTGATGAATCGGACAAAGGTCTCTATTATCCGATAGGTGCTACCATCGTAGTGGCCGCGGGACTCGAATAGATGCGGCAAGTCCTGGCGTAAAGGTGTTGGGAAATGATATCCCTCCACATCCGAGCGGGCGCTGATAATCTTCCTTGAGGCTTCGCCAAAGAATTTCATGAAATCAGTGCGATTGGAAAACTGCATAGAGGGAAACTTCACAGCACCGTAGAGCTGATTGATGCCGTCCTCGGACTCGAAGTAGACCATCGAGTTGAAGAACTGCTGGTCGTAGGCAAAGCGCAGAAGGTCGTGAACCGGCTTCATGTCCTTACCCACCTTCTCCAACGGCATAATCAAAGAGAAGTAGAAATGCCGACCCAGCAAAACCTTTTTGAACACCTCCATAATGGGATCGTCCACGCCCGTGGTGAACACAAAGCTAATATGGTTTCTTCTTGCCGGCGATCGATTCATTCGCATCTCCGTGTTGTTGTTTACCACCGTCAGTGTGGCGGACGCTCCGAATGCCTCACTGATGAGGCGAATAAACTGATCGATCTCGTCCACGCTCTGCTCCTGGCTAACAAACCACACGATTTCCTGGAACACAGCCATGCGCGAAAAGGGACTCAATAGGTTGACCAAGTATCGCATATTCCAGCCATGTGTGCACTGAGCAGCGAACGACAGGGCCAGGAGACCGACTTGTATAAGAACCGATGACCGCATCGACGACTTGACCAATGAAGCTTCACTGGATAATTGAACCGTAAGCATTTCGATTTGTTACGCAGGTTAACCTCAGGCTCGATAAGAAACTCCAATGGGAGTACTTGGTTCAGCAACACTCCCATGGCAGCAATTAAAACCATGTAAAACAAGTGAATATTATGCATTGAAACAAAATGCCCTGTGAGTATCTGACAAAAAAATGATTAATTTCTTTAGCAATATAGATCAATATAATTGATAAGCAAATGGTCAATCATAGCATTCAAAGCGATCGTACTGGACCCGCCTCGCCTTCCGGCGATGCACACACAACTCAATGCACCAGGCCAAAAAGCTCGCGGGGAATCCCACAACTAGCACCAACCAGGCAGTGGTAAAGTACTCTAGATTCAGCGGCTCCACAGGGTATGTGTCCAGAAAGATTTTCGCATAGCCACCGCGCACGGCATAGCGAAAAGCCACATCCTCCCAGTAGTTCCAGAGACCAGCTTGCCAGGCGTATAGAATGAATCGATCCAGCGCCAAAGCGAAGCTCGCGTTCCTTCGCATGGGAATCGCATTGAAGAGGCCGCCGAAGCAGACACTGGACAAACGGAAATAGGGCTGGATAAGCACGCGTTGTTGGCGGTTGAAGAAATTCCAGGTATCCTGCGTTACCACATAGGCATAGGAGCGCGAGGGACTCGCCAGCAGGGCTTGGTAGTCCTGTCAGCTGCGCGAGTCAAGCTGAGGTTCCAGCGGGGCAGTGTCTACTATAGGGAGCGAGCGCAGTTCCTCCAGCAACGAGTCTGGTAGAATGATGGGCAGCCGCGAGAATATCAGGTCCGACCAGGTATCAATCGGACGAGTGAACACCGGCTTCATATCGTAAGCTGTCAGGTGGCTGGAGTGGTAGCTGTTGAGAATGAAGCCGAGGACGAAGAGCTGCGTGTAGAACAGATTCACGCGCAATGTAGCCTGGCTCAACTTTAGATTCATATTCATGTTGGGACTGAACATCAGGATGGCCATGGCCTGGAGCATATTCCTGGTAAAGGAGCGGGTCGCGTTCGCCGATTCGCGCCAGTGCAGATATCTGAGCAGAAAAGCCACGTAGAATATTGCAAGAAACAAGGTGGTCCAGATATATCTTCCCAGGGGCCAGACCACGTATATCCACTTGGGCAGCTCCGGGTTCAGCGGCACCATCACACAGTTCATCATTAGCTCCAGCGGATAGCTGTAGCGCGTTTCTCCGGCAAATTTCTCCTCCTCCATGGGTCTTATGAGAACCCCGTGCAGCGAAAAGTCGTACTGCCCATTGACAATATCCCCCTCCACCACAGACTTCTTGGGCAAACTATCTAACTCGTCCAGCAGTAGTCGATAGCGATTCATCTCCGCAAAGTGCATTGCCATCTCCATATAGGGCCCACAAAAGAGCTGCTTCGCATAGCTGCTGTCATTGTAAACGAACGCGTGAGGGATGTCGAAGCTGTATGGCGACAGGATGGTGTCAATAGCCTGGTCCGTATCCTTTAGCATTTTGTTTCCGACTATTCGCTTTGCCGTGCACCAAACCCTATTTATAATGGTGCTAATGGCACCACAGCAGAGTTAGCAAAAACGTGTCCACAGATTTGCTATCTGACTGCACGTTAGATCTTAACATGCATGAAAGTTAAGATACATACATATGGTAAGACCTTAAAGTTCATCAGTGATTGTTGACCGTCACACAGTTTAATGTCAGGTTTTTGTGTCATATCGATGTTTATACACCTACTATAGATAACAAATATGTATGTAAAAACGCCGTATGGGTGACATGGCTGGAGGGTAGAGCTATAAAGTTATGCGCCACTTTTCACGAATGTAGTTGTCGGGACTTTGTTACGTAGTCCTGCGGTCCAGAGCCCAAACATCCTACCCTTTGCACACTTATTGGAGCGCGAGTGCTTTCCCACTCATATTTAATAAAAAAAGCGGTCAGCTCGGCTTTTTTCACATTTGAAAAAGCAGTTCACAAAAAAATATGCACAAAAAATCCGCGTTCATTCTGTCTTTGTGTGGGCTATTTTCAGTTTCCATGTAAATACATTTCAATTTTTTACGGCTTTTGGCGGTAAAAAAATACCCGAAACGACGCGACCCGCCTTCATTCATCTAACCCACCCTTTCATCAGGCAAACTCGTGTTTACAAATAGCTTCAAAAATAAAAACAAAAGTGCCATTGAAATAATATTGTGCTTATGGGTAATTACAAAATCCTTAAATGGAAAAAATTCGCATAAAACTGGATTGTTCAAGTTTCGGTTGGAGGGATTTGGTTATGGCCAATCGAAACTTGTGAATGGGGATGTCGAATTAGGAAGTGAGGGTTCAGAGAGTTGAAGTTGGGGATATTGCAGTCGATATGGGTACGTGTTGCATGCAAGCTTACTTTTTGGGCTAATTACCTAGCCCCTAAAAAGGAGTAGTTTCGGCGAGCTTAAACAGTAGTTATTGCAATTGAAACGTTTATCTAAAAATCTATTTAAAAATCATGATTATCAATCGGACATAAAGTGATAATAACCATAAAGCATTGTAATCCACATATACTGTACATGATAAGCGTTTACTGATGTTCTTATCTCCTAGGAATAGCACTTTTAGATTAGCGTCGCTTTTGAATCTAATAATATAGGTTTCGTAGGAATTCATTATTATTATGAAAAAATCAATTATGCAAATAACCCAGAGGCAAACACCGCCAACGCAGCTCATTAAGCAGCCATTAATTAACCTAGTACTTGTTTTTGTTTTTTAAAAATACAATTTTTTTAGGGCACACAAATGTTAACGCCTAATGCCAAACTTTGGATGCGTAAATTATTGAAAATGCACCTATGCCCCTAGGGATTATGTGCATGTGTATAAAGAATACAGTTGAGCCTGCCTATGGGAGATAGGGTAATCTGTGTTTTAGTATTTTACTAAAACTTTCGTTTAGTACTAGTTTCACTTTACTACTGTTATGGTATCTAGAACTAAGCTGTGCTGTGCTAACATATAAAATATTCATAGAAAAATCAAATAAATTCATTCTTTCAGTGTCGGATGTTGTCAAATTTATTCAGAGTTATTTTTAGAACTTTTTACTTTCGGAAACAAAGTCCTCTGTCTGTCTGCCATTCCGGCACTGATTTCGATTGAATTTTGTTCTCCGTAAATCCACTGACAGCCGAATCAGCAACAATAAAAGAACAGCAGCGAAACACTGCTGAGAGCAAAACGATTGTAAATGCTAAACCGAGCACCGGTCCCACCCATTCCTACCCCACACCACCCCGCCTTTCTACCGTACTTTGCGGACCCATTGCAAACTCTTATTAATTTATGATCCAAAATCTCGTTTATCGGCTGTTGCTGTGTCGGTCCGGTCTCTGGGTCTGTCTGTCTTGTTGGTCGTTCGTTCGGTGGGGTTTCGTTAGACTTTCACTGGTTGCTGCTGCTCTTGTGATTGCTGTTTTGAGAGGAGTAGTTGCTCCACACCACAAACTTTTTGGAGAGCAAGAACTGCAAGTAAGTGGGGCCGCTGCTCTACATATGTATATATGTATGTATTGTGTTGCTCTTGTGCTCTATTTGCAACGCTAGCTTCAAGTGTCTTCGTAGCCGTGATCGTCTAGTGGTTAGGACCCCACGTTGTGGCCGTGGTAACCCAGGTTCGAATCCTGGTCACGGCAATGCTGCAATAACGCATTGTCACGGAGAGGACATCTTTTTTCTTTTTCTATTCTTTTTTTGGATTACCTTCTGACAGTATTTATACATTGTGTCAATCTTTTACTCGTTTTCTTTTCAGAGCTGCCTCTGAGATTCGGAATTATAGGATGTGTTAGTGGCTTTGTGTGGACCGTGGAGTGAACCACCTGGTCCTGGGCTGCTTTTCGTCCTTTACTATGGCAATTCCCCGTGGTTTGCCACTCCAAACGGCAACTGGCATTGACTGGAATTTTAATTTAATTGTCAGCAATTGACAGAAATACACAAAATCCACTTCGGAGTGTCGACCAAACCAAACGATATTAAGACGCCAGCAGCTGGTGTTGACATAAAAACGCAATAAAAAATACGTCCCGTCCCCAAAACGAAATGAAATGTATGGTCAGTGGAAAGTCGAAGCTCAAATACCCTTTGGCGGAGAACGCCTTTAAGCCGCAGAGAATTCGTTATAATGGATGTTGTTTAAAATAGATTGAATTGCTGCCAAGCCAACTGCTAGGTATACCTACATTTCTCTTCTCCCTTTTCAGGAATATTTTAATAATATTCTGGGATTGCCTGCTCCACCTAGAAAAAGGGGGTATCCTCGGCAAAATCAGTGAAAAGCAATTGAATGTGACCAACGGTGTTAGTGCTTGGCTGTACCAATGGCGAAAATCAAAGTGAAAATATCGACGACAATGCGTTTTGTTGGCGTTGTGCAGCCACAGCTTATTGGATTTTCGCCGTGAGAGGCTGTTGACAACATTTGGTAGTCATTATCGAAACAGCGACTGTACAGTTGGTTTGAGAGCGCATTGATTAAACACAGGGACGGGACTTAAGCCCTCAATAATTGTCCGAAAGTCCTGCGGTTGGAAACCCTTGTTTTCTTCAGCAGGTCTTATTGAAATTCAACATTTACGTAAATAAATCGTTCACGCACATGCACATGAACAGAGACAATTATGTATATTATTCACCAAACACAATTTACAAGAGCACAATGAAATGGCCATTTCGCTGCCGTTTCATTGAAAATAAAGTAAAAATACAAATATTAACCGCAGAAGCGATGCTCCCATCTGCCAGTTTGTCCCTTGGCTCCATCCTCCGTGTGAATCTGACGTGGGTGTGTGTGTGTGTGAGTATGTGTGTGTGCAGTCGCCTGTATTTATGCATTTATAGTCGTTCATCTGTGGGTGTACCAGTATGCATATTGAATGGATAAAAGGGATTTGCTTTTATTTCATCCTGGGTCTACCACCCCAATGGGAAGAGCAACACGCCGGAAACATTTTTGTTGTGCCATTTCCATTGTTATACGTTTTCGTAACGGGCACACCCACCCGATTCCATTGTATATTTTATAAACAAGAGCAGATAGGCTTTCACATGATGTTTCCAAAATAATTGGCACCTCACAGACGGCAGTGGGTCCGAGTGGCGTCGAGTGCCCTAGCTACCATCACTTAACCGAAAGTTTGAGTCCTTGGATTCAGCTCATATCAGAGCGATTTGTTTTCATTTGTTGGAAACATTTGTAACATTTTTCTTGATGATTCTTCCATTGAATTGATTCTTTCTTAGCTCATTGGAAAACAGCATAGCTGCTGTGGATTTCAATGCACCGGCCACAGCCGACGCCAGTGAGCAAAGAAGGGCAATTCTTTTATTTAAAATAAAATTGTACCGACAATTGAATTCAACGACTGCTAGTAAAGATACGAACCCTTGGCTTCTAGCGTGTCTCCAAACCATTTGATGTATATCGATAACTTTCACAGTGGTACAACAATGCAATAAAATAGTTCTTTTAAATAAATATACAATCTTTTAAAAAATGTATATATAATGATTAAAAATATTATTTTTTCATTAAAAATAAATTATGTTTCAAACATATTTCTAGAACCTAGTGTTGATAAAATTCAACGGTTTTCTTGTGCATTTTCCACTATTTTTACCAAACACACCTACATATGTACATATTATATATTGTAAGAAAATGTACTGTGTATTTAAAAACAAATGATTCCAAACTATTCTTCCAGTACCGGCAAACCCATTCTAGATGTAGACTACGGCGCTCTGGAGCTGTCAACGGGAAATGGTCACTTAAGTTAATTGGTTAAAATAGCAAGAAAAGACAGTGAAAGAATTACACATACTCCGTTTACTCATCGCACAATTTAAATACATTTGATTAGCTACAAATAAAGAATGCATATGCATCAACTACATAAATTTAAGTCATAAAATGGCAACGTATGCTAGTACACGATTCAGTGACAAGTAATTTCAATTATTAGTGTAATTGTACGTGTCCTCGAGGCGATGGCAGCGACGTCGTATTGTGCAACGACCACAAATTGAAAACGGTGGCGGGCACCCAAATAAATTAAAATGAACTAAAAACTAGATAATAAACAAATAGCACGTGCACGCAGAAATGAGATTGAAGACGGGCAGCACTGACTACTGCGACTTCTTGGACTCCACAGGAGACGTTGTCTTCTTGGCAGACTCCGGCAAGCGCTCCATAGCCTGCTTGTACAGCTGATTCAGTCCAAATGTGGCACGCACATTGTCGCTGGAGAAGAAGAACTTCTGCAGCTTTCCCTTGTTGTCCACGCAGGGGCGACGGTCCACTTCTTTGCCCTGCTGGAACAACACAACGGTGGGCAGCTGGCGGGAGAAGCTGCTGTCCGAAATGCGATACTTCTGCGCCACATCAGGAAAACGGCCAATGTCAATCTTGCCAAATCGAAGATACTCAGCGTTGTACTCATGGGAGAGCTCTGCAAACACGGGGGCGAAGTGGACGCAGCTCGGATTCCAAACGGTGTAGAAGCAAATCAGCCAACTGGTGCGCTTGTCCCGCACCAGCTCCTCCTCGAACACCTGGGAATTGCGGAAGTAGGTAATGTGCTCGGGACCTCGGTAAGACGGCTCCGGCAGGACCATGCCAACCAGCACGCACATCAGCAGGAAACCCAGGCCAAAGCGAAAGTCTGCGTAGCCCCAGAGTATGGCATTGGCCACCTTCGTGTAGAGGAACGATGACGACAGATAGTTAATCATGGTGACGCTGCCAGTTTTGCGCGACCGTATCATTACGACGATAAGCAAAAAGAACAGTATCTCTGCCTCGCGGCTGTCCAGATCGCAGACATCGTCCTCCTCGCCAAGGTTGAAGATGCGGGTGCATATAAACTGTGTCTTCTTCGCCAGCAAGTACGACAGGGCCATCAATATATTCACCCAATAGTAGGGCATTGCGAGTGTTGCCAGCTGCTTTTTCCACGCCATGGTGCAGTCCGTGCTTGACTTGGCCGATGTAGGTTATGCTTTTAATTAACAATTTGTTAATTTTTTTCTTTTTCTCAACTTCGGCAGTGTGTTGTTAATTTTAGATTGGTCGCTAGAGCTGGAGAAACATCGATGTTAACATCGATATAATCGATGTTATGGTCCTAAATGCAGACATCGATAGTTTTTCAAACATCGATTTTTTTGCTAGACACCCTTAAATTTACAATTTTTCCCAACTTAATATTTCGTTTAATATTACTAGCCAACTAGAACCCTCAGGCCTGAACACATAATTTTATACAATAGATAAAACAATTTTCTACAAGACTGGCAAATTTTAAGGACTCTGCTTGGTTAAATTGTTTATAAAATAACGTTTATAAAACTTGAGTGAGCATGACATGCGACGTAAGAAGGCATAATATTGCAGATTAAATCGAATAACTGATCTCCCATGAAACAGATTACTTTGATTTCAGCAATTTATCCACTATTTTAGTAACTCCCTTGCTCATTTCAAATCCGCGCGCTGTAAAAAATCCTCGCCGTCCTGGGAAGTTTATAATATTCTTCCCTGGGAAATTGCTGAGGCTCTTCGAAAAATGTCGGGTATGGACAAGAGGCAAAACGGCCGAGAAAATGCAAGGCCTGCAAGGTAAAATCCACCCCAACTAATTTACAGGTGCTGGGCGCGCTAGCGCCCACATGTCCTATCGGGGAAAAATTCGGGTAAGATGAAAATCGTTCCCCTTGGCTGAAACGAAAGCAGCAACAACGGGGAAGCTACAAAGCAAACCGAACCCTGTCTTCTAACATACTCTGCATCTAGTGTTGTAAGCTGCTCACAATGTTATGGCGCCAAGCAGTTGTCGAAAACTAGAACATTTAAACAAAATATTTCTTAGTACACATTTATTCTGCTTGAAAGTGTTACGTCAGATTTTTGCAAGAGTCATTGACGGGCTCGTCGAACTTTGATAGGAAGGTCTCTCAAAAGAATAAAAGATGACCGGGATATTCATTATCAGAACACACGCCTGCCGAATTTAAAACAAAAAAATTTTAATCAGTAATGCTCACTGACTCTACGTGATCATAGACAGACGCTCGTGGCTGCAGACATTCCAGTTATCAGTGAAATATTTTAATTTCGGGCCTCCCTTTTTTGGACTTTTTTGTCAAATTATACCAAAGAGCGTGTTTGAAATGATTGCATGAATTAGAAACACACAAACATACACATACATAGAGCATCGCTTGGGCTATCTGCATCTTGACTTGCTGGGAACATTGTGCAAAGATTAACTTTTATAGTAAACACATTGCGCGTCACTCAATTAAATGATTTATGTCTGATTGTATTCTTGTGATCGCGGGTCATGGAGTTCGGATCACCCACCCCACCCATCTATATACTGGTTTCACTGCACTACATTCTATAGCATTGTTTACAGATAGGGCAGGGTCTGTGCCACACGGATTCGCTGACGTCTCCAAGTAAGCGTATGCAATGCTGAATGAAAGGTGCATAAGCACCGAGGAGAGTAGGTTATATTTTGTATATATGGATTCTTATTGTCAACAATCTAATTATTCCAGTAAAAATATAAATAAACAACCTTACACTTAGGTCAGTTTTTAATATAATCAAAAACGTCCCAGACCGTATACCTATACCAGCATATATTTGAATGTGACTCAAACCGGTTTTAGCTGCCTTATAATTGAACTTTCGAGCATAAGATTAATGCATCTTCATGTTCAATCCTAGCTTTTTCTTTGATGGCGTCCTAATTGGCATTAAAATCCGTTAACCAACTATCGAATGCCGATAACTATCGGCTAAAACAGGGCCTCTTTCGCAGTGTCACACGTATTGGCTGACACTTTGAAAAATCCCTGAGTTCCCTGAAACAAATAGGCCTCACCTCAACACTAACTAATCTTAACAAACATAAAAACAAAAACAAAACCAAAACAAGAGCAAATGCAGCTGATAATGAGCCGCAAAGCAAAATGGCGAGCTGATCTCTCGTCCCTCCAACCGGTCCACATGCCGCTTATCGCTATAGAAGAGCCTCGATTCCGATCCAGAAGGTCTGGTCTGAGCACGCGGTCTATAAATTGCAATAGATTCGAAGCGGGAAAATCAGTTCAGTTCTGAACCTAGTGTGCTGTGTATGTTCGTCGAGAGCAAATGAAAATTTACGTTGATCATCGAGAAAAACCAATCCAACAGTTTTGGCATTAAATGCCCTGTGCCCTAAAACAAATTGTGCTAATATTGAATCGAATTTAATTGGCTTAAGCAAGCAAATTTAGATTCCATCAAAGACATACCCGAATTCTTGGTAATATTTCGGCAAAGCGAAATATTCCCGATTAGCCGACTCGCCGCGGACTTTGATTTTTGTCTTTGAATGCTGCTCCAGCAGACCGAAAACTCCACCAAGTTCAATCAGCACTTCGAAGAGTGCTGGAATCAGCTAAGCACCCAGAGAAGGTCCGACATATTATTAGTTCTCAACAGCATATCTTCCAAAGGTTAGTATCTCCCACTGCTAGGAAACCTTAAGCTCCCCATCTTAATGAATCTCATCCCTCCCTACAGCTGCCAAGATGGTTATGCCACAGGGTGCATTCGCCGCTTGCAAGATTCGTCAGCAATTCAATGAACGCGAGATGATCGTCTCCCGCATGAGATCTGGGACAGATAAGAGTGCAGTTGACAACAACTCAACTCGTGAGTACAAGGACCAATAGGTCGATTGCCTTGACCATTGCCCATTGACTTTACCCATCTCTGCTTCCAGAACGGGAATACTCTCCGGTGAAGTATAATGACAAGCTGATGAACTCCATTTGGGGCCTGTACAACCGTTACTCGCCGCACAACGTCAAGAAGAACGAGTATGCTCCCACCAAATAGAACCCTATCGTAGGCACAGCAGCTTTGCTTACAACGCGAAGCTGCTCTGCCGTGCCGTGTCGATGTCAATACCCTTTCTAGGTATCGGCCGACACAATTATATATATACTCAATTTATATATATATATATACACACACCTACTTATATATCCTCCCTTAACCTGCGCATAAAAAATGAACAAAAAAAACAACCACAAGTGGTAATCTTGGGTAACAAATTTAAATGTAATTGATCACATCTACTTTGATGCTGTAATATATAAATTACAATAAATACTTATGATGCAAAAAGAGCAGAGCAAAGCACACATTCAATTTAAATAGCAGGACTCGTACGTGGGTACCATGTACTTGATATTGATGAAGGCATCCTCGCCGCCATGGAGTTCCAGCACCTGGAGCGTCTCATCGATCAGATCGCCAAGGTTGAGGTTGTTCTTCTGGGCATAGTCGATCTCGTCGCCACAGTTTACTGCAGGCAAATTGGGAAATGCTTTCAATGTTAGCCACATTCGCGTACATCCTGTCAGAGGCACTTACAGTTTTTCACTTTGAAAGCATTGAACATTGGCAGCAATTGTCTGTAGAAGGGAACCAGTGCGGGACCCACCTGATCGGAGGACATCACCAGTTGTTGGATTATCTTCAGTGTCGTGCACATCACCTCCAGATTCCGTGTGCTCAATGCGTCTGAAATGGCAATGTGATGGATGGCAAGAGGTGAGGCGAAGGGTCGGTGAACCAATAAGGTGCAAATTGAAGGGAAAACAAAAAGTTCGAGGCATTTGCGTGCCAGTTCGCGCCAGGTACTCACTCTTCAGAGGCAATATTAATTGCGGTATTACGGTGTGTATTTTGTCTCCGCCCGCCAGCAGCAGATCCGTCACTCCCTGGCGGGCATACGTCTTGTACGGATGCTTCGTCTCGGCCAGACCATCGAAAAAGAGCGGCAGATAGAGACTGTAGTCCAGCTTGTCAATGTCCAACTGTGGGGCCAAAGACCAGAAAAGTTTTTCAATTCGATTTGTTTGTGGGAAAAGGGTTCGCACCGAAGTTCGGAGTTCGCCAACTCCCTGGGAAAGTGGAAATGTGCACGCTAGGCTTGTTAGGCTTGTTTTGATTTCTATTAAGATGACGATTCTTTGTTTACTTTGCAAATGGAAATTTTTGTATAATAAATTGCAAAATGGAATGCCTACATATAGTACACCTTGTCTGACCGTGAGCGTATAGTATAATTTTTTGTTTTATCAACGTCTATGCATGCATTCAGGATCGTCGGAAAGTCTGCTGATCGGATCAGCAGCGATCGCCGTACCCATCGCCATGATACCCGATGAACCATACATATATCTTTTTAGGTGTCAATTTCCATCAGAACTGCGTGAACTCTGATGGATGTGACCTTCAACCCAAATGACGCAAATCAAATAATATAATGCCAGTCACACATCACTCATATGCAGACGAGTCGTCACGGAGGAGGCATTTCGGCCTGGATAAACAAACGCACCACTTAAAAGCGAATATCCATGTTATAACTCTAACCAGAAGACACCCAAGGCCTGTGACATTGAAATAGCAAGAAAGAGTCACGTCAAACACACACACACACACACACACACACACACACACATGATATGTGGATCCTCCGCCTACACCTACACATCTATTATATTCTAGCATTTTCTGCCGGTCTGACTGATTGACACTTGGACGGGGCGACGTTTTGAATGTCAGCAAACTGAATCCGGCCGGAATCGTTCGCCTCCGCCTCCTTCTCATTCTCCTTCCCGGGCCCGTCACCTGTACGACTGTTCTACTGACTCCGGAAATAGACAATGGCATATTATTTGCACGGCGCTGCTCTAAGCTGCAGCTTAAGCTTACACTTGAAATAATTGGACACGCAGGTGTACGGAAAATATGGGCTAGGTCAAAACAAATAAGAGACTAACTACATATGTACATATTTGCCTCATACATTGACATTGTTAGTAGTAGTGGTAGTAGCAGTAGCACACTCACCGTCCATCCAATCTTATCGCCACCGCAGAGGTACTCCATTTTGATGGGTAAGTCACCACGATCGAAGTACATTCGGAACAGAGTGCCCCGCCCAGAGTCGCTGCCCGGCGGGCCAGCATTGAAGCCGCCCATTCCCAGGTTGAACGTGGAAATGGATTTTTGCTGCTTTTTTAGGCCTAAACGACGAATGAGGTGTCATTAGGGAAACAAACAATACACAAGTAAATGGATGGTGTAGCGTCTAGACGTTAGAAGGGGGGTGGAGGCGAGGGGACTACACTACGCACATTTTGGATTTGGAGCCCGGCCCCTTGCACTTGCCGTTGTCGCGACAGTTTCGTGTATTGGCCCATTGATGACAACGGTATTTTTCTGCTGCGACTGTATGGAAAAGGGCGGAACATAGCGCGGTCGAACCGCCGCCCCGTGGATGCCACTAAGAGGCCGTAATTGCGGTGGATTAGCCGATTTGGAGCGATGTTTCAGCGATATGGCGGTGCCATGGTAGTCGTGCGACGGCCGCGCTCCGTACGCGTGGGCAGTGGATATGCGTGCCGTTTGAGCCATTTTCCGTACAACTTCGCCCTCGTAGTGTGAACAACAAACTGAGCGAGCGAAGGAATTTTCTAGCCACCAGTAGGTGGCGGCTCCTGGTCTCTTGTGTTGCTGTTTCTGTTGCTGTTGGCTGTGTGTCGTTTCTATGGAGCGCGTTGCTAGGGCGCCCAAAAGGCATACGAGTACACCGACTGAACTGATAAGGAATTGCCAATGCAACCTGAAATGCCGCCCACTGTACTCTCTGGTACCTCTCTTGCAGCAAAGCAACAATTTCTATTCATTGCCAAACCATAGACCACAAGACGCCTCTCGTTTTAATATGTGTGATTTCATTTAATATTATTTTGTATTATTATTTCTATAATCTATCTATACAGAAGTATGTAGATAACATACGTTTCAGGTCAGTGAACCTGGATGTAGCTACGGCTACGGCCGGGCCTGAGTAGAATCAGAATTTCCTGAAATCTTCAGTACTTATTTTCAATAAGTAAATAACAAAATTTCAATAAAATACATACATGTGTACATATATATGTCTATAATAGGAATCTAGTCGCGAAATAAGTATTTAAAAGCACATATGTACTATCGATTTTAAAGGCGCCAACTACGAACAAGTTTCAAACTTACAACTCCAAGGCCCAGACGTACCAAGAAAACCTCGCAAAACTAACTTTAAATACAAAAAAATTACCTTATCAAATTTAAGATGTTTCCAGCATTTCAATTTCTATACAATGCGCGCTCAACAATCCTCTGTTAACGAGTTTTTGGTATTTTTATTTGGTATGTAAGTGTATCGGCTTATCGCTCGTCAGAGCTGAAATGTATGTAAAATTATCCGTAAAGTTACAAATTCTACATGTAACATTAATGTCCGTTATACTTTGAAAAACGTGAGTTTTTCTCTCCGCCGATGTGGCGGCGCCACTTTACAATTTAATTTTATTTAATCTTATTCTTGTTATTAATGTATGTATGAAAATATATATGTATGTGCATTCGGCCATATATTGTGCATATTTCGAAATTCAGTCTATTTTTAATGCTATTTTTGTCAATTTACGTTCACGTTGAAGTTTTCGGAAACGTGTTTGCCCTCAGAAGGCGGACAGCATGCAAAAAGTTCAGCCAAAGGTCAGTTCGAATGGCCAATCCGTGGAAAGGGTTCAGTTCATGTAATTTACGAGTGCAGGCAGCCATGTGAACGCAATCGATGTGGGAGAGTGGAATGGGGCACTGTGGATTGGTGGCAGAGAATCGATTATGAATGCAGCCCGTTAAGCGGAGCGGCATGCCGACACAACACACAAAAATAATTGATTTATGTTGCGTTGAGCCAACGATTTTGGGCTACCAAATGGCCCCTCGCCCCCCTAAATGGGCAGAGGTAAGCAGATATGGGAAATGCTAAAAGAGTTCACACCTTGTCCACCGCAAGGTGTCTGCACTGTCTCCCCCACCACCGTCTGGACTTAGATAGAGACATATCGCTGTAATAAATATTTCACTTAGGAGGGGGTGTGCGGGGTAAGGGGAAGCGTACAACACACGAATAGTGCTCAGTGTCAGGTTTCAGGTTCAACTCCCCCTCCACCCCCCCCAAGAGTCGGAAGTCACGTTTAAACGTTTTCGCTAAAAGTTTCACACAGCCCACAGCCCAGCGCAGCACAGAGAAGCGGACTGGAGCGGATGATTGATGAGCCAAGCTCGTACATATGTATGTTTGTATGTTTATGGTAAAGATAGGCACACGCACAAGACACGGAGTACCTCTGACATATAGGGAATATGGTCATTAAGGATACATTGTATTTATCTTTGGGTTACTTTAATGCACTTTCGCACAAACAGACACACACACACACATCGTATTGTAAATCATAATGCCAAGTACACATATTGATGCCACTTAGTTGAGTTGGTCAACAAGTACATAGTCCTTTCACATTTCCACTATAATTTCAAGTGAATCAATGTTTTCTTTCGCCTTTCTGGTTTCTCGTTTCAACATTTATTCAACATTTATGGCTCTAGCTGTGGAAATGTGCAAATATTTGAACGAAACATTGACGTAGCATGCAAAAGGCAAACAGAAAAATGCAGGACTTAATTAAAAATGTGCTGGAAAAATCAACATTAATATTGGGCGTCAGTCTATCCCACCGACAGTCTATGTAGTAAGTATCCAGTAATGAAATTAGTCGCTTGCTAATTTGTCTACGTGGTGGAGAGACAGAGACATCACCACCTGAGGAGTGGTGCTCAGCTCCTCGGCACCTGCTTATTGCATACCTTCTCCAGGTTGTTGTCAAAAGACAGCTTCCTGCCTCCGAGGAGTTGCGTGGCGGCCGTGACAGGCAGCAAGGATTTATGGGCTCGACGTTGCTGCCTGCCAAACATTACCTAGCAACGACAAGGATGCAGGGATCTTCTAAATTAATTTTGTTGCGCTAAGATACCGAAAAAAAGAGCTGTCAAAGCCAAGAACAAGTAGCATCAGAAGGCAGGAGTATACAAGTCGTACAGTTCGGGTAATCTGAATAGAGGTCGAAACCCTTTTAAATTCGTGTAATCAAAGCTAGTTAATTGTACGTTTTGGTTGAATAATTACGAAATACATAAATAATTGCCACAAAAAAGTTAATTCTAATGAGAAATGACCACCCAAACCAGCTCAAAAGCGATATATAAATTGTTTATTGTACTATGTCCTCGGCTATGATCGGTGCGATGAAGTTGCTGCCTTGGCTACTCCCATTACTAACCATCCTGATGAGTGGAAAATGTGTGGGCTACGTTCGCCTTACGAACCTCAAGTGCGAGAGTCTAGAGCCAACGTTCATGGTGTTCCCTGTATGTCGCCTGAATGTGCTGGGACGCGGCATTATCGGAGGTAATATCCATCTGAAACTCCTGAAGGTGCCCATCACCAAAATGAATATGAGATTCAACGTCTACCGACGGCTCAGTGGCTACCATCCGTTCCTCTTCAATATCAGCACGGAACTCTGCAGCTTCATGAGGAAACCCAATCCCCTGCAAGTGTTCTATTATTTCCACAGGGCCTTTTTGCCCTACTCTAATGTGAATCACACCTGTCCCTATACTGTAAGCATAGCACTAGCACTCTACACCCTATCTAAGCGATTTCCTCGTATTTAGGACGATGTTTTTGTTAGGAACTGCACTCTGAATGACGAGATGTTCAGGAGGGTTCCACTGCCGAAGGGAACCTACATGTTCACGCTTCAGATGGACAATGGGGCTAACAAATGGGTTGCAATCGTTTCAATTTACATTGAAATCGATGTGGATTAGACTACAATGATTAAATATAATCAATCAATAATAAAGTTGCTTTACAGCTTGCCCCCCCGAAACTGAGCCCCCGCTTGTTGCTGCAGGAATGGGATGAACTTCTTCTATTTCTTGGCACTTTCCACTCAACAACTGCTGCCTGGTCACGCTCCACTGGAGCTGCTGGGACAGCGTCAGCTTTCAAGTCTTCTGTCCTTAGTGTCTTGACGTGTACTTGACCGTCCCTGCCACCCCCTCCACTCTCCAATATCTTTGTCGCCAGCTCCTACTTCTCCGCCAGCAACAGCTGTCAATGTTTGCCGAAGGAAATGAAATCACGACAGAAACCAGCTCCATCGTCCCGCCCACCCATGAAATGCTTCAACATGTGGAAAATGCTGTCGCTTGTAAAAATTTTTGGCATGCGACAAATATTTCGCCAGTGATGCCAAAGGGCGGTGGAAAGGGAAGGGAAGCGAAGGGAAGGCAAGGGAGAACTTTAATTTATGTGCAACGACAAGTGCAGTGGGCACGCTTCGCCGCCAATGACGAGATGAGATGCAATGTGCCATGTGCAACAGCTGCCTGCAGTTGAGATTGCATTTAAGCGGATCCCCTTGGCGCTGCCAGCAGCGTTAATGAGTCCATTATGGGCACCCCACAGAGACAGAGAGAAAGAGACAGGGAGAGCCTAGATGGTGAGCGTTTAATTAAAATTCCAGCCGCTTTATAGGCGGCTTAACCGTTTTGGGAATGCACTCATAAAAATGGTCAAAGTGTTGGAAATTCTGTTTCTCTCGGGGTCTTGTTCTGGCCATGAGTCATAGTGGAACGGGAAACAGGGGAGCGGAGAGCGGAACAAATTTTTGGCAGGCCGCGAAAATGAGTCGCCTTTGGACTTTGCTACCCCACCCAGCTCCAATCTCTGATCCGCCATCGATGAGTCATGCACTCCGCTGATATCCGATGAAAGTCCCAACTCCGAAAGTCAATGGCCAAAACTTTTGTGTCGTAAATTGGCTTATACAAGAGATATGAAAATTAGTCAAACTATGTGGATTACCATAAATACAATAAACTCTTGATTGCAATGTGCCTTGAGAGCAGAACGCAAGGGATAGATTGGACAGATAGATAGGATATCTTCCTGGTGCATTAATTATCTCTCAGTCCATGATTGCCATTTTCCCATAGATGTATTAATTATGCTTTATTGGGACATGCAAATCAGCATTGAATTATCGTTTGAATGTCAAAACCAGAAAACTGAGACCATTTCCATTTTCATTTCCATTTCCATTTCCTGCTCTGCTCTGCTCAAACATTCAACAGCAGCTTTGGAGCTTTCGAATTTCGTTCAAAACCAATTATCAAATCATGTCGCTGCCGGCTGACAAACTCATTTATTTTGCTCGATGCACTCAAAAGCCAGACAGACAGACAGACCGACATTGCCCACATACATCATACTTACACGCGGGTTGGTCGGTGCTGGCTGCTCGCTGCTCCTTGCTCTCTCGATCTCCCTCTCTCTTTCTCTTTCTCTCTCTCTCTCCTCGCAACAAAGTGCAGCCTAATTTTGCTTTCGTTTCCACACATGCAGCATACCACATGCAACATGCAGCCACATCCGTTGCTGTCAGCAGCGTCTTGAAGTCAGGCGCAAAATGTTTGTGGCTGCTCCAGCAAGCGGCACAAGAAAAATGTTGGTACGCCGCCCTTTTCCCCATCTGCCCGACTGCGACCACGACCGAGACCCAAATCCGCATCCCCGAGAGCTGTCAAACTGTCGCCAGGGCCTGAAATTGTCATTACTCAGTGTCTATTGCCTCATTTACAGGTCTCTCTCTCTCTCTGTCTCCAGAGTGGCATGGGGCAGGCTGGTTTTCCAACTAATTTTAATGTGTGAAAATTAAATTTGGAGTTTTCCAGCCGAGCATCTCGCTCTCTATCAATTAGTTTGTCATTCCCAACCAGACTGCGGCCCCCAGGCCATGCCATCCATCCCACAGTCACGATTTGCCCACATCATCAATACGTACATATCAACTTTATATGTATGTAAATATATATGTACATAGTATACCCATGGCTTTGTTCGAACTCTTGCTGTGGCTTTCTGAATTTCCAATTGGTTTTTTGTACCCCTTACCCGTTGCGAGGGTATATTGTATTCGACAGTCACACATATTCGGGATCTGTCATCTGCCACTGTCCCTTAACATTAAAACTCGATTCCAGCTTGAAGCTTCTGCGTCATGGACACGACATGCTTGTTGTTCTTGAGACTCTGGGGCATTCTCTTGTGGAATGAAACAGTGGGAAAGAGCTCTTCCTAGTTAATGTCACTTTAGTAATGGGTATCTAATTGTCGAGACAGTCGAAGGTAAAAGTTGTCTCTTCTGTTTTTGTCGCCAATTCGTTGGCGCTCAAAATACATAAGCATAAATCATTGGCAAGCGCCACAGAAAAAATGAAATGAAAAAAGGACAACACGGCGACATATTAAATTTACAAGTTGATTTTGATTTATGTGCAATAAGAGAATAAATACACACACACACGTGTGCATATACACATATGTATATGTATGTCCCCATCTGCATATGTGCTGCCTTGCATCGGCATCGGCCTTGACGTCGGGTAGGAGGAGAGCCAGTCAGCCAGGCAGTCGCTAAACTCAATTGAAATCTCGGTGCTGCTGCTGCTGCTGCTGCTGCTACGGTGGTTGTGTCGCCTGTCACTGAGCGTGTTCTTGTTGTTGCCACATGCAAGTTGCAACTCAATCTGCTGCCTGCTGGCTGCAGTTCCTGTCGGTTCCAATTAAGCCTATGCGCTTGGAAATGGTGTGTGCGGTTTTCGATTGATTTTTAAGTGAAAGAAAGTTTTTGCTCATAGTTTATTAATTATGATGGATTTATGAATGAGCATGATGTACATGCATACATATAGGTATATTTTCCTTTAATAATCTTATACTGAACTGATATTCTGGCAAAATCTATATAAAACCCCTGAGCACATAATAAATCTCATCTCTCACAATTTTAATTCCAGTTTGATGTCAGCGTGTGCGTAAAAGCTTTCAAGAGGATATGCCGCAAACACGACACGCCCCTCTTTCCCCCCAACCCGGGTGGTTTGTGGGCGTTTTAATCCGCACGGAAGTTGCTCCTTCTGTCGCCTCAAACTAAGGAAACAAATCCAGAGAGGGAGAGAGACAGAGACCGAGACCGAGACAGATAGACTGGCAGGCCAACTGGTATTAATTAAAACTGAAAATTTGCAGTTTCGTTTGGCAGGGACTCATCCTGTCCACCCTTCTCCCTTCCCCTTTCCGCCTGCTCCTGCCGAGAGTCATTTCGAAAAACCTGCAATTAGCAACGAAAATCTCGGGGGCTTGGGTAATTTGATAAATCCACCAGAAACTTGACCCACTTCCAGGATGGAATGGACCATGGTACGCTAATGAAGTCCATTCCATTCGAGCCGACGAGAGGGAATTTTATTTCTTTTCACTTCCAAAAGCTCCACTCCACTCCACTCTGTTGAGGTCTGGCTTTTTGACTACCATATCGTTTATTTTTATTGCCGTTTTCTTTAAACGCCTGGCATTTAATGTGAAATTTATCATTTCACTGCCACACCTCCCTCCATCCCCTATCCCATCGCATCATCAATTTGTCGTGCCTGGTGTGATTTTTTTATTGCATTAACATTTCACATTTCAGTGAGTGAAATTATCGTATAATTTCCATATTTGAGAGAATTTAACAAAGGGAATGAATGACTCGTAATGTAATTATTTCTTATGTTTTGAGATCTTTCTACGTACGCTGTTTTCCATTTGGAATTAAAAGAGAGAATTTTCGTTCTGTTGCTATGAAAATTAACTTTTTTTGCTCCAACTTCAACCCCCAAACTTTCCACCACAAAAGTTGGAGAAAAAAACGCTAATAGAAACATAAAACTTCAGCTCAAAGGCACACACATACCCACATGAACAGAGCGAAAACCCCACAAAAACCAACTTTAAATTAAATTCACTTATCAAAATTGATAAGTTTCCAGCATTTCAATTTCCGTAGAGTGCGCGCCCACCAATACTCTTTTACAGAGTATTTGGTATTTTTAACATGCCTCTGGATTCACTTAACATGCTGCTGGATTCACAGTTAACATTTCGTTGAACACTGGTATGATTGTTGTTATTTCGAAATGGTCACACCATTCGGCTCAAAAAAAAATTAACGGAAGGTCTTTGCGCGCATGCTGCGTCCGGAAATTTCTGCCAAAAATGCGTTTTTCTTGATGAAAATAACGAGATCGAAATAAATAAAACGAAACCGTGGGCTATGAGTGAGGAATTACGTGTAATCTAATACAGAAAAGCGCGAAAAATGTGATTTGAAAACTGCAGCCACAATTGGCGACGCTCTTCAAGTGCTAGTTGGAGCGAGACAACGCTACTCTCTCTGTGTATGTGTGCATTTGTGTTTGCGTGCAATTTGTTGATGTAGTATTTTGTGTTGTTGTTGTTGCACAGAAATGCAGGGGAACAACAAAAAGAACTGAATTTGTTGTTGTTGCATGCTACAAAAAGCCGGCAAAACAAACGTAAACGTAAATCTGATTGAGGAACCGCAGCAGAGCGAAGGATTCGCCAAAGAATACACAACAAAAGTGGAGTGAGTTTTTGTGTGTGCGTGTGTGTGTCTGTGCACGCTCCTGTGAGTGTTCCCCTGTGTGTGAGTGTAAGAAAATTGCGATTGAAGGAGAAGTTAGAAGAGAATCGAAGTGAAACCCCCTACGGCCAAAATGCATCGCCAGCCAAACGTCGTGGGATCGTAAACAAAATTCTCTGGCACAAATTACCGCGTAACGTAACGCTCCGCTCCCGCAAAGTAGCCGTCGAAACAATTTCATAAACATGAGCCACACGACGATATCAACATGGATTCTGGGCATATGCCTGATCCAGCTGCAGCTGTTGCAGCCTTCAATTGGCAGTCAAGGTAAGAATTAGTTACACGTTTTCTCCTCCATCGACGGTGTTACACGTACCCTATTTCCTTCTGGTGACGGAAAGTCTGGTCGACGTGCCCGAAACCATGTATTGGGGCGGGTGATAAAAAAACTACTCATAGTTCGATGGGCTGTGTCAACAGCCCGATAAGATTTCGCCATATACAGTGTCGCATTTAGCCAGCTTTTTGCAATTAATGTACATACGAGTACAATACACATTTGGCCATGCCCAGATCGAGCCACATGCGGAACAGCCTTCGGCAATCATTTGGGTAATTCACAATAATTGCTCTCCACCCATAGATAAGGAACCACCCTAACAAGAGGGGCTGCCAGCCAGTTATCTCCTCGCCAGCGCTTGAATTTCAAACATTCCTAATGAGCTTCTCTTGAAGCGATAAACTAACACCTCACTACGAGAAATGGGAAGCCCCGACCACAAAACTAATAAATATGAAATTCTGGTCTGGCAATGCAGTCCAAGAAATATGAAGCGAGAAACTGGCGGCATTGCATTCTCCATGGGAAACCAAAAGCAGGGCAGGCATTCAGTTCCACTGAAAAGAAGAGGCCCAGAGGCCCCGATAGACATGCTGCAGCTGATCAGATTTCAATTAAATAACCGATTGATTGTGTCGAGAACATGCCAATAAAAGTAGTTCTCTTAATCATCCAAAAAGCCTACATAAAACAAATATGCAATGAAATATATTTACAGATCCAGAATGTAAGTACAAATGTATATGAGTTTTCAACTTCTGGGAATTGTAATTTGTACAAGAAGTTGTAATAAATTTTGAGCTAATAATAAAAGAAACTGAAACCTAAACGCTGCTTTATTTATTTACTGCTGCTGCTAAAAGTTCGAGTGAAAAATAGTTGAAATTTCAGATTAGGGAGCACACAAAATGGAGTACGCAAAGGCAGGCCATAAAAGTCATTATCATTAGCCGAAGAATGAAACAGTTTGCCCTGCCAGCCCAACAAGTGTTTGGCCAAGTCCCAGGCGTAGGCCTAGGTACAGGCACGGTACAGGTAATCCAAAAATCAATTAGGATTTGGGACCTGCAACAGTTTCAGGTCAGATATTCGGGTCCAGGCGGCACGGATTATAAAAGTAGAATGTCCATTGGCAGCTGCACAATGCACACTTTGGTGATTGATAGAAGGTTGTGCTCTTCTGGCTTAGGGGCTTATCATATTTCAGTTTCTTTTATGAATTTTAGGCATTTAGGTTGACGGGCGGAAAAGCAAACAAAATCGTAATGAGGGAGGGAAACGGGAAAAATCCCCACAAAATGCGCAAATAATGCAAACAAATTTCGACCTCCTGTGAAGCAGAAAAAAGCCACCCCTTAATGCCGAGGCACGAAAGCATAGCAGAGGGTGCAGAGCAGAGCAAAGCAGGACTCTCTTATCAGGACTGGTATTTATCAACGCCAGCAGCTCCAAAGGAAGCCCGGCAGGAAAAACAAATTATATGATGGGGCATGTGCCATGCAAATGGAATGAAAATATAAAAAAAGCAGGAATCTTTGATCCAATTTGGGTCATGGCATGTCATAAGTCGAGGGACTTACCCCCAGATTTAATTAAAAGCTTTGTCTCCCACCAAGTTTATGCGGTCGCGCAGTAATTAAAAATATTCATATATCCACATGGGTGTGTGAGCCAGCAGAGGACAAAGGACACAGAACAGTAGGTACTTGCAGGTGGACACAATGCCACAGAAAGTATATGTAACTCGACTGGGAGCTACTCCCTAAATGGGTTGCTAGATTTCCACCCAGCATGCCCTGGAGCTACCCAGCTTACAGAACTTATACTGCGGTAGCTACAAGCTCACGTGCTGAGGTCCTGTTCGCATTCTTTACTGCTTTATTTTCACTTTTCTGGTCATATTTCTACGCTTTGGTCTGTGGGAACCACTGTGGCAATTGTTTCGTGTCCTGTTTCCTCCGCATTACGTGACATAATATATACTACATAGTACATACATATGTACATACATATGTCGCCTGAGCGACATGTTATTCTAATTTCGCACCCCTTTGTCATTTACCATTTTCTCCCAGTTTCGGTTTTCTTTTTACTCCGAGGGTGCGCTTGTCAAAATAAACATTTCCATATGGTAGCCCAGGGCCCGGGGCACTGCGATGTGTCGCAATGTGCCACAAAAGCAGAGCCACAGAGAGAGAGAGAGTGGTTGTTGCAGGAGGGGACAAAGGAAGACGCAATGAGGTCACTCTTCTTCACTGTTGAATGCAGACTAATTACAGTCCGAAGCAATGTCTTTCAATTATGAGCTAAGCTGTGTGGGAAAGAGACGGGAACAGGGATAAAGAAAGAGAGGAAGCAACACAGAAACAGGAACAGGGCGCAGAAGTGCTGACAGTGGAAGCGGAAATGCTCTCTGTTGATCTGTTTGCACACCAATCCCCATGGAATTATGACTAAGGTCCATACACAAAGGATTTCGAATACTGGAGTATGCAGAGGAAATGTCTCACTTTGACTGGCTGGCACTTATCGATGGATGGATGGATGGACACATTCGTTATCACAGATTTACATAAAGCCATGGGCCATTGGTTGGACTCCTTTAGAAAGGCTGCACTGCAAACAATGGAAACTCTTGTCCTGCAAGCAAGTTCTGCAAGCAAATGTTGGGTCTGGGCCACCAGCTGTGGCACCCAAAGAGCGGCTGCTATGATGCTCTGGGCACACTTTGTGATTTTAATTGCAATCAATTTTGTTTTATTTCAATTTATTTTCCACAGAACACGAACCACAGAAACAGCAAGAGCGAAACACAGAAAACTCTTACATATTTTTGGGCAGTCATGTTGCGGGAATTCGCAGAGGAGGGGTGGGGGGAATGCACCCAAAAAATGAGAGACAAACAGAAGAACAGTAAAAACAACCGCAAGCTCGGCCGACCCCCTGAGCGTCATCTCTTTCGTACCTCTGCTGGGATGCGGGCCGTGCCTGCTGCTGGCAGAATGCAATTTCGAAATTCGTTCGAAGCTTCTTCCTTTGGCCAATTCGACATGACAACATGAATAATTCACTTGAACCCGCCACTGCCACTGCCACAACAACAACAAGCAAACGCAAGAGAGGCTGTAGACCCAAAAAATGCCCAAAAGTTCAACAAACTTGAAGACTTTGGTCAGAGAGCGGCCACTCAGAGACTGCAGGAGAGCAAGCAAGGCGAAAAGAGAGGCAGGTGATCACAAGAGGGACCAAAGGGGAGTGGGAGCAAAAGAGAGCCAAGCCACAAGAGTGATCCTTGGGAATGCCTCACCGTATTTTGGCACACCTTGCGAGAGTGCCAAAGAAGAACTAAGAGCGGGAGTTAGAGAGAGAGCGAGATCGGAAAGAGAGCCTCGCTCTCAAGGCATTACAGAAGAAAAAGGACAGGAAATGTCCAGAAATATATACATATGTTGCGATTTACATTCTGTTCTTCTGTGGGGGTGGGGTGAAGGGTATTTAGCTTTTTGTGTGGGTGTGCGGATGTGCGGGTGTGCGTGGGCACAAAGGACACAAAACGCTGTAAATCGGTTCAGCATTCTCCCATTTCAATGAACTAGTTCCAGGCCGAAACCGACTCTCTCTCTCACTCATTCACGCACTCTTTCTATGTGTCCATTATTTACCCGTTCTGGCTGGCTCTTCTGGTGGTGGAGAGTGCTTTAGTGGCCCAAAGTGCCGTTAAAAACATGCCATGCCAATGTCCCCCTTGGCCCCACACCAGTTCGTAAATCTCACACCTCTTAGGAGTCAGAGTCCGGGTCCTCCCTCAGCTCCTCCGTCGCCAGACTGGAGCTATAAAATATCAGAAATTATCTGCCTCCACGCCTCGAATCGCACTTAATCACCTTTCGCAGTGTCTCAGGGGGGAGTGGGCAACGCAACGAGAGCGAAAGAGAGCCATGGGCGAGAGAGCGAGCGAAACGGAAGTCGGCAACAGTTTTTTTAAATGCAGTCATTTAGCCAAAGTGCCAGCCAGTGAGGCTCTACTTGGCTTGGCTCTAGGCCCGAAAGATCTTCGCAGTGCCACTAGTGGCACTAGTGCCACGCCTTTGCTGACAAAAAGAACTCAATTACAAAACAAGCAACGAAAATGCTCCGGCAAAACGACGAGCTTCATAATTATTTTGAGCCCAGTGGAGCGAGCGATAAGCCAGCCCCGAGTGCCGGGTGCCGCTCCTCATCCTCATCCTACTCCTCCTCATACTCCTCTCCAGGCTCGAGTCAACAAGAGACAGCAAGCAACAAAGTAAACAAAAGTTTTTGCATTATTGTACCTCGGGTACTCGGTTCGGTGTAGGATGGGTATGCTGGAATCGAGTGGATGTATGTGACAGGCAGAAGGAAGTTGTCTCTGAAGGAAGCCTCTAGGACAGAGATTTTGAATATCTGAAGCCAGCTTAAATTCCTAACTATCTAAGGGATATTATCTAGTCGTTGACATCCACTAGATACTTTTTGCACGCTTTCGTTTAGTTATTCTTCGCAGTTGCTCGTCGGGTTTCAGGTTTCCCCGTGTGCCCATGGGCCACATTAATTGAAAAAAAGTCGCTCGTTTGGCTTTGGTTAGCAAGCAAATGAAGCTGGTCTTGGCTTTGGCCAGCACTAATAGTAGGTAGTACCAGCTCCAAACTGGACTCTACTCCACACTCCAGTCAAGTCAACAACTCCCCAGCGTCCCCTTCCATTCGGCAGGGGCTTATCGGTCAACAAAATGCTGGGCAGTGTGCCCCGAGATAAACTGCGGCCATGACTGCCTTTAAAGTAGATCGATCGTTTGATTGGCGACGGAAAAGCGGCCCGGTCCCCCTCCGCTACGTATGTACATATCTTCGGAGCTAATCTATCGGCGGCCTGCAATTGCCAAAGAAAAAAAATAGAACATGAAAAACGAGCCAAGCTTCGACCAGACCAACAACAACAACAGCAACAACAATGGCGACGACAATGTCTCTGAAAGATCGTTGAGTGGCGGTTCCAGGGGGCAGAGGTGATCGGGGGCCCCAGCCAAAAGTAATTTGTTACAACAGGCCACAAGACTAACGACGCGACGGTCGCAATGGGGCAGGGGCAAGGGGCACATGGCGCAGATGCAGACGCAGACGCGAGTTTCGTTTTGTTCCGATCCGATCCGTTCTGTTCTGTTCCGTCTCTCCATTCAATCCAATCCAATCGAATCGAAGTCGATCTGATCCGAGCGCCAAGAGTCTCGGCCGCTCCGCTCTCCGACTGCTCGGCTCCAGCCGAATGAGCAGCGCAGGCAGGCAGGCAGGCAGGCAGCCGCTCGCTGCTATTATTTTATTATTATCTACAAAATGCACGTACTTTATGCCACTTACGAGAGGCGACACGGCTGCAGAGCCACGACACGGTAGTCGGTCGTCGTGTGGTTTCTGCCTGCGGTTGTGGTTATTGCACAGTGGGACTGTGCGCCCAGTGCTCTGCAAATACGCTGAGCCCTTCCCATTTTCTCAGTATTTTTGGGAAAGACATTAGCACTTAGCACTCAACTCATAATTGAGAAGTAAATGATTTAAGCAGCTTAAGTTTTCCCAGAAAACTTTGAAATTCAGAAAATGAAAGTCTAAAGGGTATAGGTTTTGTCTCTTAGTTAAGAGAACATTAATTCGTATGCACTTTTTGCTGGTTCCCGGCCCACTATGCAAGCTTTAAGCCATGTACCGAACCGACCCGACCACAAGCAGCTCTGGTCCTCAGCAGCACCAGTGGGACTGGGCATGATCTTATCTCAACTGTTGTCCGCGTTGTCCGCGCAACCTAAGTAGGTACTAAGTGCTGCATATATCATAGGCCCTCTGCCCAGCCCCATACCCCCATAGCCCCATCCCGCATTCCCAGTCCCCATCGTGATGTTGAACCCAAAGCGGGGCCAACATTTGCTGCTGTTTGCAATCGCTGGATTAGATGTGGCATGTCCATGTGTGGAGTTGCCTGATTAATGGCAATTATCCGCCGAAGCAGCCACCGCCGGGTGGCGTCTTCAAATTGAGCCGTCTGTCAAAAGGAGGGGATCTGGGGGGAGCCATCTGCCATTCGCCATAAAGTATCTTAAAATGTGACTAGCCAGAGATGATTGCAGTTCGGACGCTCTCTGGTGTTGAGATCACTTTGGTGTGGTGGAGCCATTAGGTTGCCCACTTTATGGGGAGCCAAATCATCCGGACACTTTGAAGATTCAGCTACAAAGTGGTCAAACACTTGACTCTGCAGAGAGCCTACTACGCCCAGTTCTGGAACAGGAAGTCATGTTTTGGGGCCTGCAGAGCAGATGCTGTGCTGCTTGTTGGCTCTTGGGGCTTTCCATATTCAGGTCTAGCTTTATCCTTGAGTCGAGTTGTCATTGTTGACGCTCACTGGCTGCTGCCTTGTGCGGCTTTGTTCTGGCCCCAGCCGCAGACAATGCAGCCCAAGAGCTCTGTGAGACAAATATGCAAATCTTGTAATGAGGTGGTAAAATACACGTCTCTCTTTCTCCCATGCACAACACAGAGCCTCTCCCCCTCTGTTGGCTCACGTTTCTGCCCGCCCGCCTGCCTGCTGGCAATGACACAAATTGCTGTTGTCTGCTCGCAATTTGCATTTGCCAGAGTGCGAGTAAGGCGGAAGACAGAGGAAGGGACAAAGAGAGAGAGAGAACGTGCAACTAAGCGACGTTGTACGATGGAGAGGATGGAACCTACTCTCCTAATTGAATGTCGAGCATAAAATTATGTCAGTTGTCAAGAAAGAGACAGAGAGAGAGGGGGAGATACTCTTCTGACAATGATGATGTTGATGATGATAGTTTTGAGGGAGTGCATATGTGGGCGTTTGGATCATTTTACAATTAGAAAACCAACTGGGGAAAACTGTCGTGCTCTTCACATTTATCCAATTATGCTGTTATGTCTGATACGAGGCATGAGGGGAGACAGAAAGTTCTACATGCCTCCTGCATTGTTTTCCCGCTAAGTTCATTTTCCTCTCAACAAGATGAGCTTTTCTGCTGCTGATGTTCATAAATTTCGCACGCCGTCTGTCGCCGATAGCAGCGGTAAAAGTTAAGTAAAGGTAGCGGTAAGAACATAACGAGGGGGAGACCTCTTCCACCCTTTGTTGTGGTTCTCCTTGTTGCTCTTCATGTTTTTGAGTATCCTGACAAGCGTGAAATTGCCCGGAGAGTGGTGCGGCGAGAGGAGAGGAGAGAAGAGAGGGAACCCCATGCTTGAACTTTTGCAGAAAGTGTTTGACATGACAACAGCGAGGAGGCAAAGCGAAAGAAAGAGTTGAACCATTGCCCCCCACTGGGAGGAGAGTGCCGAGTGAAGAGAGAGAGAGAGGGAGAGAGAGGAGAGGGCGAATGGCGAAGCTCATGGACAAATGGGCAAGTGAGAAGACGGGAAGTCACGTAGACAGGAATAGGGATAGAGCTAGAGAGGAAGAGTGCGACTGAAAGAAAAACATGTGGACCTGCCAAAACGTGATTGATGGCCACGAGATCTGAAAAAGAATAACAGAAAGAGAGAGAGAGAAAAAAGCCAATAGGACAGAGGGAAACGAACGCTGGAAAGAAGTACAAGTAGAGTTATCGTTTACCAACTCTTTGGATCTACAGGGTATTCTTGGACGAGGCAATTCAATGCAATGCATTTAATTATGCTTCGGATGGGAACGTTCAACATCAATCAGGAAAGCTCTGTTTATTTTTTATGCAAACACTGTCGTGGTCCCCCCTCACCCGCTGGGCTTTTCGGTAGCCCTAGAATATATGTACATATCCATACATATGTACATATGTATGTATGGATACGAGTATGTACACATGCAATTATTGATGTCAATCAAATCATTTATAGAGATCAGAATCGTTGGAGCTCGTATGTAGAATGAATTTCAATTCGAATCAAGAATAGAGGAGGAATACAAGTTCAGGGACAACCATCAGCCATCTTCATTACCATCTTCATCATAATCATCATCGTTATACGTTTTGTCGTTTGTTTACACGCACAAATATTCCATTTTCAATCTCGTCTCGTCTCCTAGCTATCCCCATTCTCTCGCTCTCGCTCACTCTCTCTCCCTCTCTCTCTCTTGCATTCACTCTCTTTGAGGCATTAGTCTTGTGTAAATATTGTCCAACAAATATTTAACTTGACACCCAATCTGATGCGTGTATGTGTGTATCCATCCCACTCCACCCCACACACACACACTACCTCCTGCTCTCAGGTAAGTTTGTGCTCTTGGTGGTCGCGTTCCTCTCTCTCTCTCTCTCTTTCCCTTTAGGGACTCTGCTTCAAACGGTGCTCCGTTAGTCGTTTGCAAATATTTACTGCATTATCATATCCAAAATGTTATTGTAACTGATTCATAAGTAAACTTATTCCCGTCATTCGACTGGCAATTCACCAAAAGCCCACTTTTTAGGCGGGACAGGGACTGTACCGATATGCAACATACATAAATCACCATTAAGCAAGAAACAAACAAAAAATCTAAGCGGACTTCACCAACACCAAAAAAAAACATACATAAATAAATGAAAATGCACTTAATTGCGTTTTGACCAGACTTGGGGCTTGCCCCACGACAAGGAGGAGGAGGAGGAGGGGAGGTTGGTTCAATAAACCTCCTCGAGTTGTTTGCTTTATTGATTGCCTTATCACTAACTCAGACTTCGAATCGGATCGGATCGGATCGGATCGGATCGGACGTCGCTTTTACGTTGCACTCAATTTTCATTTATCAACATGGAGAGAGAGAGACAGAGAGGGGGAGATACGCACACGCGCACGCACTGTTGGTAGGAAAACAGCAGAGGTCCGACGATCTATAGATTACTTTTTCGGGGGTCAATTTTTGGAATCAAGCTTGGGGCTCGACCTGCAGTTGGAGCGAGCTCTGTGCGTGCCGTCATAAATATGTATATATGAGTGTGTGAATGTGTGTGTGCATAACGAATTTATTGCTTCTCCCCAATATACGAGTAAGTACTATTTCAGGCATATCTCCCCCTATTCTCTCCTCTCTCTCTCCTCCACCAATTGGATATGCAATGCATCTACCAAAAAAGCGCTTTCTATTTATGAAAGTTGCCTCTTGTTGTGGCTTTTCTGTGGCAGCTTTGTTTGGGGGGTTATAGGTCCAACAATTCCCCCCGCCCCATTTCCCTCTGCCGCAGTAAGCCAGATAGCCATCAGATTCGCCAGTTTTCGTTTGACATTTCAATTTTAATTAATATTTTTGGTCTGTTTTGAAGAGACTGATTGGATATAAAGGGCAGCTCTTTGGGATATTTATCCAAAATAGTGGGAAAATCTTTCAGTCTTTGGCAAATGGAAGTATATTTATGCTGGAAAAATAACCCTTAAAACCTTTTGGTTATTAGATTACAGCTAAACCGCAGACTAAATTTGTATTTACCTTTTTTTAAATTCACAAAAATGTTATGTGTGTTCTACTACTCGTATGTGTGTGTAGTTGTTGCATGCCACAACTGAGATTTTATTGTGGAAATCATTTTGTGTGTTTTGGGGATTTGGATGACACAATAGAAAACACACAGAGACAGACGGTGGCCACAAACATCCATTCATTGATTTACTACCCTTCCAACACGCTCCTCGGGCGACCTGTCCTCTTGCCCCTTTGTGCCCCCCCTCTGTGTCCAGTGATGGACGGAGTGCTCGTAACATATTTGCATATGAGTTTGGCCAAAAACATTCCAGCACTTTGGGGACGACTAGTCTCCGTCCGTCCGTCTATAGGCTGGCTCTGTTGCTATCTAATGCGGCCAGCGGTGGTCCATGGTCCAGTGCTGTGTGTTGTGTGGGCAGAGTCGCCCCAGTCGAGCTGGACAACGGATAAATCCAAGCGGACTGCGTGTGGGCGACGAATCCAAACCCCAACACCGACTGCTGTGCAAAAATTAAATGCGAAAATTCTCCTCCTCTCACTATCTCGTGCTGGGAGTGCAATGAGCTGCCACTTGAACTTAACCCGTTGCACAGGCAGGCAGGCTGGCAGAGGCAAACAGCAGTCGAAGCTGAATCTCAAAGATACACATCCATGGGCAGCAGGCACGGGGCAGGGGCTGGGGGCAGGGACACAGACACATAATTCATACATTCGAAGCATTTATCGATTTTTCTCGCCCTCCCCTCCCGGCAGCCCAGCTGACTGTTGTGTTGGCCCAGTCCATTATTGCTACTCCCAGCACTCTGCACCCTGCTCCCTGCTCCCTGGACGCACAATATTTTTTCGATTTTGCAACAGACGCTTGCCACACAGAGAATTTTCTCTCATCAGCACAGCACAGCAGCCCACCCTCTCTCTCTCTCTTTCATTCTCGTTCTCAGCCTCATCCTCCCCCATCTAACGCGGCTTTCAACAGCTTCACTTTATTACAAATACATACACATAAATATATATATATATATATATATATATATATCCCTATATCCATATATATATATATCTCTATAGTGGCTGTTTGTCGTTGTCGCTGGTTGTTTGACTCTTTGCGGTTGGCCCAACACAGAAATGTTGTTTTGACGGGGCCAAATGTCGAGACGTCGAGGGCTTTCGGGAGGATGGGGTTTGGTAGCTGGGCGGGGGTGGGGGTGGGTTGAGATCTGTGGGGAGCACTAGAGCTAAAATAGAATGCCATAAAACTCATGGAAATAAAAAGGGAACTCCGGGCAGAAGTCAGATGGCAAATGCTTTCAGTTTTTTTCTCCCAGCTCCTGTTCCTGTTCCTGCTGTGACGCTGGCTCCTGCTCCTGCTCCTACTCCTGCTTTTGCTGCTACTCCAATGATGGCATTTCCACTCTTTGCGGATGATTCATAATGGGCAAACGATGAGTGCTTGAAACTATGGTGTGCCATACGGTGCGCATCAGAACATTAAGGCTCCTCTCGTATTGTGCGATTATTTAGCGTCAAGCATACATGGAATAAATGGTTGGAGAATCGCTATAAGAATATTAGGAAAATGGCTTCATTCTGACTAGTTTTAGGATACCCTAGCACCTAGGACACCGCCCTCTAGGATACCCTAAGTAATAAATAAAAAAATAGGAAATAATAAAAAATGTAAAATAGTAATAATAGGAAAGAAAAATAAATGCAACATATTTTTACTTAAAAAAGAACACTGCACTGCCTTACATAGATTTTTCTTAACGATCTACATAATTTTGGGAGATTTTCTGCTTAGCAAACTGAGGGGAAACATTGTAATACCGCTTTGCCAGGGCATTCCTCCATTAACTGTCCCCAAAATCGTTCTCCCGTAAGCAGATATCCCTTTATTGCCACCTGATATGCACTCGACAGTCGAAAGTTATGTCTGTTTTTGCCCCCTTTCTATTTTTTCCTTTGTTTTCTGGGGGGCGACCCGGGCGATAAATAATAATGCGTGTCAAAATCAGATGATTTACGCTGCTCCGATGGCATTTTTCATTTTCATAATTTGTTGCCAAGCAAAGCGCACGAATTTGGGGCTCGGTCTTATCAGTGTTTTTCCCCTCCAGCCCCGCCCAGCCCCGCCTATCCCTTGGCACACCCAACTACGAAAGTGTGTGGGTGTTCCAGCTAAAAAGGGAATTACTTATAGGAACTTTTTATGGCCATAAAATTAAGTTTTCCTTTGTCTGTTCTGAATATTACATATATTATATTATATATCTGCAGGTGAGTGGCATATAATTATGGGAAATTCATTTCCCTTAAGATTCAAAAGTGAGTTGGTTATTTTTTAAGTATATTTCATCTTATCTTAAATTGAAAATCATTCAGTGGTTTACGAGGGAACGAATGAAAATTAAGAAAATTATTTTTAATTGTTTTTCCTAAATATAGTTTAATATGAAATCGTAAAAATGTATAAAACTAAATCTCGTAAAATATTGATTAGATTATCTTTTGGAAATCAAATTGTTTGTTTATCGACTCCACTCCCCCTTTCAGCCATTGGTTCTCTCAGTCCTCATCAAAATGCCATGAAAATCATTTGAAATTAGTTTCAACCAAATCATAAAATGGGAAAAAACTTTCCCCATTTGATTTTGATTACCATTTTCAATTCTATTTTCGATTTTCATCCACTTAATGTCATAATAAATGGTGTGAATATTCATTCCAGCCTAAATCAGGCAAATCTGAGCACCCCTGGCCATCTACCATCCCAATCCCCATTCCCTTGAAAAAAATACAAATGGAAATGGAAATGTGCAATTATATTAAGCAAAGCTCTGCGGAGTGTTTTCCCCCATTGGGGTAGAGACAGACAGACAGACGGCTGTCCATTATCCGCAGAGCAGATCAAGTAATGCCGCACATAAATCCACGTCAAGAGCAATTAACACTTTCGGAAATTGACATAAATTTCAGATCAGATCGGATCGGATCGAAGGAGAACTAAACCTGTTTCTGGGGAATGTCTTGTGTTGCGAATATCTGTTATTATTATTTTATATTCTCACATAGTTAGGCGAAAAATTCAATTAACAGCCCCCCACCCGCCTTCCACCGACGAATGTGGGCAGGCGCCAGTCGGCCGGAGGCCTGGGGCATGCACCATGCGTGGGATGCCCCACCACTGCTTGCTGCTGCTGCAACATTTTCCAGGTGCCTGCCATACAGACAGAAGTTGCATAATCACAGACCCCGGACCCCAGACCAGGTCGGAGCCCACTTCAACTGATATGCGAAACAAATTAAAAATAAATAATTATGATGTTGCAGTTGCAAGTGTCTCCCTCTCTATCTCTCCTCTCCCCCTCTCTCTCTCTCTCTCTGTCTCCCTAGACTGTGATTGCAGATTATTGCATAATTATACAAATAAATTCATCAAATTAGTGAAATGTGAAATGAAAAGTGACTCACAGAGTCACACTTTGGAGCAGCCGAATCTGTGGGAAACTCGATTCGAGCATCATGCAGATGACATGTATGTTGTTTGGTTTCTGTTGCTCCTTTTGTCGGGCATTGGAGCTTTGCTGTCATTGGATAACCAGAGATAACAAGGATAAACGAATGCGATTATTCAACAGCTGGGTGCCGTCAAACGACGACGATGACTCAAGCAGAGAAAAGCTGCGCTGCGAGAGAAATGCCCGACCAGACGTTTCCTCTGCTCGTGCATAGCATAGCCCGACAATCAATTTGAATCCCAGACCACGTACATGGCACGTTGTTCCTTCCTCTCTGCTACTTCCTTTGCACAGCGCCCCATCAAAGAGGCAGACAGACAGACAAAGAGACAGACAGACAGACGGACAGACGAACGGAGGGAATGGCCCGGCCAAGTTGCCAATATTAAACGCATCAATGGATTTTATGGAGCATAAACAGGAAATTTGAAGGAGAATGTCCAATTTGCCGTGGCCAAAGGCGAGACAAAGACCCAAAGAGGAGAAGGAGAGGCAGAGAGGAAGAAGGCAAAAAGGAGGACTGGAGGATTGGTATTTTCTTTTGTCACTTTCAGGAAACTCGATAGCAAATTGGCATTAGAAGAAGGCACAAAACGTTTCCTTCAGCTGTTGTTGCATCTCCCCCATCTCTTTCTCCGACTATCTATCTGTCTAACTATCTCTGTCTTACGACTGACTGTCTCTCTGTCTGTGTTTGTGTGTGTGTGGTCTCTGCTGAAACCATAAAACATTAATTTCAATTGGAAATTGCTAGCCAAAGCGACATTGAGAGAGGAGGAGGAGTCGATGGTTTTACGGACATGGACATATGCGTGCACTCTCACATGTAACCGGAGCCAAATTAACTGTAATGCAGGACCACATCATATGGGAGGGGTGGGGGGAGGAGAGTGATAATAGCTGTGAAGGCGGAGGAGAAGCAGGCAGCAAGCATAATATGAAATTAATTTGTTAGGCAACCACCGAAAGGCAACAACAAAAACCAAAGCAGAAACAGAAACAAAAACAAAAACATGGAAACACAAATTGTTTGGGAAAAGTTGGCAGGCCACAGCAGCTGTTCCTCTCCCCAATTCTCCCTCTCTCTGCCGTGCCTGAATGAGCAACAACAGTTAGAAAAAACAGCACATGTTAATTAAAGTACAGCTATTCTCCCTCTCTTTCTGTTATTCGAGAACAAACAGACGTGGTTATATCGACTCGGCTATCGATGCTGAATCCAGAATATATGTACATATATGTATGTCGGGAAAGCTTCCTTCATTCTATATACTCCTTGAATATCTGGTTTGAAATGCCTACAATCATAATTCTTTCTGGTAGTACTATGTTTTAGAGCCCAAAATCAATGTAAGCTGTTGGATACTGAACTTATGCTTAGCCCCTCTCTTCCCCTCTCTCTCTCTCTCTCTCTATCTGACATTGTCCTCTAACGTAGTGTGTGTGTATGTATGTCCTGTCCCTCTCTGGCATTGGCTTATAATGTGTCAAAATCTGTCAGCAGCACTTAAGCCACACATAAGTCAGTGGCGGAGTGTCAGACGGGCAGCAGAGCAGACATTAATTTTCAATTTTCCTCTATTTTTAGAGCCAGCTGCCTGCTCTCTCTCTCTCTCTGCTCTTCCGACACCTTGGAGGGCACAGCTGTCGAACTTCCGCCTGCGCTTCCTTACTAATTTCTGTTTAATTATAACAAATACTACACATAGAACCCAACTTATGTTCTTCTAAAAGTTTGTCGAAATTCCCACTCAAATCCTTGACTCTGAGAGCAGGGCAGTGCACTCACAAATGGCCATAAATTGAACCTGACTGCAGGGCACATCCCACAGGACTCTGGACAGCTGTTCTCTGGGACATCTGTCAGGGCTGGGTTCTGTTGGCGGGGGCGGGCGATGGCCTCCGATCTGATCTGATCTCCTTGGATGCACACCAAAACGCTAAAGAACTATTCAAAACATGTTCCAGCGATTGTAAAATGCTAATAATATTTGAAAAAAACTCCCCATTCGAGTGGATTTGAGGGCAACTTCCTGTAGAGGAGGCAACGCATACGCCGCATATGCTTTCGATAAATCATAAATTTATATTCTCCAGTTCTCTAACACTACGCGATTTATACACGGTTCTAGGGAGCGTTCCATCCCTCGCTCTTCCAAAAACGAAACATCAAACGAACATTCGATGGGGAAAGCGAAACAAGGGAGAGGCATGGGGCATGGCATCCGACTCTGAAATTCATAGATCAGTTCCAAAGTTTAACAACTGGCCATTAGCACTGTGGAGAACTATTTCTCATTTCCCATTTGGCGGGAGGGCCATAAAATATGGAAAACGAAATGAAATCCATATTTTTACAGTCTGCGGATTATTGTTTGTCAAAGCGCAGTGAGGCATGAGCAAAGCGAACGGAAGGGATGTGCCCCTTAAAAGGGGGAAAACCGAATAGTGGGGAATACAATTTACAATATTCGATCGATTTATGATGGGTTTTTATTGGTAATTAACCCCATCGAAGGTAGTTAAACGATCAGATTCGTTGCTAATTATTTTCCCAGCCATTGTAAACAATCATTTGACGAACAACACTTCATCCATGAAGTTCTCGGTCATATCGGTGCTCCTAGCCTGGGCTCTGATGGCGGCTCTCGGGGACATTAAGACGCGGCACACAAACATTAAATGTGAGGTACTGGATCCATCGTATGTGCAGGTGCCCCTCTGTCGCCTGAAGGTGCTGGGGCGTGGCATTATCGGAGTCAATGTCTACTTGAAAATGCTTAAACTACCAGTTCGGAAGTTGGCAATCAATTTCAGCGTTTGGAAGAAGCTGTCCGGCTACCATCCGTTCCTCTTCAACGTCACCGCGGACTTTTGCCGCTACATGAAGCATCCGAATCCCATGAACGTCTTCTACTACTTCTACGGGGCCGTTTTGCCATTCATCAATGTGAATCATACGTGCCCCATCAACGTGAGTGCAGATCCCTCGACATCCTTTAGGACTGACTCTCCTTTTGCTCCTTGCAGCACGATGTTATTCTGAAAGACTTCGTTTTGGATGATAAAATGTTCGCCAAAGTGCCTGTGCCCCACGGCAGCTACATGTTCATGATCAAGTTCATCGCCGATGATGTGTTGAGAGGGACCATTTACTCCTACATGGACATCAATGTGGAAGATAATGCCAGCATTATGTCGGGATAAGATTTGTCTGTACCTTTTTTGGGATAAACACGCATTTTCCAACTGGACTCTCCCTTCGCTCGTTCTCCCTCTCTTGATTTCGCTTCCCATTACAGCTGAACGTTTCACTCACCCTCCATGAGTTGAGGGTGGAACAGGTTTGAGGGTGGCACCTTCCCCTGCTAAAAATAGAATAAAATCTCATTAAGATCTGTAACAAACTCAATAAAGTCTATGAAATACTTCGATTTAAGGGGGTGCGAAACCGAAAGGCCAAAAAAAAATCACTTGGGGGAGGCCACGATGACGACCTTGCCAGAGGTCAGTGACGATCGATTAGCATACATTTATATGTGAAAAGAGAAGAACACACAGAGAATTTACAACACTCGATCGATACTCGTACATGATGGAGTTTTTTTTTTTTAATTAACCCCATCGAAAGGTAGTTTGTGGAAATTAAACTTATCAGATCGTTTTTAATGGTTTTCCCGCGACATAATCGATGCCTCCCTGCCATGGTGAAAATTCATTTTGTGAATAGCACTTCATCCATGAAGTTTTCGGTCGTATCGGTGCTCCTAGCCTGGGCTGTAGTGTCGGCTCTCGGAGTCATAAGGACGCGGCATACAAACATTAAGTGCGAGGTACTGGATCCATCGTATGCAGAGGTGCCTTTATGCCGCCTGAAGGTGCTGGGGCGTGGCATTATCGGAGCCAGTGTGCACATGAAAATGCTCAAGCTACCGATTCGAAAGGTGTCAATCAACTTCAGCGTTTGGAAGAAACTCTCCGGCTACCATCCGTTCCTGTTCAACGTCACCGTGGACCTTTGCCGTTACATGAAGCATCCGAATCCCATGAACGTCTTCCACTACTTCTACGGGGCTTTATTACCCTTCATCAATGTGAATCACACGTGCCCAATCAACGTGAGTGCAGGTACCCCGTCATCGTCATAGAACTGACTTTTCTTTTGCTCCTTGCAGCACGATGTTATTCTTAAGGACTTCGTATTGGATGATAAAATGTTCTCCTTAGTGGCTGGACCCAAGGGCAGCTACATGTTCATGATCAAACTAATCGCCGAGGGTGTGTGGAAAGGGACTATTTACTCCTACATGGACATCAATGCGGAAGATAACCCTAGCATTATGTCGGGATAAGACTTTTCTGTACCTTTTTTGGAATAAAACACGAATTTTGCAACTAGAATGCTCTAGACTCTCTCTTTCTCTCCAATCATGGCTGAGTGGTGCACCAACCCTCCATCTGTTGAAGGTGGAACAGATTTGAGGGTTGCACCTTCCCCTGCTAAAAATAGAATAAAATCTCATTAAGATCAGTAACAAACTCAATAAAATCTATGAAATACTTAGATTTAGGGGGTGCGAAACCGAAAGGCCAAAACAAAATCCTTTGGGGGAGGCCACGATGACGACATTGCCAGAGGTTAGTGACGATCGATTCCGATTGGGGAAGGAGTAGAATAATAGAGCCAATAAATGCCAAAGAACTATTCAGAACAGTGGCATCTGCTCTCGATAAATCATACATTTATTAATAAAAAAATATGGCAAACGAAATGAAATCTATAGTGATAGAAATAGCCCATTGAATAAGGGAAAACTGAGCATACACTTCGATCGATACTAATATATGATAGGTTTTTTGTTTTTAATTATCCCCATCGAAAGGTAGTTAGTGAAAATTAAATTCGTTGTTAATGATATTCCCTGCGGGAAAATGAATACCTCCATGCCATCGTAAACATTCATTTAGCGAACAACACTTAATCCATGAGGTTCTCGGTCATATCGGTACTCCTGGCATGTGCTCTAATGGCTGCTCTCGGAGACATTAAGACGCGGCACACAAACATTAAGTGCGAAATACTGGATCCATCGTATGCAGAGGTGGCTTTGTGTCGCCTGAAGGTGCTGGGGCGTGGCATTATCGGAGCCAATGTCCACTTGAAAATGCTCAAGCTGCCAATTCGGAAGGTGTCAATCAACTTCAGCGTTTGGAAGAAACTCTCCGGCTACCATCCGTTCCTATTCAACGTCACCGTGGACCTTTGTCGTTACATGAAGCATCCGAATCCCATGAACGTCTTCTACTACTTCTACGGGGCTTTATTACCCTTCATCAATGTGAATCACACGTGCCCAATCAACGTGAGTGCAGAGGCCCCGTCATCGCCAAAGAACTGACTGTCCTTTTGCTCCTTGCAGCACGATGTTATTCTCAAAGACTTCGTTTTGGATGATAAAATGTTCGCCAAAGTGCCTGGACCCAAGGGCAGCTACATGTTCATGATCAAACTAATTGCCGAGGGTGTGTGGAAAGGGACTATTTACTCCTACATGGACGTTAATGTGGAAGATAATCCCAGCATTATGTCGGGATAAGACTTTTCTGTACCTTTTTTGGAATAAAACACGAATTTTCAAACAAGAATGCTCTAGACTCTCCTTCTCTTGATTTGGCTTCCAATCACAGCTGAATGTTACACCCACCCTCCATTTGTTGAGGGTTGAGCAGGATCGAAGGTTATGGTTTGAGGGTTGCACCTTTCTCTGCAAAAATAGAATAAAATCTCATTATGAGCAGTAACCAACTGCCAGATGTCAGTGACGTCCCATTTCGAGTGAGACAGCGAAATAGTAGGTCTGGAAATGATGGAGCTATTAGTAACGCTCGAGTGAACCCTGAGAGATGCAATCGATTAAGCGATATTTAAGTGTTATTTGACTTCGAAATATGCCACTAAGACAAACCCACTATCGAGAACCCCTCACAACCATGAGGTTCGCCCAGATAGCTGTGATGTTCGGGATATCCTTGGCTTGGGCTTGCGGAGACATTACAACCCGACACACGAACCTGAAGTGTGAGGTTTCGGATAAATCGTACATGCAGATACCCATCTGTAACCTGAAGGTGCTCGGTCGCGGCATTATCGGAGCCAATGTCCACTTGAAAGTCCTTGATCTGCCGATTAAAAGGGCAGAGATCAACTACAGCGTTTGGAAGAAGCTTTCCGGCTACCATCCGTTCCTGTTCAACGTCACTGTGGACCTCTGCCACTACATGAAGCATCCGAATCCCTTGAACGTCTTCCACTACTTCTACGGGGCCTTTTTGCCCTTCATCAATGTGAATCACACGTGTCCCTACAACGTGAGTAGACAGGATAGGATTAAAGTGATGCCCGTTCCCATCTATGGAATGCGCTATTATCACTTATTATTCGCGTCCATTATCGTTCGCTAATGGGATTCAATTTCAATAAATACTCCTATATTCAGTTTTATTCGAGTAATTGAGACGCTCGGGCCATGAACCGCTCCTCTGGGCCACAATCGTCACCTGCGTACTGATGGCATGAGACATTATTCTGAGGTTTTAGAGAAATCCACGTCTGTGGTTCGACTTGCTTGTCTCGCGAACTTCGAGTCTACACTAATGACATTTCAGATATGAACCCTTAGTAGTTTTAACCATTTAACAACTTGAGTGCAAGTAAACGTAAATGTTTGTGGGGAAATCGCAGGGAAATGGAGGACTTGCACTCCGAATAAATCGCAGTTCCTTACGACGTTCCTTCGATAAGTAATGCGCAACAACTTTGAACAAAAGATACGATTTTAATTCCCTATGCCACATTCACACACACAGACACACACACACACACAAACTAGAAACCAAATGGCGAAAATTCGTTGCAAGAGGGTGAAAACTTTGCTGTTTTGCTTTCCTTTCCCAACTGCAAAGCGATTTTTCTAAAACGTTTTTCCTTCCCACCGCTCCGATGGCCAACAGAAGTGATGCGTAATAACACTGTCCAACAAAATGTGCGTGATGTGCGTTATGGAGGGTGTAAGGCATCTCGAGAAAAGCATAAATGCGTCGAGTTGTGCACACGACATGTTTGCTGTTTTGCAGAAGCACAAGGAAATCTTGAGTCGAGCTGCTCTGCTCTGTATCAGAATCAGATTCTAGTCGACTGGAGGATGCCTCAGATATATCTGTGCGTGTGTGGAGAGGGGGATTATCCCCCGATAATCCCCAACCTGGTAGCACAGTGTAAATTGTTCTCCCTCTGGCATGCCTGGTAGGTGGCTCAGAGCAGGCGACTGGGAACGCGGGGGGGGAGCTTGGGTAAATTTACAATTTCATAATGCAAAAGTTGCGCAGAGCAACAAGCAGGGATCCGTTGTCCTCGCAGGATGCCAAAGGACAAAGCAAAGGCAGCGCCGGCAGCGGAAAAGCGACCAACTTAGCCCCAGCTTAGTGACTTTTCCCCGTCGATGGAGAAAGGGGGCTGCCATGGGTGGGTGAGGGCGGTGGTAGCCGCTGTTAAGGAGTCCCAGCATGTGGCCAAAGTCATTTGCCAGAACAAGTGAAAAATGCCGCCCAGAAACCAATGAACTTTGTGCGGGGCAGTGGCTGGGGTGGGTGCGGGTGCGGGTGCGAGCAGGATGGCGAGGCGGAAGCGACAGGGCAGCCATTTTGTTAGACAACAGTTAGAAGCGACGACGGTGTCGGCCATTTTGCAAATAAGACACAAAAAAAGAGGAATACGGTCGGACGGGGGACAGGGAACGGGAGGGAAATGCTTCTGCCACATCATGTGTCAAATTAAAGCCCAAATGAAATGATGTATGGCGAGTCAGCGGTGAATTTCCCAGGTGGCCACGCCCCGAAAACCCATTTGATTGCCGCAATTAAATGCGAAGAAGGGAGGGGGCTCACGTTTGCGGTTCCAGTTGCGGTTGCGCTTGGCCGTACCACTCCCAGGACACCGACTTCCCCATTTATTAGTGCCTTCGTCGTGGCGGTCATGCAAACTACTCGTTTGTCTTCGTTTAATTCGAATGGTCTTTGGGGCTTATACTCGTTCAATTTTCGCATAGTTTTTCCAGCAATCAACTCTTTTATGCCCTCCCCCACCCACGACTTGTTGCCTTAGAACCAACTAAACACAGACCTACGATACGGATGGATGGACACTTATGTATCCTACAGTCGAACCTCCAGATGTAAAAGATACATAACCATGCATGTATTACTCTCTTGACTAGATGATTTTTCACAGGTAGAGACAAACTATGCCTGTGATAGGGTCTGCAAAGCATCTTTGATGTGTTCTCTCTTTCTGCTTAGGCAGGCTTGACTGTAAATGGGCGCGTGCCTCGAGCCAAGTTAATGGCCGATAGTTGGTCTGCCTGGCGACACTCCGACCGGACAGTTGTCGTTCGTCTGTGTCTGTATCTATGTGGCTTTAATTAAAACATCACGTAGGAACACACACACACACACAGATATTCTGTCGCTCGTGATGCATTGGGCGGCAAACTATGTAAAGGGTCGCTATACATACATATCTAGTCCCTAGTAAGCCGCTTAAGTTGCCCTTTCCACGCTTTCGACGTTTAGTCTTTTTCCTTTCCTTTGCCTTCCCCCCTTCCGAATCGTGTCTCGTGTAATTATGCTAAAGCCCTGCCCCGCCCCCGCCCCTGCCCTGCCCTCCACTGCACTGCCCTGTCTGGTCAACTCTTTTGACTGCCCCGACAATCTTATCGCTGTGATCAGAGAAGACCTGGAAATCGAAGGCCTGGAAATTGATTTATAATTTCCATTTCCATTGGCAGCTGCTCTTTGGCACAGTTTTTGATACAGTTATCATCATCAGCTATCGTCGTCGTCGTCGGGGTGGGCGGCATATGGCGGCAGTTACAGCTTTTGTACCGCCCCAAAATGTGTGCGTGTGTGTGTGTGGCCAGGCTTTGGCCATACATATCTTGACATAGTACATATATCATACCCACATCATATCTTATCAGGCCTGTAATCGAACACTCGTTATCGATTTCCATGTAACAAAATGAATGTTCAGTTGGTGGAAGGGGGAGGAGAGGGCCTGTAAACATAAAAGGAATTGAGGTTATGTTATGCACTCATTTTGTTTCGGAAACAAAACAGAGTTACATACGTACATCACATACATACATGTGTAAGTACATATGTGTGCGTGTGTACACTGGAGTACCCTGCATAAGCACATCGGTGGGTACTCGCTACGGCATTCGAAACTCTCATCGCTTAATATTCTTTATCCTTGCTTTATCCCAGAAACCAATCTACATTGCGCAAGCAATTTTGTGATCCATTCACGGGGCTGCAAAGGCAGAGGGTCCTAGAGACCCCATTGACACTATGTTTTTATGCCAACAAGTCCTTCACCAATTAAGGATGGATTTCCTTTTAGAAATCTTAGCATTTTTTTGTTTGTAGTGTTTTTAGAGCACATATTTTGAAGAACTTTTATCTTTATCTCTATCAGTGCGTGCAGCGCAGTGCTTGGCCTCATTTTTGAGTGATTGAATACTCGAAACCCTTGACATGAATATACTCGTAGCAGTGATTTCCCGAATACTGTGGATACATTCAGGGATTATTTAGTTTCGAATTGGAATTCATATCTATAATTATTAATCCCTAGTTGTGTATATTCCTAATTTGCGCCATTTACTTATCCCTCGTTTATGTTTCCTTTATTTGCAGGTAAATTTTCGATCGTTCAAGACTCCATTGAATGAATACCTTTACCGATGGCTACGACCTAATCGTTGATTGATTATTTCTGCTTTTCTCCATGGGCAACGCCTGGGTAATCTGCGAGTCGAGTTAACTTGATCCTTTCCTGTATTTTCCAAGCAATTTTCCATTTAATCTGCACTCAAACAGCAGCTGCAACATTATCATCATCAGCATCATCATCATCAGTGGCAGCAAACAACGGCGGCAACCATTGAGGCACGAACTCATTGAAACCGACGCGTCATAAACTGGTGAAGGCTTAAAGGCTCTCTGTTCAATGGTTTTTCCAGGGAAAATGTACATACGAGTACAAGTACAAGTACAAAACAAAAGCCAAGACTCGATAGAAAGGAAAACGAGAGAAGGGGGCACGCAAAGAGGGCAGAATAGGAGGCAGAATAAAAGGGAGCTGTTCAATAAGCTGCTGCACATTGATTGAAATCGAAGACGACGTCGAAGCCGAAGCCCCGATAAACGGAGTGAACCAGAATGACATAACTTGAATTGCACGATGATGATGATGAATAACGATGGTAACTGGGATGATACATATGTATATGGTATATAGAATGGTTCTACGAATGGGCAACAGTTGCAACAGCCACTCCAGAGGATGGGACAGGGCCCAAGTTAGTTACGCAGCCAAGGAACCAAGGAATAACAACGACAACGGCGGCAACAAATTGAATAAAAGATGAAGTTTCTGGAGGCAAGAGGCAGCTGCATTCCTGGAATAACCTCTCCCCTTCCTCACTCTCTCTCTCTCTGTGAGACAGATGACTGCGTGGCTTGATAAAACTTTAATTATGTTGAGGAGCACGCGTATCCATGGCCTCTAAGGAGCTCACTTCTAAGCCACTCTCCTGCGGCCGCCTTTGTTGGCGAAACTTGAGAGTAACAAGAGTTGGCTCCTTCAGATTTTGTTTGCCCAAAAACTCCAGCGGAGAGAAGTCTGCGTTTATTACAGGGTTTTAAGCATTATTATGGCCGAGAGGCAATTTAAAAAGATGCAAGCGAGCTTGCAGCACCAGAGACTCGACTTCTCACCCAATTTGTATGCAGAACAGAGCTGGTCTTTGTCCCCGACACACGGACACAGACCGACCTTGGAGCATCCACTCAGTCGTCTTCCAGGGCATCCAGGGAACAATACGAAATGATTTATTCTCTTGTGGTCATATCTAGACATCTACAAACCATATCCTACACACACTCTATGACATTTTGCGGCCTCAACACGCAAACTATTCTCGACAGCAACAAAAAAGAGGAAAGGAAAGAAAAAGAAATCTCTCTCCATCTCTGTTCTGCATAATAAAATTTGATTATCGGATTGTTGTAGACGGCTTTATGGCAGGCACAGACATACTGGTACACGATCTAGGGTATCCTCCTGTAATTTGAGCACTTCATTGTCAGGACAATGGCAGGACAGGACATCAGGAGTAGTGTCTGCTTTTTACGCATCGTTTTTTGCCAGAAAGCACACACAAAAAAACTCCCAAGAAAGAGAGGAACCTTTTGTTTGGATATCTTTACAACCTCTCAGATGGGGGCGAACAGAAGGATGTATTCTCCTGGCATTAGCAGGAGGTGGGCTCCAACCCAGGGAGAACCCATAAATTAACAGTCGAACCGCAATACCTCAATGACAAAACAAAGGGAACCGACAGACAGACAGTCTGGAGCTGAGGGAAGGGAAGGCCAAGGAAGGGGAGACAAATGGAGTTTTCCTGGCGGGTCTTTGGGGGGCGCAGGGCACGGCAGGACAAGTCAAGTAGCACATAAATCCACGCCCATGGCCATTAGGTGTTCGATGGCTACTTGTAATTAGCATAATTGAAACGTAGCCACAGAAACGAAGTGCACGGGGTGGGAGGGGGGTGACGGACATGGTGCGTGGGGCAGGGCACTGTAAACTCATCAAAGTGATTGCCTTTTGGGTGCCAATCGAAACGAGCAAAATAAAAATAGAATCCAAATCAAAGCTCAATCCCACGCCCCACAAGTCCCATCATCCCCTGCCTCAATGTCCATTGATGTTTTCACTTGAATGCGACAATTTCCATGAAAATGCCCAGACCAGACAGGCCAACAGGCAACGGGAGGCTGGCTTTATATATCCTACACAGAGGGTGGGGGTGTGTCGCAGCCACTTCCTGGAAGCTGTGGGTGGAGTAGGAAGTGCTCCTGGTCTGGGGGCTTCTGGAACCTAATGGCCGGGCAGACGTTTATAATTATATTTGTGCAGGCAGCATTCTATCCAATCTCTGTGTCTGTGTGTCTCTATCTGTGTGTGTGTGTGAGGGATTGGCGAGATTACGGCTTTGACTTTATCCTAGTGCTTTTTGAATTTAAATCCGTATTGCTCTCAGTGTCACGGCCCCATCCTGTGGCACGCCTTCATCCTGTCTGCCTCGCCGCCACTCAACATAAAAGGTTTTCACGCCCAGGGCGGCATTTTCCTCTCTCATTCTCTCTCTCTCCTTCTCTTTCTCTGCTGTCTGTCTGGCCATTTTGCGGCTTCGTTAGTAGCAAAAGAAAAAGTGTCGCATAAGGTGATAATCAAGGCAACGAAAGTGACAATCGATCGACGTGACGGGGGGAAATCGCTGAATGACAGCGCCAAAAGCATGCAATGGAGCGCATTGGGAGGCAGGTAAAAGGTGTTTTCTTTTTTGGTAAATTAAATTGCTTCCAATTTGGTGTTTCATCATGAAAAAGTATCCAAATCGTTAATAGATGGTTTTAATCTACGATTATTCAAGAATTGCTGAGAATATTCTTAGGTAGGGTATGGCTTGGGGTTCTCTTCTAATAAAAGCTCTGTAAAAGCTGTTTAATCTGCCATAGGAACTCGTAGTTGAAGGGGGATATTCGTAGCATCCATAGGGATAAGATTTAGAGCTTTTCTATATCCGCCGTCGTGCATAAGTCACTCGCCAATTAAATATTCATTCGATTTTCGCTGCCTTCTTGCTTTTCTTCTGCGTTTGCCTTTGCGGACATTTCCCCCACAAATACTCCTGGGGGTTGGGGGCGGATGGCAGCCGAGGGGCTGCTGGGGGCAGAGATGGCGAATTCGCACGCACAAGGCAGTGTGAGGGAGTGCAGCGGAAAGGAGAAAAGGGAAAAGAGGTCACGCTGGAGTCGTTTTCGATGCAGTTTCCGTTTCGCGTTGCAAAATTTTATTTATTTTTCTTTTCTCTTTGCATACATTTGCGTTTTTCCTTCTCATTTTGTGGGCTGCCACGAAAATGGAAGGGGTGGGAAAAGGGGGGGACGCGGGTGGTGGCAAACCAAACGGAAAATCAACATTGGCAAGCCAATCGATGGCGACTGGATGGGATGGAATGGGGACCAACAGGCAGGCTGGCTGGCTGCTCCTCTGGGGTCCAACACCGCGATGTGGCGTGGCGTGAGCGTGCGATGCTGCATTTCGATAGTGGAGCGGTCGCAAGAGTCTCTTGGCCGGAATGCAAATGCAGCCGAGCTGCAGCGAAGTCTTTAGATATTTCTTTGGCGATTTTCGCTTAAAAATATATACCCTAGAATCATGAATGTTACCGAGGGCTATGCTGTTACAGAATGCTTTCTAGATTTACCCGAAAACCATTACCATTATCCTGAAAGCAAACACAGCCACACTAAAAGTACTAGATTTAGGCTAGGCTAAATCTAGGCTGTGTGTACACACCTCTTTTGGGGGAAAAAGAACTGCATATTGGGAGCAAGCAGTACAAGCAGTGCAGGGTGTATCCTAGTCTTTCTCTCACTCTCTCTTACACTGCTGTTGCTGCATTTGGCTTATTGGCACATTTAACCCTTAGTCTGCTGGCTGTGCATAAATTTAGCCAGGCGATAAGCAGTAGGCGGCAGTCGGAGTGGAGTGGAGTGGAGGGGAGCCTCTTCTGGCCTGGACGCTTGCCCAGTTTAACCTTAAAAGGTGCTACCATTAGCTGACTCTAATGGCCTGCTGCTCCTACTCCTCTCCACCGATCGCGGCCCAACGATATGCGACATTTCTGTGGCTTTTCCTCTCATTTAAGATATTTTCTGGCTGGTTGGCTGCCTGGCTGGCTTTTCATTGGAAAAGTGGAAATTTCTGCCTAATTGTGCGCGTCTTTTGCGTGCTGCTGCAGCCTCCCTCCTTTTAGGGAGTTTTCTCTGCTCTTTTTGGCCATATGGTAATTTGATTGGCTTCCCCGGCATCGCACTGGCAAATGTGAGTGCAATTAGCTCTTTGACTGGGAATTATGGCATGGAAATGTGCGTTGCTGAGGGGAGAGGCAAATACTACTCATTCCTTGCCGTGCTTTTCGGTTGGGGCAAGTTGATCCAGTTTCCGAAACCATTTCCATCCAACGGCCACAATTTACGAGATGATATGTGCCATGTTTACAATGTCTCTTTTTTCTTGCGAACTGCTAATTTTTTATCGACTCCTTGTTGCATGTAGCAGCGGCAACGGCAGCGGCAGCGACAGCTCAACATTTGCATAGTAGACACCAAACTGTCGCCATTGGTGGCTCCTCCTCCTCCTTCTGCTCCTCCTCCTAGTGCTTAGACGCTGAAAAATCGTAAAATATGCAAATTCATTGGAATATCATAAATATTCATGTATCTTGTATCTACTACTCTCACAACTCCAGCTTCTTTTCTTGGCACACATTTTGTTGCATCGAAGCCTCCTACTTGTTTTTTTGTGTTTTGTTTTTGAATTTGTTAATCTTATGTAAATGGATGTTGCGTGACTCGACTCGACCGGCACGTCTGGTCTGTAGGTCCGTTGTTGCAACAATTAAACTCAATTAAGCCATTTCTTCCGTTGCGTCCCGTCTGCTGCTTTCTTCTTCCACTTAAAAGTTGAAATTTCTAGGAAGGCGAACGCACAAATCTGACTAAATGGTAATTGTTTAATTTGATTCAATGAACGTCGATTCGAGCGTAATTAAGGAAAATGGCAAACCCAATTGAAGCCCAGAAACAACCACAAACAATTTCAGAATTTACTCAATTCATAAAAAGTAAATTCACAACTCTTTTTCCCCTTTAAATATATTTTTCACACATTTACTATAAATATTATTTCTTCAATTTTCATTTTGCCTGCGAGTGCTTTTTTTTTGTTAAACAAAAAGAATTTTCCGGCTGCAAATTCAGCCGCTGGGTTGGTGGTTGGCTGGGTTGGTGGCTGGTTGGGTGGGTGGGTGGTTGATGCCCAGACGTATGTACGTGCATAATGCAAATATTGCAAAAAGGGTTTCGTATTTTTTTGTAACTTTTTACAGCCGCAGGAAACAATGGAAAGGAAAACGAACGACAGTTTGGGAAAAAATGCAGCGCGGTTTGCAGAATGTACACCCAGTGTTTGAATTTCCCAGCAGACGGAAAACCTGGACGGCGAGAGAATGTTCGCACCCTGTGATGGGGTATATTAGATTCGTGTAGATGGATGTAACAACCAGAAGAAGCGTCAAGAGAATTGTAATGTCTACCAGCTGGCAGAATACGGATCAGATCAGATCATTATAGCCAGACCAAGGAAAACTATTTCCCTTTGCTGGCAAATGACTCCCTCTTGCTCGTCCAGTGTACGCCCTCTGCCGGAGTGGGCGAGATATAACGAGAGAGCGACAGAGAGAAGAGATATAATGTCAATAGCTTGACTGAAATGGAATGATCCAAGAATCTCCTTTAATTCCCCTTATTATTGGCTTTGTTTCTGTGAGTTGAGAACCCACCTCCATTAATGGCTTAAAGACCACCAATAACAATTATGATATATAGCAGATATGAATCAAAGAGGATAGTGGAAATGACAGCTATAATTGCTGGCTGCTTTCACGAAGTCAAAAAGCAAATTAAATTTCCATAACGATTACCACTTGAATGCGAATCCTTTGTGTACAATTTTATTAATTATTGGTTTTATTTATTGGAGTCAATTCGATGCTCATTGGGGGCGTGCCATGTCCCATCCCACATTTTCATAATTAAAACCGTCCGACAGATAAGCGGAGAAGAAAGAGAAGACCCAGAAGTGGGGGAAAACGAAAGAAAGAAAGAAATGAAATCAATTGACACAATTTTTCGTATTTGGGAGCACAGATAACCCCATTGTGTGCACTACTCTCTCTCTCCCCTCTCCCTTCTGTGTCTCTATTTCCCATTTGGACTTTCGAAATTGGATCTATCTGTGACCCCTCCCCCCCATTCGTATCTCTCTCTCCCACTCTCCCTCCCACCGGCAGATGCCAAAGAAGTGCACAATAAAAATCAATTCGAGCAATAAAGTTTTTAATTGGATCCAGCTCCCTGCTGCTGCTGCTGTTGGCTCTGCCCGAGGCTGGGCCATAAAATGCGATATTGAAATTGTTGCAAGAGATGTCTCCATTTGATTTAGAGCCAAATGCCAGCCTTAATAGCCTGAAATTCCTCTCTCTCTCTCCCTGGAATAATTATGGAATATGCTAAAAAAAAATGAAGACAGAAAAAGAATAACCAACCCCGAAACAAACAAAATGAAGCTGCAAATGCGGGTCTGTCTCTGAAATTGATATGTATCCGTAATAATGCAGGTACCTCTATTACACACTCCATTACAGCTGCAGGGCAAAGGATATTCAGTCGAAATCCAGCTGCAAATTGAAGAAAGAAGAGTCTCGGCGAGACTCAAGTCTAGTCTCTGCATCAATGTTGCGCCTCATGTAAAAGACAGAACGCAATTGCAGGCATTTTCTTGCCTTAACAGATCCTAAAACCCGACTGTAAAATGGAAGTGGAAAATGTTTATAAAAACACAATTTCATCAAGTGGAATGTGTGTGTAACCCACCCATCCACACATTTGAATACCCATGGAGGGGAGAAAAAGAGTTCTTTGCGTTCGGCTCCATCGGAGCACAGGAGCCGAAAGCAATAACCATAAAAGCCACACATGTCTCGAGGCTCGAATGTTCGAATAAAACTTGAAATACTACACATACACTGAGAGAATACAATTATTTACCATATGTAAGGTCGTATTTCTAGAGAAGAACAGAAGCTGAAGGAATCAATAGCCATTACGGCAGTTGAGGCAGTTGAGGAGTCTGCAAAGCGGCTTATACTTCAGTCACTCACACACACACTCACTCATTGGCCGTAGAGCCTAATAGACTCCCGGCTGGGACTACCGTTCTCGGACAGAAGTCGGAGTGGAGTTCATATAAAGCCAACACCAGGAACCCCTGAACCCCCGAATGCACACGGTTCGCATAACTTTGGGTAAACTCGAGAGAGCGAGAATGGAAAACAAAGCGAATAAATTGCAGGCATACTTCTCCACTTCACTCCATTCCACTCCACGAGCATTAGCCTTAGCTTCATCCTCCACTCCTAGCGAGTTCACGTGCGGTCAATATGCAGAAAATGCGCTCCGTTTGTGGCAGCAGTTGGCAGGTGCAGGTGCAGCAGCCTACACCCCAAAAGGACAGCCATCAGCAATGAATTGAATTCAATTGAAATGTAGATGCGTAATTCATGACGCCCAAAATCATTTGCACAGCTGGATAAATGTTGTGAATTAAGTCATCAACATTCTGGATGCCACCAGTGCACCTCCTCGACTGTCTGGCCTGTTCCAACTGTCAGTCAGGTGGTGGTGGGTGGCGACTCGGATTCCAGGGATGCCTAATTAAGGCTGCTCAAATATATATATAGAGAGGGTATACATATGTATAGCATCTGTATTGGGAGCAGGAGAACTGTGCTGTATCAGAGATGGCAGAAATAAAGAGCTGGAAATTGCTCTTTCGAGGACCATCTGTCTGTCTGTCCGCTACTTCTACTTTTGCAGAAGAAGGCAAACTTTCTTCGACTATGGCTATAAGTGTAGCTTTTTTCTGGCCAAAAATTTCAGCCCTGTTTAGCGAATCCCACCCCTCTCTTGGTCATGGGTTCTCTGGGGGCTGGGGAGCTGGGGGCTTGGGACTCGCTCGGCTTCTTCTTTCAGCCAACACTGAAGCATGTTAGCAGCTTATTCATTGGCAGGCCTTGGCCTCCCTTGCGTCTCCCCTTTTACCTTTGCCACCACCACCCAGCCGACCACCACCCACTAGTCGAGTCGAGTCGGGGCCAAAGTGGAAATGCAAATATTTGCATGCCCTCGTGGCGTTCCCTGTCCATCCGCCCGCCATGTTGGTAGACGGAGTTGGCTTTTGCAGCACAGCATCAGTTATTGAGGCGTGTTTACAAGTTGACAGATTGCAGGATGCCTGCCCTGCCCTGCCTCAAGTGGCAGACCCAGGGGGCGTGTCCCATACCAGACCCTTAGTCGGCCTCATTTTTATGTTCCTGATGAATCAACCCTCCATTAATGTCTCTTTGTTGTTGCAGCCCTCTCGTTCACCGTGGAGCCCCAGGACGCTGTTGTGCCCGAGGGTCATTCGGTGCTGCTGCAGTGCTCCGGCACTGCCCCTGCCCGTGGCAAGGGCAAGGCTACGCCCACACCTGCAGTCGTACGTTGGCGGGGACCCGACGGCCAGGACCTGGGCATCGTGGGGGACACCTTCCGCTCACAGCTGAAAAACGGATCGCTGTACATCAGTTCGGTGGAGGAGAACCGCGGCCTGACCGGCGCCTACCAGTGCCTCCTCACCGCCGAGGGGGTGGGCAGTGTGCTCAGCCGCCCGGCCCTGGTAGCGATTGCCCGCCAGCCAGACCTCAACCAGGACTTCATCGAGACGTACCTGCTGCCCGGGCAGACCGCCTACTTCCGGTGCATGGTGGGCGAGGCCAACTGGCAGGAGGGTGTGAGGCGCTCGGTGCAGTGGTTCCGCGACGACATGCCGCTGCCCCTGGACAAGCTGCGGATGGTGGTGCTGCCCAACGGGGCGTTGGAGATCGATGAAGTGGGTGCCTCGGATCGCGGCGCCTACCAGTGCAACGTCACCTCGGGCAGCGTCTCCCGCCTGAGCAGCAAAACCAATCTGAACATCAAGAAGGCGGCCGAGGTGCCGGGCAGCGAGCATGCGGTGGCCCCCTCCTTCCTGGTGGGACCATCGCCCAAGACCGTCCGCGAGGGGGACACCGTCACCCTGGACTGTGTGGCCAACGGAGTGCCCAAGCCGCAAATCAAGTGGCTGCGCAACGGCGAGGAGCTGGACCTCAACGACCTCGACTCGCGTTTCTCCATCATCGGCACGGGCTCGCTGCAGATCTCCAGTGCCGAGGACATCGATTCGGGCAACTATCAGTGCCGGGCAAGCAACACCGTCGACTCCCTGGACGCCCAGGCAACGGTGCAGGTGCAGGTGCCGCCCAAGTTCATCCAGGCGCCGCGCGACAAGACCGCCCACGAGAAGGAGGAACTGGAGCTGGAGTGCGCCATCCGGGGCAAGCCCAAGCCCGTCATCAGGTGGCTGAAGAACGGCGATCTCATCACGCCCAACGACTACATGCAGCTGGTGGCCGACCACAACCTGCGCATCCTCGGACTCCTCCACTCCGATGCCGGGATGTTCCAGTGCGTGGGCACCAATGCTGCTGGCAGTGTCCAGGCAGCGGCCCGGCTACGCGTCGTCCCACCAGGAGGTAAGTGGCTCTAAGCATAGCCCCAACCCCTCCCTTTCCCCCACTATATTTAGTCCTAGCTTGGTGTCCAGTATTAGTGCAGCTGTAGCCGCTTTGGCGCCTCGATTCGGCCTGTAAAATGACTCTACGAAATTCAACGCCTAGATCCACCCAGCTACCCCAAGTCCTTTCAACCTGTACAAACATTGTCCATCCATTGTTCTCCTGCTTTTGTAAATTGATTTTATGTGTGTATGTTTGTGTGTCTTGTATATTTGTATTTGTATCTATTGTTTGTGTAGAATTTTATGCTAAAATATTGAAATTTCTTTTGCGATGCCATGAGGGAGGAAAGGAAACAAAGGCAAGAAGAGCTTTCCATCCGTAAAGCCATTCTCCTGTTTTAGTTGAAAAGATGATTCGTTGTCGGATCGCAAAAGCAAATCGTCAGTAACATTTAATAATCATCAAACATATGTATATCAATTGAAGTCTGATATGAAAATGTATTTTTTCAATATAATTTATTAACTTTTGTTTTGTTTTATTTGTTCTGTTTCTTTTCCGTTTCCTTTTCCTTGCCTTATCATTTCCTCGACGCATTATCCGAACCATCCAACCCCCAATCCCGTCCCAAAAGTGAAAATCAAACAACGCAAACCCCAAGGCCAGTCCACCAAATCCCTGCAGACCTCCGACAATCCAATAAAGCGACGACGACTGTACAGCTCGGGGGAGCAGCAGCAGCTGCGCACCAAGTCGGGGGCCAGCCTGCGCTCTACTGAGGACTTGGACGAGGACGAAAACGAGTACGACGACACCCAGGACAGTAATCCCACCACGCGACTTCTGTACCCCAAGACCCTGTTGGACAGTCTGCAGCACTCGGGGAAGATCTCACGCCCCGAGCAGCCGCTCAACGATCGCAACTTTGAGCCGAACGAGGCCAGCGCCTTGCGGCGGGGAAGCAACGGGGGGGACAGGGGTAACAACAACGCCAACACCAATGACAACGGCGACGACAACGACGACGATGAGTACGAGGATGACGAGAGGAAGGAGGCACTGATTGCTGCCTACAAGCACGGCGATGATCCCCAGAAAATACTGGCCGCCTGGCAAAGCAACAAACACAAGAAATCCCAACAGCAGCAGCAGCAACAAAAATTGCAATTGCCATTGCCCCCATCCTTCAATTTTGCGTCCCCCGCAGATTCAAGCGAACAAGAGGTCAACGCTGCCGCCGGCGCTGCCAGGAGTGGGAGCGTGAAGAATCTGGGCAGTGGACTCCTGGCCCGTCTACCCAGTCAACCCCGCGACCTGGCGGCCCAGATAGTCAAGCCGCGATTCGTCACCCTCAGCTGGGTGGAGCCCCTGCAGAATGCCGGGGAAGTGGTCTACTACACGGTCTACTACAAGATGAACAACAGCGAGAGGTGAGTCGTTGATTGCTTCCGGCTTTAGACAGGCGGAAATCAAGATATTCTGCCTGTCTGCCCGGCATCCTTTGGCGAAATTAAAATTGTTTTGCCATTCTCATTCGCTGCTTTAGGGAGCAGAAAATGGTGACCAAATCGCACGACGACCTGCAGGTGAACATCCAATCGCTGCTGCCGGGCAGGACGTACCAGTTCCGTGTGGTGGCCAGCACGAACTTTGGCAGCGGCGAGTCCTCTGCCCCGCTGGAGGTCAGCACCCAGCCGGAGGTGAACATAGCCGGACCACCGCGCAACTTTGAGGGTCATGCGCGCAGTCACAGCGAGATCTATGTGCGCTGGGAAGAGCCGGCCGTGACCAACGGAGAGATACTCAAGTATCGCGTCTACTACTCGGAGGTAGGACAGGCCCAGGACTTAAGCCCCTAATCCCCGCAAGCTGAAGCTAATCCCAACTTTTAACTCATTTCAGAACGAAAGCGGAGCTGATTTGTACCACGATAGCACCGCCATGGACGCACTGCTCACCGAACTGCGTGCCTACACGGACTACGTGATCAGTGTGGTGCCCTTCAATCGGAATGGCATGGGCGATCCCTCGGCCGAGATCAAGGTGAAGACGTACTCCTCAACGCCATCAGAGCCGCCCAACAATGTGACCCTCGAAGTGACCAGTTCCAGCGTAAGTATACCCTTGGATTGGGGGAGTGTTTTTGCCCGTTTAACCTTTGTATCCTTGCCGTTCCAGTCCATTACCGTTCACTGGGAGCCACCCGCCGAGGAGGACCGCAATGGCCAGATAACAGGCTACAAGATAAGGTATCGCAAGGATTCAAGGATGTTCAAGGATGCACCGCAGGTGAAGAGCACGCCGGCCAACATACGCTACTTCGAGCTGAGCGGACTGGATCGCAATGCCGAGTATCAGGTGAAGATTGCGGCCATGACGGTGAATGGATCGGGACCGTTTACGGAGTGGTATCGAGTCAACACGCTGGAGAACGACCTGGACGAGACGCAGGTGCCGGGCAAACCGATCTGGATCAATATAAAGCCGGGAGCGGAGAACATTGGCCTGCACTGGGGTCCGCCGCAGCAGCCGGAGATCAAGATACGCAACTACGTGCTGGGCTGGGGCCGAGGCATACCCGACGAGAACACCATCGAGCTGAAGGAGACCGAGCGCTATCACGTGCTCAAGAATCTCGAGTCGAACACGGAGTATGTGGTGTCGTTGAGGGCGCGCAATGTAAAGGGCGATGGTCCGCCGATCTACGACAACATCAAGACCCGAGACGAGGAGCCTATCGATGTTCCAGTGACGCTGGAGGTGCCCGTGGGCCTGAGGGCTATCACCATGTCCAGCTCCTCGATCGTTGTGTATTGGATCGACACGATGCTGAACAAGAACCAGCACGTGACCGACAACCGCCACTACACGGTCAGCTATGGCATCACGGGATCCAGTCGCTACCGCTACCACAACACCACCGATCTCAACTGCATGATCAACGACCTGCGGCCCAACACCCAGTACGAGTTCGCTGTCAAGGTGGTGAAGGGACGCCGCGAGTCCGCCTGGTCCATGTCGGTGCTCAACAGCACCTATCAGAATGTGCCAGTGACGCCGCCTCGGGAGGTAACCGTACGCCTGGATGAGGAGAATCCCCCCACGGTGATCATCCAGTGGCTGCCGCCGAAGCACACGGTCGGCCAGATTACCGGCTACAACATCTACTACACGACGGACACCACGAAGCGAGATCGGGACTGGTCCATTGAGGCCTTTGCCGGCGAGGAGACCATGCTGATGCTGTCCAACCTGAAGCCCTACACCACCTACTACTTCAAGGTGCAGGCACGCACCACCAAGCAGCAGGGCAACAACAATGCCCCCTTCTCCGCTCTGGTGTCCTACACGACTACGGCTGCGGTGATCATGCAGGAGGCGGACACCATAGCCAAGGGCATCGACAACGAGAAGCTGCTGTACATCATCATCGGAGCCACGGTCGCGGTGCTGTTGGTTGTCCTCGTTGCCATCCTACTTCTATGTCGCCGTAAGCCCCAATCCTCTCCGGAACATACGAAAAAGAGGTAAAGTCCTAAGGGCTACGTCCCTGTGCCACTTTTTGATCTGTTTTTGATCTCGATTTGTAGCTATCAAAAGAACAACGTGGGAGTGCCAAAGCCCCCAGATCTATGGATCCATCATGACCAAATGGAGCTGAAGAACATCGACAAGGGTCTGCACACAGTCACGCCCGTCTGCAGCGATGGGGCCTCCAGTAGCGGGGCCCTGACCCTGCCCCGTTCAGTGGTCCACAGCGAGTACGAGGTGGAGACGCCTGGCGGAGTACCTGGACATGTGACCAACTCGCTGGACAAGCGCTCCTACGTGCCCGGCTATATGAGTGAGTAGCAGAACATTAGGTCCTTGAAGAGGCTTATTAAACGCCCTTCCCCGCCAGCAGCCACTTCGATGAACTCTACGATGGAGCGTCCGCAGTATCCGAGGACCCAGTACAGCCACCAGAACCGCTCGCACATGACCATGGAGACGGGCCTCTCGCAGCAGAGCCTCTCGCAGCCGAATCAGAACAGCTCGCTGGCCCAGACGCCCGAGCACCCCTATGGAGGCTACGATGCCAACTTCTGGTTAGTACCTGGCAATCTAGTATGCCTATCCCTGTCCATTACACAATCCGATTTTGTTCAGAGCAATTCAAAAACGCCACAAAATTCTCGTCCAAATTCGAAAAAGTTTTTGGGTCTCCGATTTTGGGTATTTGGACAAATTTATAATTAAAGCACAGGCATGAGCACAAGATCGAGATGGGGACGTGTTGATTCCCGTGTAACGGTTAATTTGGTGCGAGAGCCGTCGATGAAGGTTCTCCGACTGAGTCAGCAGACATTGAAGCGTCGGGTGGAGCACCAGCTGATGCTGATGTCGTCGCCGGTGCCGTTTGTTAACTTCATGAACAAGTTCCGGCTGGACGAGATTTTGATCAATCATCAGGCCAAAGGGGTGTTCAGCATGCGCGACTCGGCCACCGTTACCGAATTGGCCAGCTACACGTGGAGCATTATGTCCGCCAACGACCGTCTGCCGTACACCCGTCTGGCAATGAAAGCCAGGGAGATTCAAAGGGCGCGCAAGCTTTACTTCCAGGGCAACAGCGTTAGTCGAGTAGCCGCCAGAAGAGTGCTGGCCCAAAACTAGGGACCACCCGTACCACTCTCGTTCGAATGATTATATGAATTTGTTTCCAATATAAAGCACAAACGAAAACACTCTGCAATCAACAAAATCTAAATTTTTGTGTTTTCTCTCTCTCCTACAATAAACTGTTGCAGCAATGCCGGCAATGGAGCTGCTGGCAATGGCTGTGTGTCCACCATTGAGAGTACCAAACGCGGGCATCCTCTGAAGAGTTTCAGTGTTCCAGGGCCACCGCCCACTGGGGGAGCCACGCCTATTAACAAGCACAGTGAGTATCTGAGCTCGAAGTCTTATCTTTTGTCGACACTGACGCATGTACAACTTTCTTTTAGCTCCTGCCGTAACAATACGTCCACAGAACCAGTCGCCCTTCAAGAAGCCATCGTTCTCGGCCGTCACGCCCAATCGCTTGCAGGGCTGCGGGCTGGTGGCGCACTCAACTGACGAGATCCAAAGACTGGCACCGAGCACATCCACCGAGGAGCTCAATCAGGAGATGGCTAATCTGGAAGGTCTCATGAAAGATCTGAGCGCCATCACGGCCAACGAATTCGAGTGTTAACAGTGGAGCGGCACCTGCCATGCCCGGCCCGGGTCCCTTCACTACAAGTATTAGTCGACAAAACAATTTATGTTACTCGTTTTTTAGTTTCTGTTTGGCACCAATCGAGTTGGTGTGAGCACTGGACAGATCTGCATTTAGTGTTAGTTAAACCATGTGCGATATAAATGTATGAACGATCGAATGCTGAGAACTGTAAATACGAACGACGCCGCCATATACATATTTAAGCCTAGATACACACATTCGTAACTATAAATAGCATTTTAGCATAGTTAGTTACCGACTAAGCAAAAAACAAAACTGTGTAAAAACAAAAAGCCAGTGCAGAAGTGCGTTCATTGTGTGCAGGATTGACCCTGGTCATCGTATGACATTTCATATTTATCACACTGCAGCATCTTCATTTCATACGCATGCAGATTAGATTTAGTCCTTAAGTCCACATATACATATAGTACATATGCCATTCTAGATACATACATATGCCTCTGCATCTACATCTAAGCTAAATTTTATACTATTTATGCCCCTAAGAACGTAACTTTTATGCTAATATATACTATGTATTGCTACACTCACAAAAACAATCAAAACATTCGAAATCAATTTGTATCTTAAAGTGTCTTCTGTATTTTATTCTTATCTTCAACTTATTCTATAAGTTGGGGAAACGTGCCATTTAAACATTTGTCGCCTACCCCATACCCCACACAACACACAACTACTTAAGCTATAATGTCTCAAGATCTAGATTCGATTCTAGACTGTAAGCCAGCCAGCAACGCATTTACGATTTAAACTGTACTATTGATAGCATTTACATACATACTATATGTATAACACTGTCTGTTTTACTGCGAAACGATGAATGGAAAGGAAACTCTTTCAGGAGATTTTGATACGTTCAAAATGCGTATTGCCTAAAGAGTAATGTATGCATGTTTTTTTATTTATTTTTGCACTCAATTTTAATCAACATTGTCATGCACACAATAATCTCAATGAACATTGAACTCGGCAAATGCAACAACAAGAAAGAGAATATTAAATAAAACGACACAAAACCAAAACTGCAAAAACTAAATAAAATGCACAAGGAAAACATTTTAAAATTGTGAAATTTGTAATGTATTGAACGTAAACCTTTGTAATCAAAAGTGAAATTGATAAATATATGAACAAATTGTGGAAAATATTCTGAACTCCGGCTCTTATTATTGAAGAATGACTACAAAGTCCCGAAACTTTTAACACCAGTCATTATTTACAGATTTCTATGAAGATCGACAGTCAAGATCCTTAAGATTCTGGAAAATCGATCTAGCTCTATTTGGCCGAAATAAAGCGCCAATGCCCATCGACAGTCTGGATACTTATGGTCCTGCGAAAGTATGTTCTTCGCGGAACTATTTATAGTTGCCCGATATTTAGCGTCTCGAAATATTGGCTGTGCAACTCTAGCAGCACAAAAGTATGTTAAACATATCAAAGTTGCTTAAAAAAACAAAAACGAATACGAAAACGAACCGTGCGTTAGGAAGTTTTCAAGTTTCAACTTTAGTTTGAAAGTTAGTTAGTGCTGTGCATGATACTTATGCTAACTTACATCTTAGAGACAGTTATAATTTAAATTGGATCGTGTCATTATAGCATCGACAAACCTTTCCAAAGACAGACCCTAGCTGACATTCAAGTCCCACTTCTATTCAGCCAAAACCCCACTATATGTACATCGGGGGTAATCATGCTTTAGTTCAGTGATTTTGAGATCAATGCGAATGACAAATATTGAGGTGACTACAACTCCTTCTAATGGAGCCAAACGACTAACCATAGTGATAAATAGTTTCCATTAGTTTTTCTCGTAGGTGAAAAAGGTTAACTTAAATGTAAATATCTATTAAATTCCCATTAAAATAACAATTTTCACCAGTTCACCGAATTTTAATTTATATGTGCTGTATTCTGTATCCATTAGGATATACATACATATGTACATACATATGTGTGCACCAAATGTTGGGTCAAAAAATAGAAGGTGTACTTGTAATTGAAAAACCATTATAAATCATTCAACCGCTTCATAAGCCAGACACTTTCGGCCCTTGTGTGCCTTGGGATATTTTACAATCCATACCTATCTGCTCCATTTATTGTTCATATCTCACGAAAAAGACTGTCACTTGAAGTTTCCAAACTTTGTTTGTGGCAAATCGCAGTTGGATCTTATAGTCACCCTGAGGAAGTGGCAAAGTTCGCAGCATATCATCTGTAAATTCTAGATTATCCAGTATAATGTCGTGCTGAGTTATGGTAAAAAAAAGGATGAAATAACAATTTACGGTGCTGATGGATCAATATCTACTCACGTCGTATGGACAGGAATGATTTAAATTGGATCGAGGCATTATAGCTTTGATGACAAGTCCTTCGAAAGATACACGATTCACATTTTCCAAGAGCGCGCAGAAATTCGAGCTGATGTTGAACATAAATGGACGATAGCCATTATAGCGGCGATACATGCTCCAATTTATCTGTCATAAGCATACGGCCAATAACCAAGCGCATCTCGGCTACAATCAGTCTCCTCTAACTCACCCACACATTATCGATGGGCACTTGAAGGAGCTGCAAGTGTAGATTGACCCCAGCTCGTCCCCTAGCGAGCAGCTTGAGTTTGCATTTGGGGAACCGCGAAAACGACTCGTCGTACGATTCGCACTGGAGGTTGGTAAATCTAGAGTTCGACCTCCGACCCTCGCCCCCCGGATGGGAGCTGAGAAGCAAAATAGATGCGACCACAAGAGCACACCTGATGGACACAAATACCGCAACCATTGCCGTAAAACTGATGGCTCCTAAAAAACGTAATAGCCTTTAAACATATACTAAGCTGTGACCCATAAGCTCATTTTAATGAGTGAATCAATTTGTATTTAGAAACCAAACAAACATTTCTCATACGTCCAGTCCATGCGTTCAGTTCTCATTGAATTGTTGAAAGCAAGCACGAAACCAAAGAGCATCGAAATGTTTTCTCTTTTAAAAGTTTAATAAGAGGACGGGTCTGGGGGCTCAGTGGAACCGTTGGGGCTGCTAGTTTGTGTCGGACAGCCGTTGAGTGCGGAACGGAGCTCAGTTGTTGCAAGCATACTGGACTGGAAGAGCTAGAAGCCAGTTTCATTCAAGCCAGTGTATCTGTGTGTGTCAAAGCAAAAGCAACGTCAAGAGAAGACAATTGGAAATCGAGGCATAAAACGAGTGAAATCTGATTTGAATTTAAATTGTTTAGCTGTTGCTGACACACGCACAAATCCATATCGAAAAAAACAAAAAAAAATGAACAAGCTTCCAGTGAGGGCCTGGCGAGGCACAGCCTCTACAGCCAGTGCATCTAGCCTGAAGCGAACTGTGTCAAAAATCAGTGGCACTGGGCTGCTGCCAAAAGAGATGCAACGTTTGGAAATCCGCGACAGCTCCACGGGCGTGGCTGCCTGTCCCCATTTGCTGGAACAAGAGGAGATAGCGACGTCGACAGCGCCACGAATACACTCCACTCCCGAGTGGCAGAACGCACTGCCCTACAATCAGATACCTGGACCAAAGCCCCTTCCCATTTTGGGTAACACATGGCGGTACGTACTCGTATAAGAGTCGAGACACACAAAAACGAAAGACTCGAGCAACAAACTTACTTTCACTCTGCGAATTGCAATTCCATTTCCATGCACCAGAGCCACAGCCACACAACACTCTCCGTTTCACTTGACCCAATTAAGCATGTTCCGTGCGCGTTCAATACCCACTGCTCATGACGATGCTGGTTTTCATATCCATTAATTTATTTTGGCTTTGCCGCGACCACAGCACGCAATCTTTTCACTGGCCGCGACGAAGCTTGTTTTCCCCCGTTTGTTGTCTAAATATTTAACAACGTCTTGAATGATAATTTTCAATGATTCTTGTTGAATGTGCGTGTGGTGTGGGTTTCCTAGTATTAGGAGTATTCACACCTGCACCCGCCCCTACGGAAATCAAATAATCACTCCCCCGGCTAATCGCTAGTCATCCGCTCCGACTTACAAGCCATTCCACCATACGTCATCGTGTTGGTTAGCGTTCAATTAGCGCCATATTCAAGGTCAGCCATTATAACATGTGAATTTTTGGTGCATGCTCCGCGCCTCTCACGTACTATAAGTGTTTTGCGCTTTTGGCAAAATTCAATGCATCTTCCATTGTCGCCGAGATTTGTTCGCCATTTGTTCGATTTGTTTGTCATTCGAACTAACCTTGGCGGTTCTCCTTCACAGTCTGATGCCAATCATTGGTCAATACACCATCTCCGATGTGGCCAACATCTCGTCGCTGCTCCATGATCGCTATGGCAGAATTGTGCGTTTCGGTGGCCTTATAGGTCGGCCCGATCTGCTCTTTATCTACGATGCCGACGAAATCGAAAAGGTAAGCCATATTTAAACTTTAACACGGAACAGAGCCAAGACGTACGTATAAAGCTACTGCTGGGGACTTTCCGCTTGACCAGCGAAGCACGAAGGCACCAAAGCATTACAGCAATTTCTGGCACTTTGCGACGCATCCAGCTAGTACAAATTACTGCCAGTTGTCGGATGTTAAAACCAAGCAATTTATGATAATATTTCTGACATTTCAGTGCTATCGCAGCGAGGGGCCCACCCCCTTCCGCCCATCGATGCCCAGTCTGGTCAAGTACAAGAGCGTGGTGCGCAAGGACTTCTTTGGGGAGCTCGGCGGCGTGGTTGGTGTGTAAGTGAAACAGTTCATGAATAACACAAACACTCGTATAACACTGATCCACTGATTCACCATTTTCAATGCAGGCACGGCGAGCCTTGGCGTCAGTTCCGTTCGCGTGTCCAGAAACCAGTGCTACAGCTATCCACCATCAGGCGCTACCTGCAGCCCCTAGAGGCGATCACAGATGATTTCCTAGTGCGCTGCGAGCACCTGTTGGATGGTAACCAGGAGCTGCCAAAGGACTTTGACAACGAAATACACAAATGGTCGCTAGAATGTGAGTCTTCAACGTGCTCCTGTACACGTCTTTAATCTTGTCCAAATCAGGTATTGGACGTGTTGCCTTGGACACGCGTTTGGGTTGCCTGGAATCGAATCTTACTCCCGACTCGGAGCCACAGCAAATCATTGACGCAGCCAAGTATGCCCTGCGGAACGTAGCCACTCTCGAGCTGAAGGCTCCCTACTGGCGGTACTTCCCGACACCCCTCTGGACACAATATGTGAAGAACATGAACTTCTTTGTGGGGTAAGTGCAGAATAGATTACCATTCCTTGAAAACATTTAAGTTTTGTTCCCTTCAGCGTATGTATGAAGTACATTCAGAGTGCCACAGAGCGATTAAAGACACAAGATCCCAGCCAGCGTGACGGCGAGCCGTCGCTGGTGGAGAAGGTGATTATGTCGGAGAAAGACGAAAAGATAGCCACCATAATGGCGCTGGACTTGATTCTAGTCGGAATAGACACCGTAAGATCAGTCGAGGCTCTGCAGTATTCAATAAAAAGGCTAAAAATTACCAATTCCAGATATCGATGGCAGTCTGCTCAATGCTCTATCAATTGGCCACGCGTCCGGAGGAGCAGCAAAAGGTTCACGAAGAATTGAAGCGGCTGTTGCCAGACCCAAACACTCCGCTCACCATTCCGCTGCTCGACCAGATGCACCATCTGAAGGCCTTCATCAAGGAGGTCTTCCGCATGTACAGCACGGTGATTGGCAATGGACGCACCCTGCAGGAGGACAGCGTCATCTGCGGCTACCAGGTGCCGAAGGGAGTCCAGGCTGTCTTTCCCACAATTGTGACCGGCAACATGGAGGAGTATGTAACAGACGCGGCCACGTTCCGACCAGAGCGTTGGCTCAAGCCACAACATGGTGGTGTTCCAGGCAAACTACATCCATTTGCCTCGTTGCCCTACGGCTATGGTGCCCGCATGTGCCTGGGGCGGCGATTCGCTGACCTGGAGATGCAGATACTGCTGGCCAAACTGTTGCGAAACTACAAGCTCGAGTACAACCATAAACCATTGGACTATGCCGTCACATTCATGTACGCGCCGGATGGTCCGCTCCGCTTTAAAATGACGCGCATTTAGTTGCCTCATCAGTTGTAGATTTAAGATTTCGATTTTATCCACGTATGTATGTATGTACCCGTAGTCTGTTGTAAATATTTGCTTAATAAAACACGTATTAACAAAACAAGATTGCGAATACTTTGCTTAATTCAGAGTCGGACTGGATGATTACTAAAAGTATGTTTATTTTCTCTTCCACAAACGGTACCATTGTTTCACTGTTTTCAAGCTTTTATCGGCATCTGCTGGCGTTTCTCCGCAGAGCTCGTGAACAATATCAGCTTTGTACGAATCACGGGCTTCTTCCAGGATAGTGCCGAAGATTTCACAATCTATATTCGAGGACAGTTTCTTCTCATTGTAGTTACGTTCTTTTAAGCGATCGTAGAGCGTCTTATTGGGGCAGGTGACAACAAAGACGGCTTGAAACCAACGCTCCGGAAAGAAATCACAGCCGTGATACTCGACGATGTTTCCGCCCTTCTGCATCAACGGTTCCAGGTGGTCCATAAGCTACGAAAATTTAATGTTATTTAGATTCTCGGAAATATTGTAGCAACCACAGTACCCTATCTTCATCTAGAATAGGACAATCGTATTCCTCGTCGTGTTCCTCAAGGTAATTATGTTCTTTGGCAATCTTTGAGCAATCCAGCCAGTCGAACTTCAATTGTTCGGCCAAACGCTCGCACAAATACGATTTGCCCGCTCCAGGTGTTCCTATGGGTCAAAAGCTTGTTAGAATCTCACAATTATCTGGAGCAAACATACCAACCGGTGATTAAAATGTTTGGCTTCGCATCTGCGTTTGGTTCCGACATCTCATAGCCCGTAATATTCTTACTCCTATTCTTATGTTATTTCCAAAATGTTATTATTCACTTTTGTAGACAACGTGCAGATCCCGTCTATCGATTCTAGGGTTGCCACAATGCGAACAATCAATATATCGAATCGAACTATCGAAAGCCCTGGCGCCGAAACATATTCCAATTGAAATCGCAAATCAAATTAAATTGCAGAAAATAATATAATAAATATAGCATATAAATATACTATAAATTAATAATCAAGGCAAATTAAACTTTCAGTGTCGAAGAGCACCCATACTTGTATCTCAATTAAATATGTATGCATGTATATCGTACTTGTAGATGTTTCCCTTTTCCGTTTTGAACCATTTCTTACATTTTGCCTTCTCTCTTTTCGAAGTCCTCTTTGTGAGCAGAACTCATAGATTCATGTGTGTTGTATCTCTTCTGCCGCTACTTCTCCTTTTCACAATTTTTCACAGATTTTTCGCTGCTGTAAGTAATAGTTTCAGGTGATAATTTAATTTTTTTTTGCATAAATTTTAAATGAAAAAATTAGGGCCAGCAGGAATAATGTCTGCTGACAGTACTAATCCTGACATTAAGTCTGAGGTGGATTTGGAGCAGCGCCACGTTCCTTACATACTAAATGGAGAGCTGTACCGCATTCAAAGCCAGATCGGGGATAATGTGGTGGTCAAGTGCTGTCATTGTCCGCCGGATCGGGTTTACCGCGGTAGCGTGCGTTCCACTGGAAACTTTCACATGCATATCAAGGTAGAAACGATATAGCACCGCGCCTGTTCGAGTAATTGACTTTTGATTCCTGTACAGCGTCGCCACGCATCTTTGTTGGGTAAATTGCATGAAATGAAGGTAACTGCCCTAGAGGAACGCCGTGATCGCGTTATGAAGAATCGGGGCAACGAGAAACCCCGTAGAAAGAGGAGATCAACATCACCGTTCAAGCATACAATAACAGGAGTTGCGCCGGCGTCTGCGCCGGCTCCCCCAACTGCAAGCACGTCTTCGATGCCGACGGGAAGCGAAACACACGAGCTGAAAATTAAAACGGTGTTTCAGCGCCATCAACAAGAGCATAGCGAACAGAAGGAGGAGACGGGCACAAAAACAGTAAGCAAAAAGCGAGATAGTGATATGCAAGTTAGGCTATGCAGTTTACCGTTAACGTAGAAAGAAAATGCACGCGTGTGTGTTAGTGTGTGTGTATCTGTTTCGGCATAGCAACTCAATGAAATTAAACAGAAGTGTCGTGCATTAAATGTTTGTTTGTGTGCGTTCTAATTTTTGTTCTTTCCTTAGCCCTCTCCTTCCGCGAGCAGCTATTCGACTTTGGATCACAACCAAAATCACGTGAATCTAGCCGTCGCAGCGAAGATGCCAAACTGTACAGAAAACTCGAAAAACGTTGGGTTAATTATCCGACATATTCGCACTGTAAGTAGACTTACAGTTGTTCTTAATTTTTCTTAAATTGTGAATTTCCATATCTGTGAATATCTATTTCTCGTATTCGTATTAGCTTCCAACTATACAGCCCAGCACGGTAGGTACCCTGATGACCGACTACAGCCAACTTACTCCCGTGGCTTCTGTGCCGCAGGTTTTGCACTTGGGCCACGTTAAGGAAGAGGTACAACAAAGCAATTCATCATCACCACCATTCCGTACGGATCAGCCAGTGGCCATTGATCTAACCACAGCTTCTACGGCATCCTCGCAAAGCGACGGCATATCCACCTTATCCAGCAAATCATTTTCCCTGGAAGATGTTCAAATGGCTCCCACAACAGCCCATTACATGGATGGACCGCCCAGAGATATTCTGCAGCGCCTCGAACGCACAATGACCGATATACGCCAGGAGCTGCGCTCCCGCAACCAAATCGAGCACAACCGTTTACTCCTGGAGGCCGCCAAATTCAAGTTCTTGAATCCAGACTTCCAATTTCAGCCCACCCTTTAGGCGAACGATGAATTTGAATATTATAAATTTCACCTATACATATGTACATATACCTTTATATTCTAACTGAATAAACAGCATTCCCTCCATATTCGTATAGTAATCGTCTTGGTATTTGGCATTTCATTAGCAACCGCAAAGGGTCACACTAGTGCATTTTGTTTTGTTTTAAGTTTTTGTACGCAATTTTATGGTAAAATGGCTGATTTAAAGACTTTAATTGATGTAGACGAAGATACAACCGACGACGATGAACCACTTGCCCCGAGAGTGGTAGAAAAAAGTTTACCACTGCCAAAAATCTTGATAGACACCATAAATGCTGATATTCCAACAACGAGTACAGGTGTCGGCATAGGTAACAATAATTCGGGGACTTTGATGCCAGGCATAGACGACGACGTACCACCCGCATTACTAGAGCACACTCCCTCATACTCAGGCAATAATGTAAGTACTTAATAAAGGATGAATCATCCACTGTTTCTGTGTATAGTGAATTGCTTCACACTAATCATGAATCGAATGTAAATCGAATTCTATATATACTTTTAAATATTTCCAGGCAGTCAATGGAAATTTGCCAGCTCATGATCGGGATAACGCCGAATCGGAACCTATTTTCCGTGTAAGGTCACGTACCGCAGCAGCATCTACTCCCAACTATGAGGTGTGTGTGTGTGTGTATAAGAGGGCGTGTATTATCGTCAATACATAATCTAAATTGCGTTTTCAGAGTTTAGACTACGAAGTTTGCGAAAATAAGCTCTTTCAAGACGAAGAACGAAAGAGCCTCACGGAGAGGTTCTCCCTGCGGAAAGATATCATACGATGGATCATATTTATACAAATTGGCATCATCACAGCGCTTATTGCCTGCTCCATAGACATTATCATCGAAGAACTCTCCGAAATGAAGTACATGTTCCTCATGACCAGTATGTAACGATAAACTATCTTAATTGACTTGCTTATTTCTCTTGATTATATGTTTGCAGCTGTCGAGAACAATGTTCCAAAGACCGACATTGAGGGCGGCGATTTAGTTGTGCCTTTCCTCTACTGGATTCTGTTGAGCGTTGTGCCCGTGGCCTTTGGTGCTGCCATGGTTACCTACATAGAACCCATAACGGCGGGCAGTGGCATTCCGCAGGTGAAGAGCTACCTCAATGGCGTGAAAATACCACGCATTGTGCGCATCAAAACCCTGGCAGTTAAGGCTATTGGAGTGGTCACCTCGGTGGTCGGCGGCTTGGCTGGTGGCAAGGAGGGGCCAATGATACACGCGGGCGCTGTTGTAGCCGCTGGCATATCACAGGGAAAAAGCACCACTTTTGTAAAGGATTTCCGCGTCTTTAAGGCCTTCCGAGATGATCACGAGAAACGGGACTTTGTCCTGGGAGGCGGTGCAGCTGGTGTTTCGGCAGCTTTTGGGGCCCCTATTGGCGGTATGCTGTTCTCGTTGGAAGAAGCAGCTAGCTTCTGGAACCAAAATCTCATCTGGCGCACTCTCGTTGCCTCAATCATTAGCGTCTTTACGCTGAACATTGTACTGTCCACCTACCACGGTCTGAACGATTTCACTTTCACCGGCCTCTTCAATTTGGGACAGTTCGATCACCCGCTGAAATTCGACTATTTTGAGTTGCCAATCTTCATGCTGTTGGGAGTAACCGGAGGCCTCCTAGGGGCCGCTTGGAATTCGCTGAATACAAAAATTAACAATTTTAGGAAACGTTACATTCCCTGGAAGTTTGCCAAGGTGTGCGAAGCCGTTGTGGTGGCCATGTTGGGCGTTACACTGGCATGCACGATGATCTATTTTATCAACGATTGTCGGCCGCTGGGCAACGATCCAACTATTCATCCTGTTCAGCTCTTTTGCGAGGACAATGAATACAATGCAGTGGCCGCACTCTGGTTTCAAACACCCGAGGCCACAGTCCGATCTCTTTTCCATGATCCACCAGGTGGGCTAGTGCCTTTTTTCTTAGTGCTTTTCAAATAATATTACATTAATTTTGTTCTCAGGGTCCCACAAAATCCTCACCCTGGCCATGTTCACGATAGTCTACTATGTTCTCTCTTGTGCCACTTTTGGCCTCAACGTCTCCCTGGGTGTCTTCATACCAACGGCTTTAGTAGGCGCTGCATGGGGACGTCTCTTGGCCATGGTCACATTCTATTTATTTCCTGGAGCTGTAAGTTCTCAGTCGCACTTGCTCAGTCCAATCAGTTAATCCTTTACGTGCACAAAACAGGAATTTCTGCATCCCGGAAAATATGCCTTGATCGGAGCTGCCGCCAATCTGGGTGGAGTTCTACGCATGACCATCAGCTTGTCGGTTATTCTGATGGAAACAACTGGCGTGGAGACATCGTTTTTTTTTCCGCTGATCATTGCACTCATCAGTGCCAAATGGGTGGGCGATTACTTCAACGAGGGCATCTACGACACCCAAATCAAAGTGAATCACGTGCCCTTGCTGCCCTGGGAACCACTTCCACAATATAAAGGCCTGACAGCCCGCGAAATACTCAGCAGTCCAGTGGTGTGCATAAAACTGCGCGAGAGCGCCCATTATATCTACAATGTGCTGAACAAGTGCGATCACAATGGTTTTCCTGTGGTAGATGATGTCCAAGGCGTAAGATTATGAAAACAATTGCTTATCCGGTATACTCTTATTAACCCATCATTTCCTGCAGAATCGTCGCTCTGAGGGTCGTGTCTGTGGCATTGTTTTGCGTTCGCAACTTATTGTCATCCTGTTAAAGTCTTTGTATGTGGAGAACAGTCGTTTTTGGCTGCCAGATACTTCAATACAAACGTTTCGCGATGTCTATCCGCGGTATCCATCTATAAAGGTAAAGACTAGAACTTGCTTAAAGGAATACCCGTTAGATTGACATTGCAATGATTTCTTTACGGTTTCAGAGCGTGCGGCAACTGGATGATAAAATAAACTACACAGTGGACCTGGCCATGTTCATGAACCCATCACCAGTGCGCGTCAATGCGGTAAGTCGGAACAATATTTTTCACCATATTAGAGAAATTTAATTTCTTGCATTTTTCCTTGCTGGCCTTGCCTTACAGTACGACTCCGTGCCCAGGATCTTTCAAATCTTTCGTGCCTTGGGCCTGCGCCACATGCTGGTCATCAACAACGAGAATCGCATAGCTGGCATTATAACGCGGCAGGACTTCATTTACAAGTGATGTTGTATGGTGAATGAATTTGTATTTAATACAATGTTTTTAAGTGTGTATCGAATACTACTCTCCTGTACTGTACTGTTTCGCGTTAATTTTAAGGTTTAACTCTTTCGAAATAAACATTTGTATTTCTTTGTAATCGCTGGTATCATCGTTATCAAATGCCATTTCACTTTAGATAAACTTTTTTAATCTGCTCATTACGTTTTTACAACTTACGTTTAGGGATCTTAAACACGTAAATATCTATAATATAATAGTATTCACAAGGAATTGTACAAGGTTTTGTGTGTGGTTGTGGGCGATGCGATTGTTTTCTTGTTGGGTTTTCTTTTGTATAAAATAGGTCACGTCTCACATATGTGGGTAAAAGTAAAAGATAAAACCTTAGGACTAAACAGACGTGTTCTGAAATCTAATTACTAGCACAACTCGTTTCTCAATCGGTTCGCTGTGCTATAACTATAGCTACATATATGCATATACTTATCAAGTTAGCTTGTAGTAGTGGGTAGAAAGGGGCTTCGATTTATAGCTACCTCAATAAAAACAAGCGCCTCTATAAAAAACAAAATGCGCTGCCATAGGTGAGGTGAGCTCTAACGCTAAAAGTTATGCAAACTACTATAAGCCTATCAAATTCTAGTCTAGGAGCGAAACGCCTATGAATAAATGACTTTTTGTACAATGTGAAAAAGAGCTTTGTTTCGTTTCGATGAAATATATATCCAATATCCAATGCCGCGCAGGAGTGCGACTGGTATCACATTTATAATCAAATTTTTATATTGAATACAGGCAAATCATCCATTGCATCTTTCTATCGTCATATGCAGGCAGAATCCGACCATGCTCCTGTTGCTGCTATTGCTGTCCGTTTCGGTTAGCTCTCCATGGGACGCACCTGCTGTAGTGCCTCGGCGGCATTCGTGGTTGCTGCCGCTGCTGCTGCCGCACTGTTGCAATGCTGCTGTGGGGTATTTGTGGTGGTGTTCGAGTCCCCTGACAAAATGCTGCTACTGCTGTTGCTATTGGTTATTGGGTGGGTAGAGGACACTGCGGCGGCCAACACAGTAGTTACCGCTGACGTTGTTGCTGCGTTTTCTGTGGTTGTTGCTGGCGTCGTTCCGCCCATCAATCCACCAACTGAGCCGCCGCCCGTCGCATTGCCGCCAAGCTGAATGACTTTGTATCTCGTGTAGACGCGATACGGGGTCTTGGAGGTATCCTTCTGCGGCAGTGACTTGGTCTTACAGGTGGCGCCCCAACCACTGGCATTGATCTGATCTGCCGTCTTGCCCAGCAGCCAATCGCTGCAGTTTTGCTGCAGTTGCTCGCTGACGTGCTGTTGCAGCCAATTGTTGACGTAGGCCTGATAACGCACATACTTCGCCTGAGTGACGCGGCAATGACTCTGTTGGGAACAAACAAAAATTAATTACACTTCTGCCTCTTATGCTGCTATTCGTAGAGATCGGTGACTCACCTTTTTGGCACGACGCACCGCATCGTACTTGAGTAGCTTGAGATTCTTGCTGGTCACAAAGCATCGGCCGTTGCTGGAATTTGTGATCTCGTCGCGATCGTTGAAGGCATATTGCTCGGCCAGGCCCACCTGTGAAGCGCCCAGTCTTTCCGGCAGACGCTTGCCCCAATTGTTATTGTTGTTGTTATTATTATTATTGGTGCTGCTGCTGGTTGAATTGGCGTCAGCGCCTGCCTCAGTAGCGTTAGTCGTGGTGGAGGCTCCTGCGGCTGCAACATGCTCACTACGGCTCCGCTTCTGATCAAACAACTGGCGAACTTGTTCCTCATGTAGTTGCGACCTGCGCTTGTTGCGCTGCAGAAAACGCGCCTTGGGTGCTCCTCCTCCTCCTCGAGCATGCTGCAATGAGAACGTGAATGGGGCAACGTTTAGTTCTGATTGTCTATAATTATGGCAATTGCTGGGAGCAATTGAGAGGCAATGCAGCATGCTTCCACAGAGAGTTTTACGAATATTACTTAAAGCTGGGTGTGCGTATGTTTGTGTATATTGTGTGTGGAGGCGTATGTTCGTGTGTGTGTGTGTTTGTTTGTGTGTGTAGCACTACTAATAATGAGCATTACAAAAGAGATAGAAGTATTACACATGTACATAGGAGAAGAAGTACGGTTGGGTTGCGTTTGGGGGACGAGTCAAACAACAGATGTAATATAGTAGAGGTGGTACCAGGCCAAACAAGCCACAGATCGACACGTACACATTTACGGAGCAACTGAATCACATTTACATGGCACACACATATATAGTGTAGTCATACCAACAAAACTAAACTCGAACGTAAACTTAATCTTATAGCTACGTCTAATCAATTGAAATGATGAGTAGTGTAGTTCTACGATGCGACGACCACTTACCTTGCTTAAAACTTAAGTAAATTACTGAACCTGCTTTCTTTGTGCTGCACTAAACCACCCCAGGGGCACCCTCTTTTGATCTTCAAAAATGGCAATTAATTAATTTATAATAGGCTGCTGCTCCACATATATTTTCTCAAATTTTCACTCTTCGATAATATCCACATTTGGTGATTGTATTTCTGTGTATTGTTATGTTTTGATTTCATTTACAATTATGGTATTTGCAATTTTTAATTTGCAGTCGTTTGTGTTTGTCTGTGTGTGTTTGTTCTTAAATACCTAGATATAAAAATTGTTACCGAACTGATGTTTAATTTAATTTAAAAATACCTTGTTTGGCTTGTTACTCTTCCTTTACAAAATTAGCTACTAAACTTTTACACTTAATTACATACATATATACTTTGACGCTAAATGTTATTTACAATAAAAACACGATAATAAATATTTACATATATGTATTGTACGTTATGCGTGTGTGTTGTAATGCCCGTAAAAAACCGAGAGCGGAGAGCTCAACACTGGAATAGAACAACTTCAAACCGTAATCTTGTGTCTTTTTTTTCTCACACCTCATCCTCTCATTCCCATCCCACCAACACACGCACACACACACACACGAGCACACACAGTATCTTTCTTTCTTCCACTTTCACCTTCCCAAGAAGAATCTCTTCGCGACACGCGATTGACTTATTGACCTCCGAGATAGAGCACTAAGGAGACAAACTCAAGGCATAACAAAATTAGAAACAAATGCAAGCGCGTGCCTACGTTTATAATTATTGTTTTTGTTGTTGGTTATTGTTGTTGTTGATCTACTATTTTACATTAGGTTCGTATGCATGAATGCTGGCAGGTGTAATATATATATGCTTGTATCTATGTTTGTGTGTGGTGGGTGGGTGGTTGGCTGGTAGGTGCTACATTTATTAAGGTGACAAATCGGTTTCTCATTATTATTATTGTTGCTTGTTATTGCTTGGACGAACGGTTCTTTACATTCTTATGCACGTGTCGGTGTAGGTGTGGGTGTGGTTCGGTGTGGGTGTGATAATGGATGTTGGTGTGTGATAGTGATGGGTGAAAATGTTGTTGGTGTTACGGTTGGTATTTTTTCGATGTAAGTTTTGGTATTTTTGTTTTGTTCTGGTAATCAAAAAACAAATTCATTTATTACTATTTCATTTTGCAATATGACTTTTTCTTCTTCTTATTCAATGAAATTATCAAAACTATTTTGTTATTTCAAGCCTTGGAATTGACCTGGTACGAAAAAATAAATCGGAAAAAATGAGAGAAAAGAATGCAAAAAAGCATTAATTAGATTAGTGAATATTTTCTTGTACTTCTTTTTTATATTCTTTTAATTTGTTTCTTTTGATATTTCACAATCGATTTTATTTATCGATATGTATGCGAAAATGTGGGCGATTGGCAAAAGTTGGCAATTGGCATGTTGATAAACGATATCCAAACGGAATATAGTTAAAAAAAAATTAATTATTGAAGTATTTAAACAATTAACAACAAAAAATGTGTGCACCCGCGGCTAGCAAAACAAGAAGAGAGAAAAAACATAAGCGTGTGCAACGGCAAAAGGCGATAGATAGATAAATAGATAGAAAGATATACAACAACAGATAAGAGATTTAACCAAAACTGATATATACAAAAGGTGGGTAGGTTGAGTTGCTGGTACTGTAGTCGGTCCATTAGTTTTGGGTCTACAGTCTAAACTATACTTGTTGAATGTATGATTTGTTATGGTATGGTTTGTGATGGTATGGTATGGTATGTACAGTGAAAAGTACTTAAATCACAACAAAGGAGGATACGAATCGGGAAACAAAAATATAAATGAACAACATAATACACAAACAACATGGTTAACCACTCTTCCAGCACACACGCAAAGCGGATCTGGCTCTGGCTCAAATACTGTTGCTACCCAGCTCCTGCTGCCCAACACTCACCTCGGCATTTTCATCCTCCTCCTCCGTCTTGATGTCCGACTCTTCCACAATGTTATCGCTGCTCAGTGCTGCACTATTTCCACTGCCACTGCCGCCGAGACCCGGATTTGCTACTCTCTCAACGTATTTGCTGAACTTCTGCGCCTTCAGGGCCGGCTTGTCCGTCTCTTCGGGCTCCGAGTCGAGCAGCTCGATAGTAACGCGACAGTTGATTTTGTACTGCAAGAAAGCACACACGTTTCGTTAAAGTATTTATTAGCTTAAAGGGTTTCCATCCAGCTCTACTTACTATGAACACCTTGAAGCAGTTCTCTTCGTTGAACATGCTCTCGGCCTTTCGCTGATACGCCATCTCTCGCTCGAACATTTTGTGGGCATCGCGACAATAGCCGCCAGTGCTGCTGCGCCGCTGTTCGGTGGCATACAACTCCACGCAGTCCAAAGCGGCTCGCTCAGTCACGCAATATTGCAGCTGGCGAACGGCGTTCGACACAACCTGGCCACAGAGGGAGAGGAAGAAATGATTAGCAATCGAGTCGATCAACAAAGTAGATCCACCACAACATACCTTGTCCAGCGTAAACGATACGTAGGCGTATATGCCGAACATTTCACGCATAGTGTCTTCGAACGTGTTCGAGTCCATGTTGCCGTCTAGGACATTCTTGAGCATATCCAGAAAGGTGGGATAGTAGTCTTCCACTTGAACCTCGGGCTTGGGCTTGAGCCGCAGTGCCGTGGCGGTGCTCTCTCGCCGATTCACCCGACAACGCTCCTCTTCGATGGCCAGCAGCCGTGCCCTCTCATACATATGATGCAGACGATCACAGAGAATCGCGTGCAGGCGCAGAAACAGATACCAGTTGTTGGAGGCAAAGAAAAGCGAGTAGGATTCATCCTGGTAGAGAACAAATATTTTCAATATTTATTATAGATCATCGAGTCCCCCATACAGTCAGGGCTGGTTAAAACTCACCTCATGCTGGCCTTGTGCATGTTGTGGTAAAAGTTTGGGATGGACAAAGTCAGCATGTTGCTGCTCTTGTTTTATTTCCACATCGCTGGGATTTACAGCTGTTGCTGATGGATCTTGTCCTGGCCTGGGACTAGACACTACGCTCCCTGTGCTGGTGGTGTTACTGCTGCCTGCCGCCTCATCACGGTTGGACAGGGGCTCATCCTTTGTCTTGGCCTCTGCTGCTGATGCTGTTGCTGCCGCCGCTGAGGATGTGGATGGCGTTGCATCGTCTGAAGCTAAACTCGCAGACGTCGACGTCGTCGTCGTTGTTGTCGTCGTAGATGATGATGATGCTGTCGTCGCTGTCGAACCCGTCGTTGTCTTGACCTCCTCAGCTTCATTTTTAACGGCTGACGCTGCCACCGCCGCACTGCTGCTGGTGCTCGCCGTACTGCGTGCTGGGGAGCCGCCCTCGCTGGGCGATCCCTTGGTATTTCGAGTCACCGAGTCGGATCGACTCAGCGGCGACTGGTCTACCTCCATTTTGGTATTGTCATCTGCCAAAAATGGAAAGGCTAATACATATAGGGATACGATATTCGATATACGATGTGGTTCAGTAGTTCAGTGGGTGTGCATTCCATTTTTGTGGGGGTTAATCAGTTACAGATATCGTTACATGATGTTTCATTACGTTACAAGTGTTTGTGGGTTGCAGTGGTTTTTCAATTTCAATTAAATATTAAAATATATAACCAAAAAGAAAAAGAAAACAAAAAATTCACTATATTAAAATACCATTACATAAATAAAATAAAAAATAATCAATAATTCAAATTCAAATGGTTTTAAAATTAATAATAATAAATATGGGCATTTAAAGATATATTTGAAGTATTTATATTGGTTAGATGAAGTTTCAATAAATTTAGAAATTAATTATTTGGAAATGTGCGTTATTTGGAATGCCCATATTTGGATAGATGAAGGTGGGGGGGTTTAGAGGTTAATAACTACTGGGTTTGGATACAGGATACGAATATGAAGAGGATGAAAGGGGGACTCACCGTCATCGCGCTCATCATCGCTAAGCGGTTGCCGCGGCGCAAAGAACAGGTCAGGCACAAACTGTCGTATGATCTGCTTGATTTTCTGCTTCTCCTGCTTTTGTATGCCCGTCTGCCGTTTGACATGATGGATCAACAGATTCGCGGCATCATCTAGTATGGTCTTATCCTTGTAGGGCAGCACAAGATGGGGTCCAGCCTGCTCCATGGTATCATCCTCCTGATCGTGCCGCTCATCGTACAGCGTTTCGATCTCATTGAACAGACTCTTGGAGCGTAGGGCCTTCATATCGTTGGGCTTGAAGTTGATTGCCTGATGGTCCAGCGACTTGAGATAATACTTTTCGTTCTGCTCGCGCCATTGCTTGTTGAAGCCCTACAAAAAGGAACGAAAGAAACGAAAGGTTAAAGATTTATAATTGATAGTTAGAGTACCTTTTGAGACAAACCTTTTGTGCATCCCGCCATTCCTCCTCCTTGACTTTCAGCCGTTTCAGGATAATGGGCACGGCCACCGAGGGGTTCTTCTTCAAACCTTGGATTATCTCCCCCGATTTGTCGCCGTATATCCGATGGATGGCACGCTGATGTATCGTCTGCGATGTGCCACCCAAGTTATCATCCAAATGGAACTTGGCCAACTCCTCGCTGGACATGCGCGACATCTTCTTGTTGACACCCTCCAGCACCTGAATGGTGGCACTGTTTACCTCGATGACCAGATCTAGCTCGAAACGCTCGTCCTCCGTTCTGTGAATATTCCTTTTGTTTAGAAACACGTGCGCATTGGTTAATTCAAATAAACGAAAGCCAAAGAAACGGAAACAGAAAAAAGAGAGGATCCAAGAAAAAACCAAAACAGAGGAGTCTTTCCGACACCATGAAATAGGTCCCAAAAGAAGAGAGTTAAAGAAGGAAAAACTAAAGCACCACAGCACCATAAGCACCCATAAGTATTATTTTGGGACTTATTTCACAGTGTGGTGTGGCAGGACTGTAGGAGGAAGAGGAGAGTCCTTGCTTACCTGTAAATCGTCTCCTCGAACTGCGTTTTGCGCGACGTGACAAATGTGGAATCTTCACTGGCCCACGTCGGGAAGGATACCCACTTGTCGTTGAGCACCTCACGGCAAAGGGCCGTGCGTCCACTGCACTTTTTCGGCACCGATGACTGCGGCAGGGCACAGTAGGAGGCGCCCAGTCGCTTACACGCGGACAGATCCACATCTTGTACATATTCGGCGGCCGTGGGATGATTGCCTCCCCGTTCACGGTCACGATCGTGGGAGCTGCTGTTGCTGCTACCACCCTGTCGTTGAGTGGCCGCCATGGGCATGCCATCGATAAGTCCTGCGCCTCCTGGTCCCCCCACCTGACCTTGACCCGCACCAATGGGCGGGCCCAGAAAGTCGGAGAACCAGCGTAGGAGATCGGGAAACTTCATCAGGAAGGGTGAGACGAGTCCCAGGAGTTCCGCTTTGGACACAATTTCCTGATTGAATAGCGTCAGACAGCGCAGAAAATTGTCATACACCTCGGGACTGCGTAGTGCCTTGCGCACCTTATCGAAAAAGGCCGCATCGGAGATGGTGCATTTGCTCGATGCTTCCGAGAAGCTGACATCCCTGCAAAAGGGTTTCGATCGCTTGGCTGGAGGTGGCCCGCCCCCTGCACCGCTCCCATACAGGACACCGTCCTCACCGGCTTGACGTCTGGCAGCAGCTGCTGCTGCGGAGTTATTAGGACCCGCGTGGTGGCCAGCAGTCAGGACGGCGGTAGCAGCATAGCTGATTCCCGGCGAGCTGCGGTCCAGGGAATTGTCCGAAAGGTGCGGCAAGGATCCAATCACCGAGGAGAGGCCATAGCTGGGCGACTTCTTGGCATTGTGCCCATGGGACAGACTCTGGTTCTGCGAGTGTCCCCCCACATACTTCTGTACATGATGATTGTTCCGATGCTCCTTCTCAAAGGCCACCATGACGCTGCCTCCGGCTCCGGTCCGTATATTTGGCGCTCCGGGAGTCCCTGGCAAATGATGGTGTGGCACGCCGGCTCCACGCTGGTGCGACTGGTGCTGTTGCAAGCTGGCTGGCGACACACCATGATAGTCCTTCTCAAAGAGGAGGTCGTTCCGTTGCGATGCAATGACATGGTTCTGCTGCTGATTGTTGTTGTAAGTCTTGATGCTGACGCTGGTGTTCACCGCCGATAGATTGCCAATAGCCGCCGCATGGGCGCTACTGTCGAGCGTCTGCGGGAGCGTACCCCCACCACTCAGATGAAGGGGGGAGCCAATGCTGTGAGCTGGCGAGGCACTCGACATGGTGATGTGGGCCCCGCCACTCAGTGTGGCCGTGGTACGCTGCTGTTGCTGCTGCTTACTGTGATCATTACAGTGCACCGACGCCTTGGCCATGTACTGTCCCCCACCCGACGACTGATGATTGGTGGCGTCGGGCAGAAATTGTCCAAATTCCCGCAACAGATCCTCATCCTGGCCAAAGAGCTTGGCCACCTGTGTATACACCTCCTGTTCGGTGAGCATTTTACCCTGATTCAAGCTCCCCTCCTTCATGACTTTCTGCTCCTTCTGGTACGCATGGAGGATCTCCAGGAATTTCTTGTACTTTGCCGGCTGGTTTTGGAAACGATTCTAAATGGGATGAGAATAATGCATATGGAAATTATCAATCACATTCAGGTTATTCTCATGGACTGTTCTCGCTCACCTTTATCTTATTTACATAGGTTATGGCGTGATTGAACTCCACGGGTTGATTCTGCTGCCCCGTTTCGCCCAGGAGTATCGACTGGTGCGCCTGCTGGATGTGATGCAGATTATGCTGCTGGGCACCCGCTCCTCCAGCAGCTGCTGCACCACCGTGTGGACTTAGTTCACTCAAGGAATTCGGAGTGGGCGGACCACCGCCCACAACAATACTATTGGCTGCTGCAGGTGCCGCCGCACCCACCACCTGACCGGTTGGTGTGATTGTGGCCCGCTCTCGATCCCGCGAGTAGTTCTGTGGCATGTTGTGTGCCGACACGGAGATCCCTCCCGGTGGCTGTCCTCCTCCAGCCACGGTCACAACGGCTGGCGCTGGCGAGCTGGTCACGCTCACATGGACATGCCCTGGGGACTGAGACTGCGGTGGCGTGGCCTGCTGCAGGGCATGAATCGTGGTCTGGGTGAGCGATGCACCGCCATGGGTCATCAGATTGACAGCGCCTGCCGATTGGATTTGTGCAACGGCTGCCGCGGCGGCAGCTCCTCCTCCTACCCCGGCGGCAGTTAAGGTGGTCTTCAAGTTATGCCCGCCACTAGCCAAGGGGCTGCCCGCAATCATATGCACAGTTCCAGTGCTGGTGGGTGCGCCGGGGGGTGAGGGCATCGATACCACCGGCACCGAGCAGCCGAGGGCGTCGGAATGGATCTCAATCTTGTAGCCAGGCGGCAGGAACATATTGAAGCCATAGATCAGCTCCGTGTGCCCCTTGAAGAGCGTCGAGACGCGCTCAATCACCCCCGGGGTGTCAATGCAGTGCGACTTGAACTCCTTCATGATGTCGAGGAAGTTGTTGTAGATCTGCGGCTGGTCCGCATACTGGTACTTCACCTGATCCAGATAGCTGAGGGCATCCTCCACCTTCAGTCGTGGTGTGGCATTTCCTCCAGCAGACCCCTGTCCTTGCGGTGGGGTATTACTTCCTCCAGCCGCCACAGCAGCTGCTGCAGCCGCAGTTGGCGGTGTCTGGGCCGTCTGGGGCAGATTGCCAGGAGTCTGTTGTTGTTGCGCTATCGAAGTGAGATTGCTGACGGCACTGGCCGCGGTCTGTGTACCGCTTATTGTACGCTGTCGTATGGTGCTGCTTGCCGTTTGCGAGCTGCTCGAGACTGTCTGGGCGTTTGATGGATTAGCGGATCCTCCTACTATTCCTGCTCCTCCTCCTGTCACATGAATCTGCACGGTATTGCCACCGTCCACAGTTGTGCTCCCCTTGAGGGTTCCTCCAGCCTGAATGGAGGCCACGCTGTAGGCTGCAAGCGAAAAGAATGCTTTCAGTAATGTCTAAAAAAGAGAGAGAATCACAGCAATACTCACATGTGGTATACTGCAGTGTTTGTGTGCCCGCGCTGCCAGTGGATACTACCACTCCTCCTCCTGCAGCACCAGTTCCTCCTCCTGTTCCCACACCCACTCCTACAGTGGCCACCTGGGCTCCTGCTCCTGATCCTCCTGTGCTGGTGCTGATACTGCTGCTGCTGATGCTGCCACTGGAGGTGCTGTCAACAATTGAGCTCGTTGTTTTCAGATTCGTTGCCGTCGGTGTGGTGGACGGCAGATAGGCTATGGTCTGGGCACCGCCATGTTGTGGGGTGAGAATGCGATGGTGTATGGAACTGATGCCGCTAATGGTGGCACTGTGAGCACTTGGTAGCACAGTGCCAATTGTTACGCCTGTGTTTACGCCCACGGTGGCGGAGCCACCGCTGCCGACACTCACGCCGGAAGTGGGGCCCACGCCCACGCCAACGCCAGTGACTCCAACTCCGACACCGACAACGCCCGGAGCTGGTGGGCCGGGACGTGTCCCGAACTGCACCTCGTCGACACGGGTGCGTTTCATCATCTTGTCGTTTCTCGACTGTCTATTTGCTTGTCCTTCTGTACGGCTCTTCCCCTTTGAGGCCGTTTTTGGGGTCTGGTCCGGTCCCTGGCTAAGCACAGGGATGCTGGATACTGCTGGGATACTGGGTGGTGTTCCCTCTCTCGCCGCTCTCTATGAGCGTATGTAGTATGCAACAAACGGTCGTGGTCGCAACTGCTTTGACTGCGGCTCTTGATCTTGAACTGCTCGTAAATGCAACATATGTTGTCTATGCATTTGGTCGCACGCTAGCGGCAAATGCCCTGAGGTTCTATAATTGAGAGATTGACAACGACGACGGCGGCGACGACGACGTTGTCTGATGATGCTGCGACTGCTACTATTCCACTGCTTCTCTCTGCTTTTGCCACGTCGTGCGTGGTCTCTCCACTACTATTAGTATCTTAAGGTACGCCAACTGTAAGAAAACGAATTGAATCAATTGTAAAGTTTATTTGTTAACAGAATAAATATGCCAATAAGAAATCCCCCATTTCATATTTTCCCATTTCAACGAAATGTTTTCGAACAAACATTTTTTAGTTTGCAAACAGCACGAAATTCTTTTGCCATATCGCAAAAAAAAAAAATACACTATACTCTCGTAAAGCATTTGTTCCTTTGTATTGGGTTCCGTGTTTGATAGAGAGAGCCCACCGCTGCTGTTCCGAGAGGGAGGGGGCAATAACAATACGTGTATATAGAAGGAGAGTTGCCAACGCTCTCTTCTTAGGTATGGATGTACATATACACATACATACTATACATATATAATATACATACGTGCAACCGGAATTGGGCGCGCGCTTTGTTATTGGTAATAGAGGGTACAGTAAAGACTTCCTAAGCAAGCTTTTTATTTCCTACACATTTTAAAGTTTTTGTGCGAGCGCATGGAAGGTGCCAAATGCCCCATGCACGACCTCAGCTTGCATAGAATCCACTGGGAACAAACACACACTCGCAGACAGAGCATATCTATATATATATATGTACATGCATGGTGGATGGGAGGGAGCGGGACTTGCTGGTATACATTCTGTATCTACTACAGCTTACAAGAGCCATCCAGCCAAAGGCAAAGGCTGCAGCAAGCCTCAAATGCAAAGGTGGTGGCAGCGGTGCTCGCTGCAGCCATATTAGCGTGAGAGAGAGAGAAAGAGAGGGGGAGAGAGCGACCGTCAGCAGGAGAGAGCGCAAATTTGTTGTTGAGGCGCAGTAGATGGCAGATTTTTTCAAAAGGTATTTTTTCACCCGTTTGGGGCCAGCAACAACCCGTCACTCTCACACACACACACGTCAAGTATTTGGCGGGCATTCGAGAGCGAGGAACTACCGCGAGAAAGAGAACAAAGTTGCGCAGCGCACAGGAGAGAGAATGGAACTTCGAAGAGAATGTTTCAGTGTAAATATAACATGAATGAAAGTGTATTTGTGCGCGGGCTTCTTCTGGCGGGAGTCAAATCGAAACCGCCTTGAAGATCATAATATACCACCAACACACCACTTCCACTGTGCATCTTGATTGTGCCACCCACTCAAACCAAACCCCAATTGGTTGCCTCAGAGCGTTTGTAAACAAATATTGAAACACTGTACAGCCGCACAAAAGCTCCGAAGCTTCCCTCTCTCTCACTAGTCCTTTAGATATTAGCACGGGGATAAAAGCGAGTTGGTTTGTATGCGTTTTCTCCTATATCTTACACTCTCAATTACCGTGTGGCACTTTTTGTTATTGTATTTTTTGGATCCGCCATCATCGGCATTGCCAGTGCATACCAAACATACATATACACATGTCATGTACGTATGTATGTGTCTGCGTGTGTCTCTGAGCGCGCATAGTGGAAGAGCTCTGGGCTCCAACACAAAATTGGGGCGTTCATGGCAGCTGAATGTGCTTGTGTGTGTGCGACTGTGTTGCTGTGTGCTTGGGATAGACATGTGGGCAAAATTTTCCCTCCATTTTTTTTTGTTCTCGTTCTGCTGCTCTATTACGTGCACACGAACATTATCTTATCTGTTTTGTTAAGTGTACACATAGCACAGAATACGCAGCACAAAAGAGACGGGCAAGCAATATGCAAAAATTGTTAATCACTCATTTTCTTTGCACTGTCTGGCATCACAACAATCTAAAATCTTAATTCATTTGTTTCTTCTTATTTATCCGACAGAGAGCCACCGTTATTAGTAGTTTTTAATGCGCGAATTAATATTTTATTTCGATTTTGTGTTACTTTCTCAATTACACACACACGCAAACTAAACACAGACGCACTGCCGCTGCGCTATTAATAAATTTCGCAAATAAAACATATGGATGTAGAGAGAAATATGTACAAAATGTCTAAGGCATATACATATAGTATTCTACTCGTACTATAGTCATAGAAGAAAGCTGTGTAAAATTGAAAGAGCCGAAGCGAAATGAGAAAACGAACCAAGAACAACAAACAAGAACAAGAAAAGGCAGACGAAACTACTGCGAAGAGGAAGAGTCCAAGATGTGAATAAGGAGAGGCAAAAGCAAAAAATGATGCTCTCATTGTGTGTGGTGGCGGCGCTCAGTGGAGCTCTGGGGCCGGGGCCAGCCAGCGGGTTATATTATTCAGTGTTGGGAGCCATTTAAATGTACGAACACACACACCGCACACTACATGCGAATGGCGCATCAAAGCAAAAGTCAAGATAAGCGCACGAACTGAGAGGGAACGAATCAACGAACGAAAATAAAACGACACTACGTTGAAAAAATACAGTCAGTTCATAAGCAAGCCAAAAGCAATGGTTCAAACTTCTGTATATGTGTTGTGTGAGTGTGAGGCTCTCCTCCGCCCATGTGTGTGTGCATGTGAATTGCTGTGCGTGAGTGTGAGCGGCAGCACAAACAACAACCACGTCGCAGTCGTCGACGACTTTTTGTCTGTGCGCTTTATATATGTATTCGGTTTCTCTATCCCACTGAGTGTGTTTGTGTGTGTGTATATAAACCAATTGAAATTGACCTAACCTAAAAATGTTGTATTTTTCACAAGTTTTAGCTGCTCGTTTGCCACTACCAAAAGTTGTTTGATTTCACCAAGTGCACTTGAAGGATATTTCATATTCATGGTTTTGTGGACCGCCCCACCTCCCCCGCGCCTCTTTCAACTTACATCAGCGACGGCTGGGCTTCTCATTTGCTTCGGCTGTGTATATACTCGAAATATGTTCATATGCGTGTGTGTGTGTGCCTTTATATTTACTATAAACTGCCATTCGGTTGGGCTTGTTATTGGAAACTTTCACGTTTTACGCTTTATTTTGCACTTGCAACTATTTCCCACACTTTTCTACCAATTTTCACCTTTTTCTTTCTCCAAAATAGAGTTTTTTCTGTATAATCGAGACTTGAAATATCGCAGGGGCCGTTTTTATTCAAATCTTTTTTGTCACAACGAATCTCCTTTTGTTTTAAACGCGTTTGTACTATTCTGTTTAGTTTTAACAATTGTTTCTCTGTGAGTTTTTACAGATATTCCACACTTTTAGCGAGGAAACGTTTTTCGTACATCTTAACGCCGCCGCAAACATTTTCGATTGAACGGCCAGCAGTTCGTCGAAGCCTGCTGCTTGCGACGGGCAGCGAGAGAGAGAGAGAGTGGTGGGCTATGTATGCGTGCCTGTGCGTAAGTGTGTTGGTGCGAAGAAGCAACAAAAGAGCGCGAGAGAACATAAATTCGGGACAGAGAGAGAGAGAGAGAGAGCCCCAGAGCGGAATAGAGGGAGTGTAAATGCGCGCGCGCAGTGTTGCTTTGGAATTCATTTGCCGTCCCGTCGCTTCTGTTGCTGCCTATGAACATATCAAATAGGGTGGCAACGCAGCAAACCACGGACTCGGGCGCGCATTAAAAATGAGAAACATTGCTGTTGCTGCTGCTGCTGTTGCTTGAGATGTGAGAGGCAATAAAAAAGTACATAACAGATGCCCATGTACTGGGGACACACACATATTTGGTCGCCTGGGTTCTAAACTGCAGTCTCTTTCAGTGGAACCGTGTGCGAGTGGAAGGAAGCCTGCTCTATGCTCTTGCATGCTAATGGACCCTGGGGTCTACGGTCTACAGTCCAACGATTGAGGAGAAAAGAAATAAATTAAGGAAAGAAAAGAAAAGATCGTCGTGAGCAGCAGCAAATACGAAAAATGGTGCTTAGAATTTGGATAAGTAACAAATGTTCAGAGAGTCGAGTCGGATGACTGTGAGCTTACGTAAGTGCAAAAAGCACCAACACAGTTACGGTGCGAAAGAGCCGGCACGAGAGCTTGCAAAACAAGTCCGATACAGGGTGATCCGCACTAGCAACGTGACGCGAGCAACAACACCATGGAAACATTACCAAGAGATACCCTGTTTTTTAGGCTGAGAGGAGCGAGAAAAAGAGCGAAACCCATACACTGAAAAATGTGTACTGTATATAAGCGGTGGTGGCGACGTCGGCGTCGATACTCTTGCAGTACATAATGAAATCGACAAAACTGAAAATCAGAAACCAAACGGACTGCAGAGCAGGCTACAACTCTGCCACGGTTACACTTTGCGACGGCAGTGGCGGCGGCACATATACACCTACTACAATCCACAACCTCCCTCCACCACCTCGCCACGCACACAGGCGCTCACAAAACGCACACTCTCGTACTGGTGGCCGTGTGGCGTGTGTGTATGTAACGTAGAAAGGCAGCAAAGTGCATCTCACCATGACAATGGCGGTAGAGCCGCAGCGGAACCGACGTCGATGGCCACCAGAGCGAGCATACTCCTCTCGTCGCCAAACCCAAAAAAAACACATGTTGGAATCTCAATTTGCTTCTGGAAGAACCACGCAGAAGGCAGAAATAAAATCTGTACACGCGAAAAATCTGATGTGGGGTGGTGCTGCTGCTGGGGTGGTGGAAATGGAAACCTTGCAATTATCGATTATTTCGCTCATTGCGCAATGCAGACCGGACGGACCCTCAAGAGAGAGAGAGAGTTTAACGAGTACTCTCCGCTCTCTGCGGCACCCTCAGCACCTGCTATGCGGGAACGCACAGCTACTGTCGATGGCTAATGCAAATCAAGTGCATCCAAAACTTGGAGCAGCAACACGAAGCTTCTCTCGTCAGTCGTCTGAAAGTTCAAAGTTCACTTGCAGCTTATGCAGCGCATGTCTAGGACCTAGCCTGCAGTCTCCCCACTCTGATGATTGCAGCTGAAAATCCCTTGGAGCAAAAGGGACAAACACACCTCTGTATGTCACCCACGCGCTAGATTGTGCTTGTGGTTCCAGTGCTGCAGGAAGGTTTGTTTGCCTTTCCAGGTATTATTGATGTTGCCGACATACGTATATAGTACATATATGTAGAAACATCAGTTCGATGCCAGGTGGTTCCGTGCTTTCTAATTATCCGTGTGCTAATTTTAGGCCTTCGATGGAGTATGGCTACATACCGACGACCAGGTCGAAGCCCCTAGGCGAAATATTACCAGAAGACACGATGCAGTCATTAAAAGTTCCAACAACAACAAAAACAGGCAGAGCCTGACCATAACAGAAATCGTAAATCTGATTGGGTGCACATTTTATCAGGCGAAAAGATATACTCGTGGATGCCTATACATACATATGTGTAATAGATCGCCCCAAAGTTTTTAATTTCATGTGTGGTCAGCCAATTATCAAATATTTTCGTTTTGTCACTTGAGCAGCTTCAGGTCTCTGAGAGCCATGTGATGCTTCTAAAGACAGCTTGGCTTTTTGGATGCCAGACGAGCTTGGGATTGACAAAAAACCCTTGAAATTTAAACAGAATAAGGGAGCTTATGATTAGATGTAAATGAATAAGATAGCTTCATAAATATGCAGACAACAAGTTCAAACGTTCCGAGTGGAATTACATATTTGTTTAAAAAAATGTAACCATGACAATATTGTACGCCACTGAACCCTAGCTGAAAATGTATGAAATTGTTGAACATCCAATACACGTACTCGTAGAATGAGATTAGTTTCCACCATCAAGTTCAAAGACTTGTTCCCTGGCCTCTGCCAAACGCAAAGACAATGGCAAATTGCAAGCAATCGTCTGGGCGGCAAGTGCTTCTCGCTCCAAGCTGAGAGGGCAGAGATCGCGACGAGACCACCAATCTAGGCCCAGCCAGTCCAGAGACCATACCAAAGACCGAGGCATCTAAAGCAAATACTGAGAAATGTAGTGTGTGCGTGTGTGTTTGCTCGTGTGAGTGCTGACTTGTGTGCGGTGGAGAGTTCAAAAATGAAGTGCGCCGACTGGTAACTTGTTTTTCAAGTTTCCAAACAGCCAAAAGCCCAAACCAGACTCGGACCCAGTCGAAACTTGACGCGCTTCATAAAGAAAATTGGGGGAAAACGTCTTGTGACGGCCGCAAAGAAAGCACAAAAGAATGCATTTATACGAGTGTGTCTTGTCTGTGTGCGTCTCTCTCTCTCTGTCTCAATAAGCAGAGCAGTAAGCTTGATTTCAACGAATTATTTAATTAGAATTTATACAAAATCCCCTACCAACTGAAGGCTAAGCACAGTGTGGATCACCTTGCAGCCAGACACACACACACACAGAGGTACACGAATTATATAGCTAGGAGAAACTGCCAACTCGTTTTTATATTATTATTAAACACTAGGGTCATTAATATTTGATTATCTTGACAGATTGATATCAGGATCGAGATATAAAAATATTATTTTAAATAACATTTTTAACCAGTTGGCAGGCCCAGTTAAGTTGGAACAATAACAAAAGGTGAGCGCGGTAAATGCTCTGCCTCTTTTATTCCCATACACATGCACATTTTACGTGATTCGATCGCAGTGTGTGTGCGCCTGTGTCTGCTCTGTGGAATTTTTGTTTCTATATTCAACATCTTCCTTTCCTTCTTATTTGTATTTATTCTTTGGCATTGTGTTTCTGCTTTTTAATTTTATTAAATCGAAGGCAATTAAAAATGCCTACGCACACACACGTGCCAGCAGATGGCGGAACTTCACTTTACCTACACATACAGATGTGATGTTCCACGAAACGAACAAAAAAAAAACAAGACGATAAGAAATATTTCCACATACACACAGCACAGCACTGCCGCCTCAGCATTATTAACAATTGTAACTGTTGTTTGCACTGTTCAAAGGCAATTTATCGGTAAATCTTGGAATTGATAAAGGAAATTCCACTTTCTAACCTCAAAGAAAAGAAACTGTGCAGGGATTGGGGTGGACAATTTTGTACCCTTAATTCACATCCCTCAAAAAGGCCAACTACAGCGAATGCATTATTATTTTTAAATAATTAATGCCACTGGAAGTTCTGTTTGCCGCCTATCGTAATCAGTTGGGGCGAATTGAGGTTAGGTATGAACTTCTGGCACTTACACAAACACATGCATCACACACCACACACGCACACAAGGGCGCGCATTTGTATATATATTTTTAGTTTACATACCTGAACTGAATAGTTTGAAGGCTGATTTTAACACAGGTTGGGGTTCTTTTGTTTGTTTCACTCTTTTGCAATCAGCGAACAGATGGGGCTTATAGTAGATTTACAACTTTTATCAACTATTACTTTCAGCTGATGGCCATGAGGGTAGGGGGTAGGGTAGGGAAAAAGAAGCGCGTGAGCTTGCTGCTTCTTCACATTTGCAACAAAGATACACATGCATGTACACTCGCCACACACACCCACACCCCACACAAAATGCACTCCGAATCGATTTTATGCTGCCCCAAAACAGCCAAGACTCTCCTCTTTCCTTAATGCACCATAAACTACACTACACTCGTGCTTTAGTTTTTTGCAATTGGTTTTTCATAAACTCACGTCTACCACACTACACCACACATATAAATACGTTTGGTTTGGGTCACAAGTGCCGATAATTTACATTTGTCGAGAGGATATCTTTACGCGCGCTGTGTATAGCTTGAGTGCGAATTCATGTTACTTTTCGATTTAATTATTTTGTTGTTGTGTACAGTATTAGTATACAGTATGCTAGCTTTCTACATTGGTGCATTGGGCACCATAACGCGTCTTGAAAAATACTGGACTGGAATACTATGAAAAATGCATACTATGCAAGGTGTGTTAACTAGACGTGGTGGTCTTTGCTCAAATCTTAATTCAAAAGAATAATGTGACCGGGAGCGGTAAAACAAAAATCCCGATACGCGGAGCTCGAGTATGCAAGAAATACCGCAAAGAAAGAATACCAACTGAGTTGTTTATTGAGATTAGAAATGATTTTACACCTATATAGATCTTTAAACAAATTTATTTTAAATAACTTTGATCTATATTTAGAAATCTTATGTTGAGTTTTCATTGATAAAGTTTTGATTCCATGAAATAATAAAGTTGTTGCAGCCCTGAAGGAGTGCCAACTTATGTTTTGCCCGAAAGTCTATATTTAAGACAAGTTGGCGGGGCCATGTCAATGCTATTGAATATTTGTTGTTTTGTTTTGCTTTGTTATTAAAAACAATTTAAACGTTTAACACAAGTATGACACTCGTGTCTTGATTCATATTCAGTGCAATTGACTAACTAGCCATAATGCAAGTAAACTGCGACTAGCTAAACAACACCGTGCCCCGCCTAAAAACAAAATAGCAGATCGTGTGAGAGCGAGAGACGAAAACGGTATTTGTGGCGCTCTTTCGCTGGCTCTCTCGCTCTCTCTCTCGCTCTCTCTCTCTCTCTCTCTGTGGCCCCAACTGGGGCCCCCACACTCACTGTCGTCGTCGTTTGGAGCCAAGTGAATCTGTCGACTACTGCCGCTCTGTGAGTCTCGTTCCGTCTGCAGCAGCGTCAGGTTTGAAAGATTCGTTCGTCGTACACACTTCGCCTACGTCTACGTGCCATTTGTTTTTCGAAAATCTGCATAAATTCGACCGCGTCTGAAACTGCATAAAAATAGCAGAAGCCAGCGCGAAAAACAACGAGGCAAAAATACATATTTCGGTTTAACAAGTGTGTGGCGCGATTGGCTCGTTTATTGTTAATACAGCAGAAACAGGAACTCTGTTGTCGTCGTAGTCGTCGTCGTTGGGTGTTCACTGTGCATTTAAAGTTAACATATTTACGTGTGTGCCCGCTGGTGTGCCAGGCCAGTGCATATAAAGATATCTAAAATCCAATTAATTATAAATTAAAATCCCAATCAACTCAACCCCACACTGAATGTCCGAGAATAAAGGCATCATGCTGGCCAAATCTGTTCAAAAACACGCTGGACGTGCCAAGGAGAAGGTGAGTGCAACGAAATGGTCCCTTGGGGGCAGCTCTCTGCTGCAGTTGCAGCTGCAGGTGGCATACGGCGCACCAACGCCCACGCATGGTGGCAAGGTTGCTCTCACAGTCCGCCACCCCCACACCCCCACCTCCCCGCGCGTGCAATCCTCGTTACATTTGCTTCGTTCCAGCCAAAGCCATGTCCCTGCCCCAGTTCCTAGCTGGGTCACCAACACACACGCACATACACAGACACACGCATGGGGCAGGGCTTCTCCATCGATTTCCAGTCATTCCATTTAGATCTCTGCCAAAAGAAATTAGGAGAACACCTCCTAAGGTGAATCCCTTCTAATACGCGTAGTACTGAGCTTTCACTGTACCATGGGAGACACCTGTCGTGGGACCCAATCCAATCTGTTTAATATCCAATTCCAGTTTTCAGATGATATTCATCTTAAGTACTCCCTTCGAATACAATCCCACCCCGTCCCATCCCATCCAATCGAATCCATTCATGAGATGCGATGCGATGCGATTGTTGCGCTGTTACTTTACTGATTTTCTGCCTCCGGACTGGACTCTGTTTCATCTTGCCCGCAGATGCGTACAAGTGAAAGTTTTTGTAGTTTTTGTTATTATTATTTTCGTTTCGTGGAGGTTCGGTTTGGTTCGGTTAGGCTCGTTCGATCCAGCGAAATGTCAATAAAAAGTGGGGGAAAAACAGAGGAGACAGAGGAGACCAAACAATGTGTAAAAGCTGACCCACTCGATGGGTTTTTGCCAAACAAGTTTACGAGTGGAGTAGATGCCAGCCAGCAGCACATTCCACAATGCCACAGCGGCAGCCAGAGTCCAGAGAGGTTCGGGTTCGGGTTCGGGCTCTGGTTTGGGGTCTGTGGTCTGGGGTTTGGGGTCTGAAAAAATGTTGTAATCTAGCGCTGAGAAATGCTGCTGCTCTACGGATGTGTCTGTGCGAGAGCTGGCATTTAGAGTGGATGGATGGATCTGGTGGATCTTCAAAGTTCGTTGATATTTCCTCTGCTTCTTCTGTCTTGTATCTGCTCTTCTGCTCTTTTTCTTTTGGGATGCGATCTGATGGATGGCTCGTGTTGGTCATTAAACTTGGAACTGAAACATTCCCCAGCTAAATGTCATCTTGAGAATAGAGATATTTTTAAAGTAACCGATTTAGATTTCTCTGTCTCTGCTCTCTCGCTGCTTCTCGTATTAAATCGATTGCAATCGAATGAATTCACTTGATTCTCTCTGCTGTTTTCTGGGCTGCTGTGATGCAGCAGGCGTACCATTCATTTTTCTATTTTGTAAAATTTCATAATTTACGCTCAAATGAGAAATTATTTTTAAAACAAAAATCTCATTCTCTGGGCTGCTGTTGCGCTGCTGCTGCTCTATTATTTCGCATGGTGTTGTGCTCAATTTTCGGAAAATTTCATGTGATTTTTCACATCGAGATGAGCACGAAAATTGTTTTAGAGAAAACTTGTCAAGCACACACACACACACACGCAACGCGCGCGCACACACACACACACTTAAAGATGGCGATGCCTAGATAGATTTTTATTTGAGGTGCGTTTGGATGCCGTGCCCCGACAACTGTTGGCTTTTCCCCGGCACCAGCACCAGCACCATCCCAGCCGCGTGAAAATGTCGCTTTTCCTGGCAGTCAATCTTTAAATAGACGCCGCACTCTTTTACTCTGTTTCCCTGTGTGCATGGCTGTGTGTGTGTGTTGGCTTTTGTTTTATAACTCTATGCATACTTTTCTTTAGTTTTTCTATTTTGCAAAAAGACAAATACAACAACAAACACAACATTTCGCCCGCACTGCTCTAGCTTTAGCATTAGCTCGCCTCGCTCTTTGTCTATTTTTAAGCGGCACCGCACCGAACAGCTGCCAAAAATTGCTCTTTCGTTCTCAGTTTCCCCCGTCCCCGCTCCCCTTTCCACAACAGCATTTGAATCTCTAGCTGAATGTCTCTCCGATTGACATTTTATTGGCATCTTCGATCCGTACCGTACCCCACCGCACTACACCGCACCGATCGCATGCAGAAACTCAAACTTGCCTCTTGCTTGTTGAACTTCTTGTTGCATTCCCCCACTAAATGTCATTTGTTTCGCCTGCTTTATTTATACACATTTCATTTCAATGCGAATTTCGTTGTTAACTTGCAATTAGTGGAATTCTTGCAGATAAATATAGAATTTGGGACAGAAAATAATAGTTGTAGGTGTCTAAGCATTTATGTATGTAAATATATTACTACCGTTTATTAAATGCAAAGTAACCGTTAAATTATCTACAGCTGTCAAGCAGTTTTACATACATATACGCAAGCAGTAAATAAATCCTGAAAGCAGTCAGAGAGTTAGCGTACACATGGAAGTTTTGAGTGTGTTAAGTAGTCCATTCATTCGGAAAGCAGTAGAGTGCGATGTTTGAAAAGTCCTGCCCTGCTTTGTGTCAACAGTGCTAATAAATTGGCATAAATTAAGCAGTGCCTAAATCATCCTAAATACAAGCAGTATCATTTTCCCTGTCTAAGTATTATGATGCATATGGAAGCCTATTTTTGTTTATTCCAAGTAATTATGTTATTTAAGAACCCCTGCCAATAATACGGCTCTGTAATGCTAAACCGCACAGATTCTCAGAAAAATAATCAAAATTGGCAATACGTGGAAATACACATATTTTGCGGCAGACTTCAACAAAAAATAAAAAAAGTACACCTGACAATGCATTTTGAGCCTGCGGAGAGAGGTTCTAAAGTTTCCGATAAACAATTTGTGAACCCCGGGCCTGGTGCTGGGTCTGGTGCGGGGTCTGGTGCTGGGGCGCGAATAATTATCAGTATTGTGATACGCCCCGCCACTGAGCCCCTGAGCCACGCCACTCCGCAAAAGGGGGGCGTACCGCAGACAAAGATCGCTTGCTAAGCTTTATTCAATCGAGCTGGGAGCAGAGAGCAGACGACGCAATGCAAGCGGCACAAAGACACAGATACAGATGCAGCTAGAGATACGTATAAAAGTAATGTGATTGTGAAATCAATTCAAAGCTTATTACAGAAAAAAAGAAGGAAAAAGTGTTCAATTATTGAAATTGCCAAGAGCCAGTTTCCCCTCTCCTCTATGAAAGTGAAGAGCGCAAGCATTATGTCTTTTATGTCACTTTTGATTGTATAACAATTGGAATTACTTCACTTTAGCTCAAGATATTGCTTCATTAATGCACAATTGTGCAGAAGAGAGAGAGGAAGAAGAGAGAGAGTGCGATGGATACTCCATGGGGCTTGAAGTTCAAGTGTTTGTCTGGAGAACCGAACTCCTTGACCCTCTTTCACCTTTGGCTAGTTCTTGCAAGATCCATTTAAGATTTCTAATTTGTTGCTTAACCCCAAAACGAGAACAACAAACGGAGAAACGAAAGCAAACTTTTGGTAAATATCTGTCTGTCTCTGTCTCTTCTCTGGGTGTGTGTGCGTGTGTGAGGCGCGTGAAAATGCGCAAGGTCAATTATTCTGTCGATTTCGATGTCGATGACTAGAGTCCAAACGAACGCCAACACTGATACCCCGACGTACATACATATGTAGTAATGGAACGAATAGGTAATTTTTGTGTTGCTTTTTTATTAGCTCACTCATTCGACACACTCGGGGCACACTCGAGGGGCACACTCGCGGCGGGCCACACTCGCGATTTACTAATCAGAATTCGAACAAAATATTCACACGGCAAATGAATGGGATTCTCACCTTGTGGAATCAGCCGCTGGAGATTATTCGGTTTACACTGTTTTTCTTATATATGTATGTATGTATGTATGTATGTATGTAGTACTTGTACTCCTACAAAACCTATTTATTTGGGATTTTTAAGTAAATTAGTAAATTTATGAATCGCCAATGGCCAGTGTTTATTGTTTACTATAGTTTTTTTGGCGGGATATAAACAAATACTTACTCTGTGGAAGGATTTCAAGCGAGAGAGAACCCCGCCCTCTGAGAACTCCCACATTTGAGCTGCTTATTGGATTATTATTCACTCTTTCCATTCAGCTGATGTGTGATGATTATTCATGAGTGCAGCTCGCTGCTCTGTGAGAAATGAATAAACCGAATATGAGGCTCTGAAGATATCTCTAGGAGTTCTCTGTCCCAGAGAACACTGTTTACTGTTTGCATGCACCTGGTTTTTGGGATCTACTTGAGTGCATTAGACATGAGCATCTCATCTCACCAGATCTGCACCCGGTGTCCCAGTGTCCCAGTGTGTCATGGTGCAACGTATCAGCGTTGCAAGTATCAGATTCGTGGCGATGTTTGCATGCGGAAATGCGGCAGGGCGTCAGGGCGGGAAAAGAGAAAACTCGGCCAGAACAAAAGATGTAGTCGCAGTCCCAGTCCCAGTCCCGAACCTACATAGATCTGAAAACAGATCCCCAAAACAGATACAGAGGACTGCACACGCGATCTCTTGTTGTTCTACTTTGAACTGCAGTAAAAAAACAGAAATAAAAATAAATATCCCCAGTCTCGGGGCATGGGAGTACACCCCATCACCCCATCCGCAGTCCCCTGTCCCCTGTCCCCACACCATAAGAAAGTGTTGCCTTATTTTATTACCCATTTCTTGTTGTTGTTTTCAGTAGATAGAAAACAGGTTTCGCGCTTTAACTGCGCTTCAGCTTACGCAATCAAATTACTCGCAAATTATAATTTATACATACCCTCGTACATATAATATTTAAATTTAGACACACGTTTAAGTGGAAATGCAAATGCAAGCCACCAAACAGCAGCTAATTGAGTGGCTGGAAAACTTTCTTTTAATCGGACATCTCCAAAAACAAAAGCAAAATGGGGAATCTAATGTTATGTAAATATTGGTGCATTTTTAGATAAATTATGCCATGTGCATACAGTACATTGTGTATGCCCCATCAAGAGGTAGGGTATTACTATTTAAAGTATCCAGAGTTTCTCTAGAGTTTAGGGAACAGAGTTTTCTGGAACAACCTGCACACGTTTTCCAGCTTGCTCTCTCTCATTCTCTTCGTTAGAAGTCGTTGATTTCTTAACTGAGAATCAAAAATGTATAGATTACTTTTTAAACCTTTTTGCACTTTCACCGGGTAGTAGTTTAGGCCTGCAGTTTTAGACCTTTAACAACAGTGAGACATTGAGATGTCCTTCCAGGCTGTGCTTCGATGCTTCAGCTTCCATTAACAGAATCTACATCGCCACCAGCTTCAATGTCTTAAAATGATGATGGTTCTATCTGAAATGGGAATAGATTTTGCATAGATTTCCCGTGGAAACAAAGAGTATCCAATGAGTCGGCTGGCTTTTCTCCTTCTATTATTTGGTTCATTCCGATTTTACTGTGCGCTTGTTACGCTCCAATGAACTGGGTGTCGGTGCTTAGCGGCGGGGGACAGGGAGCTGGGGGGTGGTGCATGCGACTATTAGCATAGGAATTAGCATAGTTCAAAATTTGCATCGGATGGAAAGAGAGTGAGGCTTGTGGGGTGGGGGTGGGGGGCAGCTTTATATGCCACCTGCAGCACATTTCATCTTTCTGCCGGCAGGGGTCGAAAGGGGCTGGGGGAGGGGCGGGGCGGGAGATGCTGTACGAGAGTGCTCGTGCAATTGTGCCGCTTGTTTGGCAACCTTCGCGTTTTTTGTGGCTCGATGTTTCTGCTGGCTGCTGTTATTGCCCAATCAGGGACAATTGTTGGATGCCCCATACTGCAGCGCCATACTGCACCACCTCCCCCTTTACCCTCCCCCCTCCTTGCCTCTGACACCCGCTCTAAAGCTATGATTTCCCTCCACTTACATCGAGGTTATGAGCAATTTTCCCCCTCAGCTTTGCTCCCCCAAACCCCTTATGCAATGCCCTGGGAGAGGGCAATGAACAAGGGGGGTGCTAGGGGGAGGGAGGGGTTGGGAAGCAGTTAATTTCAATGAGATTTACACGCCACAAAAAGTGGGGGACGGGCCAGAGGCAAGACCTATCTCTCTGTTTGACTTTTTCAATGTCAGTTGCATAATTTGTGCAACCGCCGCTGGCTCAAGTGGTTTCTGTGGTTACTGCGGGCCGCAGGCCTTGCGGCCAAGTGGCACATCACATCTCAAATGCCCTGTGCAATTTTTGGGATCGAATCTTTAATCTTTGCATACCAATATTGACCGCCTTTTCGGGGCAATTGATTGTGCATTAGGCGCAGCCAAATGGCCAAATGGAAATGAAATAATTGAATCCATTTGGGGGGTGGACAAATGATCTTCAAGTCTGGGAAAAGCCGATCTCTTAGATCCATCCCTAGATGTTGGCCGAAGTACAAGATGAATGCGACCAAAGTTCCGAAACGCAACAGAACGAAACAAACAAGCAAGCGTCATGCACACGACATGTATTTCGGTCTTCTCGCCCAATCTCTTTTAAACTGTGTTCGCTTGTGCGTGTAGCAATAGTTGCAATAATCGAATGTAATCCCATGGTTTTCCTCAGGTGGCTTTTGGCTACATCTCGGCTCGAGTTCGCCAGTCAGGTGCAGCAGTTTCCTCTCCCAATCCCTCAATGGAATGCCAAGCCAATTGGCTGCAAGCCGTTTGGGGCCTCGATCGACTGGAAAATGTTCGATGTTGTTCGTTTTGTAAATACTTTTCTGCGATGCACTTTACTTTTTCAGTCCGCAGGCAGCTGGCAGCGTGGATTTGTAATTAAAATCAGTTCACTGACTCGCGCACACTCGTATTTGCCATTGCGAAATCGGGTAAAAAGATACAGATACACAGATGCGAGATGCGAAATGGAGTGGAGCACAAATATTGTCAATCTCCAGCGATGCGTGGACTGATAGGGGGCAACGGCAAACACAATATAAAGCGAGTTTCCATGTTTCCACGATCCTAGGGCTAATTTTAGGCTGTGCCAACATGACGTATACGTTATACTTCAATTTGATTGCGGTACCCGAAACAAAAAATACGAATACCTATTCCCTTATCATTGAGATTTGCTTATTACGGTATAAGGAATTCATTTCAACTGATAAGCACTCCGTCCCGGCCGCATTCCGTCTTTGGTTCATGTGCTCCCTGTAATGGAACACCTCCGCCTCTGCCTCCGCCCCGTCTTTCATTATCACAGCACTCCGATTGCGGCAGTCGGGTTAACCGTGACCATGTTATGCAATCGCTATTAATCATTTCGTGATTTGCCAAATGCGATTCTGATAAGCTGGAAAACTATTTCGAGGGAGTAGATCCCCCATAGGAGCAGGCTCGCTGGAATAGATCATCGGAGGCAAATGTCTGATGCATTTTTGGAGTTTGCAGCGGGTTTTCCCACTGCTCTTGACGCATTTTCCACGGTCGAGTGGGTCGAGTTTTTGGTTAGATCATTGAGAGATTTGTTAACGATCTGTTTAGTGATTGGCCAATGGACGGACATTATTCCACTCGTCACGTGCCATAAATTACAGTGTTTTTTTGGCTTTTTTTTTGGTTATCTATGGCTTTTCATGCAAATCACGTGCCACTGCCACTGCCTCTGCCCTGCCCGACTCTTAGTGTGTTCAATCTTTGTTGAATGATCTCTAATGAGTGGCAAACACTTGAATGAGTTCACTTTGCGCTTCAATGCTAAACGAGGGATACAGACACAAATAGAGATAGAGATACTATTGTAACTACATATGTACGTCCGGAGTAGATACTTTGGCTAGTGCTAAGTATGAGCTCATGACTTGACCGCATTTACGAATATATTTTCGACTTACGAGCAGAACATTCTCAATAGCTTGTGATTGATTAGCACGGATATAATACAATTGCCCCACAGACTTTATATAACCAAAAAAGCAACAAAAACAACAAAAACTATGATCTGCCACATATGATTTGAAGGTAAACGAATGGTCTTCGAGAGCGACATATATGTATTCATCTATACTTTTTGGCTGAACAATCTGTGGCAGAGTTTCGTGAGTTTTTAGTGTGAAATCTCTGAGAAATGATTTATTCCGTCTAGAATGCCACAGCACATATATCCAGATACATGTATAGTATATCTCCATGATTTGAGCAAAACTAAACTCTGGAAGACGTGATCCGCTCAATGAGAAATTCCGCCGCTAAAGCGATGCAAAAAAGTTCTCCCAAATTACATAAGCAGATAATAAGCCACACAAATACACTCGCACACGCAAACACAGAAACAAAAAAAAGAAACAAAACGCTTAAAAACAATTCACAACAACAACAACAACAGGAAAAAACCTGTCGCCATGCAATAATCTCAAAAGCTGCTGAAGCGACAACAATTGTGCGGTTCGGCTTTCGTCTAGAGCTGGCAAAGAGCATCTACGAGATACACAACTGGACAGAGACAGAGACAGAGCCGCAGATACATATATACATATATATCTGTTGCCAGATGGGTGCTCAGGGGGAAGGGCTATTTGTTTATCAGTAATATTTCTAATATTAAATACAAATATATGTAGATATATAAAGGAGAACTTGTCTATCTCTTTGATGATTGCATCTGGCAAATATTTTAATGTATCTCCAATGTTTATAATAATTCAAAGTCTGCATATCCCGATCTACAAGTGAATCCTGCCCGAAGCACATACATTTTCCTGCTCTATATTGTATCTGGCATTTGCCAGATCATCCCCGATTTTCGATTATTTAGAGCCCTTTTCTAGTGTACTTTTAATTGCATTTTGTTGGCCATTTCCATTCGTATTCCGCTTGCAATTGGCTTTGGAATTTGTTTTCTATTGAACAACGAGAGAGTAGAGTAAATGTTTGGCTTGGGTTCAGTGAAAATGTGTTCCATTCAAAGGCACTGCAGTGCCAGTTGCCAAAACGAAAGTGCCACCGGATGGGATGGGCATGAACCCCCAACGACTACAATTAGCATAAAATGTTCAAGCAGCATCCCTTGAATGCATCAGGAAATATTTGGGTACATCCATGCGGATGAGGAATATTTCTCATTGAGCGGATAAGACTGGTTTCGGGATTGATTTCTCTAGCCTACGACTGCGTCTTTGGACTCTGACTTTTGGCTAGAATCTGGCGAAATTTCGAATGCGCTAATTGATTGGCTCTCACAAGACGAACGGCAAACAGGCTTCTGTAATAAACATCTTAAATATATAGACACATACATACATATGTACATATGTATATGCATATGTGTTGGATAAATATTAGTTTTTTCTATGGGTTTTTCTTCTACTTATTTAGTCTGGTCTGCTGCATGTTTGATACGAACTTTCTACAAACGAGTTTCACTTTCCACTCAAAGAAAGCAGCCGAAAAGGCAGCCAACAAAACAGAGGAAGAAGCAGGTGGAGAAGGAGAGATGGAGGAAGAGACTGCAAGAGAGAGATTATGCAAAATAGGGAGAGAAAGAGAGAGCGGGAGAGTAGGGGGAATGGCATTAACATATATCGCTTATCGATCTCTTATGCAATCCCAATCACCGATTGAAATGGAATTCAAAAGCAGCGGCATTTCAATTTCCATTTCAACTCCAGTTCAAAACTGACTCGAAAAAGTCTCTTGAAGTTATTATTAATGACAATTAACATAACGATATGCAAGATCTCTGGAGATCTATGGCCTGCCTGCCGTCTGGTGCTGTCACATGACACTTGACTGTAGGTGGGGTCCCCGTCCCTCGGCTGGGCGTTTCGGAGTCTGTGGAGGCAACCGATGCTGGAACCGGTTTTCAGCTGCACAGCAATGATAATTTCTTGCTGTCATCATCATCATCAGCATCAACATCAACATCATGATTGACTCAATAAGCACCGCTAAGAGCAAAACGGGGCAACAAGTTGGGTGAATAATGATAATAATGCAAGGAAAAATGTACTTTTGTGGTAATAGGTTAGGCAGCACAAAGCTACAGATACAGATACACGCCTGCACAGCTACATAGATACAAAGGCATGTCATTAAACTAGACACTGGGGAGAGAGAAAGAGAGAGAGAGACAACGAGAGAGAGGTCTGACTGCTGGCCACAGCTTGGCCCGGACCAAACCGGACCGGCTAAAAAGTCTGTGCCCCTCTGCCCGCCCTTCTATTCCCTCCCCCCACCCCCCTCTTGGCAGTCTGTGTCATGGCACATTTCCACATTTCTCTGGCGCTCTCTCTCTCTCCCTCTCTCCTTCGCTAGATCTTAGCCGGCGGCGGCGGCGGTGCGCATTATTCATGCCAATTTCTACAAGTTTTTCTCTTGTGTGATTTTTTTGTACTTTATTTTTCATTGTCTGTTGTATTATTTGTTCTTGGTACAAGTGGACAATGTACAGAGATATATGTAGATGTTGTATCTACATAGATGTTGTATCTAGATACATATATGTGTACACGGATGTGTGTACCCTTTTGCCTGTTTCAGGCATTCCCATTACCATTCCCATTCCTATTCACATCTGTAGCTCTGCAGCTTCCGAATGGAGAGGGTACAGTGGAAGTGCAGGAAGGAGAGATTGAATACAGAAGGGCTCAATGCAGGAGGAATCTATGAATGCTACATGTATGCTGCCCTAAAGGGGGGTAGAAACTAATAAAGAAACGAATGAGGATAGCAATCAGCAGAGTCATGGAGGGAACAACGAATAGAAATAATCTAGAAAATCAATCAATGATCAAATAGGTTGAAAACAAGCAGAGAATGTGAATGAATTGAGTGACGAATGAATGAATGAATGAATGAATGAAAGAAAGGTGAATGAATGATTAAGAGGTATTCCTCAGTTCGATCTCTGGCATTGCGACTTGTTGCACGCTTTTCTGATTCTCTTGCAACTTGCTGCCTGCCTGCCAGCCTGCCACTGTGTGTGCTGTGCTGTGCTGTGTAGCATTCTTTTGCAAAACTGGGCCAACGTCTGCTTATGGCCAAAGCCCCCAGCTCCCCATCCCCCACTCTCCTGCATCGCCTCCCCCTTCCCCCCTTTAATAGTACACTTTTTGTTTGTTTGCACTTGGCTGAACGTTCCGTTTCATTTCATTAAATTGCAGTCGGTGTCGATTCCCTACCCCCTAATGTACACATGTGCAGAATGGAGTATGCTCCTCCATCTGTGTAGCTGGGTATCTGTGTATCCATCCACAGCTGTGCGATGTTGTCATCGATCCAGCCATAGCCACAGCCACAGCCAGCCCACATCCTACGCCCATTTCTGCAGTATAACCAAAACCAGAGATTTTTCACTCTTTCCGCTTTCCGAGGTCGCCTCAGACCTGTGGCTGTGTGGCTGTGTGGCTGGTGTGGCTGTGGCAAGACTCGTGTTTGCGAAGAGACCAAAAGTTTAGCCCACGTTTAGCCGCGGGCCAGGGGCAGGAGGAGGGGTCGAACTCAATCAAATCATTTCATTGCAAACTTATGGCTTTTCCAACCTTCTCTGGCTTGACATTTCCCCATCGAAAAACTCGGACCGCCCCCTCTCCGCACCTCTGGATAGACTCTACGCACATGCTGCATGCGTGGTTAAAGATCTGTGATTCAAAAGTATGTGGAATATATAGTACAAATACACGCATATTATATATAGATCTATGACTTTTGGCAAGAGACTTCACAGCAAAGAGAGAAAGGGAAAAGATCCAGAGCGCGAGAGAGGAAGAGGAGAGAGATTGGACGGGGAAGAGCGACGTCAGTTCTTAAATAAATGACAAAAATATGCAAAAGGCATACAGACGTTCGTTCTACATATACAGACACACCTTGTCCCCTGTGCCCCCCGCCTCTGTATATATATATACTATATATATCGCATATAGATATAGAATTCGGTGACGCAAACTGCGACAGACATTACACATGGCCGACTTGCCCCAAAAAATTAAGAAGAAATATCAAAAAAAAAGGAAGTGGTCGGAAGGGAAGTACGTCTAGCTTTTTTCTGATAAGACCCCGCGCCTTGGCAACAACCAAGGGAGCTAAACCGCATGAATATCCAAAAAAAAAAAATATATATATATACATATATCTGTGTGCTATCCAGATAATGATGATAACTTTTTATTGATAATACACGTATGGCTTTGCATTGGATCATTGGATCATTGGTTAACCCACACAGACACCCACACCCACACAGGGGTGTCGCTCGTCCACCTCCATTTCCCCCTCTCACTTCCACTCCAGTTACAGAGATCGAACCAACTAAGGAAATGAAGTAAATAAAAGCCTTAACCAGAGACGAGAGACCGTTTGGTTTCAATTACGAAAATGGTCATTAAAATCTCTTGAGACGGCAACAAGTTTGTTGCTCAAGTCCAGAGATATAGCCATAGAGTCACAGGTACGGGTACGGGCACGGGCACGGGTACAGGTGTGCGTCAGTGTCTATGTTGGCCATAAAAGGTTCAAACGGGTGGAGCTGCACTTGCTTGAAATATGCACGTTTGTATGTGTGTGTGTGTGTGTGGATACTCTTGTGCCGCCATGGAGTATTTTGACTGTTTCATTAGGTGGCGAAGAGGAGAGGAAGTGCAAGAACTGTTGGCATAAGCAGTGCAAGCAGTTAAAAAACTGTAAGCAGTGTATGAAGTGTCAAAACTTTTCTGTAAGCAGTGGAAGAAGTACAAGCAGTCATGTGTGTTTCATAAATAATTTGTAACAATTATTATAAAAAAACACATGGCCGAATACATTATGCCTTGTATAATTAATAGAGAAATTTCGTGCTCGTTTCTGAATTATTTTCCCACAAATCTTCAGTTCTTACTAAAGTCCATTTTCCTCAAATGTAATTGAAAATTGAAGTTTTGCCAGATAAGATACATACGTGCGGTTAGGGCATTCCATGGTCTTTAAGCATTGGCTGCCGTCTTGGTCAATTCCGCATGCGTGCCACATGGCGCGACGACTCATTTGACAATCATTCATACCGCATAACGGGGTTTAAACGAGTGGTCAACAAACCGAAATTCCCTCCCCAACCCCGCCCCCGCCACAGAGGAAGTTCCCTTCCGAGTCAGTTGTGGCTTGCGAGTGCGTGTGTATGTATAAATCACACGAGTTTAGTCTCCACAGAGATATGAACAAAGTACGATATGGGAAGTAGCTAATTATCTCTCTCCCCCTCTGCCCCTCTTTCTCTCACTCTCTCTGTCTCTCCCTGTCTCTTTCTGCTGAGCGTTGCGCCAAATTCAATTAGCCAACTGTGTTATCTGTTGGGGGGCCAGCTTAGATAGGGCCTGCTCTTCTGGCCACAAATATTTGGCCACATTTGTTGGAGCTCGGCAAATACAGGGTTTTCGTTCTGGCTGCTTATCGCTCGGTTGTATCTCATTTAGTTATTCATTGCTTATACGCACAGATGGCCAGGCGTGACACTATACCCATCTCTCTCCTTCTTTCACTCTCTGTTTATCCCTCTGTATCTCTATCTATCTGTCTCTGTTGCTGGCAGCGTGGGCGATGCTGTAATGACAGAGAAAACTGTTACAAGGCTGTGTCAACTTCTATAGGCATTCCATTGCCCCAGCTAGCATATCCCTCCGCACCCACCCCTCATCCCTCACCATTCCACCCCTCACTACTCTTCGCTTCTGTTTTCACACAGTTTTCCGTTCTGGTTTTTTGTGCTTTTTAATTGCTCGTCGAAACACCATTAACGGGTGGCCAGTCCATGCCATGCCATGCCATGCCATGCCATGCCATGGATAAGTGCCACAAATTGACCGGAGGCTGCCAGTCCGGAGAGTTCATGCGAAAACTACACACATTCATATGTAGGTTCTTAACCCAAATGGCGTTGACAGGCAGCATTTGGACACCCAGATAAGCCAGATATTCAGATACGCCAAGTGGATCCGCAAGTGCCAACAGATTTAGCGAAATTTTTCTATTTTCTCACATCCCCGAAGAACCAGAGAATGAGCCTGAAAACAAAAGCCCACCGATTGCCAAATAACTTGCATTTATTTATACACTTTCGGGGGCATTTCGATGCTCGAATTCTGATTCACTTCATGCATGGTAAACGTTGATTAAAGCCGAGCTTAAAGTTGTTGGCTACGTCCCACACCTGAGTCGATTGGTACTCGAGTCGCGGCAGAACGGCCTTGCACCTCCTCCTCCACAGTCTATCCAACTGGAAACGCAGATATGGAAAAAAAGGCTAGAATACTTTAATATTGTGAGAAAATTGGCACAGCAAAAAAAGATAAAGAGCAGACGTATTCAAATTGCACTGCTTAGCTTCGCTGCTTAAAAGCACTGCTTTTCTCCCGTACAGTAAACTGCTTGATAAGTGGTGGGGTGGGGGAATTAATTTAATACAGATTATCTCATAAACAAATCTCTTGTTACAGATTCTACAAAACTTGGGAAAAGTGGATCGGACTGCAGATGAAATCTTCGACGACCACTTGAACAACTTCAATCGCCAACAAATGAGTGCCAACAGATTACAGAAGGAATTCAACAATTATATAAGATGTGTTCGCGGTAAGACACTTTACATCGCAAAAACGAAATCCCTGTCAACAAACTTGCTTGTTATCTGTTGCGACAGCTGCACAAACCGCCTCCAAGTCCCTGATGGATGCCGTCTGCGAGATCTACGAGCCACAGTGGAGCGGCTACGAAGCCCTGCAAGCACAGACTGGTGCCTCGGATAGCTTGTGGGCGGACTTTGCGCACAAACTGGGGGACCAAGTGCTCATACCACTCAATACATACACCGGACAATTTCCGGAAATGAAGGTGAGCCCCGACGCAGACTTTTCCAAAGCCAAAGGAAATAGATCATACAAATGCTTTCGTATTGCTTTCGTTGTAGAAAAAAGTTGAGAAGCGCAACCGAAAGCTGATTGACTACGATGGCCAGCGGCATTCGTTCCAAAATCTCCAGGCCAATGCCAACAAACGCAAAGACGACGTCAAGGTGGGTAGAGTTTGATCGCAGGAGCAGAACCGACTGATCTGATATTCTGTTCGTTCATTAGCTGACCAAGGGACGCGAACAGCTGGAGGAGGCCCGACGCACCTACGAGATCCTCAACACGGAACTGCACGACGAGCTGCCTGCCCTGTACGACTCGAGAATACTGTTTCTGGTGACCAACTTGCAGACACTCTTTGCCACCGAGCAGGTCTTCCACAACGAAACGTCCAAGGTGCGTGTCCCAGAGCCAGAGTAGGACTGCACTTAAAAGAACAACACTTAAATCTCTCTCTTGGTTATACCTCTGCAGATATACTCGGAGCTGGAGGCGATTGTTGACAAACTGGCCACAGAATCGCAGCGCGGCTCTAACACGCTCCGCAAACAAACAAGTAAGTACCTGTGCATAGCTGCCATGGGGCATGTCTGATGATGATTCTCCTCTCCGCTCCGCTCTTACACAGGCAATGCCATCAAGACGTCGAGTCCAGTGCAGTCGCCGGTGAATAAGCTGAACAACGCCAGCATCAACAGCACCAACTACCAGAATCAAATCACCACAAACGGGGGCTCCAGTCTGGCGAACAGCCGTAAGTCCACACCCCCCACCCTCCTCTCCGGGAGTGTTCTCTCCCGCTCCCACTCCCAGTCCCTCTCTGTCTATCTCTGATCCCCAATGATTCTGTGTTACTTATTGAATTATGTTTGTTTCTTTGCTTTCACGTTTACTTTATCCTTTCCGTTATCCTATTCTTTTGCTAAAAACAAACAAATAATTATTATAAATTGCTCGAAACTGTACAAAAAAATCTCATTGCAAAACCCCCATTGAAAGTATAACTTTATTCCGGATGCTATAAGAAACAGAGCTCAACATCATACACAATATATAGAAATAATATTTGTACATTCCCCCCCGCACTGTATAGTCTATGAATGATGATGATTTCGCTGTAGTTTTTGGCAATTTATAAGATATATTTGTTTTTTGTTGAATTTCTTTCAAATTGATTTTGGCAACTAATTCTGTTAACTTTTTCGTTGAGTTTTTAAACTAAAACTTAAGCTTTTGGCATTGCAAGAACATTCCATTTGTAGACGATCTCTCGATTGTAAATACAAACAAAAGTTTTTGGCAACGGCGGCCTGGGCTAGACCTAATCTATACCATATAAATACCCCTACTATACTATACCCTATAAGGTGTCCCGATCTCCCCGAAATGGAACCGAGAGCAGAAGCCATGCAAATGATGCTGCAGTACGAGTATTTGTATATGTGGGATGGGCTGGGGCTGGTCCAGGCTGTGGACTGTGGTCAAATGGAATGTTGCATGTTCTTGTCGAAATGGAAATGTCATTTAATGCCCTTTAACCTCCTGCATGTCCTGAGTTATATTTGATTTATTTTCTCTCTTTTTATTTGATCTTTTGTTTGGAATGATGCTCTCCTCTCTAACCACAAAAAATAAACACCAATCGAATGAAATAATACAATCGAATCGCAACGAATGCATTCAAACACACAAAATCAATTCAACAACAACATCAAAATGAAACCACACAAAAAACATACGATAAATATAAACTATAAAAAAAATGTAGCAACATCCACGAGCTCGTCCCTGCAAGAGCCGAGATTTGATTCCATTTCTTCAACACCAGAACCGACACCGGAGTCGCCGTCACCGCCGCCAAATTTAAAGCAGCGCATCAGCAGCAGCCCCGTGCCAAGCAGTCCAACGCCGGCGGATGGAGTGAATGGTTTGACGACCGCAAGCAGCGCCCAAGCAGTGGACATGGCCGAGCTGAGCAGTCCGAATGCCAACACGAAGATCACAACCACCACACAGACAACGACAGTGACAAAGACGGAGGAGCAAGCAGCAGCAGGAGATGCAGGAGCAGCAGCAGCACCACATCTCCAGGTGAACGGTAATGGCAACAACAATGAATCCTCGGCAAACAGTGCCAGTGCACAGGCAAAGGAAAAGGAAAGCATCAGCAGCAGCACTGCCACTGGCGGTGGCGGCAAGCATCCCAAAGAGCTGCCCACAACAACAACGAATGCCGAAGCAGCGGCCGAGGCGGCCGCCAATAACGGCAACTCCATCGAGGAGCACAAGCAGAAGAAATTAGGTAATGCAACAGCGATAGGCATCACCACCAATACCACAACTACTACTACCACCAAGCACTTAGTTACATCAACAGATACAGATAAAGATACAGATCAAGATAAAGATACAGATACCGTTACAAATACAAATACAAATACAAGTACAGTCAGCAATCAGATCAGTAGCCAATTAGTTCATAGACAAACCGTTCATAATGCTAATAAAAATCCGTTCGAAGAGGACGATGAATGCATCTACGAGGTGCCCAATGGTGAGTAAACCTCAATACGAGTCCACTGGGTCCACTGTCTCTCTAGCTCCTAGCTCTCTCTCTCTCTCTTAATATTACTGTGTATATCTTTGTCACTATCTCTCGCATCCCCCACTTATGAGTACGCTGTGCGCCGTGCCGTGTCGTCTCGTCTCGTCGGAGAACTAACTGTAATCTGAACCCAAGCACAACAGGGTCAGGGTCAAACTCAGACTTAGGCTCGGGCCTGTCTAATTTTGTTGTCAACTAAAGCCGTAGTTTCCCATTTAGCGGAGCACTTTGTATTGTATTGTAATGTTTGGTGTGTGGCATGCTGCAAGGGGCATCCACTCTAGCAGGCTCTATCGAAACCACTCATCTGGCATTGACATTGGCGGTCATCTCTGTTCTCATCCCACGGCTTGCAAATTTATCTCTGTTCTCATTTGGGTTTAGTTTTAATGTCGTATTAATTGGGTGGAGTAGGGTGGAGTGGAGTACGCAACGCAACTGGTTACAGGTGTCCTTCAGCACGTATGTAGGCTATTCTTACTATTATTATTGATATATCCACCAGCCCATGCATTCGATTCACGATCAGACACCCATCCATTCCATTCCATCCATCACATAATCCATTAATCGCTTGCACGTACGCTGCTTCAATCGTTGGTTTATCCCCCAATGCTGACCCGCCTCCTGGACACTGAACCCTGAACACTAACCTAACTCCACGAGGAATACTAACCCCGTTTGGCCAAGACTGACCCCTTTGTTGTTGTTCCGCTGCGAGCGTGCGGTTTTTGTCTACTAAACAGAGCTATGCTTTGCTATGCTATACCATGCCACCATTGATGTACACTATGTGACGTGTGTCTTTGCGGAATGTACCTGAGCACGGATTTTAAACCAGAACCGCTCTTCTCTTTCCACACAGATGCCAACACGGCTGACTTACCGGCCGGCGTGCTCTACCGGGTGAAGGCCACCTACGGCTACGTGAAGGAGGATGTGGACGAGCTGAGCTTCGAAATTGGGGACACCATTCGCGTGATCGAGTACGATGATCCCGAGGATCAGGTAAAGTGAATGCAGTGGAACCTTCCTCCCTTCTGGATGGGTCCTGTGTTGTCCTTGAGCTAGTTTCCCCCCTCCCCGCTTGTGGCAGATGGATACACTTCTTGTCTTTATTGAGTGCAGTTTTTTCTTGCCAATTTACAGGAGGAGGGCTGGCTAATGGGTCAAAAGGAGGGCACCAGCGAGAAGGGCCTCTTTCCCGCCAACTTCACGCGCCCCATCTGAGCGGAGGTAGACGACCGGAGCCGGAGCTAAGAATCAATCCACCAAACAGCCACACAAAACTGCAGTCCCCACCCCCAACCACACCCCACCCAACATTTTGTTATACCATAAATATCTACAAAACGGAAATCCCAATCCAAACTTTTGGCCAAACTTTGTTTGTAAGCGCGCTGCGTTAGTTTTTGTCCCATTATTAAAATTGTCTTGTTCTGTGAAACGCATTCTTTCGATTAGCAATCGCAATTACAATCCTTCGATTGTTAGAGCAGTGCTTCCAGTTATTATTAATTCTTATTATTAATATTGTTGTTGAACGCCATGGCAGACCGACCATACCACCCAAGGGAATATCGAAGCAAATGGCATAAAAACCACACACCACACACTTTGAGGACGTTTTAAATTTTTATTTTCTAGTTTTAAGCCTTGGCAAATCTACGTATACATACATATATTATTTGTTAAAACTACTATTGTGCTCATAATTAATGCGAACAAAGTGTAATATGCTATAGGCAACACCACACACACACAAATGCAACGCATATCACTCGAAAGCAAAGAGTAATGTAATTGTTAAACAAAATCCAAGAGGAGGAGAACATAACCTTAACCTGAACATTTTGTATGAGTATTTTGCAAATATGTAGTACGAGTTTTTTATAGTCAATTGTGTGTATCGTACCGTATCTGGAGTGAAATCGGAATGGGATGGTCAGTAGAAATTTGGAAATTCCCGTCTGTTGCCTCCAGGATTTGGAATTTTATTTGAAAGCGAAATTGTTTTCAAATAGGAACTTGTAATTGTATTTTTTTTCTTTATCTTTTTGTTGAACAAACTCGAACTAGCGCCAGCTTTATAACACGAGAACAATCCAATAGTCACTAACAGATCGATTCGAGGTTTTATTTTTACTTTAATTGATTGTAAATCGAATGAATTGCTTGACCCGACACGAAATAATTGTTTAAATTCTGCACACTGTAAAGTTATTATTTAAATTTTATTTAATTAATTTAAACACTTATTTATCGCATGAATATATTGAACAAATGATAATAATTTACAAATGCAAATAAAACATAGATTAAACGAAGTATATGCATTTTGAATTCGAGCGGTGGACGGGTGGGTCAGTGATGCTTTGCAGCACTGGAATTTCGGTATTGTATTTGCTAAACCAATAGTATATCGAAGTATGGTATCCATCCCTAGCACTGATAAAGATGACACAACTTTATGGCACCAAAAAGGGGCAAAAAGTATTTTATTTTTTCATGGTATATACTGGTATTATATTTAAAATTACCGCCAATTTTAAAAAATAGGTCTATTTTGTTGCATGGCTCTATTATGGAGCCTCCATCTATCGCATAAGTTCATACTTGACACGCAAAAATAAGTAAAAGACGCTCATTTTGAGCGATCGAGCATCTCGTTAGTTTGATCGCACCGTTGGGCTATGGAAAGTTAGGGACAAAAGAAAAAAACAGCCAATGTAAATTGCAAGGCTCATACGAACATCATCTCACCTGCGAAAGTACATTGATGTGTAGCAAATGTGTGGTTACCGTGTAGGTGCCATGTAAGAAAAGGGACTTATTTGTTGACCTTTCTGTTTAAACCTTATTTTAGACCGAATCCAATAAGCGGATTTTCTTGTAATTGCTTAATCTTATAGACAATATAGTCGACCCTTTTTGAAGACGCTTGCCCTATAATACCAGAATAATTATTATTCTGTACATGCTTTAGATGCTAACTTTGTTTAATATATGTTTAATATATATAGTATATGCTACTAATATAATAAGCTGATATATGTATATATATTCACAAATATGTACATATGTATTTAATTGTATGGTTTATTGTAGTATAAAACGATATTTTAGATCACTTATAAAAAAGTAGTATTCGCTAAAAAAATATATGTCATCCTTATATGGATATTAATGACATGTATGTAAATGGGTCCATACGGATTTTAGTGCCACACTTGATAGTCAAATTTGAAATCATTTCTGATGCGAATGTAATCCACAGACAGAACCGCAAGTACATTCATATGTGTGTATACGTGTGCAGTGCTAACAAAATTACTGGCAAAATTCATACATATTTTTGAGAAGATAAGTAGTAGTAGAAGTAGGCGCTTCCCCATGGGTCCACTTCGGCGGCGTCGCATAGCTGGAGAAAGCACTCCCGTTTGCTGTCCCTGATGGCGTGTTTCAGCTCCTTCTTCGCTGCTTTGTATGATGCGTCGCTGTCCGCTAGGCGCGGTGTGCCCCGAGCTCGCTAGAGCAGCCTTCTGGCACTCCACCAGAACACCGGCTTATGGTGCTACCGGAACGCCCTCCTCTGCTGCATATTCTGGTAGCAGGCCTATTGCGACGCCCAAGTTGTTGGCCCACTCGTTGGCTCCAGCTGCCTCGCTTGAGTTCGAGCCCCGCAGTGCTCTAGCGAAGGACTGGGCCCTCAGAGTGTCCTGGCGCTACGCCTTCCCTGACCCTGCTCCTGCCCTGTTGCAGATCTACTGGGATCCTTCGTTCAGTAGGACGAGGTCCAACGTCGCAAAAGCCTCCAGCACTATGCGTCCTCTGGCGTTTGTGCGAGTGGATCCCCACTGCGTGGCCCAGGCGTTGAAGTCGCCCCCGACTACCACATTGTTCCGTCCGCGTAGGTCGTATATGTACATATATTATGTACATACATATATTAAGATGAACACACAGATACAGATAGACTGATACCAGTCTAAACGCTGCGGACACCTACATGTATGAACTGTCCCATCTATATACTATATCTATCTATCTATGTACAAAGACAGAACCTGCAAGAACGTGTGTGTATGCAAGTATGTGTGTGTTCTTGTGCAGAGCATGTCATTATTGACACCAATGGCAAGGCAGTTGACTTATGGAAAGATAATTTTCTCTGTCCCTTAGAAATATACTTAAATATTTGGTCTCATATTTAAAATATACCGTGTTGAATATAATAACATTCATTTTCTATACCGGTGCGACAGCCAATCAGAATTATGAAGCCTATAGTGCACAGGGCCGAAGCCACACGATTCATTTCCCCTACCGGTGCGACAGCCAATCAGAATTATGAAGCCTTTTATGCATATGGCCGAAGCTACACGATTCATTTCCCCTACCGGTGCGACAGCCAATCATGGAAAGCCTGCCCACACGTCATGTAAATCAGGTGGGGTGGATTTTACCGTTTTGACTGTTGTCCATACCCGATTTTTTCCGAAGATCCTCAGAAATTTCCCAGGGAAAAATATTATAAACTTCCCAGAACGGCGAAGATTTTTTACAGCGGGCGGATTTGAAATGAGCAAGGGAGTTACTAAAATAATGGATAAATTGCGGAAATCAAAGTTAACTGATTCATGGGAGATCAGTTATTCGATTATGTTATCTTTTTACTATAATTTATGGGTTTCCTTTCAAGGCGTAGCCCCAACACTTATAGCCCAAATTATAGTGAACAAATAAAACAATAGCCCCCAAAACAACTAACTTCGACACGAGCGTTATAGAGTGTTGCCCCCCAGCCATAGTAAAATTGATAAATCTATTATTTGCGGCCATAATTTGCAATATTATATTAAACAGAATATCGAAATCGAGGAATATGGGTTTCGCCGGTATTTATACTGTATATTTTGAAAATAAGACCGTATGATTCGGTATATTTGTGACGGTCTGACGGTATAATTCCGCGGTCACACTGCGAATCGAATCGTCTTTAGAGCTGGAGAAATATCGATGTTAGCGGACATCGATGTTTTCGATATTTTGAGGGCCAAAAATCGACAAAACATCGATATTTACACAATTTTTCTTCAATTTCTTAAAGGTCCTTAATGGGTCGTTTTATATATATGTGGGTAAAAAAACTAAAATATAAGCAAGCCCCTTCATGGAATATTTAAATTTAGCGTGTTCTCTTGTGTACAGGTATCTTTTTGAATTTTTTCACTTTGTTTTGCTCTAAACAATATAAAAGAAAAAGTCACTTAATTTAACCAATCTTCTAGATAATTGATTCATTAATACTATTAAATTTTGTGCTCAGGCCTGAGGGTCCTAGTTAGCTAGTAATATTAAACGGAATATCAAAAGCGAGGAATATGAGTTTCGAAAATTTTCAATATTACCGCCACATCACCAAATATACTTTCTTATCGATGTTTTGTTGCATGATCGTTTCGAACTCATACCGTGAGAGTAAAAGAAAGTAAGAGCTCATACATTAACGCGAAAATAGTAAAAGAGCGCCATTGTCAAACCGATCGGTTCGACACAACATTTTGGATTGAGCTTGGGTTGAGCTAAAAAAGGTATGGATAACGGGTAAATTTAGCCAAGGGAAATTTCATAGCTCGCACGATTTTCACCCTACCCAAAAAAATCCCCGATAGGCTTTGTGAGCGGCATGCGCATGCGCCTCACAAAGCCTATCGGTCAGCTGGGTAGATTTTACGTTGCAGGCCCTGCATTTTCTGGGCCGTTTTGCCTGTTGTCCATACCCGACTTTTTCCGAAGAGCCCCAGCAATTTCCCAGGGAAGAATATTATAAACTTCCCAGGACGGCGAGGATTTTTTACTGCGCGCGGATTTGAAATGAGCAAGAGAGTTACTAAAATAATGGATAAATTGCGGAAATCAAAGTTAACTGATTCATGGGAGATCAGTTATTCGATTATGTTATCTTTTTACTATAATTTATGGGTTTCCTTTCAAGGCGTAGCCCTAACACTTATAGCCCAAATTATAGTGAACAAATAAAACAATAGCCCCCAAAACAACTAACTTCGACACGAGCGTTATAGAGTGTTACCCCCCAGCCATAGTAAAATGGTTCAATCTATTAATGACGGCCATAAACTGCAATATTATGATATCTTAAGTCGCAAGTCATGCTCACTTAATTTTTATAAACGTTATTTTATAAACAATCCAACCAAACGGAGCTTTAAAATTAGCCTGTCTTGTAGAAAATTTTTTTATCTATTGTATAAAATAATGTGCTCAGGCCTGAGGGTCCTAGTTAGCTAGTAATATTAAACGGAATATCAAATTGGAAAAAATTTTAAATTTAGGGGTGTCTGGCAAAAAAAATCGATGTTTCAAAAAAATATCGATGTCTGCACATGTTTACATCGATATAATCTCCAGCTCTAATCGTCTTCCAGTCGGCACCAAAAAACAGCCCAAAATCGATTGTGAAGTGCGCTTGAAGTTGAAATGCATGTGCAATGGCCTGAGCAAACGCCAAATAAAAGTAATGTTAAACAATTGTTGAGTGAATTAGGCAATTTTCGCGTTGCTTTTCCACCAAAATTTTCTCATGTTCGTTTTTGGCCTCGCCCGTCGTCGTCGCTCTGTGTGTATTCGTTTCGCCGATAAAGCAGTTCGCCGCTCTAAGGAGTGCGAGTGAAACAGATATAGCGGTGACAACACTGCAGTGAACTGCTTGTCAGCAGAAAACACCATCGCCACAAAAAAAAAAGCGAAAAGTGTTGCAAAAACCCTGTTGTGGGGGTGGGCGGTGCGATAATTGAACAGTTTTGAGTGTTTATACGGAAATATAAAGAAAAAATACAAAAGGCACGTAAAAACTATATTAAATGTGGCCCGAAACGTCGGTGCTGAAAATATTTCAGCCCCTGCCTGACATGAGTTCCCTGTGGGTGTCGATAAGGCAGGGTAAGGCATGATACGATTGTGGGTGGCGCTGATGGGTGGGAGGTCGCAGAGGTCCAGTTCTCGGTTGTGTTTACTTTAACCAATATGATCCGATACGACAATTGCACTCGTATTGGCAATCATTCTAATACTTTCTGTTATGTTCTTACTCTCTTTTTCGTTTCTCTCTCACTCTCTTATTCCACCTGCAGTTCCACTGCATACAGAAAAATAAACAAACACAGAAGCATAAAGTATGCAGAAAATTAAACACAAAAGGAGCCATTAAGTGTTGCGTGTGAAAGAAATCAACGTTTATGTGCAGCTCGTCGTCGTCGTTGTCGTCGTCATACAAACTTTCTGTTTCAATAGCACATACAATGGATATTTGTTGAAACTTTGTTGCATTTACAAACTGGTGTTTAAGCAGAACAACCACAACAACAACAACAGCAGCGACAACCCTCGGAGGCACACGCAAAGCAAAAGAAAGAAAGGAAAAACAACAAAAATTAATATATACATTTATATAGCATCAAATTTACATTAAGCGCCAAGTCGAGGAGGGGACAAAGAAGAAGTCATTTTTATTGTAGGACAAACGCACCAGTAAAATTAATCAACCAACTACACGTTCCTTAAAACAAATGTTTTCCAAACCGCAAACCAACTAAACGAAATATTATGCTTTTGAACTAGTTTAAGCAGAAAACAGCAACAGCAACAACAACAACAGCAACAGAAAACCAGAACAAGCAAAACCATAAAAAGCGCAAAAAATCATTTTAATATAACACCAACAAAAGCCTGTGGAGACGATATATACGTATATATCACAAGATATATATATATATCACACCATATATATATACATATTTATATAGGAACTACCCCGGGTATCCAAACATAACGACACCGATCAAGTCAAACTGCAGGGAAAACCACAACAAAACACTCAGAGAGCAAGCAAAGGAAAACAAATTTATTTTTTGTATTGTTTAGTGCTAGCAAACAAAAAAGAAAGGAAGAGAAACGTTAAGGAAGAACACCACACCACGCCGCACCGTATTGGAGAATCTCGTCAGATTAAGTGGATTTCTATCTCCGATAAAGAACTGAGTGAGTAATGTCCCGACCGACCACTTGTTGCCTGAAATGGCGATTTAATGCTTTAATACATAAATGTTGATGGTTCAATCAACATCAAACATTGCTTGAATTTCCCCAACGCGAATATTAGTATTGTATGCACATATATGTTTTATGTTTGATAAGAAGTTGCCACAATATAGGGCACAATGCAGATATAAGCGCAATGAGTAACTTTATGGAATTTCCGCGTCTCTGAGAAGTAGTTCCCTGGTCTGATCACATCCCTCAAATCCCAGAAGGCGAGAACAGTAGCCTAGACGCTGTAGTCATACAAGATTAAGAAGACAAATGGAATGATTGTATCCCCTTATCAGCTGCATATGCATATAAGAACGATAAGAACATATCACCCGTCCAGCTGGTGGCATTATCTAGCAAACTATTGTTAGAAGAAGTTCCTATGTGCCAATTCTCAGTTCCGTCCCCCAGGCGTGCCCCTGGCCATGGCCCTGTGAATGCCCCAGCCCCTGAATCAGCAGCTACTGCTAATTAGATTTTCTAGCTTTGCTCAGTGGCAAGTGTTTTTGTCTTTTTCTTGTTCCTTTTTCCATTTTCAATAACATTATCCTGGACGGGGGGGAGGAGCTGCATGCCATTGCTCCCTCTCGGTGTCCAGAGGTAGCTCCTATTTCCCGGCAGCTACTTCAAAGCTTTCCCTGATTCCCTCTATGCTCGCGTAGCGCTGGCTTTTCCATCGATATTTTCTAGTTTTCCGTCTGAAAGCCTTCTCATTTCCATCCTACATATGCATTTGTGCCACCAATTGGATTAGCGAGCACTCGATACGGGAAGCGACTGCAGCAGCAGCAGAGGCGGCAGTAGCAGTGGCAGTGGCACCAGAGAGGAAATAGCCCCAGTGGCCTGGGCTATACCCAGGAATGGGTAGACTCGCATACTCGGGACTCATATAAACTATCTTCAAGAAAGAAGAGACTTCAGATATCTCCCCATCAAACAGCTTTAAGAAAATGTAAATACTAAGAGACGCAAATCAGGCCCCAAATCGAATCGAATATGGTTCACCCGGATGGGGAACACTCTCGTGAACTTGTGACTGGGCGAAGCCATAGATTTTCCAAAATCAGCTTTCTCGCATTGAACTTGGGCTGGACGCATCGCGTCGCATCGCGGCCAGGCCCGGCCACTTCCCCAATCTGTTGGCCATTGCCCACCTGTATTTGTGAGTGTGTGTGTGTGTGAATGTGTGTGTGGCGATTAGCAGGGGGAATGGCAACGGTAGATGGCTGGCATGGCTCTTGTTCATGGTGCATGCGCGCAGAGAGGGCCAGCCCAGGCCAGGCTAGACCCAGACCCACAGGCAAAGCCAATGCCAATGCCATGGCCAGTGGCATACACCCGCCATCGCCGTTGCCGTTTCCGTCGCTGTCGTCGTTGTCGTCGTCGTCGTCGTCAGTTTGTGAGCAGGCAAATATGAAATGTTAATTGCCAATACTGGACACAACGCGGCGAACTCTCGGTGAGCTAACAAGTGTGTTAGGTCGGTCTGTAGGGTCCATATACCATATATACATATATAAATTATATACAACAGTCCATAGATAGTTATGTGTGTTCGTTTATATAATGGAATTCTAAATCAAAGTGTCTTCTTACACCACCCGCAGCTGTTCTTGGATCGCTGGACTACAAGGGGAACCAATCGTCGTATCATCCGTTATTTGTGCATCAGTCATAGTCGGAGACAGAGTCACAGAGTCTGGAGTCTGGTCAAGGATTTTAGTGTAAATCCTCTAAGAATAAGCCATCGAGGGAAAGGAAAGTGGAAGAGAAAGTAAGCAATAGCCAAAGAGAACCTGTCGAAAGGAGATTGTGACAGCGGCAGGATCAGAGAGTGAGCAACGCCAAAGTACAAATGCATAAATCGAAACAGAATCTATAACTTAGAACCGGGTATCAAGCAATTCCCCTGGATGCATACGTATCCCAGGACACAAGCACCAATCAAATTCAATTTAGACGCAGCAACAGCAACAGCAGCAGCAGCAACAGCAGCAGTAGCCTCAACAGATCCCTCAAACAATTAGATTAGCCAACAGCAGAGAGATACATAGACGGACGAAGACAGGCAAGCCAGAGCTCTGTAGCCAGCAACTCCTCCTCCTCATCATCCTCATCCAATTTTGTAAGCGTAACGGAGAGTCGACGTAGTGGCTGCAGCACGCGTAAGCGTCCATAAATCTAGTTAGCATGGAGTGCTGTTTATCAGAAGAGGCAAAGGAACAAAAGCGCATCAATCAGGAAATCGAGAAGCAGTTGCGCCGCGACAAGCGAGATGCGCGACGGGAACTTAAATTACTGTTGCTTGGTAAGTACCCGCCCCCATGTGGGACCCATGCAGGACCCACGCGAGATGTGTTTGAGTCCGCGTGATGTATGCTGGTACATTTTGATTGCACTTAGCTTGGTTTAATGCAATTGAACTATCGCTAATTGCAAGAGTCAAGTGCCCTTTGTGCCGTGAGCGGAACAAAATCGAAGCCCCACAACAGCTTCCATGACCACATACCCTCCTCCTTCCTCCTCCCCTACCTTCCGCTTTAGCTTCCGGTTCAAAACTAAAAGCATAATTTAACATATCCTCCCCCCACTCCTATTTGCAGGCACGGGCGAGTCTGGCAAGTCAACATTCATCAAACAGATGCGTATTATCCATGGCAGCGGCTACTCGGACGAGGACAAGCGTGGATACATCAAACTGGTGTTCCAGAACATATTCATGGCCATGCAGTCGATGATCAAAGCCATGGACATGCTTAAGATCTCCTACGGCGTTGGAGAGCATAGCGTAAGTCCATCCATCCATTCACCCATCCAGATAATCACTTTAATCATTTCGAAATTACAACAGGAACTGGCCGATCTAGTGATGAGCATTGACTACGAAACAGTTACCACATTCGAGGACCCCTTTTTGAATGCCATCAAAACGCTATGGGCCGATGCCGGTATCCAGGAGTGCTACGACCGTCGTAGAGAATACCAATTGACAGATTCAGCCAAATAGTGAGTTACACGAAGGGAGAAGCGGCTATACTATGACAAACAAAACACAATACTCAACACAACTCTCGAACACTGAGACTACTACAACAGAACTACAAAACTACAGAACTCTGCATAAACTGTTTTACTAAAAATGATCTCATTTCTGTACACATAGTTATCTGATGGATCTCGACCGTGTGGCTCAACCTGCTTATTTACCCACTGAGCAAGACATTTTGAGAGTTCGTGTGCCGACAACGGGGATCATTGAGTATCCCTTTGACTTAGAAGAAATCAGATTTAGGTAGATACCTTCAATATGTACATATATGTTCATTGCATGGCATATGATCCTGATCCTGATGCTGATCGGATCCTGTTTGTGATCGGATCTGATCGGATATGTTTCTTTGGTTACTACTTTCACTTAATATCACTTATTGTTTCGATTGATTAACTAACAAATTGAGATTCTTTTCGAGCTAGATATTGTCGAGACGAGTACTTTCTTTAAGGGATTAGCTAGGGTTTTTTCCACTTTAGAGAACTGGGACTGAATACGTACGGATTTTAGAACCAGTTTTAATTCTTTGTTTTTTAAATAATTTGATTGTGTGCCAATTCTTTTAAAATAGCTACTTAAGCGACTTAGAACGCATTGAACAGGCCGACTACTTGCCCACTGAGCAGGATATTCTGCGTGCTCGTGTACCGACCACTGGCATACTAGAGTATCCGTTCGATTTGGATGGCATTGTGTTTAGGTATCTATTCCCACGTACCTTTAATGACTGTATTGACCAGGCTAGAGTCGCAGCAGAAGTACGGCTAGAACAACAAGTATAAGAATATGTGTATTTGGTAGTGTAGAAATTTGATAATTTGGTATACTTAAATTCATTTGTCTATCGCTTGTGGCCTACTAATCTAATGCTTATTATTTGTAGTGCAAATGTTGTTTGCTCCTTGTTGTATTTACTTCTAAATATGCTAATGTGACTCTTATGATATGTTATACAGAATGGTGGACGTGGGTGGTCAGCGATCGGAGAGAAGAAAGTGGATTCATTGCTTTGAGAATGTGACATCAATCATATTTTTGGTGGCGCTATCGGAATACGATCAGATCTTGTTTGAATCTGATAACGAGGTATGGCCGATCGCCTCGCCCCATTACATCTCCTGAACCTGTGATAAACTAAATATGATTCGTTTTTTTTTTGTTTGTAGAACCGAATGGAGGAATCAAAAGCTTTATTTAGAACTATTATTACGTACCCTTGGTTCCAGAATTCATCAGTTATTCTTTTCCTGAACAAGAAAGACTTGTTGGAGGAGAAAATTATGTATTCGCATTTGGTAGACTATTTTCCCGAATACGATGGTAAGTGTGCCATTGAATGGATCTCTTATCCCATAACTCTTTACGATTTATATGTATAAATATAAATATAAATATATGTACGCACGCCACACAACCAGGTCCGAAGCAGGATCATGCTGCGGCCAAACAGTTTGTATTGAAAAAGTACTTGGCCGCCAATCCAGATCCTGAACGGCAATGCTATTCACATTTCACAACGGCCACAGGTTGACGACGTTTCATTTAAACTCTTGAGCTATCTATCTGCTTCCTCCCGAGCGAAAATTGCCAAACATTATCTGTAGAATTCATGTACCTTATATATATACGTATATACGCTATCTGTAGTGCTAGTTTTGTAGTCCTGCGCTAGATATAACACATCGAAACATCTTCTTTGGCTTATTTTCCGAACAGGTCCACAGCGAGATGCAATCGCGGCACGCGAATTCATACTGCGAATGTTTGTGGACTTAAATCCAGATTCCGAAAAGATCATCTATTCTCATTTCACCTGTGCTACAGGTAAGTTCTGTAAATGTGGGTTGGGTGGGATGGGGTGGTCTTTGGAGCGTGTGTGTGTGTGTGTGAGTCAGATTTGCAGCCTGGAGAGTGTCAGAGCTAAGTAAAGGTAAAGGTAAAGACAAAGGTAAAAGTAATCTCCATTCATAATTTGCATTCGCTTCCGCTGCTACTGCGGAGTAGTCGTATCGTATCTATCGCTAGTCAATATTTGAGAGTCAGAGCAGATTGATTTATAACCGAATGCTTCCTCTATTGGAACACACAGATACCGAAAACATCAAGCTTGTGTTCTGCGCTGTCAAAGATACAATTATGCAAAATGCACTCAAGGAGTTCAATTTGGGTTAACCAATCGACTGCACCGGATAAAGGACAGGATGCCAGGGCTGGCAGGATGGCAGGATGTGCCGCAATGCAAATGAATATTTGATTTATAATTATATTTTGAATTGGATTTGAAAGTCGCTTAATAAAAATTCTTATCTATGCGTTATTAATGTCCATTTCGGAATGTCTGTGTATACTAATACCATTGTGGATTCTCTTCTACAGTTTATCTAATTTACTAATCTTCTCTTCTAATTTCTTTGCTTCGTTTAGATACTGAAAACATAAGGTTTGTGTTTGCAGCTGTTAAGGACACCATTCTGCAATCGAACCTTAAGGAATACAATTTGGTCTAAACTGGATTTGGACCAGTAAACTATTTTTGTGATTTTTACTATATATATATATATATTTATGTATATATGCTAGCACACACCCACGCAAAACACACACACCCAAAAAGAAAAAAACAAAAAACAATATAAATATATACATTCATAATTCCTTTTTCGCATATTAATTAAACACAAAACAAAAAAGAAAAGAAAAGAAAAGAAAGCGTGAGCACGTGAAGGCGGTGCAGTACGACCCAATAAAGTTTCGTAAAAATTGTAACATCAGGAATCGGGAAATTGTAGCATAAAATAGATAACAGCAAAAAAAAAACAGCAACATAAACAAAAACATATACAGCTACTGCAACAAGCAAAACACAAAGCAAATTGATGTTTATTGAGAGAAATAAATTATGTAATAACACAAAATCTGATACAAGTACTAATAATATTTAAACAAATTTATTACTATAGAAGAAACTTTTGTAATAAAAACCGAAACAAGAATAAAAACCAAAATTAAGAAACTTACATTTAATCAAAATGCTTACATCGGAACCACAAACGGAAGCAAACCAATTTTGTCGTACTGAAAGCATAACAAAACAAGCAAGAACATTTACTGAAGAAATTGCAAACAAAAAAAAAAAACAAAACAAAATTTAACCAAAACAACATACAAGAACTTTTGCATAAAAAAACCCCCCGAATAAATATATAGAGTATACATATATATACATATACCGTTTGGGTGTTTCTCATAACAGTTTGAAGGCATACATATATGCATCTGCATATGCATATAAGAAGTGTAAAAATATACATAAATACATCCAGATAATACATGCTAAGAGGAAGTGGAAGAAAAGAAAAACAAAATCATAAATAATACTGTATTTTGTACTAGGCTAAACCGTAAAGTAAATATTGCAACAATTGTTTACAGACATACAGACATATTTATACGTGCATACAAAACAAAAATAATATACATCATATACGAGTATAGCACACGAATGCATATGTAACAATTTATAAACCTATTAATTTGCATTTTGGGAATCAACCACCACCCCCACAATTCATTGCATTGCATTGTAATCTATGATACGATTCGTAGTAATACCTATAGAAAAACCAAAACAAAAAACTAAAAACAAAAGATAGGGAAACAAATTTGTAAAGAATGAATGAGAAGAAGAGCCATCTGCATGAAGAGCACACCTTACATCCTAATTAATATTAACACGTGTCTGTGAAATTGTCGATAAACCCCCTCCCTCCCCGGGATGCAGCCATCCGTGCAGCACCATCCGTGCAACTTATTGATATTCAATCAAACGCCAGGTCCACTTCCAATCCAGTCAAACGCATCGTTCATTGATCGATGAGCACTTCTGTCTGAGATGAGGGCCTCTGGTTCTCACGTACCTTTGTTGCCATCAAAATTTCAGTCGAGCCATGTTGCTATACATATATATGTATATATATATATATATATATATATATATATATATATATAGTACGATATATACACGATGCTTATGTGAAACGATAGCTTGATTTTGGTACGTTCTATGATAATAATAATTTTGATAGTCGTTTGCTATTTTATAGATCTAATTAATGTATGCAACGGCGGGCGCGCTTGGCGGCCGATCCCGCAGGTCAGGCTGCCAGGGGGCGTACGCAGTTTTGTTTTTGTTTTTATAATTTAGTTTAATTTAATATATACAAAGATAAACGATAAACATGATTAGTAACAAAGTGACGCACATCTACAGAATAAACAACATCAGCAACAACAAACTATTTATGTAAAAATCCAAATAAACGCAACACACACAATTTTACTCTACGCAAACCTACACACACACAAACAAAAGAAAACAACAACAATTGAAACGTACATACATACTATATATGTAAAATAAATATGAAGCAAAATGTTTCTCATAATTTTATCACATTTACTTTCTTCAACCAAGATTCGATTCCCTTCTCCCAAAGCAAGCCAGCCGTATCGTATCGAATGAATCAGCTGCAGTTTATTTTAGACGGGGCCAAAAAGCGTATTGTGTTTGATCTGGATAGTTCGGATGTATCGGGGCTCTGCGATCCGAGCGTCTGTTGGACAAGGGGAAAACAGAGGTGTCTATAGCTAAACCGTTAAATCAGCATCTTAGTTTAAGTACGATCCAACAGTGTGTTGTATAAAGCTTTAAACCGCGTAACCACATCTAGTAAAAGTAAACACGTAAACGTAAAGTTATTGAACCATTTTTATGATTAATAATTGATTAGCTTTTAAAAAGCTTCGATAAGTCAGTGTGTATTTTAACATAGCAGAGCCTATACATAATTACAATAAGTGTTGTCCGGCAAGCATATACCCGAATACTTATAGATCGATCCGAGTAGGTTTTGGAGGCAGCGCCAGCTTTGGCTCTGGCTCTCCCTCAGTTAGTTGGGACACTTCCAGACATTTCGCATGTGCATTATCTTACATACATAGGGCCACGCACACACGCACACACCTACAAACATGCACACAACACACATATAGTTTTCCGTCCAAAGAATGACATCAGCAGCGAGAAGACAAAGTCTCGGATAAATTTTCAGTTCGTTTTTGGTTTTATTGGTGCAGGAATTTAATCTCAATATACAGACACTTTTCGGCGGTTTCAAAAGCACACCACATACGTGTACTCTGAATTGTTTTCTTATCGTTATGATTTATTGAAATTTGGTGCCTTCCCACTACTATTCACGGAATCCATGAGACACACAGAATAACAGAATATTCAAAAGGCGAGTCTGTTTCGTCCAGCAGGCTTAAACTTCATTATTTTTCGACTAAAAAAGATCTCCTCCCAGCTCCACGGCGCCATTGACATCACCCCAGTACTGGAGCCAAGCCTCCTCCTGTTCCTCTCCACATACGAGTATATCCACATAAATATACTATAATTAAACGCCTATCAGTATGTGTATATGTGCCAGAGTGTTGTATTTTGCTTTGAATGATTGGTTCCTTCTCAAAAGTGCAGTGCAGTGCAGTCAGTTACTCAGTCAGTCAGTCAGCCAGTTGTATGTAAATATTTGGGATATTGTTTGGGGAGATTATGTGGGAGATACCACATAATCGAGCATATGTATGGAACTATACATTAAACTCAGTAAGAAACTATAATAGACGCAGACTTTGATAAAAAACGATTAATGTATGTATTTTGTATTTTTATATACAATTTATAATTTTGGTTACACTTACAATTGTTACGATTAAAACCTAAAAGAAGCGAAAACCAAAAATAATGAAGAATCTACTAGATATGTATGTATTTGCAAGATAAAAACAAAAAGTAAAGTGCTTAATGCACAAATCGGATGATTGCTATAGGAATTTCAAAATAATTTTAGGAATTAATATTAACAAAAACAAAAAACAACAAACGTAAAAAAGAAATTTTCTATGCAAAAAACTCAACCAGAACTGCAAGCGTAAGGGAAAACCAACCATTTATATGCAAAAACAAAAAAAAAAGAAGAGATCTATCTCGGGCCCAGAAACTCATTATATGTAGAAGGGTTCCCGAGGCAGGCCACGGCCACTAGCCACTGGCCACCACTGTAATCCTTATAAGTTTTGGTGTGGCATTCGATTCGATGGGTAGTTATTACTTTAAGTATGTGTGTATGTATCTGTATATGGAAGTCCATTCCATGCGAAAGAAAGCTTGAAAAGCAACAACTAATTGAATACACACCCAAACAAATAATAATAGCTAATGAAACTCTCCCTTGACTAGCATACATACGAGTGCATAATACTAAAAATGATGAAGATAATCCGGATGTAAGCTACGTTGGGATGAGAATGAGATGAGCAAGCTTGTGGCATTCGATTGATACATATATAGAGGGAAATATTCGAGTCGTATTTCTACTTATATACATATAGGGACATGCATACGTATGTACATACGGGTACGTATAGGTCCAGAAGCTAATGAAACATCCACAGAAACTGCAAGCTTGGTCTTAGTTTGCAGGCAGCCCAACATGTCCATGGACAGTAAATCATTGACAACTTGTAGGATTTGAATTGATTGATATTTTGTGGATGCTTGGGTTTATTAAATTTGTACGGACATTTTACGTGCATGGCATGGGGGCGGCTGCATTTGCTAATTTTTGAGATGTTGGATGTCTAAACATTTGTCATACAAATCATATATAGAGGACAGAAGATTGTATGATTGGCAATTGTAACTAATGAAATTTTTTAGATAATTAAAAAGTATCTATGTACACCTTAATATTAATGAAAAAACCAATATAATATAAATAAAAGTATATTAAAAAAGAATCCAAAACCCGTTCACGTTTTAGACATTACAAAAATTACTTTATTTCAAACTTATGTTTTACAGTCACAATCAATATTATATTTAAAACTTTTTCATACATGGTTCTTCTGTCTTAAGAGCAATTATCTCTACTCCACTTCATTTCTTTGTGTCTTAGTGTTCGAGTTCAGTGTTTCGAGTTCAAATTAACTATCACAATGAAATAATATTTTGGTCGTGCTTGGCACTGGCTGCAAAACTGAACTTTGGCTGGCCTGCCATAAGGGAAACAAGCAAACTAAACATCATATCACATCGATTAACATAACATATAAAACAAAACGTGTTCACACTCAATGTCTTAACGATAATAAGAGACTGCACTGCCCGTCTTTTTCGATTTGGCACTTGGTACTCCACTGCCCGCTACCCTACGCTCACATGACCACAAAGTCGCTGAGGTTGCGCTCGGGCTGGACCATACTTGGTGGCATCAGCTGCACAAGCTTGTTAAATAGGAAAGCTCGTTTGTTCATGAAATCAGAATTGCACTCTGTTCGTGCTCTTTTGGTGCAAGAGGATGAGCTGGGACTGGAAGCAGTCTCCGATATGCCAGATGTGGCTAGGCTTTCATTTGATTCCAGGGAAATATTCTCGGTTGCGCTGCCATCTGACAGATCTGCTGAAGAAAGAAATGTACATATAACATATCTATCGAAAGACAAACCTTCAACTTTTAAAGCAGCGTGAGTATCAGGCTCTTCCGTATCTCGACACAGAGCCGGGGTGGCCACAAAACTGTCTCTCTGGTCTAGGCATCCGTCGTGAGTCTTAAAGAGCAGCGAGGCTAGCTTGTGAAACTAAACAGAAACTAAACGCCAATTCATCGTAGACCAACTGATGCGCATAGCGAGGGCAGGGCTCCAGAGTTCCAAGATGGGCTTGGCCACTGTGCCGACAATAGTAGATGCGCGACCACTTGCGTTGACGCAACGAATAGACCCAGAATGCGTTTGATGCATCCATATGCTGTATGTCACGGCGATCCTTAATCTTACTCAGGCTCTAGAAATTGAAATAGACTTACGGAGAATATGTAAATTTCGTCGCGTTCACAATCGATCGTTGCACGCAATGTGTATCCCGACGAAGGTTCAAATTTGGCCTCATTGCCAGCGGTGGTGCCTTGATTCGGATGTTCCTTGTTAAGCACAGATATGGCTTGGGTATCCACGTCATAGCTGAGGAACTCATCCAGATCCTCCTTGCCACGTTCACCTCCATATACATATGTATAGCTTTCGTTGTTTCTAATAAATTTGATTGCGCTTTGAAATTTCTCTTCGCTACAAAAACTGAACGGACTTACATTGTGGAAAACCATGCAGTGCGTGATGCGTGACTTTATAGACATAACATCAGCATAACATGGGCCCTATTTGGGCCCAGGTATTCGTTGCAATATGATAGGAGAACAGTCCGGAGTATTCGGGCTCGATGGCACCTGTGGCGTTGACACTGCGTGGTGTCAGTGTTTTGCCGCCAAATACGTATATGGTTCGCTTGTCGGCATCAATGCACATCTGATGGTCGTAAACGAGCTGCGGCCCACCCACCTGGCTGGTGTCATCACAGATCTGCATCCAGTTTCGAGCCCGCGTGTCGTACAGATAAAAGTCACTCTTAATGTATTCTGAAGTTCGTATCGAGTTGTCTAGGTAACGACCAAGCATAAAAATGTTTTCGCTTATCGGATCGGAGCTTATGGCTTCGTGTCTGCTGTCATAATTCTGATCGGCAGCTCTGCGGCAGCGAATATATTTCGGGTAGCTTCGGCCATTTGCACAAAAGGCTTCATAATTCTGATTGGCTGTCGCACTGCTAGGGGAAATGATTCGTGGGGGTTCGTGTCTGCTGTCATAATTCTGATCGGCAGCTCTGTGGCAGATAAGATAACAACAAAAAGTAAAGTGCTTAATGCACAAATCGGATGATTGCTATAGGAATTTCAAAATAATTTTAGGAATTAATATTAACAAAAACAAAAAACAACAAACGTAAAAAAGAAATTTTCTATGCAAAAAACTCAACCAGAACTGCAAGCGTAAGGGAAAACCAACCATTTATATGCAAAAACAAAAAAAAAGAAGAGATCTATCTCGGGCCCAGAAACTCATTATATGTAGAAGGGTTCCCGAGGCAGGCCACGGCCACTAGCCACTGTCCACCACTGTAATCCTTATAAGTTTTGGTGTGGCATTCGATTCGATGGGTAGTTATTACTTTAAGTATGTGTGTATGTATCTGTATATGGAAGTCCATTCCATGCGAAAGAAAGCTTGAAAAGCAACAACTAATTGAATACACACCCAAACAAATAATAATAGCTAATGAAACTCTCCCTTGACTAGCATACATACGAGTGCATAATACTAAAAATGATGAAGATAATCCGGATGTAAGCTACGTTGGGATGAGAATGAGATGAGCAAGCTTGTGGCATTCGATTGATACATATATAGAGGGAAATATTCGAGTCGTATTTCTACTTATATACATATAGGGACATGCATACGTATGTACATACGAGTACGTATAGGTCCAGAAGCTAATGAAACATCCACAGAAACTGCAAGCTTGGTCTTAGTTTGCAGGCAGCCCAACATGTCCATGGACAGTAAATCATTGACAACTTGTAGGATTTGAATTGATTGATATTTTATGGATGCTTGGGTTTATTAAATTTGTACGGACATTTTACGTGCATGGCATGGGGGCGGCTGCATTTGCTAATTTTTGAGATGTTGGATGTCTAAACATTTGTCATACAAATCATATATAGAGGACAGAAGATTGTATGATTGGCAATTGTAACTAATGAAATTTTTTAGATAATTAAAAAGTATCTATGTACACCTTAATATTAATGAAAAAACCAATATAATATAAATAAAAGTATATTAAAAAAGAATCCAAAACCCGTTCACGTTTTAGACATTACAAAAATTACTTTATTTCAAACTTATGTTTTACAGTCACAATCAATATTATATTTAAAACTTTTTCATACATGGTTCTTCTGTCTTAAGAGCAATTATCTCTACTCCACTTCATTTCTTTGTGTCTTAGTGTTCGAGTTCAGTGTTTCGAGTTCAAATTAACTATCACAATGAAATAATATTTTGGTCGTGCTTGGCACTGGCTGCAAAACTGAACTTTGGCTGGCCTGCCATAAGGGAAACAAGCAAACTAAACATCATATCACATCGATTAACATAACATATAAAACAAAACGTGTTCACACTCAATGTCTTAACGATAATAAGAGACTGCACTGCCCGTCTTTTTCGATTTGGCACTTGGTACTCCACTGCCCGCTACCCTACGCTCACATGACCACAAAGTCGCTGAGGTTGCGCTCGGGCTGGACCATACTTGGTGGCATCAGCTGCACAAGCTTGTTAAATAGGAAAGCTCGTTTGTTCATGAAATCAGAATTGCACTCTGTTCGTGCTCTTTTGGTGCAAGAGGATGAGCTGGGACTGGAAGCAGTCTCCGATATGCCAGATGTGGCTAGGCTTTCATTTGATTCCAGGGAAATATTCTCGGTTGCGCTGCCATCTGACAGATCTGCTGAAGAAAGAAAATTCTTAGCTTTTATGCCATGTACATATAACATATCTATCGAAAGACAAACCTTCAACTTTTAAAGCAGCGTGAGTATCAGGCTCTTCCGTATCTCGACACAGAGCCGGGGTGGCCACAGAACTGTCTCTCTGGTCTAGGCATCCGTCGTGAGTCTTAAAGAGCAGCGAGGCTAGCTTGTGAAACTAAACAAAAATTCAGGCAAAGTCCCAGATAAATCGGTAGCCAAATGACAAGAAAGCAATCCTTACGTTATTCAACTGCTCTGCATCGTCGTGATCAATAACATCCGCGATATTGTGACGAAGATACTGCATTGCGTTCAGTGGATCTTGGCGAGCCATCTCCTCATAGCGCATCTTACGCACCAAGAAACGGCAATGCTTTAAAATCTCGTCTCGTTTAGGCCTGAAATAAGCATTGGTTAGACTCTGTTCGGTTGCGCCGAGGAAGAATACCAACTTTTCCAAAGAAAGAAGCCAAAAATCATCCAGTCGCAGTTGTTGTTGCTGACAGATGCCAGGATTTCCACCAAATAAGTAGTGGTTATTCGCCAATTCATCGTAGACCAACTGATGCGCATAGCGAGGGCAGGGCTCCAGAGTTGCATCACTCTTGTTGGCTCCCAAAATGTTAGCTCTGCTAACCGAGTTCCCATCTTGGCCACTGTGCCGACAATAGTAGATGCGCGACCACTTGCGTTGACGCAACGAATAGACCCAGAATGCGTTTGATGCATCCATATGCTGTATGTCACGGCGATCCTTAATCTTACTCAGACTCTAGAAATTGATTCTCCAGTTAAAGGTGAGATCATTATTCGATTTTAGACTTACGGAGAATATGTAAATTTCGTCGCGTTCACAATCGATCGTTGCACGCAATGTGTATCCCGACGAAGGTTCAAATTTGGCCTCATTGCCAGCGGTGGTGCCTTGATTCGGATGTTCCTTGTTAAGCACAGATATGGCTTGGGTATCCACGTCATAGCTGAGGAACTCATCCAGATCCTCCTTGCCACGTTGACCCCCATATATGTAGAGCTTTCGTTGTTTCTAATAAATTTGATTGTGCTTTAAAATTTCTCTTCGCTACAAAAACTGAACGGACTTACATTGTGGAAAACCATGCAGTGCGTGATGCGTGACTTTATAGACATAACATCAGCCTTCGAGGCGCTTGTGTGATGACAGTCGACGAGTATTTGGGCCCAGGTATTCGTTGCAATATGATAGGAGAACAGTCCGGAGTATTCGGGCTCGATGGCACCTGTGGCGTTGACACTGCGTGGTGTCAGTATTTTGCCGCCAAATACGTATATGGTTCGCTTGTCGGCATCAATGCACATCTGATGGTCGTAAACGAGCTGCGGCCCACCCACCTGGCTGGTGTCATCACAGATCTGCATCCAGTTTCGAGCCCGCGTATCGTACAGATAAAAGTCACTCTTAATGTATTCTGAAGTTCGTATCGAGTTGTCTAGGTAACGACCAAGCATAAAAATGTTTTCGCTTATCGGATCAAAGATCATTTTATGGCAGGAACGCGGCGTTGGACCGCCAGATTGCTCTGACCGTTCGCATAGCAGCGTCCATTCATCTTCTTCAATCTTATATACCCAGAGGTCACTCAGATCTTGGTAGCCATCCCAGCCTCCATAAAGATATATGAGGCGTTTTTTGGCATCCACCACCAACTGATGGCCACCACGATTGCCTGCAAACGAATGTTTAGATACGTTTCCCATATATGTATGTACATATGGATATGGGTTTATACTGACCAGGTTTTTCATCACTTTCAGTAAGTTTCATATGCCAGGTGTGCTTATAGTCTTGCTTGTAAAGATATTCATCCATGAGCCCCTCATCAATGCACTCGGCGATGAAGCGCTCGGCCTTCTCAAAGTCCCCTTGCACCACCTTTGAACGGAATCATGTGAAACGATGGAAAAAGGTCAATTACTCAAATTACAGAGTCATTACCAGGTATTTGTGCAGTTCACTGATAAGTGGGTGCTCCAGTTTTACATTTGTTTGCTCCTGCAGCGCCCCAAAGGCACTCATGTAGCCCTGTTGGCGGAAGTGCTTGAGGCACAGCTTAATAATCTCAATTTCTCGTAGTGTATTGTAGTTCTTCATCCGCGCACAAGTGTACATAGGATCGTCTTGGCCGTGGAGTTCGATGTACCATATACTAAAGTTGAACGATGGACCCCACGACAGCAGTGGAACAATCTTGATATACAGTACTGGTAGATTCTCCGAACCGTCTTCGGTCATGCAGCGCAGGTTGAATACTTCTGGTATATTGTCGTTTTTGAGACCACTGCAAACCAATATAACAATTTCAGATTTTAAGATTGCATACATATATACACAGAAGAGCTTACCCCTCTAGCAACAAGACCATGTGCTCATCATCCAGGCCACCAAATACCCTAAACTTCTTTATGTTGCAAACGTGCGACTTTTCAAATTTGCCGAATTTGATTTTCTTCACAATGGCGGGGCGTCGCAGCTTCAGGGTTAAGAACTGTGGGGGGATGTTGGTGTAGGCTGACCAGCGGGACGTTTGATCGTTCGGGGTGTCTACGAGTATATTCCTGACAATAAAATAAATCAAAAAAACAAAAACATATCTGATAGCTGAACGGTAAACGTGTTACATACATATGAGTGTATATGCATACATTCATACATACATACATATATGCCAAATTGACAACAACAATTACGAAATACAACTGCAAAAGAACTGCAACGAAAAGCGTCTTATCGCTTTCCCGCTCTCACCAACCACTTACTCAGGCAGATAATTTGGCGAATAACTGGAATAACGGTAGATCTCAAAGTTCAAACGCTCCGAGAGGGAAAATGGCTTCTGGCTTCCACTTGTGCTCGTGTTTGTTCCAGACACATTTTGGGCGGCGAAAGAAGAAAGAGCCACAGAACCGTGGGAGCTATTGTCCGTGGGGCTTGAAGTTGAAGATGATGACATCGCTGCTTAGTGCACAAATAATTGTAACTTTGAAGTAAAAAAGTGTGTAGCGGGGCAGAAGTCAGGCTTAGTTTGTGTTGTGCTGCACTCTCCTTCTCCTGCACAATAAAATTCGTTGTCGTTGTCTCCTGTTCCCACACCCACAAAGCAGCGACAACAACACCCACAACAGCTGGCACACATCGATAAATGTTTAACCTGACACGACTCACGCGTACATTTGTTACCTGTGTAAAGCTCCTACGAGTGGTGGGAGGGGGGTCTGGGAGGAATCCTACCGGGACCGGGAATTTTAAAATTATACAAAGGTAAACAAAATAACGTCAACTTCAGATTTACTTCATAATTTTAAATGGTATTACTGTTTACCGTTGCCAAAGATTTTTTTTAAAATCATATACATAGATATGAATGTGTTTACCGTGATCTCCGGTCCCGAAAATCCTTTCGACGGCCCAGCTTGTAATAGTAGAAAACCATTATCAGTTATAGGAATATCTGGTGGTACTCAAATCACATTTAATCATTAAAGTTTTTGAATGTACCAGATGCTCCTTCCAGTAAAATATTCTATATATATTCTAAACTCGTGAAACTGTTTTGGACAAATTTGTTGGTGGCTATCGATAATAGTTAGCATTGCATTTTTCGATAGCTGTGTTTGTGGCTTGTTTTTGCGGCTTGGTTTTGCGTGCGTTCCATTAGTATTTAAATTATATTATTTAGCAATATTTGATTGTACTTAATAACTATGTCTTTTGACGCAATACCCAAGGATCTGAGAGGTCTGCGTGCCTGCCTGGTTTGTTCCTTGGTGAAGGTAGGTTATGTTATGTTTGCTTGAATGCTGCATCAAATCATGTGGAATTTTTCGCGTCTTTCAGAGTTTTGATCAATTTGAGACTGACGGCTGCGAAAACTGCGAAGAGTTCTTGCGCATGAAAGGCAACAAAGACAATGTGTATGACCACACTAGCAACAATTTCGATGGGCTTATAGCTTTAACCACACCCACAGATTCGTGGGTGGCAAAATGGCAGCGATTAGGTAAATCACTCCCAAGGGAATGCTGCTGAACTGCATGGAAGAACTTTTTTAATTGAAATTGTATGTATATTCCAGCTCGATTCACACGCGGCATCTATGCTATATCCGTATCAGGAACTTTACCTCAATCAACGTTAAGGGATATGAAGAACCGAGGTATTGTCTACAAATCCCGCGATAGGAGTCAACGCTAAATACTTTTTGGCCGTACAAAATACAAATTTAAATCTTTATTTTTAAGTCATAACAAGAGCACGAATAGATACAATAGCAATACAAAATGGAGCAAATGTTGGATCAATCATCCAAAGAGCTAACACGTAATCCAACGCCACCAGCCGTCGTCACATGAACTCCGAAGCCCGCCGACTCCAGTTCCTCCTTAAGCTTCCAGTACACTTCGTTGCACTCGTAGTTCTCTGGCAGCAGGACGATTGCATATCCACCAGCGCCGGCGCCAGTTAGCTTTGAGAAAAAGCCTCTCTTAAACGCAATGGTGAATATTTGTTCCAGCTTGGGGTGCGACACACCAATCGCCTTCAGAAGGTCGTTGTTGATTTGGAAGAGGCGTTCGAGTTTTTCAAACTTTGCACTGTCGTCCTGGGCATTGCCGAAGCTCTCGTAAAGTGGAACAGCTGTCGTTACCAGCTCTTCACAGGCTTGCCAAATGGCTTCAATCAGCTGAGGAAAGCCTTCGGCTAAATGGCGAACCTTAGCTACGATGTCTGCCGTACTGCGGCTTACACGACTGTCAACGAGCAGAATGTTGAGTGGTTTCTGTATGCGCAGGGACTGAAATCCTTGTCCTTTCACATAGCGCAACATACCGCCGTAAGTGCACACAGTGTTGTCCAGCCCGGAGGGTGTTCCGTGATTGACACGTTCCGATTCGTAGGCCCAGCTCGATATTGCAGCCTGGTTTTCCTCCTGCAAGTAGTTCTCCTGGTCAAAGTGGCCGGACAAGATTAGGAAAGCGGCTGCCAAGGCGGCTCCGAATGAAGCAGAGCTCCCCAAACCGGCGCCCACGTTCAGTTCGGTGTCTACCTGCACCTGGAAACCGGTTTCAAGAGTCATTTTGGGATATTTTGGCGATGATAGTACAGCGCCCGCCAACAAATAATAGATGGATATGAACGCTCTTTGGGTATGCGGCTTTGGTGTGCTGCCGGCAGCTCTTTCCAGTTGCTTGGAAACTTCCCCTCGCACCTCCTCCATCAGCTTGGCAGTGCTGTCCACCGGATACTTGCTGCGGAAGTTTTCGAGAAACGCATTAAAGTCGGCAAGCTGTATCTCCAGGGTGCAGTTGAGAGCCTCCAGCTGGAAGCTGGCTACCTGACTGCCAGCCACCTGGCGGAACTGGAGATTGGTGCCCAGGCCAACAACAGCGGCCAGGGCGGGCCTATTGTAGACGACAGCGTGTTCCCCATGGAGAATGACCTTGCCCGGAGAGTGGACCTGGAACTTGAGCATTGTATTGTTCTGCGGCGAGTTTTTATCAGCGGTATATCAGCAATTTGAAATTTAAATGGAGAGCGTACAAAAAGTTGTGTCTCTACGTCGAGTACTTATATTTTTATTGTTTTTTTATGTAACGTATGCATTTAGCAGATCATTTGCGTAGTTTATTTAGCAACTCCAAACTCCACTCCGCTCCTGATGTCTGTTGTTTCCCTTTCACTTTCTTTGTTCGACTGTTCACTGTTTTCGGTGCTGGCTGGCTTCGTTTATACTGGTTCCGACCACCACACGCAAAAATCCAAACTACAAACGAACGACAACAGGTTACGGCTTATTGTTGCTGCTGTTGCTGCACTTTCTCCCACTCTTCGGGCGTGTATGACTTTTGCGAGAAAGCGTGTATTTCTTTTAGTTCTTCGGCCAGGGTCGAGTTAACTAATCTGTGTTTCTGCAGCAACGACTTGCCTTTGAATGTTTCGGATACGATAATCACGCTGAATTTTCCGCCGCAGCCGTCTGATTCATCGACCACATTCACGTACTTGGCTTCAAGCTCTTGTTTAAGCTTGTCTTCCAAATACTTTGAGCTATATTTACTCATTTTGGTTGAATTTTAAAACGAGGCAAATGCTGAGGTAGAGGTGGTATTAAGCTATCGACTGGCTTTGCTGTCAGTATCGACTGCCAGTTGCGATATCCATCCATCCGAAGATGTGTACACTTTTTAATGCTACATTTGAAGGTTTGATAGAAAAACGTAATTATATAATAAGAATTTAATTGTTATAATGGTTTTCATACGCACTGTGGAGAAATGTTCAGATTTGTGACCGGCGATAGTAATTGTAGAGCTACCCTGGTTCTCGCTAATCGATATTTAAACCATCGGTCTTGTTGCATCCCATCCCCAATAAAAACACAAGATTGCAGAAAGCGCCAAATTTTTACGTTTATTAGGATTAAGTATACTTTTGTTAAAATAAAAGAATATTATTATCAGAAGCACTCAAGAGAAGACAAACTCGATTAATTGAAATCGGTTCATTCATACGTTTGTCACATCATGTCCTTTTTTGGATCAAGTACGCCGCTGGGATCAACTAGCACGCCGGCCAAAAGTGAGTTCCTCTCAAGCCCTTTTATCCAAGTATCTATGGGGGCCGGTACCACTTGGTGGTAGCTGAAGAAATTTTTTGGCATCCTGTAGACTTCGTATGCGAATGTCCTTTGGATCGATGCTGCAACAGGATCCCTCGATAATGATGCATAAACATCAAAAGATATCAACGCAACTCACCCTTTCTTGACGATAATGTATGCCACATACGCCGCTGAGGCTAGCACCAAGAAAATCAAAATAAGAATAACAGCCATTTCTTTCGACCGATTGCGTTCAGTGTCCGAAGCAAACTATTGCTTCCATAGCAAATGAGAATTTCGGACACTGTTATCACAGATAAGATGCCAGGGCGGAAGCTGAATACAAATCATTGACCCAATTGTTTATTTGCTTATCTCCCCACATGGAAGCTGGCGGCATGTTTGGTTCACCATTTGGAACGACGCCCGGAGCTGGTCAAGCAGTGTCTGCGTTCGGCGCTCCGGCGTCAGCCGCCCCAGCGTTTGGAACCGCAACAACCACGCCTGCTTTTGGAGGCGGAACTGCTTTCGGGACTACCACGGCTGGACAAGGCTTTGGAGCTCCCACAGCCACAACAGGACTTGGTGGTGGTTTTGGTGGCTTCGGCTCTGCACCGGCATCAGGTCAGGGAGGTTTGTTTGCCGCTCCAGCGACAAGTACGGCTTTTAGTGGATTTGGTCAGCAGGCCACTACCAGTACAGCGCCAGCGAGTGGATTCGCAGGCTTTGGAGCCACAACGACTACGGCACCAGCGTTCGGTGGCTTTGGAACTGGCCAGACGACAGGATTTGGCGGTAGCATGTTCGGCTCTAGTGAGTTATTATCCGGATTCGTATCCGTATTATTTATAACTTGATTAATTTTTGCAGACTTCGGAAAGCCGACGAATACCACAGTTACTCCTGGCTTTGGGGGATTCGGTGGCACCAGTTTTATGCTGGGCCAGCCCCAACAACAGCCAGCACCGATATCGGCCGATGAGGCGTTCGCCCAATCCATTCTGAATGTCTCAATATTTGGCGATGAGCGTGATAGCATTGTGGCCAAATGGAACTACCTGCAGTCCATGTGGGGTGTTGGGAAGCTTTTCTATTCGCAGAGTGCGCCACCAGTTGATATCACGCCGGAGAATTACCTGTGTCGCTTCAAAGCCATCGGGTACAGTCGCATGCCCGGCAAGGATAACAAATTGGGACTCGTGGCTCTGAATTTTGATAGGGAAATTTCGGCCATCAAGTAAGTGGACGCCATATCCTCCACGCACAATAATAATAATAACTATGTTATGTTTGTTTTCAGACCACACCAGCAACAAGTTATTCAAACCCTTCACAGCTTGTTTGGAAGCAAGCCCAACATGATGGTGCACATTGAAACCATAAAAGAGTTGGAGAATAAAAAGTGTCAGATGGTTATCTACGTGGATGAGAAACTGCAGCATGCACCGAACGAGGGAAAGCGGATATTGGCCACTGAGCTCTCAAACTATTTGAACCAGGCATCGCTGAAACCTCAGCTCACGAATCTGGGGATCGTGGAATCATTGGCCCTGGTGCTGCCGGACGAGGATCAGCTGAAGGAGTATCTGGAGAATCCTCCTAGAGGCGTAGATCCGCGAATGTGGCGTCAAGCCAATTTGGATAATCCAGACGCTAGTAAATTCCTACCAGTGCCAATGATTGGCTTCAACGACTTAAAATGGCGCGTCAAATGTCAGGAGCAAGAGACAGACACACATGCCCTGTACATGAAGAAAGTGGAAGGAGAACTGACGGAGTTGAGACATCGGCACGCCACGGCTTCGGCAAAAATCATGGAGCATAAACGCAAGCTGGCTGAGCTCAGTCATCGCATACTTAGGGTAAGAGAGAAATAGTCCTTGTTGGAAGTCTGCTAACTTATTCTTACACCAAACAGATAATTGTGAAGCAAGAGTGCACACGGAAGGTGGGATCTTCGCTGACACCCGAAGAGGAGGCCTTGCGTACTAAGCTTCAGAGCATGCAGGCCGTTGTGTCGGCACCCACACAGTTTAAGGGTCGGCTCAGCGAGCTGTTATCCCAGATGCGAATGCAGCGGAATCAGTTTGCTGGCAATTGTGGGTCCGAGTACACGATGGACCCGGAGGCCGAAGATGAGATGAAGAATTTTTTGACCATGCAACAGCGCGCCATGGAAGTGTTGAGTGAGACTGTCAATAAGGACCTCAAAGCCCTTGATATTATTGTTAAAGGATTGCCCGAACTTAAGCGGGCATGATGCGAGCGAAACCATTTAATAAATTACGAACCGATGTCCGAGTCAATGAACAAGTTATGGTCGTTACACTTTTCCCATTATGCCGCCGCACATTAAACATTTCCTGTAACTTTGAACTTGCACTTTTACGGCTATGGATCGCAAGACAATCGAAACGCGTTCACACATTCGTCCCCATTGCTGCGGAAATAATTGTGTGGGTCAATGCACTTACGGTCGAAGCCAAAGCCGAGGCAGGCGGCCGACTTTTCTCTGGCCACCGCCTGAAATTGGACAATTTCTTCAGCGGCGATGGCAATTGGCTGAGTGACAAACTGTTAGTCGCCTCGCCGGTACTTCCATTCCAGTTTGTTCAACTGCAACGCCAATGCACTGCTGTTACATTAACATTATTATGCACAAGAGCGTCGTGCACATAGGCAAAGATTTGATATGGCGTGCATGTCTAGTTTGGCTCGTTACATATTTATTTTCTTGTGTGAGAAACTTGTTTTCTCCCAGCCAAACAGCTCGGCTCCTTGGCGGCTGGACTGTTGTTGTTGGGCCATTGATGGTGGAGACTTCCGAGCTTCCGTTTGAGCGTAGAGCATGGGAGCATGGAGCATGGAGAGCCACTATAAATGAATTGGCCTGCCCAAAGCTGGCCTTACTTCGTGTGAGATCTTTGAAAGTGAAGGTGCTACAGAGAGCAGTGCATGTGAAACCAAAAGTGGATCATTCAAAGTGTTTGGGTTTGGATTTGGGTTTGTCATTAAAGGCAACATGAGTGGCATATTCATTGTGAGTGGAACGAGTGAGGGATACGGTTTGAATCCTAATTCTGTGTTCTTTACAGCTGCTGTTGTGCATCTTCTGCTCGAGTGTCGCTGCCAACCCCACAGCAGCTCGTCGGGCTCAGCTCCATGATGATGTACAGCTGCTGCACCCACACATTATAACCCTTGAGCGGTTGGAGAATTTGCTTAGGCGAGCTGGCGAAATCTTTGGCCCCGCCATTGAGCAAGACTCAATGGCGGAAGCCAGCGACCATGTGCAGCAACAGGTGCAGCCGCAACAGCTATTATTGCCGCCCACAGAGCAGCCGTACAACTTCTATCTGCCCCTCTTCGACTATGTGGATCCCAAATTGGATGCCAAGAGCAGACTCCTGGAGAAGATAGCTCCTCCCCCGCAGTCGCAGAAGCAGGAGCACAATTACTATGCGGACAAGCCAAAGAAGAAGCCAAAGAAGTTCAATGCGGCAGCTAAGCATATCAACCTCAATCTGAAGTGGTTGAATACATATGAGAAGGCCATGGGAGGGGAGACGCCCAAAGCACTCTACCTGGAGCAGGATGAGCGCAATCGCATCAACTTTGACGATTCCTTCTTTGCTGTAGACATGCAGGCATCGTCGCCCGATAACCAGCCACACAAAGAGGCTGGCCCCGGAGAACTGCTGCAGCATGGCGAAGAGCAGGCGGAGGAGGATCTAATGGCGGCTCCTGCACAGTTAAACTACGACTACAAGTCGACTGAACAGGATCAACATCACTCATAGAATTTGTTCTTTTAATTTTAGTCACGATATAAAAATGCAGTAATAAATGTACTTCATGCGAGAAGTGGATGGCTAGAGCGAAGCTTTGCTTACTTCTCCTCCTTTTTCTTGCGAAGTTCTTTGCACAGGGTTTCCACGGGATCTTCCTCCACCTTCGTCTCCACTTTTTTGGCCTTATCAGCCTCCTGTGCCTCTAGTTTGGCCACGCCTTCGCGCACAACTCTCTCAATGTCATCAAGCAGACCCGATGCACCAAAACGGAAACGTTCGGGGCGCAGCCAGCGCATACCAAGAGTCTCGTTCACCAGCGTCATCCAGGCAATGGCATCACGCACAGTTCGGACACCGCCAGCGGGCTTCAGGCCGACAATCTGACAAGTGCGACGCTTGAACTCCTGAATAGCGAATATCATAACCAAACCAACAGGCAGCGTGGCATTCACAGCTTCCTTTCCCGTAGAGGTTTTGATAAAGTCTGCTCCAGCCAGCATGCATACCATAGCCGCTTTGTAAACCTGTAATGAAGATGTCAATCAACCAGTAATTACGCTTGCCGGTCATCAGTTTACATTCTCCATTGTTCCGAGCTCGCCAATGGCCAGAATGGTCTTCAAGTGCGCGCGATCTCCACAGGCACTGCGCATTAGCACCACCTCATTGTATAGGCTCTCCCAGTCTCCCACCAGGGCCAGCTGGCGGTTGATCACGATATCAATTTCGGTTGCGCCAGCCAGAATCGCATGACTAATCTCTTGCAGGCGCGTCTGCAGTCCGTACTGACCGGTGGGGAAGCCAGTCGCTACCGCTGCAATGGCCACCTTGTCCAGTTTGTCGTATTGCTTCAGTGTCTGGTAGGCATCCTTCACCCTAGCCGGGTAAACGCACACGGCGGCAGTATGAATCTCAGAGAGGAGTGCCCGTTCGAAGAATTTATCAAAGAACTGCGGTTCAAACGGATAACAGGCACGGAGACATAGCCTGCGCACATTGGCCGCCGTATCATCGCCCGCCAAAGTGGTCAAGTCCGTCAGCATCAGAGCTCTCAAGGCCCAGGCAATTTCGTTCACACCGGACACATGGCAGCGCTGAGACACAGTCATGGCAATCTCCTCAATCTGTCGCAATGAAATGTTAACCGCGAGCAGGGAGGGGTCTACAAAAATGTGCCATTAGTGAATCTCAGATACATTCTTTCGTCCTTGAATGCTTTTCTCACCATAAGGAAGTGTTTTGTTCACCTCGAACTCTTTTACGTCCATTTTCCTGTTTATTCTCTGTTCTGAGATATGCAAATGATCTTGACCTTCTTCTAATCTGCTTCTGCCCCAACCTCAACACTCAACCGAAAATATAAAAATCTTATCAATTTAAATGCAGAACAGCTGATTGCAGCGTTGCCAGACCAATTGTTCAACGGGTAATTTTACCAAACGACACGATCACCGGCTAACGGAATATATAAACCAAAATAAGTATAATATTGACTGGAATAAATTTGTTTTGAAAATTGCTTTAATACTTTTGTCAACCATTTCTATTTCTATGCCTGCCTTTCCACTGTGAAACTACTAAGAAAACTTTAGGAGTGTACTCCGGCATGAGGTATACTATAATTTATTAGCGCTAATAAAACTATTGCTTTTGTGATTTGAGGCCTGGGCTGGCTTTCAACGATGCTTTGCCCACTGCTCCCAGTATTCACGTTTCTGCATCTCGTAAAGCCTGGAAATCGTACGCTCGAAGGCGAACAGCACCTCTTCTCCGGTGAACACGCTGGACTTGGATTCGTGCTGCAATTAAACCTACTGTTTCAGTGGAACGATCAGTAGCGGCACGCCCATCGACTCACCGTGCCATGTTTGATTTTCAAGTCGTCCATTAGAATGCGATCCGTATCCGAAATGTCACCGGGATCGGTGACCTGGAACAGATTGTCCAGCGGATAGTCGGCTGATATTACGACGCGCACACGGTTGTCATATAGCGTATCTATAAGCGTTATAAATCGTCGCATTGGTGACTTGATGTTTAGGTTCAGCGCGGGCACATCTCTGATGATGATGGTGTGAAAGAACTGCGCTATTTGCAGATAATCGCTACCAGCCAGAGGCTGTGTAAACACACACGCAAATATCAGTATTTGTTCGAGATTATATGTTGCTAAGGAGAACTTACGCGATTGCAGAGCTCTTCGAAGCTGCTGTCCAAGACCTGGCCACACGTGCGACTGAAGGTAAGATCTCTACCAAGATGGGTGATTGTGCGCGGCCTAATGATGTCGTTCTCCTCGGAGCAAAGTATCTTAAACATGCGATTCACATTGCCATCCGCATCGGTCTGGCCCTTAACGAAGTAGTTGGTGTCGCCGGACTGGGCAATGCGTCGATAATCGATGGAGTCCAGTTTTGCTAGCTGGCAACGGCGTTGCAGCAGGGCTATGAACGGGAGAAAGTTGGTCCGCTGCAATCCATTTTTGTACAGATCTTCGGGATGCCGATTGCTGGTGGCAAGTACAACAATGCCCCTCCTAAAGAGATGCGTGAAGAGGCGCTTGAGGATCATGGCGTCGGCTATATCGGTGACCTGAAACTCATCGAAGCAAATCAGCCAGTTCTCGCGGGCTATGATATCTGCAACAGGTTCCGTTGGATCAAAAGGAGCTGGTTTCTCGGAATTGAATGCGCGATCGACAGGTCCTTGCCGCTCCTTCGCCTCGTGAATGCGTCCATGAACACTGTTCATAAAGGCAGTAAAGTGAACACGTTGTTTGCGAGGGATCTGTACACTTATAAGTTGCTCGTTAGTTTGTGTTTCTTGTGTAATCTATTAGTCACCTGAGTGCAGCAGTCGTAGAACAGGTCCATTAAGGTTGTTTTCCCCACCCCCACACTGCCATAGAGGTACAGCCCCATAGGGGCATGGCTGCCTGCATTTAAGTCATCTGCCGCGTCATCTTGGTCGGTTTTTTTCCGACCAAATATGGAACTGAGGAAACCGCCACTGCCGCCCTCGCTTTGGGTTGACGGTGTGTAGCGCTGAATCCTGTGGTACAGAGCGTCTAGTTCCTTTATTGTCTCCAGTTGCTGATTGTCGGGCCTCAATTTGCCCGCTCTGACACGCTCTTGATATTCTGGCAACGGACTCAATCGACTCGCAAGTCGGGTTTGGGTTTGTGCCACAAGTTGGTGGCATCTAAACAAAACAGTTCCATGTCGCGTACAGCGGATTACAGCCCCGAATTGACGACGAAACATTGTGGGGGGGAGGGTTATTAGCGCTTGGATCTAATTGTTATTTTTCGTTAGCTTAACATATTACATAAAGCTATATTTAGTTGACCGCGAATTTTTGGCCGTGAATTGTGCATGGTGACCGCGGATGTATCGATAAAAATGGTATATTTTCTCAGAAATATACCGAAACATACGGTCTTTTCAAAATATACCGTAAAAATAACGACGAAACTCATATTCCTAGATTTTGATATTCTGTTTAATATAATCACTAACCATACAATATATAGACACGACACTCCATACATTGAATTTGACCGCACCAAAATCACTGATGGCACCACCACACTGATATGTGCTCATGCATTCTCACGTACTTTGCGTGTTGTGCATGTGTGGATCAGCTACCCGACGAATCGTGAGAGTGTATGTGTGCTCATGTACTTTGCGTGTTTGCAAGTGTGTATGAGCGCACAATAATATACGGATACGTATCACCTCACATACAGAGCGATTGTACTTTGCCAAGCTGAGATTATGTATTGTGTGTCTTCTTCAGCTTGTTGACGAACTGACCTACCGCCACAAAATTTATGAAGAATTGGCAGGATGGGTGGGGGTGGGTGTGACCACTGAACCGAAACGAATGTATCTACGATTTCTATGGAATTTTGAAAATCCAAGGAAAAATAGCGGAAAATAGAAAAAAAATATATGATATGAAATAAATGAAATATGTACATCAATGGCACAATTCAAGATTCACCAGAAATGATAATGATATGTGGATATAATATAAATAAAAGAAAATATCCAAAAATAATAAATAATAATAGATAAACTAATAAAATATAATTTGGAGTATAGTGCAAACTCACCCTTAATTTCAGTTGACTCTGCTCTCGTTGCCACTTCTTGGCAATTTGATTTCACTCAAAAAAAAACAAAAACAAAACAAAAAAATTTAATTTTAATTTTACTCAGCTACCATTTCATTGGTATTGCTGGTATTGCACTTCACTCACTTTTCGGCAATTTAATTTCACAAAAAAAAAAAACACTCAGCTACCATTCCATTGGTATTGCTGCTTCGCATTACCGTTCTTTTCACAGTTTCTACGGTGTCTGCGGAACACTTCACTCACTTTTTCATTTTCACTTTCACTCAGCTACCATTCCATTGGTATTGCTGCTTCGCATTGCCGTTCTTTTCACAGTTTCTACGGTGTCTGCGGAACACTTCACTCACTTTTTCATTTTCACTTTCACTCAGCTACCATTCCATTGGTATTGCTGCTTCGCATTGCCGTTCTTTTCACAGTTTCTACGGTGTCTGCGGAAAATCACTCACTTTTTCATTTTCATTGCACTCAGCTACCATTCCATTGGTATTGCTGGTATTGCACTTCACTCACTTTTCGGCAATTTAATTTCACTCAAAAAAAAACACCCAGCTACCATTCCATTGGTATTGCTGCTTAATATTGCAATTTATGGCAATTTATTTCACTCAAAAAAAAAAACACCCAGCTACGATTTCATTGGTATTGCTGCTTAATATTGCAATTTTTGGCAATTTATTTCACTCAAAAAAAAAAAACACTCAGCTACCATTTCATTGGTATTGCTGCTAAGCTCACTCACTTTTTGACACTTTTGTCGAATTTTATCGCGCGTTTACACGGTTACTCACGTCATATGCATATTGCCTTTCCACTCACACTCACTTTTTGCCTGATACTCCTTGCCGTCCTAATGACTATCCTTCACTTTCTACACTTTCACTCAGCTACCATTTCATTGGTATTGCTGCTTCGCATTACCGTTCTTTTCTCAGTCTCTACGGAGTCTGCGGAATATCACTCACTTTATAATTTTCACTTCACTCAGCTACCATTTCATTGGTATTGCTGCTTCGCATTGCCGTTCTTTTCACAGTTTCTACGGTGCCTGCGGAACACTTCACTCACTTTTTCATTATCATTTCACTCAGCTACCATTCCATTGGTATTGCTGCTTCGCATTGCCGTTCTTTTCTCAGTTTCTACGGTGTCTGCGGAACACTTCACTCACTTTTTCATTTTTACTTTCACTCAGCTACCATTTCATTGGTATTGCTGCTTCGCATTGCCGTTCTTTTCTCAGTTTCTACGGTGTCTGCGGAACACTTCACTCACTTTTTCATTTTCATTTCACTCAGCTACCATTCCATTGGTATTGCTGCTTCGCATTACCGTTCTTTTCTCAGTATCTACGGTGTCTGCGGAATATCACTCACTTTTTCATTTTCATTTCACTCAGCTACCATTTCATTGGTATTGCTGCTTCGCATTGCCGTTCTTTTCTCAGTTTCTACGGTGTCTGCGGAATATCACTCACTTTTTCATTTTCATTTCACTCAGCTACCATTTCATTGGTATTGCTGCTTCGCATTGCCGTTCTTTTCTCAGTATCTACGGTGTCTGCGGAATATCACTCACTTTTTCATTTTCATTTCACTCAGCTACCATTCCATTGGTATTGCTGCTTCGCATTGCCGTTCTTTTCACAGTTTCTACGGTGCCTGCGGAACACTTCACTCACTTTTTCATTATCATTTCACTCAGCTACCATTCCATTGGTATTGCTGCTTCGCATTGCCGTTCTTTTCACAGTTTCTACGGTGTCTGCGGAACACTTCACTCACTTTTTCATTTTTACTTTCACTCAGCTACCATTTCATTGGTATTGCTGCTTCGCATTGCCGTTCTTTTCTCAGTTTCTACGGTGTCTGCGGAACACTTCACTCACTTTTTCATTTTCATTTCACTCAGCTACCATTCCATTGGTATTGCTGCTTCGCATTACCGTTCTTTTCTCAGTCTCTACGGAGTCTGCGGAATATCACTCACTTTATAATTTTCACTTCACTCAGCTACCATTCCATTGGTATTGCTGCTTCGCATTACCGTTCTTTTCTCAGTCTCTACGGAGTCTGCGGAATATCACTCACTTTATAATGTTCACTTCACTCAGCTACCATTCCATTGGTATTGCTGCTTCGCATTACCGTTCTTTTCTCAGTCTCTACGGAGTCTGCGGAATATCACTCACTTTATAATTTTCACTTCACTCAGCTACCATTCCATTGGTATTGCTGCTTCGCATTACCGTTCTTTTCTCAGTCTCTACGGAGTCTGCGGAATATCACTCACTTTATAATTTTCACTTCACTCAGCTACCATTCCATTGGTATTGCTGCTTCGCATTACCGTTCTTTTCTCAGTCTCTACGGAGTCTGCGGAATATCACTCACTTTATAATTTTCACTTCACTCAGCTACCATTCCATTGGTATTGCTGCTTCGCATTACCGTTCTTTTCTCAGTCTCTACGGAGTCTGCGGAATATCACTCACTTTATAATTTTCACTTCACTCAGCTACCATTCCATTGGTATTGCTGCTTCGCATTACCGTTCTTTTCTCAGTCTCTACGGAGTCTGCGGAATATCACTCACTTTATAATTTTCACTTCACTCAGCTACCATTCTTGGTATTGCTGCTTCGCATTACCGTTCTTTTCTCAGTCTCTACGGAGTCTGCGGAATATCACTCACTTTATAATTTTCACTTCACTCAGCTACCATTCCATTGGTATTGCTGCTTCGCATTACCGTTCTTTTCTCAGTCTCTACGGTGCCTGCGGAACACTTCACTCACTTTTTCATTATCATTTCACTCAGCTACCATTCCATTGGTATTGCTGCTTCGCATTGCCGTTCTTTTCACAGTTTCTACGGTGTCTGCGGAACACTTCACTCACTTTTTCATTTTTACTTTCACTCAGCTACCATTTCATTGGTATTGCTGCTTCGCATTGCCATTCTTTTCTCAGTTTCTACGGTGTCTGCGGAACACTTCACTCACTTTTTCATTTTCATTTCACTCAGCTACCATTCCATTGGTATTGCTGCTTCGCATTACCGTTCTTTTCTCAGTATCTACGGTATCTGCGGAACACTTTATTATTCACTTCACTCACTCACTTGCACTCACTTATTTCGTACACCTCACACACTTATTTCGTACACTTTCATACCCGCACGCGCGACGAACAATTAATGACTTAATGACCGCTTCGAACGATGGACCGGGGGGGAACTGAAAGCTTCGATTAGTTAGAACATAGAACTGCACCTGCGTGGGCAGCTTAAAGAAGCTTTCGAAGAGCGAGAGAACCAAAGAAGTTGAGAGAGGGCGACTGCAGCAGAGCAGCGTCGGCAGCAGAGCAGCGTGGGCAGCGCTGCTTAGAAAACGAGAGTAAAAATTTACCGGTGCCGGTGATCACTGATAACGATTGTAGATCAAGGGCTCGCTCTTGCTCTCTTACTCAGCTTATCATTTGCTATTAATTACCATGCCTCTGTATCGGCAGCAACGAATTTATTCTTTCTATGATAGTTAACTGTTAAATCAGTAGAGATTTGCATTGCACTGAAAACATATATTTCCTGTATTTGGCTTACGCTCTAGAAGCGAAGGGGGAGATGAAGAGTACATAGAAAATGTAGATTACCTTGAAGAGTTCTTCTCTTCCTATGCTTATGCATTGTAAGGGTGATTTTACTTATTGCGTTTTGTCTTTGGCGTATGCATAGTTGTTGTTGTTGTTACTTGCATGGGTGGAATGGGAGACAGGGAATGCGTGGACAATGTAAGTCAGCTTATAGAAGAAATATTTTAATGTGAATAGTTATATTTGATCCCCTCTTTTCAATGGTAATGGAAGTAGTGCAGGGCAAACAATAAAGAGCGCACCTATACTGAAATGATCTTGCTTTGGCTTCTGCTCTGTATTGGGCGGGGGGAAGATGGGAGATGAGCCACGAAAAACTGTAACAATTTGAGTTCTTTTATTTGATTCTCTTTTCCCACTGCATGAGGTGTTGCCCTGAGGGGGGAGAGCGCTGCATATGCATCGTTGTTGCTGTTGTCTGCCAATGCTTTTACAAAGGTGGAATGGACGATGACGTGGATGACGTAAGTCAGAACAAATATATTAATGTGCAGAGTTTTATTTGGGTCCCCCTCTTCACTGCGGGTAATGCCTTGAAGCAGGGAAAACAATTAAGAGCGCACATTTGCTGAAATGACCTAAGATCGGATTTTGCAATAGGGATTTGTGTTTGTTCTTGTTGCTTTGGCTTGTGCTCTGTATTGGGCGGGGGGAAGACGGGAGATGAGCCACGAAAAACTGTAACAATTTGAGTTCTTTTATTTGATTCTCTTTTCCTACTGCTTGTGGTGTTAGTGCAATGCCCTGAAGCGGGGGGAGAGCGGAGAGCGCTTGTAATTGTTTTTTGTCTTTTGCTTATGCATCGTTGTTGTTGTTGCCTACCAATGCTTTTTCAAAGGTGGAATGGAAGATGACGTGGATGACGTAAGTCCGCTTGACCAGAACAAATACATACATATGTATATTAATGTGCAGAGTTATATTTGGTTCCCTCTCTTCCCTGCGGGTAATGCAGGGCAAACAATTAAGAGCGCACCTTTGCTGAAATAATCTGAAAGCGGCTTTTTGCAATAGGGATTTGTGTTTGCTGTTGTTGCTTTGGCTTCATATCTGTTTGGGGCGGGGGGAGATGGAAAACGAGCGACAAAAAACTGTAACAATTTGAGTTCTTTTATTTAATTCTCTTTTCCTACTGCTTGTGGTGATAGTGCAATGCCCTGAAGCGGGGGCGCTTCAGTAAGAACATCTTTGCTTTTGCATTATGTATGTGAGTTCTTGTAATTGTGTTTTTGCTTTGGCGTACGCGTCGTTGTTGTTGCTGCCTGTCAGTGCTTTTACATACATATGTATGTACATACATAGGTGGAATGGAAGACGGGGAGTGCGTGGATGACGTAACTCAGCTTGACCATAGAACAAATATTTTAATGTGAAGAGTTACATACATATGTATGTATATTTGGTTCCCTTTCTTCACTGCGGGTAATGCACGGCAAACAATTGCTGAAAAACAATTTGCTGAAATTACCTAAGATCGGCTTTTTCAATAGGGATTTGTGTGTGTTGTTGTTGTTGTTTTGGTTTCTGCTCTGTATGGGGAGGGGGACATAAGCCACGAAAATTTGTAATAATTTGAATATTTCTTATATGTATTTGATGCTCTCCTCCTTCAGCATGTGGTGTGGGTACAATGCTCTAAAGCGGGGGCAAAAGTTAAGAGAGCAGTAGAGGCCTAGGCTTTTACATTGTAGAGAGTATTTGTAATTGTTTTTTGGCGTTGGCGTATGCATCGCTGTTGTTGTTGCCTGCCAATTCTTTACATGGATGGGAATGGTAGACGGCGAGTGCGTGGATGGCGTAAGTCAGACCATAGAACTAATATTTTAAAGTGAAGAGTTAAATTTGATCCCCTCTCTTCACTGCAGGTAATGCCCTGAAGCAGGGCAAACAATTAAGAGCGCAGCTTTGCCTAGAGAATCTAAGAGCGGCTTTTGCAATAGGGTTTTGTGTTTGTTGTTGTTTCTTTTGCTTCTGCTTCTGTATGGGGAAGGGGAAGATGGGCCACTAAGAACTGTAATAATTTGAGGAGTTCTTATTTTTGCGTCTCCCTTCCCACTGCATATGTTATCAGTGCAATGATCTGAAGCAGGCGCGAAAAGTTCGGAGCGCGGCAGTGCTTGTAATTGTTGTTTTGTCTTTTGCGTATGCATCGTTGTTATTGTTGCCTGCCAATGCCTATGCATGGGTGGAATGGGAGATGGGGAGACGGGGAGTGCGTGACGGAATGACGTCAGCCAGCTTGAACATAGAACCAATATTTTTAAGTGAAGAGTTATATTTGATCCCCTCTCTTCACTGCAGGTAATGCCCTGAAGTAGGGCAAACAATTAAGAGCGCAGCTTTGCCTAGAGAATCTAAGAGCGGCTATTGCAATATGGTTTTAGTGTTTGTGGTTGTTGTTTTGGCTTTTGCTCTGCATGGTGAGAGGGAATATGGGAGATGAGTCACGAAAATTTGTAATAATTTGAATATTTCTTATAATGAATAAGATATTTCACAACCACATACCCCTACCAATGTCCTGCCCCTTCAATTTTCCACACCCTGCAGTGGAGAATGCAAAATCATACGAGAAAATGCTCAAAATATTGCGGCAGTAGGATATTTTTTTAAATATTAATAAGTTTATTATTTCTTGTTTATTTTTTATGTTCTATTTTTCTAGGCGGGGAATATGGATGTGACTTAATTATTGAAAAGTTTTTAAACTAAGTCATATCAAGTCAACTCAAAGGTCAGATTAATTTTTGACCCCATTACAGGTGTAATGACCTCCAAGTGGTGTTCCCTGGGTACCGATTTTCAATCGGAAGCCAATTTGAGCGGCGACTTTATGTCTATATGTACATATGAATGTATGTATGTACATATGTATGTTTACGGCTTTTTCATAGGCAATAATAAGATAATAATTTATATGTATAATAAAAATAAAAAAAATAACAGATTTCTTTCTTCCCACGGGCAAGTGTCCCTCCAACCCACACCCACCCCCACCCATCCTGCCAATTCTTCATTTATTTTGTGGCGGTAGGTCAGTTCGTCAACAAACTGAAGAAGAACACACAACACATCATTTCAGCTTGGCAAAGTAAAAAACGCTCTGTATGTGAGGCTGATATACTGTTTAATATAACTAGCTATCCAATTGCTGAATCAATTGTCTACAAGATTTACTATTTAAAACAAAAAACGGTTATTGTATTCGGTCTAAAATAAGGTTTCAAAGGGAAGGTCAACAAATAAGTCCATTTTCTTACATGGCTACTACACGGTAACTACACATTTTCTACACATTAACTTACATTAATTAAATTGATCGATTTGGCAATGCTAAGTGTGACCATCGCTTGTTTGGCGCGTTCTTCGGGCAATTCAAAAACATGGCTAACATTGTTGTGTACATTTAAGAACTATTTATTTATTTTATTTTCTCATATCCATTTAGTTTTTGCTTATGTAATGAGGGTAAGACCGCCAGCATTAAAAACTTACGTAGCTAATTGAACGAAATGTGAATTGATAAACAATAAATTCCATCTAAGAAATTCACATCTTTTGACATTGTCAAACATCTTTTCCAACTGAAAAATAATCAGCAATATTTCTATTAAAACAGGAAAATAAATGATTATAAAACTCTCATGGGTACACATTATAACGTTGTAAATACGGTAGTCGCTTCTTATTTTCAACCAAGAATGACGAGCTCTCTGCGGATTAAGGCTCTTTAAATTTTATTGTGCAAATCTTATAATACATGCCAGTACTAGTAGGTACAATAAACAATGGAGGAGCCTCCAGGGGAATAGCGTAATTCTCGTGATTTGGAATTTCCCTTTGATTCGATTCAGTATTGAATTGAACAGATTAGATAAAGAAAACTGCTAAACATTTCATCTACACCTGAATGTAGTTAAATTTTTAAGTTATTACGGGCTTTATGCATTGAATTTTTCTCTGAAAACACAAAAAAGTGCAAAACTATGATATGAATTTGATATCATTCGGGAAAGAGTTTATAATTCTGTAAATATGTACAGGGTATCAAACAGGCATGGCCCATCCTCACGACATTCTTCATGCGGTACACTATCGCCTCCAGGAACAAGATAAGATGTTACAGGTGTTAGCCATTGCAAGTGGATCCACTCAAGGTGTCTCCGGCCTGGATTTTCAGAGCGTTGGATCATTATAAATAGACCTGCACCTGGCCCACAACGCCACAGTTAACTACAGTTTGAGACAGCACGCAATTTGTTCCATACACCCCAAAATGGCAATGATACCCACCACCTACAGCGAAAAGGATAATGTCTGGAGTGGAGCCAAGCGCAACTCCATGTACAACTATGACACGTCCGTGGGTAAAATCATTTTCAACACCATGAAGAACTGGCCCAAAAACGTGTGCCAGGTAAGAGTTAGCCGGCAAGGATCGTCCCGAAGAGACACACTTATAGATTGTCCGTCCCTCCACTTCAGATATGTGACATTGATGGGGTGTCAGTGACCTTTGAACAGGGTCTCACCTGGGCCATTCGGATTGCTCAGTACTTCAAGAAGCGTGGACTCAACCACAAGGATGTCATTGGAATTGCAGCGAAAAACTCAACCTATGTGATGCCGCTGGGCGTGGGCTGTCTAATGAATGGAACACCATTCCACTCGGTCAATCCAGTGCTCGATGCAGGTTCGTACTTCCATTGTGCGCGTTAAAGTGAAAACTCACAGAATTATCTGAAAATTCAGCTACCATTACCCACGTGTTTTCGATAACCAAGCCGTCTTTGGTATTCTGTGATGGCAACGAATACGAGAAGGTGCATGCCGCAACCATTGGATGGCACCCGGATATCTATACGCTCACAGACCACGTCGAAGGAGTGCCTAAGATTGAAACTCTTTTGGATCCCACAACGACAGAGAAGATGTACCAGTGAGTGCAAATGCGTCATTCAAGTAATAAAATACACAGAGAATAACACAAGATGTTTTTAAGGCCAGAGAACTTGAAGGACGGAGGCGACCAGACTGTGGCTATTTTGTGCTCCTCGGGAACAACTGGTTTACCCAAGGCGGTTTGCATTTCCAACAGTAACCTCATACAAGACTCCATGTAAGTTAAGGAAGCCTTTCATCGTGTCCCACGAATGATCTTCACTGTTCTTCGAACGCAGGTTGGTCAACAGCGAATCGGTCATCTTTATAGCCAGCTGTCTGGACTGGATCACTGGGCTGTGGGCATTCGTCTTTAGCACGGTCTTCGGTGTCACCCGCATCATTACCAATAAGGCCTTTGCCCCTGAATACTTTGTGTATTTGGTGAAAAAGTACAAGATTAACTATGCCGTGCTGCCGCCCCGCCATCTGTCGGCCCTGATCAGTTGTCCGGATGCCACTCCGGAAGCTTTGGCCCCTCTAACGCATCTGAATTATGGCGGTGGCTTGGTTTCCACAACCACCCTGCAGCGCTCCCAGGAGCTGTGCAAACGTGCCATGTTCAACTCCGGCTATGGAATGACGGAGGTGGGAGCTATAACGATCAATATTGGAATCAGCAACATCTCCTCTGCCGGCAGACCCATTCCAGGGGTTAAGATACGCATTGTCGACGAGGATGGCAAGAACATGACGTACAATCAGGTTGGAGAGATCTATGTGCACACGGGTCAGGCCTGGAATGGCTATTACGGCAATCCAGTTGAGACGCGACGTATGCAGGACTTCGAGGGCTGGTTCCACACTGGCGATCTGGGCTACTTCGATGAGCAGAACTTCCTCTACATAGTCGATCGCAAAAAGGAGATCCTGAAGTACCAGGGCCTTCACTACTGGCCCACTGAGATCGAGAGTGTCATCTCGGAGATGCCGCAAGTGCAGGACGTGTGCGTCGTTGGCATCTACGATGAGCGGGAGGGCGATGCTGCCGGAGCCTTGGTGGTCAAGACCAAAGGAGCTGTAGTGACAGCAAAGGATATTTCGGATCACGTGGCCAAGCGGTTGCCGGCTTCCCAAAAGCAACTGCGTGCCGGGGTCCAATTCACCGACAAGCTGCCGGCCAATGTCAATGGCAAGACGTTGCGCAAGACGGCGCGCGACGTGTTTGTTGCACAAAACGGGAATGGCAAGTGAGATCTTAACGATCCAACAACAAGTACATACACATATAATATATACATATATATATTACTATATTTTGTAATCATAAGTGTGTCAGATAAGTTGAAAGATACATATTCAAGTTGGAGTGTTTTAGTTATTGGCACTCGACAACACGGACGGACCTTTGGTCATCAATAAAGTGTTCCTGAAACAGAAAACAGAATTAATCCATCCTTTTTGGCTTGGCCTGGATTGGTAGAAGTGTAGGCTAGATACTAGCTATGATATCTCAACAAGCCTGAGCTCTTACGCATTGCTGATAAGAAGCAGTTCTAATGAATGGGCTTCTATATCGCTGGGAGCACAAATCTGAGATAGTACGACTCTTTCGCAATCAACGCACTCAAATAATAAATAAGTCAATGGCATCTGTACTATAAAGTGTAAACAAGAAAGAAAGCCCGAGTCGGAATCGTTGCATCTTTGCATAAGTTATATATGTATGAGTCTATTATAATACCTCAGAAGCAATAGAGCTTTAGATCTCAAGAAAAGTTTAAAATAAATGTTTTCTGGATTGGCTGTAAGGAAGGATAGATACTAATCTCCAAGATACTAATCATCCCATATAGACAATCGATTCTGATGTTGCAGACTTTATTTTGTACCAGGTTGCATAAAATACGAAAACTCTGAATTAATGGTCATTCCTACAATATTTTAAATACAAGCTAGTTTATCGCTAGCTAGTTTTTCTTTCTAGTAGATGAGTAATACTTCTTTCTTAATTGATGAATTACTGAAATATAAAGCAAAATACTCTTAAACTCTTTGAGGCCGGAATGTTTCTTTGGCAGACATATGAATGAATGTAGACATGTATATTGAAATGTGTAGCTATATAAATAAAGAATTATCAGACACAAAAAGTAGTTTGTAGTCAATCGATCTATAAATATATATAGAATACTTCCATTGAAAGTTCTACAAATTTAATTGTATATTTTTAGGCCGATGTGCCTATTTGTGCGTTGGTAATGAAATCAGTAATGATAGGAATTATTGTTTGTAGAGAGAAAATAGAAATCTTTGAAAAAACATTTGCAATCTAAGGTCGTAGAAAAGATCTTTTTCGAACATTGAACATAGCGTGAGAAGTTTCCAAAATCAAAGTTCGTTAGTTCAAAATATACATTTAATTGACTATATGAAGCTCTCGCACTGATTAGATATGGAGAACTGCTGAGTAACAATTATGTGCATGTTTGATAATATTTGTTGTGTTAGTGGGTATTTCGGATAAATATATTTTAGACTAGAGCTGAAAGGTTTTTGCTCAGGCCTCTAGCTATACGAAGTAGATTATATGAGAGCGCGCTCCAAGCTGGTGCAGGGTATCGTGTAGTCGGGGCCTACCATGTGATGTACTATCGTGTTCACACTTAGCCGTGGATCCCTATAAATATGTTCTTCCACCACAGAAAACGGCACAGTCTACAAAGGCTGCGAATGGAAGCACAACGTTCTTGGAGCTACTGAAATATGGCGGGAATATCTACAACATACGATGAGAAGGAAAGAATTTGGAGTGGAGCCAAACGCAGCCCCATGTATCACTATGACACGTCCATTGGTAAAATTATTTTTAACACAATGAGGATTTGGCCGAAGAACGTGTGGCAGGTGAGTCAGAACCAAATGGGATCGCCCCGAAGAGACCACCTACAGATTTCTATTTTATTCCAGATAAACGACATTGATGGCGTCACAGTGAACTACCAACAGGGTCTCAGCTGGGCCATTCGGATTGCTCAGTACTTCAAGAGGCGTGGACTTAACCACAAGGATGTCATTGGCATTGTTGCTAAAAATTGTACCTACTTAATGCCCCTGGGGGTGGCTTCTCTAATGAATGCCACACCATTCCACTCGGTGAATCCGGATCAAGACGAAGGTTCGTACTGCCATCAAGAGCCTAAACATCACTGAGTAATCTGGAAATCTGTTAATTCAGCTACCCTAACGCATGTGTTCTCGATAACCAATCCAAGTCTGATATTCTGCGATGGAGATGTGTACGACAAGGTTCGTGTGGCCACTGTGGGATGGCAACCGGAGATCTACACCATCACAGATCCCGTAGAGGGAGTGCCCAAGATAGAGGATCTTCTGGATCCCACTAATACCGAAGCGACATACCAGTGAGTGGCGTAGGAAATACGTATTTTCTGACTAACGCGAGACATTTTATAGACCAGAGCCATTGAAGGAGGGAGGGGGCCAGACCATGGCCATTCTGTGCTCGTCGGGAACAACGGGCTTGCCTAAGGCGGTTTGCATTTCCAACAACGTTCTGATTCTGGATCACCCGTGAGTCTACAACTAATTGCATTCTAAATTAAATTTAATTGATTGTTCTACATATACTCACTATATTGCACAGCATGCTCAATAGTGAACTGAGCATGTTATCATCGAGCGGCCTGGACTGGGTCTCCGGCCTGATCACATTTCTCTTCAGCACTACGTTTGGGGCCACCCGAATCATTACCAGCAAACCCTTCACTCCAGAGTACTTTGTGCAGCTGGTGAAGAAGTACAAGATCGACGCTGCCGTGCTGCCGCCTATGCATCTCTCTGCTCTGGTAAGTGATCCGGATGCCACGTCGGAGGATCTGGCATCCCTAAAGAACGTACACTATGTCGGCGGTGTGGTTTCGCCGTCCACTCTGCAGCGGACCCAAGAGCTCTGCAAGAATGCTATGCTTACCTCTGGATATGGAATGACGGAGACCCATATCGTAACGAGTAGTATTGGAATGAACAATGCCACTTCGGTGGGCAGACTCGTCGAGGGCGTCAGAATGCGCATCGTGGACGAGGATGGAAAGAACTTGACGTACAATGAAGTTGGGGAGATCTATGTGCATAAGGGGCAGACATGGAATGGTTACTTCGGGAATCCCGAGGCCACACTTCAGATGCAGGACTTGGAGGGCTGGTTCCACACCGGCGATCTTGGCTACTTCGATGAGCAGCACTTTCTCTACATAGTCGATCGCAAAAGGGAGATCCTGAAGTACCAGGGCCATCAATACTGGCCCACTGAGATCGAGAGTGTCATCTCGGAGCTGCCGCAAGTGCAGGACGTGTGCGTCGTTGGCATCTACGATGAGCGGGAGGGCGATGCTGCCGGCGCCTTGGTGGTCAAGACCAAAGGAGCCGTAGTGACAGCAAAGGATATTTCGGATCACGTGGCCAAGCGGTTACCCGCACTCCAAAAGCAACTGCACGCCGGAGTCCAATTCACCGACAAGCTGCCGGGCAATGCCAATGGTAAGACGTTGCGGAGGGCTTCACGCGAGCTATTTATTGCCCAAAACGGAACTGGCAAGTGAGATCTGAACGATCCAATATACTCATGTACATATACATATGTAGGTATATATTCCATTCCTTGATTAGTTAATTAAATTATGATTTAAAAGTTTGTGTGTCTGGTATCAATAAAGTGGAGAAACGAGAAAATATTCGATGTTTTTCGATGGGTGTTTTGCTCTCTTTTCAAAATACTACGCCAAAGAAGGGAACACTAGATTGTATTTCTCTCATGACTCTCACTATTGACCCACTACACTCAGTCATTCATCATGAGAACGAGCCCCCTTATTGCACCCTCTTAAACGATCTCTGATTGGTAAACAAATAAATAGCATCTGCAGAGCCGGTCGCCGGATGCATGTGCGCTTTCCTTTAATTGAGTAAGTAATTGTATGCTACGATTAGGCCCTGAGTTATTGAGTGATCTGTGTGGTAATTCTAATGCTAAGTCCAAATCCGTGGCCAGGTACAGTAGCCGATGAGGAGGAATAGGGTCATAGCGAGGGTGCTGGCTGTCTGGCTGGCCCCGGCTGTCACCTCGGTTGGCATTGGCTGCTCCGTTGGTTCCATGTCCATTTCGGGGATTTCCCCCAGTCTCGGCCTTGTTATCTCTTCCACCTGTTGCCGTATGACGTTCCCCGTACGCACCTCCACTTTGGGCAGGGGAAAGCAGTAGACACGCTCAACCTCCAACACCAGAGGCGTGGCACTGTCCGAGGCCAGAGATGTCTCTGTGACTGTTAGGGGCACGCATATGGTAGGCTCCTCGGCAGCGTTTCGCTCCTCGTAGGGTATCCCGACGCGGGTGATATTGAGCGGCCGCTGCGGAGCCTGTGTCTCCGGTACACTCAGCTCGCTGTGCATCTGGGCAGAGTTGAGGGAGTCCTCGTAGTACTTATAGTCATCCACAGAATCTCCAACGCTATCGTCGCGCCGGTCAATGTTCATGCTAAGATTCGTATCGACGCGTTCGGGCTCGGTGCTTGCGGCGTTGGAGGCGCTGTCGATGAAATCAGTGGGCCAATTGAGCGAGACCGTTGTTGACCGCGTGGCTTGAGTGGGCGCCGGAGGGTGCACCATGGATGAATGCGGCAGGCTTGAACTCGAAGAGCTGGTTGAAGACGGAGCCGGTACTGTGGTGTCATAGGGATAGGGATACGGCAAAGGCATCCAGTTGTCGTCCGTGGTGGATTGAGAAGGACGACGTGCCGCCGTTGTCGTCTCCACAGACTCATTAATTTGCTTGGCCATGGCCCTCAGTAGGGGATCGGTGGCATTCATCTTTACCACTTCGAATTGGTGCGGCGACTGCTGGGAAGTTATGCGCCGCCGTCCGTGCTTCTCCGGTGATCGCTCAAAGCTGGCGGGACGCGCAAAGCCCGGACGACTCTGATAGCTTCCAGGAGCTATGGGAGTTTGCTGTTCCTCGCTGGATCTGGATGGCTGATCATCAATGCCTGAAATGGTGGGGTTTAGGGTTTGGTCACACGGAAAGCTCACATAGCAGACTCTTACCTTCAGCTGGCATTCCCATTAGCATGGCCTCCAAACGCCCATAGACCCGCTCCTTGGGCTGCTGATCCGCTTCCGCCTCGTACGGGCTCTCTGGGTGCTCTGGTTTCCAGTTCCCGTACACCACCGACGACTCCTGCCTGGACGTGGCTGGCCTAGCACTTTCCTCTCGCAGCAGCGGAATGTGAGTGTGAACCGTGGAACTGACGGGCACGCCCCCCAGACTCGGCCAGCTTCGTAGAACTGGCTCTGGGCCGGGAATCTGTGCTTGCATATCCGAAATGCGTACACGTCCCCGGGGACGGGGTGGCGGTCCCTGCAGCTGCTGGGCGGTGGTCAGGTGACAGCCACTGAGGGCCACTAGCCACAGCATCCATTTGTGAGGGTGACTAATCATCTTCGGATCTCTCTGATCGGATGGGATTTCGTTTTCGATTTCGGTTTCTGTTTATATTATATTGCGGCCTTTGGTGTGCCAATTCTGCTGATTGCTATTCGTATATTTTACAGTTAGTTTTTCAGCGGCTTTATTGTTGCTTCATTCTCGTTTTCAGCAGCGGCCACAATAACAAACCATTGTGTGGTGCGCGTGTGCTTTAACGGGAGCTTCGATGTCAATTCGATATTCGCACGCACTTCTTGCTCTTGTTGCTCTCCCCTTCGCCACTTCTCTCCATTTCTTTTCTACACACTCCACTCCGCTCTGCTCCTCTCCACTCCACTACACTCTCCACTTCAATCTACACTTGTGGTGGTACCGCTACCTCTTCTCGGTTTAACGCTCCCGCGAATTCGATTTCGGCTTTCAACCACCAACCGACGCACACCTGTCCACCGCTTCTAGTAGATTCTCCAGGTGCTTTTGTTCCTCGATTCCTCTGTTCCCCAATATCTGCGGGCTTCCCGTTGACGATGATTCGTGATCTGCACGCGACGGCTTCTAAACGGCAACTGACGTTGGCCAAATCAATTCAAAGCCCAAGCGCTGGTCAGACAGAGACCCAGAAGAAAGATTCTTTCTAATCACAGGCCATAGAAATTTTTCCTTTGTTAAACTTCGTTTATTTTTTTTCTTCCATTTTAATTATGCGCAAGAGCGTTGAAATTTAATGGCGAATAAACAGCCTTTGGAGTTTTGCTTTTGGGGTCTATGCTCTGGCCGCCGTGGCGGTGAAAATGCAGCGGAATTGATTTATTTGTTGGTGGGCTCTCCATATTTCTAAACACATGCCAAACTACAGCAAGGGTCGCAATAATAGGAGTTTGAGGTGCCTATGGTTGGACGACTATAAAAGTCTGCTTAAAGAACTTGAATATACATACATATGTACATACATATGTATTCTTGATCTTAACTTAATGGCTTATTCATTTACTATTAAAACTATTGTGCTTCACATGTTCTGGCAACAACAAATATTTTGTGCCTATCGTTTTGTTTTAAAGTTTATTCCAAATAAATATAATACACAGAATATCAAACCATATATTTGGGTTTTTTACTATAATAGTAGCACTCCAACTTAAATAATTAAGTATAGATTACTGTATTAAATCATAATAAAATTGAACTCTTCAAAATCATCTTAAATAATCGAGAAAAGTTCGATTTTTAATATGCTTTTATTTTATTTTATTTTGTTTGTGAGCCTTTTGGCTCACATGTACCAATATTTTGTCCGCGGGTGTGTGCTTATCGCTGGCGTATGCAAATTTGTGGCCAAAACATTTGCCGTTTCGTGGCACAAAAGATTTAGCTGGTGTTTGTTCTTTCAGCCCGATGATGACAGCTATTTTTGGTTCATCTTGCTGCTTGTTTGGCTAAGGGCTACTTTTCACCGAAGGCCAACGGTAAAAAAGTTTTGAGCCATAAGCTTATGAAATAATTGGCAAATTGAGTGGAGAGACTGGCTGGAGTTGAGCCACTAACCCATTCATGGACCACTACGTATGTGTGTTCGGCTCGTGGACCCGATTCTCCCCATTCCCACTTCCAATCCCACTCCCAATCCCAGTCCCGCAAACTGTCATAATTATGCAACCAGCAACCAGTCAGAGGAGCAGCAGCACCACTAGAAGAAGCCGAAGAGTCGGCAGTCGATGTAGAAATATGGAAAATTGGAAAAGCTCAACCTGCGCTGCATGGAATGGGATCAACAAACTGACAGAGGAAACTCGATCTGCGAAAACAGACAGTAAAACAGCTACGAAAAAGATAACAATAAATAAGGAAAAATTAAAAGAAAAAAAACTACAATAATGAAGACCCATAAACGCTTTGTCACGTTTGTCTGAGCATTATGGACACCAGACGATAGACGGGGATTGGGATGGGGATGTGGAGGATGGAGGATGGAGGAGGAGCAGTGGCTCGTAGTGAAATGGGAAAAATGATCAAGTCGGTTTGGCATAATGGAAACGTTAGTTTTTCTTTTATTGTTTCAAAGCGGCAAAACTTTCACACTCGTTAACAAAATTATAATTTATTGAGTGCCCGATGCGATGAGTGCGTGTACATATGTGAGAGTGTGCGTGTGCGTGTATGTATGTGTGTGTGTGTTCTGTGAGTGGAACTTAGTTATGCAAATTTCATGTTAGTCGATATAGTCAAAATATGTCAATCGAAGAATGGTTCCAGTTTCCAGATGGAAAGTTTGTTGAAAGAATTTGCAAATAAAATCACAGTCTTATTGTTGTTGTTGTTGTAGTTTTTCTGGCGGGGAATGTTGGTTGACGGATGGGTAAAGTATAGCAAAGGGTTTTCAGCACGTTTCCAGGATCATCGGTTCGGTGGGGGGAAATGGAGGAAGGGCGGCGGATCTGAAGAACACACATCTACTGATTCTCGAGCAGACCGATATATTGGCCATTCTGATTGGCAACGCGACGCTCCTCCAGCTTCCGGGCAAAGTCTGGGTCCGTTTTGGCCCGCTGCTCGAGTCGCTCCTGCTGCAGCTTGATGCCAGCATAGATCTGGTCCAGTCCCTTCTGGATCTCTTCGGGTATGGCAGGCGGGGTGGGTATGTGGTCGCCTGTGGCACGGAAGCCGTTCTCGTCGGCCGTGTACTGAACGTTTACCTGATGGCCCTCCGGCGACTGGTACGAGTACTGGCCATGCTGGACCAGGACTCCATTCGGATTCGTGTCAAAGTCCTTGAGGAAGCCCGTCTCTTCGTGAATGATGTTGTTGCCCGTCTCGTACTCCGTCTTGTAGCTGCCGTCCTCGCTCTGCTCCTTGTTGTACTTGAGAATGGGTATCCATGTGCTCGTCTCGCGCAGATCCTCGTGCCGATGATGGTCGGGCTTCTCGTCCCGCGGTATATTGTTGGCGCTGTGGTGCTGGTTATGGTGCTGATGCTGGTGCTGGTGCTGTCCGTGGCAGGACAGGGCAAGCATCGAGATGAGTATCTGCAAACGATTGTTGCAGTTCAATAGTTCACAGTTCACACAAATCACAGATGGGGGTGGCTAGGTCTGGGTCTGGGTCTGGGTCTGGTGGGGGGGACGGGACTTACAAGCACTTTCATTTTCTTGGGAGTCTCTGTCTGTCTGTCTATTATCCACTGATTGGTGATTTTCCGTTGGACCGAATTGTCGCCCGTTTGGCTGGCACTACGACTGGCAAGTGAAAGCAGCTCCGTTAGACACTGTGCCAAGCGCGGCCCTATTTAAGCCTTATATAGGCGAATCGCTCCGACTTCGACTCTGGCCTCCTCCTGCACGTCTGGCCTCGTCCATTACCCACACAGCAGTGTTTCCAGTGGTTCCACGAGAGAGCGACACACACACACATAGCAGATGCGGCAGATGCAGCGGATGGAGAGGCTGCATAGTTGCATTGGCCATAGTTGCTCTTGCCGCCGCTCTCTTTGTGGTTGTTGCTGCTGCTGCTGCCGCTGCTATAGTTGTCCGATCCAGCCGATGGGTAATCGTTGTTTGTAGGCTCAGTGATGCCTAAATGTTAACATGAAAAACAAAATCAATTCACTGTCGCTCTCATTGGAGGAGTCTGTACCAGAGTTTTCCATCACGTGGCGTGGAAACTTATTCAGAGTTTTATCTGAAGACAGCAGAGACTGAAACTGTTCTATTCGTTTTATCTGATATATCTAAATACGCCTGAAATATGATTTTTTATATTTCATGTTGCCATAAAATGTAGGTACAATTGTCATTCATACATTTAATTTGCGGTGTTTTTGATCATCTAATATCGATATAATTAAGTGCGAAATAAGAAACAAGAAACAATTTTCTTTAAATCTGGGAAGGAAAAAGGGCGTTACATTGCCTCAGGTCGACTCCACTTGGATCTCGAGTTTGGAGATCCAGAGATGCCTCAACTCTGGCCCACACCTAAGGCTGGTTTTCGGTTGCAAGTATTGTGTGGATTGTGTGGCATGTACAGACATAGGCACAGCTCAAATGTCTGCGGATTGTCTGTCCATCTGTCCAGCTGTGCCTCGTCCGGTCGTTCATCTTCGTAATGCCGTTATTTAGAAACAAGTCAGAACGAGTTTTTTTGCTTTCGTTGTTGTCTTTGCCAAATGCAGATTACTCGCAGCACGCTCTCTGCTCTCGCTCTATGCAGCTCTTGCCCCATGATATATGCATCTGAAGTGCAGCTTCGGATTCAGATTCGCATTCGGATTCGTATTCGGATTCGTATTCGGATTCTTGTAATTGCAGAAGATTCGTGGATGTCTCGGATTGGGATGCCTGCCATTCGTGTGAGGAGGGAGAGTGACATACTAACACCACCACAAGCGAACTGAAACGAAAATTGTTGTAACAATTCAAGTGTCTTGCCGGTGAGATGAAGTGGGGTGAGGTGAGGTGAGGAGAGGAGGTGTGGTGAGGCAAGACGATAATTGAGTTCAATGCGGGCCGCATCGGGGTCGGTTTTGGTATTCTCTTGTCTTCGACAAATGTTAATTAGTTGCCATACAATTGGGTTAATCTGCAACAATTTGTGGGGGGAAGAGAATCCAAAATCAGCAGCAATCAGCGAGGAAAAAAGATTCATTTAACTATCATCGAGCGCCAACACTTGCAACACAATGTTGCCGCGAGTTGAACAACCGACGGAGAGCCGGCGAAAAACCAAAAAAAAAAACACATGAAATCGAAGCGAACTTTTAGGAATCGATGATGAAGATACTCTTGGTTCCATATTCAGTCGTAGACTACGGATGGTATAACATGAATATATATGTATGTGTTGCAAGTAGCTTTTGGCCAAAGTTATGGTACCCTTCGGCGAGGGTATGAAAACCGGGCGAACCAAAAGCAGAAAACACTGACGCCTATTGCAACAAACGACCTCTTCGCAGTGCTCCACTCCCCGTCGCTCGTCCGCTCTGTGTCTGTCCACGTCGGCGTCGTCGTCTCCATCTTCCGCACCCACAACTGCAACTGCAACTGCAACAGCAACAGCAACCAAGCCTCCTCCTCGTCTGGTGAGTCACTTATTGGTGCGCCAAGTTGTGCAACTTTTCTGCTGCTGCTGCGGCTGCTGCCACAGGCACGGACCAAAAAGAAAATAATGAAAAGGAAAGCTAAGCAAGGTTAGCTGTCGATTGTAGTCACCCACAGCCCCCCCATTTGCCCCACTCACACACTGACCACCAGACTGGGATCTGCAACATTCAAAAAGGGGGCAGGCAGCCGCCGTAAATGTCAAATGATTTTTACCCTTACATTCTTAGCATTTGCCGTGATCTGGTAATGTTGCTGGTGCTGCTGCTGCTGCTGCTGCTGTTGTGGCTGTTCTTATGAACAACATTTGACATTTGGGTTTTGGCTGTCGCTGTGGCTGTGGCTCTGAGTGCCATCCGCTGAGACAGCGACTGGTTTACAGAACCCCTACCGATGCTGGCCATAAATTTCCAGGCTGCTGGTTGTGAAATGTCTTGTCAATGGTGCGAATCTTGAGCTTGACTCGTAAATAATGCTCTAGTAAGGAATGGCGATGCGATGACAGTTTCGTCCACAGAACTTGGCATAAAGATCACGTACGGCGTAGGAGACAAGTGGATGGTCATAAAGAGTCAAATGAATTCCTAAACTTTAACATACCAGTTATACCAAATTGCTTTTTCATTCCTTTAGCTTCTTTAACCTTTTTTGATATCGAAAATCTCTTTCATTCTTTTGCTGCTTTCAAGATAGATTTATTTTGAATTAGATAATAGAATTATTAGCCCCTCATTTTGGCCGGATCGTATAGCATTCCACTGAGACTCATGTTCAACATATAAGAGTCGGGTGCTCGAATATTCATTTCGAATTTAAAATCGGATGCTGGAAAATAGGTTGGCAAAGTTTCGCCAATGCTTATGTTGGGATACGAGTACAAGCCCTATGGAGAAATTAGAAAGTATTGTAGGGCGTAAAGAAGACTACCATCGAGGCTCACCTTAAGATGGGGACACTTCATCTGGGAGCTCGCCTTCTTGCCGAACCCCTTCAAGATAACCTCAATGAACTTGTGGCCGTACAAGCCCTTGGAAAACTGACACACATCCACATTCAGATCGATTATCTTGTGGTATTGCTTGAAGGGCGGTTGTGGCAAAAACAATTTCAACGTGGCATTGACCTGAGGAACATCCTGAAGATAGTCAATTTCGGCGCTGATCCTAGACTTGTCGGAGTCCAGGATGATACAACTGTGCCGGCGCACATGGATTGGGTTCGGTGCACAGTTAAAGGTTTTCCATTGCAGTTTCAGGCGACTCTTTGAAGGCGGAGTCTGTGGAAGAGTTGATTCAATTACAGCCGATTTAGTTTTGGGCTAAGAATACCTTGGCTGGCTCCCCGTGGTCGGGCAACAAAATGACCAAGAACAGCCAGTGAAATTTAGCCATGGTGGAGCTCCGAACAATTATTACTGTCTGGCTGCAAGGCCCAATCACGGCTTATAAGTGTGAACAGTTGCGGGTAATTGCTTCGATAATTGTAGCCCCAGTAATTGGTATTTTTCGTGATTGTTTTTTAAGTGGAATACTGTTCTGTATTTATCTTTCGATCACTCCACGGACACGAGTAAAAGTCCAAAATTCGGCATCCAATTCAGTTGTGCTCTGAATTTGACAGTATTTTATTGTTTGGATTCTTTTACTTTTCAGAAATGTCTCCTCTTAGAGTAACATTCAAATAAGATTTCTTCAGATTGTAAAATTCGACATCTACTAAAATACTGCTTGCGGGCACAAACGAGGGTAAAACTTCTTCTATACTTATGTTGTGATAATAAATGAAACCCTGAAATCATGAAATTGAAAACATGTCATTTAGTTTTCAGCTACTCCATCAATTGAACTACCTGTTTTATGGGACATTTTCGATCCTGATTACTGGATTTGACAACGGCATTGAAGATCTTAGACACCATTGTCGTTCCCTTTGCCAAATCCGATATTACGCGGCAGCCATTAAAGGAAATGTCAAAGAACTTCCGATACGCTTCCGACGGCTTGAACCGGGTGGAAATTTTCACATAAGTCCTGATTGATGGTAGTGCTTCCAGCAAATTGACTTCCACATTCAAGAGGGATTGCCTGGGGTCTGCAATCTGGCACTTCAGATGGTCTGCATATTGTGGACCAATTCGGCAATCAAATGCGTCCCATCTCAGGTGTCTGTGCTGTGGAAAGTGTTTATGTTTTAAAGATTGTTAGATATACCAAACTTTCGTACCTTGGGCTCGCTGCCTGGGATGCGAATGAGCAGGATCGGTACCAAGATGAGCCACGCGTAAAACATCACTCTTGATCAGTTGCTGTCCAACTAAGGCCTGAATGAACATATCAACAGACTACAACAAAATCTACTACATATGTTCTAGTAATTGGGCAACGATTAAAACGATCAATTCCGCGGAAAAACTCTATATTAGGATATATAAATTCATTTATCTAGATAATAATAATAAGAGTTTGAATGGAGAACGTAGAATGGAGAATGGAGAACAATGTGGAACCAAAAATATAAATATAGATTTCATGCTATTTTTGGGATTACCGGCATTACCATGCATGTCTAAACATCTCTAAACATGACTTATCGGTCACTTACAGATCAGTTTTGCTCGTCGTTTTGTTGTTACAGATAATTTTGTAAAATCAGCTCGTGGTGGGCATGTACGAAATAATAAGGACAGACACATTAAATATAAAATAATAATATATAATAATATCTGTATGTGTATAAACGAACGTTGTCAGCCATAATGACGCGGAATTGGAATCTCTCTGTCTTTTGGTATCGCCATTTCAGGGGCGAATTGATGTGATGCCCTTAATTTTACTCCTACTTATCATGAGAGAGGGGTAAAACAGAGAAAGACAGGTAGATGTGGTTCTTGCACTTGGTTTATCATCTTTCCACTTAATGACCTAATTGCTTAGAATTTAAACAAATTTTATTCCGCTACATATGTACATAAGTTTGTATAAATGTCTTTCTCTTCTCACGTTAACACGAGTCGTTCTATCACTGAGTAAGCGCATGGAAGGGTAGGCAAAGCGACTGCAAGCCGATTTATTTATTCTGCATTATCCGAACTGAGCCGAATCGGCCTCCTGGTAGCTATGGTCATGATCTCTGATTCTGGGTTTTCTCGTATATTCAAACTGTAATTTTATTTCTATAAAATATCTACATGCTAACTAAACATCTGGTGGCGACACCTGACGACGCATCAGACAAGCCGTTTTGAGCAATTTTTCCGTTGGCTGGCGCCACTAAAAAGTAGTTTCGATTTAATTATACGGAATGGAATGCGCAATTGAATATATATTAAGCTGCGTTGCAGATTGAAAGCATTACAGATATTTCTTTCTCCTGGCATTCTCCTTGGCAGTGTCAAAGAGATGGCCCCGGAGTGTGGTATTCATCACGATGGCGACCTTGGGTATGAAGAGGTCAAATTGGGCCATGAAATCGGTCTCGGATAGCATGGGCGGCAGGTCGGTTACCGATATGTTCCTCGAGTAGTAATAGCCCTGGAAATTTAGAATTTTGTACAGAACTGAGCTGCCGATCTTCAATTTCCTACCTTTGGGAAGGGGCATCGCATGACCATATTACTGGTTCGGGCCAAAGTGGTAACCAAAAAATCGATCAACATCTTCCGCTTGCGATCCCGCATTACTTTGCAGACATCGAAGGTGATGTCGAATATCTGGGTGAATAACTTCTTCGGATTGGGCAGGGATACCTTGAGGGAAGCACTCAAACTGGTAAGATTTTTCATGACTTCGACAGAACCCTCCATCGTCCTGTTCAGAGGAGGCAAAATCTTGCAGTTTAAGTTGGTAAAATAGGTGGGATTTCCAACGCAGTCCATTTGGCTCATCTCCACAAAGTAGCCCTGGTGCTGAAGCATTGGAAGTTCGAGATTTTTAGATCAAAGTACTATATACATACATATGTATAACATACTATCAAAATGTTGGCCGCAGTTGCAGGCTGCGTCTGCAGGAAGTTGGCCACAAAGCCGATGGTCCAGAGCAATCGCCACATTTCGATGTCTCAATTGTTGATGATCAACTGATCCATTAGCCCCTGATGAAACGAAATGAAATGAAATGCCTCATGTCCCATGCCCCAGACTAATGGCAGTTTAATTGTGCAAAGTGTAAAGCAATTAAAACATTGTTCCCTGATGTCTTGGCCATTGTTCAATATTCTGGTATGGCCCATTGAGTTGGCTAAACAAATGAAATCGTACGCCTATCCGTATCACTGCCAATATCAAGTGTTTGGAGCACTTACCATATGCTGGCGAGTGCAAACAGATATCATCACTACCCACAGCATCTACTATATCGACGATCATCAGCATTAACCGCAAGCGTGAAGGGCAAATTTGGTAATGGTAATGTTATAGGCCATCCGAGGCTGAGAAGCACTCGCTCAGGGCCCGGCAATGGGACAAATACCTTTATACATATCTCTGTTGTGTTGTCATTTTCATTATCGTTCCCAATATTTATTTCTCGAGTCGGAGTGTGAGGTGTGTGTGTGAGTGTGTGTTTGCTTAAGACTAACTACGGAAGGTAAGATTTACACAAATCATTTCAATTTCGTATGGCATTCAGGCAGTGCATAATACTTTCAAGCGAAATATTATTTAGATGTAGGACGGACGGCTCCCAGAGCCTATTGCGGGGCCACAGGAAGATGATCGCCCTCCGGCTGGAATCCGTTCTCGTCGGCCACATAGCGCAGGGTGATGATGTTGCCTTCCGGATCGCTGTAGCTGTACGAGCCGGTCTGGACGAGGACCAGTTCCTCGTGCTCGTCGATCACCTGGCCATCGGATGTCTCCGTCTTGGGGATGATGATCTTCTTGAGGTAGCCGATGTTCTCCACGCGTATTCCATTCGACGTCTCGTAGCTGTCAGAGAAGATTGCTTCTTAGGAAACGCGCTCTATCACTTGGCAGTCCAATCCCCCCCACTCACCTGCTGTTGAAGCTGCCATCGGCATTGTTCACATTGTCCTGCTTCACAATGGTGGCCGGTGTCGTGGTGGTGGTGGTGACGCTTGGTCCAGCAGCACGCTGGTCCTGCGGCCGGGCCAGGACATAGCTGAGCAGCATGGCAGAGCAGGCGATGAAGATGAACTTGTACATTTTGACTGGGCGATTATCCTTGAGTGTTCCTTGGGTGCGGTGGGCGGAGCGGGCGATATCCAGCAGATTGCGGTGCGACTGTTGACTGCCACAGCCGAGTCGCGTCTTTTTATAGTCTGCTGGTGTCTGATCGTCTCTGGCAGTACTCTGGGTCTGCTCTGGCCAGCTTCGGCTGCGCTGCCATTACGATGGGCGCACTAGATAAGCGCGCGGAGTACTCTCGAGTACACTCTCTTTGGGGTTTTTTTCGGTTTTGGTTTCAGTTTTATTGCCCGCGATGAGTAAACATCAGATCACACCGCCAGATCGCAGAGAAGAAGATGAAGATGAAGCGACGACGGTGTCAGCAGGTGACAGTTGTCCGCTTTCCCCTCTGCTCCTCTGACAGGGGATCTTGACTGCTAAATACGTGATGGGTCTGAGCAGAATATTCGTACTCCCATAATTCTTAAGGCTGGGCGTCAGTCAGATGGCAACTTAGTTCCGTTGAATCTTTCAATCGGATGGCGGTTCCTGGAGATTCCGTTAAGGATTTTTGAATTGTGGGAGAGCCCACATTCTGGGCGCAGTGTTTTGAAATATTTCTATAAGTCATACTCAGTGAGAGAATCAGAATACTCTGCTGATTCCGCATGGCGGACACGTATCAATTATGGAAATAATTTGCCCGAAAACCCGCCCGGGCCTCTAACGGTGAACGGTGGAGACAAAGCCGAGCTGGCCATAAAAAATGTAGAGTATTGTTGGCCATAAATCGAATTGATAAGATTCGGATTCGCAGCTATATGCTGCGAATATTAACCACAATTGTGTCATAGAGCCCTAGACTTCGGCGGGGCATGGAACGGAATGGTCAATGAACTTCGCTAAACGGCCAGGCCAGAAGAACTCTCTTTACAAAAGAATGGACAAAATGCCCATCAGATATGTACATGCATCTGATTAATTTGGGGTCAGACAAAGCCAGGTTTCTTTTGTTCTTTCCTTTAAGTCGAATTTCTCATACGATATGCTCTTAAAGTTAACACTTGTCTGCTAATCAAACGAACGAAACCAGAAACGAATCACAAATCACACTTTCGGTTTCGGTTTCTGTTTGGATTACATAATTCCTGTTCTGTTCCTATTGATTCTGCATAATATCGAATCTAAAGTATTGGATCTTCGGCCAACTCTCACTGAACCTTCGGCCGGGCTTGGCCTTCAGTTGTTTGCCAGTCTGCTTGGGCTCCAATTTGCTTATTTAACAATTTAGCTTTCAATTAGTAATTGTTTAGCAAGATTGGCAGCAGAGCTGAAAACTGCAAACTAAGGCTAATTTCACACACATTTTGGCACACATGGGGCCTAGTCGGTCGGAGGTAGGAGAAGGGCAGGGGCTCAGCTGAATGGGGTTTTAGCCACTTTCGATAGTCCTTCCCCTTCTGACTACACACCTGACCTGACCTGATTCTGATGATGATCAGCGATTTCCTATATATGTATTTTGGGCGTGGAAGCTGGTTCGAAGTCTGCCTGTTGATTTGATCATAGTATTGTTTAATTGTTCTCAGTTCTTTTGGTTCTAATCACATTTGTGCTTGGTCCTAGTCGGATCCTCAGTGCTGCTTCTCTGGGGGATTGTAGGGGTGCAGCTTGAGGTACTCCAGCGTCCTTAGGACAGACAGGGGCGTGGGCGGCGGTGTGGGCAGATGATCGCCCACCGCATGATATCCATTCTCGTCGGCGGTGTAGGACACCACATAGGTCTGGCCATCGTCGGACACAAACGAGTATTTGCCATGGACCGCTTCGCCGTCGTGCTCGGCATTCACTGTTTTCAGGAGCCCGTCCTGTGTGGCCTTGGAGCCATCGGCGAGTTCATAGCTGGATGGGGGAGGATGTGGCTGTTAGGCTCTGCCGAGATTCTTCCACTGAACAGAACTTACTGGTAGTGATATTTTCCGTTGTACTCCACATTGGATTCCTGGGAGATCAGGTCACTCGTGTCCGAAGCCCAAGCAGCGACCACGAACACAGCAATCAGCAGTAGAGTCCTTCTCATATCGATCGGCAATCGGTATCGGTATCGGTAATAGAAATAATCTTAAAACAGTCCAAGCAAGTGTCTCGAGGCGACTGTCAGTTCCAGTGGGTAAACAAAGACTCTTATATAGGCAACGGAGAGCCACCACATAAAAAAACATTCCTGTACTAAAATATTTAACATGAATTAAAATTTAGACGATAAATAATATTGAACTTGTTTCGATTCGTTTGGCCTTTCGAAAATGGGTGTGAAATTTGGTGCAGACAACTCCAACCCGCTCCGACCCGATCCGATCCGATCTGGCGCTTCGTTTCGGCCGCTTCCACGTTGTTTTCCAAATAAATAAATAATAATAATGCCGTGTCGACTTCTATGGGAACTTGTCACCAGCATCAGCACCTCGGCATCAGCATCAGCATCACCCTGATTCTGGTTCTTGTTGGAAACTAACGTGACAACATTTTTGCCTGACTGCCTGCCGCCTGGCTGTGTCTATCGAATTTGCATAAAATGAATTTATCAATCCTCGCCTTGGAGTGCAAACGTTATTTTTGGACACAGCTTATGAATATATGGCAGATCAATCTAAGAACCCATCGCTTGGCCTACCCAAGTATACATATCCTCAAGTGTGCATCTTCCCAACGAGTTATACGCATTCATTAGCTGTCATCGCAGGTATTCGAGATATTGCGAATCGAGATTTATGGCTTCGACAGAAGCCTTATAATATGTACGCCAGATAAAGATGCTGATGCGATCAACCAAGAGGAAGCATTCTGTGGAGCGACTGCACCAATAAAACCCAAGACAGCTGTTCGATTTTCGAAAGAATCCTTAGTTCTTTATTTGCAGCTAAGCCTAACGAATGTTTTTTTATAGGTCTTCTCAAGTGTTTACATACAAAATTTGCGACGCAAACGGACTTTAAGCCGTCCGTCAACCCGTCCCATCAGCTGTCCCATAGGCTGGTTCGGGTGACTGGCCATCGTCTTTGTCGACGTCATCGCTTATATTACGTGTAAATGTTCCTAATTTACAGACTATTTACACAAAGTTTGCTGTGGATATTTAGTGTTCCTGTATATTATTTCTTGTATGTTTTTGTTTTGTTTTGTGTTTTTTTTTTACATTTTCTTTCATTTCATTGATAAATCGACGATATCACATGAGTCCGAAAATGGCAAAGTTCCGGCGACTAAATAGATCTCAAGAAATTCGTGTCAAAGTGAAAGTGGAAGAAAGCAAGAAAACAGACAAAATGAAGTAAGTTGTGTCAATGTAGTGGTTGTGCTTGTGCGTGTGCGTGCGCGTAGGTGTGTGTGTGTGTTCCGTGTCATGTCCCTCAATTCCATTTGAGATTGTGTTCTTCAGTCAAATCCACTAACAACCTCTTGGCGAGGCTTCAGCCCTTGTGTGATTGTCTCGACAGTGGGTGGGTGGGGGGAGTTGGGCAGAGAATTATGTATATGGGGTGTACGAGCATATTGTAGTAACAGCAACAGAGCAGCATCACATCGACCGTAGAGTATCAGGTTCAGAATGTTGTCATGGGTCGAACTGGAAGGAATCATCCAGGGAGAGCGCCTTAACGGCGCTTGGCTGGCGGCAGACTCAGGAGATAGTCGAGCGCCTTCTGGATCGCTGGCGGGATTGGTGGGGGTGTGGGCAAATGGTCCCCTTGTGGCTGGAAGCCATTCTCGTCATCGGCAGAATAGTTCAAGGTGATCAGATTCCCTTCCGGCGAGGTGTAGGAGACAGAGCCCCTGGCTATGATCACGTCACTGCTATCCGGGGAGGTAGCCTTCTTCAGGGTGCCCGTTTCTTCGGCCTTGATTCCGTTGGCCGTCTCATAGCTGCAACCACGCGGCAAGGCAACCGAAAGGAATGAAAGAAACAAAACAAATAATTAAATTGTTAAACCAAATTCACCTTGAAATCTTGCGAAATTTCTTTGAAAAAGTCGATAAAAGTTTTCGGTTTCTGTTCAAGCTAAAGCTAAAGTGATTTTTTTGTTGATATTTGAATGAGTCACCAAACTGGCGCCAGAAATTCCACATTAGAAGTGGAATTTATTCATTTCGTTTAACATTTAACATTTTCAGATACCGAGATGGAGTGTTTATGCATTTTAATATTGTTCAAGAATTTAAATTTCTTTCGCTTCTTTGGCTGCTTTGACTTGGTTAAGAGTGGCCTAGGGGGGATGAGAGTGCTAATGACTCAATTGGAAAGGGTATCTGATGGTTCCCTTAAAACTTAAAACATAAAAACTTGACTTTTCGTGCTCCAAGAGATGGAACATAGGACTGTTTAGAGCTCTGCGAGCGGTATGCATAAATCTGTTAAATAACCTATTCATTGGGTAGTATATTATTTTTGGTAATTCATTTTTTATATGTACATATATTCATACATTTCGCTTACACTCTCTGCCTTCTTTTTCGATAAGGTTTCCAGAGGGTTTCACCAACCAAAGCGATTTTACAATCGTCAAAATGAGTGAAATAGAGAGTGGCTTTCCCCTAGATAACTAGTATTTATACTAGGACTAACTAGCGCTCCAAGAGAGGAGTCATCATAAGAGGAAGGTGATCAGCAGCAGATAAGATGTTTGTTGTTAACTTTTTTAATGGACAAATACTAAGATTGGACAATTTTGAAGCGAGTAAATTAACAGAATATTTTAAAAAATGTAAAAATTGAGATTTTGAGGAATGAAATGTCATTTCTACGTGATTTTTACATGGCCGGAAAGACATGCTTTTCATGCAAAAGTATGCAACAAATTTGTAGATTGAATACAGTCTAAAGCTGGCTGCTGTTTTGTTAACAAATCGCAAAACAGGTACAACGAATTCCAGAGAATTATCAATGGAAGTATGGGTTATTTTGGGAATCCAAGCCTTTGACCAAGCAATATGAATGTTAAAGTATGATAATGGGGATAATGGGGAACCAAATACTTACGCATAATTGTAGGAACCATCTGGTTCGATGTTGGACTCCTGGCTGATGATCGCAATGGGCTCCTCGGCCCGCTGCGGTGCTGCGTCGACCAGGCACATCAGCGCCGTGGCGACCAGGCACAAAACGAACTGCAAAGGGAAGACGGGCAGGGCAGGCATTGAGATCGTTGTGTTGTGTTGGCCACAAATGTTAGCCGCGTTAGTAAACATCTTGAAATCGTGCTCCGATGATATTATGCAACGCCCCACACCCCGCCCCACACTTGTTTACCTGGGAGCCGAGATTTATTGCCATAGCGCTTTTATTTGCTGTTCTCACATACTATGTTTTAGACACCTTTTGAGGTCGGCAAATAGATGCCAATTAAATATTTTCCACATTTCCACACACTCGCACACACGACGTATTCCCAATTAACTTGTGCACAAAAGTGCATGGAAAATTGTGGGGCGTGGTCGGGTCGGGTCGGCTCGGGTTGGTCGTCCGTCTCATCTCTCACCGCTGCCGTCGTCGCCGTCGCCTCGCCGTTACCATCATCGTCACCCTCTCAGAGTCTGTTTCTTTCGAAACCTATGTAGGTGCCCCAAAACACTTTGAATGGAACTTGGTTTGGGTCTCGGTTCCATTTTCGTGTCTGAACTTTTCAGTTTAATGTGCTGGCCAGATGGACAGCTGCCAGGTGTTGGTCTGACCTTTGAATTGCATGCGGGCCCGAGACCGAAACCGAGACCGAGCCCGAGCCCGAGCTCTGCTGAGAGCCATTTCGAGCACACGTCTTCGCTGCATCCATTAATTGCCTTTGCCTTTTAGCCGCTCTAAATGGCAAACTGTTGCTGCTGCCACCTCCCACGCCTGGGGAGTACTTTAATTGCGGAAGTTTTGCCGAAGGTCCCTGAAGGGTCTTGATTTATGCTGTCTGCACTTTTACTACTCAAATGTGTGTCTGGATTTCTACAGTGGGTGGGTGTGGCAGGGATTTAATGGAAGGAGGAAACTCCTCCACTGAATTGTGCAGCAGTTTGAAGTTAATGAAAGGTATCCTTTCGTTTACCTTGCTTCTTTGTAACCCACACATGACTCAGCCAATCCTTTTCAACTACTTGAACGGCTTGAAATCCCCAATAGTTGTGCGAATCACTTACATTTTTCATGTTGTTCAACACACAGAACTGTAATCCAAAGGCAGAATTATCCTTTCGGCTGGGGCCTAGCACTGGAGTTGTTAATTGAACAAACGTTTTCTATTTAATGATACCTAATGCCGGCAGGTGAGTCTATTTATACGAAAATGCACGGAGCGGCGGGCGCCTGCAAGCAGTGCAGTTGGCAGAGCATCGCAAACACACACACACACACATAGACAGAGGTAAGCAGAGGCAATCTACGACACGAGTACAAAAGCAAACCAATTGAGTGCGCGGGCGGTGGGCGGGTGGCGGTAACGTAGAGGCAAAAAAAAAAAGAGAAGAAAAACTAAACTAAAGATTCAACGCCTAAGTCGACGATGGCGACGGCGCAGCGCTCGGAAAGAGCAGCAGAGGCAGAGAGTCAGTCAGTCGCCGCCAGGAGGACCCGGGGGGGCAGTCGGGCAGGCAGGCATGCAGGCAGAGCCACGACGCTCAGCTGTTCTGGGCAAGCAGTTCAGAATCAGCTATGTACTAAGTTTAATTTATGCAATTGTTTCAGGTTTTTGCAGACAGACAACACATTTAAATAGATTGCCGGTAATGGTAATTGCATCAGCCAGCGGAAATAGTAAGGCAACAAGAAAACACCGAACAAACGGCCAAGCGGCCAACGAAAAATGATCGTAGGTATAATGATAACTCCCATCAGGCCCGGCGGCGCTGCCACCTGACTCGAAATGGGCCAGCCTCAGAGATTTCGGGGATTTAAATGCGCTTCCATTAATCGGCAATTGGCATCAAAGTCAGGCGGCAAGACCCTCAGACTCCAGTGGCTCCAGTTGCAGTCGAAGCTGTGCAGGAGGTCAAAATGCCAGAAATTGCTAAACGCCAAGGGGCCAACGTCGTCGTCGTCGCTGCCAAAGTGTAGGCGCGTCTAATGAATACTTAGACTGGGCCAGCAGATGGGGCCAGACTTTGACTCCAAGACTCCAAGACTCCGACTCTGCACAGACGACACAGACACAGACGGCGACAGAATTTCGTGACAAGATTGCCCCAAAGATTGTGAGCATACTCGTACTATTGTATTGTATTGCTATTGCTATTGTCTTTGGCAACGCAACCGAAAATCCAAGCCTGTTTGCAGCCAACGTCGGATTCGAAGTGGAAGTCCAAGTCGGGTGTTGTTTTATGCCGTAATTATGAAGACATTCGGCAGCAATAATTATAATATTTATTGTTCTACCTACTGTTTTAAATTAAAACTTTTAATATGTTTAATTTGGGATCGCTTAATTTCCGCTCCGAGCTGAGGGCTTACCTTGAAATATGTATGAAGAATGACTTCTATGATTACGAGCCACAAACTGCACACAGATGCCACAAAATGTCAGTCGTCGTCTGCCGTCTGGTTCTGGTACTTTTCTTCAACCTGTTCTCGCCCGCTGTCCACTCTGAAGGTCGCGGTGGGTTCTTTATGGCACACAACACAATTTGTAATTTGTTTTAAAGATGTTTGCGCATCGTCTGCAATATGATACCTAGCAAAGGGCAGGGTATAATGAGCTGGTGGTGTGCTTCGCGTCGAATCTCGCTAAATGAAGCAGTTGGGCAAAAAATAGAGTAGATTTTATTTCAATTTCACTCAAATAAGTATTGAAGTAAGTCCAAACAAATTGATGGAATCTCACTGCAAATCGGGCTATCATAATTTGCACAAACTGAAGAAAATAACTTTTTTCAGAAGTCTAATCTAGATCGCCTGATGTCTGAAAACAGATGCTAACCAGAGTATTAAGAGCTCGGCTCGGCACCTGAACAGGTCCGCGTTGATTTAGCTGTTGCGTAAGAAGCTAGAGCCGCCTTTGGCATGGTCTTCGGTCTGGCCTGGCATACTTTGCAACGGCTAATGCTAATGTCAATGAAGGCATAAATAAATAATTGCGCATAGCTGAGGCTGAAGCAGCAGTAGCACTCAATGGCTGGAGACGCTGCACCGATGCTCCGCTGCACCGCTGCACCGCTGCACCGTTGCAGACGTCGAACCAGTTGCGGTGGTTAAATGTCAGTGGTTCTGGTCATGTCGAGAAATCAGCTACTGCACCGCTGCGGGTATCACGCGGAGATTATGCGGAGCATGGGGCTCGGATCTTGGACTGGGCATTGGTTACCACGCGCGCGCGGGTGTTGCGTCGGTGCTGCCCATTTCATGGTCAAGGATGCACTTGAGTAACTTTGCTCCGCTTTGCCAGCGTAAACTGGTTCGCCTTTGTCTGGTGTGGTCAGGGAAGCTGAACTGGTAACTGGAGCTCTGCTCTGTCGGGGCTGAATCATCTTCTGACCTTGAAGCCAGTAGCATTGGAATGGGTTCTATGACGCCGACAACAATGCAGTTGCAGTTTATGCTCATATCTATGCTAATCCGTCTGGGTATGGGTATGGGTATGTTTAGGGGTATGGTTAGGGGTACGGATAGGGGTATCTTTGGGCACAGTTCATAGTCTTCGTATTAATTTGATTTATGCAAATTGACAGGGGTCTTAAATGGCAGACGGATCGTTCTGCAGCACGTGGGCGTCTTCGATTACGAATCATGGCTAATTAATGCAAATCGCGGCCAAGACATTTGATATGCGGGAGTGGGACTTCTAGCAACTCCCCAATTGTCATATGTCAAGTGAATCTAAGCACTTTTGTTCTGCCCTTTTATGCAAATATTTTCAAGAAATGATAGATTCTAAGAGGCAGTAAAATCCATTAAATATGCACCGCAAGTCATACATATATGTATATTCTTATCTTGCTTCCATTTAAACATGGCTCACACTATCTTCATTTGAGTAGTATGTTTATGCATTTGCAAGCGTGACAGAGGTAATAATCTTATACATTGGGACTACCGAACATCTTTATTGAATGTCTGCTATCCATTTGCCACGAGCCGATCTACACGAAACCATTATTTAGTTTGGATTACATGATAATCCATTTATCAAGCCCTCAGATAACCAGTTTGGCTGCTATCTTCCGATAGATGAAGCGAATTAGAAGCTGACATAATTCCGGAGTGAATATTTAAAGACTGAAGCTGAAATAAATTCGAGCCAATTAATTGGATCGCAAATATTCAACGGCTCGTTTATGTAAAACAGCGAATAAAGATCTTTTGTTTGGGCTTTGGGCTAATCTGTTCAACGCATTCCGCAGATCTTCTCCCCAGCATCGGAACCATAAAGTCTCCGAATGGGCAGCGCTTGGACATTTATGGGTCCGGTTGGGAGCAAAGTGGGGTCTCGATTTGAATGGAAACCGAGTTTGTTTGGACCTTTGGGTGTCAAATTCTGATTGCTTACTGATCTCAATTTGTACGAGAATCTACGATATTTTGTATGCAAATTTAATGCTATCAAATGGGCCATATTCTCGTTTTAAGATAGGCATAAAAGGGCCCAATTAATAAAACGAAAACTGGAATTTTAAACTATTCTTGCCCGGCTGGCACGTGACTTTGGCTGGACAGTGTAGCTGCAATCACAGCGCTATTGTTGCACTTGTTGGCTGCTGTCAAATCGCACGCGAAATGTGAAGGCCGGCTATGCAATCGAGATGACTCCCCTCCCCTGCCCGAACGCCCCTACACTGCTCTCCACTCCATGTATCTTCTCCAACTCCAACTCCAACTCTAACTTCATTCATATTCATTCATGGGGCCGTGTCTCAGTCGACCCATTCATGCCTTATTCACCTCAATTTCTGATGGAAATAATAAATTCTGTTTGACTGAATTGAGTTGAGGTGAAGAGTGGGAAAACCTGGCGACCAAATTTACAATGAAAATGCTGATTGAGATAATAGTTTTCTCTATTATAAACGAAATCTATTTCAATCAACGGAATACCTGTAATATAAAGCTAATTAGCTAGGCAATATATGAGAAGAACAAGTAGTCATTCTATCTACTGAAGTAGAGCCAACAATTTTGATCATCTCTCGGCACAGAACACTTACCCACAGTTTGGTATATAGCCGCAAGGAATCGATAAGTGATGGTAATCACCTGTCAAACTAGGAAGAAAAAATAAAGAGAGGTTCACTCACGATCTTAAAGGTGTCGAGGGATGAAATGATAATAACCTTTGCGGTAACCAACCTTTAACAAAGTGCTAAGCTTTAGCCATTAAATAAGAACTCACAATTCTCTCGATCTCGAGACATACATCATCCAGAGATCTGTGCCCAAACTGACATTGTCGACGAGCTGGTTGTGGGTAGTCTATGATATAGGCCACCGAATGGTCTAGGGGAGTACTTGAGCTGAAACTGAACTGCGTTGGAAAGGTCTTTAGATAGGGAAACTGTGCATCGACTGATGAATAGACCCAAATACCATCAGGGATATAGTAAAAGTACAACACATATCGCGTCGTTTCTGGAAGGTAGAATCTGTGGACCTCGTACTACCTCCAAAGTGGGTCGTCTGAAGGATACAAATCCTAAAAAAATCCTAAATATAAGTCCTGATATTCACATTGCTTCTCCTTTCGACTTCTGGCAATTAAACTGGTTTGTGTTTTTCAACAATCGTTACTTTTACACCTTTGAAGTGAGGGTATATCATCCATCGATAGTCCTATACGTAATTGTCAATTAAATATTTAATGTTCTGATTGTTTTGTACAGTATTAGCCAATTTTTTATTTTTTGTTGCGATGAATGCATACTCTTGAATAATAAATAATTGGAGTGTCTCGGATTTATCAGTTGTTGTTTTGGATATAGATTTTCGTATATACTGATATTCATCATTGATTCATTTGGATTCTTTAGTTACTATCTATAAAATACAGAAAAGTTAAGTGGGAGAGAGATGAGATGGGAATGCGAATTATATAAAGAAAGTTAATTATCTGATTTCTAATTGCTCTGATGTAAGCCACTGGGAGAAGCCGGAAAATAATGGAAATATTTATCTCTAATTAATTCAGTGGCTTCTCGAATTTCACTACTGAATGTATAATTTTCATAAAATGGACATTTGCATATATATCTTCATATGGTTAGAGGCAAACACTTAACGCCCCCCAGCTGTGTTTTAGCCATTTTGTTCGTTTTGCTTGCCTTGCCAATCGTTTTGCCGCATTTTGGCAGCGATTGGCTCAAATGTAGCTCCACTCCACTCCGCTCTTTGCTCTTGATTTTAATTATTTATACAGTCAGCAAATTATAATAAAAAACAATCTAAATTCTAAACGGAAATTGACAAAACTCTCCGCTGGCAAAAGTTTGCGATGAGCGTTGACCGAATACAATGAACTTTATGGACCAAAGACTGAAATTTGATGCTTATGCTAAATTGGTCTCCAAAGTTGGTTATAAAACGATTCGTTGGTCTGCGAATCTGTTACAGTTCTGTCGCGTAGATCAGCGTTGAAAGTTCTTATCGAAAATGTCTCTGAAACTGGTAAATCATAGTGTGCCCTCCAGGAAGTGATTCTAAGTGTTCTAATCCAAAGTTGATGTGTTTGCAGCTGTCGTGCCTTTTCGTGCTGGCTCTGGCCGCGATCGCCTGTGAGGGCCAGACCCAATACAATCCGTATCTGAGGAACCCCTACTACAGGGACCTGTACTACAAAAATCGCGATCTGTACAACCTGCGCCGCTACTACGACGGCTTCTACAAAAAGTACAATCCCTTCATTGCCAACGCCCAGGCCCGCGTTGTGGCCCAGTCCAACGAGGCCAACTACGGCACGGGTTCCTATGTCTACAACTATGAGACGGAGAATGGCATCCACGGCGAGGAGCGCGGCGTGCCCGTCAATATAGGCAACCAGGAGCAGGAGGAACAGGTCGAGGGAGCCTACTCCTATATCTCGCCGGAGGGTCTGCGTGTGGGAGTCAAATACGTGGCCGATGCCAATGGCTTCCGTCCAGTGATCACCTGTTAGTATGCCCAGTGCAATAATACAAGAGCTAGCCAATACCGTGATGTATTTCTCTTTCAGATGATGGCGTCAACTCTGCCTTCTATGCCAGCCAGCCTGCTCCAGCAAATGTGGTCTACACGAAGCATTGAGGCTTGATTCCTTCCTATTCATAGTTACCTTCAGTGAAATAAGTGTGATCAGCCTTCTTCCTAATAAAAATATATTCTTTTTAAAATAGCCCCTGTATCTTGACTCTAAAACAGGGGTCGGGTCGGCACGCAGGCACTGATATGTTCGGACATGTTCTTAGTGAATTTGAGTGCGCAGAAAACAGCCACGAAGCAACACGATTCATTTTCTCTCATACAGCCTCGTGTGCTGAAGGCACACGATCATTTTCGCTGAGCAAAAGAACGAAGCTGCAAAGGGCCGACGCTACACGAAGTTTTAACACCGTGCGTTTTTAAACTGTGCCGACTGCGCCGCCCCGAGGCCCTTTCCTATACACATTGCTGCCGTTGCAGCATTTTGCTGCATATTGCTTGTTCATTTATTATTATATTGTATAATGATTACAGACTTCTCCTCCGCTTGGTGGTCATATGGCCATATACTGATGAACGTCATTTTGCCTGCTATTGATTGCTTTTGTTTTACCTATATAAGCTCTACTTAATAAAAAAAAGCAACGCCTCGAAAGCTCTTTCCATTAAGTCTTCAGCACAAAGGTGTGCTTTAAAATTTATAGCAAATAATTATTTATCAAAATATTTAAACGTTCTATAATCAAATTATCTTTTTTTATAAATTTTGTGAATTTCGTCAACATTTCAACATTAACCAGTACTTGCATTTTTCTCTTGGAACCAAAATATAATATCTCGTCAGTCGATTGGATTGTTTATGTTCTAATTCTTTTGATAGGATAGTGTTAGGCAGTTGTAGCAGCTCTCTGGAAGGTTCGATGAATATACTCATTATATACTCCTAAATATTAAACGAGTACAATTCAATAATATAATTTATATACAGATATGTATATGTAGATATCCTTAAGCTAACTCTCAAAAATTACCTTATTTATGCCCATTTAAGATTATTCTTGAAGAACTGGTTAATACTGGAAGCCTTTTTCTCAGCATGAGCTTGGAGAATACTGGATATGCAGAGCATTGTTTTGAAAACAATTGAGAAATAATAGGTATACGTACAATTATATTTACTCTCGAAAAAGTCGGTTCATTCTATTATTATCTATTTATTTCAAAAATTGTCATCATAGGCTAGGTCTCCAGCTCGAGCTGGGCCCCTTGGCAAAAAATGGGTCATCTTTCGCTTATCGGAAATGTACGAGTACTCAGTGTACGAGTATACAGCGACTACTTAGACGGAGACTTGTTTTTGTCTCGCCTTTGCGAGAGCAACAAACCCATTAATTTTAAGCGGAGCCCGTATATTGTGTACATATTCAAAATTTGGAATATAATTTGGCAAAATGTCAGACAGTTTCATTATCAAGTGCGATGCGGCCTTTGATTCAGAATAATAAAACATTCGTTCAACTCAAGGGCTCTTGATGATCTGCAAGTTCTTCGCTAATGGGAAACACTTGGATTCTTCGTAACAAATATTTTAGTTGGGTGTGTATTTTGATATATAAAATAACAAAAATTAATTATCTTATGCTTAGTAACGTCGTCTCATTGAGTTAGATAGATAGATAAATAAATACGAAATAACATAGGAGATGACTATATATATACGACTACAATTCGATTCCTCCTTTCGTCTTCTTCCTTTTCCTTTTTTTTGTGGATTTTTTCCTCGGTTTTTTCGATGGCTTGTTATAGGGTTTGCCCGATGACTACTCGGCAAATGCAAGGGAATGGTGGGGATGTGGGTGGTTGGACTAGGACTGTTCGGTTGGGCGGGGAAAGGTGGAGGTAGAGGTAGAGGGACCTTATGGCTGTTGATGAGGCAAGTCTGGGAGCGGACCTAGTGGGACACGGTTGGCTTCACTGTGGGATGTACGTTGGACAGGCGCTTACGCTCCTGCCTCTCCTTCTCGGCACGTTCCTCCTCGCGCTCCTCCTCCTCGGCCAGCTCTACCTCGTGCTGGAGCATAAGGATCTGTTCGGTCAGCTCCTTGGGCATGCGCTCTAGATGAATGGCCTTTATTTGGGCTTTGATGTCCTTGGTCATGTGGTTGATGCGGAAGCCACGATGATCGAACTGGGCTCCGCCATTGGCCTTATGCTGCTCCTCCACGTACTTGAGGGCGCGCGCAATGGCCTCGGGAATGGGGGGAGGAGTGGGAATATGATCGCCCTCGGGCATGAAGCCACCATCGTTTGAGGCATAGTTGACGCGGTACAGTTTGCCATCATCGCCGGTGTACTCGTAGTATCCCTTGGCGTGAGTGCCGCCGGTGTGATGGAGCTTCGCCTGCTCCTCGCCGTAGATTCCGTTCTCGGTCAGGAAACTGTTTCGTACATAACCGGGTCATTAGCTTGGGAGGGTCGGGAGGTAATTTCGTTGATGGAAAACTTACGCATGATCGTATTTGTCCTTCTTGCGGATCTCTTCCTGGTGCAGAATCTTGTGGCGTCCCTCATCGTCGTAATTGAAGAGGATGTTCCTGGGCGTAGTCGTGGTCGTTGTGGTGGTGGTGGTGGTCCGCTTTGTTGTTGTGGTTGGCTTCTTCGTCGTTGTCGTCGTCGTGGACTGTGAGTGGTGGTGCGGTGTGGGTGTTGATTGGTTTCATTGTTGTATTCATTTTGTGTGTGTGTGGGAGGGTGTGGGTGTGTGTGGGTTGCATGCGTGTGCGTGGGCATGGGCTTTGGAGTAGGGTTCGGGTTCGGGTTCATGCAGGATACCTTATGAGGTTTTCATGTAGCGCGTTATGGTTGGTTTAGTTGCAGAGCCGAAATCGTTCGTAAATAATCATTTTGGTTGGTTATGAAAGCAGGAAAGGTGGAACCGAAGGGGAATTGCCGGATTGCTGGGGATTGCTGGGAATTTCTGGGGGCTGGGCTGGGGTTTGTGGCGCTTTAGTGCTGGATGCTCGGTTGGAGATGGTTTTGTGTTGCGATTTGCGGTTCATGTTCGGGAAAGCCGTACTCCAAGCGGATTTCAGGTACTTGAAATTCGGCATTACTTACTGTGTACAGATCGTGGCTGCAAATGAAACGAAACGAAAACGATTTCATTTAGTTAATATCATTACTGATCACTACTCTTTTAGCTACACTCACTTGTAGGGCCTGGCATCGTGAACGTAGGGCAGATTGAGGCCGGCATATGGCCCATAGCCACCATCGTAGGGGTAGGGAACGTGATGATAGGCTCCAAGCTCGCGGTGATCCGTCACATGATTGTAGGGCTGGGGCATGTGATAGTAGCGACCTTTTGGGGTGCAACAGAACAATGTCAATGGTTAGTGGGGGGTTGTCTATAGGGAAACCGCTGGTCTGTGTGAGTGTGCGTGTAAGTGAAGTGCGGGTAACTTTGACATCCATTAGCTACGAGCATATCTGCCGTTAGATATTTACAACTTTCGTTAGTTTCTCGTATGTACAAATGGATTTGCAGTTAAGTCTGAAAGTGATTCGATTTTGGGTTAAACTACAGTGAGGCCAGAACAACAAGAGTTCATCTTTCAACCCTAATCTGCAGATGAGTATCGATCGTGTGTGACATTGTAGTGGTGGATGGGGTGTTCAGTTCTCTACAAAGAACTGAAAGAATCGTATTCTTTCCTTCATTTGTACTTCAGTGATTTACCTAAACTATCCTGTGCACCACTCCGGCCTATAAGAAATCGAATGTTTAATATCATGTTTAAGTGCCAAGGGAGGAGGTTGGGGGGAGAAATGGGGATAGTGTACTCTGGTTAGTGCAGAAGCTCAGCTCAAGACCGCAATATTCCGATTCCGTTTTCGATTCCTAATTTTGGATTTCTTATTTTAAAAACATTTCAAAGGCCGGGCCAACCTTGAGCTTGAGCTTGAACTTGGTTAGAGAGTCAACAGATTATTAGTACAAGTATATATAAGTGTGAGTGTGTGTGTGTGTGTTATCGGAATCAACGCAAATTCGTATTCACATGCTCTCGGGCATGTCTGTACAGGTGTGTTAGTACGGGCAGCTGGGCAAGATCGGGCTTGCTCTGTTGGTATTCAATTTGCTCTTGGCTGGGGGTTAGTGCGGGGGGCGGCAGCAGCAGTCGCATGCAGTCAGTGGGCGTGGATAGGCGCGTTAACGGAGTTGGATCACGAAATACCTTCATTCTGCGAACTGGGATGGTAGCGTCCGTCATCCAGCGATCTGTATTTGCCGGCGTTAGAATTTTGCCCTGAAACCGTATACTTGCCATTGTCGTCCACGTCTGGGACGGGACTGGTGTGGCAGACAGCAATGAGAGCCTGTGGGCGAGGGGTAAGGGTTAGATGACAGCCAACTGGCAATTTGCATAATGCAATTAAAACAGTGACAGGAAGTGGCCCCCAAAAGTGCGGACGGGTTGAATGTACTCCGGATCTAATGAATCAGCGGCGAGTCCACGGCGAATCAGCGGCGCCTGTGCCCAAAACTTGCTCCGAATCGAGTCGGCACGAGGTAATTAAATCAATAAGTATTTATTTCTTTTGTTGCTAATTGAACTCGCACTGGCAACGGAACGGAGGCGTAATACACGTATTTTTACACCCGACAGCACTGGGCGACACTCTGGGCGACACTCTGGGCGACACTCTGGGCACTGGGCAGGATGCGGGATGTGGGCACTGGATTACTTACCACGACCACCACAGCGGAGAATCTCAGCATGGTTTGGGTGAACATGTTTGCTTGGCTTAGATTATAGTCGATATCCTTTGGGGGGAATTATCCTTGTGCTTGTTGCTGCTGCTGCTTGCTGATGGCTGCTGGCTGATGTGATCTCGCTGGTAATCCTTCTCTGAGGGCGACTGCAACAGGAATGTTTGGAGTTCGATCGTGTACGCCCCATTTATATAGAGACGTTCCTAAAATTCTCAGCCTCAGCCGCCGCCGCAGCATCCGAATGCGAGTGTGTTTGTGTGTGTGTGGGCATGGGTCTGCTCTGCTTCTGCTGGTGCTGCTTCTGCTTCGTGTGTGAGTGTGAGTGTGTTTACCGGTTCACCTCAGTTCAATTCGCTAAGAAAGAAGAACAACAGCTCTGGCACCCAGGTACTCTCTCTCTCTCTCTCTCTCTCTCTCTGGCTGCTCCCTTATGAATTTTCGACAGTGACGAGTCTCATCTCGCTACTGGCTTACGAATGGAATGCAGCTTAGGCTCAATAACTGAGGCAATAACTTATATAGCGTATCAATGTCGCCGGTAATTGTAATTACATATATGTATAATCATTTCAACAATTTGTATAATTTGGCAAATGTCGTCTCCTCGGGTTCAGCGAGCCTTTGAACTTGAACTATAGCGATCTTCTTGCATATCAGGATATACATACCCGTACATATAGTATAGCAGTTGATGACGCGTTGTTTACTCCTGTTTACTAGTTACTGATGACGGAATTCCCATGATTTCGTTGGGAATTGTCATCGAAATTCTGGCGAACAATGAGAGCGAATAATTTGTTGGAAATCGTTTCATTTGCTGATAATTGAAGGTAAAGTTCACCCGCAGACGACATAAAGTCAGGACAGATAACAATTTTTGAATAATAAAAATTAATTTGTTTTGATTGGTCATAGCCGCATAATTATTTAAGTCAAGGACGTAGGGGAGAAACATAGCTAACGAGAATCAGAATGATGCAGACATAGTACTAGCACTACTACTAGTACTTACTATTTCGATAGTAACTTTGTTCGGGGAACACCCTAATAACTATTCTTTTAATATGAACTCGCAAAATCATAAAACGGAAACCGTCCTGGATGAGAGGCTCGAAGATATATTGACATTGACGATGTGCTTGTTTTCCGGGAAATATAAATATCCTGCGGTGGATTTAAGATTCTATAAGGCATTGTTTAGGGTCTTGGGCGTCTTCATCCTCAGACGCCCGTTAATTTCTCGGCTGAAGTCCAACGTTAACTAGCTTTGGCAACCGATGACAACATCACCGGCATCGGAGATACATGTCCCAACTACCTGGAGGCACTCGGAAGCGCCATAAAAGTGCCGTAATGAAATCATAAATTACGCACCAGCGGAAATACAGCCAAGAAATAAATAAAAAACAACAAAAAACGCACAAAAAGATAAATAAAAAATGAAAAATACAACAACAACAAAAAACCATTCAGACAATGCGCACGCCTGCCACAACGCGAAATGCATTAATATTGAAGCTGTAGCAGAAGTCGACGCTGGAGATGGAGATGGAGATTTCGAGGTGGAGATGAGGATGGGACTGCCGATTGGGGCTGGGTCTCTCACAGCATACATACATATGCACATGTCCGTAAGTATAACCGGAATCGGAATAAGACTCGGATTGAACCGGCATAAGAAAAATGTTGACAAAAATGATTTTAATTGTTTGTTGCAAACGTTGACACCGTCGCAGCAGTGACAGTGACAGCTATGTAGCTCGGGGATCGGCTTGGAATTTGTCCTTAACGGTTTCAGAGTCTGAAGATGAAGCCAAGATTACCGAAATATATGTACTATAGTATGTAGATGCAAGCAAAGCAGTCGAAACGGAGAATGATTGCCAGGGCACATTGGCGGACTTAAGCCAATTAATAACGACCATAAACTGTGATAAACTGTGATAAAAAAGCAACAGTTTGAGGGTAAAGGCAGAGGGTAAAGAGTATCGAGTACCAAGTATCGATGCTGCGTCACAGTCACTGCACTCCAAAGGTCGTACGCTGAACCCACGGCTGGCAGAGATGATATGAGACCAGAGACGAGAGACCAGAGACCAGAGACAAGACCAGACCAGACCCAAAGCAGTGCCAGATTGTTGTGTGAATCACGGCGCGTGCTGTTATTGTTCGATATTTGAATCACTTCGATTGGGTTGGCTTCGGTTTTTTGGGTTTTGGCGATATCTACATTCATATATGTATGGTGGCATTCATAAAAGTCAAAAATACTTAATAAATATTTAAATAAAATGACTTTTTAATCAATTACAAGTTCGATTTGTGATGCTCGGGCGGTTGGCACTTGATTTGCATGCAATCAGATATCAAATCAGATCTTCACACCGCAGGGTGCTGCTGGTGTTATTTTATTATAAAAATGCACACATACACACAGAACGTATATCTATATGGAGAAATATTATTACTGGCCAGCACCGGCATTGACCTTGGATCACATTCTGTCCAAATCTCACACTTTCTTCGATACGATGCGTCACTGCACATATCACATCATATCATATCACATCAGAACAGATCACACGACCAGGTAGGATCGGCTTTAATCTGCGGTCAATTCAAGTATTTACGATCCATATCCAATGTCGGAACAAGTCCGAGTGTGTTTCATTTCGTTGACAAGGCATCTCTCCTCCGGAAAGTGTCGCACATAAATCTTTAATCTGCTTAAAACTAATTTCAAACAATTTGAGTCGGCTTAGAGTGCAGGAAGTATCACCACGGGGACTAGTCGGACTAGCGATCACATGTGTAATTTCCTATAGCTCCAGTACCAGATGAAGCCCATGAGGACCAGCGGCAGCATTCGGCCGTCAAGTGCGGGACTGCTCGCTGCGTTGCACAAGTGTCCGCGGCAGTGGCACCGGAGAACGGTTGTCCCGAAGTTCACTCTCTCCTCGAGGCACTCCTCTTTGTACGGCTCCTCCACGGTGAATCTCTCCTCCCACTCCTTCTTGACGAACACGTGTGTGGTGTTCAGTTGATGGGCACATCCCCGGTTCGTCCTGATCCACTGGTTTCCCTCCTGCAGGCTCATAGTTATCACGGTCTTCGAGCACATGGTTGAGTGGGGGCACTCTCCAATGTGTCCGAGGGGCTTTTGGGGGCTTCCGCACGTCTGGTCCGCCTCGTTGCACTGGTAGCACTTGAGCATCTCGCCGACTGCTACGCCTCCGATTAGGCAAACCACTGTTCCCACAGTCGCCCAGAGCTTAGTTCCGATGCCCATTGTGTGCATGTGTATAAATGTATATCCGGTGATAGAATACGATTAACGTATCTCTGCTTCCGAAGTACAAGCTTCGCGCTTCGAGGGTCTGAAGAGAACTGGCGGCGGCAATGTGGGGAAAGTCTCGTATGTTTCAAAAAGATAAATACATATGGAACAATTTATGAGTAATACGCACCCTTCTGTTGCAATTGTAGTTCGACTAAAATTAATCTCAACCGACAAAAGATTACTTTTTTTTTTGTTTTTGGAGGGCGCTCTCGTATCAAACGAATGAAATGAAATGCACATACTCGTGTTTATGAAATTCCATTGGGTTATTCGAATAAGCCTTGAGCAACGGTTTCCACTCCCTAGAGACTCCCTCTCCCTCTCTCTGTCTCGCTCCCGAAATGTTTCCAGATAACAGATGTTTCATTATGCACCTTTGTTTGCTTCTTTGTCTTTTGTTCCGCTCTCTCTCGTTCGGTGAAAACGGGCAGCACTTATCAAGAATGCGATCGATGTCTCGATGCCTTTATGCACTCATCGATTCCTATCGATTGTTTAAGCTGGACCAATAAGCTCTTAATCCCTTGGCCAAGACCCGGGCTCGGCAGTGGAATTTAATTGGATTATAATGACAGCATTGTTCAGTTCAGTTCGATTCCCATTCCCACTCCCGTTCCTGTACCAGAGACTGTGCTCCCCACATATGATTTACGCGTATTTTCACCTCCCTCTAAGTCGGCCTTTTGGACAGACAACCAGCCAGCCATCCAGCCAGCCTTTAGCATTTCGGGTAAAACAAATGAAATCTTTATAGGCTGGCATTGTATTTCTGTCCATAAATTACGCCCCGACTTTTGCGTGGGTTTTCGCACACACATTCTGACTGTCAGTGCGACTTCTCTCCCTTTTTTTTTTTTTATTTTTATTTAGGTTTGATTTTTTCTCATTTTTTTGGTTTTGCTTTTTATTTTTTGCTCTCTTTTTGCTTTAATTAGAACGTTCTGAGGCATCTCTGGGGGTATACTCGTAAATCAAAATGGAATGTCTATAAATATTGGTCGATGCTGAAGCCAGCTTAGCCACCGAAAGCCAGAATAGATGGATGGTTTTTGGTAGCACACGGAGCATTCACATTTTAATCGATCCCATTAAATACAATCCAAACGATTTATGCCATTAATTGCTGGCATTTGTTTCGCCCGACGAATGCATTACAAAGCGCCATTTTGTTGTAGGCCCACCCAACGAAAATCAGGCTTAATGACAAACTGCAATTGGAGCAGAGTGCAAAACAATGAAACAAATTACCAGCCACAGCCACAGCCAGAGCCAGAGCCACAATGAGGCGTAATTGGATACGAGTGGATGCCTCTTCAGTCTGGGATTCGTTTCGGGATCTCTGATATGTGGGATTTTGAACCTGACACCTGGGACTGGGACTGGAACTACCTGCAGGAGGGACACAAATTGCAACCGAGTTCAAAGCTCCACTCCTAAATTATTGAACATTGTCGGTTCCCCCTCCCCTCCGCCTTCCCCTGCCAATATCTGTAAAATCTCAAGGTGCTAAATAAAATATGCATTCATGTTTTTGGATGCCCTCGATTTTTACATCTCTCTTGTCGTTTGACCAAAAATAAAAACAAATGCAAAATGCATTAAAAAAATGTATATAAAAATGGAAAAATCGCATATAAATATAAATAAATTTCCAGCCTGACAAGTGCGAAGAAGAGAAATGTGTTTTTATTTCACAACTGCCCCCCCGCCGTATGAGATCATGCCAATGGAATCTCTCAAATCAAGATTGAATCTCCTCAGAAATCTCTAGTTCCGCTGGTTGGGCTTTATTGACCGCAGAATTGTCGTTAAATATTTTACTGTAGGCGCCGTCTGCTAGCCACAAAGTTGAGCTCAATTTACGAGTAAATGGCCAGATTCCTGCCAATTGTCAGCCTTAAGCGGTGGTACTGTCTGTACTGGACACTCTCATAAATTTCCCCCACAAGGACGCTTCGCGGGACAAGTATGGGGCAGAGGAGCAGTGGGAGGAGATGTAGACATGAACATTTTGTGAAATTAATTAATTGCATGCAAAACACCAAATTACGCATTGCTGGCGACTCAGAGTGCCAGGGGCAGTCGCTCTTTATTTATCTCCAGCGAATAATTTAATTCCAGATCTCAAAGAGAGGGAGAGAGAAAGAGAGAAAAGGTAACCTGTTGTTGCAGTTTTATTAGAATACATACACATTCCAGCCAGCGAATCACTTATGAGTGAGTAACCCATGATGATTCTTAGGGTTCTACGACCTCCTGATTCAAGCCACCCCACCATCATTCACTTCCTTACCATGATCAGGTATTTGAAATATTTGCAAGGTTCAATCTAGTCAAGAGTTCAGGTCAAATCCCCTGCCTACGGAAACCTTGTCTGGCAGCCGACGTGGGCGTGGTAGCTTTCGATTTCTCACACTGCCTCAACGTTCTAGAGTTGTGGGGTTATGTTCGATCTACAGCGATGTTATGAATGGTATGACTGCCCAAATCAATGGGCTGACAAGATGATTAATGAATATCAAACCTAAACCGTTGACCGATCTCACAGCTGGATTGACTGACAGTTATTGTGGTTATTAATGCTCATTAAGTAAGACAAACGAGCGTCTCATTGTTTATAATGCGTTCTTTAATTTGATTTAAACGACACTAATTACCTTTGATCCTATTGGTTTTGCTTTGGCGAAATTCCAACCAATTAAGGTGACAAACGGCAGCATGTCTGACAAATCGATCATCGATAAGGCAACAGAGCGGTGGAATGATTCCTGTTTATTCCTGTTTATTACTCACTCGCACAGGTTCCTCTTTTCTGTACTCAATTGGGTGTATCCTGTGGAATCCTAGCCTGCCTGTCCCATCGTGGCATAGTATGATCTCCGTTTTGGTTGGGGCTGCATTGCATCGGGGGCCCCGAAAGGTTAAAAGCGACCCGCCGTTGCCAATGCAAACGAGTTGATTATTAGTTGATGGCTTGTTAGTATGCAATGAGCTTCTACTTATTGGGGGGCAGCGGCTGCTGAATCATCTGCCGCCGAATCAGCCCGGGTTCAGTCCCGCCCATATTTAATCCAATTAAACGATGCCATCTGGCACATAAACCTCAAGTGTTATTAGCCAAACGGCTATCGGGCTTGGAGACCCACACTAAAATGGCCAGCGAGTGCATTGGGGTCGAGTCAAACGTAATCGGTTAGTCGACATGAATACACGCCTAACGCTGCCACTGAGTGCTCTGGCACTGCTCGGGCTGGCCATCAGCTGCTCCTGGGGCCAGGAACCACCAGGACTGCGCAAGCGGGGCCGCTACATTCCCGAGCTGCACGGAGCCACGGGCTGGTATACGCCGGACGACAGCGGCAAGTATCGTCACGAGCACAAGCCCTACGATGGCGGATACGGGGACCGAGGAGAGCCGTATTTCGCCGATCTGCGCAGCATTTTCCGAAAGGCCGAGGAGCAGCTGGCCGCCAGTGTACAGGAGGCCAACGAGAACTTCGCCCTGGGCCCCCGCGATCATCTGCGCTTCATGATCGACTTCAACTACAACGGCACGGGCTGGCAGATCATCCAGTTCGAATGGGTGCGCGATGGCAACGAGACCCATTCGGACACGAAAAAATACAGCTACGTTAACGAGAATAAACTGTGGGAGACGGGAACGGAGTCGGAGAGGGAGACGGTAGTGGATGAACACCCCTATCACTACCAGCAACCCGATGAAGGATCCGAGGTTGGCGGTGAGCCACCTATGGAGGTCTACGAGGGGCAGCAGCAACAGCACGAGGAGCCTCATAACAACATCAATTCCGAACAGGACGTAAGTCTCAGTTATATGGATATACATTTTGATCTCCTAACGCTTTGGTTCATTGACAGCCCGACAAGATTCATGCGACCATTAACGAAGTCCTGGAGTACATACAACAGCGTATCCTGCCCACTCTGCGGTAGAACGAATGACAAATGAATTGTATTGGAGTTGTTGAAATAAATGTTTAATTGACAAAATGTCATGCTCTTCGATGCGTAAATATTTCAGATCGGAATCGGTTGGAAAACACACTTATGTTAGCTGTAACTTTCGAGCCATTCGGTTTATTAACAAATCGCTGATTTCGTTTCACACTTTCGACTCAATATCTATTTCTTCTTCTTGGCATTCTCCTCCAGGTAGGCCAACAGCTTGGCCACATAGGGCGGCGGGGGTGGTGGCGTTGGGAGGTGAGCAGCGCTGGGCACAAAACCATTGTCGTCGGCCGTATAGTCCACGCGGTAGAGTAGGCCATCGTCGCCAGTGTACTCGTAGAAGCCCTTCGACCGCAGCCCATCCTCCTCGGCCAGCTTCTCGATGCGTCCGCTCTCCTCGGCCAGAATGCCGTTCTCCGTCTCGTAGCTAGGAGGAGAATCAAAGGATCTCTGAGCATATACTCTGCAGTGGCCTCGGTTCCAGTATACTCACAGATAGTGGTAGCCATCTTGCTCGACATCATCCTCCAGTCGGATAATGGCCCAACCATTGCCGCCTTCGCCTGTGCCCCGTCCTTTGGCCAAATTGGCGGTCACATCGACGACTGCTGGCGGTGGAGGTATGGTGGGTCTCGGTTGGGGTATTTTGGTGGTTCTTGCCCCGCCTGCTCCTGCACCAGATCCAGCACGGCCTGCCCCTCCGCCAGTATTCTTGTCGCCCACATAGCGGTTACGGTCTCCCGTATAGGCGCCGCCAGCGCGATCATCATGCTGATACTTGTTGTCCATGTGCACATAGCGGCCATCGTTGCCGCCGGAGTAGCGTCCGTCATTGCCACCTCTATAGCGTCCGTCGTTGGCGCCCGTATAGCGTCCGTCATTGCCACCTTTATAGCGTCCGTCGCCGGCAGTCGACCGCACCGGAGCTGGAGGAGGGCGATACCTTCCATCACTTTGGGCCAGGGATCCAGCCACGCAGGCCAGCAATAGAGCAATCTGCAACAGGAAGTCCGTAAGTAATCCGACGTGCCATCCGATCAACATACCGTTATACGCAGCCACATGGTTGAAGATGAGCAATGAGAAGCTTTGGTCAGAGGTCCCCAACTTTATATCTTTCGCTAGTACGTCGCACTACCCACACGCCCACATGGAGAAGAGTCAAGCTCTATTCTGTACGTGGCCACGGTCCGGGCCAAGAGCGGTCTGTGCGGTCTGTGCGACTGCTGCTGTGCCTAATTGGCACCGATCCGACCGGTGGTTGACTTGACCAATTAAGCGTTGTGGTTTACGATACGATTAGTCTGTGATTTGTTCGAAAGCAGCCGAGACAGTGGATGCAGTCACCTTATGCAGATGAATTGCAATGATTGGATGAGCCACAACTTTGACATTTCTTTGCGGTGAAGATAGTTTCGCGTCGCGCCTGAAAGTATTCTATGAAAATGAGTATTACACCAATCCTCTGTAGGAAACTACTAAAACTAATGGAATTGCATACTTTCGGGGTTGTGTAGAAGTACTCTTAGTATGCATTTAATTAAAAACTGGTAGGCAGCAGCAACTAATTCTTCTGGCCTTAATACAGTCCACTAAGTAACTGTTTTTAATATGCCAATAAAATACTTTGAACAGTTTCATTAAATTCAATTTATTCAAATTTTGATTTCACCATTGGAGACCGGAGTCGTTTCCACGTTCGCTTGCTGTGTGTCCCGATTTATTGTTCCCCCAGGGGAATATGTAGGTGATCCGCATCGTCTAGCCCCGGCGGTTGTTGAACCCACCAGACGGTTGCTCTTGAGGTGGCGGCGGCGCCGTGGCCAGGTAGGCGAGTGCCTTCTGGATGGCCGGCGGGATTGGTGGGGGTGTGGGCAAATGGTCCCCTTGTGGTTGGAAGCCATTTTCATCAGCCAAATAGGTTATCCGAATGGGTATGCCCTCCGGGGAGGTGTAGGAGAAGAAGCCCTGCGCGACCTTTGAAAATGGCACACAAGATTCAAATCCAAATTAGCAGCGGCAAGTTCATTTGGCTAATTGGATGCCCGTGGGGCGAATGCAGGTAGGTAGGTGGTGATCTCCAGCAAATGCCAAATTCTGTCTGGGCACGATTCACTCTACTGAACTCACCTGTCCCGCATTGTCGGTGCCCGCGTTCTTGAGATAGCCCTCCTCCTCGACATTGATACCGTTGCCCGTCTCATAGGAGTACTTGTAGGACCCATCGAAGTTCACCTCCTGCTCCTGCCTAATAATGGGTATGATTTCTCCGGACGGTCCTTGTGGTCTTGCCTGGGCTGAGCTCAACAGCAAGGCTGCGATAATGAGCAGCTGCAGCTGCGGGGGGAACCGAACCAACTGAGTCTCCATTCAACTAGCAAATCTGCTATGAGCTTACTCTGTGTTGCATTTTGTATCCTCTGATTTGTGATCTGATCCTGGGCTCCCGTCTGCTGCGGCTTGGCGTCGTTTGGGTACTGTGGCCAGCATTGACGGCCGTTTGCATATTTATAGCCAATCTCGATTCGGTGGCTTCGGCTAGGGGACTCTCATTGTGGCCTGAACTTTACAGTTACCGCACACAGCCATAGAAGTATACAGAGGGCAGCAGCAGCGGCAGCAGCAGCGACAGCAGCAGCAGCAGCACTAGCCCAAAGCTGGGCAAGTGTCTAGCATTTTGAAGTCGCAGAGATCGGAAGCCTGGCCACCGATTGCATCTTCCCATAGAGCGCTCGTGAACCGCCGCTCGCGTCCACCCAAAACTACACATGCAAGGCCTCCCCCCCATCAAAGATGCCCAAACAGATTGAAAATTGTGTTTGTGGCTGCAATTTGTCGAATGACTCGTAGACATGACGACCCGACCTGTCGATGCCTGAGTTTTCCAACATACAGTAGGGTACATAATGCTAAATGTTCTTTTCAAATACCATTTCCATATACATATATTCAATATGAACCGAATAAATATATTTGTGGGAAAAGTCGTTTCGGGTACCAAAAACAAATATACATTTCCAAAGAAACAAAATCCATCTATGGCTATGGCCACTGTACACTCTTTGGATTCAGGGGGCGTTGGTGCTTCGATCATCTTGAGTCGTGTTGTACATGAAACCTGTCGTGGCCGGCTTGTGGCATTCATAACTCCTCATCCTCACGCTGCCGCAGACAAGGACAGCACCATTAAATGCTTATATCAATTTGTCAGCTTTATCATTAGACATTTAACCCATGGCGTGGCATTCAGAGCCCGATTTTCGATGATCATTATGATGCACACAGCTATGACGGCCACCTGACCATGATTAAGTCAGTTTCACTGGCTCACTGACTTACTGACTTACTGAACGGTGCGAGTACTGCTTGACCTTTGATGGAGACAGATGCATCTCAATTTCCATCTGTATGATGGGTATTTATTTGGTCTTTACCAATGGCCGAAAGGCGTTTATGTTAGTGATGGGCCAGACCTCAGCACACTGGAGCAAATAGCAGCTATCCCTGAGAGCTAAAGAACGGAACCGGGGATGCTACGTTCAGTGAAAGAACATCTCTTCGGCTGGGGGTGGGGGGGTGGAAATAAGTATTCAAGTTCTGGATTTTGTTTGTTTGTTGTTTTTATTTTTTTGGCTAATCAAATCATTTTGGCGGGATCGGTGGGCGATTTTGGAGATTCTTATCCGGTCTTCTTGTTGAACAGTAGCGACAGGAGCGCCTGCTTGAAGGGCTTGGCGGTTGTTGATGTGACGGTGGTGGTGGGGGTCGTGGTTGGCGATGTCGTGTAGGTGTAGGTTGTTGTTGATGGTGATGTGCCTGTCGTAGTCGTAGGCGATGTACCTGTAGTTGTACCTGTACCTGTAGTACCTTGGGCGTAGACCAGCGACATGACAGCAGCGAAGACAGCGACGATTGCGAAGAACTTCATTTTGGATTTTTGTTGTTTTGTTTGGGGCTTGGGGTTTGCTTGAATGCGATGCTGCTGGAGTGCTGCTGGAAGGGCTGCTCAACTCGAAGTGTGTCTTTCTGTGGAACAGGGCACACTTTTTATACGCGAGCCAGTCCCATCCCGGCCAAGGGCCGACTGCAACAGGTGTGTACGAGCGAGGGGGGGAGGGGGCCGGGCCAATGTTTGCGCAAATGTTTCCATTTGTTCTTTGTTTGCTCTTCATTGCCCATCTCCCCAGCTCCGCTCGCGTGTTGTGTTTACTTAGCGGCTGTCAAATGATGAAATGCATAATTTCTTCGACTTCCACTTCCACATTTCCCCCCATTTCAATGCTAGTCACATACCCATACGCCCCCTCCACCCAGTCGACGCAAACCCATGTATTGGCTTATCTTTAATTTTGGGCCCACACTCGTAGTAGCTTTACTTAACCTGGCGCTAAAATTATTACATTCCTAGTAGATATAACGTGCATAGCTGCTCGGCCACTGCATGGAGAAGGTGTAGTCGGGCAGCGTGGCCAGGAATTGCTCGCTCAAGGCATCCCGCTCGACCCTGGGACCCACATAGTGCCCGGAAACGCCAAGCTCGAAAAGGGGTTCATCGAAGTTTCCATTGTCCTTCTGCAAGATCAATTTAGAATGAAGATGGGAAAATTATGCTTTGCAAAGTCTGGGTCTTGGAAATGTGATCAGTATTATCTGATAGCCCCATGTTGATTCAAATTCACATAATGATTAGATTCACATTAATGTATCAAATATCAAAACTACTTTTAAAAGTCATTGGGCTTTGGGACCTCTTTCCCGTAGGACTAGTTTGAGATGGAGACGGACAGACATTGCTGCGGGTGCAAAGATCCCTGGAAAAGGTAGTCCCCCTGTAAGGGTACAATTGTAATACCAACCGATAGTTCCACGTAGAACTCAATGGGAGTACTGTCTATACCGTAGGTTATCTGGACCTGCAGCGGTGGCCTATACGTGGCAGGGTTGTCCAGCATGCCTTGAGCAAATGACCATCGCAGCAGCTTCACTCCACTTCGGGGCTTGAAGAAAAGTCCCATGTTTGGAGGGCCCGACAGCCGGAATTCTAGGCGAGCCTGATCGCCCCTGGCCAGAACAGTCTTCTTAAGCAGCTCCAGCACAGTGGGGTACGGCAGCTGGACCAGCTCGTCCCGTGGCAGCCAACGCGCCTCTTTGCGAGCGGAGCACCAACGATAGCAGGGAATGCCGCACATCAGCTCCGAGTCACAGTCCTCGCCCAGGCGAGTGAGGCCAGTGAGGTTCATCGTGTCTTGGAGGGGCTTATCCTTGTTCCTGTCCAGCATGTGCAGATAGTAGCCGCTGTTTTCCAGACTCATGGATCCATCGTGTTCGAAGAACCTGCGGTGCACTTGCTACTCCACAGATTAGTTTAGTTGGTGGAATTTCTTGGTAAACATAAGTCGACTCACCATCATATCTACACGCATCACATTGGTCTTTGGGCGGTAGGGAAAGCCAACATTGGAAACGGAGATCATGCAGAACACGAACATCGCCAGTGCCAAGCCACCCAGCATGCTCTTGGGTCGTCGGAACATATTTATGAGTGGAGCCTGATCATACAAATAAGGCGTTCAGTTACCATTGGTTGAGGGACAGTTCTGATTCCTTACCGCAAAAGACAGGGCCAGAATCGTGCCAAACGCACACAGAATGGCTATGATGGTGTCGGGATTGGTTGTGACACCAAATCGGCCGACCATTGGTATGAGTATGACGATAAAGGTGTGGAACAGATAGGCATGGTAGAGGAACGGCATCAGCTGGCTGGCTCCGAGCACCAAGGACCAGTAGTATCCTGGAAATAAACAAAGAATCAGAGTATAAACAAAGTATCAAACTAATATCGATATCAACGTTACCTCGGCAATGCAGACGGGTGACCAGATTGATGATTAGGGCGCCCACATAAAAAACGATGGAAATGAGGAACAGGTAGGCACTGCGGATGCTTAGAGCCGTCGTCACCAGGCACAGAACCGCCAAGAGGACGCAGTAGGCATGCCCCACGATCTGCAGGTGGTAGGCATGCGTGATCTTCTCCTGCAAAGGGAGTCAGTCACGGGGAGCTATAGTCACGATCACCCGAGTATCTTTTCTGGACAACTCACGCTTGGCCGAAGAGTCAGATAGAGGGTCAGCGGCAGAATAAGGCCAATCACCGAGGGGCAAATGAAGAGACCGATGACCAGCCAACTGTTGCTGAAGTAAGTCAAGGTGCGGTCTCCTGCATCGTAGAACACACACATGAGCAGGGGCAGTGCCAGGGCCAGAAAGACACCGGCAAGTGCCAACAGGAACTGTACTCCAAATGCGCCCGCAAAGGTTCCCACGGCGTGACCCGACACCTTGCGCATGCGCCACAGGGAGAGACAGACCAGCAACATGGCTCCAATAGAAAAGGAGATGTTGAGCGCCACCCCAGTGGACTCTCTGTAGTACACGAAGAAGAGGCCAATAAAGTCAAAGAATACCGAATGGCCCTCAGAGTATGCCTGAAAAGAGCAGTGCGGTTTTAGGAGTGCCCCACAAGACAAAGGAATCAAATGAGAAGAGATTGATTACCTCCGTGTCATACATCTCATGGGCATTGGAGAGACTTTGAACTAGGGCCAACACATTGTCCCCAGTGCTCTGGAGGGCACCGCTGGATATGACGGTGTACCGATCAAATTCAGTGTGATAGACAAAGCCATTGTGAATGCCAGCCATGTCCAGCCCTAGTAGAAGATAAGTCTAAAGTTGAACAATACTAACAAGGCTCGAGTCACTTACCCGGTACGACTCCAAAGTCACGGAAGATCCTAAAGTCAGTGTCCGAAGGTATTAGGCCAGCTTGGAACATCTCCTCGCCCGTGGTTGTGGCAAACGGGTGCGGGACACTTTTTTTGTAATGCTGTAGCGATATTTTCAAGGTTGAAAGTCGAAGCCGATTAGATAAAATGGCTGCCAGACAGGCGATACCGATTTCGTTCATATCGAATCGAATCAATACTCGTAGAACAATGCAGGCAGTAGTCGGCGGATGAATGGCTAAAGTTACTTACTTCCATCAGCCAGGGGTGATTGGGACCGCCCTGGAAGAGCAACTCACGACCGCCCGAACCGTCCAGGTTAATCAGCGCTCTAGAAAAAAATCGTTTGTTTTTTTTTTTTCTCACAATCTTTAAAGTCCGGTGGCGGTCAGTCCACTTACTTGCAGTTGGCGGACCATCGGTGCTGTGTGATGAAGCCGTGAGAGCCCAGCATTGGCTGTTCCTCGCCCCCATTGAAAAGAAACACAATGGGATGCAGGAACAGGTCTTCGGATATGGCCATCTGACGGAGCACCTCCAGCATTACAGCCACCATGTAGGCATCATCGCCGGCACCTGAACCATCAGGAATCTTTAGCGGGTGTTCAGCTCTCTGATAGGATTATGTCCTGCACTTACCCGGCGATCCTGGCTTAGTGTCGTAGTGACTGTTCACCAGCAAATATGAGGAGCTGTTGGAGGTCCTCGTGCTCAGCTTGACGATCACGTTCTGCACACCTTGGTAGTGGTTGACCATGCCATTGTGGAGATAAGAACCCGAGACTCGTTGTACTTCCCATTCCATATCGAAGAGATCGTCGCGCATTACCGAGCGGACTTTTGCAATCTCGCCGAGCATATATTCCACTATTGTCACTTCATTGACATGGTCGCCAACGACTCGTGGCCCCATCTGGCTGATAGGCAGCAATATGGCCAGGGCGCGCTCGGCCACGAATTTCCCCGGACTGACCGACTCCTCGGAGACCTTCAGACCCGTGGGCACCACCTCGAAGAGTGGTATGACCACGGCGAAGAAAAGGCCCACCCAAAAGAGGAGGTAGGTGGGGCCATAATACCAGGGCAGCTGCTTGGCCGACTTTCCACGCTCCTCGAGCTCAATGATCAGGTTTTCAGAGCCCGAGCTCGTTGCCAGAATGCTCTGCAGAAACAGAAATAAATATTACTCATTCTGTGACTAATTCCAGGAAATCTGCACACCGATTCCGATACCTTGCCATCCGTGGGAATGCCCATTTCTGCCTGTAGCTAGAGTACGACTAACAAGGGCCTGGTCAGCCATCGCCATCCCATTTTAAAATGGTATTTTGTGTGTTTATGGTGGTAGCTTGATATCGGCAGCATAGTATAAAGATATTCGATATTTATGGCCTAATGGCGCAAGTTTTTTTCTTCACAAGTTTTTTTCTACATATGTACATATGTATGTACATAAAATCTATAAAACTTTTGACAATATATGTACTTGGCAGAACATATATACATACATATGTACATAAGTACGTATGTAGATAGATTCGAAAACGTGAATGTGACGTGAATTTTTTGAGGCGTTGGCGGTCCGTTTAGAGGAAATCATAACGCCTAACTTTGCCCCATATCGTAAACCAGTTAATAGCGGATTTATGGATTCAACGGCAAATTAGTAATCGTCACCAGTTCAGTTCACGTTTTATTATACTAATCGGTTATTCATACATATGTACACGACACAGCTCTGCACTATACTACTCGGATTTCTCAGAATATATATCGCTCGTAGGACGTCGGCCATTCCATGGGATGGGCGAAATCGGGAAGATCATCCATGAACTTCTGGCTGGCCGCATCCCGCTTGTTGAGATAGCTCATGTAGTGCCCGGCGACGGCTAGCTTAAACAGGGGCACCTCAAAGTTGCCATCGTCTTTCTGCAAACATTCGGAAAGCGAAAATTTTCCGTATTAGATGAACTCCCACCAGATGGAAGAATGTCTGCAATACTAACCCTCAGCTCGATGAAGAATGCAACTGGTGAGCTGTCACTACCGTAGCCAAAGAAGATGTGGTATGGCGGCTTGTAGATGGCCGGGTTATCCAGCATTCCCATCAGGAAGGACCACTTTAGGATCTTCACACCAGCAAGGGGCTCCACGAACAGGCTCATCCTAGGCGGACCCGACACTCTTAGCTCGTAGCGAACTCGTGTATCGAACTCCCCCACCAGCACCGTTTTGTTCAGCAGCTCCAGCACGGTGGGAACATCGGAGGGTAGTTCGACGAGCTCATCGCGGGGCAGCCAGTGGGCATCTTCCACGGCGGCACACCAGCGGTGGTTAAAGCAGGGCATGCCGCACTTCATCTCCTTCTTGCATTCTTCGTCGAGGCGCGTGAATCCCGTGAGGTTGATCTTGTCGCGCAGCGGCTCCTCCAGGCGTCTGTCCTGCAGGTCGAAGTAGTAGCCGCTGTCCTCCAGGCTAAGTGATCCATCGTAGTCGTAGAACTTTCGATGAACTTCCTAAAACGATCGTAAAGAACAGGTCTGGTCAGTTTGGGGTCAGAGGTAACGATTGGAATGCTACTGACTCACCAGGTAGTGCAGACGCATCACATTTGTTTTGGGACGATAGGGAAATCCCACTTCAGAGACGGAGATCATGCAGAATATGAACATAACTAGCGCCAGGCCGCCTATCATGCTCTTGGGTCGTCGGAAGAGGTTAATCAGAGGGGCCTGGAAAGAGCCTAAATGCTGTCTATAATCCTCACGAGAAGGCATCTCTTGCTTACCACAAAAATCATTGACAGAATGGAGCCCAAGGCACACAGAAGTGAAATCAACATGTCCGGGTTCGTGGTCATGCCTTTGCGACTGGTCATGGGTATGGTAATGACCAGGAAGCCATGGAACAAGTAGGTGAAGTACAGATACGGCAGTATCTGGCAGGCGCCCAGAACCAGCGACCAAAGGTAGCCTTCAAGTAAATAGAGATTTATTAAGTTAAGGATTCCAAAAAGATTTGATTCGCCTCCGACAACCTACCGCGATCATGGAGACGACTCAGCAGGTTGATAATGAGAGCGCACACGTAGAAGAATATGCAGATCAGGAAGAGGTAGGCAGTGCGAATGCCGGCCACCGTCAGTAGGATGCAGAGCACGGCCAAAAAGATGCAGTAGGCGTGTCCCGCGATCTGCAAGTGATAAGTGTGCGGTATCTTTGTCTGTAATTGAAATTGGAAGAGTTTAGTGGCATAACAAATACTATTCTGCTCAACTTACGCTTGGACGAAGAGTCAGGTAGAGCGTCATTGGTAGCATCAGGCCGATCACGGAGGGGCAAATGAAGAGACCGATGACCAGCCAACTGTTGGCAAAGTAGGTCATAGTGCGATCGCTTGCGTCATAGAACACGGACATGAGCAGGGGGAAGCCCAGTGCGAGGAGGAATCCCAGGATGGCCAACAGAAACATAATTCCAAAGGCGCCGGCATAGGTGCCAATGGTTTGGTCCGATACCCTGGCCATGCGCCACAACGAGAGGCAGACAAGAACTATTGCCGCCAGGGAGAAGCAAATGTTGAGTGCCACGCCCGTGGACTCTTTGTAGTACACGAAGAAGAGGCCCAGATAGTCATAGAAGACCGAATGGCCCTCTGAGTGGGCCTGAGGTGGGAAAGTATAGTAGCTTGCATAAAAGTTTACTCAAAAGATGATATTACCTCAGTGTCGTACATTTCCTCCGCATTGGAGATACTCTGTACCAGGGCCAGAACATTATCCCCAGTGTTCTGCAGTGAGTCTCTGGATACCGCACTGAAGCGATCGAATCTCGTGTGGTATACAAATCCATTGTAGACGCCAGCCATATCCAGACCTGATCAGAAGCATGGATATGATGCATTTTCATGTATTTTGTAAGAGTCTTTTGATAAACCCCACCTGGAACTGGTCCAAAGTTATGGAACATGCGGAAATCTGTGTCCGAGGGTATGAGGTCAGCCTGGAAGATCTCCTCGGCCATGGTGGTGGCAAACGGATGCTTGGCACTCTGTTTATAGTGCTGGAATAATAACGGTCGCGATTTCCATTAGATAAGCGAGCACATTTGGGAGGGCATAAAGTGCAGATTAGATAAACGAGGCCAGTAAACCAGTTCGTCGAGCACTTGGCAATTTAGATAAATAACACGATATCGACTTACCTTCATCAGCCATGGATGGTTGGGACCCCCCTGGAAGAGAAGCTCACGACCGCCACAGCCAGCGGAGTCCAAGTTGATGAGAGCCCTAGGAGGTGTTAGGAAATAGTGGCAGTAGTGGTCGAAGTGCTGTATGGTCCGAGTTGATTGCACTTACTTGCAGTTGGCGGACCACTTGTGCTGGGAGATGAATCCATGCGAGCCATGAAACGGTTGCTCCTCGGCCCCATTGAAGAGGAAGACAATGGGATGTAGGAAAGGGTCGTCAGATATGGCCATTAGGCGGAGCACCTCCAGCATGGCCACCACCATGAACTCAGCATCGCCGGTGCCTGGAGGAAAAGGCTTCGAGTTTCAGAACCGAACAGTGTCCGTACATCGGGAGAGAGGATTGTCATTGACTTACCCACGCTGCTGGGCTTGGAATCGTAGTGACTGTTGACTAGCAGGTAGGATGTGCTGTTGGAGCTCTTGGCACTTAGCTTGACGACCACATTCTGGATTCCCTGATACATGTTTATCATCTGCCAGTGGAGAAAGGCGCCTTGTGCCCGCTGCACGTCCACTTCCATCTCATAGAGATCCTGTCGCATCTCCTGACGCACCTTTTCTATCTCTTCCAGGAGTAACTGAACCATGAGTACCTCGGTCACATAATCGCCAGCGATTTTTTCACCCATCAGATCGATTTTTAGCAGAATGTTCTCCGCTCGCTGTGCCACAAATGTGCCTGCCTTGCCGGACTCCTCCTCCAGCTTGACCCCGGTAGGCAGGTGGTTGAAGAGGGGATAGACGACGGCGAAGAAGAGACCCACCCAAAACAGCAAATACACCGGCCCATAGTACCAGGGCAGCTGCTTGGGTGTCCTATCCTTCTCCTTCAAGTCGATTCTGGTGTCTGTGTCTTCGATATCCTGCGTTTCCGTCATCAGCTGCATGGTACTTTTAAATCCGTTTGTTGGATCCGTGTACTCCGAAGCGCCCTCCACAGTGTTTGCCGTATTATTCTCTCCCATGTTTTCCCGCCTGCCTTATTCAGCATCAGATTCCGGCGGAAAGTGGCGCACGACTGAGCGTACTTCTTGGAAATTTTCTCTTTTATCAGATTGGATATGATATATGTAGCCGAGATCGTATATCCCATAGCACATATAGGTACACCTGCCTTGCCAGCTAGATTTATTACATATACATACATACATATGTACAATGCACATATATGTATATTTTACGATCCCCTGAGGGCCAAAGTCGCGTCTAGTTCAATCTTAATAAGGTTAAGTTATTGATTTATTGTCATTGCATAGCATCTAGATACGATACCGATCCTCCATGTATACCGATCTTATCGAGTGAAAGTCTGTGAGTTTCCAGTTGGCTTGTGCTGAAAGATATACATAACGTATATCGGTTTTATAGTCCTTAAATCAAATGGGATATAAAGATAACATTTATAATCAGATGAAATTCTTGTGCTGGTAACTCTGATAACGAAAAGGTAGCTTGAGGCGGATTTTCGAATAGACACGCTTTCGAAATTCAAACTAATACGAGGTTCTTTTTATCGGCTCTAATTTGCAAGGCTGAGTACGTGCCCCCGATATTTATGGCATAGCACACGAGCATACAGATTTTATATTCATTCGAGGGCAAAAGTCGAACTCATTGATTTTTTCCTGTTCTGTGAATACCAATAAACCAACTGAGAACATAAACGGTTTTATCGGAATAAGAGTATATTTATCGCTTTTATATTCTATAAATCAAATGGGATATGAAGATAAGATATGATAATAAGAAGGCAACCATTTTCATGGCCAGTTTCAGGCAGGTTATGGATCGTGGTCTACGGTGAGAATGTGTCGAAGGTATGGTCATGGGCATGGACACACTTATAGCTATGGTAGTTCTAGTATATATAACGCTTGAATATCGATGGCCACTCCATTACATGGACATAGTCGGGGAAGCTTTTAATGAACTGCTTGGCCTCTGGATCCCTCTGATAATCTTCGCTGACGTAGTGTCCCACAATCCCCAGCTCGAGGGTGGGACTCTGAAAATCTCCATCGGATTTCTGTAATAAAACAAAATATTAACCTTTTTCTTTTGTTTTTGATCTTTCGATCAGTAAACCCACCGATAATTCGATGTAAAACTTCAACGGAGAATCATCCTTTCCATAGGAGAAGAATATCTGGTACGGAGCCGAGAACTCTTCCGGTTCGTCCAGCATCGTTCTGACGAAGGACCAGTCCTCAACCTTCGCCCCTCCCAGCGGCTGGACAAACACATTCATGTGCGGCGGCCCCGACAGTTCGTAGTCAAAGCGTACCGTTCTACCCGACTCTGAGACAGTCTTTCCCAGAAGCTCAAACTTAAGCTCCACTTCGGGCAGAACCACTTCCGTCTCGCGCGGCAGCCAACCAGCCCTCGTACGCTGCCTGCACCAGCTGTAGTAGAAGCACGGGATGCCGCACATCACGTACTTGTCGCAGTCAGGCTCCACTCGAGCCAGACCTGTAAGGTTGACGGTGGAGTCCTTCATCGGATTCAGCTCTCGCCGGTCCTGATAGTCAAAGTAGTACCCAGAATCACTATGACTCACTGAGCCATCGTACTCATAGAATATGCGATTTGTGTGCTGTAATGAAGTGGAACTATGAGACTCTTTAAGTATATGAAGAGTGAGTACCTACGTACCAGGAAGTTCACCCGCATTACATTGGTCTTGGGGCGGTAGGGAAAACCGACATCCGAGACTGCCATCATGCAGAATATAAAGGTGACCACCCCCAGTCCGAGCAATATGAGCTTTGGCCAACGGAACATGTTAATAAATTGCACCTGTGTGATATGTAACGTATGTAGAGATGAAATCAAGAAAACCAACTCCAAAGGAACATTTCGCACTCACCACAAAGCCCAGGGCAAAGAAGGTGCAGAGGGCACAGATAAGGGCTATGATTAAGTCTGGATTTGTGCCGCTATTATTCCGTCCCAGGACAGGAAAGAATATTACGAGGAAGGTGTAGAAGAGATAGCAGAAGTAGCAAAACGGCAGCAGCTGCAGACACTGCACGGTAATGGTCCAGTAGTAGCCTTAAGAAACCCCTCATTAGTCCACGTACATCTCCGGCAAATCCCTTGAACAATACTTACCACGGTCGTGCAGAGTACTCAACAAGTTCGCCAGTAGCGAGGCCGAGTAAAAGATCATCGACAGCAGGCACAGGTATGGAGTGCGTAGGCTAACAGCTGTTAAGACGATGGCCAAGAAGGCCAGGATAACGCAATGAGCGTGTAAACTGATGTGCAGATGGTAGGAATGGCTTAACTGTTCCTGCATGACAAGATATTAAAAATGTGGGCCACTAACAATATTTCAACTTACATTTGGCTTGAGCGTGTAGTAGAGTGTCAGAGGAAGCACCAGACCAATGATTGCCGGGCACACGTAGAGGCCAATCACCAGCCAGTTGTTGCTGAAGTAGGTCAACGATCGATCGCCGGCATCGAACAGTACGGCCATAAGCAGAGGCAGCCCGAGGCAGAGCAGGCACCCCACCACATGGAGCCCCAGGATGATGGCGAACCAAATAGCTATCTGACCAGCTGTCACCTCAGACACTCGGGCCATTCTCCACAAGGACACTCCCACTAGACCCAGGCTGATCACGGCAATGACACAGTTCAGGATTATCCCAGTGGTCTCGGTGTAATACACAAAAAAGAGACCTAAAAAGTCGAAGAATACCGCATGTCCATCATTGTAATCCTGACAAAGAAACATACGATTACTATCGGATCCATAGATCGGGACAATATTGAGTTTCAACCCACCTCTGGGTTGTTCATTTCGGTGGCATTGGTGTAGGCGCGCACTAGAGCGAGAATATTTTCGCCAGTGTTCTGCACGGAACGACCAGGAACGGCCTCAAAAGTGTCGAAGACGGTGTGGTACACGTAACCGTTGCTAACTTGGGCAATATCGAGGCCTGCAGCAAGACACGGATCGCAATTATACATATACTGGCATCTACATAGGTATGTATGTCTTAATTACTCACCAGGAACATTTCCGTAGTCCCGGAAAATTCGGAAATCTGAATCAGATGGCAAAATTCCACTTTGGAAGATCTCCTCAGCCATGGTGGTGGCAAATGGGTGCAGGGCATACTGCCTATAGTACTAAAGAGAGAAAGAAATACCTTTCAACGTTCCGACATTTCACGAATTGGCCATAAAATAGGCAGTAAAATTGGCTCGAAAGTTAATTGTTGTGGCCTGCCATAAGCCAGCCGCACTTGGCAGAAACATGCCTCACCTTCATTAGCCACGGATTGTTGGGACCACTCTGGAAGAGAAGTTCCCGGCCCCCACTGCCACCCACTTCCAGGTTGATGAAAGCCCTGCAGCAAACGACTAGGTAAAGATATTGTCTTAGTTTCTATCGATCATTCTCACTTGACGTTCTTGGCCCACTTGTGTTGGGTGATGAAGCCATGCGAGCCTTGTAGGGGATTCTCCTCGGCGCCGTTGAAAAGGAACACTATGGGATGTTCAAAGGGCGTCTCCGATATAGCCATTTGACGCAGCACCTCCAGCATGACCACTACCATAGTGCCATCATCTCCGGACCCTGTTTGCATTTGCTTAGAAGATCACTTTATAGAAACGGAGGCGTATCACTTACCTGGACTGCTCGGCTTCGAGTCGAAATGACTGTTGAGCAGGAGGTACGAAGCACTCTGGGAGCTTTTGGCACTCAGTTTTACGACTACGTTCTGGATGCCCTGATACATGTTAACCATGTCGATAAATACGTATCCACCCGAGGGGGCCTGCACATCCACCTCCAACTCGTAGAGATCGCTGCGCATTTCGGCCCGAATCTTTTCAGCCTCGTTAACGAGAAAGGCGACCGTTGTTACTTCGTTGGCTATGCTGCCAGTCGTTTTGGGTCCGATGCGATCGAAGTCGTAGAGCTGTCTCTGGGCTCGCTCCGCCACAAACTGTCCTGGTTTCTGGGATTCATCGGCAACAGTTACTCTGTCTGGCAGTCGATTATAGAGCGGGATTACAATGGCATAGAAGAGCGCCACCCAAAGCAGAAGAAAGGAGGGCGCATAGTACCAGGAAAGTCTGCGTTTGCTGCGGCTTCCGGTTGGCCCCGACAGAACTTTGACGAGCGCAATGTCGGATGAGCTATCCTGATAGGTGGGCACGCTTGTTATACAGTTCAATCGTCCGTATTCCTAGCAATTAATACTTACTTTATCAGTCTTTTTTCCCATAATTTCTGTAGAGTCAAACCCTTGCGACGTCTGGCTGTCGAATAACTGAACGTCTGAACCGCTGGCAGATCGGCTTGAAGCTTACCCCCAAATTAAAGGCCATAAAGATAGGGTCGTGTATCGCTTCAAGATATGGAGCTGCTGCCCATTCGGTAGTGGTTTTTCTTGTCTTAAGGCACACCTCAGAAAGCGGCGTCTACATGCGCCCGTCCAGTTTATCTAAATTGGAGGAAGTTTACTGCCCAACCTTTATATAGCCGAAGATTCCGACGCACGAGAGCAGCGATTAATAGCTTAGTCATCATCCTTCGGCTGAAAGTCCGATGGATGTGACGCTTGACGGTTGTTATATTAATGCGATAATTCTTATCTCAGTCGCGAATCTAAGCGTCTGGGGAAGACACAATAAATAATACATAATCTAGTATCTACGTCTATAAAGATCTTCAAGATTTCAGAATATATATCGCTTAAATAAAGCCGGCCACTCCATAACATGAACGAAGTCTGGGAAATCCGCCACGAACTTGAGGCTTTCCGCATCCCGCTGGAAATCGCTGTTAACGAAGTGACCCACAACTCCCAGCTCGAAGATTGGGGCATCGAAATCTCCATCGGATGTCTGTAATCGAAACTTTTATAGCTTTCATTCATCTGCATTATAAATAAACTCTACTCACTGCGAAATCAATGTGAAAGTTTATGGGCGCACTGGCCGAGCCGTATGAGAAGTATATTTGATAGGGCGCTGAGTATTTCTCCGGCTCGTCCAGCATATTTCTAATGAAGGACCAATCCTCGATAACGACCCCTTTCAGTGGTCGTATAAACACACTCATGTGCGGCGGACCGGCCAGCTCGAATGCGTATCTCACGGAGTTTCCCCCATCGATAACTGATTTATCTAAAAGCTTCAACTCTAAGTTGGCGGGTATAACAACATCCTGGTCACGGGGCAGCCATGCAGCGCTGGAAAGAGCTCTGCACCAGCTGCTCCAGAAGCAGGGCATACCACACACCACGTACTTGTCGCAGTATGGCTCTACGGACGTTAGCCCAGTCAAATTGACGGATGAATCCATAAGAGGGCGCAGAGCTCGCCTGTCCTGGTAGTCGAAGTAGTACCCAGAATCATTTACACTCATAGAGCCATCGTATTCATAGAATATGCGGCGTGTGTGCTGTAAAAAAATGGAACTCTTTAAAGACTCTTTAAGTACATGTGAAGGGAGTCCCAACGTACCAGGAAGTTCACACGCATCACATTGGTCTTGGGGCGGTAGGGAAAACCAATATCCGTAACAGCAATTATGCTGAAAACAAAGGTGACTAGTCCCAGGCCGAGTAATACGAGTGTGGACCAGCGGAACATGTTTATCAGAGGAACCTTGAAGTAAAAAGAGAGTTTTGGAAGTGCCTGCTGTACTGACTAAATGCAATCTTCCTTACAACAAACCCCAAGGCAAAAAAAGTTCCCAGAGCGCAGATCAAGGCTATGAGCACGTCGGGATTGATAGAGTCGCGGTTTCTGCCCATCATTGGAAAGAAGACCACGAGAAATGTATAGAAAAGGTAGCAGAAGTACACGAACGGCATGAGCTGGAGAATTTGCACAACCAATACCCAGTAGTACCCTGCAAATAGGCCAAACTTCAGCAAGAAGTAACAAATCACGCTACAGCGATCTAACCGCGTTCATGTAAGCAGCTTAGCAGGGTAATCAACAGGGCAGCAGCATAGAAAACCATCGATACCATGCATAGGTATGGGATACGCAGGCCTATTGCAGTCAACACAATGGCCAAGATGGCCAGGATAACGCAATGTGCGTGTAAACTGATGTGCAGATGGTAGGCATGGCTTAGCTGTTCCTGAATGAAAAGAGGATATTAAAAACGTGGTCCACTAACATTATTTCAGCTTACATTTTGCTTGAACGTATAGTAGAGTGTCAGAGGAAGCACCAGACCAATGATTGCCGGGCACACGTAGAGGCCAATCACCAGCCAGTTGTTGCTGAAGTAGGTCAACGATCGATCGCCGGCATCGAACAGTACGGCCATAAGCAGAGGCAGCCCGAGGCAGAGCAGGCACCCCACCACATGGAGCCCCAGGATGATGGCGAACCTAATAGATATCTGGCCAGCTGTCACCTCAGACACGCGAGCCATTCTCCACAAGGAAACTCCCACCAGCATCAGACTGATCACGGCAATGACACAGTTCAGGACTATCCCAGTTTTTTCGGTGTAGCACACAAAAAAAAGACCCAGAAAATCGAAGAACACTGAATGGCCTTTGCTATGATCCTGTTGTAAATAGAGGATACATTTGTTGTAAGAATCGGGTTAATACCGATGACCTACCTCTGTGCTGTACATTTCGCTGGCATTGGCAAAGGCCCGTACCAATGACAGGACATTTTCACCAGTGCTCTGTATGGAACGTCCTGGTACGGCGTCAAAATTATCAAAGACAGTGTGGTAGACGTAACCGTTGTTAATTTGTGCAATATCAAGACCTTCAAACACGAAGTACAATATATTAAGTGAGTGCTAAACCCAATTAAGAGAGCAACTTACCAGGCACCTGACCATAGTCGCGGAAGATTCTAAAGTCAGTGTCGGATGGGAGCACTCCAAATTGAAAGATCTCCTCAGCCATGGTAGTGGCAAACGGATACTTAGAGTGTCGTTTATAATACTACAGTCATAAATCAGATAATGAATTTCGAGCTTTATTATACCATATCAGTATCAAGATTACCTGCATCAACCAGGGATGGTTGGGGCCGCTCTGAAATAGTAGATCACGTCCCCCACTGCCAGCCACTTCCAAGTTGATGACCGCCCTGAAGACAGCCAATGCAATAGAGGTCAAAGATCGGAAGCTTTTATGCTTTTATATACTATACTTACTTGCAGTTAGCTGCCCATTTGTGCTGGGTGATGAATCCATGAGAGGCTTGCAATGGATTCTCCTCTGCTCCATTAAACAGAAATACAATGGGATGTTCAAAGGGTGTCTCCGAAATGGCCATTTGACGCAGCACCTCCAACATGACAACCACCATGGTGCCATCATCGCCAGAACCTGTTCAACTGTATTACTATCGGCCTGATGGAAACAATTTAATTGCTTACCGGGACTCCCCGGCTTTGAGTCAAAGTGGCTGTTGAGCAGGAGATACGAGGAACTATAGGAGCTTTTCGAGCTGAGTTTGACGATCACATTGTGGATGCCTTGATACATGCTGGTCATAGTCCCAATTGTAAAGGCGCCTGTTGGCTGTTGCACATCCACCTCCAGCTCGTAGAGATCGCTGCGCATTTCACTGCGAATATTATCTACTGCATCTTCGAGAAAGGCAACCGTTGTCACCTCATTCGCCACACTGCCAACCACTTTGGGTCCAATGCGATCGAAGCGGTGGAGTATATTTTGCGCTCTCTCTGCCACAAATTCCCCGGGTTTGAGTGACTCCTGTGAAATGGTTATTCTTTCCGGTAGGCGATGGAAGAGCGGTACTACAACAGCATAGAAGAGCGCCACCCAGAGGAGCAGGAAGGCCACCGCATAGTACCAGGCTAGTCTCCATCTGAGTGCTCTTTCCTTTGACAACACATTGTAGAGTACGGTGCCCGAGTAGTTTCCCTGTAAAGTATGGTGATTAATGCAGTTCGAAAGAATATATATAAATATATGAACTTACATTATCAGTCCCTTCAGCTGTCGATTCCATGTTTTCTGCAAACTCTCCGCAAGGCCTAACCTTGCCGATGCCCGGATTTCTTGAAACTGAATGTTGTCGGGGGTGCTGGTTCTGTTCGCTCTGAAGCCTATATAGAGAGAGTCTTGTGCGCCTTGATAGGAGCCCGAAGCCAACGGCAAACTCTCTGGCAAACAAAAGTTCCCATAGCTTGCGCCAAGTGCAGATATGTAGTATCTGAATTGTGGTAGATTTATTAGCAATTCCAAATATAAATACGCTTCTAATGTTTGCCGCAAATCTTATCAATAAATCTTTAATCAAGAGAGAGAGAGAGAACGCGAGAGCCACTTCAATCGGGAGAGAATCAAATGTGTGCGTAACTATGATCGACATTTGAACACTCTGCCATATAATAATAATAATTCTGTTAAATTACTAGGGAATTCCTTTAATTTGTTTTTACAATCTATTATACGAGCTAATATCTATTTCGTTAAAGCATACACACAGAGACAATCACAATAGTTTCATGGACTTAGAATATATAGCGTTCAAATAACGTAGGCCACTCCATGGGATGAGCAAAGTCCGGAAAATCGGAAATGAACTGCAAGCCAACGGCGTCACGATCAAAGTCATAGCTGACAAAATGCGACGAAAATCCAAGCTCAAAGACAGGCACATCAAAGTTTCCAGAGGATTTCTGAAAAATAGTTACCATAAATATTAAAATATACCAAAAGAGTCCCATTAACCCACCTCAAAATCAATGTGGAACTTCAATGGCGTGCTGTCCTTGCCATAAGAGAAAAATATATGATATGGTGCCGAGTATTTTTCGGGTTCGTCCAGCATGTTTCGGATAAAGGACCAGTCTACCACTGTGACGCCATCCAGTGGTTGTATGTGTAAGCTCATATGGGGTGGACCAGAAATTTCAAATGAGTATCGCGCGGCTGTTCCAGAGTCTAGAACGGTTTTGCTCAAGAGCTGTATTGACGATGCACCTGGTATGGCCACGGGCTCATCGCGTGGCAGCCAATGACTGCTTGCGCGGGTCTTGCACCAGCGATGATTGAAGCACGGCACGCCGCACAACAGATACTTGCTGCAGTCAGATTCCGTGCTGACCAAACCTGTGAGATTAAGCGAGGTGTCCTCGAGCGGATAATAGAGACGACGATCCTGAAAGTCAAAATAGTAGCCAGAGTCATCGAGACTCACGGAACCATCGTACTCATAGAAGATGCGACGAACGTGCTGCAGGAATATGGAAAAGTATAAGATTTGGGTCGGTCACTGGGCAAATGATTATCACAAACGTACTAACCAAAAAGTGCACCCGCATAACGCTGGTCTTGGCGCGGTAGGGAAAGCCCACTTCAGATACAGCGATCATGCTGAATATAAAGGTGACGACACCTAGCCCTAGCAATATGAGCTTCGGCCAACGGAACATGTTTATCAGAGGAGCCACAAATCCCATTGCAAAGAAAGTTCCCATGGCACACAGCAATGCTATTAGAAGATCGGGATTAGTAGAGTTCCCAAAGCGTCCCAGCATGGGACAAAATACATTCAGGAACATGTAGAACAGGTGGCAGAAGTAAAGAAACGGCATCAGCTGAAGAACCTGCACAATCAACACCCAATAGTAGCCTTCAAATGAACCAAGATGTTAGAAAGCCGAACGCATGTCTTGACGAGGTACTTACCACGATCATGCAGCGTGCTCAGCAGATTGATCAACAGGGCAGCAGCATAGAAGAGCAGCGAGACCATGCACAAGTAGGGCGTCCTCAGACTGATTGCCGTGAGAATGATGGCGATGAGGGCCAGGAGCACACAGTGGGCATGCAGACTCATGTGCAGGTGGTTCGGGTGGCTTATTTTATCCTGTGGGAGAAATTCCGCTTCAGTCGCCCTTCTGAGTGGCTCAAAATTCAGCAAACTTACGTTTGGTCTCAGTGTATAGTAGAGGGACAAAGGAAGAACCTGTCCAATTATAGCTGGACAGACGTACAGGCCGATCACCAGCCAGGTGTTGCTGAAATAGGTCATCGACTGACCTCCGGCATCGTACAACACGCCCATAAGAAGGGGCAGACCAAGGCTGAGGAAGAATCCTACCACATGCAGCCCCAAAATGATGCCGAACCAAATCAGGATTTGACACAGTGTCGCCTCCGACTCTCGTCCCATTCTCAGTAGTGAACATCCAACCAGCACCAGGCTGATCACGGCAATGACGCAGTTCAGGATTATACCAGTGGTCTCGGTGTAATATACAAAGAAGAGCCCCAGAAAGTCAAAGAACACGGAATGGCCTTCGCTGTATTCCTGCAACAATACAAGATTAGTGGACTGGGTTCAAATATAGTTGTAAATTGGTCTCTCACCTCTGGGTTATGCATTTCGCTGGCGTTGGCAAACGCACGGACTAGGGAGAGTGCATTCTCACCAGTATTTTGAATGGAATCACCGGGAACCGCCTCAAAGTTGTCAAATTTCGTGTGGTATACGTAACCGTTGCTGATTTGAGCAAAATCCATACCTATGAAATATAGGGTTAAGGTTGTTATCGTCCTTATATGGAAGTTGTAGGCTTTCCGGCTAACCTGGCAAATGACCATAGTCGCGGAAGATTCTAAAATCTGTGTCGGACGGAAGAATTCCTGACTGAAAAATCTCCTCCGCCATAGTAGTGGCAAACGGGTGCTTGGCATTTTGGTTATAGTACTATAACGGGAAAATAAAACTACAATTAACCATGTAACTTTTCGGCACACTTTTATCCTACAAATCAATTGCGGCAATCAAACATTTGAGTATCGGCACACAATGACCGTTTACAATGATAATAAACTGCCAATGACTTTGCTCATTGAGTCACGTTCTCAGCGCAAGCTTTCTATACACTATGTACGTTCGATAAAAGATATGCATGTATGTATGTATGTACATACCTTCATAATCCATGGGTTATTTGGCCCGCTCTGGAAGAGCAGATCACGTCCTCCACTGCCAGCTACTTCCAAGTTGATGAAAGCCCTGCCGCAAACGACTAGGTAAAGATATTGTCTTAGTTTCTATCGATCATGCTCACTTGATGTTCTTGGCCCACTTGTGTTGGGTGATGAAGCCATGAGAGGCTTCCAAAGGGTTCTCCTCTGCTCCGTTGAAAAGGAACACTATGGGATGTTCAAAGGGCGTCTCCGATATAGCCATTTGACGCAGCACCTCCAGCATGACCACCACCATAGTGCCATCATCTCCGGACCCTGTTTGCATTTGCTTAGAAGATCACTTTATAGAAACGGAGGCGTATCACTTACCTGGACTGCTCGGTTTTGAGTCGAAGTGGCTATTGACGAGAAGGTACGCTGTACTGGTGGAGCTCTTTGAGCTAAGTTTGACCACCACATTTTGCACTCCCTGATACATATTCACCATATCCCAGTGCATGTAGGCGCCTGATGGCGCCTGGACATCGGTCTCCAGCTCGTACAGATTGCTGCGCATTTCCGTTCGAATATTCTCCACTTCATCCACAATAAAGGCAACCGTTGTCACCTCATTCGCCACACTGCCGACGACTTTGGGTCCAATGCGATCGTATTTGTAGAGCCATCTCTGTGCTCTTTCTGACACAAACTCGCCGGGTTTCAGGGACTCGTCCTTAATGCTAATGCCGACTGGCAATCGATTGTAAAGGGGTATCACCACAGCATAGAAGAGCGCCACCCATAGAAGCAGGAATGAGGGTGCATAGTACCAGGGCAGTCTCGATTTGATCTGCTTTTGGTGTGACAAGACCCGGATAAGGGAGACATCTGAATGATCTTTTGATTTGCTGGAGTCCTAAAAGAACAGGTAATCCTTTCAAAGTGATGAGGATGTTTATATTTAAACTTACCTCTCTACTTAGTAGCCGCATGTCGTTGTGTCTTTGGCCACAGCTTAGAAAGGTCTAACAATGCCTTTGTACGGTCGTCGGAACACTGAATAGCTATGCCTTGGGCGCCTGAGGTTTGAGCTAGTGGGATATTATCAGCACTGATTCGCACTTTGAATCCCATAAAGATAAATCGGTTCCTACATGCAATTTATCGCTCGATACTAACGACGTTGTGACAGTCCCCTAGTTTTACTTGGGGGGAATTTGGTATCTAAATAATGGCAGATTTATGCCTTCCCCTGCCTATCTTTACAACGTTTTAGAATCGGTAAAGTTAAAAATTGTTTTTGGCACGCTTGTTTTTCCCAATAGCCGCATTCTGCACATGGTAAGCTATCTTTATATCTCTAGACGGTTTCTGTGTTTATTCAATACACCTATCGCTACCTCAGTACATCCTCCTCTTATTGAGGCAACAAAGAATTATAGATTCTTCACAATTCAATATACTTGAATGGGGAGAATTTCTTTCAGCTATGGTATATCTGATCATTAAACTACAAGGTTAATGGCAAAACGTTGTCTTATTTATGAAACATACTTATAATGCAAATAACATGATTTGTGTAACTATGTATTAGGTTTGTACTATATTCAGATATTTAGCGGACATTGACGGGTTATCTCTCCATACAGTCAATCACTTTTTCCAGAAGTTCTTCAAGCTCTTGTGCATGAGGCAGCTCTTTGAAAAATTCTGGACGCTCATTTTTAACGCCGCTCAGTTTCTCTTGGAGACAGGATAACTTTTTCATCAATTTGGTTCCTCGCAGAGCGGCCTGGTGCTTTGCTACGAAACAGAAGAGTTTCCACACAATCAGGACCACCAGGCTGTGCTCTTCATATGATTCTAGGCTGCCTTCGCCTTCACCGCCACCGTCTACCTCTTTGACCGGTTGGGAGACAATAGCACTCAGCATAGACACAAAGTCGGCGTTGTTTACTAGTGGAAGGCGATTTCCAGTGGAAAAGCTCATGTTACGGAGGATGCGAAGGCAGAGAATTCTACCCTGACTGAGCGGTGGCATGCGCTGGATGGCATTGATAAGACCATGCAAATGGCAGATCTTGGAACCACTATCATAGCGGGAGTAGACTTCCCAGAAGCCAAGCCAGGCTAACAAAGCAGCTGAACCAATCTTGGAAGCATGAGCTCCGCTCACGGTGGCCGGCAGTATCATGTCAAACATGTCCAGCACGTGCATCTTGAAGAGACTGAGACGACCTTCGATGCAAGCACAGCAATTAACCATCACACGCAAAGCAGGAACCAGACTCTGATTGGGTATGACGTTGGGGGTCTCCTTCCTGGTGGTCTCGTAGTCAGCCACTCGCACCATCAGCTGGAGCAGCGAATGAGATTGTCCGGACAGCAACACGGAGGTATGCTTGCACATTTCCAACGAGTACTCGGTGAGGGACATGGCCAGCTGAACGCAAAGTAATTTAAGGTGTGGAGAGTGCGATAGCCAGGGCCAAATGCGGATCTGCAGTCGTACAAATATGGCTGCCATCGAGGCTTCGTTGATAACGGAGTGAGGCGAACTGTGCCATTGCACCATCATGTTAAGAAGCAATACAAGATTGTTCAGTATATCACGAGTCTTGTGGGCGCCAACGCGTTTTACATAAGTGCAAGCGTTTCCAATGTCGGGGTCGCTGAGAAAGCCGTCAAGCAGGCCTAAAACTCGATCCAACAAACCAAGCCTCTGAGCGGCATCAATAGCACGGGGCGAGACCTTCAGCAATGCTCCGAGCACCTCACAGATCTGCACATGACCCGTTCCGGGAGGGTGCAAGAAGTTGAATGTCCTAGGTGGAAAATAATGATCAAAAAGCCGATCCAAAAGTTGAAAGAGGATCACCACTGCACAGGCTACAGTCAAACCATCGTCAGAAGAGCAAGGCTGTGCATCGCCTTTCGCAAATATTCGGGTCGACATCGACTTTAGCTGGCTTTTCAAAACTTTCATATTGTTTTGCTCATCCTTAGTCTTATCATCTTTGGTATCAATACTGATCGGCAAGCTGTATTTTTCCATTTTCGTCACAAAATTGAGAGGCTCAGGTGCATGTTGAGCTTTGAGGCATACCATAGTCAGAGCCGAGAGAGTGTGCTGCTGCAGAGATGTTTCCTTGTATTTAAGATTTGAGCCGTATAGGAAGATCTCGATTAGAATGGTTGGTCGAATGTTAAGCTGCTCGAACAAAAAGTCATATGCGTTGGTATCCTTGCAGAAAACCAGAAATAGCTTAATGAACCTTGGCAAAAAGCGATCGGGCTCTTCCAGGTGCAGTATTGCATTTGTCAGCATTATGTAGTTCTGCAGCAGGGCGGTATCCCGACAAATGCTGCGCTGCAAGAACTCGAAGTTAGCTGAATAGCACAGGGCATAGAGCTCACTGATGTCAGCGCACAGCTCCACGAAGCTATCCGAGAAATTCTTTGGAGGCTTCTTCATCACATCGCTGAGGCAGTTCATAAATTTGTGCTCACAGAGCAGAGTACACCAAGTCGGCTTGAGAACGACCAGACGCGAACAGATGACTACATAGCAGCTGATTATTTCAGGGGAGTTCTTCTCTCCTTGTGCGTCCTTTCCCAGCCAGGGAGATGCATGTAGTTTCCCCAAAGAGTAATGCGCATCTTCCAGAAAATTATGACGCTGCAGCAGCTCGATAATCTCATCCGTTTCCATTTGCGGCATCAGCATTATAAACAAACGGCCAGCCAACTCTCTGACCAGCATCATTTCCGCTACATACTGCATGGTAGACAAACAGCATTCAATCAGGCCCCCAGGCGGAAAGTCCAGGTGTGGCAAGATCTTTTCCGCGCTGGAGCAACTATTGGATAGCCAATTGGATATTGATACCCAGGCCAGCGAACGCACTTGTCCATCGCTGTGCCCGCACAGTCCCAACAGATACGTAATTATCTTGTGGGTTAAGTCAACTTTATCGTCGGCTGTGGTAATCGCTGCGGGATTTCGCATGTACCGTTTGTGGAGTTGGCATACAATGTGCAGACAGTCCCGCTGCCACTGAGATCCAGTCTGTGTTGGGTTCCTCAGGTCGGACGAAAGTTGCACAAAGTGTCGCATGAAGTACTGCAATGATCACATCATATCTTAGTTTAGACGAAGTACAGTAGAATCAATTGTAGCACTCACCATCAGCTGATCGTTGCTCAGCATCAGGTCCCGTTCGCTGAGAAAGTGCAGCACTCTGAGAAGGCAACGCACGTGAAGTAGCTGGCGCAATTCAAAATGAGTCCTGGTCACGACACTCAGCTGCATAAAAAACTTGCTGTGCCAGCTCATGCTGGCTGGTATTTTCGTCTTAATCTCGAGCAGAGCTGTAAAGATTTGGCAGATCGCTTGGACCATGTTCAGGTCGGTGTTGCGATCGTGCAGTAGCAACAGAAAACTGTGGTGCGCGTCCAGTTCCAGATCCCCATTGAGACCGTTCCAAACATGTGGCACACCGAAGTGCATACAGCTCAGGCACAGTTCCAACACGCACATGTATACCTCCTGATCGGCAGCATTAGCCGGGACTGCCTGCAGATACTTGTGCATCAAATTCCACAGGCTGATTCCCGCATTTTCGGACAAACTAGTGCGGAGCAACACCAGATATATCTGGATTCTTGCCACAATCTGCTTGAGTTCGTCGTGGCTGCTGCAGTTGGTGGCTGCCGTGAGTTCACGATCCAGCTGCGGACCAACCTGCGATGCGTGGATCAGGGCTAGATCCGCAAGTGTCAGCTTTAGAGATTCCTTGATGTCCACTTTCTGGATAGCTTCCAGCGTAATTTTGTCCAGGGTATCGCATATGGAAATCGCCGTATTTAGGCGCCAATACTGGGCAGCCCTGTCGGAATCTTGACCGAAATGGGTCTGCAGAAGGGTATGCTCCATGGCCAGACCCTCTGTGGCGGTGCAAGGTGGTTCAGTCAAATCAATTTCATACGCTATGGGGATAATCAATGAATTGAGATCCACATCCATTACCAGCTTCGATTCGGTGGCTGTTATATGTTCGTGAAACAGCATTTGGAACAGGCAGATGAGGACATTTTCTCGCAACTCCGGTTTGTCGGTAGTTTCAAAGAGGAATGTCGTCATAAGTAAATACATTTCAGGAGCTGACCCCGACTCTCGCAGAAACACTTTGCTGTAAAAATGGATTTTGATCAGAATACTCACAGTTGGCAGTAGATTCTCTGCATGATCTGAGTTTCTTGTGTTGGCGAGGGCGATGTGTATGGCCTGCATAACCAATACTATTCCCTTAGTTGTTTTCGAAAAGTACTCGCAGGCCTTCCAGTTCTGCAGCAAAACATTTAGCTGTGTGAAACAAGACTTTCTGATAGCTGGCTTCAGATCTTTGGTTTCCAACAGCCGCACTAGGGCGTCCACGCTACGCTCCCCCTGAAAGGGCTCTTCGGTGGTCGCCGGGAAAATGCTTTGGTACAGCAGGGGTGGTTGAACCAAACCGAAATCATAGTTTAATATATTCGTCGGCACCTTTTTCTTGTCTCCCCTGTCAAAGTCCTGCAGTATGTAGGCCATTCTAGTAGTGGCCTCTATTCTTATCTGGTGATCGGGATGGAATAGGTAGCAGGCGTTTGCGCGCAGCTTCAGAAGTTCATCTCCTTCAGCCGGACAGACGATCTTCCATAGTTTTTCGTGCATGGTACTGTTCGTAACGGAACGGCAGATCATCAGGGGAACCATTACGGGTTGAAGAAATTCGTACATTCCACGGAAGTCTTTATCTCTCAGGGTACAGGTCAAGTTGAGCAGCATGTACAGGTACTGTAAGCACCAGGCTCGCACACTTTCCCATCCATCAGCTAGCCAGCTCTGCACAACAAATTGACGCAGCAGCTTGGTGTTCATCGGCAGTCCAAAGATGCGGTGACGTATCAGCTCCAGATTACTGCAGCCCCTATGATAGATGCTATTTTGGACGATTGCGTGAAAGAACATGCCACAGGGATACCACATAAGGTGATAGAAGTGGCAACGCAGCTCCGGATCGCGAAGGTTCATCAGATTATACATCAGGTTCTCGGCTTCCTTCCGCAATTTTGGATCCTTTGTATACCGCAGAAGGCAGTCGAAAAGGGCGTCACAGAGCTCCTTCAACAAACTGTGGCTACCCAGCTGGTTGACGACCAGACAGATGTGCTTCTGTAGTGGTATTACTTCCTCTGATTTCAACTTTTTATCCGGCAGCAGTTGTTCGATGGCCATATTATAGCCCATGTAGAGCCTGCTCAGCTGTTTATCCGTCGATGTGGGTAGTGAAATAGCAGAGACAAGTTTCTTGATCGATTGCTCGCGCTCTGGCATACACGTCATATAGATGCTGTCCATCATGACAGGTAGAAGCCGTAATATGGCTTGACTTTTGTCCATAGATATGTCATAGGCTATATTCAACGCAATAGAATCATGCAGCAGGCCATTGCAGATCAGTGACTGCAAACGGGGCACCGCGAGTTTATCCACCAGCTTGGCGACGTTATTCCCTTCTGTACTGTAGCAAAATGCCTGTGCCTTATTGACGAGACCCACTAGCCGGTCAATGAATAAATATGAGACGGGACCGCAAAGAGCGCCGTAGGTTCGCACAGCCTCCATAATAAGTTCCAGTATGAGCCAATTCTGTCTCGAAAATTTAAGCAGCACCGAGTCCAACAGCTTGGTGCAGCTGCTTAGGAGGAAGCACAGGGCACTGTCCACGCGGAGCTGTTTAGGGCGCGAGACTGTCGGGTCGATGTTGAAGGAATAGCTAAGAGTGGCTTTCCGTATCTCTATGCCGCTCTGCATCTGCAGAAGATATCTTATGAGGGCTCGGTTCACATTAAGAAGATTGGCGTCTGCCCTTTCCTGAATCTTTACAAGCTTCAAGAAAATGTGTGGTGCCTGAAGGAAATACTCGCAGGGATAGTCAACCATTTTGATTTTTAAGCTGATCAGCTTTTCATTCATCTCGGCATCTGAGTCTTCCATGTCGATCATAGCCTTCATGGTGACCACATCCTCCTTGCACGGCTGTGTCCAAGCCGGTTCAAAGTCTTCTTCCCGGAAACTCGTCTCCAATTCATCTTTCCAGCTGCATTCAGTCTCGCTCGTCAAGTCGACTTGAATTATGGAGGGCGACGGGGTTGGCACCTGGATTACATATATATCAGGCAGCAAACGCTGCAATTGTTCCAACAGCTCCATGGGTTGCTTGGACTCCAGGGACCGTACAATCTTCTTGATCTTGTCCACCTCCGCCGAAAGCCGCTCGAGGGGTATCTTCTTCACCACCTCCTCTGCGTGCTCGGAGCGCAGCAACTCCAGCAGAAGCGACAGCACACGCTCGGGGACCAAAAGGGGCTTGCAGCCAAACCATCGTATTAACTGTTTGAGCATAAACACTGGGTTAACCCCGATCTTCTCCTGAAGCATCAGGCAACGTGTAAAGCGAGATTCGACCTGCTCCAGGGCGCGCATGCGTATCTCCTCCAAATTATTTGTCAATTTAGACAATTGCGATTCGCGCAATTCTAACGTTGCTTTCTGTGTGGAGGCCATTGTAATCGACGTTCATCTGAGGGGGAAACGTACTTAAGCTTTTATATCGCTGTGCCTTGCCTGATTTTACTTACTTGAATTTTATTTTTATCTAGCAAAAATTTGTTCAGGTATTTTGAATGTGGCGTCTGCCTTGGCGCTGGAAACGAGCCGTCAATTTTTGTTACAACGCCGTTGTAAGCTGTTATCGATTCATCGATGTTGGGCAGTGTGACCGTTTAGAGCCCCCGTGCCATGTAAAATTCATGTAGAAGAATATTTCTTCGAAACGTCAGCTGAGGAGGGACCGGCCAACAGCTGTTTCGCGTTTTATTTACTATTTCTTTAACAAATGTTTTGTTCGAATCGCAACAGGAGTTCCAAACTCTTTTTGACTGTCTTGAAGATTATATGAAGAAAATATCATATATTTTTGGCAAACGATGGAAACGAAGCGGCAAATTTCTGACTTAATGCGTCTCCTTTACTGTGGAGTTCCAAACTCTTTTTGACTGTCTTGGAGATTATATGAAGAAAATATCTTATTTTTATCTAAAAATCCAAAATCGCATAGGTCTTTTAGCCAAATATACCAATATTTTTAACTACTTAGAAAATGTGTCTTTGGTAGATTGCTGGCCACTGGATGGCTACTGCAAACGATGGAAACGAAGCGGCAAATTTCTCACTTAATGCGTCTCCTTTACTGTGGAGTTCCAAACTCTTTTTGACTGTCTTGGAGATTATATGAAGAAAATATATACATATTTATTTAAAAATCCAAAATCGCATAGTTCTTTTAGCCCAATGGGATATATTTAACTACTTAGAAAATGTGTCTTTGGTAGATTGCTGGCCACTGGATGGCTACCGCAAACGAAGGAAACGAAGCGGCAAATTTCTCACTTAATGCGTCTCCTTTACTGTGTATATAATTCGCCGATACGCCAAGCTGGAAGAGGGGTACGTTGAAGTCGCCATTGGGCTTCTGTTCGAAATTGAATGGACGGAAAATTAAAAACCGTTTGCACCTTAAAAGAAGTGATTACAATCTCCTACCGTTATTTCAATGAAAAAGTTCAGTGGAGCACGCTCTATTCCGTTGGTGATTAAAATGTAGAACGGACTGCCGCTAGCTGTATTAGCTTCCAAGTGACTCAGCAGGAACGACCAGTTGCTGATGGTCACGTCTTCGTACGGCTGGATGAACAGACTCGTCTGGTCGGGAATTGTTAAATTAAACTCGAACCGCACGGTTATGTTATTGGGCAGCACAGTCTTGCTTAGCAGCTCCAAAACAGGCACCCATGGCATCTCTATGGGATGATCACGGGGCAGCCACATCCCGTTGATACGGCTGCTATAACTACTTTTGTAGTTGTGGGGAACCCCACACATCATGTACTTCTCGCAATCTAATTTCATGCTGACCAAGCCATTAAGGTTCACCTCAGTTCCCTTCAGGGGAGCAAACCCACGGCGATCCTGGAAATCGAACAGATACCCAGACTCATCCTTGCTTACTGTCCCATCGTACTCGTAGAACACTCGTCGCACTTGCTGCAACCAGGAAATAACCGCATTAGTTTGAGATAAGCTTAGATATAGTTTCAAAGACTAACCAAGTAGTGGATTCGCTGTACGTTGGTCTTGGGACGGTACGGGAATCCGATTTGGGTGGAAGATGCCACGTAGACAGTTAGGGCAGTCACAGCTAGCAAGCCGAGGAAAATGAGACTGGAGCGCCGTGACATATGCACAAGCAGAACCTGAGGAGATATTTAAACGATTTAGTATACTTGACAACTGTAAAGCATCAGAGTGACGTACCAAGAAGCCCATGGAGAATATAGTTCCCAAAGCAGTCAAGGCAGAAACAATCAAGTCGGGATTGGTAGACCTAAAAGAGGAGGGATTGAGATCAAAATCATCCCACAGAAACCATCGGAAATTACTTACAAGCCAAATCGACCCATCATGGGAGTTAGCACCACAATGAAAGTGTAGAAGAGATAGCTGTTGTACATGAACGGAATGGCTTGGAGGACTTTTAGGACCCCAGTCCAGGCAAGGCCGCGATCGTGCAGAGTCGTGAGAAGGTTGATGGCCAGTGGAATCACGTAGAAGACGAGAGTCCACGTGACGACGTATGTGCTACGCAGTCCATAGAGCGTTAGACCTATGCCGAGGATAGCCAGGATAGTGGCGTGTCCATGGAGCACCAGCTGCAGTTGCTTGGCAAAGGATACCTTGGCCTTAACAGATAGATTGATAAAGTATATATTATAGAGAGGTAGGTGCTGCTATCTGCTGTGTCAACTCACATCCTTCTGCAGCTTCAAGTAGATGAAGGAGGGCAAACTAAGACCGATGAGACTCGGACACACGTACAGGCCAATCAGGAGCGCTGGAGTGCTGTAGTAGGTGAGGGAGAGGCCGTACATATCGAACAAATACGCGACCACAACGGGCAGGCCCAGGCCAAGCAGTAAAGCAATGATCTGGAGTACGAGAATCAGAGTAAACCAGCCCACGACGTTTCCGGTGGAGACATTGGATACGCTTGCGGTCCGCCACAAGGACACAAAGATCAGGACAATAGTAGTGACAGCCACGGCATAGTTGAGGATCACACCAGTGCTCTCCGAGTAGTGGACGAGGTACAGTCCTAAGAAATCAAAGAAGACGGCATGTCCCGAAGCGTATGCCTGTGTTTAGATAGAATTGGAGTATTTTAATCATTATGATATGATATAAAGATAAAACACAGCTAGCTCACCTTTGGGTAGCGCATTTCTGTGGCATTGGACAACCCTCGGACAAGACCAAGTACGTTGTCACCCGTGCTTTGAAGGGAGGCACGGGGAATGACTTCAACGCGGTCGTACCTTGTGTGATACACGTAACCATTAATGCACTGGCCCAGGTCCACACCTAACAAAGACGCATGTGTGTTAGGACTATTTAACTGTCTGCCTCTATTTATGTATGTATACCTATGAGGTTAGAATATTTAGTGAAAATGCGGAAATCCGTGTCCGACGGCAGGACTTCCGCTTGAAAAATTTCCTCAGCCATGGTGGTGCCAAATGGATGCTTGGCGTGTTTCTTGTAGTACTGAAAAAGAACGGATCATAAATGTATTACAAATTAGGATTCGTGTGTATGGGAAGGCTTTCCCAGATAAAATCGCTTACTTCCACGAGCCAGGGGTTATTGGGTCCAGTCTGGAAAAGAATCTCGCGACCCCCACTGCCAGCTGCATCCAGGTTTACAACAACCCTAAAAAATAATGAATATATCGTTGAAATATAAAGTCGCTCTAAAATGTAGGGATCCCGTGGCTTACTTGCAGAATGGAGCCCATTTGTGTTGGGAAATAAACCCATGGGCAGCCAGCAGTGATTTTTCCTCGGCTCCGTTGATTAGAAACACAATTGGATGTTCGAACGTCTGTTTAGTAGTAGACATCACGCGCAGCACCTCCAGGATGGTGACAACCATGTGGCCGGCGTCGCCGGCAGCGGGACTGGTCGGCTTTGAATCGAAGTGACTGTTGACCAGGAGGTAGGTTTCGCTGGTGCTGTTCTTGGGACTGAGTTTTATAATTATGTTCTGCACCGCTCGATACATGTAGATCGATGCAAATTTTAGATATGAGCCGGATGTAACTTGCACGTCAATTTCCATGTCAAAGTAGTCATCAAGGACATTCTCCTGAATCAACGCTAGTTCTTTGAGCAGGAATTGAACGGTCTTGTTCTCATTTTCATCGCTCCCTGTCACCTTGTATCCGATTTTGTCAAATTCGTACAGGTTGTCGTAGGCGCGTTCGGCTATGAATCCTCCCTTTGAGATATCCTCAATGTTCATGGCTGCAGGCAGCCGGTAGAAGAGGGGCACCACAATCGCAAAGAAGAGGAGCGCCCAGAACAGAAGAAAATTACCGGCAAAATACCAGGGACCTGTGGAGTTTTGCTCCACATTTTTCCTATCAGGAATCTGTGGCTCCGCTGCGGCTTCGCCATCTTCGACACGCTCATAGGAAACCTGCTACAGAAACAAGGATTATTAGTACTTGGTTTAGGGGTTAGAATCCAATCAGAGTGCTCTTTACACTTTTCTCCGTTTCGCCCATTTTAATTTTCTATGGGTGCAGCTCAGAACTCCACAAGACTCTGACTAGAGTAAAATATCAGAGCTAGGTGCTTATATATCCAAATTGAAATGTGATTGTGATATGATTTAATGGTCGTTTATAACGAGTGATTTATTGCACATTTATCGCTTAAGTGATAGTTGAAATTTGGAGTTTTTTGACCAGTTTTATATGATCAAACTTACATTTATGCGAGGTTGGCTAAAGAACTTACCTTTATACCATAGTTTAAATATGGTATACACATTTAACATTTAAAAATTTATCATATGCCTTTTGGGACTGAATCTAGCTTATACATAATTCTACTTGACTTGACTATTGACCTGCTATATGTACATATGTAGAAATAAATAAATAAACAAAAACTAAACCTTCTTAATAATGAGTTATCTGATGAAAAGCTATTTAAGGAGATTGTTCCAGCTTCGAACTCTTTGGTTCGACTGGTCTTATATTTCTTCATAACTATTTAAACTACCCATAGAGCCTTAGGATCTAACAAAGCAAAGCAAGGCGAGCGTATTTTCTGATAAAAGTTGAATTGATTTTATCTGAAGCAGTTTCGATTACTTCCCGTCTTGCTTGCACAGATACGAACTCTTTATGGATCCAATATAAACAGCAATCTATACACCTGACCCTAAAGCAAAAATTAAAGCAAATGATTTGCATCGAACTCGGACTCGCCAAGAGTATGCATATGTTCATGTTATGGGGGCGTGTCAAGGTGAACCCACATACATACATACATGTAATCGGTAACTGATTAAATGGATAAAATATGAAGTTCATGGAACCCTTTTTTATTTCTTCAGATAGGCCTATGAATATAATGCCATGAATGCCTATGAACGATAATGCCAGAAATATTGTTGCTTAGAGTGATGGTTTTTCGTTGGAAAATAAACTTTTATTGATACGTTAATATAAAACAGTTGACCTAGGTTTACAAAACCTAAATCTACTTGAGCAGGAGCCATGACGATAAGAGCCTTCAGCTGCATTTATGGATGTACCCAGATGTATACATACATACATACATTCATATGTATATGTATTCAATATTTACTATATTCGCATAGACCATTATACATATGTTAACAGAAAGAATGATTTAAGGAATGAAACGTTGGCTTTCAAGCAAGTATTTTAGAAATAAACAGGTTCAATATATTGCTATATATGTAAATCTCAGATTTAATATATTTAAAGTATATATACACTTATAATTAATATATGTATCTAAGATATATAGCCGGCCACTGGACAATCGCCGCATATGAAGGGAAGGATGCTGCGAATTTCTTGCTGATATCATCGCCTTCAGTGTGCATATAATGTGCCGATATTCCCAGCTGGAACAGAGGTACATTGAAGTCCTCATCGGATTTCTGTAAGGCACGAAGGACACATGTTTAGAGAGTTGACCTTAAAACTTTAGGGGAATTCCTTACCGTAAGCTCTATGAAGAAGTTCAATGGTGCATTGTCTACTCCATACGAGAAGTATATATAATACGGGGGCGCGTATTGTTCCGTGTAGCTGAGTAGGAACGACCAGTTACTAACAGTCACGTCCTCATACGGCTGAATGTACAGACTCGTGTGATCCGGACACGTCAAGTTAAACTCGAACCGTACGGTTTTGTTATTGGGCAGCACCGTTTTGCTTAGCAGCTCCAAAACAGGCACCGATGGTGTCCAGACGGGCTGATCTCGCGGCAGCCACATCCCATTTTCGCGACTCTCCATCCAGCGGTGATCGTAAAGAGGCGCCCCACACATCATGCGGTTCTCGCAATCTGATTTCATGCTGACTAAGCCAGTTAGATTCACCTTGGTTCCCTTAAGGGGAGCAGCTCCACGTCGGTCCTGGAAATTAAACAGATACCCAGACTCGTCCTTGCTTACTGTTCCATCGTACTCGTAGAACACTCGTCGCACTTGCTGCACCCAGGATAAAAGAGCGATATGATTAAAAGGACAAACCTAACTTTAAAAATCACATACCAAATATGGGACTCTCTGCACGTTGGTCTTGGGACGGTAGGGGAATCCGATTTGGGTGGAAGATGCCACGTAGACAGTTAGGGCAGTCACAGCTAGCAAGCCGAGGAAAATTAGACTAGAGCGCCGTGACATATGCACAAGCAGAACCTGAGGAGATACTTAAACGATTTAGTATACTTGATGACTGTAAAGCATCAGAGTGACGTACCAAGAAGCCCATGGAGAATATAGTTCCCAAAGCAGTCAAGGCAGAAACAATCAAGTCGGGATTGGTAGACCTAAAAGAGGAGGGATTGAGGTCAAAATCATCCCACAGAAACCATCGGAAATTACTTACAAGCCAAATCGACCCATCATGGGAGTTAGCACCACAATGAAAGTGTAGAAGAGATAGCTGTTGTACATGAACGGAATGGCTTGGATGACTTTTAGGACCCCAGTCCAGGCAAGACCGCGATCGTGTAGAGTGGTGAGAAGGTTGATGGCTAGTGGAATCACGTAGAAGACGAGAGTCCACGTGACGACGTAAGTGGTACGCAGTCCGTAGAGCGTTAGACCGATGCCGAGAATGGCCAGGATAGTGGCGTGTCCATGGAGCACCAGCTGCAGTTGCTTGGCAAAGGAAACCTTGGCCTTAACAGATAGATTGATAAAGTATATATTATAGAGAGGTAGGTGCTGCTATCTGCTGTGTCTACTCACATCCTTCTGCAGCTTCAAGTAGATGAAGGAGGGCAAACTAAGACCGATGAGACTCGGACACACGTACAGGCCAATCAGGAGCGCTGGAGTGCTGTAGTAGGTGAGGGAGAGGCCGTACATATCGAACACATACGCAACCACAACGGGCAGGCCCAGGCCAAGCAAGAAAGCAATGATCTGGAGTACGAGAATCAGAATGAACCAGCCGACGACGTGTCCGGTGGAGACATTGGACACGCTTGCAGTCCGCCACAAGGACACAAAGATCAGGACAATGGTAGCGCCAGCCACGGCATAGTTAAGGATCACACCATTGCTCTCCGAGTAGCTGATAAAGTACAGTCCCAGGACGTCGAAGAAGATTGTGTTTCCCGAAGGGTTCGCCTGTTAAGACAAATTTTCTTTTAATTTGTCAGGACCTTTTCAACTGGGTTGTCTTACCGTGATATCATGGAGCTCTGTGGCATTAGAAAAAGCCCGCACAAGGGCGAGAACATTGTCGCCGGTATTCTGAAGAGAAGTCCTGGGTATAACGTCGACGCGATCGTACCGTGTGTGATACACGTAACCATTGAAGCACTGTCCTATGTCCAATCCTGAGGATAGAAAAGGATATGATATGTCTTTCGCAGATAAGTGGTCAACTTTTTTCAGAGGTACGTACCAATAAGTTTTCCATATGTGCGGAAAATTCCGAAATCAGTGTCGGATGGGATGAGCCCCGTTTGAAAGATTTCTTCAGCCATGGTGGTGGAAAATGGATGTTTGGCGTTTTTCTTGTAGTACTGCAATAGAATAGAACACATTAAAAAATAAGAATCTAATGCAAGGAACTGCTTCCCCAGATTATTTACATCTACAAGCCAGGGGTTGTTGGGTCCAGTCTGGAAAAGGATCTCGCGTCCTCCACTGCCAGCTGCATCCAGATTAATAACCACCCTGCAAAACATTAGTTATATCATTGAATTAAAATGTCGCACTAAAACAAAGTTATCCCGTGGCTTACTTGCAGAATGGAGCCCATTTGTGTTGGGAGATGAAGCCATGCGAGGCCTGCAAAGAGTTCTCCTCGGAGCCGTTGATTAGAAACACAATTGGATGGTCGAACGTTTGCTTTGTGGTAGCAATCACGCGGAGGACCTCCAGGATGGTAACCACCATGTGGCCTGCGTCGCCAGCAGAGGGGCTTGTCGGCTGTGAATCGAAGTGGCTGTTGACCAGGATGTAGTTTTCACTAGTGCAGTTCTTGGGGGTCAGCTTGACGACAATATTTTGCACCGCCTGGTACATGTTGATCAGTTCCCACTTGATGTAGGCCCCAGAAGCAATCTGCACGTCAATTTCTATGTCGAAGTAGTCGTCCAGGAGTTGGTCTTCAATCAGCGCCAACTCCTTCAACAGAAACTTGACGGTCTTGTTCTCATTTCCATCGCTGCCTACCACTTTCGTCCCGATATTGGCAAAGTCGTAAAGGTTGGCCTGTGCACGTTCGGCAATGAATCCTCCCTTTGAGATATCCTCGATGGTCAGGGCCGCGGGCAGGCGGTAGAAGAGTGGCACCACTACGGCAAAGAAGAGGAGCGCCCAGAAAAGAAGAAAGCCGCTGGCCATGTACCAAGGAATTTTAGAGTCCTTCTCCTGTTGCTTAGCATTTTTAGGAGATGCCGACTCGACGCGCTCGTCCAAAATCTGAAGGAAGCACAAATGGAAATGTGGTTAAGGAAGGGGATTATTTTTGTCCTTGGGAAATGGTCTTTACAAGTTGTTCCTTGTCCCCCATGTTGCTCTCCTTTTTTCCGAACGAGACTGAGTTCCGAAGAAGCCGAACTGCTCTTAAATACTTCCCCAAAAAGCGGAACATCATTCGATATGCTTTAGAGTCATAATAAACTAAATTTATAGTACATTTTAGTGCATGATTGCTTGTACCCGTTTTCCCCCAATTGGTAATAACTTATACAAATATAATGCTCCGATTTCTTTCTTTTGATAAACGAGACCTTTATGGTTACACGCCCACAGCAACAACACTAACTGTTGCCAATTTGGCATCTATGTACTTAGGTATGCATGTATTCTTATGTACATTGATGTATGAATGTTCAATTATCGCAGACATTTTATGGGGTTTATCACTGGGCAAATTAATATGAGACACACTTATGTTGATAACACTATCAACTTCATCAACCCCCAAAAGCATTATGTATTCACACTCAATAGCAATAAATACATTTGGTTATTTCCCAACATGCTCCTAGGGCCTAGACAACATCGCACACCTTTCTTTGGACGGCATCCAACCGCAGACGCCACATCTCCACTGATCGCTAAAAAACAACTGGCACGTGTGTGCTCTCAGTCTCCTCATCAGTGGCGATGTTTATGGGAAAACTTTGTGTGTTTGAGAACACATTCTACCAAAACATTGCCCCATTTGCTCTCTTTTAAAGCAGATCTCTCTATTCATAGACACTCTTGCCGCGCTCGTGTGATACGCAGCTCCGAATCTCAAAGATTATACCATCTGCGTGAGTGACTCTCCCTCTCCTCGCCCAATGTCATAGTTTCATGGATGGTTTTCGTTAAACTTACTTTGACAGGCGATCCGATTCGTTTATTTCCACAAATTTTGTTTACTTTTCTTCATTTTTTAAGTCTAAATAAACATTTGTGGCATTTCAAATACATTTTTCCATTGCAAACTAAACAACAATCTACATATATGTACATATATGTATCCTGTCCGTTTCGTTCCCACTGAAATATGGGTGATGCCTTCGCAGGTCCTTCAGTTTAAAGTATTGAAAGAATTAATTTACCCAGTAGGGGAATTTTCGATTCCCAAAGAATCGTATTTGCTTGCATATTCTTATTTATTTTTCAAGTTTATCATTTGAAAATATTATAGTAAATATTTTAAAAGATATATCTCTGATAGGAAGCTGGCCACTGGACAATTGCCGCATACGCTGGGAATGATTCAGCGAATTTCACGCTCAGAGCATCTCCGACTTCCTCTAGAAAGTGTCCTGCCACGCCCAGTTGGAACAGTTGAACATTAAAGTCACCATTGGGTTTCTGTGTGCAGTAAAAATCAATAATATAGTACTGAATGAAAAAGTATGGAACTGCGGATATGCCTACCATAATATCAATGAAAAATTTCAACGGGGAACTATCGATTCCATATGAGAAGTAAATGTGAAACGGTGGGGGATACGTGGTGGTGTTCTCCAGATAGCTTTGCAGGAAGGACCAGTTGCTTATGGTCACATCTTCGAAGGGCTGGATAAACAGACTCATGTGGTCCGGACCCGATACCTCAAACTCGAACCGTATGGTTATACCGTCGGGTTGGACAGTCTTGCCCAAAAGCTTGAGGGTAGGCATCGATGGTATCTCGATGGGCTGCTCACGCGGTAGCCTCATTGTAGTTAGTCGGCTCTTTACCCAACGATGATCGAACAGCGGAACCCCGCACACCATGTACTTGTCGCAGTCCGATTCGAGGCTCACCAAACCCGTTAGGTTCATACCGGCTTTCAGCAAGGGACTGGGTCCACGTCGGTCCTGGAAATAGAACACGTACCCTGAGTCGTCCCGGCTGACTGTTCCGTCGTACTCGTAAAACACCCGCCTCACTTGCTACAAGCGAAATTCAAATATATTTCCGTGGAAGATGATAATGATAGTGAACGAACCAGGTAATTGATCCGCTCCACGTTGGTTTTGGGACGATAGGGGAACCCGATATCGGTGGAGGTGGCAGCGTATATGGATAGGGCACTTACGGCCAGCAGAATGACAAAAACAACGCTCGGTCTGCGGAACATGTTTACAAGCAAAATCTGTGGAGATAATAATGCAGTTATAGATTGTAGGTGATAAATGATCAGTACTGCAGAGGGACAGGGGAACATACCAAAAATCCCATCGACAATATGGTTCCCAAGGCAGTCAAGGCAGAGACAATCAAGTCCGGATTGGTAGACCTAAAATGGAATGGGGAAGGAGATGGGGGAAGTTAAGAAAGCCATTGTAGCTGATGGTTTTGCAATGCTTACATGCCATAGCGTCCCATCATGGGAGTGAGCACAACCACGAATGTGTAGAAGAGATAGCTGTTGTACAGGAACGGGAAGATCTGGAATAGCTTAAGGATCGTCGTCCAGGCGTAGCCGCGATCATGGAGAGTCGTCAGCAGATTGACGGCCAAGGGAATCACGTAAAAGATGAGTGTCCATGTTATCACGTAGGCGGATCGCAGGCCATAATATGTTAGTGCAATCCCGAGAACGGCCAGGACAACAGCGTGTCCGTGCAAAGCCAGCTGGATGTAGTGGGCAAAGGACACCTTACTCTACGGTAGTACGGACAAGTAGTGTGAGTATCTAGTAAGTGGCAGCTAATGGATTCCAGTGGACTCTTACATTACGGAACAGTGTGTAGTAGATGGTAGAGGGCAAGCTCAGTCCCACGAGACTGGGGCACACGAACAGTCCGACAACCAGTAGGGGACTGCTGTAGTAGCTCAGCGACATTCCGTAGAGGTCAAGCGCGTACGCCACTACAATGGGAAGGGCTAGGCCAAGAACGAAGGCGATGACTTGAATCACCAGCACTCGGACACCCCACAACTGGACATCCTCCTGCGAGACATTCGAGACAGCCGCTATGCGCCACAAGGACACAAATATCAAGATAATGGCGGCACCAGCCACTCCATAGTTCAGATATTCGCCATTGCTGGACGAATAGCTGATGAAGAACAGCCCCAGGAAGTCAAAGAATATGGCGTGTCCTGAAGCAAAGGCCTACGAAAATTCACAGATAATTAGATCCGTTCAGACGCCTTTTAAGGAGCGCAGCACTGGGACTCACCTCTGTATCGCGGAGCTCTGGGGCGTTCGACAAGGCCCGCACCAGATTGAGGATATTATCGCCTGTATTCTGAAGCGCACCCTGCGGAATCACATCCAATTCATCGTACTTGGTGTGGTATACGAAGCCATTGATGCACTGGGCAAGGTCGAACCCTTTTGTTGGGGGAAAGACATGTCAGAAAGCCTAATACCATCTACTGATGTTCTCTTGGGCTTACCCACGAGGTTTCCATACGTGTTGAAAATGCCGAAATCCGTGTCTGAGGGCAGGAGACCCGTTTGGAAGATTTCCTCACCCATGGTGGTTCCAAACGGATGCTTGGCGCTCTCTTTATAGTACTGTTTGAAATATGGTATAAACATTTATGAACCGTTAAGAAAACTCTCCAACGGAATAGTTACCTTTAAAAGCCACGGATTGTAGGGGCCACTCTGGAAGAGAATCTCGCGACCTCCAGTTCCAGCGGCGTCCAGGTTAATGACGGCCCTAAAATAATATGTTATGGTAATCGTTAGAGATCTTTGGATGGGTTGCTTACTTGCAGAACGGAGCCCATTTGTGTTGGGTGATGAAGGCGTGCGAGGCTTGGAGTGGATTCTCCTCGGCTCCGTTCAGGAGAAATACAATCGGATGTTGGAACGATTGTTTGCTTGTGGAGATCACCCGCAGCACCTCCAACATAGTGACGACCATGTGCCCAGCATCGCCCACCGACGGACTAGTGGGCTTCGAGTCAAAGTGGCTGTTCACCAGGAGGTAGGTTTCGCTGGTGGAGCCCTTGGGGCTCAGCTTGACAACGATGTTCTGCACTCCCTGGTACGTGTTGAGCATGGTCCAATGAACGTAGTAGCCCGATGCAATTTGAACATCGATCTCAATGTCGTAGTACTCCAGCAGGACTTGCTGCTTGATCTGCTCCAGTTCAGCTAGCAGGAACTGCACCGTATAGACCTCGTTCCCCTGGCTGCCGACTACTTTCGTGCCAATGCTGGCCAGGCCGGCGAGTGTCTTGTGGGCCCGTTCAGCAATGAATACGCCCTGGTTGGAATCGTGCACCGTCAGTGGTGTGGGCAGGCGATAGAAGAGCGGCACCACTATGGACACGAAAAGCATGGCCCAGAACAGCAGGAATCCAGCTCCAAAGTACCAGGGGCGATTCGCCTTCACTGCCAGGTTGGCCACCTTTTTGGCAATCGCCGCAGTGTCCTGAGCGGACTCCTCGTCAGCGATCTGCCAATTTTTGAATTGTGAATATTCATAATTATAATAGGGAAAACCAATGAGGTCTCCTTACGAGCTTGTCCTTGTCTCCCATGACCGAAGTATTTTGCAGAAACACTTTGGCCGCTGTCGGCAATGAAACTATTAGCCCAAAGGAAAGATCGAGATACTTTTATATATGCTGCCTCCCTGCCAAAAGCACCAAGTACTAATCAGCATGCGTATAATTACTGGAGCACGTACTCGAGACAACTTAACCTAATCGCCATTTGATAATCAAATTTATTGTGCCAGACTTTGTCTAGGAATATTCCACCAAGGTATATTCCACCGGAGAACAGATCTTCCAAATGACATATACTTACTTCCACCTCCTAAAACAATATCTAAGGCTGGGCTGCCACATAGGAGAGCCCCGATGTGAGATTTCCATTTAGATGAATCCACTATTGATGGGAACTTCCCATGGGTAATCGCATAATTGGCTAAATCTGTAATAAACCGTTTATGGCGCAGATTTGTATCACGATTGATTTAGAGCTTGATTGCACAGGCGTGTGTTTGTAATATTTTTATTTGCTGACAAGAATAATTGGTTTTTCAAGTAGACTACGACAAGGCAAGGTGCGTTGTCGGCCTAACGGCTGATATCAGGGCTGGACTCTTGCTGGCATGGACAGTCCTACAAAGGTCTTGTGTAGGGGAGTTTTACAATAATACAGGCAGAGGAAAAACACTCAGTAAGTGAATTGTTGGTAGTTGGTGGCCCATTGGACCAACGCTGCATAAGACGGGAAGGATTTCGCATGCTTCTGGCTGACCGCGTCACCTTCGTCGCCAATAAAATGATGAGACAGTCCCAACTTGAATAGGGGCACATTGAACACGCCGTCGGGTTTCTGTGGTAATAGGTGAGAAAATTGCGTGCAGAAATTAAGATCGACTCCAAAAAGTCCGCCATTCGCGTAGTACTCACGTAAAGTTCAATGAAGAAGGAGAGTGGCGTGTTATCCTTGCCATACGAGAAGTAGATGTGATACGTCGTCTGGCTTCCAATGTAAGCCTTTAGGAAGGTCCAGTCGGTAACAGTCACATCCTCGTTGGGCTGGATAAACAGACTGGTGTGATCGGTGACCCCCGCCCTGAACTCGAACCGCACCGTCTTTCCGTCCTCCAAAACAGTCTTGTTCAGAAGCTCGAAAGCGGGCACCTCTGGGGTTTCGATGGGTATTTCGCGCGGCTGCCACATTACCTTATCGCGGTTCTTCACCCAACGGTGATCGTAGAGGGGCACCCCACACATCATGCACGTGCAGTCGACGAATGCCAGGCCAGTTACATTCACTTTGGTTCCCTTAAGGGGTGCAGGTCCACGGTAATCCTGGAAGTTGTACAAGTAGCCGGAGTCGGACTTGCTGACGGACCCATCGTACTCGTAGAAGGTGCGTCGCACTTGCTGCAAAAATCCCGTTAGTTATGGTGGAACTGTTCAGGGATGCCACTGTCCAGTAAGTACTCACCAGATATGGCACTCGCTCAACGTTGGTCTTGGGGCGATAGGGGAATCCGAGTTGGGTGGAGCTGGCTGTGTAGATGCTCAGGGCACTTACGGCCAACAGGACGAAGAGAATCATGCTTGGTCGACGGAATACGTTGATAAGGGGAATCTATATGATATTGCATCGTTAGATGACTGCATAGAGTACATAAAAAGAGTCTTTACCAAAAAGCCCAGCGCCAGAATAGTTCCCAAGGCATTCAGAGCAGAGATGATTAGATCGGGATTGGTCGACCTGCCGAATCGGCCCATCATAGGGATGAGGATAGTCAGAAAAGTGTAAATTAGATAGCTGTTGTACAAGAAGGGAATGATCTGGACAATCTTCACGACGCCCGTCCAGGAGAAGCCGCGATCATGCAGAGTCGTCAACAGGTTGATAACCAGGGGAATCACGTAAAAGATGAGTGTCCATGTTATCACATAGGCGCTTCGCAGTCCATAGTAAGTTATCCCAATGCCGAGAAGGGCCAGGACAATCGCGTGTCCATGCAGCACCATTTGCAGTTGCTGGGCAAAGGAGACCTTCTCCTGCAAGGAAAAAAACATTTATTCAGTCTCAAATACGTAGGCATTCATTTCCCATTCTACTTACACTTCGTTGCAGCTTCAAGTAGATGAAAGAGGGCACACTAAGTCCGAGGAGACTGGGGAACACGTAGATGCCGATCATCAGCGCCGGAGTCGCGAAGTAGGTGAGGGTGAGGCCGTACTTGGCGAACAAATAGGCGACCACAACGGGCAGTCCCAGGCCGAGCACAAAGCCAATGATCTGCACTAACAGAACTAGAATGAACAAGGCCACAATGTGGCCTGTGGAGACATTCGAGACGCTCGCTGTGCGCCACAAGGACACAAAAATCAGGACAATGGTAGCTCCGGCCACGGCATAGTTGAGGATCACACCAGTGCTCTGCGAGTAGCTGACGAAGTACAGACCCAGGACGTCGAAGAAGATGGCGTGTCCCGAGGCGTATGCCTGATATAAGTTTGAATATAGGAGGAGAGTTTTCTTGGTTGGCTGGATGCACTAACTGGATGGAACTCAAGGAACGTACCTCTGGATCATGCAACTCTGTGGCATTGGCAAGGCCGCGGACCAAGCTGAGAATATTCTCACCCGTGTTCTGGATAGAAGTGCGCGGAATCACATCGAAGCGATCGTACTTGGTGTGATAAGTGTAGCCGTTGATGCACTGGGCAATATCCAGACCTAGAGCACGGAATGGATTATATTCTCAGGTTGACTACGATCCCCTCCTTTCGGATGCTGTTTGATCAATCTTACCGACGAGACTGCTGTATTTTGTGAATATGGTGAAATCCGTGTCTGAGGGCAGGATACCCGTTTGGAAAATTTCCTCAGCCATGGTGGTGGCGAATGGATGCTTGGCGTTGTTCTTGTAGTACTGCAATATGGAAAATCGTGGTATAGAATCGTTGCTTCAGATGGCGGTAGCTTCGGGGTTGCCTACCTTTACAAGCCAGGGATGGTTGGGGCCACTCTGGAAGAGAATCTCGCGACCCCCGCCGCCAGCTGCATCCAAATTGATGAGTACCCTGTGACGTGGAGAGTCGTCTGTGTTATTGATTGCCCTGTTAGTCGGGGAGTCGAATGGCTATACTTACTTGCACTTGGATGCCCATTTGTGTTGGGTGATGAAGGCATGGGAGGCTTGTAGTGGATTCTCCTCGGCACCGTTCAGCAGAAAGACAATTGGATGCTCGAAGGTTTGCTTGGTGGTGGACAGCACGCGCAGCACCTCCAGGATTGTGACAACCATTTGGCCGGCATCCCCGGCTGAAGGACTAGTGGGCTTCGAGTCGAAGTGGGTGTTGACCAGGAGGTAGGTGTCGCTGGTGGAGCCCTTGGGGGTCAGCTTGATGACGATATTCTGCACTGCCTGGTACATGTTGATCATGGTCCAATGAATATAGGAGCCGGAGGCAATCTGGTGGTCAATTTCAATGTCAAAGTACTCGTCCAGGACATTGGCCTCGATAAGCGCCAATTCTTTCAGCAGAAACTGTACGGTCTTGTTCTCATTTCCATCGCTGCCTACCACCTTGGGCCCGATTTTGTCGAATTCGTAAAGGTTACTCTGTGCCCGCTCGGCAATGAACACGCCCTTGGAGGCGTCCTCGATGGTCATGGCCGCGGGCAGGCGGTAGAACAGTGGAACCACTACGGCAAAGAAGAGGAGAAGCCAGAACAACAGAAAGCCACTGGCCATGTACCAGGGACCTCTGGAGGTCTGCTCCTGTTTCCTACCATTTTTCGGCGACTGCAAACCAGTTTCGACGGGTTCGTCAGAAATCTGTAAGAGAAATAGTCCCGTATAATTAGTGGAAACGGAATTAGTGTTTGTCTTCGAAATCCTGGATCTTACAAGCTTGTCCTTGTCACCCATTTCCCTTTTCTGTAGCTACAGCTCTGCACACTGAACACTCCAGAATGGGACTAATTGGCTTAAACACAACGCCTTTTCCTTTTATAACCGCAAAAAACCAAATGGGAACTGATTGGACACCCGTGTAGCCATGATACAAATGAATTTATTGTATGTACACGTGGATGTATGGGTATTTTAGGGTTTTTGCTTGGATACGAGCTTATGACCAAATTTTAATAGACTCTCATCGAAACGAGGGTCGGCTATAACGAAGCAAGCTTTGAATGATAAGCTAATGGAATTAATTTACCAATTATGGGACATCCATCCATGCTTTCATTTATTGAATTCGGATAGCCACAATATCCTATATCCTATAAATAATATCCTAACAAAACACTGAAAAACCATCAGTCATCTATGCCATGAGGACTTCTCAAACACCCCCCTGTTTAGAGAAAGAGATTTATGTTTTTATAACCATTAGTTGTATAATTGCTGATATCAATTAAATGACCTTATCTCAATCACCCACGGAGCTCTCTCTCTTGCCGCTCCTTTCTGCAAAGATAGGAGATTTTTATGGTTCTAAACCAGACCACCGCAACCTAACATCTATTGTTTCCTATTATATATCGCATATACTGTACACACATACATACATATGTATACAAGTATGTATGTACATCATTTGGGGCCTGGCGAATGTCTGCCATAAAATCAACTGGATACGATCTAAACGATTAAAACACTTTGAAAATATGCAAACTTGATAACCGATTTATGCCCTTAATATCAGACACTTGATGTCGAATTCGAATGTACAATTTGTGTTATCATAATGATACAGCTGTATGATGTATGCACAATTTCACTTGGCAATGGCACCCCTCAAGGAGCCGCAATCACTAAAAGTCGGCTCACCTCACTCTCGCAAGAATCTAATCGCGTACGCAGGGCACCCCACATCTCCGTTGGGCATGAACAATCCAACTGAGATGTGATCTCTCTCAGCCTCATCATCATCATCATTGGCGATGCTTATTTAATCTGGAATTTCCTCAGCTCTCTGTGTTTATTTTAAGCTTTTTATAAGAGACAGTATAGGCTTGTAGCAGTTCTCTCTACCATAGACACTTTTTATACTGTGCGGTCCAGATCTCTCTCAAGATTATGGAGAGCGCCTACCGAGCACAGCTATCTCCAGTCTCGAAATGAAGATAGACTGGACCCTCAGCACGTGCGTTAGTGGCTCTCTAGCTACAACTTAACAGATAGGGTAGGCCTAGTGGAATAATATTTTTGTGGCTAATTACTTCCACCGGACACACACCTGTTGTTTATATTGGCCCTGTTTCGTGCCCCTTAAGTAAACACTTGGCCTCTAACGAACATCTTCGGGGAATGGAATGCATAATTTATCAAAACAAGTGCTCAAAAAGACTTTCCATTGTATGTATGTGTAGTATTCGTAGGTTTAATGGTTTAATAAAATATATATATTATATGTACTTTTTATCAGATTCTATACAGTTAATCGATAACACTTAATGACTAACATTAGTAAAGCAAGCCCAATCTCGTGTTGCGAGTAATTCCCCTTAGAAATACCAGGTCTCGTAGGTCCCAACCCAGCCCTGTATGTAGGCATACGAGGGAAATCGATCTATGTATTTGCTCAGCCTGCCAATGGCAGTAATATCCTGATTCACCCAGTGACCGCCAATGCCAATCTCCAGAGTGGGAGTATCGAACGTCGAAGTTGTCTTCTGCAAGCAATAAATCGGTTTGTTAGGAAATATCGAATAATGGTGTGGATGGAGCTCACCTCAACATCGATACTAAACTCTAGGGAACTGTTGTCCAGGCCGTAGGAGAAGTAGACCATGTACGGTGGCTCCGCCTTCTCGCGGACGAGGGTGTCGTTGAAGGACCAGTCCACCAGCTTGGCATCATTTTTCATATTCACGAAGATGCCCATGTGGTCGGGTCCACTCAGGGAGAAGTTGAAGCGCCGCCGCGTGGCACTCTCCAGCTCGCTGCTGTCCTGCAGTATGAGCGTTGGATACTCCGCGGGTATCTCTGGCAGCTCCGGCACAGGCACCCACAGGCTGTACTTCCGAGCCTTGTTCCAGCGATGATTGTACAGAGGCAGCCCACAAAACATTTCCTCGTCGCAAGTCTCGCTGACACTCTGCACCTCTCCGATGGCATCGATTTCGTCTGGGAATCAAATGTTGGGCTTTAATCGAGAAAATTCTGCATTTAAGGAATATGCTTACTTCGGGCTATTTCGATGCGTCGATCTTGGGGATATATATACAGGCCTGATTCGTCCAAGCGAGTGGTGCCATCCGCGTTGTGCAGCCGACGATGTGCATGCTAAGAAAGGGCCACGATCAGATCAGATCGAAACAGGAGTAGTTCGAGTCGTCATTAAGATGTCACTTACGATCAATGAGTAGCGCTGGGCTGAGGTTTTCTCCTTGTAGGGGAATCCGGCATTCGTGACGGCAATTACAATAAACAGAATGGTAATCCCAAGGAAGCACAGCACAATCGTTCTCGTCTTCCGGAAGAACATGATCAGCGGAACCTAGGAAGAAGTTCTCTCAGCCACAATCCAAATCCAGGTATCAAATTTTCACTTACAATAAAACCCGCAAACATCAGCGAAAATAACCAGACAAGGGCTGCGACGACCATGTCGGGGTTGGAAGAAGAACCCGAACGTCCCTGCATGGGCATCAAAGTTAGGAGAGCCGCTGTGCACAGATAGGTGAAGTAGACGAACGGAAGGATGTGGCAGACGGTGACAGCAATGGCAAACAAATAGGCTAAACAAATGAGGTGATAATGAGACTTTTTTTGGAACAAGATTCTATAAGTATTTCCCTTACCTTTGCGATGCCACTTGGTCACCAGGTTCACAATCAAAGCCACTATGTCGAACAGCACTGCGAGCATTATCAAGTAGGCCGATCGAATGCTCAGTCCCGTCATCGTGACCATGATCACGATCAGCCAGAAGCAGTGCGCGTGCATGAACAGCTGGATGCGGAAACCCAGGCCTAGGGGATCGCGCTTCGTCTTCTCCAGATACAGGGCTGGCAGGATGCTCATTCCGAAGATGATCGGCGCCAGGTAGAGGCCAAAGATCGTCCAAGTGGAGGTGAACCATGCCATCGAGCGATTCACACCATCCATAAAGACGGCAACGAGCAGAGTGAGGCCCACGGCCAGAGCGAGGGAGGCGAGCTGCATGCCAATTGAGATCGCGTAGCGCAGCAGGACTCCCTTCCAGCTGCATCCCGATCGCACGGACATGAAGTACAACGATATTCCAATGGCCAAAAGGGCCAGGAGAGACACCATAACGTTCACAATGATGCTCGTGGTCTCCGTATAGAATATCATAAACCATCCCAGAAAGTCGTAGAAGATGTTGTGGCCCTCAGCGTGCGCCTGAAAGTATGCGACACTTTGGTGGGCATTCGAAAGCGTATTCCGATTATTTGCAACTTACGGCTGTGTCGTCCATTTCCGGTGCATTGGCCAGAGCTCTGGCTAGGGACAGCACATTGTCGCCCGTGTGCTGGAAGGAGGCCCTGGGAAAAGCGTTTATCCTGTCGTACTTGGTGTGGTAGACATAGCCGTTGAATATGTAGGCCATGTCCAGGCCGGGGACTCCGCCGTAGTCGCGGAAGATGCGGAAGTCCGTGTCGGAGGGAATTAAGCCAGCTTGGAACATCTCCTCGCCCAGGGTGTTGGCGAATGGATGCGGCACATTGCGATAGTAGTTCATCAGCCAGGGATGATTGGGTCCGGACTGAAAGAGGACCTCCCGACCGCCGCTGCCGGCAGAGTCCAAATTGATGAGAGCTCTGTGGGATTGGAGTTGAGCGCATGAGATGGATGTTGCTTAGCAGCTGCTGTTGGGTCACCTACTTGCAGTTTTTGGCCCACTTGTGCTGGGTGATGAAGGCGTGCGAGCCCTGGAGGGGATTCTCCTCGGCCCCGTTGAACAGGAAAACAATTGGATGGGCCAGCGGCTCGCCTGATTTGGCTATCACACGCATAACCTCCAGCATGGTGACCACCATGGAGCCATCATCCCCGGCACCGGGACTGCCGGGCACCGAATCGTAGTGGCTGTTCATCAGCAGGAAGTTCTCGTTGCTGGAGTTTCGTTCGCTCAGCTTCACGACTACGTTCTGAATGCCCTGGTACATGTTGACCATTTCCCAGTGCATGTAGGCGCCGCTTGCCTGCTGGACATCGAGCTCAATCTCGTAACGGTCGCTCATCTCGGCCTCGACCTTGGCCACCTCTGCGCGCAGAAAGTCAACGGTAGCCACCTCATTGGCCGCTGATCCAACGACGCGGGGCCCAAGGCGGGTCAGCTCGATGAGAGTGTCCTCGGCACGCTGGGCTATGAAGGAGTTCGGATGGCTGGCCTCGTCGCTGCGCATCAGCGCCTTGGGCATGCTGTTTATCTGGGTGTTGACTAGCGACAGGTAGAGACAGAGCCAGAAGGCAAAGAAGAGGGGAGCGTAGTACCATTGCAGCTTCTTGGGCACCTCGAAGTCCACGTCGATGTGATACTTGGAATTGAACTGTTGAAGACAGAGTGTTTTTCCCTATAAATTTCAATTACGTTTACAGGTAATTATAGCTTATCGATACCTAATCTTTGACTTTTAATCGAGGCTCCACCGGAACACGTGAACTTAACAATCCGATGCGATGCAAGTCGCGTTACTGGGTGGTATAATATTCCAGCTGTGCCCAGGCTGAACATTTATTGATTTACGATCCGTCGAACCGATAAGCTATTAATTCTCTACTTTCTTTTTTGATTTCTAGATTAAACAACGCTCAGCATTGAAATCGTGCTTCGTCGCGTGTTCATCCATGATTCACGGGCGTGTGGTCAGCGGTAGATTACGATGGATCCATCAACTTGAGGCCATAAACCGATAACCACTTAATAAAGAAATAATAACGTATTTTATCGCTGGAACATGACACAAAAAATGAAACAAAAACGAATTGGCGAGACTTGCGGCATCTTTGAACGGCGTAACTTTTAATCGATTTCTTAATCGATTTCTTATCTACTCGTACATACGTACGCGTATATGATCTGTCATTTTTGCTGATCCATCATGAAACTGGACATTGACCAGGAACTCTTCTCATCCTTTCAAATATCTTGGATTCCTTAGGGATCTCTCCTATTTAAATTATTTTCAGGAAGCTCAAGAAATTAATATATTCTATACACTTAATAATTGTACTGCCCAGAATTAATAAAATTATTAAATTCACTTGTGGGATTGGCTAATTCTTAAGAATAAACTCAAATACCATAAGGATTTCCGTTTCACTTTATAAATAACTTGTTTGGCACTGTTTGTTCATACTGTTGGAACTCCTTAAAATTCACATAAACTCTTTTACGTACACTCATTTTTAGAGATTTCTGGAACTGTAAAGTATTGAGATTTCCACAGGATTTATCCTTCGACAAATCCTAAGCACTGGCACTTTAAGGATTCGACGATGTTGCTCGCAACTCCTTAAGCTCGATCACGTCTGGGCCCTGTCACCCTTGAATTCCGATTGAGGTTCGAGTCTGGTCGGTCTTCCAAAGATATATGAAAGTCCAACGCTTTGAGGAATTTGCCGAAGACGGAAATTATCGGTATCGAGGGCTCGACAATATCGTCGCAGCTGCACGATAAACAAGTACTAAAGTACTGCTCGATTGTGACGCACCACACACCCCTTTGGGTTCCGATCGCGTGCCGATGGGATTTTATGAGACTTCTTGTTTTGGCATTCGGGGGCTTCAGTAGTGTGTAGTTATTGTGGCTAAAACAATAGAGCCATTGCCATTGCTAACCGACTTTTATCTTTATTGTGGAGAAATGCTGTTGTGTATCGTAAAAGAACAGAAACAATTTCCTAGATACTCGTATTCCTCCGTTTCTTGTTGTTGCCAGCCTGCAGCTCTCGAAGATACACTATTGCGTCGGCACCTTCGACTTGGAAGTTTGGAACCATTAAATCAACACGGTATAGAATCGGCTTGATTGCTCTACTATTGCTCATAAAGATTGCCCACTTTGGAAGGCTCTTCTTCCGTACAGATTCCGTAAAACCGAGCTGTGGGTCTCCGCTATCGTTGTCTCTGACTGACTAACATTAGCTTCAGTTTCCGAACACACCCAGCCAGAGCAGCCCCAATGACAGTTTCGATCCCTGTACAATTTCAATCTCAACCCATGCCATGCCCCTGTCTCTGTCTCTGGCACTTGTTTCGCAATGCCCCTGTCTCTGGGGGCCCTGCTCTGCTCTGCTCTGCTCTCGCATTTCTACAGAGTTTACTAATTAATTTGTGCTGTGTTGTTGCTTTAGTCTGTCGTTGATTTCATTTCATTTCGTTTATGTGTCATTCCACTTTTGTTAGCCTATCTTTTGCCCTGCCCCGCCCTGTACCCCGTATTTGCGAATCCTCCATCTGGGATCGGGTTCCGTTGTTTAACTCGCTTGATTAACAAACTGTTTGCGTTATTTGAATTATTTTCGTATGTATTTCAGATTCACCTGCCCAATGGGGATCATCGCTGTTGTTGCACGCGTTCCGGCTGAGTGGTCTCCAGAGCTGGGAAAACCCATTTTCTCGCTCGACTGCACTGCGCAAAGAGTCACCTCAACTGTCAGTTCCCGTTCCCAAGTCCCAGTCCAGAAGCATTGGAATCCATCGGACAGTGCTTCTGCAAAACATCAAAAGGAGTATCTTTTATGCATTTATTGAGTATATCTGCCAATTAGCCGCTATCTTGCCTAAGAAGTTCTGTTTAGGTATAATAAAGTACGATAAAACACACATTCCTATGGGCCATATATCTTTCTTATCGTTCAAAATTTCAATTGAATTGGGTAATGTATGCTGTGCGGTGTAAATTATATAAATAAAGTACACAAAAATAAATAGGACAGCCGATGGTCTGGTCTATCGTAGGGGAGGAAATGCTCTCAAGTGCTCTGTGCTATCACCTCTATGTTCTGCCGCATCCTTATCATAAATGATTTCAGCCTCTGTTTAGCACTGACCACCAAATCCAAGTGCGTCTTCAAGCCCCCTCACTGATTGCGGCTAATTATTGATGGAATACCTGGCACTTTGCGATGCTTATCCAAGTTAAGCCACTGAACGTCGTGTAGAGCAAAAGGAAAACGGACATGGCCAATGCCAATGCCAATTGCTATAGCCTGCCGCCTGCCAACACCCCTCCTGTTGTTCGTGTGTTCTATTCCTGTTCAATTACTTGATTAGGTAGGTGTCCAATTCTGATAATACCACGATAAGCCCCAGCAGAGCGGCGGCTCTTGAGGCTCAAGCACTTGGAAATAGCCGAAATCCAACACACAAATCCATCAACTGTAGTGTGGGAGTGGAAGTACTTATAAAATTGCCACTGGCTACACACGATCGTTTTAGTCGTCTCCCAGTGCGTCTACCGTGAACATTGGCTTCTGCAGAATCGGAATCAGAGCGGAGGAGGATCGGGTCAACAATAGCCAGCCAGTGACGTGTCAAGTGCATCAGCCCAGCAAGTGAGTGAGAGTGATCCGAGCCACACAACTGCTTAGGGAGAGCGAAAGGGAGAGAACGGGAAGCCAGTTCTCTCCGACATTCGAACGATCGTCTGACTCTTTGCTCTGCCGCATCTCTCCTGCAAGAGCATTCTGTTGGGGAACGCAGCAGCCTCAGCAGACGCAGACCGACGCAGACCTCCGCCGACCGTTGAACGGGACAGTTGCGCTTCTCGGTGAATCTTCTGATCCCTCGGACACTTGGACACTTATTGGCGTCTCCACTGACCGCGTTTCGAATACGATTTCGGCCAATTTCTGTCAACGTGAAAGCCGAATAGTTTGGGTTTATTTTTGGGCAGATGTGCTAATAATTTCGTGTGCCAACAATTTTGTTGTCGGTGTCTCCACACAGTGCGCCAAGTGCCGAGCAGCGATCGTCGAGAGCAGAACACATTGGAGTGTTCTGTTCGCAAAAGTTCTGGATGCGGGAGGTGAGAGAGAGAGAGGGAGAGAGAGAGCGCAGGAGTTCCAGTTGCAAGGCTTCGGCAAGACCGTCCCGCCCTTCGCCTGCCCTCTTTCCACAGACAACAAACAACCGCAAGTGCAACCGCAACAAACTTCCTTTTCTTCAGGTTATTGACTTTAGCCTGCAGCGTGTCGCGTTGTGTATACGTACATATGTGTTCTGTGCGTGTGTGTGTGTGTGTGTGTGGTGGCATGCATCTGCATTTGTTTGTGGCAGATACTATGATTGTTTTTTTGGACCTCTTCTTTCCCGTTGCCTTCGCATGTCGCGTTCGTTGTTTCTGTAGCCGGCAGGCATCGCTTTCTGTTGGTATACCCTTTCTTTGCGAAGGCTATACATGCTTTGCACAGCTGTTTGTTTCTAATGTGAAGAAAGTCCTAAACAACTATTATCATAAACAGTTTCTTCTGTACACAGATTGAAAGTCCAGCCAAATGTGATAAGAACCGTAGAACTATGTATATGTAGCTCACTCTCCGATCGATATCCAAGGGTATGCGGAACGTCGGACCCTAAGCTGGCCCTTCACGCTTCTTCATGTCACAGTTGATTGCCGCCGCCTCGTTCTTTTCTTTTTCCTCTTATTCAAGACTTTACTTTTGTTTTGGATCTTTCTGCATTTCCTTTTCCCCCCTCCCAAATGGTCTTTAAATAGTTTTTCTTTTCTTCTGCCCCCCCACCCTTGCCGTTTCTCTTTTTGTTGTTAAGTAGGCGGGGCACCCACACACAGAGAGCTGAGCTCCGACTCTCTCTGTTTGTTTGTTTGTTTTGAGTGGTTGTACGCGAGATGATTGGATCGATCGATAACGGAATAATCATGCAGAAGAGAGCAGGGTGTACACCTATTCCCTATAGGAACCAATTCCATTCCTATAGGCCGCAGCTAATCGACAGTTTTTCACTGCACAATCGATGCAATGCCCAATGCCGCCGCACTCGTAATCGCCGCCTCTGCAGGGTCACTTGGAAGTCAATGGAAATGGGTCACACGGCGCGGTGCGGCGCAGCAAATTGCTATATGCAGAGCACTCGGATTCGCTTGGCAGCAGAGAGAACACTTGCTGCCGTTTAATTGCCCTACTAGTCGGTGATCCTCTTGCCCCCGCCCCCGCCCACTGAAGCTTAAGTTGTTTGTGGGACACATTCGACAATATGGACCATACCAAATGCATAATACAACTGTGCGATCGTCTGGCAGAGTTCCCGCTTATTTTATTGCATTCATCTGGTACGAGTACGAACCTAAGCACACACACTTTGGTATGCCCTGCAGAAATGCTGGATGAAAAATTTAATCGGAAAGCTTTATCTTCCTTAATATCAAGTTGTCGTACTCGTATGCCCTTGAATCATTGAAAATCCACTGATCTATATCCAACACATTAGTAGTGCATCATCTATTCAGCCTGAGAGTATACATATGTATGTATACCCAATTTGCTGTTAGACATTTCCCCCACACACATGTGTGAACATTAAACGAAAATATTACGGCCCAGCTGGCTATAAATAAGAATGAAATATCGCTCAAAAAATTACAAATTGTGTCCCGTTCACTGCTCATTTGCTTTGGTTGCTGATGGCAGCGACTTATATTGTATTTTTGCCGAAATGTCAATATAAATATTTGGTCTATTGTTTATTGTTTTTTTGTTTTGGCTGCATCTCTGCCAAGAGCCATTGCTGGAGCATTTCATCATGGTCGTTGTCATTGATGCCGCCGAATGGTCAACAGATGTTGTCCGGTCCGGTTTTTATTTAGATGTGCCCCATAGATTTGGTAAACAAAATCCCAGGAGTTTCCCAGCTAATCGCATGCCCCGTTTCATTCATATTTTTCCCAAAAAATGTCTGGGTACTCCAGATTTCATATTCCACTCACTTCATTTCCTGTCCATGGCCCACTACTCATTGAGAAATGTGATAAGTATTATCTGTGGCAGATGATTTGAATAAAGTGTTGTTCTGTGAGGAAAAACTCATTCAAGTTTCGAGGTCTATGATAGTCACTATCAACCGTCTTTTTCTGTGCTGTTATCAGTGTCTGTTCAGTCGAAATACTAGAAAACACCTCCTCTGATTGAGTAATGTGCGAGTCTACAATGCATAACCGATGAGGATCATTCTGCGGAAATCCGCTGACAACTTCGAGTTGATCGCACTCGCTTATCTGAGCGCCTAATTATTTAATCGGCTCTCGCTGTTCAAGTGGCCCTCCGCATCATCCCATTTCACCGTTCAAATTGGAGAGATTAGTGGCGATGACACGTCACTGGAATATCTGGCCATATTAGCGGAATGTGTCACTCCATATTTCGAGTGCCGCCAGACAATTGAAGTCAATTAATGGGGGAGGACAGTGACACTTTTTGTTCAGTTTTTGGTGACAAACGATGTACATAAGTATGAACAGTTTCATTAGCTTTCGCTTTTACTTGCAGCTCAAAATGAAATCAAAGTACGAGAACATGAAGATCATCTATAATCGGAGTAAGATCGGCTGGTACTGGGCGCCTCTATTTGTGTCCTTCTGGTTCCTGCTCTTTTACCTGGTGGCGGTGACGAGCTTCCATCGCATGCCGCGCCTGAAGACAACACAGGATGAGCTCCAGCAGCCGGGCCAATTCATTGGGGAGCGGGCCGAGAACACCCTCCTGAGACTATCCAAAATTGGGCCGAAGGTCGTGGGCAGTGCGGCCAACGAGCAGGTGGCCGTTCAGTTCCTGCTCAGTGAAATAACCGACATCATCGACGGCGCCCGTACGGATCTCTACAACATCGAGAAGGATGTGCAGATTGCGTCGGGCAACTACCTGCTCTGGTCCATGGTGAATGTCTATCAAAGTGTCCAGAATGTGGTCGTCAAGCTGTCACCCAAAAATGCCACCAGCGAGGCCGCCCTCTTGATCAACACTCACTTTGATTCGGTTCCGGGCAGCTCGGGTGCGGGAGACGCCGGCATGATGTGTGTGATCATGCTGGAAGTACTGAGGGTTATCACCAAGTTCGAGACTCCGCTCACCTACTCGGTGGTCTTCCTCTTCAATGGAGCCGAGGAGAATCCGCTGCAGGGCAGCCACGCCTTCATCACACAGCACCCTTGGGCTCAAAATGTCAAGTGAGTGATCCTTGCCACTCGCTTATATATTTTTATCACAACTTTACCATCCCCTAGGGCGGTTATGAACTTGGATTCAGCAGGAAGCGGAGGACGGGAGATTCTCTTTCAATCTGGTCCCGATAACCCCTGGTTGATGAAGGTACACAGACCCTGGGAATATTTCAATTTGGAGCCCATTGTAATCTTCCATTTTATATCGAATTTATCAGTATTACGGCAAGAATATAGTCCATCCTTTTGCTTCCACTATTGGAGAGGAGCTGTTCCAGAATGGGTTTGTGCCATCGGAGACGGACTATCGAGTATTCCGCGACTTTGGCGAAATACCTGGTACGGAATTCCTTTGCCTTTTGAAATCATATACTGAATATATATATTCTCTTTAAACAGGACTCGATATGGCACAGGTCTTGAATGGTTATGTGTACCACACCAAATACGATCGCTTTAATCTTATCCCGCGACGCACCTATCAACTGACTGGAGATAATATTTTGGCTCTGGTGAAGGCACTAGCCAATGCCGAAGAGTTGGAGAATCCTTCGGTGAGTTTCTTCGGAGTAATAAACAACAATTTCACATTAACAACTGCAGTAATAATGTAGAAATACGCCGAGGGACACATGATATTTTTTGATGTGCTGGGCTGGTTCTTTGTCTACTATCCGGAGAGCACGGGCGAGATCATCAACATATCCGTGTGTGTCGTGGTATGCGCCACCATTGTGGGCTACATTTGGATCATGTCGAGCAGCACGGGCATGTTCAGGCGACGGATTTGGGTCAAGTTCGGTATCCTTACTGCCCTGCAGGTGGCCGGGGTGGGCTTGGGCATCGGGCTGGTCCTCTCGATTGCAATGTTTCTGGATGCTGTGAATCTGCCCATGTCCTGGTTTTCACAAAACTGGATGCTCTTTGGCCTCTACTTCTGTCCGATGATATTCGGCATGGGCATAGTCCCAGCCATCTACTTTAGCCGCACAAAGGAGGTGAGTGGAGCAAATAAAAGGTCTCTGGGCCGTAGTTAACTAACTATTTACCCTTTTTGGCTTTTTAGCATGGACTACCCTTGGGCTATGGCATTCAACTCCTGATGCACTCACATTGCCTCATCCTGACCGTCGTCACAGTGGTCATGATCAGCTACAGCATTCGCTCTGCCTTCGTTATCATGCTCTGCATTGCCTTCTATACCCTTTCCGTGATCCTTAATATGGTCACGCGGGCACACAAGACAAGTGAGTGTCTGGTCGACAGTGCAATTCTGATTTTACTCCAACATATCTCTTGCATGGCCTTCCAGACTTCCTTTGGCTCATCCCACACTGCCTGTGCCAGGTGCTGCCCTTCATGTTCTACACCTACTGCTGCTATGCCTTCTACGTGGTCTTCGTGCCGATGCAAGGGCGCGAGTGCAACACCAATCCTGAGATTCTGATGGGATTCTTTACGGCTCTGATGGTCATCCTATTCGCCCCATTTCTGGTGCCCTTGCTCTGCCTCTTCCGCAAGTCGAAGACTATCATCTCGATGTTCGGCGTGTGTACGATACTCTTTATCATATTTGCCGCCACCCCCATTGCGTTCCCCTATGCCGAGAAGACAGCCCCCCAGCGTTTCTTTGCTGTGGTAAGTATTATCTATCAAATGTGTCCACATCTAGCTTGTTAAATCCATTCCACTGCTATCCCTTACAGCACACGGCTCGAACCTTCCACAATGCGGATCGAGCAAGCACCGTGAACCACACGGACTCCGGATACTTTGTCCTTCCCGTTGATCGTCGTCCCCACACCGTTGATGATATATTGTTCGAGAACACCAACTACTCCAAGGCGATGCCCATCGACTGTGACTCTGAGATCATGTGCGGCTACCCCATATACAGCTCTCGATGGCTGAACGCAGTGTAAGTGTTCTGAAGAGAAAAAAAGACCTTCCTGACCTACGATTTCCCTTCCAGTGACAACAGCTACTTTGTACCGGGCCCAGAGCCAAACAAGGACTACTTGCCCACATTGAGCATTATCGACAAGTCCAGCAACTCCGCCAGAAGCATAAAGTTCACTCTAGAGATCTCTGGGCCCGACCACACGAGTATATTTATTCAGCCTGTGAACGGCACTATGCTGGTGGACTGGACCTTCACCAAGGAGCCGCTCGAGCAGAATGTAAAGCCGCCTTACTATGTTTATTGGTCGTACGCCCTGGATCCCACTCCCCTCCAGTTCAGCATGGAATTCGAGCATGAAAGCGATGACTGGTCTGGAGACACGTTCAAGATTGCCATAATGGGACACAGAACACACCATGACATGTACATAGATGAGGAGTTCAGGGAGTTCCTGGCCACGTTTCCGCCCTGGGCGCATGTTAGCTCCTGGATTGGTTCCTACAACAGCTGGCAGCTCTAAGTGATCCCCACTACAGTCCACAAATGCACCAAACTGAATCCCAATGTTGCCATTCAGCCACTGTTACATTTGGTTGATGTTTCCCCATGTATGTCCCTCGGTATAGCCTTATCCTATGCTAATCCAACGAACAAAGTGCCAGTTTCCTGGTCACGTCATTAATGCTTTAAGATTATAATTAGCTTATTAAAATATACCATAAATTATTTATTAAGATAACCAATCGATGCACCCTTAAAACTATTCGCTGCTTACAATACCCAGCTTTCCAAGGACGAAAACCAGTCGGTGGTGTAAGTCCAGTCGGGGAAAGTGCCGAGGAACTCCCGGAAGTCCTCGGTGTAGTGCTCCTTGTGGTACAGGAAGTGCTCCGAGACTACCAGTTTGAAATACGGTCCCTCCGTATTCCCATGCTCGAGCTCCACCCAGAAGTCGAAGGGCTCCTCGGTCATGGAATATATATGGTACATCAGGTAGGGCGGAGTGTGCCCCTCATCCAAAGGTGTCTTGTCAAATGACCAGTTCGAGACCTTTACCCCATCCATTGGAGCAATGTATATCATGACGCGATCGGCTGCCCGCAGGCTGAACTCATACCGAACCGTGTTTTCTCCGAGAGATTCCTTGGACACATGCGTCAGATCGATGCTCATGGGGAGCTGTGGAGGCGTGCTATAGATCCACCGAGCCGAGTCCCTGTTCAGACAAATACACGCGGCATTAGGTAAACCATTTCCTTCCTCCTTTCGGGGCTTGGATCTCAGGTGCAACTTACTTCCAGTCAATCCAGCGACCGCTGTAAATGGGCAACCCGCAGAATGGCTCGGCAGCACAGGCAGCATCAGTCCAACTGGAGGGCTCTCTGTTTTTGAACGTGGTATCGTCCAGCTCGCCTAGCCGCGTATCCACGGGCTGTATATAGAAGCCAGAATCTTGTTTGACGGTATTGTCCGCATTGTGGAATGTTCGGGTGGTGTGCTGCAAGGAATTCGATTGGATTAGATCACGTCTCCACTCCATAGAGCTAGTGACTTACCAGGACATAATATCGCTGTGGTGCCAGCTCCTTGACGAAGGGGAATCCCGCGGGTGTCGCGGCCAGTATAATGAATATAATGGTTAACACTCCAAAGATGGAGAAAATAATCTTGGACTTGCGGAACTTGTGCATAATTGGGATCTGCAAAGATTGAGTTTTAGGATATCCCTCGCTGGATGGAAATTCTTGAAGATCACTTACTATGAATCCAGCAAAGTGCACAGACATATAGATGATGAACACGGAGACGAGGACATCGGGACTGCTCTCGGGGCCGTCGCGACCTTGCATGGGCACAAATACAATCAAAATCGAGTAGCACATGTACGTGTAGTAAATGAAGGGCAGCACCTGGCAGATCAAGTGGCTCGTCACAAAGTAGCTCTCTAAACGAAAGGAGAATCCATTAGAATCCAGTGCTGCTCTTGGAGCTGCCAACGAACTTACTCTTCAGGGAGAGCTTGAGGGTAATCTGCACAACCACCGAGATTGTGTAGAAGAAGATGCCAATCATGGGGAAGTAGCCGGAGCGAATGGCCAGGCTGGTCATAGTGATGCACAAAATGATCATCACAATACAGTGTGCGTGCATGAAGCAGGCGATGGTCTGGTCCAGCTTCATGTTGGTCTTCCGCTTTGTCCAGCCAATGTAGACGGCGGGCAGCAGTCCCAGCACGAAGAACAGGGTGCAGAAGTACAGTCCGAAGATCATCCAGTGTCCGTAGTACCACGACTCAGACAGACCCACAGCCTGCATGAAGACAGCCACGAGAATTGTCAGGCCACAGGCCGCAAACACCGTCCCCACTTGGACCAGGAAGATGATGCCGAATCGCAGAAACACGGCCTTGACCGCATCTGCCCCATCGTCCAGCGACATTAGGTAGACGGAAACGCCGATGCAAATCAGAGATATCACGCAAACAGTCACGTTGATGGCAATGCTCACAGATTCTGTGTAGGTGAGCATGAACCAGCCCACGAAGTCGTAGAACACCGTGTGACCCTCTTCGTGGGCGGCAGTGTCGTCCAATTCGGGGGCATTGGCCAGAGCCCAAACCAGGGGCAGCACATTCTCACCGGTCGATTGATAGGTGCCTCGCTCTATGCTCTTGAAGTTGTCATACTTGGTGTGGTACACGTAGCCGTTAAGGGCGTGTGCCATATCCAGACCGGGTACATTTCCGTAGTCACGGAAGATGCGGAAGTCCGTGTCCGAGGGTATAAAGTTGTTCTGGAACAGCTCCTCCGCCATCGAGTTCGCAAACGGATGAGGTGCACTCTGGTGATAGTATTTGGCCAGCCACGGGTGATTAGGCCCCGTTTGGAAGAGAATCTCTCGTCCGCCGGCGCCGGCCGAGTCCAGGTTGACCAGGGCTCTGAGTACATTCGAAAGACATTAAGTCATCAGTCAGTGCTAATGCTTAAGCTGAGGCCATGCGTATGCTCTACTTACTTGCAGTTGGGACCCCATCTGTGTTGCGTAATGAAGCCGTGTGAACCCAGCATGCATGCCTCCTCGGCTCCGTTAAAGAGGAAGACGACAGGATGGGCCAGTGTCTTCTCCGAGCGTGAGATTACACGCAGAGCTTCTAGCATGATTACCACCATGACACCATCATCACTGACCGCCGGCGTTCCGACCTCCGAGTCGTAGTGCGAGTTGACCAGCAAATAGTTGTCGTTCGGATGGCTCTTTTGGGAGATCTTTACTACGACATTGGACACATTGGAGTAAGACATAGCCGAGCCAAAGAGGAAGAGGGAGCCCGAGGAGTACTGCTTCTCCACCTCGATATCGTAGAGGTCGGTGCGCGCCTCGTCCACAATTTTCTGCAACTCCCTCAGCAGAAAATTCACCGTGTACACCTCATTTGCCACCGAGCCGCTCATCTTGTTTCCAATGGACGCGTACTCTGCCAGCTGCTTCATTGACCGCTCCCCGATGAACTCATCTGGGTGTTGGGCCTCGTCGCGCTGGTAGAGCATGTCGGGGTACGAGTAGAAGCTGGGCAGGACGGACACATAGAAGAGTGCAAAGCAGATGGCCGCATATATAGGTGCCCCGTACCAGGGCCATTTCTTGCTGCTGGATTTCGCCTCATCCTTTTCGGTGGTAATGTCGAGGGTAGAGAATGACATCTGAAATTGTGGGAGACACAGACACTCACTCTTATGATATTTCTATAACATATTATTGGGCCTTGCATTCTTCACATTCATTCAATATGTTGCATACCTTACGGAACTTACGATTATCAAAAGGCATATGGACCTGTTTACGATCTACGATTAGGCCCCACAATCTATGAATATACTGAAATTTAAGGGGATCGGACTACACCCATAGATTTAGAACCATAAAATGTTCGAAACATGCACGTTTTTATCAAAGTCATGTTCTTATGGCAGAATAAACTTCGTGGGAGAGTGTAGAAAGATCATAAACTAATTAGAACCTTAAGAGTTCTTAACTTTACGATGCAATTGGCCGGATGGCCATTTCCATTGGTGGGTTAAAAAAAGAATCCGATAACATTTTACAGCGGATATAAACTTCCTTATCAACATGGATAATCAACCGACGATAACTATGTTCCGTACATAATATATATATCACCTTATATCACTGATACATATATCATAGATATTTACAGTTTCTTATCGAAACTTGATGCCAATGACAGTTGAACAGAAAGTATGTAATTGGGACTGAAAAGATCTTTAATCTTAGAGGGGGTATCATGTGTATGCTTTAAATTTGAACTTCATTATATAGTATATCGTGGGTTCGTTAAATTCTTAACTCGAGATTCATGCTTATCGCCAGACGTTCTTTTCACATTTTATACAGCATGTCTTATATTTTAACGGAACAAACGGAACACTGCAATCTCTAGCACAAGGAATATTCCTTCAGATCGTAATCTTTCGGGCATGTGCCCGCCCGTTCACTGTGAATTATGGCAACCGGATTGGAGTCTCACTAACCTTCTAGCACGAGACTTGGACCTGAACTGGATGAAATATAAACTCAACTGACACGCACCGGACCGTGTCCCAAGTATTAAGTAGGGCCAGGTCCGATCCGATCCCAATGGTTGCGGCAACGTCGCCGCAGAACCCTTATCGTCCAGCGATAATAATCATTTGGGGGGTTCTCGGGCATAAAAAGATTACATCCTAGCGATACCCGATCTGAAATGTCAGGAGCTATTGCTCTTTATAGCTTGATGGCCGACAGTTAAACCGATTAGGGCACCGCTGCCGTTTCGGTAGAGATCTTAGTGTTAGAAGAATATCAAAATTCCTGAGGTGGGGTCCCGGATACCCCATTTATGAGAATTTCAGTAGAAGCGAATACACATACGCTCCTGTTATCGATAAGCTTAAATCTCTGTAACGAATTTGAAGGTCTTAAGACTTTATTTCGAAGGGCCGTGAATTCCGTTCTATATTCTACGTTCTATAAAGATATCTACATCAAATCAGAACAGCCTCTAGCTATGTTTTTCAATGTTTTAAAAATGATTCATTGGATAGGTGGATTAATTGGATCTCTCATTTAGAGACAAGGTCTGTAGAAGTTACTCCATTATCTTTGATTTTTACCATTTGCTAAGAAATATTTCACTGTTATTAAAGAACTTTTACATAATAAGCACTGAATACTTTAACAGCAATAAGAACCGATCGTTTTGAAATACGGAAAAGGACTGATTGGCTTAGACTAAGACTTGACCGAGCAGCGGATTATCCAAGTGCTTGGTTCGTGGGTCACATGCACGAACCAGCATAAGTAGCCTTCATACATACATATGTAAGTATGTATGTGGACCACTATATATGTACATAGATTGGTCGAGTGCTGGTTGACATACGATTGCAATTTATGGGATCGTCAGAGGCACTCCATCTAATGGATTTGTTGCTGTGTACGATGCCTTATATAAATATTTGTATATGTTCTGATTTGTCTGCTCCACAAAAGAAGCTAGAAGTAAGCAATTCCAATCATATAAATGATGTGACAGTATTTACTGTCCTAATTCAGTTATGAAAACGTCACCGCCATCTATTACCTACTCATGCTGATAATCGCATGTGCATACCATAAATATTCTTTTATATTTGAATGAGTATTCTATGTATTGAATTATTAAATATGAATTATAATCTGTCTACAAATCGGACACACTTATTGTGTACCCAAATGAAAGTGCCCCACAATATTGGTGAATGGACATTCCAATATTGTTCTTGTACGGGGATTTCTTAGGTCTTTCGTGGCGTCGTTTCCGAAGGCACAAGTCCGGCACAGGAATGGATTATAAATTAAAGATCGATTGCTGATTAGTCCCCGACGCAGTCATAAATGTCGATTTTAGTACGAAATTCGGTAATCTCAAATTGGTAGTCACCGAAGGTGCTATACGCTTTCTGGGAATATCAATGTGAGGCATGAGGCAAATAGGGAATTTTCCTTCATACTCATATGTATGTACATCATCGAGATAGCCATTCCTAATGAACTTGAAACACATTTCTTATCATTTGATGGGTTGTTAATTATAATTAATTTAATTCCCATGGTTCAGTGATTATAAGTTTGCTAACCATATCTGACACCAATCACTCATCTGTAGTCTACTCGTATCTCTAGTCCAAAGTTCACACAATTTTGTTCAACATTTAGGTGTTGTCTTTAATTAAAAGTACATTTATTTAAACAATTAATTCCCGATTCTTAGTAGATCCAGGTCTCATAAGATGCCGGCCAAGGAGTGGCATCCACATACTTGGGGAAGCTGTCGAGGAACTTTTTAAAGTCCGGCGTCAACATCTCCTTGTGATGTGTCCAATGGCCGCCAAGACCCAGTTCAAATGTGGGCGTTTTGAAGTCTCCCTTGGGTTTCTGCAAATATCCAACGGGAATATTTAGCTACTGCATTCAAGTGACGTACTGAAACCTACCTCAAGCTCAAGCCAGAAGTTAAGGGGGTCTCCATTGACGCCCCACGAGAAGTAGATAAAGTAAGGAGGCTGGAAGCTTAGTCGCAGTGGAGCCTAAAAAATATATGGATAGCATTAAAGGTTTTCTGGCACTCGTATATATATTTAAGAATTCCTACCTGATGGAAAGACCAGTCCTTCATTATAGCTCCGTTCAAGGGCTGAATGAACAGAGCCATATGATCGGGTCCGCTCAACTGGAGTTCATAGCGAATCTTGTTGGGAGACACCTGCTTCTTGCTGATCACTTTGACAGCCGGCACACTGCCCAGCAATGGCTCGGAGGCTGGTATCCACAAGCTGTTCTGTCTGGGGTTCACAATTGGCTTTAATTCACTTCAAAGAGTTACTGGAAGAGAGGGCATGGACTTACCTGGTCTTGTGCCAACGCTGGTTGTACAAGGGCAGACCGCACATCATCTCCTTCTGGCAATCGTCGCCGATTTTCCGGGCCAGTGTCATATTAATGACATCATCTACAATTCGGATATGATAAGAGATATGACGATTTCGAAAATGATCAAACATACGTTTAACGGAGTAGGTGCGCCTGTCTTGTGGCATGATGAAGTAGCCCGATTCCTGGCGGCGCACTTTATTATCGGCATCATGGAAGGTCCGCTTGGCGTGCTATATAAAAATAGTCAAGTGCATTAGTGCCACCATAAGCAGATCGTAGGGGGAATCCTTACCAGCACAGAGAATCGCTGAACACTTGTCTCGGGTCGGTAGGGGAAGCCCATAGGCGTTATTGCTATGATCACGCAAATGAACGTGATGGCCAGCAGGGCGCAAATAATGGTCTTCGACTTGCGGAACAGATGCAGTACGGGCACAATGAAGCCGCAAGTGAGGAGACCCACAGCAATGCTGAAGACGGCCACCACCAGGTCCGGGTTAACATTCTCTCCGAAGCGGCCGAACATGGGAATGAAGGTGAGGAAGAATCCGTGCGAGAAGTAGGCGAAAAACAAAAATGGAGGCACTCCGCACACGATGTGTGGAATAACCCAGGCCACATCTACGGAAAAGCATGAAAGCTGATTACAAAGGAGCTCCAAGCGAAGCTCCATCTTCCTATTCCTCACCTTTGCTGTGCAGCTTGGTGGCCAGATTAATGATGAGGGCCATCGTGTAGAACAGGCAGGACAGCATCAGAACGAAAACGGATCGGATGCCGCAGATGGTGCTAACCAGGGTGAAGATGGCCAGGAAGATGCAATGGCAGTGCAGCAGCATCTGGACCCGTTGTCCAATGGGTAGTTTGTCCTGGCAAACGAACAAAATTGCAGAGGAATGATAAGGGTATAGGGATGATCTGGTCTTCGCTACTTACCTCCTTGGTGTAGTGGAAGTACAGAGCTGGCACTATGGCCAGGCCAAAGATGAAGGTGGTGAAGTAGAGGCCGAGGATGAGCCAAGAGTGCGTAAACCACGACATCGGCAAGTGCATCAGATCCATGAACCATCCAAGGAATATAGTGAGCGTGACTGCGGCTAGCACAGCAAAGATCTGGACGACAAAAGTGTGCATCACCCGCTTGAGGATCTTCTCCAGCTTGATGCCCGAGTTTGAGGCCATCAGCTTGAAGGCGTACACACATGTCCCGATGGACACTAGCGACACAATCACGTTCAAAATGATGCCCTCCGTCTCGGTGTAGAAGACTAGGAACCAGCCCATCACATCAAAGTAGACGGTGTGACCCTCGGAGTGTTTCTGCAGGGATCACATCGGGGATGAAGTCACAGTCAAGCAGTTCTCTGGTATTCTTTTAGCCCATCTTACCGAAGTATCCTCCAGCTCCTGGGAGTTGGCAATCTCCCGCACCAACGCCAGCAGGTTGTCACCGGTATTCTGGAAGCTGCCGCGGGGGAAGATCTCTGGGCGGTCAAAGCGGGTGTGATAGACATAACCGTTGTACTGATAAGCCATATCCAGGCCGGGCACTGCGCCGTGGTCGCGGAAGATGCGGAAGTCCGTGTCGGAAGGTATGAAGTTGTTCTGGAACATCTCCTCGGCCATAGTGGAGGCGTACGGGTGCTTGATGGCACGACGGTAGCTCCTCATAAGCCAGGGGTGGTTGGGGCCGGACTGGAAGAGGATCTCCCGACCGCCGTTGCCGGCTGAGTCCAGATTGATGAGAGCCCTGCGAATTGTGAGATGCGGGATTAGCTGGATATCGAGAGCAACATTCGAAGAGCACCTACTTGCAGTTCTTGGCCCACTTGTGCTGGGTGATGAAGGCGTGCGAGGCCTGGAGGGGATTCTCCTCTGCTCCGTTGAACAGAAAAACGACAGGGTGCTTGAGGGCCTTCTTGGACTGTGCCAATACTCGCAGAGTCTCCATCATAGTGGCTACCATGGAGCCGTCGTCGCCAGCGCCAGGTCCCCCCGGCACCGAGTCGTAGTGGCTGTTGACCAGCAGATAGGTGGTGCTGTTGGTTCCCTTGGGACTAACCTTGACCACAATGTTCTGGATGCTCTGGTACATGTTGATCATCGACCAGTGGACGTAGCTGCCGGAAGCCACCTGCACATCCACCTCGATGTCGTTTGCAGAGCCCAGTCCCGAACGAATCTTCTGAATGTTGCCGGACAGGATCTTGACGGCCCCCATCTCGTTCTCCTTACTGCCCACGACGCGGGGTCCCAGCGACACCAACTGCTGCAGATTCAGCTCCGCCCGCTCGGCAATGAAGCGATCCGGGTACTTGGCCTCATCCTTGATGGTCAGCGGGCGCGGCAGCCGATGGCAGGCCGGAATGGAGATGGCCACGTACAGCAGCAGCCAGAACCCAAAGAAGGCAGGTGCCCAAAACCATTTGATCTTGTTGTACTCGATGAAGGCACGCTCACAGCCATTGGGTCGATTCTGCTAAACATCCGAAGAAAAACAAAAGGTGTAATCATTAGCAATAAGTATGTCATTTTTTCCCAGAATGAAACTATGTCGAAATTTATAGATTATGTTATTGTTTTTGTCATCATTCTGAATCAGAAGCATTATGCTATTACATATCATATGTGTAGTTCCCATAGGAACAGCCGTTCCTATGATCAATTTTGGTGGAATTTGGCTTCTGTGATAGATAGGCCATGAGTCAGTTTCCAATCATTTAACACCCCAAAACGACAGCTGTAGAATGGAGACCGAATGCGTGTAGCGACTCGAATGTTAGATTTAATCCATCATGGGCTATCTTATCTCTGGTCAACTTGTTGGCGAAGCCTCCAGAACCGGTTGCCACCTAAAACTGTTTTCGATAGGCGGTTATACGGCTGCTCCTTCTGCCAGGGGTTCAGTTCGACTGGCGGTTCCACGGAAGTGGGCCAGACAGGGCCTGATATAGTCAGGGGATTGCAACTAGGGCTTCGTATGTATCATATCTCAAGGGTATCCGCGGTTCGTTAATTAGTGAACATTGATAAAGAATGGCCGGAAAAGGGTTAGGGGGGAAAGGGGAGTCAAAAAATAACATAAAAGAAGAAAAAGAACCGATACGGAGGTATTCGCTCACGGTTATTTTAATGCTCGTGTTGGAGCAATCCAATCAGCGGGAAGATTACCCATGCCCCACCCGAAATTAGGCAATCTAATCGTTGAACCATCACTCGCAGCTGAGCCACTTACCTCATACAGGTGCGAATTACGCTGCCGCAGCAGAGGATCTGTGTTGTGAGGATCACTGGTCGGCGTTATGACGCGTCGCCGCACGCTCTTGTCGGTGCCACTGACACTCATCGTACCACTATTTGGTTGCACTGTTTAAATTGGTAGCAACCTTTCGCTTGGCCGCAACGCGCTCAACTGATCGAACAGTGGAAAATTGTATCTATAACTTGGTATAACTTTAAGAGCAATAGCCATTGGCCCAAGGTATAACTATATATATAAGGTAGGGACAACGCAGCGAGCGGCCTATTTTGGCGGAATATAAGCGGATTAGAGCTGGCTGCCAGCAAATACATAACCAACTCTTCACACTAGTTAATATAAAGTAAACACTCAAACACATTGTGAAAATCGCAGAAAATTCGTTGTCCGTAGATTTATGTTCCACGAAAAGTGGGCCTCACCTAATATGATAGTACCATGTGTGAATGCAAGTTTTATGTTGTTGGCTCTGTGCTTATCGAACAAATTCCAAATATAATCGCGGAGAGTACACTCACTCACTCACTCACTCTCTTGTTCTTTCATTCTCTCACTCGCGTCGTGCGTTTCTTATCCGGCGTTTTGTTACTGTGCTCCACACAAGGTGTATTTATATAAGGTAAGATATTCCCAGTGATCTCCCACCTCGACTCGACATTAGGTTGAACTTCGCCCAGTTTTAAACTACCTTTGACTAACGTTTCCACACAACACGACTTTCCCTTTGTGTACATATGTATGTATGTATAAAGAGTGCACATATAAAGAGAGAGTTTGTGAGAGAGAAAACCAACGCAAGGGTCAGCCAGCAAAAGTTTAAATTGCTTATAATTTGTACCTTCGCTTCCTTCTCCTCTGCGTCGCTGCTCATTTTTAATCGCGCCTAGTTGCTGTTGCTGCTTATGTTTCTCTTTTTGTGATTTTGCTGCACTCTGCAAACGTTCTTGTTGTTGATTTTCTTTTCTCTCTCTTCTCCACTTTTGTATTCTGTTCTGATCAGATCTTCTCCGAGCGAAGTGAAGTGAAGCTCTCTCGCGACGCTCGTCTGCCCAACTGATGTACAAAGTTCCACAAGCCGCGCTTTAATACGGCAGTTTACCGTGTCATTTGAATATCATGCGGCATGTATTTAATTCTGAGTAATTTATTCCGCTCGGCATTTGTTTTACCGGCTGTTTTTTGTTTGTTTGCACTTACTCATATATTTTCTACTATTTTCAACCCTTTGTTTGTGTATTTGCTTACTTAACCATAATGTATGTGCATTGCACATATGTTTATCTGCGAGTATGTTTAATTGACACTACGCAACAAAATACTATTCATTTTTAGAAGGAAAGAAACCTTTTTAATTACTTAAGTACACATTTTAAATATTTTTAACTTTGAGGAGGATGGTGAGAACGACAGTAGTAAGGGGAAAAAAAACTACTATGTATAATAATGTGTGTAAGCTTTGACTGTTTTACGAAAGCATACTTAGTTATTGCAAGAATTAAATAATGAAATTCCATTAAAAAAGAACTATGTCTGACTATGTCTACTACATACATGTATGTATATTGAGGTAGGAGGTACTGAACGGTAAATTTCTATAAACAAGAAAATACCTAAAAAACATTACATATTGCATTGGAAAATTTCCAACTAAAAGTTTAATATATCCCAGATAAACAAAAATTCTGTATAATAGAAATATTTTTTGCTGGAATTTTTATTTTGCTGAAGCACAGTGTAGTTATTGTGAACCAACTAGCTTTATCAACGAGCTAAGTGCCGCAGATAATTGAATACTTTCTGGCGGTAATTTTATTTGTCAAATTGGTACATTACGTTTTATTTCCACTGTGTCGCAAAAGAGCAGTATTGTAGCATATTTTTGGGTAGACTTTTGATGTAGAATACATGTAGTTGTACACTTCGATTTTTGTATCTTTTTAAAAATGAATATCGTAAAATTACGAATGTAAAAATTAGCCAATCTTACAGAAATTTGTTTATTTTATTGGATAAATTTAGTTGTCTTAAAGGAGCACAAAATTTGAAATTCCGTTTCCTTTTGAGATTTTTGACGAAATGAATTTTTGTGCAGATACTAAAAAGCCTCGTTATCCTGTTGTTCATCTAGCTGCCAACTAGCAAATGTTAAAGTCTGCGTTTTGGCGCCTTCATCGATACCCAACTAAAGCTGGTCCCTTTGAGCACTGGTGAAATTGAAAGCTGTTCAGAACGGAAGACCCAGTATTCCCACTTAGCATATTACACCGCAGCCCCAGCTAAAATAGGGCAAACAGAGCACACCGCACACAAACAGGCTGCCTGTTAATTTGCTCATTTACAGTTGCCAGCCCTCAGGTCGTCATCTCCATGGTGCATGTGCATCGCATTAGAAAACGGTGACGTGCCATGCACGACACACACACACACACCCGCGGGCTTCCCGTTCGGAATTGAGGACAACGTGTGACATTACATTAACGGGAAATGCAGAAAGAGGGGCGATCGGAGGAGGAAGGGCAGCCTATGCCCAATGTCATTCAACCTAAATGGAGGAAGGAGCCCATGCTTTGTGCATTTGTGTGTGTGTGTGTGTGCATGTGTGTGTGTGCATGTGTGTGTGTGTATGCATTCATTCATTCTCTCACGCACTTATTCATTGGTGTGTCTTGTGGTACACAAATTCGTAAACAAAAACGTTCATCGGAATATTGGTCAAAAAGAAATCGATAGAATGAACACACCGCATGGGGGTGGGGGCCGGGAATGGAAACCGAATGAGAATTGAATGGAAACGAAGAAGAATCAAATTCGAATCACAATCTGTGCACCGAGAATTTTCTTTTGTTGAAATTTCCACCGAGCCACTATTTTCACTGGCGCTGACTAAAGTACGATTTTGGGTTTCATTTTTGAATAGACTAGGATTAGAGGTGGGTCAGGCGCAGGCGCCAAGAGAGGGGCAAGAGAATGAGGGAGAGAGAGATGAAATGCCGGCTCTACTAATGGATATACCCGCCCACTCCCACTCGCCCTCCACCAGGCAGTCACACATACTATCGCTGGGGGTCACAACCAAAACAAAGCGAAATATGTGTCAGCTGCTTCTTCTTATGCTTGCCTTTCCCGCTTTCTACGCAGATTCGCGCTGTTTTTCCTCGTGCTCTCCCACGCTCCCTCGCTTCCACTCTCCCCCGCCAGCACTCGTGCGTTCATTTCGGGCGCCCAGTCGGGTTTTCGTCGCAGTCGCTGTTTCGGCTCCAGCTTTAGTTTCAGTTTCAGTCTCAGCTTTCAGTAGCATTTGAATGCTCGTCGCCCTCGGTCGGAAAAATTCTTCTTCGGAAGAGCGCCTCGAAATACGGTCACAGCTCGAAAGGAGACACAGGAACAACAATTGTGGGAAAATGTGCTTGTGAGACGCCCAGAGTTCCCGCAATAGCAGCACGCGCGTGTGTGTTTGTGTGACAGTTTACTTTTTGCTAGCTTCTTGGCTAAAAATAAAATTATATAATTTTTTAATAAACCCCAAGGAAATGCAAATTTTATTCGGCCGAAATAACAGTCTTTCTGCATAACAGCCTCCTGCTGGGCTGGCGAATATCTATGTAGCGTGCCACCCGCCGCCGCTCCCAAGGAACATGTGAGTGAGGTCGGAGTTTGCGGCTAGAGATGAGATCTGAACTTCGGTTCGATCCACAAATTGGAGTTTTTTCTGCACAATCTGGCCTTCTGCCATTTGTAACTTTTAGTTTTAGTTTCAGTTTTCGTTCTGGGGACAGGCATTGTTGGTTGCAAATCAATTAAAACTTTCAATCGAACGTTTCCGAAAGCCAATTGCAAACTTTTCCGAAAACAACACATTGACAATTTGTGAGCTTCAAATTTAAATTTAATTGGTAGTTTTAATATTGGAAGTTGGCATTTTGATTTCCTTTTGAAGGCCACGCTTATCAAGATTAATTCGCTGGGCTAACAGGTCGTTGACCAAGCCGATTATCATTAGCCTCTGCCCCAGCTACCGTCTGCCTAGCCACTGCCACAGCCACAGCCACAGCCACAGCCATAGCCACAGGATACCTTTAAGAAATTTCTTTTATGAGACAATAGCCCACGCCAAGGCATCGACTTTTCCGTTTTGGTTTTTTCCTTCGTTTGTTTCTTGTGGGTCATAATAACATTTTGGACAATGACACAATGCCGGAAAATCTGACGCTCTTAAGGGGGGGAGGGCATGGGCGAGCGGCAGGGCGCACGCAAGGAAGTGCGAAGAAACATGAAAAGAATAATAATAAAGGAAAAGGAAAAAGCGAGAACGGAAAATAGCCAAAACAAAGCTGGAAACAGCAGAAAACTTTCCCAAGTCAAGTTGCAAGTAGTTAGCCGAAGCAGAAAGTCCCGCAGAAATCTTTTATACAATTGCCGTACGAGTCTCGAGTCCCGTTTGTTGTTGCTTGTTTGGGCATTAAATGATTGTTCTGTGTTTCAATTTTGTTGAAATCTGTGCTCCACCCACTCCAATTGATTGTCCAGGACATGGCTTAGAGTCTGGTCCTTCAATTAGGCCTTTGCCGGGCTGTGATTTGAATAGATTTTCAGTTGGAGAGGGTCACAGATTTTCAAACAATTATTGTTTACAAGGCAGCAGGCTGGCAGGCTGGAAGGCAGGCAAAATGTCACCAGAAAAAGTTCAGGGCTAACCTTAGGCAGTTTCCCCCTTGCCCATTGTTTATCATAGACAATGGTTCAGTAGTTCCCAACCAATTTGGGTTGTTTGGCTTTAACGAAGGGATGCGCCTTGGGCTGTGCCCTACATTACTAGAGCCAGAAGCCGCCTACGGAGAGGGAAACTTTTTTCCACTCGTTTTCTATGAGCTGGCCCTACCCTACCCCTGACTCTTATCCCTATATACACTTGACTGGGCCCGGTCCGCTCCCCTCTCCGCTGCTCTGTTCTGCGTGTGAGACGCTTTTTAATGAAGTCATTTGTGGCATTCCCCGATTCGTTTGTGATTTATGAGCACACACACACACACACATACACTCTCGCCTTGCTGCTGGTGAGGATGAGCTTCTCTCTCTGGTTTTTCCCATTCAGGTGACAGCATCAATCAGGTGCCATTGCTGCTATGCTCTGCTCCCGCTGTTGGTGTTGCTGTTCTTGTATCTCGTTAGACATGTGTGTTGCCTCAGTTGACTTGTCAGGATAATTGCTCAAAAATTTCCAAACCAAGGTAACAGGATTAGGCTGATTGGCTGGCAGCTGTTGCCAGAGAAGTTTAACTGCTGCCCCCCGCCCTCCCGCGCTGTTCATTCTGAGAAATTCTTGCGATTTTATGATTAAATTTAAAGAACTATATTTCTTGGAAAGAAAGAGGAAATGAAGGAGCTTCCGTGCAATGGAAAGCAGCTTGGGGCTTTTCTCAGAACCATCTTCATTAATTTTAATCAGAATTACTTCTTTATGCAGTTTTATTGAATTTGTTCCTACTTATTACTTACTACTTTGATTCCAGGAATAATTAATTTCAGAGATATGGGAAGGCGTACTTAGAGCACTCAAGAAATGAAGACTGTTTTTTATAGCCCCATTCGAAGTCAAAGAGATTAAGCAGCGAGTAATCGCATCTCCCCAACTCCTGGGAGCCAGCTGTCGAGTCAATAACCCAATCATGGTCTCCCTGCACATTTCCCACCGACATTAAACAATTTCAAGCTTGATTAAACCCACAGCCAAGCAGCAAAGCAGCAAATATAGCTCCGAGTCAAAGTTACTCTGAGCAAACACAATGCCAGTGGCAGACCGAAGTGGAAATGGAGCCAGAGAGCAGGGACAGGGACATGGATAGAGACAGAGACGAGCCACAGGCATCCCCCAGCCAACCCCCAGCCAACACCAATGACAGCGCAGACATTGACTTATTCATGTTCCTGTTGCACAGCAGCACTGTCCCGGACAATGACTTCTATACTTGGCCAGCCACAGAAATTGAAATGCATTCCTGCGTTCCCTGCGTCGCCTGCCTCGAGCAGCAGCAGCAGCCACAAACTGTATTCGGTGTGGCATGCAACAGTAGTAAAGCGCGTAACGGGGCGGCGTCCTCCCCTCAGACATTGTTCTCCGCCCCGAGGGCGACAGACTGTACATAAATAAATACAGTACGTATATGCGGTCAATATTTTAAGAGGATTCTCATTAAGGACGACACCAGACTCTTTGTATTTACCCACACAGAGAGATACCGATGGAAGGGTCTTTAAGAACTTTGAGGACGAACCTGATGTCCAGGTAACCTTCAGGCGGTCCGAGTCAACGATTCTCTTGACATGTGGGTTAAGCCGTTCTGGATTGTGTCCTCGAATGGCTAGGAAATGTGAAAACTCATCGCAAGGCTGTGCATAATGATGCTCGGCTCTCGTTGATTGACAGCTTCATTCAGGGCGCCTCTTGTTGCCGGGGCAACGAAATCATTTTCCCTGGCCGAGATCAAGTCATTCTCCCGATGATGTGGCTTACCAACTGTCTAATAAAGAAATTTCTATGAATCAAATTGAAGTTCGCCTGAATGGAATTTATGCAACGAACTCGAGACCATTTTGGTGAGGGATCAATATCTTTTCCGGCCCATCCCTTCATCCGAATCCCTCCATCCCCCCTTACGGGGTAGAGTTCCTGTGAGTGCGGTATCTGCTGCCGATATGTTGGCCTATTCATTGAACTGGAATTCATTCGCACAAACAAAGCTACGCCTTTACCGAATGCGTTTGATGTTGAATGAGTGGGACTTTGACTCGGGTGTGGTCTGGCCCTAGGACTGGGGTTGGCACTGGCACTGGCTCTTGCTCTGGCTCTGCGTTATACGACTATTGTGGCCCCCTCCTAGTCCGTGTTGTTTCAGCACTTGGCTCGGTTTATCCCTTAGAGACCGCGACCTTCTTGTCGAACAAATAAAGTTACTTTGCCCTCAAACAGAGGCAGACAAAGCTTGGCCTATATACTGTTAATTAAGTGGCTATTACTGGGGGGCCGGGAGCCCAGCTGTCATCAAAGTTCAGTTTCGAACTGAAAAGAGCCGCCACCAGCTTGCTTGCCTCAGAGTGGTGTCCTGATATCCTTTTAGGGCCACATATATCTTGTATGAGCTTTTGCTAAATTTAATTATTCTTGCCAGCTCAAATGTACCCAGTACTTGTGGATGCTCGAATGAATAGAAATGTGCAACAGTTCGAAGAAAGATGAATGTTACTCAACTGAGACACCAGGCACGACCAAACGTTGCATGCAACTAAACTAACTAGTTTACCCATACAGCAAACAACGAATAACGAAGCGAATCGAAAAAGAAAAACCCATCAAGATTTCCCTCAACATTATTGTTAGTTATTTTCCTCTTGCTGTACAAGTTTTTGTGGTGTTGTTGGAGGACAGATTGAATCCTTTTGCACAGGACTCTGTCAATTTATTTCCGGAAAACCAATCGGGTACACGCCCCAGAAATTAATTACCGGCTTCGGGGGAATTCAAAGCTTAACTTTTATTTTCACATCCATTACATCCATGGATGTACACCATAAAAAATGGCATTCAATTCATTCATTCAGCCATGCACATAAATAATGCTTGCATTCCACCTGAACGCCGGAAAGTGGTTTCCCCCTGAAAACTTCAATTTTGATTTATTAGCTGGCACGGCTCGGTGCCTTTGTTTCTCCGCATTATAAATTAGTGGCTTCGTCATAGCCATAGACATAATCATTATCGGCCTGCGGAAGCAGACATCAATCAAAACCAATGGGAAATAATCGATGCGATGCGATGCTCCACATGTGAGCGGATGCTCACGGAGGCTTCACATCTCGATGATGACCATTATGATTGTGATTGTGATTATTCACCTGTCAGCGGTCGTGTTGAGGGCTTACAGGGATGCCAGTGCCAGTGCCGGTGGCAACGCTGCGTATGAGTGATGATGTGCGAACTGAGGGTAGAAATCAATTACAGGTGCTTTAAGTGCTTCATGTATTTATGCATTTAATCAGCTTACGGCCAGTGTCCAATATGAATGCAAATACGAGCTGGAAGCGGTGCTACTGTCAAGGCCGTTACTGCTCCATGGAACGCTTGGCCGGACTCTAGGAGCCACTCTCATCGTTGCCAAGCAGGCCCCAAGCTAATTTGGCGTACAGTTTGCTGGCTTTTAATGAGAATTTTGTTGCCATTCTTGGGGCCACTTTTGGTCCCTCAACAAAAAATTATGTAAATAATGCCGGGCCCGCTATTTGCGATGGCTTCTGCAGCTGGTCGCTCGCTTCTGTTTGAGTTTTAATAGGAAAAGTCAGCAGCGTAATGGAAAACGGTTGTTTGTCTTCTAATGAAAGAATAAATCTGGTAGCGGCGCATTGGGCACGCGTTGCGTATACGCAATATGAGAAAATAATTGCTTCCATAGCTGGCTGGCAAATTGCTTTCGAAGCAAACCCAAGCACACACCACACACATCCTCGTCCAACAATGATGAATCTGCAGAAAAGTTTTTTAAACAGCAAAGCCAGAAAATGATTTCGTTTACAATGGCTTCCCGCCATTCATTCTCTCGTTCTAACATTTCCCTGATCTGATGAAAAGCCAAGGGGCCTTAGGCTGGAGTGGGTGTTGTTATGGCCGTGTTTATTGGCCTCTTTTCTGGTTGACCAAGGCATTCGTTCTATGCCACCACAATGTCCCTGCCTCGAGTCGACCCTGTCACTGGCCTGCCATCTCGCCACTCATTTGCCATAAATCATTATTATCAGCAGCAGCAGCAACATTTTAATGACTTCGTACATTTGCATTCACCTGTCCAGGGGCAGAACGAACTTTCAGTTGAGGCCTTGGCTTAAAGGCTTCGGTGGCTTCGGTGGCTACTGCTGTCGTCTGGGCAGGAATCAGATGTTCTCGAGACGCCATTTTCTTTGATTATGAATGCAAATTTGCATTCGGGCGTCGGCTGTTTCAGCATTTGCTTGCGGTCCTTAAAGTTTATTTTATCTCTTTGCTCTTTTATTGAGAAGCAGCGAGTGGAAGGACATTAAAATGAATACTCGGTATATGGCCACCCTTTGGCATTCGTAACCACCCTAGTGGTGGCTAAGTGTGTGAGGGATAATTCCATCGAAATAAGTTGCGTTTCATCTGGAAAGAGAGGGCAGTGGCCTGTGATATGATGATCTGAATGGCTGGTGTGACCTTGGTATCCACTCTCCCTCCACGACTGCTCTTTCTGTGACTCTTGAACGCAGATTGGTATCAGCATGAGCCACTGGTGCGTTGACAATTTCCCCATAAAGAGCCAGTAGCCAGTGGAGTTCAAAGGAAATGCAGGATCCACATTTGTATGTCTCTGGAACTCAATGGAAGTCTCGTGAATCAAATATGATAAGCATTTAGCTGGAAAAGGTTTCCTCCTGCTGGGTAAACGTATCTCATGACTCGGTCGGGTGCATTTGCCACATTTATCAGATGGCTTCCAGGAAAAAAGCATTTACGTAGAGAATACCTAGCAGAATATTGCTGCATTAAATAATCCTTTCACGCACAGCATGGCTGCTCGAAGGGCATTTAAATTTCATTCTGTGTTTCCTCTCCTTTCTGCGGCACAACAAAACACCTCTCAGGCCCCGCCATCAGCCTTGAGGGGCACATGCCCAGTGAAAATGGCAACAACAGACGCCACAAGAGTGGCCACATGAGCAGCGAGAGGAGCTGGGACGGAGGTGGAGACGGAGTCGAGCAGCCAGACTCAGGCTGTGGAGCATTGTCAGAGGACCAAAGGGGACACCGCCTGAGGGACATGATTTTAATTGTGTGTCGGAAATTATGTTTCACTTTTGGCGCCAGCAACCTTTTGTTCCCCCCAGGAGGCCTCCAGAACTGAAGGCCCAGCCGAGAGCAAAAACTTCGCCCCGACTTGTTTTCGACTTTTCTGTGTATTTTCCGCTCATCCTCGGGGGAAAAATTTAATGGACACTTGCTGCCAACATTTCTCTTTTTACAATCACATGGATTCTCTTAGTAAGGCGGCAGGGTCGTGACCCAATCTGACCCAAAGATGTCAGAGCAATGAAGAGAAACAGAAAATACTTGTTTTCCCACTCCAAAAAGAATTGAAAATTCGACTGCCATTTACATGAGTTTTATGCAAACATTACCTTCCATTCCATTTGAAGTTTTTCCAGTTTCTACTTTTTATCAACTTTTATTAATTATTATAATTAAGTCTAGAAATTTGTGACTCGAGTTCTAAATTCTTTGTGCTCTTTTCTTGCAGCTACTCTCCGACCAGCTGACTTTTCCAAGGAAAACTTTGGGGATCTGTCTGCAGCTACCCTAATATTTTCTAATACACTCGTACAGTCTGGAACATTGAAATTCGCTTAAAAGTGCATTAAGGTCTGTGTGCACACAAACACAGCTCTTACCTGTTGACGCGAGACACAAAAGTTGGAATTAGTTTTCGGAATTGGCCTAGACCGAGCAGCAGAGAGGTGGAGTGGAGGTGACAGAGGCCTGACTTGTGGCTGGTGTTTGATATTCCAGAGATGAATCAAAAACTTTGTGGCTAGCCGCCCCCATATTCTCCTGACGGTGTGCATGTATGTGACTTGGACACGAGAACGAGTCGCGTTCCATCCAAGAACCCGACAAACCTGAAGACCTGAAGAACTTGGGAGGGCAGCTGAAGTGAGGCCGAGGCGGAGGCGGAGGCTGGGAGAGTGCTCTGCGGATGCATTTCATTTGGAAGGGGGCCCGACAAAGACAATACGGAGGGTTTACGGAGTGCCTTGGCCCGTTTACGCAACAGAACGGGCCCTTCAGTTCCCCAACAACCCACACCGCCAACCTCTCCCCGGCCTACCTCCAGGTACACCCATTCCTGCCAGCATCCAGTCGCCAATTCCCTGTCATCGCCCACATCTGCTGCTGTCTTGCCGCATTCTAACGCGGTCATATCATTAAACCCAACGGAAGCGGCAGCGGCAGCGGCAACGGCAACGGGAAGGGGAAGGGGACGAGAGACGGCTGGTGCTGGTGCTGGAGCCGCTGGAACCGCAGGACCTAGAACAGGAGCCAGAACAGGAGCTACTGCTGCAGACGGACACCGCATCAATGGCCTCGTCCAGAACGTGAGTACCATAAAATGATCTTATTGCAAAGCAGTAACACAAGAGCCCGCTTCCCCTGGCCTATTGCTATATGTTTGTACATATGTATCAAATATACATATATTCGTAGCATATATGTACATATGTTACCTGTACACAAAACCGCAAACGTTAAAAGCTATTCTAGAATGCCACCCGACCACAGTACGTTAATTACAGAGTACTGAAAGCTTGACATCCAACCACATAAACTTAGAGATGTCCAAAATATACAATAGGAAATGCTATAGAGATGGCTTAAAGCATTCCTTAAGGGGTACTGACGAAACACTAACACATTTAAGAAGCAATACAGTCTCACTGCTAAGTTGTGGGTGGTGCAACGGATGTGGGTGGTGCATTTTTCTTGACTTCTTGCTGAACGAATTTATATGTGACGTTGCAGGTCAGGAAATGAAAAAATCAGTGCACCAACTGCAATTTATGACGCACATGATGCAATTGCAAAACGCATCCGGGGCGACCTTTCTCCTAAATCAAATTTCCAACGTCTGGCGGCAAGTGATTGCCACATCCTGCTTTCAGTCAGCCATCGAAAGGGAGATAATAATCGGATTGGGGCAGCTAGTCCTACGCGTGGCATAGAGTTTCATATTTTCATGGGACTGGCAGCCACAACGACTCTAACGACTGGTTTTGGCCATTTTGTCTGCTCTCAAACATTAACTGAAATCTACAACATCGAATAGGAGGCAATAATTTGATTGGATTGGATTATTCAGCCAAAAACCTGTGGCATTGGACTTCCATACGTACGACCATGTATCTAGTTTGTTCGAGCCACAACAGGGTGTGTCGGACATCACGTATGCAACACTTTTTGGCCTTCCCATCGTTGGTAATTCGATTTGCATACGCCTCTCGTCACATGGCCAGGAAAATGGCCTCACCAAGGTTCAAAATGTACGAAAAATGAAGAGCTTTATAAGCAAGTTAATTGCATGACAACTTTTTGCCATTAGACTCAATTAAATCGTCAATTGAAATGAAATCGTTAATTGAAAAATGGGGACTGGGGTGGTAATGGCAAAGGCTGCTCCTGGAAGTTGCGGGAAAACGAGAACCCACTTCAATAGAAGGCCACAGACAGCGTGGAACGTGGTAATGACTTTCAATGCGACATAATGAGAATTTCAGTTCAGGTTTTGCGCAGCGCATCGAAGTGATTTCGTACGACACGGTGGCATCAACTTAATTAAGTCTGGCATGGCATGGCAGCCAGCCTTTGACAACCCGTGCCGACATCAGCTGACATCAATGACAGACAATGGCCAGACCTCAGACCAGACTCAGACCCCAGACCTAAGCCGAGACCAAACACACACGGGCTGTGGGCGTGAGGGGGAGGCCAGCAAGGGCGGCCTAAAACAAAACATTTTGGCCTTCGGCCATGCATAAATTTCCAGATCGCAACTTTGCTCTTCCGATTGCTACTACGAGGAGCATATTGTACGTACTTTGGCTCCAGCAAATACGAATATTAGAAAGCCTTTGGCACGTACCTCTTTTATCCAAAAGTTTGTCCATCGAAGGGGCTCTCCGAGACTGGGCTGGACTCGGCTTTATTCTGGACTGGCATTTGTTGTTCTGCCAAGTGGATTGCCAAGTGGATTAATGCAAATATTTTACATTTCTGTCGGTCGGTCGGGCGGTCGGGCGGTCCTAGTGGCCTGCCAATCCAAATTAGAGCTCTGAGAGGCTTTACTTTGCGGCTTAATTACACTCAATTATAATCATGTTGACACTTTTGTCTCCACTTTTCCAAGTATTTTGCAGTTGTTTTTGTTGGGTCGAAAGTGTATTAACACTTCAAACCTGATAAATGATAAACTTCTGCTCCATTATAGATTGTTTTGTTGGCAGATTAGTCGTTAGTTGGGGAATCTCGATTGCAATTAATCTAACGAAGCTTGTGGCCGGAAAGTGGTCTAACAAGAGTAAATTTAAATTTCAATTACGCAATTGCCAGAAAATTCGATGCCAGTCCGCCCGGATTCAAAATGAATCCGAACGTACAGTAGTTACCTTAGTTGTCAATAATTTATGAATCGGCTCAAGTTGGCAGCGGCCTTGCCAGCTGCATGTTTTCACACAATCGGGGGATTACATTACCAAATGTCAGAAAAGGGTACGATGGCATCCTTCATCCTCCACGGCTGGCGACGCACTTTGATCTGCCTGCTCCACTCAGGTGGTGGCTGGTGTGATTGATTTGATTGCTGTCACCGACTGGGTATGGGATGACAATCCATCCAATTCAATGAGCCACTCACTTCCCCTTGGAGTCTGGTCTGTCGTTTGAAGTCCTCGCCTCGCCTCGTCAGAGGTATCGCTCCCAAGCGAAATAAAAGTCATTTACATTTTTGATCAACTTTAAGTGGAAGATTATGGGGGGTACTTCGTGCTGGTTTTCGTACAACTTACCCCCTGGGAAAATGTTCATAATTCTCCGCTTCCAGCATTGCCATCCATTTCCCATTAAATTGAGGCTTGTCCCAGGCTCCTCCATGCCGGCGGAAGATGTGCATTTATCCATTACCGTTACTCCTCTACCCCGGATCACCTGGTTAAAATGTAATTATCCTGCCTGGACCCGGCACTCTCCACGGTATTCCATGCCTGACATTTAGTCGTGTCTCAATAGCCGGAAATCGAATCGCCCCTTGCCCCTGGCGAAATGCATGCGGAATGAACTCGCTCGGAGAATTCTGGCCATGAATTAAAGTTGATTGAATGTCTATATATGTACGAGCGAGCGAGTGTACGAGGCCGAAGCAGGCAGGCCCCGCATAATTGTCGGCTCATTAAACGGTAATGCAGGAAAATTGATGCCCGGCCCGTTTCCAATCCATTCCCCAGTTTTGGTGGAAATTGAATTTCATAAACTTTCCGATGAAAGAGGGGCGGGGGCGGGCGCAGCATACCCAGGCAAGTGCCTGGCAGCAATTAGTGCGCTCTGTCTCGGGTGTGCCCGGCGTCGGATGTGGCAGGAGCCTCGAGAAGCGGCAGGAACGTGGCCGAAGTCAGCGACGTGCCGTGCTGTGCCGTGCTGTGCGTCAGCTGGGATGAGCAAAATGGAAACCAAAAAGTTTGTTTATGCTTAGAATGCCAGAAGAATTGCTCTGGCAGGGCGTGGAATGGGTGTGGGTGTGGGAGTGGGAGCTGGGAGCTGGGATGCTCGCAGGATGCTGCTGCCACTGATGCCATTGACATCAGCAACACGGCCACGCCACGGCTGTTGTCATTCAAGTGTTCTAATCAATTCTGATTTAATTTTACGCCCAATTAAGTGTGAAAAGCTTTTGATGTCGGGCACACGGGTGCGAGCGGTAAATGGGAGCGGACAAGGCCTCACTGTGGCGCAGTCACACAAGCGTGAGCATTGAATATGCCATACATAAGTATATACATATGCACGTACATATGTGGTCCTCTTTGTTCCTTGTCGGTCGGTGGGTCCTTTGCTCGCACGAGTCCCTTTTGGGCTCGGTTCGTTTCGCCTTCGGTCCGCAGCAGCACTCACACTTGAATGAAGCTATTAGAGACATAAATATTTTGATCCTTCTCTGGTTGGGCTAGTTGTACTTACCGCTGCTTCTACATGTATCCTTGCTGTGGCTTCCGCACCTGCTCTCACCGCTCCACGCTTTCACTCACTCTCTCACTCTCTCTTTGCGTATCTCTAACCATGGAACAACTTTCTTCTTATGACAGAGGCAGACGTGGCAGATAGTTCCGCCAAGACATTATCCAATAATCTTTATCAACAGCCACAGCCAGCGCTGCAGCATCCGTGCCGCGTGCCCACCTCCGCCTCCGCCTCCAGCGCCAGTTCCAGGTACAGTTTGTTGGAAACTTTAGTCTGCATGACAGCCGATCCGATATCCCTGTGCTTTTGGATTTGTTTGCAGGTAAAGTCTCACCTAGCTGAAAGGCTCAAGACATTTACTAATTAAATATCTATTCAATAGTCCTTTCATTGGCGTAATTTAACGCTGTCAACGACAAGACGAACAATATTCTTGTGTAGCAGTGTGTACACACTGGCCACCCAGGGTTGTCACGCCACGTTACTCATAGAGAGCTATGACGTAAAAGCGCGATTCAAGAGTTTAACGAAATATTTATATTCCATTCCCGTGAAGTTCGGAGATCAAACAGTTCCTCCGTATTCTGATGTCTCCGAAGAAAGGACTTATCTGAGGCCTCTTCAAAGTTCGAGGGTTTTATCTACTTGTACATTAAATGTCAGATAATGGTAGATATTCAAATTTGTTTGCTTGGAAATCCATCCACGGAGAACTTATAGCAGCTTCGCAAGCGAAGAGAAATTTAAATGTGCAAATTCCAAGCACTCTTAAAGATGGGAAACCGAACCGAACCGTCGTCTAGGGCCTGAAATTGTCCAACTCCTGATGGCACTTCAGGTGAAGTGGCGTAAACGACAAACTCCGCGTGGAGTGGGGCCATAAAACAATTTTGCTGTAAATTTACGATACCCCCGGCCATGTATGACAGAAGGTACATAAATACTGGTACATGCACAGCCGTGGGGCAGGCAGGAGGCAGTTGACATTTTCTTTCCTCGAAGAAATTAGCAGGGGATGGAGGAGGGTAGGAAACAAAACGGTCTCCTCCATTCTTGCACCATTATTCTCGAGGAATAAATTAATTTATTGAATGAACAGATTGCATTTTTAATTTATTATACATCCCTCGTATTGATTTCAAGGCACATGAATTTATCTTTACATGATGGAAAATTTAGGTGTCGGAGATTGTCTAAGGCTTTTCCCGGCTTAACTTTGTAACACTATAACTGGACATCCTCCCAGTGTATTTACGTATGTAGGCTTATGTTGTGTTTGTACGGGGGGTCCTTTAAGCGTTCGTCTCACAGGACGAGTGTCTTATAATTAAATTACATAAGTAACTCTCACTTTCTGCGTTTCATAGGATTTGTTCTATCTTTCATCTTTCATGCGTGTTGGTTGGAGATTATTTTCACTGTGTCTTTGAAATTATTTCACTTTCTTTTGGCTCTTGTCTTGTGCATGATTATACGGGTGACGTGTGCGTGTGTGTGTGTGTCGGTATGGTGCGGGTGTGGATGAACATTATTGGATTGCATTTAAATAAATGATAGCTTAAAAATAAAGTATCGACACTGGCGTTACGTTGCCTAAACGTAACGCCCAAGAGGACTCCGCCTCTGATCTACTACAATTGTTGAATACACGTTGCGAAATCAGGCGCATCAATTGCGCAAATTTTGTAAATTTCTTTTCTAAAGATATTTGTTTTGAACTTTTTTTTCTTTGGTATCTGTTGAGTTTTCTGTCGTTTAACAAACAAAATTTAGCACTGAACTGCGTAAAATAAACAATTTAGAAGAACTGAAAAAGCCGAAAAGGAAACAATGAGCAAAACAATGGTTCTATGATTCGGTTTTCCCCTTTTTCAACACCAATCAAATACTAAACTCTGCTTAATGCGACTCGGCTCGAATTGGTTCCGTTTCGGCTTGCGATCGGTCTGATTTGGCCAACGTTTTCCAATAACAACTAGTAAACACGCATATATACGGCACAATATATATGTAGGCAATGGTGAACGAAAGAAAACTAGTATTCCTCATTTGTGGTGGTTGTGGCTGTGTTGCACCCATGTCAAACAATCGGTACCCAGACAAGGCGTGCGTGCGTGCGTGCGGTGTGGTGTGGTGCCATGTAAAACACATATTTTCATTCTAACTTTTTTTCCAAATGGATTTGGATCTGTTCGATTATCGTAAAATCTGGGATCCTTACTGAATTCCTCTCTACATGTCAAGGTCCCTCAAGTGTGCTGCTGTAGCTGTCTTGTCTTTCTGTGTGCATCTGTTGTATGTGTTCCAGGTAAAATGTGTTGGCGTGTGTGCCTGTGTGCGTGTGCGCCGCATATCCGGATTACGAACGCCGCTCAGTAGACAATGAGCAGGTTGTTCTCATTGAACCCGGCCGAGTGCCCGGCGTTGCGTACAATGAAACAGGATCCATCGAAGTGCATGCGCTTCTCATTGCGACTGCAAAGGACAGAACAAACAGCAGTTAGAAGAGCGGGGGTAGGGGCAGTGGGGAGCAGCGGGCAAACGCTCACCGAACAAACAGATGCGAGGTCTTGCCCAGAGAGGCAGTGCAATGGATGCCGGGTGTGGTCAAGGTGGCCGATCCATTGCCAGGACTGGTGCGAATCAAGCACTTGTTGTGCACACGAGTGACCTTCACCAGGCCATCGGCTGCCTGGGTGATGCGAAATCCGTTTATGTCATAGATCTCAGTGCCATCCTCGGTGCAGCTGTACGTTGAATTTGCAATCAAGTCACGGGCTTCAGTCACATAAGAGGGACCATGGCGCGAGTCGCTGTGGGAAGTTCGGGCAGTGAATTGAAGTTAATTGGATTTTGAAACGCTCCAATTGGTCCGTGGGACTCACTCATAGAACACTGCCAGGGTGTAGTCCTTGGTCAGATCGGTGAAAGTGTCGGTTGTAGTGCGCGTCCCGGCTGTGTCCACCAGGTAGATGAGAGCGCAAGCCTCACTGGTGAAGCTCACACCCTTGTACCACATCTTGGCGTAGCGACTGCAATGGTAAGATAATCAAAGCGATTTCATTTGGGACCTGGCCCATTCCCACTCACACAAAGCTGTTGCCCTTCATGCCGTCATAGGTGACTATTTCGACCTTAGCGCCGCTCTGCAAGACGCGTCCATTCGGGTGGATCAAAGCCGAGTTGCTGCAGTTGCGTGATAGAGCAACTGCCACCATGCTGCGCTGATTAAGCACGCGCACCGCCTTGTCCAGGGTCATGTCAATGCTGCCATAACCAAAGAAAGGCATAAGCATTAGGAATAGTTCTTAAAGAAACACCACGACGACTGTATGTAGGTGTCCACACTCACCGCACGCCATCGCGGAGGCGCAACTGGATGGTGCCGTTCGACATGGCAATGGGTCCAGAGCCGGGACATGACGGCGGTGTGTGGTTCTCGAGCTCACTGTTCCGTGTGCTGCTCACGCGCCCCAAGGCGTATGGTGGTGGGGGCATTGGAGCCGGCAGCTGTTGGGAGTTCTGCGATTGATCCAGGGATAGAATCGGCCTGGTTTACAGATATGCAAACGCCACTTACCAGGCAAAAGCTCTCGTTGTCGAAGCCATAGGTGGGCGTGCTGTTGTACCGCCCGGTAAGTGCCTTGCCAGCGTCTAGTTCCTGCAAATTTCCAGTCGGGTACTGGGAGGGGCTGGGCATGTGAATGCCCGGCAGGTGGACGTATGGTCGGGCCGACTGACTGCCGGCAGGAGTCACCCCGCTGCTGATGGTGTTGGTGCCAACGGTGGCGACGCTAGTGATACTGGAGCTGCTGTCGCGATCCATGCGGCCCACTGAGTCCATGCCGGAGGACAGCGAGATGTTGCTCATTCGCTGGCACAGCTGCTCGCCAGTCATACCCATGCGCAGGCTGGCCTGCTGTGGGAGGGCGGATGAGAAGGCGAGAGGGAGTTGCGGAAGTTAGTTCCGGAAGGAGGTGAAGAGGTGAGAAAGTGAGAGAGAATTGCCAGAAGCTAACTGAATAACAACTGAGGAGAAAACGACAGAAACGACTGAAAGAATGTGACAGAAGGGGACAGATCGGATCGAATGACGTTGCGAGCTGTTGCTAACATGCTGTTGACGCGCTGTTACCGCACACATACACATACATATACGTATATTTAATTGTGTGTACATCGTGTGCATTGCGAAAAAGTTTTTCCAATTTTTATTTGATTTTTATACAAATTAACCAACGTTAATTGAATAGTGTTAGAAGAGTATAGAGGGGGTAAATAGAGAGAGGCAAATAAAGACAATTCTAATACAATAATCTGAAAATAAGAAAGAAATTAGTGAAAAGAGCGTGATGGAAAAATAAGAAGAAACGAGCTGCTGTTGTCGCGCACTGTTAAGACTCAGCTGGGGCGGCTGTTAACACGCTGTTAATACACTACTAGCGCGATGATACGCCATTTTGTAAAACTTTGACATTATAGCCTGGAATTTCACTTACCGGCGACGGGTTGTTGGTGTAGACGGAGCGCTGGCGCACACTGTTGGGCGGCTTGGTGGGCGAGCGCAAGATGTTGTTGATTTTATCATTCATCTGAGCGCGGGACAGGAAGTCCTCTGCATTGAAGATCCCCACACGGGCGCTGCCCTTCGGGGTGGTCACCGGGGCGACCGATTCCTTCTTCTGCTCCTTCTCTTGCACCTGTTCCTGCTTTTGCTGCTGCTCCTGCTCAAGTACGGTTGTCCCGCAGTCGGACAACTGGCACTGCGGCTCCTTGGTGCTGGTCTTGGGCGCTTTGAACTTCGACTCGTTGACCATTTTGATTAAGCAACTTTTTTCTTCAAGTGAGTTTACAGAACCGTCGTTTGAGTGCGGGTGTGTGTGTGTTTGTGTTTGTGAGGGATTGTTGTGTTCGACAAATGCGGAATTTTTCTTCTCTACTGTGTAGTGAACTTACTTGAGAACACGCGCGTGCTAAATACAGTTTTATAATGTTATGTTAGACACTTTTCACAACGACTGTGAGAGGAATTTTAATTTTTATTTTTCACTTTACATGAGCTCCGCTCGCTGGCACAATTTTCGAAAGGATGACTGTTCGGTTTTCACACTAAAACTCGTCGCCTCCTCAAGCCCGAACTAACAGTGAAAACAGAGTTGTCACCCCATGAGAATCGGAGCGATAGTCAGGGCTGCAATTAAGCCAAGTATCAATGTAGTCTGGATGTAGATCAGAAAGTTAATGGTACTCGGTCGCATTGTCCGCAAGGGTCCTGGTGATCGTTGTTTGTCTTTTCACAAATAGAAATGGATTTAAGGATGCTTGCTGCCACCCATGAATGCATTTCCTACGGCTTAAACCTATTTCAGGCTTTTAGTGTCGGACAAATGAAGTTTGCCAGCATCAAAGTCAAGCCAAATTGAATTAAGCAATAGCCTCCTGCCCGGCAGCGGGAAGCGGGAAGCAGAAGCCTTAAGGCGTATTGGAAAATTGAAAAGTCAGCCAAAAGAGTTGCACTTGGCCATGTACACGCTGTGTGCTGTGTGCTCGATGGTGGCATAAAGCTGAAAGTAACAAACTTTTCAAGTGCTCCCCTTGGCTCGAGAAGAGAATGTTGCGAAATGCCAACAGTCAGTGTCAAAGGTGGAGGTGGCTATGCACGGCGGAGCCTCTTCTTGGTGCGTTACTGCTGATGCAGGGTATCGCATAGTTATTCGGAACTTCGATTGTGTCCTGGCATCTTGTGCCTTCTTTGGAATTTGCCTACACAATATACACAATAGTGTTGATACCATATACATACATACATGTGTATAAATGGAGACTGTAAACTACTGCTTTTGGTATAACTTTGCTGTTGCTTCAACCCCCGACTCACGCGCTTCGTGAAATGTCGGTCGAGATTTATTATAATAAAAAGATATTACAGTAGTATCACTAATAGACTATTTGTTCTACCCCAAAGTTGTCGGATATGCACAGATAATGCTTGAGTTGAAGCTGTTGACAAATTAGCCAAAATTTGGCAAGCCCTGAAGGACGCCCGCCCGTCGGTCGGCGCTTGTGACAATGAAAATTAGCTAAGACGTCACATGTTTGGTGTGTGGGGGAATACTATATTGTTATTGTTTTGCCAACTTGTAGTCCAGATCGAACTTTTGTTCAGTTGTGCAGGGAACCCTGAACTTCTTGTGAATCGATTGACAACTCTATCCTCTCGCCTGCTCGGATGATTGATTTCCACTGTTTTGGCTTTCACTTTTTCGGCTAAGAATAGTTGGCTTTAGAGCGCATTGACTTCCCCTGCATTTGGCCATCGCCGCCCACGCGGAATATTCGCCCAAAAATTCTATCTCATTTTGTTTGTGACATATTTGAAATTTATTTTCGGCGCTGACGGACCATTAAAATGCTGCTGCCACCACCGCCGCCGATGCTGTTGCTGTTGGTTGCAGTGGCAGTGGCAGTTGCAGCTGCATCTCGGCCCACGCATTGCATTGACTCAGTTTAAGAGTGAAAATAACAAAAAGAAAGAACAGTTGCCACATACTGTATTTATAGAATATGCTAAATGCATATGTAGATGGTATCCGAATGAAATACGGAAACTCATTTTCAAAAAGCCACAATGCCTCGACGGGCTCGGCTCCACCATCCACCCACCCACCCATTCATTTGTTGTCACTTTCTGCAGCGCAGCCGCAGGCAAACAAATTGGTTAACCTCCTTTTTTATGATTCGTAAATATGAATGTTGAATGGAATTTTTTGTCGAGCCAACAGCCATCGGACAGGGCAGAGACAGAGGCAGAAAGGGCTGCGGCGGCAGCAGTATTGAGGTCTATTTCTAGTTTCATTTTAATTACTTTTTGATTATTGTTGGCCACATTTTAATTAACTGGATTTCATTTCGCATAATGAATGTGTTTGCATGCCAGCAAGCTTTTGGAGATGTGCACAGTGCTCTGAAATATTCCATCTATGCTCCAAGAGGATTTCCACTCGGTAGAATGCGAAATGTGGAAAAACTATTTTCGTCGTCGACCCAAGAAAACTCATGAAAGTGTCAGTGAACTTTGGCGCAGACAAATCTGGTCGGGCCGGGCCGGGCCGAGATGGGATGCACTGCCAGCGGCAGCGACAGCGGCAGAACTGAAGAGTGTTGCAATCTTTGACGTCATTGACGTTGGAACAGAGGCGTCATCAGGCAACAGAAGTGGGAGCTGTGCATGCAGCCAGAGGCACAGCCCACAGTCAGATTGATGGGAAACTTATGGCATAATTGAAATGGTTTTAAAAACCCTATTAAATCCTTTGCCATTTGCATTAAAAACAATTAGCGCCCGCGACGCCACTTTCCTTTGTCGACAGCGGGGGGCAGAGGGAGGTAAAGGAAGCCTCCGGTTTGGGGAATGGGGAAAATTAATTGATTGTCAAGATGAGGCAGCGGCAACAAATAAATGTGTCTGGTCATTCAGCAGGCGATCTTTGTTGCCGCACACTCGCATATAGAGTAGATAATGCCGCGTCGTCTGTCAGCTATGAAATTACAATCACACATATTCCCTAGACACACATACATATATGGAGGAAGATCTCGTAGATTGGCACGCGTCGCCTGGCTAAAAGCCTCGGCTTGACTTCCATCAATATTTTGGCATTCCTGGCATTTCCCTCATTCCTCATCGAATCATCGCGCTGGGCTCGAGAAACTTGAGTGACTATGTTGTTTACACATCTCAAGTAAATCCCAGCCCGCGGCGACATCATCCTCGAGTGAATCATGGGGATTTCTTGGAGCAAAACGACGCCTACGCGACGGCGTTCCCTAGAGGAACATACAGTCCGAGGGGTAGCTATGGTCTGGCTGCTCGGTCGATCATTCGAATTAGTCTGCGGTCTATGTCTGCCGGCCTCTTGACGTCATCTGCCGTCATGGTACTTGCCAAAAACCCAAAAAGCACCATCCCATCCCATCCAATCGGCCCTTTCCCCGCGCTGAGGTGTGATAAGCACTCGGCCAGAGGGCGTACGGTTAGGGGGGGTGCGGGGGGTTCGACCCGATGCAAAACTTTCGCAAGATTTAATGTATGCTGGCGCGGTGCCCGCGTTGTCGGGCCGCATTTCACGCTTCATTTGCCAGCGACGGACGGACCGTCGCGACGGGCCAACCAAACGGATGGACCAAAGGACGGACGGATGGACGGGCGGACGGTTGCCGGCGGTGACGTTGTCGTGTCGGATTTGATTTTGATAAAATAGGCCAAAGTGCTCATCAATAATCATTTTTGTAAAAATCCGTGAGCAAAGCAATTATTTTTACAAAATGAACGCCCGCTACACACACACAAACACACAAGCACACTATTCAGGGCAATCCATTCATTTTCTGTGTGCATCCTTCACACATCAAAAATAATAATAAATTTTGGAAGTATGTATGTATATGTATATTGAACTCCGTTGGCGGCTATCTTTTCGAGGAATTGGTTGCCTGATTCCTGATTATTTAATTTAATTCTTCAATTATTTAATTGCAATTTCCGCACTCCTGGCGTTTGAATTTATATTTTATTCATTGATAACCCAAAAAAATACACAAAAAGAAGCGAAATACAAACAAATGAAGAAATTGTATGTAAATATTATGCAAAGGGGGAAGGAGACATGGACGTGCCTCTTGGCAGCTTCCACGCCCACTTGCCAGAACGTGCTCCACATTTCCAGGTCGCCGCTGCAGCAGTCGCTCCCCCGCGCTCTTCCCCCACCTCGACCAGGATAAATCAGGGCATAAATCAAGCGACTTTCACGCTGCCTGGTTCCGCCTTCTGCTGCCTTATCTTATTTTTCGATTATTCTTGTTGTTCTTGGCTGAATTTTAATTTTATTTCGTTTTTCGTATTATTGTTATGGGAGATTTTTTGTCAAAAATGATTTTTATAACACACACTCGGGCACTTACATCTGATGGGGTCCCATAACTGAACGCTTCTCTGTCCGCGTGTGATTGTGCACAATACATGGGATAGGTGTTCTCGCTTTCTCTTCCCTTTGCCCCTCCCAGTCCCCCATCCCAGCTGCAATGCGACTGCGACTGTAGCTGCAACTGTGTGTGTTCAAAGCCATAATAATGGAAAGATGTTGCAGACAAGGGTTCCCTTCCATAGTTTCCGGCACGCATTTCACTCGCTTTGTGCCATTATTTTCAATTCCCAGATAGGGAAATGGAACGAGCAAAACGAGACCAAGACCCACCAGGCAGACAGACAGACAGACAGACAGACAGACTGCCTGCTGTCCAGACGTGGGGGTTCAACGCACTGAGGGAATGCCCGGAGTTGGTACGAATCCGGTAATCGGGGATGGGCTAAAGACAGCCATTCTAGAATTCTCGAATGGCAATTGGCAATAAGCAGACCAGACCACACCACACCAAGGGATCACCATCGGACTCAACTATGTTTTGCCAATCCCCCAGCCGTCTGTGGGCTGGGAGGAGACCGCAGAGCAGCAAAGACAACCCGCTGACTCAGAAATGTGGACCCCGTCCAGCCCTCACCATCCAGAGTTGTCAGCGTTTATCTGACGGCTCGTCCCCATTTCAAGTCGAGTAAATTTACAATGTCTGCAAGTGCACACCTTTTCCATACCCTGCCAGAGGGTATATACCATTTCGTTTAGTTTAATCGCCAAGATCCAAGATATAATGACTTCAAAGGGTATTCAAGGGTGCGGCTGCAAAGGCAGTCTTTCCTTCTGGTTTTCTTTGAAGAAATTCCCTGAGCTCGCAATGAGGTCTGTCTGGTTGGCGGTAAATAAGAAAAAGTGTACCACAGACCACCCGTTTTCGGGGGGTCTCCGTCTCTGTCTCCTCGTTGTTTATGGCTCGCTGTGGTGGCCAACTGTCAAGTGAGCATCCCCTGCACCTGTATGCCCCACCCCACCCCACCCACAGCGTGGCACCTCACTGGGACCGCTGACTGGAGGAATGCTTTCAACTTTTCTTTGGGTGACTCGCAATTGGGATCAAGTCAATATTTGCAGAGTAAAAACGACTTCCGCCCGAAACTTGAGCACCACCATCCACCATTCCATTCCATTCCCCCCTGTGTGTATGTTTGCATTAATTTATAAATTAAAAATAATTGTTTGCATGGCTGTTGTTCCTACTCCTTCTTATGGAAACATTTCAATTATGTTAGGGAATATTTAATAATTGAGGTTGGAGGAAGTTGTACAAAATGGCAACCGTTTGTCCTTTGTTGCTTTTGTATTTGGCAATTTCATATTTTTCGTTTAGAGCAATTTGCAATAGAACAGAAATGGAAAATATTTTCATTTAATATTTTAAATTTGTTCATAAACAGCCACTTTGCAGCTCTACCTCTTGCGTTGTCCTCTTTGATTTTAAAGAGATTTCAGAACGCATGGCGGACCATACCATTTCTCCTCGCAGACGAGTTGCAAATATTTTCCATTTCTGGTCCCGAAAGGCAATTCTACAATATATATGTATGTGTAGTGCTAGCAGGGGCGGAATGGGGGAGTGTCAGGTCACTTTTCATGTTCATGTTCATGTTGTTGTTGTTGTCGGTTGTTGTTGGTTGTTTGCTCTTTATCGTCGCGCCAAAAGCGTGTCAAGGGAGTACGATGTGCACCCCAAAAACGGGAACGGGAACTGAAACTGTCGAGAAGTCATGTACTGTATAAACACAAATACAGTGTGTCTGAAAAGTGTGTGCCCAAACGAAAACATAAAGTTATATATAAAGTTTATTTGCTTAAAGTTTCTTTTGAAAGCAGTTGATCTTGCCATTAGCTTCGTGATTTGCTTTGGCCTAATAATTCATGGTATGTAGTGCCAAACTACTAACTTGACACACTGTAGTGTTGGGTACCTACTCTAATATAGACAAGGACTCGACAAACTCTCTGATTTATTGGAGCGAAATTCAAACAAGCCAATGCAAACGAATCGCACTCACTTTGGAAGTTAGCTGTTTCCCCAATTTAAGACTAGATCTCTAGGGAAAGATCTCTAGAAAGAGAAATAAACAAACATATATGCAGATGGATATATCTTCAACTGGGAACAGCCTTCTGGGAATGGTTTTGAATAATTCTCATAGGCATTTTTGGCGAAAATTGGCACTTGAATTTTCGTGTTTCATTGCGTAAAGATGTCAGCGGGACCATTAGACAAACACAATTAGTGGGACGCGAGAGTGCTATTAGCTGGACTCTACTATATATTTTATATATTCAATTCTGATGGGGGACAGAACCGTCGGCATGGCTATGCCGGAAGTGCGAGCAGACAGAGTGGCATCCAATGTTGAGAGCCTAAAAGCCTGGCGGTCGATGCAATTACCGCTGTTTGGTGTGGTTTCACCTTTAGCTTTCAGATTCCAGCCTCCAGCCTCCGGGCACCGGGCTCCATGCTCCATGCTCCCGTGGAACCACGTCAATAATCTGCAAAAACCACGCAAAAGTTTATAATACGATTTCGGTGGCTGTCAAAGGATGTTAAAACCTTCTGGCCACACTAATTAGTCTATGCCCTGCCCTGTGTGTGTGCGTGTGTGTGGGTGTGTGTGTCCTTGGGGCCTAAAAGCAGTTTTAATTGCCTGCCGAGAGATAAAATGTCAGCACAGATTGAGTTTGAACTTTTTATTCCGTACATCTTCCGTTGGCTTTCCGCTTTGCTGCTGCTCATGCTACGTGCAACTGCAGCTGGGGCAAGCTGATTCGGCGGAGGTGAATGGCGAATAGAATGAATAGGCCGATCCCGAATGCGAGGCCATAACGATTGCCATGGCAGCTGTGGCCCGTATTCTTGCCCGGCACAATGGCATTGTGGATGCCACTGCCGCTGGCCGCAGAGCCACCCGTGGAGTTCTTGCTGCGTCCGTTGTGGCCATTGCAGAGATTCTGCTGGCAGGAGCTGTAGTAGGTGCGGTAGGATCCGTCGGGTGTGTTTCCATTCGGCATCTGTCAAATGTCCAGCAGAAAGGGATAGTTTGGGCAGGCCTCGCTCCACCACTCACTCACCATTGGCTTGTCCTGGCAGTCACGTAGAAAGGATATCACTTTGCTCGCATTGCGCTGAAAGAAAAGGAGAATGGGTGACGGGAATATGGGAATATGGGAATATAGATTGGGGAATCAGCCCATGTGGGCGAGTGACTGATTAATGATATTGCCGGGCATTCATCACAATTAGGCATTCACTTGAATTTCGTTTATTGCTCCTTGCTGTTCTCTGAATGGAATTTAAATTAGGTTTTCATTCTTAGGGCAAGGGGCTGGCTGTAGTTGCTTCCCGCTCCATCAGAGACATCAGAGACGCACAAAACTTTTAATTGCCATGAAACAGAAACACAAACTGCAGGGAGTATGAAATCCTATATGGTGTACAGTGTACACAGAACTCTGAAGAATCGCAGCCTAATCCCGGCTAGGCCATCATCTTTGAAGCCTCCCAAATTGAATCAGCAATTTTGGGGCATCTAATGAGGCGCCTGAAAATGTTAAAACTCATCTGGTTATGCAAACACAGAGGAGGAGGGACGGGACGGGACGGGACGGACGGGGACTGGGACTCGAATAGAGACAGCGTTGACTTTGTGGGGCATGTAAGCCAGTCTAAGCCTCAGACACTCCTCCGGGTGTCACTGGTTGTGTGTTTGTGTGTGTGTGTGGGAGGATGTCCCTGTTCCTGTGCCTCTATGCGGGGGCTTTTTATACGCCTTTCTGGCTTTCCATTAAATTATGGTAATGGATTTTTTATGCAGTCTGTTTTTGGCTGCCTCCCCTTTTTGTTTTTTGTTTTTTTTTGTGTTTGATTTGAGCTTACAGTGTGAAATTAAAGCGGCAAAAGCGAAAGCTTTTCAATAGCATGAAAACAGTCTAGGGCTCGGACAGGATCCGAGGATGAGTACTCAACGGGGCTCTTCGTGAAGTGCTCGACTTTGCATTTGATTGCAGCCAGCCCACACAAACAGACAAACAAACAAACAGACAAACAAGCAAACACACAGTGGACACTTCTGGCCAGACATTGCTCATACGCCACGTGCCCTGCGTGGGCCAGGTCTGAATTCAATTAGTTGGAGAATCACTCATACATACAGGCATAGCAGAGCTCTGCCACTCTGCCCGGCAGGAGTCAGTTAATGGTCGCCTTCTCTTGCACTGGGTTTTGCTGGGGCCGCTCTACGTGAGAGTCGCTAATTTCAGCAGGGAGCAAACTTTCGCAATGGCAACGTTTTGCTCGCAAACAAAGTTGCTCCCAAAAAAAAGTGGTAGCGATGCATAAAAATCAGGCATTCCATGTAATACTCGTACTTTGTTGCCGCCGTGCCCCAACGGCTGCCCCGACAGCTGCGCTGCGCCACCCACTACAACTGTAAAGTTACAGGCGGGGAGGGGGGGCGGGTGCTGTGCTGCCAGCATACGTGAAGAGTTAAACGCCGGGCAATATCCGTGGCAGCGGGTAGTAGAAACTGTCTGGAAACATTTGCGGCACGTTCCGCACCGAGTTTTTACGAGCATTTCAAACAGGAGCCACGCTCAGGGAACAAACTACTTCTACAATCACGTTTCCGAAACTAGATCTGCGAATTTGGCTTGGAAATCTTTCATGGAAGATCCTTAGATATGGATTATTGGAAAAAGGTATATCTTTCCCCTCTCCCCGTGCACTTACAATCGACTCCAGCCGCATCGTGAGGCAGTATTTCTTGTGGCAGTTGAGAACCTTGACGCCTTGAACCTCACACAGGAGTCATCACTGTAGCCGTCCAAATAGGTGCACACATAGCATTCGAGTGCTGCAATAGAGCGAGAGAGCGAGAGAGAGAGAGAGAGAGAGAAATACAATAACAAAATGTATCTGAATATTGAACGAGGTCATGACGCTGCGCTGCCTTTCGTTTTCGCTTTCGTTGTTTTTCAATATGATATATTTAGTGTTATTCGAATGTGTTTTTGATGATCATCATCATCACGATCATCGTTTGTGCATGTTGTCGCTGTGCTTTTCTTAGAATTTATTTATAGCCCCAGCGGCCGCAACAACAACAACAAACAACAAGCATCTATAAAAACACAATAATTAATTGAATTAAAGTGAGAATTTTGGCAGCAGACTTTCTGTCTATTTGCCAAGTGGCACGACAACGTCCTCGACATGTATCGCCCGTACCCCCCACATATGCACAGATCTATTCTAAATTCGAATCCGAATTTTGTGTAATAACAATGACGTCAATGGGCCCCCCGTTGGCCCCACCACCACCACCACCCCAGAGCTGTGTAAACGGACCGATGACACGAGACTCTTGGCATCACTCTCTGGCCAAATGTTGTACCCGAAAGTCTTTGCGGGAGCCTTCGGCGACCAAATCAAAATCCTCCCCAATTACCAAGAATTGCGTTGGCATCTCCGGCTATTTCTGTAGAGATTTTGCATTTTGAGTTCTGCATAAAACTTTATTCTTGGCACACTTCGCTTCGGTTCGCGGTATCGTATCCGAATGATAGGGAATTATATCACCTCGGGGACGGGCATCGCCGCGGCCACAGTGGGCTCAAAGCAGGGAACATCTGTATAATAGTTTTGTGATATTGGCTCTAGATAAGGGGCAATACGGTACCAATATAAATCAAACGATCTATAAACGATGTTTGCATAAGATACGGCAGACATGAATGCAGCACTGAGTGCATTCGAATAGGTTGTAGTTCCTGTGATTCTGTTTCTGCCCCACTGTACCATAGTCAAAAGCTCTGCAGCTCTCAGAGAGATCTTTGAGAAATGATTTGTATCATCTTTTGTGTGGCAATCAATAAATTTGAATGCGGTCACAGGCGAGTGACGTCGACAGCTGAACTCAACAACAGAACAGAACCGAACAGACCAGAAAAAGATACAAACTGAACTGAATTGTGCTTGAGGCTTTTTCCCAAAAGTGTAAGAATAGAAATGGATGGCAAAATTCTGTTGAATCGATTGGAGGTCCCATGTCCGTGTCGAGAGCAGATCCGTGAGTATGCCAATCATGCCAAGAACATTTCAAAATTTACCTGATTTTTCTCGCTAAAATTTGGGAGCGGGACGACTGCGACTTATGAGTCGTTGAACACTACATTTCGCCATAAAACAGCTAATTTAGTTCAACAGAAAACGAGCTGCTAAGTGAACACTCGAGAACACTGATTTGTGGTTGTTGCTGTTGTTGTTCGATAATGATGATGACGATGATGGCTTTGCTGTCGATTGGGTAAGGTTAGGTTTTGCTTTTGGGGAAAACCCCTCCGGCAGGCGGGTGGACGAACCGTTTGTGATGGCCAGCGACAGCAAGGCGACGCAAAGCCCCATCCATAGAGGGGCTTTTGATACTGCACACATCTTTTCCCTGCCGATGTCGATGTCGATGTCACGCTTTGAGTGTTATGCCCTGACTTCTATTGGCTCCCGGCTCTGACAGTTGGAAGCGCCTTCGTTGACGGCTGCGATGCTTGTACGGTTGCACGTTGGTTGGCGTTTGCCACTTGACTGACTCAAACCGAAGTTCGATTGCTGTCCGGGATGATTGACAGTTGAATGATGTTTGCTCAATCGCCGCGATACACAATAAACAGTACTCAACACACCTTGTATACACGTATTGTATCTTATCGGTTTCCCGATAAAGAACTCTTGTTTTTTCTTACTCCGAACTGTAATTATGGGAAAACATTTCTCTTGTTTCGTATCGTTTTCAGCCTGACCGCTATGTGCCTGGCTCCCCCATTTTTCGCGACAGCAGTCCAGCGCGCCCCGCCACCTCAGCTTCAGCCTCAGCGTCAGCCTCAGGGGCGCCTATAACAGCTGCGCCTGCCCCGACCACGTCCAGGACTCGCACCAAAGGTACGTACTTGTGTGGCATGCCACAAGACTCGACTCATTTTCTGCCTGATAGTTGACACACTTTCCGCCGACATTCAGCGAAATTATGCAAATGGCTGCGGCCATATCATTTCCGGCTCCTGTCAAACTTTCTTGCCATTTTGTAGGCCAAAGCCTTCACCAGAATCGGCCTCATTTGGTGGCTCTCGGGTTTCTTGACCTTTGACTGTCGCCGCTTGGAATTTGGGTTACCAGGTCGTCATGGAGATCCGAGTTCCCAAAGTTTGCCTTACCATCTTTCATTCTCTTTCATTGTGACTAAATTCTATATTTTTTCGACTTAAAAGAGTGAAAAAAACAATAAATAAATCAAATGACGGGAAATACTTGCCTTCTAGTGAAATCCCACTATATGCGGAATCTCATTTAGTCCGCAATCGAATAAACAACAACAGGAGGCGACGGTCATCGTCCATCGACCACTTCCCGCATCAATTAATTGCGGAATGGAATTCGATTATTATTATCCCAATGCTATTTGATTGTTGGCTCTATTTCCACGAAAATTTAGCTTTGTTTACGTGCAAAAATCTACCGTCCTGCCCCCCTCTACCTGGGAATCGGGAAAGTCCCAAGCGGATATTGCATCCCCAGCCCCAGCCCCAGCACCAATACCAACCCTCCACATGGAATATAGTAGGTATAATCGAGTATCCCCTACTGCGGCTGAGTCACTTAATGGCGCAACATGTGAGCCACAAATGGGTGGCGTGTCTGGCGCTGGTGAAAACGAGGCGCCTCGTCCCTGTGTCACACTATAGTTTATCGATTTTATGTGTTGATTTAGGACCCCCAAGTATTGGAGTCCCTCCAATCGGCTGACTCTATTCTTGCGGCCAATTCAGACGAATTGTGGCCTTTTGATGGGCTCTTCTGATAGGCAGCGGTGAGGTCAGCCGTGTTTGCTTGTGCGATTACTGAACCAAGAGCATTGCTGCCAGACGGAAGTAATCTGGGAGCAAATTTGCAATCAGAAACCGCAACTTGACTTAAACTCCCGTTTGACCTTCATCCCTCTCTCTCTCTCTGTCTCTCTCGTAGCTATGACGGCGTCCGTAACGAATGCAGCACAGGGGACAGGAACCAACAGCAACACCAACGCCATTAAATCCAGGCAGCCTGCCTGCTACATGAGCACCCGATCGGCTGCCATGATGGCCCTGGCTCTGGGCCAACCATCGGGGGGCAGCTCCAACGTCAAATCCTCGTCCGCCCAGCAAACTTCCACTCCCGTCCTGCCCCAGACCGTGCCCAGTCCGAACTCATCGCCGCGTCCCACCAACAAGAACGTCCCGAATATGGCTTCACCCACCAGCAACGCGTCCAGGTCGAAGCCATCCACACCAACGGCAACGCGGGCAGCAGTGGCGGCAGCTCTGAACGGTGGTGGAATCTTCTCCGGCGGCAGCAACTCCAGCGGGTCGGACAACGATGGCTTCAGTACTTCTGGTTCGTCCACGGCCACGGCTCTGCGAAGGCTATACTTTAAGAGCGGTCGCAGCATCAAGAACAAGATAAATGCCTCGACATCATCATCGTCAGCGACGCCACTGAACGGCCTGCCCCTGAATCCTGTGTCCGTGTCCAGTGGCTACCACAATGCCGTGAATGGGTGCGGACCGGCGGCGATGCATAGCGTGGGCGTTGGGGGTGGGGGTGGAGTGCCCAAGGTGAGTGGGGAAGAGCCCTTTGAGTAGTGAGTGCCTCATGTGATGTGGTGTCTTCTTGCATGCCTTGCAGCTGGTGGTTATGGGCACTTCGTCGGCCTCTATTCCGGACACTAACATCAATACGTCCACGGACTCGGCCAGCACTCTCATCACGAACGTAACCCACACGGACACCTCGGAGACCTGCGATTCTCTGGACTTGGGTACGTATTGATTGGTTGATGGATGTCCTGGCAACAGAGCTCGTTTAATTAATCAACTAATCAATCTGCTCCCCGTCCCCAACTCATCCGTGTCTTTGCATCTTTTGTTGTCTACTCTAACCGCCTAGGCGACAACTCTGGTCCCAGCGAGCCGCTATTCAGTTCGCTGGAGGAGCCTCTGCTCACCGCCATTCAAATCGATTCCGAGCACGAGATGAGCAGCTGCGGTGCTGCTGCTAATGGACGCAGAGGCGGCGGCGGCGGCGGCGGCGGCACTGAGCTGGAACTAACGAGCTGCTCACGCTATCCGCCGAGGCCCGACATGAATCTGCAGGATAGCACAGAGGTAAGGAAGAAAGGGATTCATTAGAGACCAGACTGATATGATGGTTAATGGACTTTTTAAAGAGTACTGCCGCTGCCGAAGAGATTTCTTTAATTGCAATTTTTAGTATATTCTTCAGTTATTCCGAATGCTTAACGAATGCTTCTGTTTTTGGATTTTGCTTTCGTTTCCAGAGCCAAGAATCCTGTTTATCCATCCTGACTGGCGACCAATCGTCCACCACTCCACTGCTCTCGTCACAGCGGCGCCAAGCGGCAGGTGGCCACTCACCAGGCAGCCGAAGGGAGGACGAGCGACAGCCCAGCACGGCGCCACCGCCGACCCGAGCACGGGACCACTTCACCTTCGAGCCCCCGCTGTCGCCCAAGTCGGCGCGCAGCAGCGACAAGGCCCGCAGTCATTTCCCATTCAAGGAGGAGCCCCAGGCACATGCGCAGGCACAAGCACAAGTCCTGCAGACGCGTCGTGGCTACAACTCATACTATGCGGGATCCACTAATGGAGGAGCGGGAAAAGGAGCTGGAGCTGGAGCCGGTGCCGGAGCCGGAACAGAGGGAGGACTTGGACCCGGCAGTGGTGGGGGTCGCACTGTGGCGACTAGCGAGGGCGATGAGGAGGATGACGAACGAAGCGGGGCAAGCGCTGCCAATCGCAACAAGAAGCTTCGGCCCAGGGAGCGTGACCCAAATGCTAATGACAGCTCTCGAACATACATATCCCCCGGAGTATCGCCTTCGAACAGCCGGCGCAACAGCCCCAAGCGGGAGAAGAAGCGTACCACACCCTCCGCCTCCACGGGCGCCATTGCCAAGGTCAGTTCGGCGCCGCCCACCATGAAGGATGGCCACTTTTTCGGCACATCCGGCAAGCAACAGCACCAGCGGCAGACCCCCCAGCAGCTGTCGCCCTCGTCCTCGGTGAGTGCCCAGCAGAGGAAGTACTCCTCGAGCTCCTCCAGCGGCAGCAGCGAGCGCTGTCTGCGCGAGCTGGCTGCGGCGCCTGGCACCATGTTTCCCTTCGACCGGGAGGCCCTGGACCACGAGAGAATCCAGAGGGAGTGCTTTGCCCGCAGCTCGTCGACGGCCAGCGTCAGCAGCGACTCGGACGAGGCGGAGAACCGTTCGGTGTACGAGCGGAAGATGGGGGCGGACATTTTCCAGCAGTACTCGCGTCTCACCCAACAAGAGCAGCTGCAGCAGCAGCAGCAACAGCAACGGGACTGGGAGTGGGAGAGGGATCGACCACTGTCCCGCAAGAACTCGAAGCGTATCCGGCCGGACTCGGTGATCCACACGACCATCCGGGAGAATCAGCAGTATGTGCCGCAGTCGGACGCCTTCTATCCCCAGGCCAAGTCCTCCTCCTCGCCCAGCGACCACTCCTACGCGGAGCTGAACAAGTTCGACGACATAGCCAACAAGTTCGAGCAGATCCCGCCCAAGCACGGCTCCAGCTCCACCCTTAACCTGCACATGCCCAGTCCGTGCAGCGATTCCGGCCAGCAGGCCCTCAGTCCAACGACGGACACCACCCGCAAGCGCTCCTTCAAGACCAAGTCGAAGAACAGACCCAAGGAGGATTACGGCTTCCAGTTGGAGGAGCGTGGCCCCGGACCCATCAATGTGACCGCCAATCCCATGGAGGCGGCTGCCGTCTGCAAGCAGCCACGCGCCACCATCGTTGTCCAACAAGTACGTACATTATAGCCGTATAGAGTCCACACCCGTGATCCCCGTATAAGTAAATAAAAAGATGAGTGGAAAGCGGAAAACTCTCTTTTGTTGTCCAGCTTCGTTCCGTCTGTTCGTTCGGTTCGCTTTGGTTTTTGTTTGCTCCCAGCAGCACGCACTCTCTGGCCGCTCTCTCTTTCTCTTTCTCTCAATATATCTACATATGTGTTCTCTCTGGCCGATGTTGGCAGCTCATAAAAACGACGCGCAGGCGGCGATCGATTCAGTAAAGCAAAGCAACGGTAAAGCAACGCATCGTCCGGCATCGTAACGGAAGAAGCATTTAAATCGCTGCGTAGTATCGATTACATATCGTGTTCTTATCGCTTTTGTGTTATTCAGTGGAAGCATCATTAAATCTCCTGCTCTCAAGCTATCTTCTTCGCAATCTGTTCGCTATGTAAACGGTGTGCGCTCAAAGAGACAATATCAGAACGCAGATAATTTATCTATCCACTTGCCCAAGCAGTCGACTGTCGACCATCTGTGGTGACACCCTCCAGCCGGTTTCCGTTCTACATAGTTTTCCCCAACAAAGCGTTCCAGTGAATCATGGCGCCCTTCTACAAACGCATCTGCCGCAGCCTATCCAAGCGGTGCAAGGAGGTAACTACACGTAAACCATAGAGATACATAGCAGTAAATCCCCGTCAACGGGGGCCACCAACTTGATTGATTTTGCTAATGAGTTAACAACGACCAACGAGTGGGTCTGTGTCCCAGAGAGATAGATAAGATAGTAGCTATTGAAGCCCTGATCCTGGCCAACAACACCCCCTATATGCGCAGATTTATCGACGACTGCCACGACCCCACGCGGCTCTGACGTCAATTTGACAATCAATTTGTGGACTGCGCTCTGCTTGCGACTCTGCCACGAGCAGTAGAGATTGTCATTGGCTGTGGCCCACGAAAAAATTGATTAACCTAGAGATTTATACCCGCTACATGTTGCACACGATGGGGAGCCTTCCCACCTTCCCGCCTACCCACCGTGCCACCGTGCCACAATTATTATTTCATAATTTCCACTCCGAATGAAATTCATTCAGTCCGAACTCCTGGCCCACAATGGGTTCCCCATAAATAATTTAAATGTTGCAAGTGACAGGCAAAATACAATTTTATAGTACACCAATATACATTCATACATATGTATATTTGCATGGGTACGAGTACGCGTTCGCGTTTATTCTCAGTATTATATTGTCCATCTCGTGCGCGGCAGATGACAGCTGTCAAAATAAACTACAGCCAAGAAAAGGCTGGAGGGCGGGAGGGAGGAAGGCACAGTTCCCCAGTCCAGTCCAGTCCTCTATAGAGTCCGATATCGGCTGGGCTGCTCACAGGTTGTTTTCACTTTATTTATTTACTTGTTTAAATCAGATCATAAAAACATAAAAGCAAAGGCCGCCAGCGACTGAAGGGGAACTTGTCATAGACCCAGACACAGTCACAGACACAGACACAGACACTGAAATACAGGAACACAGATACTCGTATGCGATGCTGTGCATAAATGTAGATACATATATGTAGGTTTAACGATTTCATTGTAATCCTCAGTGAGTTAGCATATTGTTCCGAGAACTTTTGTCCATGTACTATGCGCAGTACGAGTATATCGCAAATGATGCATAAAGAGGGAATCATCATCTGGGCCAGGCCATGTATCTACAGGATATATGTAGATACTGAAATATTATAGATGTTCGACTCGAAAGCATTTCCTGGTGCACAAACAGACACCGCCAACAACAAAATCATCAATACTCATATACATATATACATTTACGTGGAAAAAAAGAGGAGAGGGTGAAAATAATAGCGGGCAGAACAAATGAGTATTCCTCCAAAGCGAGCCAAAGGGGGACGCATCCGGACTCTGGAGCAGAGAGTGTTTCGATGTACTATCAATAATCCGCTCCCTCCCTCCCCACCATGCCAGCCTTCAATTAGGTGTAAACTGTAATTGTTTCTCCCACAGATCAATAGACCCCAGAAGACTTATGTATATATCTACATAAATTGCTGGGGTCCCATTCGATTGCTTTTGTTTTTGCCATCTATCTTGTGTGCCCTGTGCTCAGAGCCCCGTGCCCCCCAGCCCCGCCCTGCTGGCAGCTTTGGCGAATTATTAGCAGGCACGCACCTCGACAGAGTGCAGCCTTGTTCCATGGATGTACCGACCTCGTCGCACTTCTAATTTCTACCCCCCACCCCCAGCTCCCCTACACACGGTGGAAATGCCACCTTCAGAGTAAACAACGGGCAGCAGGCGAAAACATGCTTTCAGTTAAGTTTTCCCATTGTTGGATTTGTTGTTTCCTATTGATTTTACATTGAGTGGTCAGAGGCTTCCTTTGAGTGCAGCAGCCAGATGTGGAAATGGAAATAGAAGTGCCAGTGCCAGTGCATTTGTTTGGGCCTTGGCTGCCATACAACTGTTGCAAAACATGTTTGCCTCGTTCGGTGTCCTTGCAGCGAGCTAAGTTTCCACCTGCCACCGCCATGAATTTCAATCAGAAACGTAAACGGAAATCAGAGCAATTTTCCATAGTTGTTCGAACATTGATTACATTGCCCATAATTTGTATCATCGATTTTCCTGCGATTTTCCTTTGATATTGGCTGCCTGCCCCAACCTTCAAAGGTCAATACTTTTAGCATTTTTTTGCCACTTTCACTTAGCGGCGCGGCCATTCACTTCTGCGTGTATTAGTTGGGGCACAGAAGAACCGCATCATTGTTAAATGATAAATGGCCAAAACGGTTATTGACTCTGCCTAGCCGCAGACGGCCCTGTCAGGGCCACCCCATCAGCTAATTATAACGCAGAAATTGGCCAAAAACACAAAAAAAAAGAAGAAAATATTAGAAAGTTCAGCTACTAAGCAACACCAAGTGGTGGGTTGTGGTCAGGGACTCGATTAGGCTCACCTCAACCTTAGCGCAGGGGTATTTTGAACTCGCTAATTGCCCCCCGTTGAATGTTGCGTATACTTGATAATAATTTGATTTCTCTGTGCCCGGGCCAGCCACACACTCCGGGGGATGGGATGGGGTTAATCGTTTGCTTTTGAGGGCAGTGTGTCTCTGTCTGTCTCTGGGCAGCTTCATTGCAGCCATTATCATTATCGTTATAATTATCCCGGAGGCCAATTGGCTTGTAAGTGTCATTTATTGGCTGATTTATGAACCTGCCCCGGCACCAGCGCCGGGAGCAGCACCTGCCCCTTCTGCCCATTTCCCCATTGGTTTCCTGCCTCTCAGCGTCAGCTTCTTGGACGGTAGATGCGGATTCATTGACCCCATTCGAGATGGCGAAGGCTGCTGCATTTGCTGCAGTTTCGTTTCTCTTCAGTTGCAGCCATAAATAAACCTTTGCTATAAATAAAGAACCGAAACATATACCACAGGTATACATATGTATGTATATAGAGAGGTAAATGCAGCTTTTTTTAAACACATTCTAGTTGCAGCTCTTGTTCGGTTCTTGTTATTGTCCAGCTGCCAGGCATACCAAATAAATTGTAATCATACCCACACACGGAAAGCTTTCCAGGGTTTGCGAATAGTTTTCCCCAGAAAGGTTATTTACCTGTGGCACGCCAGAGATGTTGCACCTAGCATGCATCTCCAGACATGCGGCAGCCACGTGGGAGTGTGTGGGGTGGATGGGGGTTGGAATATTTTAAGGTGGAAAACTTCTGGGCGCAATATTTCACTTTGATTCAGAGAAGAGTCCATCAATCCCCTGTATACAAAATTGTTTGCGTTTAATGGGGGAATTCTTCTGTTTGGGATTATGGAAATTTAACCGATACGAGTACGCTCTTCCCCTCCCCTCCCCCACTTCCCCCCACAAACACTTCACCGCCCAAAACTTTGGACCAGACCAAATCGTTGGGCCGGCCCCCCAACAGTTTTTTTTTTATATTTTTAATATTCGTGCGGCATGAAAATAGCCAGAAAACCTGCCCCTATTCGCCTCCCCCCAGTCGTTCCTTTGGCCGGATTTCACAGACGATTGAACACAGAACGGCGTAAAATGGATGAAAACAAAATACAAAAAAAAACAACGAAAACCTGAGAAGTGATTTGCATGCATGGCGCTCTTGGGGCTGTGTGCGAGATTATTTTTAATACATATTTAGCAAACTAAATGTATTTTTAAACGATGCAAACAATGGCCACACTGGCAGCGGGGCGGGGCGGTGTGGGGTGTGGGATGGACGGGATCGATCGGGTGTGAAATGAGTGCTGGCAGCAGCTCCACACCGTACCGTTCCTCTCCTGTAATATCAATTCAATTCTAATTTATGCAAACGATTCGCATAGCTAAGGCTGCTGCTGCTGCGGGTGCATCTAGTTGGAAGGTTATTCCATTCGATTTGATTTGCAATTTGCAATTTTCATTCCGCATAAACAGAGATAAACACTCGAATGGCAATTGCATTCCGATGTGCCTACTCCAAGGATTGTTGAAATGCTTAAATGTATGCCATTCCGGCTACTCTGCCAAGCTGCACGTAGGCCAGGCCATGCCTTTGACAATCAGATTCCATTCCTCCAAAAAAACACACACAGAACCAGAATATTCGTTCACTTTCGTGGGATGGGATTCTTTCACTGAATTTGCTCCGCTTAAGATTTTATTTGTCTGCTTTGTGGGAATATGCCGAACATTTTCCTAACACCTCGCCTCGGTTTGCTTCTTAATGGCCAATCCAATTCGAATGCGTTCGCGCTGCGTAGTTTTTCCACAAGCTGGGGGAGGGAGCCGCTCGGATAATCTCGCTCCCGAAAAAGCAAAAGAAAAAGGGGGGAACTACAGACTAGTGGATGCCCATTCAAGTGGCAGACCTTTAAGCACTTCAAATGCTATTTGCACCCAAATCTTTCACGTTAACATTTGGTCCTGGCGATCCCGGATGATCCTAAACTAAACATGAACGAAAACTGTGTCCAGCCAAGAGCTACCCTAGAACTTGTGTTCTTTATATGTACTGTGCTGTACTGTACTGTACTGTACCTCCTTCCTCATGCCTCGACTGCTGCTTCTGTGTGTGGCAAGTCTTTTTATGTTCTTCCACCCGTTGCAATCTGCTGCTAAGAATACCAAGAAAAAAGACGAACGCACTCAGCGCTGCACGAAAAACTATTTTCGGTGCTTGTGTAATGGGAAAAATGGGAAATGGCAGCCGCAAGAAAGAGCTCAAAGAAAAAGAGCAACGTCATCAGCAGCAGCAGCAGCAGCGGCAGCAGCAGCATGAACGAAGCAATATTACTCATACGACGTGTGTAACGCGTCGACACGATGGAAACGGGTGCGGGAACGAAACCCACTCTTGGCTGATGTCGTCATCAGTGAAAGTGTCGCCCCCAACCACCCACTCTCAGCATCGCCACATAGCTCCCTCGAGAGGATTTAGCCGAAAACTTTCTCTTGAGGCCACTTAAAATATTTATTTCGTGTCGGGTTCTTCTTCTCGTGGAAGTGGTGAGCCGAATGCTGGGGAGTCCACAATCGAAAGGTGTAGCCAGGCGAAATCATTACGACCGCACACACACACACACACCCATACACACACACACATATATATATACTGGCATTATTAATTAGCGTTTGCGGGAAATGCAGGCAAAGTTTTTGCCTTTTCCCAGTCTCCTTTTGTGTCAGGCCTGCCAATAAAATATACAAATTAATTTCGGCATTAGTCGAATAAATATCTATGTATATGTATATGTTTGTATGCACGTTCATGCGTATATACGGGCATGGCTGTGGGTGTACGCAAAAAGGAAGCCAGGTAGCATTTTTCTCCCAGTGTCGGTGTAATTTATGGCCAAAGTTTTTTCTGCCCGCGTGAATTTCTTGATAATTTAACCTGGCCGAAATTTATTCGCTTGCGCCCACAAATGATTACCCCCCGACATACAGACAGACAGGCGGACAGACATACTCGTATTTAAAGCCGCATTTGGAGGTAGATTCTCGCACAAACTGGAACATTTATTGGGACATGGAGGGGGCTGGCAGGAGTACATTAAAAGTGCTATATTAGTCCTCATTAGACCTCGAATAGAGGGACCTTGCCCAGCGGTTTATTGGGTCGTTTAGGTGGGGGCGGGGCGGGGCAGGAAGTTGGCGGCAGTTTTCCTCGACACGAATCGCGAAAATATTTGAATTTGCAACTGCAGACACGCAATGCAGTTCTCCTGTCCATGGCGTGGCCCATTCAAGGTGTGGATAAAGAAAAACTTTAAAATCAGAATACGGGCAAGCCCTTGAGTGGCGCTGGAGGAGCCTTGGGACCGAGTGCTGCAAGTACGAGTATTTGTGGCGGAAATTCATAAGCTTATAAGAAACCACTCAATGGAATTACTCGGCCATGAGTACTTGATGGAACCCGATTGGTGTGCAATCCGCTTAACAATATCTTCACCACTATTTCTCTCTCTCTCTCGCTCTGCACAGCCATCTCTGAGCCTGGACAGCACCGTGGAGACGCTCCTGATCAAGAACGAGGGCGATTTCATCAGCGTGGAGCAGGGCAAGGAGCTGAATGCCCGCAAACGCAACTCCCAGCAACTGGCCCATGCTCCCATCCACAGTCATCACCATCACAGCCATCACCAGCAGCAGCAGCAACACCACCAACAGCCGCAGCAGCAGCAACAGCAGCACCACCACCATCATCCGCAGCAGCACAAGCGGGACGAGAACATGAGGCAACTGCTGGATGTGACCAACACGCTCACCATTGAGGAGCTGCGCGACTTTGAGATGCGGTAAGCCCATAAGGAGACCCTCAATTTCCCAACAGATTACGTTTTATGGTCCGGCTCGAGATTTAATTTCCGATTTCATTCCATTGCCATTGATTTTCAAGAGGTCTCTCTTGAACGGTTTCCGTTCGGACCAAGGCAATCAAAAATTCGCACGAGCACCGCGAACAAAGAGAACTCTTTTTGGGTTTTATGGCCTTCACCTGATGCCATTTTGCAACATGTACACCCACAGAAATGTACTTTGAAGAGCTCGTAACAATAACGCATGCGACCTGTTGCCATTTGACAGTTGCCAGTAGACGCAGGCTGCATTCCCACATTCCTATTCAAGTGAATTTTATTTGCGAATTTTGAATTTTCGTTCAATTTCCATTGCCACTCAGATGTCTCCGGATAAACAAACAGATCCCATGCCCGCACGTGGCAACAGCTCCTGCAGTTGATTGTCATATCGCGGAATGTTCGAATTTAGAATATTTATATCCCCCACTGGAGACGAGATGTTTGCGGTGAATGAACATATGTTTTGCCATTGTGGACAGCCTTGGTTCGCCTTGTGGCTGGCTTGTGGTCAGACCAAGAACCATGCCCAGACCTGTTCAGGTATGTCCTTTCACACAAGGACATGTCAGTTGCAGTGCAGCCAGTGGGGGCGAAGAGGCATCGCCTTGACAATGACAGTTCTAATGCAATCAAAAGCAGAAGCATCCACTTAAGCTTTATATTATTGCTTTTTGCTCTATTTTATTCGTATTTCCCTTTTCTCCGACTTTAGCTACGGCTCGCCCCACCACAGCCGCTCGCAGTCGGTGAAGATGCCCGGCAGTCGCGCCTCCGGCAGGCCCAATCAGCTATGTCTGCCCCAACAGAGATCCAGGTAAGACTTGGCGAGCCAGAGAGCTCTGCAAATGGAGCAAATTAACCATTTCCCCGCCCCACCCCCATGCAGAGTTGCTTCCATGCCCAACACTGGTGTCGAGGAGGAGTACTACCGGCTGCGCCACTTCTCCATCACGGGCAAGGGTGTGGTGAACCGCGGCGATTCGCTCAAGAGTCGTCGCAGCCGCTCCAACAACAGTGTGGCAAGCTCCAATTCCAGCACAGAGCACTTGACCGCCCAGCAGCAGCAGCTACAGCTACAGCAGCAGCAACAGATACAGATACAGCAACAGCAGCAGCAGCAGCTGCCTGCGCCCACATCCAGCTCGGCCAGAACATCGCTGGCCTCCAGTCGCGAGAGCAGCACCTCCAATCCGGGCAACGGACCATACAGGTGAGTCTCAATTTCCATTCTGGGCAAAGGCCAAAAGGCTAAAGCATTCCGCTTCTGATTCCAGGGTACTCATGCTGGGGGGTCCGGCCGTGGGCAAGAGTTCGCTGGTCTCGCAGTTCATGACGTCGGAGTATCTGCATGCATACGACACAAGCATCGGTGAGTGCCACTAGCAGTTTTCACCTGCCGCCCAGATCACAGCCCTGTCCACCCTGCATAGCCCTGTCATCACGCTGTGCCTGTCCATCTATCAGTCCATCAGTCTGTCTGTCTGTGTCTGTGTTTGTGTCTGTATCTGTGTCTGTGTACCACCCCCCATTACCCTTGCCTTCAGTTTCTGTTCTGTAATTCATTCGCTGTCATGGCTCCTGCTCCTGATCCTGCTGCTGCTGCTGTTCCTCCTGTGGTTGTCCCCCCAAGTCCCCCCGGCTGTTGCAAATGGGCTTTTTCATTTTCAGTATATGTTGATTTGGCTTCTGTGTTGTCTCGTAGCTACTATATCGGATTCTTCATTTTGGAATATTCCCTCATGTTTTCATCTATTCGTTTCCGTTCCCTTCCGTTCCGTTCTGTTTGGTTGCGTTGCGTTGGCCTTTCTGGTCTTTTATGAGCGAGCAGGGTCAACAGAAATTGGCAAAGAGCATGGCGAACGAAAGACGAAGCTGCAATGTAAATAAATTCTCTTCATTTTGGAATATTTTCGCAAATCAAAAAGTGGGTGGAAATGTTTTCCATTCTCTAACAAAGAGAGAGAGTGTGGCAAAATTGTTGGCAAAAATTCCAATAAACATTTCCATTGGCCACCAAAAAGAAGAAACAATAAAGACAGAATCAATAGAAACATATAAAGACCGACAAACGAATGGAAAATCTAATACTTTCAAATTTTGCATTTGCTTTTGCCTCCCTGTGCTCCCGCCCTCGCCCCCGCCCCCGCTCCCCTGCTAGTCGTGTGTCGCTTCCGAAACGGAAAGAAAAGAATGCAACAAATTGAAATGAAAAGTCCTTTTATTTTGGTTCGTTTTATTGCCAATTTCCTCGGTATGGAACCCGATGCTTGATAGAAATCCAACACTGATTTAATATCATATCCTAAATATACATATGTATGGTTATAAAGAAATGATCATTTCTGCTCTGTTTCTCTCCAATCCGAATCCAATAAATGTATCGTATGTATCATTCAAAATCGATTCTCTTTATACAAACAAAAATCCTTCAAAACTCGACCAACAACAACAACAACAACTACAACAACAACAAATATGTACATACAACAACAAAACCGAAACCGAAACCGATATAAGATCTAGGCAACTGTGATATACGCATTCATATTGATAAAGCCGCCGACGGTAAAAGCAAACTAACCTGATTAAACTGATTAATAATAACTAAAATAATAATAACTCTATTCATAATAGCGATAGTCATGTTAATATTACTCTTTAATATTCATTTTATTCAAATTAATCTATTCTTATACTCAAAATGCTTTTCAATTCTACAAAAATATGTACCTAATATTTAATTTTCCCCCCCACAACAACAACAACTATTGCATTTGGCCTATTTAAGACTCTCGCCCCTTGCCCCCTCCACCAGTAATTGAGTTCGATTAGCTACCTGAGCCTCAAGCCCGCCCACTAGCCACGCCCTAGGAATTATATACACACACACATACAGAAATACACGTATAGTTAGTTGGATGGCGTTTCCAATTGTTTGTCAAATGTCAAAAGGCCTTTGTTTGACCTGTGATTTATGTACTAATTATATGGGCCTGGCCCCGGCCTTGAAACATAAATGATTTTGCATAAGCACTAATTAATGATTGGTGGTCAGCGGTGGGTCTTAGCGGTGGCTTATTGATCGCCGAAATAACTTCATTTTAAGGCAATTCAAATTTCGAAAGCTCTACACCTTAATGGTATATTATTATTATTATTATTATTATTATTCATTTTTTTGTTAATTAACAAGAGATGAGCTAACAATAATAATAGGGAAAGCACTCAACCCGAGCACACGAGTACTCACAGTACTCCGCCGAGCACCCTCCTCGTCCATTTTGGGGTGGCAATTGAAGCGCCACTTAAAGTAGCATACGTTTTGGGGCACGGAAATGGCACTGCGCTCGGGGATGTGCAAAATGCAAAATATAATTTATGATTATTTTTTGTTTGCATGCGTACCCACACACACACACGTACACCTACACATACACTCGTACTGTATATTGAACAATATTCGAAAGCAGCATATTCCTTTTGTTATTGCACTTTCACATTAGCTGTTGCATACTCGTATCATATTCATAGCTTGGCATTTGAATAAAAACTATTTCCACCACGAACTAGATGAGCATTGGCATGGCATTGATGTTAATTCAAATTTATTTATTTGCATACATGCAGATGACGAGTCTGGCGAGAAGGCCGTATCAGTATTACTCAGTGGCGAGGAGTCGGAATTGATATTCATCGACCATGGATACACCGAAATGACTGTGAGTATATTGCATACATAAATATTCACTCAACAACAAACCCTTTCAGTCCAGTCCAGTCCCCGACCCTCCTTACTCTCCTCCGCCCATGGGTCCACTCTATTCGTGACATTTCATAATGTCATTAACATGCACAGCCATGGAGTGTAACCCTCACAGCGACACAAACAGCTTCAGCTACACACACAGATACATGTACAATACAGCAGCACTCTACACACTATTACATATAGAGCTTTTAACTCAACCTCACTCAATGTCATTTCGGTGTCATCTCGTTTCACAGCCGGATGAGTGCTTGACCAACTATGATCCTCATGGCTACTGCGTCATATACTCGGCGGCGGACCGTAGCAGCTTCACCGTCGCGGAGCAGGTGCTCCAGGTGCTCTGGACCAATCAGAACATTGCGCAGAAGGCAGTCATCTTGGTGTCGAACAAGTCGGACCTGGCCCGGAGTCGACTGGTTACATCTGAAGGTAGGTGACATCATACGAGTACGAATATGAATACGAATACGTGTATGTAGTGTATGCATGTATGTGGAAGCTTGTAAAGGTCGAGTAACGCTGTAACAGGTATACGGAGATTTACGAGTATCTCTTCATTAACACTTGAAAGAGCGCTCGATTGGGTTTGTTAAAAATAGATATCGTTGTAGTCAGTCGATGCGTGAGTCCGTGGGGTACGATACACAGCCAGGAGGAGGACAGTTGACAGCTTAAAAGTTTGCCCACGCGGAAGTCAACAGGCAGCCAGCGCCGGTCCGCCTACCCAAACACCCAGCAGCAATTTAAGTGGGGAAAGCCCCATCGTTTGAAGGTCGCTCCTCTCCTCTCCTCTCCGCCCAGCTCCGCTCCGCTCCGCTGCGTTCCGTTCCGTTTGTGTGTACTTGAGCCCATGTAGCACTTGACTTTTATATCGGATTCCCTAAAGGGAAATCCGGCAAGGTAACGCAGCTCGGGCTCTTTCATCTAAGTAATTCAATATTTTCTGTTAAATTACATTTGTTATTATGAAAATGGGTTGGAGTGCGTCCAGGGGTGTCCTGGAAGGGGTTCACTGTGGCTTAATGACGGGGAAATTGTTTCAGCGCAAAATTGATTACATTTCGTCCCGTGTGGCATGTGTTGGTCCCAGGCTGGGGTGTGGGGTCCCCACTGCTCGGCGGTTTAAGGCACATAAGGCTATTGTTGTAAATAAGGAGACACCCCCCAGGACCTTCCCTCAAGTGGGCGGACACCCTCTAATGCGGCTCCCTAATTTCATAAAGTATTTATAGAATTTTGTATGCCCCCAGCAATACTCGTAATAAAACGTACGCTGTGGACAGGAATGTCTGGATAAAAGATATTTTCATAAATCTATATATTGTCACAATGATTGGAAAAACGAGATGTGAGGGCCGGGGGGACGGGACTGGGCTTTGTCTGCACTGAGTCATGTTTGATTGGCATTCCATGGGACTCAACTACTTGAAATATTTATGCGTTTTACGCGTTTCCCATTTGCACCTTTTTGGCAGCTGGCATATTTAATGATGTCTGCCTCATTTTAGTGCCACTCCAATGATTTAATTTGAGTAAATATTGGCCTCAATGCCGTGTCTTTTGTTGGCTTTTAATTAGAAAGCAACCCCATTCGATGCCCGAAATCCGTGTTTTCTGCGAAGCAGAGCTTAAATCTTTAAAGTGTTTTTGGTTTGACGAGGAAATCCCATAGCGTAACGGGAATCCATCCTATCAAAATCTAATAAAATCCACATATAACAATATATGTACATATATGTATACACATATAGTATACATATATATTGGACAACTTTCGTCACATCGTTAATAAAAATGTGAGCTTGTCATAAAATTTGCAGCAGGAGGGTCGCACATGATGTACCTCCGTATGGGACGAACTTTGATGCTTCAGATTTTACGAGTTGTGTGCACAGAAGGTCCACAGACGTGACTGGAGTGGGACTGGAGCTGCGTCGAGCCCCGTCCCCAACGTGTTTAGATATAAATCCGTGTCCAAGTTCCGCTTTTATGACCACCAACTCAGAGTTAACTAAGCGAAGCCATTTGATTTGATTAACTGGGTAATGGTTGATGTTGATGCCGCCAGAGCTTGACTGTGATTCCTTGGCCATAATTTCCACGCATTTTCACTTAACCTCTCACTCTTCTTCTGCCACTTGCAGAGGGAAAGGCCATGGCCACCGCCTACGATTGTAAATTCATCGAGACTTCGGTGGGCATCAATCACAACGTGGACGAGCTGCTGGTGGGACTGCTCTCGCAGATACGCCTCAAGCTGGAGAACCCAGAGAAGTCCAGGTGGGTTATTCGTGGCTCTGTCCCTAATTTGCTCCTTGCTAATGTATCTGGCATTCCTCAGGGATCTGTTCCGGAAGCGTTCGATTAGAAAGTCGAAGCGTCGTGCCTGCTCACCGCTCAACGCTGGCTGCCTGAATGCCAACAGCCCGCTGGGACCGCTGGGCGGGCCCCTGGGCGATGTCCCGGGCACGCCACCAGGAAGCTCCCAAAGCAGGTGAGTCGACGCAATCTTCAGAGTTTTGGAACCAAACTAAATTAAGCCTGTCTGTTTTATTGCAGTCCCCGTAAATATCGCGGATCACGAACCTCCACCAGCCTGAAAGTGAAGGGACTGCTGGGACGTGTCTGGACCAGGGATTCCAAGTCCAAGAGCTGCGAGAATCTGCATGTGCTCTAAGCATTTGCAAGGGCATTTTCCACAATGCGTGTTTATTTTCCAGAAAGAACCAAAGAGCGTAACACTAAACCGAATCCCGAGGATTTCCTATAGCGTATAAGAGGGCACTAAGGCCTACCAAAGAATTGCCTAAGTTACAGACACAGACTCGATTACTCATTTGTACATATTGTATAATTTTAGTTAAATCGTATACTTTACTCTAGTCATTTCTACATTAAATCCTGTATATAGTTTGCTTAAATATAAAAACCCTATTTATAATTTCTTATGCGTTTCGTTTCTCTTTCGATTGTGCATGAGATTGGATCGGATCGATTTCCGAGCCTGATTTATGTGATTTATTTTGATTGAGAGAATTTAAAAACACAGCCCAATGGAAACCAAATCAAAAGCAATAATTTTTGTAATTTTTGAAAAGTTAAATTGTACTCCCGATAGGGGAGGAAGGAGATGGAGATGCATAGTTTTATGACGAAATTGTACTGATTTTTTGAAGGTTTGGCACCTGTTCCGAATGGAATGCCGAATGGAATTTATTGTTAATTATATATGTATGTATGTGTAATGGTAATTTAATTGCATTTTAAAATCACAAAACATAAATATGAATATGATTGTTATTTGAAAAGTCTAGGTGTAATGTTCAACCCACTAAAGAAAAACCCAAAAAAACATGAATATTTACTACACATTGTGCAATTTTTCTTACATAGAGTTAGGTACATTTTGCCATAATTATTGTCCTTTTAGTTTTTGACACTACACGCCAACAAACTATTTTTGTTGCAGAAGCCCATCGTGCACTGACAGCCGGCACGTCCCTAGGTTTCTCACACGTATGTATTAGTCGGGACCATTTCAAAATTAAAAGAAAACAAAAACAACAATTAAATAATCAAAAGATAAAACACTAGAGCACACACACAGTACTAGTTGCTGAGGTCTATACATTAGTTTTACAAGCGCTTTAGGCAGAAGAGTCCATTAGAAAATTGAGAAAACCAGCGAACGCATTTTGTTGTCGATGGATTTTGAGAACTTTAACTCTGAATGTACCCCCATAAATAAATACATTTATAGGAAATACACAGTCAATCCATTACATAACTATAGATGTCCATTAAATGTCTTATAAATACGAGTATATGGAGATTAAAAAATCCACAAACTATTGCAGCACAATGGAATTTAAAGGAATGGTGTACTATCACAATATCAATAGGCGAACGGCCCAAGTTTTATAGTCGAAAGCAGATAGAACAGTACATTGAGGAGTGGTATCAACCAACACACATACATACACATACATACCTATAGGTACTATATATGTACATATGTACGTGCATACCGAAATTGAATACACAACAAATCTTAGAGCAAATATTTAGATGTAATTTGATGAATTATTGTCCAGAAATCTGAATATATTCCCGCTCAATCCCAATTAATGAATTCGAGCCGTAAAATAGAAGGGAAGGTCATGTGGCAGGTGACACTCGAACGGAATTTGAACGAACTGTACAGAAGATGCATATGTACTGCGTATGTACTTGGAAAGTGCAGAAATGAAAATGAAAATGAGTCGGATCCATATACTATTTTACTCGTACCAATATTATATATGTGTAATGAGTGTATAATAAATGTGTAAACTTTCAACTTAAACCTTCAAGTGTTTTATTCATTGATATATTATCGTTGAACATTTAGTGAAATTTAAAAACCTCTAGCAGCAACGGTTTCTTGAACAGCATTGTTAACAGACTTTGGTTCAGTGCTGGCAAATTTCGCACAAAATACAGAGGGCGTTGAAGAATTTCGAAAATATATATCGATATATGATATCTTCTTTCATTTTCATTGAAGGTTTATTAAGAAAATAGAATATTAAACTTCCATAAAAAAGTTTTATTTACTTTTCGCTCTCTCAAATTTTGCTTCCCTTAATTTCACTGAATTCATGTCCTTCTCATACACATTCAAACTTTGGCGCGGAAACCTACTATCCAGTCGATAGTATGGATAGCTGGATGGTGGATTTTTACGGTATATTTTAAAACTCAGTCGGTATATTTCCATTATTGATAAGTCCAAACTTTTTGTTCGATGTATATCGAAATATATAAAAAATATATAAATATATATGTTCATCTCTAAGGTACGTGGCTTAAAAACAACAACTTTCAAAGTTAACTAAACCCCTTTTAGATGCAAAATTAGAGTGCAAAAATTCATATATTTCGGCAAATCCCGAAAAAATTGTCGGTGGGACAAACAGGCTACATGAATTGTAAGAAAATTGTGAGCGTGCGGGCAGCATCAGCTATTTGTTTCTGTCGCATCTTCTTCATCTTTACCTGCAAAAACAACAAAGACAAAACACATCCTTTCACTTTTGTTTTCTCCGTTCTCCGTTCTCTTGTTCCTCGGCACACTGCACTAGGTGTGTAGGTGTGTGCGTGAGAGTGGCTTCAGGTGATAATTCAGCTGATTTCTTGTGCGATTTGGTGTGTTATTCAATGGCAGCAGCCGCCGCTGTTCCCATCCCCTCTGTCCCGCCAAAGCAAATTCACAATTTGCAAAGAAAAACAAAAAATGGCGCAAGACAACAAATGTTGAGTTTGTTTTCGTTCGTCATGTTTATATATGAATGCTCTTGTTCCTATGTATGTAAAAGTGTGCGTGCGTATGTTCTTGCATGTGTATGAGTAAAAACTTGAATTCATTTCATTGTTTGCCGCTAAAAATAAACGGTTTTAGAAGCTGTTTGGTGACGACCACAAAAAGTATGGACATATTTATCTGTGTTTGGTTATGTAAAAACAGAACGATCAGCTGTTGAACAACAAATTATCAGTGTACTATAATATTCACACGTCCACGTCCACCCAACACAAAACGTCGATTGCGATTTCCAACGAAATTCGCATGCTTTTTTTATATGTATGTTGAGTTAGTATTTCATCATCCAGGAATTCACATTTCGCCAAACCGCTCTTCACATTGCATCAGCCTACGCGCTGTGGGGTATAAATGCAGAGACCGGTCGCTTCCTTTCGTTTATTTCACAATCGAGATGCCAACAAGCTGCACGCGTAACCAGATACTCAGCCAAATGGGCGTAGGATAAGGTCAGGCTCGGGCTCGAGCTCAAGCTCAGGCTCAGTCTAGTACTTCTCATCTGACCAGCCGCATGTGCCATCCTCTTTTGCCATTGCAGAATCAATCAAACATCACGCATCAGCATCATCCCGCAGACACATCTGACACATCTGACAGGAAATGATTCCAAGGATACAGTAGTCCGTGAACCTAACACTAGACAGCAATAAATGCATAGCAATAGCATGAACAACATACAAAGCGGCCCGCCTCCCTCTGTGGGTGCAGGTGTGGGCGTGGGCATTAAGACGGCCCGGAGCAACATCTTCAATGTTGATGGTTTGCCGCAGCAGATGGCCAGCCTGACCATCGACTACTCCAGCATTCGGGGCAAGGATGTGCTGGTGGAGCCGAATGAGGATCAAATGGAGCTGCTCCAGAAGCGACTCCTTGACCGCATAGCGGACAATTGTGGAGAGACCATCTACGAGATTGGCGTGGGCGATGGTGAGTCATATTTCCGGCTTAAGGGCCCGTGCATGTGACTCCCTGTTCCGACTCATCCGCAGATGGCAGCGATAAGGGTCTGAATCCGGAGCAATTCGCTGCCTCAGTGAGCACGTTGCATCTGCTGGCAGCCAACATCGATGCAGACGTAGTCAAGCTGCGTGAGCGCCGGGCAGAAAAGGGTCAGACGGCTCAGTTCCTCATACGGAAGCACATCGAGACTACCGATTTCATGGAGATACGGTGAGCAGAACGTCGGGACATTGACGACCATTCCAAATATAACCTTCGAATCCTGCAGAGTGGCCGTTGTGGGCAATGTGGACGCTGGCAAGTCCACCCTGCTGGGCGTGCTCACCCATGGAGAGCTTGACAACGGACGCGGTCATGCACGCCAGCGACTGTTTCGGCACAAGCACGAAATTGAGAGCGGACGCACCAGCTCCGTGGGCAACGACATACTTGGCTTCGATGGGGTGGGCAATGTGGTCAACAAACCCGACCATGGACACTTGGACTGGGTTAAAATCTGCGAGAACTCTGCTAAGGTGATCACCTTCATAGATCTGGCAGGGCACGAGCGCTACCTGAAAACCACAGTCTTCGGCATGACTGGACATGCTCCAGACTTCGGGATGTTGATGGTGAGAACTATACCTCCATCCTGGCACTCTATGGGACCGCCCTTTAATCACATCCCCCCTTCGTTTCAGATTGGAGCTAATGCTGGCATCATTGGCATGACCAAAGAACATCTGGGCTTGGCCCTGGCCCTAGCCGTGCCCGTCTTCGTGGTGGTCACCAAAATCGACATGTGTCCTGCCAACGTGCTGCTAGACAATATGAAAATGCTATTCAAGATGCTCAAGTCGCAGGGATGCCGCAAGGTTCCAGTGGTGGTGCGCACCCAGGACGACGTAGTCCTTAGTGCCACCAACTTTGTCAGCGAGCGTCTGTGCCCCATTTTCCAGGTGTCCAATGTGACCGGAGACAACCTGGAGCTGTTGAAAACGTTCCTAAATCTGCTGAGCACGCGGATGGCCGGCTCCGAGAGTCTGCCAGCCGAGTTCCAGATCGACGATGTTTACTCTGTACCAGGCGTCGGCACAGTGGTCTCGGGAACTTGCCTCCAGGGCACCATCAAGTTGAACGACGGTCTCATGCTGGGCCCCGACGCAGTGGGGGCCTTTGTGCCGATCACTATCAAGAGCATCCACCGGAAGAGGATGAACGTGGCACGCGTGCGCTGTGGGCAAACGGCAAGCTTCGCCCTAAAGAAGATTAAGCGGGCCTACCTGAGGAAGGGTATGGTGATGGTGTCGCCGGAGTTGAAGCCGCAGGCCTGCTGGGAGTTTGAGGGCGAGATTCTGGTGCTCCATCACCCCACCACCATCTCGGCCAGATACCAGGCAATGGTCCATTGTGGCAGCATACGCCAGACGGCTTCCATCATACACATGTCGCGCGATTGCCTCCGCACGGGCGACAAGGCCCAAGTGAAGTTCCGTTTCATTAAGCAGCCGGAGTACATACGACCCGGCCAGCGTCTGGTATTCCGCGAGGGACGCACCAAGGCAGTGGGCAACATCCTGCGACCCATGCCCCACGCAGCCGCTTCTCCCTACCGCCCCAAGCCCGCCAAGATGCAGTCCCGATCTCAGAACGGCGGAAGCAATGGCACCAACAATCGACAGCAGGGCCAGGGCAGCTCCTCGGGAGCTAGTTGCAGCAAGGACGGTGGCGAGGAGAAGCTGAATGGCGACAAGCGCGAGGGAGGCAGCCGTCGAGGCGGCAAACGGAAACGAAACAATCGCCCGCCAATCCCCGGGGCGAATCAATCCAACGGCTCTGCCGCCCTAACGCTACCGCTTCCTGGCGGTGAGGCACCGTCTTCGACTGCCTCCACAGCCTGCCTGGAGTGAGAACCGTTTCCTTTGTTCTTTCTAGTTATGTAAGCAAAAGTATTCGAAAAATTCTGCCAAAGTCCGGCTACCCAATCAGTTTTGGTAAAAAGATGGAAACTATTTTGCTACTAAAATCCGAAATAAGACATATTTGACCTGTAATAAATTGGACCATGTTCCGTTCTCGTCCACTCCACTCCACTGTAAAATGAGAAAATGAATTGACAAATCGAATTTGTTCTTCTGTTCCTAGACTTAAGATTCACAAGATTTCACTGCACATTGAATTTATTATTTTTGACTTTAAATATAAGATTCTTAACGGAGAAGTTAATGGACATTAAACGAATGATTTCACATCTTAGATCGGTTTCTCTATTTATTTCTCTATTTCTTGGGAGTTTACTGAAAGGTTCCTACATTATGTCTGACTATAATTTTGTTTTCCCCGTTCCTATTTACAGACCCCAACGTCTCTGGATGCCTAGTCTTTCTTGTTTTTCAGCTCCTTCTTTACACCCTCCAGTTCTTGTTTTACATTGTTCTTGAACATACTGACGAAGGACCTGCAATGCACAATGGATTATCAGACTATAGTCGCTGTCCTGGGGTTCTGCTCTGCTACTGTACTCACTTGAAGCGCTCGGGCGTCATCTCGTGCAGTCCCTGCTCCCTGGCCAGGCTCTTGGTGCGGTACATGAGAGAGACGACCATCTGGGCAGCCCGCCTCATGGGGTAGCTGTCTGCCATGCGCTGGATAAGCTGCTCATTGTTGGCCAGATACCGCATCAGCAGTCGGATTACCATCGCGCTTACCCCTGTGCCCCTAGAATTCTGTGTCCTTGTACTTGCGAATGAGCTGCTGCTTCAGCTTCAGTTGATTCCGCAGCAGTTCGAGACGTTGCAACTGTTCGTCCTTGTTGTAGTCAATGCCGGGCAGCTGCCTTATTTGCTCGCGCGCAGACTCGAATCGCTTTTGCAGTTCGAAGATCTGAAAAGTTCAAATGATTGAGTTAAATGCTTACATCTACACTTAACCTCTAGCGTATTCTCACCTTGTGGTTGCAGTCCTGGGACTCGCGCAGCTTTACAGCGTTCTCAAGGGGATCCTTTTCCACGCTGAAAGAGTTGACAGCATATTATGTAAGAGATTTGAGTGAATTGCGCCTTTCGGATATTTCTTTGTTATGTATGTATGTATTTAGATTATTGACATTTTGCCTATTGACACCGCACACTTGTTCCCGCATAGCTTACCACCGGACCACGTCGTAGATGATAGGGAGAATTTCGATGTCCAACTGGTCGACCGTCAGCTGGCATTGGGTGCCGATGCCGTTTGAGGTCTGGGTCTCCTGGGATATCGTCGGCTCGAAGGGCGAGTTGGAGGTTTGCACTAGGCCGTCGGCTGTAAGGATTGGTTTTCTGTCCTCGATTTGATTGTTTGGCGACAATTCCATTATAAAAAGAAGAAAATTTCGATGCCAAGCGTCAGAATTGCATTTCCTAACAGTGCTGTAAAAGGCTCAGTGGCATTTGAACAGTGTGACCGTTTCACGGCTCATCAGTGCTGTAAAGGGCTGCTCTAGCGTACTGTGCGCCACATTCAAATTCAAATTCAAATCAAGTCGCAAAGATGTTAATTTGTTGATTGTCCGGAATTAGACCGTTCTTTTTACCAACTTTGTCTAATTTCCGTGCTAATTTTCAGTTTCATAGCTTCATTCATTTCTTATTACGCCTTATAAACCTTTTACTGCAGCAGGGAGTTATCAATGACCATAAAAAGTATTTTTGTGCCAAATGCTGCTAACTTTTATAAATTAACAGCTGCGAATTTGGCGACGCTAATTGAGGTCCGAAAAACCAAGAAGACAATAGGTTTCCTAAACTGTTCCACCAATGAATATGAATACTGAAAACGTGCAACAAATTCTCTCGGATCCGTTGCGTTGCGGATATTTGCGGGTAATTCCATTGAAGCGAATTGCGTCTTTGACTTGATGTGCAAAATAAATTCATTTCACTTGAACCTTGTTATTGAAGGCAATTTAAAATCAATTGAGAAATATTTAATTCGCCTTTCACAATTGAAGAGATGTAAGACGATATAAAACGAGAGGGAACGTTGTGAGCCGCGTCAAAGGCCGCGGCTCTACCTTATACCCGGTACTCAGTCAGTATATACATACATACATTTATGAGCCTACGATTTATGAAATTTATTATATGTTCTCAAAAGGGACGAAAATAATATTTAAATTAAAAAAATGCATTTTTTGGAATTTTTTTTACATGTTTCCATTTTTGTTTACATATGCTTTGTATACATATCTTCGCCTGCATTTCTACATGACATGTATAACTACATATTTGAGACGTACAAGTGTTTGCGACAGAGAGAGAGGGAATGAGTCAGCGCTTGGCAGGCGTTGCGTAGCCACTGAAATTGAGTTTGTTTCTTCTGGCCATAATATTGATCCGATCTGATCCAGATTCGGTAATCTGGTAGATATGGTAATTTTTCATGATTCTGCGTTTTTGGTTTTCATTTATCTTAAAAATTGTGGATTCCACAGATTTTGGTCCTTTGTGGGGGCGGAAGGGGGCGTGTCAAAATTTTGAAATACACTTGTACTGAAGTGATATCACAGGAGCTTGGGTAGAAAGTTTGGTTGCTCTAGCTCTTATAGTCTCTGAGATCTAGGCGCTCATTTAAACGAATAAGCAAAGGGGACAGGGTCGCGTGTGAGAGAGAGCGAGAGGGAATGATGACTTTCGAAATGGTTTTCTTCATTGTAGCTATAATAATGATCCGATCTGATCCAGATTCAACACTCTGATAGAAATGGTCATTTTCTATGCTTCTGCGTTTTTAGTTTTCTCGTATCTTCAACATTGTGTACGCCACAGACTTTCGTCCTTTGTGGGGGCGGAAAGGGGCGGGGCGAAATTTTTCAACACATTTGGAGTAGTGTGATCACAAAGCAGACTGGATACAAAATTTGGTTGCTCTAGCTTTAATAGTCTATGAGATATAGGCGCAAATGAAGACGGACAGACGGACAGACGGACGGACGGACAGACAGACATGGCTATATCGACTCGGCTATTGATGCTGATCAAGAATATATATACTTTATGGGGTCGGAAACGCTTCCTTCTGTGCGTTACACACAACCGTTATCCCCACAAATCTAATATACCCCTATACTCTTCGAGTACCGGGTATAAAAATTGATGGCAAGCAAAAATACATTAGGAACCCAAGAGTCATCGCTTTTCGAAATTTGGCGACAGATTAGCGTTTCCTTTGATTAATTAACGCCTTAATTATAAACATTAGTACATATGGATATGGATGGATAATATTATCATGAATGAAAAACTGGAAAAGAACTTTTATTTACCGTTGGAGATCGCGTATTATGGTTCACCCTGAAGATCGTGATTGACCCACTCTGAAGAGAGTCCAGCTCCCACACACAAGCAGGTGCACTCTCTCCCTCTCTCTCTCTCTCTCTCTATCTCTCTCTTTTTTTCTCTCTCTCACTGAGTTTCTCTTAGGACTGCGACTAACGTCAACAGCTGTTCTTGTTGATAATCAAAGTTCTTTGTTGTTATCAGACGCAAATGGAAAATCCAATTTTGGGAAGTAACAGTAACTCGATGGTAGTTATGAAAAAAGTGCGTGTTTTTGTTGCATTCCACACTGGTGGCACTATCAAACACACACACGCACACACATGTAAAGATAGTGGCTTGGGGTTTCAGGCAGGCATAAAGAGCGCCGCTGGCCGTGCTCTTTGGAACGGCCCCCACAAATGAGTGGAGCCCGAGAGAGCGGGAGAGCCGGAGAGGTCCACGGTGGCTAGTGTTAATATTAGCATTTGACGCTCGCTCTCCAAATCAGTACCACCAAATCCATCGGCGACACACGTTTTTCAGTTTGTGCGGAGTGTAATAACCAATCTTGGACAGAGTCAAACCATCCATACAGTCAAAACATAATATTTAAACGTTGCCGTTTCTAGTCTATCGAAAGCGGAAAAGCTCAATAAGCGGTCAGCGCCATCCACACCTCCCTCCGGGACCCGACCAACCAACCTCCAAGTTTTCTCAGCTTGTGCGTGCGTGTTCGTATAGTCGCGAAATACGTCATCGTCGCGCGCAGCGCAAAAGCAGCAAAACATCAGCCGAAAATTAAATCGAAAGTCCCAGCGACTTGCTCGCTCACACATTTGCAGAAACGAGCCTGAATTGAGTCCAATTGCAGATACAACAACGCCCAATCAACATAAATCGAGGAAAAATTTTTATATAGCGCTGTCCATTAACTATATACGTATACGTATTATCGCCGTCGTCGTTGTTGTCGTCGCTGGCATTCACAGGGAGACGCAGCAGTAAGAGGCAGCAATACAAAACGTGCAAAACAGCTGAAGAGAAGAGAAGAGAAGCAGAAGTAACAGCAACAAGTGCATCTCTCCCTCCCACACACAGAGCACTGTACAGCCCTTTCAATTGAATGTGTGTGTGTGTGTAACGCTTTGTTGTTGCCACAATCAATTAGAGTGATAGCAGCAGCAGCAGTGACAGCGGCAGCATCCACATCAATTTGCTGGGATCTCTGGACAACTGGTGGCTGGATGATTCCGAAAGTGCGTCTGTGTCTGTAGTTGTTCCCGTTCCGCCTCCGTAATCGCAAGTCGCACTCGCCGTCGTCGTCTCCATCTCCATCTCGGTCTTCGCTGGTCGCGAGCATCGGTGCCGTTTCAGCCTCTGCTCTCGGGGTCCACAGCTGTATGTGTATCTGTGCCGTCGGGCCGCTCGTCTTGATTGGGGCTTGCTGATTCCGAAACTGTGTCTGTAGTTTCCCGCTAACGGCAGAAATTCTCACAACTCATTGATATTTTAACCTCGTGTCCGTGTTGGCTGCCGCTCGACCAAGGTTCCTCCGCACAAAATGCCCGTCTCTTTGGGCTTTTCGAAGCCTCGCTTCGTTGGACTAAAAGTGCTCCTATAGCGACAGCCCAGGGTCCAGACACTCCTTCTAAAGAACCGTCCGCAAAAAAGTGACGAGTCTCGCGAACCATCGAATTGGCAAACAAATTATCATTGAACCGCAATCGCAACCACAATCGCAAAGCAAACGCAATCGCCAGCCTTATCGCAGTAGCCACCGAAAAATATATAAAATCTAACCGTCGTAAATAGTGCAAATCAAGAGTCGAGAAACACAGAATCGAATCGAATCAAATCGAACCGAACCGAGCAAACAAAATCTTTTTCGCGCTGTTAATTCGTCTAATGAAATCTGAACATTTGTGAATAATTAACGTTTCGATCGCATCGAAAACCTGTTCGCCACCAGCAAACAGCCACCAAGCATCGCCAAAAAGCCACAAAAATTAGGCTCCAATAAAAGCCGACTAAGAGCTAATATATAACACCCCTCGGACACACCAACACAAGCACGGCGATAACAGCCGTACCATAGCATACCGTACCCATACCCCGTGCCGCGCCTGAGCCCGGACCGACCACAAAGCCCCGAGCGACTAAGCTCGCAGCTACTTCACTTCGCAGCCCTGTCGCACAGCCAGCGTTGAACAGAATACGTTCGAAACTCGCCCGGAATAGTTGTGTCCAACGTTGCTCCGCAGCCAAAACAAAAGCCCCCATCCGATCCAGTTATCATCATCAGCCAAGAAGTGCACTATCTGCTTTCAATTCAAAATTGAGTTTAAGAGCCGCATTCCGAGAATCATACCATAACTGCTGTAGAATGTCAGCCATCGGCTTCTGACAGTGTCCAAGTCTCTAAAAGCAAACAACCGAAAACATATTTTTCGTGGAAGAAGCCATACTCCAGAGTCAGCATTAATTAGAATGTCGCATATCTGACAGTGACAAAACAAAGTACAGATAGATACTCTCCCCCAATACTCTTCAAATTCACTGAATCGCGTTGAGTTGAGTTGAGTTGACTTGAGTCGAGTCGAGTCGAATATCGAGTGAAAAAGGAAAACGAGCAAAACGCTACGAACAAAGGCACTACGAGTGCACTCTGCTATCAGTGAAGAAAAAGCAATTCGCGAGTAAACAACTGCTGTATAATGTCAGCCATCTGACAGTGAACGAAACGATCCAGCCAGCAAGCCAAGCCAAGCCCCAGCGATCCGATCCCACTTGTGACAGTGAGACCTGTAGCACATATCACATCAACTGTACAACGCCTTCCGCAGACTTAGCAGCAATAAATGGAGAAATCTGAAATACGACTGCAGCGCATGTCAAATGTATATCAATCGCAATCGAGCTATATGTATCTGAGGAACAAAATGCTGTTAAAAATCGAAAATACCCTACTCCGAAGCCATCGTCAGCGTGAGACCACCGGAATTAAGAAACTGTACAATTCGTTTTTCGTATTGTTTTAACTTGGCCCGGTCCCCCACCCCTCCCAAGGCCCCAAGAACACACGCACAACGCAACTATTCCAATTCCACACAAATTGTGACAAAAACCATAGAAAAAGTTATAAAAAACACAAAAAAAAACAAAACAAAAACAAAAAAAGAAAGCAGATACGTTTATAAATAAATAAATAGTGAATAAATATTATCTATATCGATATTATTTGGTTGTTAGTCGAACTCACGCGGAGTGCAAAATTGCAAATTGTAAAGAACGGAATCCAAAATCCGAAATCCTGAGTGCTGTGCGCATAACGGTGTAGTGTCATAAAGACCATTTTGAACAGATCCAAAATGTTAACCTAAGCAAATCCAATCCTAATTAAGCCATCACAATATAATAACAAAACCCCCACATTATATTTCTACTTCGAATATTATTATTATTATTGTTGATTTTTGTTGCATTTCGCTCTGCACAATAACTTGGGAAAAATTGCTGGTGCCACGCGAGGATACCACCGCTAGCGATATCGGTGGAACGAACGTGTTTATAGATAATACATAGTGTGCACCGTACCCCCTCCTTCTTCTGAGTGACTTTTGAGTGCGTGTTTGTGTTTTTCGGTCGAGGACATCATATCATAGAAAAGGAACAAGAAAATAACACAGATCCGACGCCTATCTACCGAATGGCGCTTTCGTTTCTATCGCAAAACTCCGGTCTGTTGGATTTCCAAAGCATATTCGATCCACAATATTCAGAACTGCAACAAGAACTTTCAAACCACCCTCATAACAACCACAACCAACACCAACACCCAAACAACCAACAACATCAGATACACGAGGAACTTCAACTACCACAACGCACGATTTCCACGAAGTTCGATTTGAACATCTTCAACGAATTCGACCAAATGGAATTCAACAACAATTTGAATCGCAGTCAATATCAGAATAACAACAACAACAACAACAGCAATAATAGCAACAGCAACAACAGTGCAAGCGAGAACTTAAATCAGGTAGGTTTCCAGCTTCCCCTACGAAAACAGGTTGACCCAATCCCTAGGAATCCCTAGGGGAGAGACTCATTAGATTAGGAAAATGGGAATGGAATCGAATGGGTTGTTAATCTTGATAGTCTTATAGTATTCGGAAATATGTGTACGAGTATGTATAATCAGAAATCTATAGAACGATTGCTTGGAATTAAAATGCGTTCCCAGAGAAAAGCTCCTACAGATACGACGACTAACACGTGTCGTGTCGATAGTTGTCCCCCCGTGACTGTAACTGTATAAACTAACCAAATACAAATCATGTGTGAGTGTGTGTATATTTATACAATTGTTTTTACCTACGAATGGAATGGCTCCCATCTATACAACTAATTCCCTGAAAATTCAGTCTGCCTTGAATAAAAATCGACATATATCTGTATGTAGTTCAATTGCTAATTATACGACTATACAGCCGACAATGTATCATATAACAGCGTTGTGGTAGACTGATGGGGAGATAGACAGAATTATGGGGAAACTAGCGCCTAATAAATAGTTGCAATGTTACGTCAACAGCCTGAGCCTCCTTACTCGTATTTGGTTTTCCTTCATATACATATATACATACATGTTTATGTACAGTATGTTCTGTGGAATATCTTTTTGTCAGCTCTTCAGGTCTTCGATCTGAGGTTATTTACTCACATGTCGGTCATGTCGATCTTATCTTTGTGGAGCATTATTAAACGAAAGCAACAAGAAATCGATTTTTGTTTTCCCCTGCTCTCACTTCAGAGAGAGAGAGCAGAGAGATGATACGCGACCTTATCAGCAAGGTTTCGGACCTACATATGTATGTAGAGTACTTGAGCTGGACTCTAGAGATAATCTGGTGAGGGCATAGCCTCGTTGGCGGCTAGACGGGCTTTGTTTCTGTTTCTGATTCGGAATCGGAATCGTGTTCCTATAGTAGGACTACGAATCGAAAATCAGTTTTCGAGCTACGAGTTCAGGCTTAGACCACTGAAAGTCACATCCTGCTTCTGTTTGGTTTTTCAGATCGAGAACCGCCACTTTATTAGCGGCTACCACCATCAGCACATTGGAACGGATTATGAGCAAGTGATCAACTTCGTTGACTCGCCGCCAAACTCTGAGGAATCGTGGACAGGTAAGGTCACAGTCCCCATCGCGATGCATCAGTCAGTCGATCATAAGTCAGCCAGCTCTAACCATCTCCATCATCATTGCATCATCAACTCTGTGGCATAACCTGTGCTGCATTTAGAGATATCGCTAATCGAAGAACTTACGGTTATCGTAGACGCCCAGTCGAAGGATTCGCCGGGACCGCAAATAATCGACGTTCAGACCATCTACATAAACAGCGGCTCCCGCAAAAGACGAATGGATTGGGACTCACTGGACATTGGCCAGACCGAGAATTCCCCCACAGCATCCCAGAGCGGCGAGCTGCCCACCAAGGTAGCTCTGGCCTCCCAGGAAAAGGACAAGCACAAGCGCGAGAAGCACTCTGGTAAGGAACCGCAAACAATCCCCCATCCCCCCATCTGATTTGCATAAGTAAACAAGTTTGTTGACTGCTGGTGACCCACAATGAATGAAAGCGCGTAAGAATGAAAGAAATTTCGTCTGGACTTCGCTCCGATATTGAGACCTGTTCGAGACCCGACACCCTCTTCCTGGCCACAAAACTCGTTCGCTCCTCGCCTCCTCCCCCTTCGAGCATACTCGTGTATAGTAGTAAATTGGGAATAATTAAGAAACCCGTTTGGGCCCCTTGATATTCGATTGTCTATCAGACAGGTGGACAGATGAATAGATAGAGAGATAGATTCATCCAATAATTAAGTTAATTCCATGGGACAAAACGTGAGTGCATGAGTTTCTGTCCCTATCTCCGGATGTGCTAAGTGCTGAACAAGCAGAGAAATATTACTGCTAATCGTATGTGCAGATTTGAATGTGGAGAAGTTATCCGATGCGATGCCTTCGTGAGCAGGCAATTAAGTCGGACTTTATCGAAGGGTTAAACCTGAAATGTTTGAAATAGTTAGGCGAAGATCGGAGTCTCAGAAATGGAGTTGCACCCTCGAAGTCTGGCTTTAAATAGTTTTATAAATTCATTAACATCGCTTATACAGGCGTTGGATCGCCTAATGAAATTAACAGCAGACCAGCGACTGTGATTTACTTAGCACCTCCCTACCACCATGGTCTCCATCTGTTGTTAATTAATAGCGCACTTGAATAGTAGAACATTTCCAGTAAGTTTTGGGTACTTTTCCGAAGACCAAACCAGGCCCCCAACCACAATACAGAGAGAGAGAGAGAGCGAGAGAGTGTGCAGCTGAAAGCGCCGTTAGCTTTTAAAGAGATCTGTCAGAGAGATTGTTTAAAAATCACGCAAGGTCCCAACCACTGGCCGCTGGACTAATTATTCCATAGCGGGTGACTGAGGCATGACACAGGCACACTAACATATGGCACACACTTCTGTAGAGTATACATACGTATACGTATTGTGCACACACGTGTTTCTGTGTACGTGTGAGTGGGGAACCGGCCATATAATTTGGACTCGAATCTAAAGCTCTGTAGCGTTTTCCCCCCCGATGGCTTATCACTTGGCGACACTTGCGGCAGATAAGACCTAAATGTTCGCCTTTTCTCTTTAGACCAAACAACTGTCGGGCAAAGCTACTCGTAGTAGATTGTCAGAATTTATGTTTAAAACTTTACACCGAGAGAGAGAGAGAGGGAGCGAGTATACTTACTATATTGAATCAGAGATCATTCAGTCACTCGTAATGACTCTTGCTTTGTCTAGCCTTTCTCCCACCAGACTCATTTATATAATCGAAGCCAGCAGCGTGGACTGATTGGCAGCCATTTCCATTTACTATTTGTGGGGTATATCAACGGGCGGCAATCAACGATAGCCTGGCCTAGTATCAGTTCTATCTATTCGTCTTTCCAGATACTTTTGATACCCTTAATCGAGCAACAATTAGCTGTGACACTATCTCGCATCCGAAACGAAAAACAACACAAATTTATTTTTGTGCGTCATTCGGTTGTGGATAGGATTGAATGGATGGATGGAATTGAATCCATTCGATTGAGCTGCTTCTCGTATGAATGTATATACATACATGTATATACATATGATCTCTACACGGAGACGCACACACATACAGTGGCTCAAAGCCAAAACAATGCAGTGTCAAATAAATTGTTTAACTGTGGTACAGATTTTAAGTTATAGGAAAAACAAAATGTTTAAATGCACCAAAGCATTTAGAAACTAGGAATCCGACTTGATTTCCGGTTTGGCGTTTAAACATTTTTTGTTTTTCTTCTAGTTTAAAATCTGTACCACAGTAAAACAGTTTATTTGACACTGCATTGTTTTGGCTTTGAGCCACTGTACATACATGTACATATTTAGGGTTCGGCTCGGTATCTGCAGACAGATTAAATCAATTACCGAGGCATTTTATTTATTTTATTTATTTTGTGGACATTTAAAATGTTTGATGAACATTTCTACTACGATATATCCACTACACAAATCTATATATGTAGATATGTGGCTATCTATATTTTGAAACCATGGAAGGATAAGGGATAAGCCATGGAAGGATAAGATAAGAAGAGAAGAAGCCTATGCTAGGTACCGGTCGAATATCTCTTATTCGGTCTTGGGTTTTTCGGCGCCTGTTCTTAGGAATCGCCATACTACATTGTCTACGATTTGAGAGTTTAATTGAAATGCCAATTGGATGAAATTAACTTTGTATATACCCTTCAATTTGGCAGGCCGCAGCAGCTGGAGCGATGACATTGGCTTCGATCTGAACGCCGAGTTCAACAGCAACTCGTATTTGAACAAGTAAGAAATTCCCTGGGATCCCGGGGTCTTGAGTGATCGGAGCTAATTCTTTCCTCTACAAGCAGTGAAAACTTCCTGTCGTTCTCACCGACGCTGACCACCCTGAAGCAGGAGCCCCAGACGGAGCAGATCAAGCCGAATCCGAAGCTTTCGCTGGACAACAGCAATGGCCCAGGCACTGTCTCTGCCACCGTGCCGATTGGCAAGGTGGACGAGGCGCAGAACTCACCGCAGCTGGCGGCGTCCTGTGGCCAGGAGCCGTCACCTGGAAATGGCAAGCACGATCTGAGTTCCGGGCTCCTCTGTGGCTGTGGCTCGCCTCAGGGTTCGCCAGTGGCTGCCAGTGAGTACGAGCTGGGCGGACACTCCGACAAGGGCAAGATCAATCCCCCGCAGCAACTAAGTGTGCTCGATCCATCCAAAATCGAGATTGTATCCGCCAATGGAGCGGCACACGCCGAGGACCACAAGTGAGTAGGAGGCGGATGGAGGCGGGGGCTGATTATTCTGATGCATCTTCCATTCAGGTTTCAGTACATTTTGGCTGCCGCCACTTCGATTGCCACCAAGAACAATGAGGAGACCCTAACGTACCTGAACCAGGGCCAGAGCTACGAGATCAAGTTGAAGAAGATCGGAGACCTGTCCCTCTACAGGGATAAGATTCTGAAGGTGAGTCCAAGACAGTGCCCCATGGCCAGGGCCGGGCAGCTGCGCTGAACCAATGCCGATGTCTCCTCCAATTGAGGCAGAGACATGTGATTCAGTGAACGATGTGACTTCTGGCGTCTGGCTGGCGTCAATTGCTTTTAATAAACCCCAATTAAGACGAAGAATTTGAGAGATAGATTCACGAGGACCGTGCATGCGTATGACCAGGCGGAGATACTCGTGCAAGAGTATCTGCGTTTGGCATAACTACATATCTATCCAATGGCAATATAGAGTGACTTCATCTGTTGCAAATTCACTTGCAGAGCGTGATCAAGATCTGCTTCCACGAGCGCCGCCTCCAGTTCATGGAGCGCGAGCAGATGCAGCAATGGCAGCAATCCCGCCCCGGCGAACGCATCATTGAGGTGGATGTGCCGCTCTCGTACGGCCTGTGCCACGTCTCGCAGCCCCTGAGCTCTAATTCGCTCAACACCGTCGAAATCTTCTGGGATCCCCTCAAGGAGGTCGGCGTCTACATCAAGGTCAACTGCATTTCAACCGAATTTACCCCAAAGAAGCACGGCGGGGAGAAAGGTGTACCATTTCGACTCCAGATCGAAACCTATATAGAAAACAACAACAACACGAATTCGAACTCAAACAACAGTAGCATCGGAAACGGGAACAGCGGCTCGACTGCCCCAGCCTCCCCAGAGCGCACCCCCAATGGGAGCAGCAACAGCAACTGCAGCGGAGGGTTATCCATTGCCAGCGTCAAGCAGGCCGTCCATGCAGCTGCCTGCCAAATCAAGGTAAGTGAGGAGTGCGGCTAGATGGTGAGAGTGCGAGAGAGAGTTTTACTATTTACTGTTCCTTTCCCGCAGGTCTTCAAGCTGAAGGGCGCCGATCGCAAACACAAGCAGGACCGCGAGAAAATCCAGAAGCGTCCACAGTCGGAGCAGGACAAGTTCCAGCCCAGCTACGAGTGCACCATCATGAACGACATATCGCTAGACCTGGTGATGGCCGCCACCACCACGGGTTGCTACAGCCCCGAGTAGTGAGTGTCCATAGCATCCCTACCCTCCCCCGACTGTTCAAATTGACGTAGTCGTTCGCAATCTTTCAATTGAGCGTGCAAATTGTCTCGAGTGTGTTGTTTATGTGACATCCCCCAGCCCTGGGTTTTAATTTATGATCTCCTGCACTGCACTGCACTGCAGTCTAGGCCCCACTATTTGCATAACATCCAGTTACTATGAACATGCACGTGTACACTCTAGCTTCTTATCTAGTCGTACAGTGCGTTTGAGAACATTAAGGCGGCTTGACCAACCACTCGATGTCTCCTAGCTAAGGCTTAGAAACATCAATCTTAATCAGCTTTATGATTCCGTATAATGCATACATGCCTACTCTACATATAATATGTACATATTCATAAATGTTGTGGTTATAGATTCAGTCAATCAATGAGATCAGTGTTTAGGGTCATTCAATGTACCTTCAAATCAATATAGATGCGAATACAAATGCTTACTATCCGCCGTTCAACGGTTTCGCTTTTAACTATGATAGAATATAATAGAATAGAATAGAATAGAATAGAATAGAGCACTCATCGAATGCAATGAGCGTTCGTTTTGTCTTTATATATTGTGTAGACTTATTGCTTTGACACGCACTGTGGAACGGAATTTTCCCGCAGCGAATGAGAGAGAGAAATGTCGTTTTGTCACATAAATCCCAGCGATCAATCGAATTGAGAGCGTATATATGCATATACATACATAAATATATATATGTGGATATGAGAGATATGGAGAGAGCACGGAGAGATGGAGAGACGAGAGGTGCTTATAAAGAGAGCCAAGTTGAAGGATCATTGGCAAGGTGCTGCCAGCTAAGAGAACGTCCGAAGAGCGTTTCGTGTGGTCTCTGCTGGTGGGGCCGCCTCATGCTCCAAGTTATTTATAGTTTAAAGTTGCTTTTAACCGGTTTTCGGCTTTGTTTCTTTTCGGCTGAATGATTTTGTTTGTTTTGCAGGCCACACTACGGCACCACAGATCATATTGGCGAATAATTTAAAGAGACTTTTAGGTCTCAAGTTGTATTGCCCAAGTGCTAGTCACTCTGCAGACCCTCAGGCAATACTTTGCTGGATATCCAGAACATATGAGAATATACTTGGAATTTAATGTCCATAGTCCATCATCAATGTAGATTCGATCAGGCAGGGTGGGGGCAAGGGAATTGGCAGTGGGGAGGGAGGGAATAGAACTTGAAAGTCTAGGAAATTTCCCCATGAACGGCGGCGATATGAATTACGGGTATATGCGGTTTATGCATGCATGATTTACATACAGGTCTAAACAAGTTTTCTTATTTCATTAGGGATCGTATTGCGTATCGGGGGTATCGGGCATCGGGCATCAGGTATGGGTGTATCGGTTTGTAAAGTAAGAGAAATCGACCAGTTTCGTGGAAGAGAAAACCTGATTCCCTGCCACATTTCCTGAATGGGAGACCGAGAGCCCTGGCCTGGCCGGATCTGGTCTGGCGGCATTCGTGAACATGCACTGGCCCCTGAAGGACCGTCGATCCTGTCACTGCAAGATACAGACCCCGAGACCGGGATTATCCAGAATTTGTAGGATTAGGCTGTAATGCTGTGGTGCAGTGGGCCCCAAATAATCGCACCGTTTCCCTCACTCTTCCACAGTATGAAACTTTGGCCCAATTCGCCAGTGCACATACCCAAGTACGATGGGATGCTTCCGTTCGCGTCAAGTGCAGCATCGCCGGCGGCTAGCAGCAGCAGCCCCATAGCCATCAACTCGGTGACGTCAACCAACTCGCCCAACCTCAAGCTGATGGACGCCACGAACATGGTCTCGCCGCAGCATGTGCCCGCGGACATTGATGACTTTGTATGTACTATTTCTATTTATTATTTTTCAACTTATCAAACCACCCTCCATTATGATAGCAAAACCAGAACATTATGCCGGAATCGACGCCCGCCCAAGTGACGCAGTGGCTGACCAATCATCGCCTCACGGCCTATCTATCGACGTTCGCCCACTTCTCGGGAGCCGATATTATGCGGTTTGTACTTCTCAATCATTGTAGTTTCGAAACTCTAGGGCCCTTATAAAAATAATACGGTGAAAATTACCACTCACACCCGATTTCAACAGTCTTACGGTTTTGAAACGCACTGTTGGCTTTATTTTATTTGGATGCTCTAGTTCCTAATTTCTCTCGCCTATGGGCTTAATTTTTTAGCATGTCCAAGGAAGATCTGATTCAAATCTGTGGCCTGGCCGACGGCATACGTATGTTCAACATATTGCGAGCCAAGTGAGTGATCCCCAAAAGAAATTGGAAGTGTGAGAATCTGTTCTAAGATCACTTTATCTATTGCAGGACCATCACGCCCAGGCTCACGCTGTACGCCAGCCTGGACGGTTGCAGCTACAATGCCATATATTTGCTGTCGAACACGGCCAAGGAGCTGCAGCAGAAGCTGTTCAAGATGCCCGGCTTCTACGAATTCATGGCCAAGGCGGGGGCCCAGGAGAATGGAGGATCTGCTGCCGCCGCGGCTGCTGCAGCCGCTGCTGCTGCTATGTATAACAACTGGAGCATGCACTCGAAGTATTCGGGCAGCGGCTCAAACATCTTCAGCGACGCCAACAAGAGCTGCGTGTACATATCGGGACCGTCTGGGATCCTCGTCAGCGTCACCGACGAGGTGCTGAACAACGAGATCAAGGACGGCAGCCTCTATGCCCTGGACGTGCAGAGCGGCAAGGTCATCTTGAAGCTGATCAACAAGCAGGATAGCAATTGAATCGGCGTAGTGAACCAGCAGATACCACCCTTGAAATCAAGTATAGCTTATAGCATTTAAACACACAGTTCGATATCGTTTTCTATATAAGATTCAATGTCTATGAGATTTCACGCAGCAATTTTGAACAAGCATCAGGCAAGCAAACCCACCCACACCCACACCCTCATCCCAGCCCCGCACCGCCCCGCAAGCACCAATCCCCAAGCCAAAACTTTTGTTAAAGAATTAGTGCAAAATATGTTAGCCACCGTTTTCACTCTTTTTAAGTTTGTTTACTTTATGCATGTCTTACTTTATCTTTGTACCACCTACGATTATGCACATATACAAGTACAGTACACCTCCCATGCGATGGATGGCATTTCGATTCGCTATATTTGTTCTACATTAGTGCATTGCCAAGGCACATGCCCGCCTGCCACTTACAAACATATGTAGTAAAACGTTTACACTCGTGTACAACCCAATCGATGTGCACCGCACCATTTGAAGTAGAAAGAAAAAAACCCAAAAAAAAAACCGTAAAAAAAAACCAGCAACCTAAATTTAATACTAATAATATCATCATCACCTTCAAGTACAGTACCACGAATACAAGAATTGAGCAATTGTTTCGAAGCAGAGTTCAACTAGCAACCAAACAACAACTTTTGTATGTGATAGAAGCAATAAAGTGTTATCCACAAGTGGACTGTCAAAAAAACAAAACGATCTATTTGCATTTACTCTAAAGGGATGTCGAACCACAAGCTAAACTATTTGCTAATCAGGTTCGTTTTAAAGTGAAACTTAACAGAATTCAGATTTCAAATGATCTATTTATAAAAAAAATGTAGATTCTATTATCAATTCTAACTTTGAATATTTGAAACTTTTTTCATCAGTCAATGAGTTAGAACTAGTATCGGATCCAGTTATCGATTTACACCTTATATATTTTTCGGGGATCTCCCAGAAATGTAGTACAATAGAAGTTCATATAATATATCAGTTTGGAGTTAAATTTTCAAAATTTTAAAGTAATCAGGGTCAGATTCCCATCAGATGGATGGCTCCCAGATACTCCTGCTTCTGCTGATCTGCGCCATGGGCAAGTATCTCTTAGTGTAGTCATGTTATTGTGCTCCATAGTTTTGCCTTTTTAAGCGCAGGTCGGGGGGTTTGCAGCGATTGTCGGATAGCGCAGTATATGGTGGAGGGAACAAATCGGATATTCACCTATCGCGATGCCAGCGGAGCCCTCCAATTGCAGCGAACAGAAACCGTTCCCGCCGGTGTGACTCTTTGCATGTTCTGCACTGTCGCGGACTGGGTGGAGACTCAGTGCCTAGACAATGGACAGTTCAGTGTCGCTATGCCCATGACATGCAACAATCCGATGCGGCCAACGGTCACGACTATCAGGGACAATGAGTGTTCTGGGACCATGTACACTGTGGCATATACGATCGAAGGAAAACAGCTGGAGCTCTATCGGACATGCTTCGATGCCAGCAGTGCGCGGGTCTTGTACTCGCAGAGCGATGTCTACTACAAGTCCTTCTGTAAGTGGGCCCCTTCTCCTACTACTCTCTCCACTCTTGCCAATTGAGTCCTTGATAGTTCCCAGGCGACCGTGGGTGGAGTTTGTGACCGACGAGCTGTTTAGCCCCGTAGAGGCGGCTGCCTACTTAAAATCCAACATCTACCACGCCTTCAACTCCATCTACGGGAACGGGCAGAATTACTTGCCAAGTCCCGGGTCACTAGTGATCAATCGTGGGCACATGGTGGCTTCCGCGGACTTCCTCTTTGTGGACCAGATGAGCAGCACTTTCCGCTACTTGAACATTGTGCCCCAGTTCAAGTCAATCAACGATGGGAACTGGGAGAAGATCGAGCGTTGGGTGCGCAGCATAATCCCCCAATCGACGCCGTTTCGGGTCAAGACTGGTGGCATCGGCACGCTCATGCTGCCAGACGGGAACGGAGTGTTCCAACCGGCCTTCCTTGCTGGCTCCAAGATTCCAGTTCCCGAGTGGACCTACAAGGTTGTGCGAGACGTCACTGGCAGAGGACTCTACGTTTTCCTCACCTACAACTGTACGTTCCAGCAAGCGAGGCCGCAGGTCCTGAATATTTGCAGCCCCATCAACTGCCCTTTGAACCTGCCAAACACGCCCCACGATGGCTTCACCTTCTGCTGTGATCCAGCGCAATTTCCCCTATAATCATACATATTTCATTAGCCTGGGTATTTGGGCGGGCCTTACGAAATTATCCTACGCAATAATCGTCGCCTGAATAATTTAATATTTTTATTGAATATTCGGAAATAGTGCACGTTGCAAAACATCAAACACTGCACGAAAATGGTAGGTACCGCTTGCAAATAAAAGAAAATATAACAAAACGGGGGCATGAAGTTGGGAATAAACATGAACCAAAGGAAACACTTCTCTCTCAATTCTATCTAGTCGGTTTACAATGATTGCCCCAATCCTGCAGGGCGGATTGACTATTTGCCAGAAAATGTTCCTAATAAATCACCAAGTAGAAACCAGATGTAATTTTAAACCATGCTGGAGAAATCGAATGCCTATACATTTGGCATCGTTAGCGCTTCAGATTAATTATTTCTTAGGGAATCGTATTGGGCAGCAATTAGTCAGCCTAACGACATTTTAAACGCTGTTTGAGTGGCCATAAAAGCTCCCAGAATGTCGCTGAATGTCGACAAGTTGTCAAAGAATCGGCCAAGAGAATGTCTAAGAGAGCGGAAATCTTCTACAAGGGGCAGACGGTTATTTTCAACATTTACTCGCTGATGCCACAAGAGGTGCGCTGGAAAAGAATTCTCAATGAGATCAACTACTGGCACGTCATGGGCTTCTGGGTGTTCCTGTTCGATTTTCTGCTGGTGTTGCACGTAGTGTCCAACCTGAACAACATGATGGAGATCGTTAGGGCCATCTTTGTGCTGGCCACAAGCGCCGGCCATACCACCAAGCTGTTATCCGTCAAGATAAATAACGTGGCACTCCAGCAACTCTTCAACCGCCTGGACGATGAGGAATTCCGTCCGGAGGGACCTGAGGAGTGTGCCATTTTTGCGGCAGCCTGCGAGACGACCCGCAAAGCGCGAGATTACTATGCGGCCCTTTCATTCGCGGCCCTGTTAATGCTACTGATCCCACAGTTCGCACTCGACAGGTCGCATCTGCCACTGGGCACCTATAACCCATTCGACTCGGGCTCGGCCGGATACTGGTTCTTGTACTTGTACCAGTGCTTGGCGCTTTCGACCTCCTGCTTCACGAACATTGGCTTCGACTCCTTGTGCTGCTCGCTTTTCATATTCGTTAATTGCCAGCTGGATATTCTGGCACTGCGTCTGCAGCGTATCGGCCAAGACTGGGACAACGACAGCGCTCAAATGAGGAGCATTGATGTGCAACTGAAGCAATGCATCCGCTACCACATGACGATCGTGGATTTGGCCGAGACCATAGAGCGTCTGCTCTGCAAACCTATATCAATACAAATATTTTGCTCGGTCCTGGTACTGACAGCCAACTTCTATGCCATAGCCCTTGTAAGTGCAGCAGATCTGAATTCCATTTTAACTATCTTTCTTTTATCACATATATATTTAGTTATCCGATGAGAAGCTGGCGCTGTTCAAGTTTATAACCTACCAGGCCTGCATGCTAATGCAGATCTTTATGCTGTGCTACTTTGCGGGGTGAGTGATAGAATGATTAAATGATTGAAGTGTTTAATAGATAAGTACCCTGTAGAGAGGTCACCCACTGCAGTGTTGGGCTGCCCCATCGGCTCTATTATACCAACTGGGTGGACTGGAATCGCTCTGATCGCCGGAATGCATTGCTCTTCATGCAACGCCTCCACTACGAGCTAAGGATAAGGACCATTAATCCCAGTGTGGCCTTCGACCTGGCGCTCTTCAGCTCGGTACGTTATTCCCCCATTTTTTTCACTGCACCATTAGCGGATTTCCATAATAAGCCTCATTTGCGTCGCTGCAACAACTTGGGAGCTATAAAAGCTTCGTGACGCAGGACACGTAAGCTAATTCAGTCGGGAATCGCCAGTCAGCATGAATCAGCAGAATCAGCAGCATAAGGAAGCCACAGAGCATTTCTACCATTACCAGGTGTGGTACTTTCAGATTTTGGGCATCTGGCAACTTTCAGCTGGGGCCACAGAGCAGCAGCGCCGCTGGCACTGGCTCCGATTCTGTTCGATCTTTGCGATTCTCAGTGCAATGCTCCTGCTGTTTGCTTTGCAGCTGGCCGGTAGCATTTCGAATCTTCGGGAGATACTCAAAGTGTTCTTCATGTTCGCCACGGAGATGTCGTGCATGATCAAGTTGATGCACCTGAAGCTGAATGATCGGAAGCTAGCGGGCCTCGTCACAATGATGGAATCTCCGAGTTTTGCGACCCAAAGTGAGGAGGAGAATAGACTAATGGAGGCCGGAAGGGTGGCGGTGGTTAACATGCGGAACCTATACGGCATTTCGTCCATAGTGACAGCCACCTTGATACTCCTTGTGCCATGCTTTGCAGGATTATCAGAGCTGCCGTTGAGCATGTACGAGCTGTGCAACATTGAGGGACGAGCGTGCTACTGGGTCCTGTATCTGACACATGCAGTCTCTCTGCTGCCCACGTGCTGCCTGAACATAGCCTTCGACTCGGCGACCTATAGTCTGCTCACCTACCTGCGGGTACAGGTGCAGATACTCGTCCTGCGCCTGCAGAAGCTGGGGCCGGCGGAGAGACCGCAAGATAACCATCGTATTGCCAGGGAACTGCGCGAGTGCAGTGCCTACTATAACAGGATTGTGCGGCTCAAGGACCTGGTGGAGGTGTTCATCAAAGTACCAGGCAGTGTGCAGCTGATGTGCTCGATTCTGGTGTTGGTTTCCAATCTGTTCGACATGTCGACCATTTCGATTGCCAATGGAGAAGCAATCTACATGACCAAGACATGCATCTATCAGCTGGTTATGCTTTGGCAAATCTTCATCATCTGCTACGCGTCCAACGAGGTGACAATCCACAGCTCGCACCTGTGCCACAGCGTCTATAAGTCTCAATGGACCAGCTGGAACAAGGAAAATCGTCAAATGATTTTGCTTATGATGCAGCGCTTAGACTCGCCGCTTTGCCTGCGCACTATTAATCCCACATTTACTTTTAGTTTGGAGGCCTTTGGATCTGTAGGGAAACAGCAACCCGCCATTCTGAATTTAACTAATGGAATTTCTTTATTTTCAGATTGTGAACTGTTCCTATAGCTACTTCGCCCTGCTGAAGCGGGTTAACAGTTAGATGCTGATTGTTATAAATGGATTTATCTAATACTTCTGCTTAATTCCCATTATTCAACAATAGTTTGAATGTTGCCGGGCTAACAGCTAAATTTCAATCCTCCCTGCAGCAATATGGTCACACTAGTAGCTGGCAAGAAAAATACCAGAAAATTATATTTACACTTATCGATTGTCCGTAAAAAAATATACAATTAAATTAAACTAAATAAAACTATAGTAAAAACGCTTCAAAAATTGTATTTTCAAGCAAAGTGATTCTAAACATTTAAGTACTTTGAATTTTAACAAGTTGCGAGTCTTTAATTATCGCATAAATCGTATCGTATCGTATCGGTCAGCTGGCGTTCTTGCTGACGGACAAAGTTAAGATGTCGGAAAACCCAAAAAGAAGCCACAGCGGTCCTAGCTGCCTGCATTGTAGCGCATTCGGTGCGAAATTGAAGTACCAAGAGATATTTGATGAATTCGGTTTGGAACTGGGACTCCAACAGCTGCTGTCGAAGCACTTCGACTTGGATGTGACGCCCAACGCAAAAAAGCAACAGTTCCTCTGCGAGGAGTGCGTGAATGTTCTGATCCGATTATTTGACATTGATGAGCTACAGAAAGAACAGGATGCCGCGGTTGCCAAAAAAAAGAGCACTGCACAGACTGCTCCTGCACCAAAGAGTGCACACAAGACCCCTCCAAATGCTGCAAAGTCCGCCAAGCCCTTGGCCAAGAAAGCCACACCGCCAGTGCCCCAAACTAAAGTGGAAAAACCGGCGCCGGTGGTCCAGCCGGACCCGGAACCCAAGCCCATCCGACGTATAATTAAAAAGGTAGCCGTTCCACTGCCATCTGCTGCCTCCGTAGCAGCCGTAGTTGATAAAGTCAAGGCACCATCCAAAACTACCGTGAAGGCGGGGGCTAAGCGTGCTCCAAAAGACTCAGACCAAGAGCAGATTAGTGCCCTCATTCTCAATATTCTAAACGAGGACGAAACAGGCGTGGACGATGAGGCAGATACAGCTCCACCCGACTCTCCCCAAAAGCCTGTAGAAAATGCAAGTCGAACAACAGTTGCTACGCCAGAGAACGAACCGGAGGCTGAGGCGACTGAAGAAGAAGATCTAGATGTAATGGATATTATATACGAGCATGAGGGTACGTGTAAACTAATAGTTTTTGAATTTTGGCCAATAACTCGTTGGTTTTCAGATATTTCACTTGAAGAGGAGGTAGATACCAAGCCAGACATCCGTCCGTCCAGACTCAAAAGGCAAAAAACGGAAAGCCAGAGCGAGGCAGACAACGAGGAGGGCGAAGCCAGTAATATTGTCCTTTTTAACTTTGTCGAGATCAAAGAAAGTACGTGGAATTTGAATTTTGAGAATGAGTTAACCATACCGTAATTCATTGTACTGTTTTTACAGGGGATGATATTGACGACTTATACGAATACTTGGCCACGGTGGTGCGGACCAGCTTTGAGAAGCTAAAGTTCGACTGGAGCACTGTCTGCCAACTTTGCGAATTTAAGTCCGCTAGCTACGAGACCCTGCTAGAGCACATGCTGAGGGTGCACAAGTCCCGGGCGGATGTCTTTCGGTGCCCAATCGAGGGCTGCAGCTTGGAGCTAAAAGGACGCAAACTGCTGGCCATGCATTTGGTGGTTCTACATGCGCCTGTGGCTGAGTAAGAAATAGTCGTTTTATAAGGTGGCTGTGATAACTTATGGACTCTCCCTGTTTTAGTATTAACATTTACGGCAGCTGTCCGGAATGCAAGATGACATTCTCAAATATTTTACAGTATAATAAACATTCATGTGCGCACATCATCAAGAAGAAACGCGGCGTTCGTTTATATTGCGAAATGTGCGCTCTGGAGTTTCCCTCCTGGAAACGGTACGATTATTACCAAATCTAAGTGATTTCTAACGATGTTGTTCTTGTCATAATATGTCTTCTTTCTTTTCAATGCAGCTTCAATTTTCACAATCAGTTCCATTTGGAGAAGCACCGACCGCGTGCGTGCTTTGTCTGTGGCTACGAAAACACCAACATCGACGAGCTCTTCCAGCATTTGCACTATTCCCATGAGCCAGAGGGCACTCTCTTCTGTGATCTGTGAGTAACTTTCTCGTAGGCTTTCCACATACACAATTTCCACATACTGACTTCTCCGGTTTCAGTTGCGATCGCACCTTCCGGGATGCCGCTGTCTTCATAGAGCACAACACATCGCATGCGACTGTGAGCAGCAACACGTATACCTGTGGCGAATGTCTGGCTACCTTCGAGACTCGGGGCAAACTAAATAGCCACACGGTAGAGTATTTGCGTCGAAATATTCCAGTAATACAGCTGAACTGATCAGTGTATTATACTTTGCAGAGAACAATGCATGGCAACGTCATCAGCTGTGAGCTCTGCTCCCGTGAGTTTGCCTCTGAGGGCACCTACAACATCCATATGAAGAGCCATTTGATTATCGAACGAGATGTTCATGTCTGCGGCACTTGTGGCCAACTTAGTGAGAATCAGGAGAAAATGGACGCCCATTTGGGGATCGAGGGCTCTGCCTGCTTTGGTTCGGATAGTTACGTGGAACTGCTACGCGATGCCTATGTCTGTGAATACTGCACCACATACTTTAAACAGAAGTCCGACTTACAGTCCCATCGCGAGTCCGGTGTACATAATGATGGCGTTTTTCGGTGCCAGCCTTGCGGAAAGGATTTTACCGACATGAAATTGTATCGTCACCATTGGCGCAACTATCAACAGCTGCGAGTGGATGTTGCACATCGGAAACTGGACATTTGCACCTTCTTCATGTGCGATCAGAACGTGAGATGGCATGCCAGACAACCGACAAATGTGTGGCTTAATTGAATCTTCCTTTCAGGACTGCTTGGCGGCATATGCGAACTGGAACTCATTGTACACGCACAAGCGACGCACTCACGATGAGTCCAAAGAGCAGCAGGAGAAATCAGCCAAGCCGCTGCAGGAATGGCAATGCCAATTCTGTCTTAAATTATGCCGCTCGAAAATGTCCTTATCTGTCCATGTTGCCCGGAGCCACAACAATGGTAAGTGCACAAATCACCTTATTTAATTCCCGACTATCTTAACGATGCTTCCACTTAGACAATGTGGTCTGTTCACTGTGCAACGCATCGTACAAGAGCAAGGAGGCCCTGGACAAACACGTGGCTTACTGGCACGAGCCCATTGAGTGTCCGCAGTGCTTCAAGATAGTCAAGAACAGGCGCAACTATGACACCCACGTGAATGTGGTGCACTCAAACAAAAAGCGCTACACCTGCAGTGTCTGCGAGAAAGGCTTCTACCACAAGAGCGAGATGGAGGCTCACAAAAGGGTCTGTACTGTAGCATAACTAATTTGATCTTCAACTGATTGGTGGTATCTCCCTGTAGCTCCATTCCCAGTTGTATAGTTGCGAGCAGTGCAGCTTCACCACCAGGAACAAAAAGTCGCTGTCTGTTCATACCCTGGGCCAGCACTTTAAACGATTCGCCTTCGAATGCAAGACGTGCGACAAACAGTTTGGTCGACGCCAGGGACTGACCAACCACATACAACGTGTGCACGCCTCCAAGCATGTATGCCGTAACTACATTGATGACGGCTGCGGTCGTTCGTTTGCCACCAGTTCCCAGCTGAACGTGCATTTGCGCAAGGTTCACAACTCCACTATAGTGGTCGACGATGTGCTCGAAGATGAGGAGTATGCCATCGCTAGACCGTCGGCAACGAAGAAACGATGCTTTGGAATTTTAAAAGATGCCAAAGTTGACCTCATAGACGATTCTGCGGTTGATTTGGGCACGATGAAAGTCGATGATGATGACGTAGAGGAGGAGGAGGAGGCGGTGCAAGAGGAGATTGAGCAGGACGATGATGAATGTGAGCTGCAATTTGTCGAAGAGGAGGCAGAGAGTGAACCGAAACCAAAACCGAAACCGAAACTTGGCTCAGGCACAAAACATGGAAGAAAACTCCGTTCGGATGATTAGCCAGTTCTTTGCTAAAGCAGATTTATTTAATTTGATTTCCGTTCATTTGCTATACATAATTTGAACACAGAGATGTCAGAAAATGACATAAATATGTATTCCATAGTACATAATACAATTCTAATGATAATGTAATAGCTACACGTACATTTAGGCTAATTCCAATGCAATTAACTAACCAGAGTCTGGCGGAAGCAAATTTGATTTATTAAGCGTTGTAGTTTGGTCATTTAACTGTTGAAGATTGTGTGCGGAGCTTACCTATATTTATATAAATATATTAATATCAGTCATGAATTTCAGACGGTGAAAATGAAATTTTACTTACTGGGCTAATTGGTGTAATAACAATGGCGGTGCGCGTGGCACAGTGCAGCAGGGCTGTGTCCTCAGTGGACTCATCACAGTCACCGTCGCCGTCAGCATCCACATCCACGTCGACCCCAATGTCGCTGTCGATCTCCCACGAAGGGAAATGTTCCATTTCGCCCTCACAGTTCAGATCTTCCTCTTCGAAGTCCTCATACTCGTCGATAAGGATAACTGTGTGATGTGGGATAAGTTTGATCAAATGTTTAGAGGTTGAATTTCGAATTTTGTTCCGAGATTTAATTACTTGAACTATCTGGCGGCGTTGCCTTTGCAGCGCATTCCAGGGATTGTGCTCCCTCGTCTGGTATGCTGATGCGCTGTTCCTGCTTGCTATATGGCTCCGATGTGGATCTATGCAGACTGCAATACACGAGATATGTATGTAGTTCTAATTCGTATATGTACATATGTGCTTGTGTGAATGGCGGAACAAACCTTAACGTAACACGTTTCTTGGTCCTATTATCTAATTCAGTCATAAAAACATCATTGTGCTGCTGCTTCTCAGACCCCAGCTGATATGAGTTAAGCACGGAAGACTACAAAGGATACACATATATAATTAAGGGGCGATGCGATCACTTGGAGGAAGGTACTCGGTCTCAGGCCTACCTTGGTATTGGTCGATGTATGCTGCGTGTGAGGCGGCATCGGGGTTTGCGTGGCGATCACATCGGTTGTCGTTGTTGCCGTCTGCGTGGAGGTGAGCGCCCTCAGCTCTGGGCCATCCGTGGATGTGGCCGAAGTGACGGTCGGTGCGTGCTCTGGATGCACACTCAGTGCCGCGGTGCGCTTCCAAACATCAATCATCGACAGGTTGTGAGCGTGGTGCAGGGGATTGTGGCTAGGGCTAATGGAATGTATTTTGCTGGGCTTTGCAGGGAGGGGCAGGGCCAAGAATCTATCACGATCCTCCATGTAGGCTTTGATCAGCACGTCCAGCTTCTCTTCTATGTCAGCGACCTATACCGGAAACAATTATGGCAATTTGATTCTGTTCGATTGGTCAATAATTTTGGGGCTATCTCACCTGTCGCTCGACTTTAACCACACGGGAGGCTAAGCTTATTTTAGATGCGTACACATCCTTGGCCTTGGAGCCTTGTTTGCCCAGGATTTGATCCAAACTGTGGAAACGATCCAAATGTGACTCAGTAAATGGTAGGAAGATGGATGTTCATACTATATTTATTTGGTAGACTCACCGCAAATGAAGCATCTTAACGCGACCCAACAGATCCACGTGACCTAGAAGGAACCGAGAGCGGCAGAGTTACGGGATCAGAGTTACGAGATCTAACTTGTAGCCTTATAGCCTGTAAGGTAAAGCTTTTGTTCTCACCAGCTGCGTATTGCTCCATGACATCCTTGACATCGTACGGCTTCAAGGCCTCCTTGAACTTGCGCCGTGCCACAAAGTACTTGAGCTGCAATTCAAATCTCTCTCAGTTACATATCCGATTCGATCCCTTCCAGTGGTGCCCTCAGCACCACCTTACTCACCTTGCGAATGAACCGAATGGCCGTCTTGTGTCGATTGGTTAGCTGCGTGCAGCGCGGCTCTTCATCCTCATCTGCGGGCAATTTGTGAATCAGAGAGATTGACTTGTGCGTTAGGTTTTGGTTGCTAGCTTCGCTTGGTTGGTTTTGGTTTGGTTTGGTTATTGGTGGTTTTTTTTTTTGGTTTTGGTTTTGGATACATTTAAGCAAGTCAACGTCAACCCAAATATACAACAACACATACAAAAAGTACCGTTACACACACATATGGAACAATTAGTAAGTACGGATACGATATCGATAATAATATATAGTATAGTGTATAGATAGCATATGATTAATGTCAACCAGAGATGGAGAACGTAGATAGATAGATAGATAGATAGATAGACAGAGAGAGAGAGCTTGGTTAGTAAGAGTTAGTCGGAGATGCCTGGATGACTGGAATATTCTCCAGCTAGACCCAGTTCTGTAGCAAGCGTTGTGGTGTCGTGTGTTGTGTGTCCTGTGTCGGGTTTCGGGGTGTCAGATGGGAGGTGTGAGGGCGCATTGAGTGCGGCTGGACTAGGACTAACTAAGACTACAAATCATACGGGGGACATTCTACACAAGTGGACGGCATGCATCCCTAGCATCACAGCATAGCAGAGGTGGGGGTATCCCACAGCGGGAGGGAGATTCTTCGCACGCACTTGCCACACCGAAGGACCCGCTCGGCCCACCATCAGCAGCCGCCGATCCGTGCGAGAATCCAGTCTCCAGGAACTGCGTTGCAGCTGCAAAGAATCGACCCGTCCGACCACTTCCCGTGCTCGGATTCGGACTCGGACTGGCACTGCGCTGCTGGGTGGCCCCTGGCAGCGGCAACGTGTTGCTCCTCTGAAAGTTGTCCGCTTGGGTCTCCTCTTGGCCAGCCTCCAGGTCTGGGGTGTTTGTGGGGGCCACACGGGGATTACGCAGCGAAAACGATGAGCCGAACAAGCTGCCATGCAGAAAGCCAAACAGCACCACGGGAATGGTCAGATTTCTAGAGGTAGTCTCGCTTTTGGCCTGACCCGTACCCTCCTCGAACGATGACGCCTGGTGGGGGAACTGGGCCAGAGAGCCAGCACTGGAGCTGTGTTTGCAGTTGGCCAGCTTACTTGGCTGGGCTAAGTGAGTTAGAGAGCGGAATTAGTTGCTGTCGATGTCGATCCCTCTGTCCTGGGGTTAGTCGAGCCACAGTTAGTCGGGGGAGTCTGAGAGTCGGGTGACGGGTATCGGGTATCGAGTATGTCGGATGTCGGGAGTGTTATGTAACCAACCAACAAACAACATCAATTAAAATTTCAATCAGTCTTATCTCTGGGATGCAAGTCACAACATTGACACAACCACAACACTCAATATAATAAAATGTGATATAAAAAAAGGGTTTTGTTTAAGTTTTGGGTTTTTTTTTTGTTTTTTGTTTTTGTTTTCTCGACATTCGTATTGTAGGACCTGGGGGAGAGGACCTTGTAGACTTACCGTCTGAATTTTTAATATTTTTTAAGCAAGTGGTCTCAGCCACTGAATCTTCGCTGAAACTTGGATTCATGGATTTGCCATTCTGTACTACCTCTGCAAAATTTCAAATCAAAGGTTAAACTTTCATTCCGTACACTATACATATATGCATATGTACATATGTATATGTATCTCGAAGGAGGCTGTAATTGTAACTATAACTGAAGGTGGAGTACGAGTACGAGTATACGAGTATGTGTCAGCAAAACTTCGATTCAAAGGACACGGTACGGACACGCTAGATGGGGACGTACCGTTTTCATAGGACCTTGAATTCGAAAAATACATAAATCATAATTGGTGTCACAAGTGGGGAAAAATCGGTTCTAAATATTCTAAATACTATATAGCAATGAAAACTCTCCTTTTTTTTAGTTTTGAGTGGATGCAGTTCTCTTTTTTTTTATAATTCTATGCTCTTTTTTTGTTGTTGGTATCAATTGTTTGTTGATCAACTTAAGAGTTACGTTTGACTGAATTTGATTCTGGTTTATGAGGTCATGACATTACACTTGGTCTAGCTGTAACTTTGGTTTCCTTTCACACACATCCACTGAAGCTAGTCCTAGCCTTATCTCACAATCCCTTACACTCCCTAAAGACATAAAGGCTGGAGACAGATAAAGCTGGAGGGAAAGCTACTGATCGAGAAAATCTATTCAAATGTATTTATATTTGTGGGTTCGGAGGAGATAATTTTGCTGGTCAAGAATTGGTATAACTGTTGGTGACAAAAAAGTATTGTTTTCAATAGAAGTTTCTCCATAAGGTATTCTCTTTCTTAAGTTATTTATAGGGCTCCCGGTATCGGCATATCAATATCAATAACACATACGGTCTGACTGACTGGAACTACTGTTTATTGTTTGATTTATGGCTAATTGATTGAGCACTTCTTGAATTAAAATTGATGGCAGAACATGGCATGCATGACGATAATAAAACGAAAACCAACAAATTATAGAGTAAATACGAGTATATCCATCGAAACGAGTAATATGCATTCCATCTTTCAGTTCTTGTAACCAAATACATATTCATAAACTTGGTTCTCCCAGATTTCTTCACTACTTATTCTTGTGTGTGTTTGGGGGGCGGTGTGCCTTGTCTTTCGGGGAAGATGGGGTGGTGGAGGGCGGGGTGGGTGGGTGGCAGTGCAAATAGCAAAAGGAATCCTTCATTTTGATATTGTTTGCTCTGCAAAAGTTGAGTTGGAAAGAACAACATGCATGGACTGTACAGAGCGTTTTATGGCTTTAAGCGCGAGCTGGAACAGCGGTTTTGTTTACTTAGGAAATTGTATTGTAAATATTATCATATTTATTGACTATCGATCCACGATCGATCTGCTAATTCTTAATAGCCACAAAATGCACTATATCCCCATATCCTGTTAAGCTTGGTGTGTGTGTGTGTGGGCTGTGTGTGTGTGTGTGTGGGTTGTGTGCAAACAGAAATTTGTAATGGAATGGAATCGAAATTGGAAACATAAACGGAGAGGAATCAGAAATCGTTCGTCCTGCAACTTACCCAAGTTCTCAACGGATGCATTGATATCCCGAATGGTGCGTGTGTAGCGTGTGGAGGCACGGGACGAGCCCGGGGGCTTGGACAGGCCGGTGCCATCGCCGCCACCCGGCGTCTGGATGGTCTGGCTCTTGTGTCGCCTAATTGTCGGCAGCCGGGCCACAAAGGATGTGTTGTGCTTAAAGCTGGAGGACGCCCGTCTGCATCGGAGTAGGATGGGTGATGTTCGAGAACAGAGAATATCATAGAATTTTAGTCAGCACTCAGATATTAGCGGAAATCACAAAAGCTGTAGTCGCGACACACGGGTATATATGTATGCAGTAAGGTATAGTATAGTAAACAGAGAGGTTATCTGGCAAACAGGTAGCGAGATACGAGTGAGATAGGATCGTGTAGTACAAGTGTGGGTGTAGCTTTGTGTGCGTGTGTGTTTGTGTTTTCCGTGGGTGTGCAGACATTGAGAGGTGAGAAAATACATAATACTATAGGTGTACATAGGTGGCATTGAGGTTCGGGTGGTGCTACGTGCAGTGGTAAAAACATTGAAGGTTAATTCAAGCATTTACAGTTACAAATGATGCGAGGCAAAATCGGTTCACTGCCAACTGCGATACGTTCCCGATACCCAGCAGAACCGTTGAAGGATCGTAACAAAATTGTAATTTTATCTTAAGTACGCTGGACATACATACATATGTATATCAATCTCGTTAATTAACGTTAAAGTGTATTCCTTTATGGATTCACGCGGACTGACGGAAAAAGCTGTTATGTGTATGTATGTATCTTTATCCTGATCTAGGAGTACCGGGAATGTATACTCTTGGCTAGTATCCAGCCGAGTCGAGGCTTAGCTGAAGTGCCGTGGGTAGGGGCTGGGCTGGGCGGGGCCGGAAAAGGTGTGTGGGTGGCTGGGTTTTGCTGGAGCAGAGGGGCACGCAAACAAAGGCGGGAGAAGGGAGATTTAGAGAGAGAGAGAGAGAGAGAGAGAGAGAGAAATAGAGAGAATCGAATAAAAGGCATTTGGCTCATTTGGCTTCATTGAACTCACGTGTTAATTATAGTTTACACACACATATATTTGCATTTTTATGGAGTTGGTGGAATGACCGCGCGGGCGCATGGGGCAGCAGAACACACAGAATGAGAATCAATTCGTATCACATTGATTAATTGTATACTTGGTCTTTGGGGAAAATTACAAAAAATTTAGCATAGAGTTCTTTCAAATGTAGGCAGCTGTCGGAAGAGATGTATGATAGACAGAGAGAGAGACAGACAGAGAGAGACAGAGAGAGAGAGAGAGAGAGAGTGATTGAGAGCGAGATGGGTGCTGCTGATGGTAAGTAAGCGGCGAATTATTCGATTTAGATTTAGATTCGATTGAATGTGAAGGCGCCATGTCTACTACGAATGTGGGTGCTGGGAGGGGGCCGAGAAGGACCACCGCCCGTAACAGAATGATTCGGCAATTTGCTGGCTGAGTCTTTGCTTTAAGTTGTTTGGTGGTTTGGTGGTTGGTTTTGATATGGTTATCAGGTTTTACCTATATTCAGTTATGTTTTTTAATAATCGCTCCCAGTTTTCAGAACTGAAAATGTTTACAAAAATTATATTATCGGTGGGAAAAAGTAAATTATATATGTAAGAACTTAAGTGGTTAATCGGTTGGCGAGCAGATAGGCACAAACAGACAAACAGAGAGAGAGAGAGACAAGAGAGAGAATGGGGTGGAGAGGGGGGTAGAGAGAGAGAGAGATGGTGACAGTCGAGTGGGCGTTGATCGGGGAGCACACAAGATACAAGATACAAGTATGCATATGTATCTCTACTATTGTAGTTCTACCCATGCTCGGTGTTTCTAGTTTATCGGTGTTGTTGTTGTTGATGTTTTTGGTTGCGTTTCGATTTGTACAATTTTGGGTTATTTGTGTTGTTAAAAATCGGTTTCATGAGCTGCAGATTGGCTGGCCCAACCTCAGCAGCCCCATGAAACAATTTTCTATATTGTTATACACCTCTATTGTGTGTGTGTGTGTTTGTTTGTGGTGTGTGTGTGTGTGTGTGTGTGAATAATCTGTGTCTATACAAAGGTCAAGCCACTTTCTCATCTGCAAAATATCCCTGAATACACTGCAATTTCAAAGAGGTTCCAGCGAGAACAAAGGGCGGGCCATCAGCGGCTCTGTGCAAAAATACTTACGAAGCCGGCGGACTGGGCAGGGCCACCTGGTGGATCTTCCACGTGGCCACAGACACGGAATGCTCATCGGACGCATAGCATCGCCACACGGCCTGGATGAGTGTGGCCGCCGGCTGGCGTCGTCGGATCATGTGCTTCTGTCGCTGCTGCTGCTGCACCTTCAGTGCAAAGCCGCTGCCCAGGATTCCCTGCGGAAGGAAGTCGTCGGTTCAGTGGGGTCAGGGCGAGTCAGCACAGGAAACAGGACACGCAAAAAGCGCAAACAGGATGCCATTCAATATGGATGACTTACCGCTGGCAGAGCGAAAAACGAGATGCCCAGGAGGGCGCAGCAGGAGGCAATCAGCTTACCCTGCCAGGTGATGGGCACCATGTCGCCGTAGCCAACCGTGCACAGGGTGATCTGTGATTGGGCGGATAGGTTAACGAATGTGTGAAGCTACAGCAGAGGGAGAGCGGGAGGAAGGGAGCTTTGAACCTACCACACCCCACCAGAGGGCCTGTGCAAAGTTGCTAAACTTGTCGTTGACATCCTTCTCCCACATGTAGACCAGGAATGATGCAAAGATTAGACCTAAGAATCCTATATACATGGTTGTGATCAGCTCCTGCAGGTACAGACAAATCAGTGGAGATATATGTGCAGTTGGTGGAGGCGTTAGTGGATCGTTAGCGGACCCACCTGTCTGTGTGCGTATACAACCGAACCGAGGAGCTTCCAGGTGCCTCCCCGGCGATCCATGCGCACCATGCGCAGTATCTGAAAGAACCGCAGGCCTCGTAACGCACTCGTGGCGAACACCTGGCCGGAGGTGCCCATGCCTAATACTACAATTGAGGCTAAAATGGTGACAATATCTGAAACGCACACAGAGTCCTTGGTCCTCAGATAATCCTTATTCTTGTCACCTCTCCAACGCCACTCACCTATAATACAAAATGGTCTCTTCACGAACTTCAGTCGCCCCAGGCAGCCCTGGTAGCGCGACCGGCAGCCCGACGACCATAGCCGGGCACCGAACTCCATCGTAAACCAGATGACAACCAGAATCTCCATCCGAAAGAGAATGTACACGGCGTCGTCCTCGTACTCCTTGATGGTGGAGAACACGCTCAGGGCGAGGCATGTGAACACCATCAGGAATCTGGAAGGACAATGGACACAGTTACAGGATACAGTGCATCCTCCAGATGGCATCTCCAATCCGTTCACTTACACCATCACATGGTAGAAGATGGCATGCAGGCCGCGCGGACGCTCCAGGAAGTTGTAGAGGCGACTCTGGAGACGCCGGTAACGAACATCGCGGCGAGAGCCGCGATTATAGTTCAGCGGCTTCCCTAGGAGTGACATTCGCGGTTGCAGGATTCTTTCCGAGTTTGGCCTACCCGGTCTACATTTCCTGTAATCGGAGAGAAGAACGGAAGGATCACCATTAATATATGTTAATATATTAGCTAGTCAATCAGTATGTTGTTGTACCCCTTGTACCCCCTGATATCATAGAATGCATAAATATCATTGTCGGGATCCATTCTGATCTCATTCCACACCACTTCACTCTCGATCACTCGCAAATCACACTCTTGAACAGTCTCGGCACGTCTGGTCGCAACGGCACTCGATCCGCAACTCGATCGACAGTTGAGCGAGTCCCCAGTTAAAAAACCTTCCTTAACATCTAGACATTCAAAACCCTCATGTGTAAATTTTATTAATTATCTACATAAACAGTTTTTATTCCACACACCTTGCATTTTATGGCCTGGCTAGATCTGCGTAGACCTTTATTTGATTTCATTTTGATATATGTACACCTCTATATATTGTACAATTCCAAAACGTTTACATGTACATAAAATACAATACATATGTACATGTGTAAGAGGGTATACATATTGCACCTCGTCATCAAGCAACTGTCATAAAAATTGGCATGTTTTAGCGACGATTTCTTTGGGGTTTCTTTCGGTTCGGTTTGTCTTCGTGGGCGGGTCAGGCTCACTTCAGTCACGATCTGTCGACTTTGTCTTTGGCCAACGTGCTGCCAAACGATCGTACGTCATTAGCGTTGTACGAGTACTCCCATTTTGCGAGCATACTCCCTCCATAGATAAGGCAAATATGGGAGAGTTTGTCAAATGGTTTTTGGGTTGGGGTGGGTGTGCACCTCTATTGGGAAAATTACCAAAGAATCGTGGGAAAGTTCTAATCAGCAGAGATCAAATTCTTAAAGGTTTTAGTATAATGGTCGACCTGCTAACTCTGGAGACTAAACTGAGCGAAAAACTTCACCTCCAACTAAGTTGATAAAGCAAATGATGAGTAATGAAATGAAATCAGTATTTTATCTCAAAACAGTGCTCTAAAATTAAGCTTGTACTATTAACAATCTTATCTTAGCATGAAATGGCTCGTAACTAGTATTTTTTCTTCTATTTTTGCTTCGTTTTAGCTTTGAGACAGCTTGTTGGATGCTCGAGTAAATAAAATTCAAACACATCTGATCCCAGATCGTTTTATGGTTTATCTTATTGATCCTAATTATATATATGTATGTATACGACCAGTTGGCCCACAAAATCCTATGCTTGATTTATTAGCATTCTAAGTGGGTAAATAACCACCACAAAGCAATTACTCTTCCGATAATTATATGTGGGAAGCGGTGGAGAGAGAGAGCCAGTTCCAAGTCTATTTGGAAACCACTTTTCAAAGCTCTGATACTCGCTCTCTTTTAACGTGCTCTGAAAGCTCCCCCACAAGCACGCAGGCAAAGTGGCGTTTGTTTTGATTCTGCACTGAACTGAGTCACAGTTATATCTCATACCCCCCTACTCCCCCAAAGTACTCCCCTGTCCCATATACACGAAACAATAATCATTTCCATCATTAGGTGCAGAGCAGAGACGGGTCGGAAATTTTTGTAAAATTGTTTAATGCATTTTTTATGGGCTTATGGTGTGGCTTAGGTTAGGCAGTAATTAAAATATATGTATTTATGTGTGTATGTGTATGTTGTGTGTATGTGTGCACCTTGTAATGCTTGCTTGGCCGCCTATGAATGTATTTACAGTAGCTTGTCGGGGGAGAGCCGAGAATATTATAATAATAGAAATAAACGTACATTAATTATAAACGTTTCATATATGGTTGTGTATCCGCAATGACACAAGATCACAAGTTGTAGCACCAGGCCGGGACTCCTTTCGCTCATTACTACGCATCCCCCATCCTCCGATCGAGCTCACTTCTTGGCATCGATGATGATCTCATCGCCCGACTGGATGTTGTAGCTGTACAGCTTCTTGTTGGGGAAGCGCATCTCCTCGGGCCCGAACTCCTTGTAGTCCTGGTCTAGGTAGAAGAGGCGCATCTTGTTGGGCGGCAGGTTGACCAATTTCTCCAGTTTCGCCTTCAAATCGTTCACCGTCAGATAGATGTCCACGAATCGGCTCTCACGCAGCTCGCCGTAGTTGAAGATGACCTTGATGCGTTTGTCCGGCTTGAGGCTGACATCGACCAGGGGGTCCAGCTTTCCGTGGACCTGCAGCAGCTCCTCGTACCGGGCCGGTCGCTCGGCCTCCGGCTTGTCCATATAGTGACGGACGAAGGCGCGCTCTGCATCGATGCGCTCGTCCTTGCCGATCTTGCCACCGCCGTTGAGCATCTCCACGTTGGGCAGCCGGGCTATCAGCAGCTGGCGTCTCTCGTGCTCTGTGCACTCCAGGCTCTCCCACAACGGCCAGTGCTTGACCCGGAGGTTCTGCAGCTGCTGGAATTTGGCCAGCTCGTCGATGGCACTCCAGCAATTAAGCTGGGCGGAGCTTAGGTTGAGAAATTTCAGGCTGGGGAAGAACTTATGGGAGTCGCAGTTGCGGCTCTCCTCGGCCTGCAGCGACCGGATGGGGCAGTCGGCCAGGACCAGGGCTTCCAGGTTTGGGAAAAGACGCCCCAGTCGACATATCTCTTGCCAGTGCTCGATGGGATTGCCAGTGAAATGCAATGTCTTCAGGGCGGGATGGGCTTTGGTGATTTTCCTCTCCTCCTTCGGGCAGTCACACTGGCCTCCGGCCTCACCCTCCTCCTGCAGTCGTCGCTCCGCCTCCTCGGCGTCGATCAGGACATTCGTGTAGTTGTTCAGACTCAGGTGCAGCTCTTGCAGCACCGGCAGGTTCTGGATCAGCGCGTCCACGCACTCCCAGTCCAGGTAGGTGCCGTTAAGCACCAGATTCTTCAGGTTGATGGCAGGAGCCTCCGCCAGGCATCTGATCGGACTGCCCAGCTGGTTCTTGCTAAGGTTGAGGAACTCGATGCGTGGCATGTGCTTCAGGATGTTGAATACCTCCTGCCAGTCGCTGAGCTTGTTCTGGGCCAGGTCCAACTCCCGCACGCGCTGGCACTTCTCGCGGATGCTCTCAAAGTCGCCCGCCGAATCTATGTCGCAGTCGTTCAGCACGAGCAGGGCGGGCACACTGGTGAGGGGCGACAGGCGCGGAATGAAGATGGAGAACTCCATCCGCCCGCCGCACTTGGTCACCGTAAAGTCGTTGGGCAGGTCCGCGCGTTTGTGCAGCTCCGGCTCGTGGGCGTTCTCGAACTCGCACTCCGAGAAGTACTTGCGCTCCAGCGCCTCCAGCAACGAGGGCATCTTGCTGCTGCTGCTGTTGCTGCTGCTCGGGCTGCCAGGCACTCGCAATTATGTAAATTTGTTGAATCGGGCAGCTTCTGTAGCTTCTTTAGCGTTGCAGATTTCGCCTATTGATTTTTAGCTCTCATTTATTTCTATATTTGCCTCAAAACTGCTGCTGTCTGTGTGATGCAATCCACTTTTGCGCAGTTGCAGTCTTCATTGATTTTAAACAAATTATTGCGCACGTTTCGCTTTTGTTGTAATTGCGCACTTAGTTGAGTCTTTTCCTGTGTTGTGTTGTGGTCTGTGGATGGAGCCAGAGATTCGTAACAAAGAAACCAAAAATGCGTGCAAGCTCAGTTACTAATTCCAGTCCAGTTCTCAATGTCGTTTTCCGCGACGGACAAAGCCAATGGGCCAAATGGGTCTCTACGCTGTCTCTACGCTGGCCTTAGATGCGTTTTCCCTTCGCTTAACCTTTGTTGTTGCTGTTGCTGTAGCTGAAAACTGCTTCGCTTCCTCTCTGGTCGCGTCCCGTGTCGTCGATGTCCGCTCGCAGTGCCACCAAATGTTCAAATGAATCCACCAACCACTGAGAAGAGAACCACCACGCGAACTCCAACAAGCAGTCGACGTGTGTGTGTACGTGCTTGTGTGTGTGTGGTCGTGCTGTATTCCGATTCTGGCCTGTTCAGTGCTGCTTTTGTGTGTAGGTCGCTCGACATGCGCACAGGGGCGGCTGCAGTTGCTCTCGGGGTACTCGAACAATTTAGAATTTGTATCTGGTCGAGCTCAAAAGTGCACAATAAGTTCTCGTCTGATTTTTGAATCAATGGTGTATAACTATTTTTCTAAGCAGACCAGAACCTACACATATATAGAAATTTTGAGGAGGCTGGGAATACCTAAATAGGGACACTATTTTCCCCGACTACTATGTGTTGTATGTGAATCTAGTCCCAGTTTAGGGCCCCATAGTCGGCGCCGTCTGCCTGCCTCGCCTCTCATGTAAATACTCTGACAGCGACCTTGCCGATAAAAATAAATATGCTCAATTACGAAATTTGTTTCAAAGCGAAACACACAAATTATTTGTTTGACTGCTTTCGCTTTTTGGGGCACTAATAGAATACAGAGCAGAGCAGAGGCAGAATATTGTTGAAAAATACACATTTATAATGACCTTGTCCCATGCACTTGGCAGCGGCCCTACGAAAATATTCTGGCAGCTGTCAAATTGGGCGCGAGGCCCTCCATCGAAAGTGAGTTCGCCTCTGTGGAGCTGTGAGAAAAACCAGTTATAAAGTCAATGGTCATGCCACAGTAGGTACCCCGTACAAGTGACAGGTTACACGCTACTTGTCGCCGTTGATTTTGATTGACAGCTGCAATTGCAAATGGGGCGAACTGCAAATATTCATAAGTATTTCTAAATTTATTTGCCCTTGCTTCTCATATAGGATTACATGTGTATCAGACGCTGGGGTTACCGTAACCACTCCATGGGGTTTCACTTTGCCGACAGCTCAAAAAGGTGCGCAATAAATAAGCGACCCAATAGACAGAGAGTGAGAGAGTGAAGCGAGAGAGGCAAAGAGAGAGCGCGCGCGCCAATTTACAAAGCTCTCGCGCACACAGCTGTGCTTTGTTGTCTCCGCTACTAATGCTGTTTCCACATGCAAACACGTACATTATAGTGTAAGGGGTTGTCTCTGGGAGAGGGGGAAGGAAATGAATGGTGGGGGTCTCATATGTTTGTTTGCTTTTAAAAATAAAATTACGCAGCACTTTGCCGAGCACAGCTGATTGTGTTTGGCCAGGAAAGCTCCTCTTGCTCTTGCTTTTGCTCCCCCCACTCCTCGATGATGGTGCCGTGAGCTTTTACGCCATGTGCAGTGCATTCCACCAACCCAAAACAGATGGCAGCACTGGCAGGCAGACAGATTCTCATTGCTGTCGATGGGGCTTTTTTGTTGTGGTTGTTGGGGGCGTTATAAATTTGATTTGCACAAAGCGTACCGTTTGATGCCGTACTATAACGAAGGTTTTGTTGTTGCCACCGCCACGCTCTGCTGAAGTCAATTTGCAAATATTTCACTGTGCACACATCCATAAAAATGGTTCATAGATAAAAATATTTATACACCCATACTCCATACTCTGGTACAGTACACCCAAATCTAGGGGCAATGTTTTGGACTGACAGCTTGTTGCAAATTGCTGAATACCTGAGCAGGGTTCAATCAGTTTTATCAAAAATGTTGTTCATTTTGTTCCCCACCCCCCAAAGTACTCCCCAGCGATGAGTTTCAAGGCTGGGGAGGGGATGGGCTAGTGAAATTCCTGTAACTCTAAAAGGGAAGAATACCTGATAGATAGAGAAGGTTCAAGTCAGTGTAGACAACCAAATAAGAAAACTTATTAACTATAATTATAGACATGAAGGAAACAATAATATTTCCACCAGCAAATACTTAATCAATGATCTCCAATAAAAGCCTAATTTTTCTTTCCAATTTCCCATGGTTACTTCCATGAATAAATCCCCTCCTCTGGTAGCCTCCTATTACCAGATTTTGTTCCCAATTGATGTTGCTTTTAACCCCAGGAGTCAATCACTTAAGTGTGAATCAACCTGTCCCAAAGACAGATGCGGATTCATTCATATTGTTTATATTCGCGCATCTATCAAGTCATCAATTATGTCGTCGAACCACATCGCTCATTAGCCTCTATACACAAGAGTACATACACACAGCCGCCCGCCCGCTATATCCCCTCAACCCCCAGAAAGGGGACTTTCTTTCTATATTTAACCAAAATCGTTTGGAATTTTGCTTCTAAGCTTGTTGGCATTTCTATGTGATACATACATACAACCGTATGAGTATTTCAAAAAAATATTATATATAATTCCTGTTGTTGTTGTTTCTCGGCGTCGGGTTTTTCCCCGTCTTCCCCTCGACCGACAAAAGCAGGGCAAAAGCAACAAATAAGCCATTTGTCAATATAATTTTCATTTGCTGTGGGTCAGGGGCCCCAAGCGACTTTTCACCGCTGACAGGGCTCCAACCTGGCTCAGTCGTAGACCACAGATCAACATCATACATATATCATATATCATTTCGAATTTGTTATTTGCTGATCTACATATATGCACATTGATTTGATTTGATTTTATTGGGTCGTTCCATGAAGATGAATGGATGCGATTTCGTGTAATTAGGAACTCTCGGCTGTTAGTTTGCAGCGATATAAATATTTCTTTATTGCTGGGGCTTGTTTACATGTGGGGCATGTACAAAGGCCCCATAATCCAATATAATCCATCCCATACCATTCAAAATTTCGAATCGATTGCGTCAATAAATGCAAAAACTAAAATCTAGCTAACGCTACCCCACCGTTGTTGCCCCACTGCCACTGCCACAGCCCCACTGTTGTTGTTGTTGCCTGCTGCTCGTAAAGTTCTAAAAATTGTTCGGGTGTCTGCGACGTTTAACGACTTTAAGCAGAATGGCACACCAGAACCTCAGAGAGCATAAACACATTGTCGAGATGCTAGATGAAACAGTTCCTCCCCCCTAAAGCAACCGCACACCCCCCAATGCCAATGCTCGATCTTTGCCCGCTTTTTCTTTGTCTCGGTGAAAGTCTAGACAGTTTTTGAATTATTGCACCTTACCCAGCATCGTTGTAAGCAACATCCCTCGGTGCCTGAAACCGTGCGTATGAGTAATTTAGTTATTATGATCCGCCTTGTGCCTTGTGTCTTGCGTCTTGTGGCACATTTCAAATGAGTTCTGCGAGACAGTTTGAACGGCTTTGAAATATGTATATCTGAGTGGTCGGTCGGTCGGTCTGTCGGTCGGTCGGTCGGTGACATATTTCACCAATGGCCTGTCCCATTGGGAAACTTTGCTCGTAAATTCTGTCGAAATTCGCAGAGCGACGGGCGAACAATCGAACAATAATAAAAAACTTTTCTAGCGATAAGAACAAACAAATTGTTTAAATGATTGACTGTTGGCTGTTGCTGTTTGCCGCTTTTGCGGCGCTGACAAGCCAATATTCACTTTATTGCCTCCCTCCCCGGCTGCCTGCTTCCAGCCCCTTCTACCACTTTTTTCATTTCTCCCACTCGATAAGAATTTTCAGTTTTTAACTCAATTTTGTTCCCTGCGGCCTGCTTCACGCTTCGACTAATTCTGTTGCCGTCGCCGGGACGGGCCAGAGGTGTGGTGCGGTGCGGTGCATGCGGTATGGGACACTGCCAACTAGCGTTAATTTAATATGCGACATTTGCACTTTTCGGTCAGCTGCTTCTCCCACGAAACACCAGACAGACTCAAGCGCTCAACCTCGCACTGTCATGCCCTCGAACCCACTCGACCCACTCGAGCCACTCGGGGTTCATCGGTTACGCTATCGTTGACGGTGTCATGTTCACTGCGGGGTGGGGTGGTGGGTGGCCAGCACCTACCCAGCAGATTGCGTTGGCAGCGAAAAGTTCAATTTAAGTGATGCACTTTGTGCTCTTTGGCTGGTCTACCCAACAGTGGAGGCGGAGGAGGAGGTGGCTTGGCAACGGAATTCGCATTCGGAGTACCACTGAGTGGTGCACAGTTTCTGTCCTCAGGCCAAAGCTTAAACGGAGAAATTTAAATGTGAATTAATTATTCAACAATTATTCATAAAGTTTCACTTTAAATTGAAATCAAAGCAACCTGATTTGGGATTGGGATGGACCTCCCATTGGGAGGACTTTGTTGCACTTTTTTAAATTCGGAATTCTCTTTAATGCATATTTTAAGGTGTTCACCGCCTAGCGGGGATTCCAGAGTATATCTGCTTAAAATAATCCAATGTTTAGCCTTTAGGAATTTCACTGTCTCCTTGCGAAAGGCTTCCACTTGCTTGGCTGCACTCTCTCCCTTTCTCTGCCCATTCCTCTGCACTTCTGTCTCGCTCTGTTATCAGAGCAGCTTAAAGAAACATTTTTATGGCCATAATATTCGGCTTAGTCGCCTTGGCGCTCTCAGTCGCACTCTCTTCGCCTTGAGTGCTGCTTGCTGGGTTCCGGGAAAAGCTGGCAGATACCAGAATTGGCTGGGTATGGAATGCTTAATACAAAAGTCAAATTGATTGGCCTGAAAGTATTACCATATAACTGAATCATTTGCAGGGGGCGGTTCGGGGAAGAAGCTCTCCCGGCTCATTGGATCCATTGCCTCCGGCAGGTGGTGGCCCGTCTGGTGGGGGTCAAGCCAATAGAAATAGAATTATTCATAATATAGCCTCACCATCGAGGTGAGGTCGGGTGGGTGTGCTGTGTGCGAGAATGCGAGGGCCTCTACGCTAAGTACGGGTTTTGTTGGGGGGCTGGGCGTGCAATTAATTTGCAGGCAATAATAAAATCTAGGACAAAATGTTGGCAAAAGGAACGTCGTTGACAGTTGACTGCATGTGTCCCGCCCCCTACCTCCTGCCGCCTGCCTCCTGCATATGGAAACAGTTGTTTCTCTGTACATCGCTCTCCCTTTTTGCATTCAATGAAATGAAATTATTTGCCAGCTGGCGGAATGAGTGTGTCTGCAGGTGTGTATGTGGCAAGGCTTTCCATGGCCTACATGGAAACCTTGGCAGAGGTGGAGGCAGGAGACGGCGAACAGAGTTGCCAAGGTGTAGGTGTTGGCAACACACTACCCCCTCCCTTTCCACTGAAATGCTTGCCTGCAGATCTGCATATCAGCATTGCCAGCAGCCTCAGACAGCGACTCGAAAGCGTTATAGATTATATCCCATTCCAAACCCCATCCCCCGCCCTCACCACGCCATGAACTCCAACCCCAGCCCACGGCGTTCGCTCCGGTGGCCAATTGTTTGTTTTTCATCTGGGCCATGTTTTTAATCAAACTAAAATACCTGGCAACGCCAACAGGAGAGCGAAGGGGTGGGAACCTCTCCCCTTCTTGTGTGTGTTTTCCGATTTGCTCAGGGATAAGCATTTTCTCTGAATCGTTTGACGATAAGCGAGAAGTCTGTTTTGCTCTTTTTGATTTGGATTTCATTGAAAGCGAGTCGCAGAGAGTTGATATAATACAGATTTTTCCTATAAAATATATATCATAGGATGGTCCACGACCTACATAGATAATAGAAGAGAAATGAAATGAAATGAGAAATGTCGAGAACAGTTTTCATTGTTCTATTTTCGTTAGATCGTTAGATCCATCCAAACCGTTTATGAAAATATGAGAAATTCGGAGTATCGATTGAATTGAATAATATGTAGACAGTTGTTAGCAATATGCGATAAATTGTATTTCTTTGCTTCGAAAAGTGAATTACATTTTTCGGTAAGTGACACTCTGGCAGCAGTTCGTTTGATCTTTGAAGAAGGCAACCGCACTGCAATGTGGCAAGCTGTCGGAAGCACATGACGTCGGGTGCACATGACGGTAAGGACTGGCGGTCGTAAAGGAAGGAAGGCGAATGCCCGGGGAAGCCAATGTGTCAGACCTAATTCACCGCAACATTGGCCTTGATTACCCCGCAGAGTGCGCCCAATACAGAGAGGGGCGCATCTAACTACTGTGGCCTAATCCTTTGGCCTTCGTTCCTGACAGCCGCCTCGCCTCGCCTTGCCTCCCCTCTCCTGACTCGTTCTGATGGCGTTTGACACTGATTGGACCTGCACTGGCGCTGGCGACACTGGATAATGACGTTGTCGGATGCCGTGCCAAAAAGTTATCAATGAATCACTTTAAGTGCGCTAATTTGCCCCCCGCCATAAGCCCGGGCATTATTTGCATATTCCCCATCTGTTCGGTTGGGTTGGATTGTGTCTGGCTCTCTGGGTCCCATTCGTTTCGGTGTTTGACGATTTAAATTGTTAAGATCTTAATGCTATTGTTGCTGCTGTTGGTTTTTGGCTGTTGCTGTACTTGTTGATGCCTTTCATCAATCAAGTGTCCGCTGCTCTGTCCTCTCTTCGAGAGCAAGAACAGTTGCGAATTCATTGTAATTTGTTTGAACAGCTGGCAAAGGGCAAACATCACAAGGTGGCAGCGAGCGGGAGTGCTGGGAGTGGGAGTGGTGGGAGGCAGCTTTTGTTTGGCCAGAGATTAGTCAGGCTGGTCTTGTCCCTTCCTCCTCCGCGAGTCCAGCGCCCAGTCCCTAGTCCCTAGTCCCGAGTACCGTGTACGTGCGGACACGCAAAAATTGCAGAGCCCTGTCTCAACTAATGATAATTACATTCGACGTGGCCTTCGCACTGCCGTGGAATGGCCCTGGGATGGTCGTGGAATGGCGTGCGGAGTTGGTCCTTTAAGCCGCTTTAAGCGTTATGGCCAACACCTCCCACGGTACCCATTTATTTATGTGTGTGGCAGCCACCCCCTGCGACATCCAACAGTTGGACAAGCAGCAGGCATAATTTTAATTATCGCCAAATTGCGTTACTTTCACAGCAGGAAACGGAGAGCAATTATTCTAAACATCAATTCGAATGATACAAGGTACAGTGCGTTTCATAAGGTTAACTCACGCTTCAAGCCAAAGATTTTACTTGTTGAATGAAATCAATTGATTGATAATTATCGATAATTAAGTATAATTAATCGCAGGGTATTGAGTCAATTGAATTCGAAATATATGTATATCGTCCTTTTAATTTGGTTTTGTATTCCGTGAAGTTAATGCAGTTTTGAAACGCACTGACCTGTCATAAGTATCTATTACTATGTTTATGCTGTGAATTCTAGAATCCGTGAAATTAAAATAGCCCCTGTTTGAGACGAATACACGCAATCATATCAGCAGAGTTGCCAGACGTAGTAAATGATACTCTATACTTTAAGAATTCTACCTGAAATAGCCATCTCTACTACACTATACACACATACATGACATTCTGATTGCTATGTGAACATGATTAAACCTGCACCCTCTCCATCAAATTCCCACTCGAACAGGTGCCCACCACAACAAACGTTCGCACTTGATTTGTGCAGTAGCAGAGGCTGTAGAACAAGAGTCCAGCTATGTGAACATGATTAAACCTGCACCGACTCAACAACCTCTCCATCTTACTCGCACTCTTACAATTGCCCACAACAACAAACGTACGCTCTTGGTTTTTGCAGTAGCAGAGGCTTTAGAAGAAGAGTCCCAATTTGTGAACATGATTAAACCTGCACCGACGTAACAACCTCTCCATCTTATTCGCCCTCTTATAATTGCTCTCAACAACAAACGTACGCTCTTGGTTTTTGCAGGCTGTAGAAGAAAAGTCCAAATTTGAGATATGATTAAACCTGCACCCACTCTTACAATTTCAAACAACAACAAACGTACGCTCTTGGTTTTTGCAGTAGCAGTGGCTGTAGAAGAAGAGCCGAAGTATTCGATCATCTTTTTTGCATACGACATCGAGAAGGTAAGGAGAAGAAGGAGATCATGAAATGCGCGAGTAACTACGCCGACTGCGCTGCACCTACGCCGCGCGCTGAAACTCTCTCACCGATATTTCGTTCTCACTCCCACTGACAGGTGACAAAAGCACACTCTTTTGATCTCCCTTTGCAGTAGCAGAGAGAGAAGATAAGCTGCCGACATATGTAAGCTATTAGCAAAAGAAGCTGATGAGAGAATGGGAGCGAGGGCAGCTAGGAAGAGAGCGTGATGGAGCATAGAATGATCGCATTTGCATCGCTCCAAAGAGCGCGCTCTTGCTCTTGCACTTACATACATTTTTTTCGTTCGTAAACCAAATCCAACTTTTGCTTAAGTCTAGAGATGGGGGAAGGAAGAAATGGTCATATGATGTGTGGGGGAGGGGGATACTATCACCATCTAAAGAAAAGCCTATCTACTTAACCTACATTCGTTGAGGCTTCAATCAAATGTCGAATATTGAATAACAAGAATTTAATAATTCAATTTCTTGTGGTTTTGCCGATTAATTCTGAGGCAAAGGATGAAAGGGGAAAACGCCTCCATTTAAACAGCTTTAAAGTGCACCCGCAGAGCCAAATTGATTAAAAAGTGTTTGAACAATTTTACGACACCTTTGTTTCGCTGACATTTTTTCAGGTAAGGGCCATGGAATATGGCGAGCCAAGTGCAGAGGCGGGCCAAAGTGACAATGGCCAAAATGCAATTTTGTATTTTCAGCGCAATATTCTGATGCCATGGAGGGCAACACCCACACAGGCACATCCGCTTACTTTATTACGTTCCACGTCAAGTGACAAGGGAGAGATAGAGAGAGAGAGAAGAACGGCAGCCCGCTCGGCAGCCATTGAAGTGTGTTAATTATTCAAAGTTGCTCATACGCAACGTTGTCGCTGCCTGATATGCCCCATATAACCCGATATTTATGCATTGATGTTCGCCACCGTATAGATTCCGGTTACGTAAACGTAATTTTGTATGAATTTCCAGAAATCGTCGGCATCTCTTCTCCCCGTCCCCCGTTCTCCTTGTGGTTTATGCAACCAGGCGCCCAACATTGCCTGCGTCTGTGCGGTTTTCCGTTTGACATTTGCCGCTATCCTCTTAACGAGTATCATGAATGTTAAATGAGCTTAAATTGATTGACAATTAAGATTTCGTTGTTGGTTGATGCGGCGCGAGGATGGATGCAGCGAGAGCTGCTGCTGCAACTGCTACTGCCCCGTGATATGCATATCGTGCATGTAAGCCACTCAATTGGACAGATTGCATTATTGACTAATCAACCTCAAGCGGCACGTTGCCAGACATCAGGTAGGGGGAGCAACCTTGATGGAAATGGACTGCCAAAAGTATGCTAAATAAAAAGCGACTACCAGATGAAGTTTGCAGGGAAATGGGAATAAAAGACAAGCGAATTCATGGCATTTCGAGAACAGTTCTCTTCGGAGTGGAGGGAGAGCCTTCTCTTTGTGGCTCCTCTAACTCGAGTGGTCACTGCTCTGCATAGCAGTGCATAAACAATAAGAAACTTATTAGGATTGTCATATTATATTCTGTATTTGTGAATGCGAGTGTGTTTGAATATGGATGAGATCGATAATATTGATTTAGTTTGGCGCGTCTTATTGCCATTTCTTGGTTCTGCGTGCAATATTTCTGCCGACGGGCTAAGGAGGTGACGGTGGGTGGGAGGTATGGGGCCGGAATGGTTGAGTGAGTGACTGGAGTAAAATATTTGCCCTGTTTGTCATTACAATTGATTGCCAGCAATCAAAGGCAGCTCGCAAATCATGTGTACATGTGCCGGAACACCCTTGATGAAGTCTGCATGGAAGGGGGAGAGGGACACACAGTGCGAGACACAGTGGAGACACAGTGTAAGAGGATCCACCACAATATGTACTGTAGGAAGCTTCTTCAAGCGAATTGTTTTTGTTTTGCGATATCTAAACAAACCAACGAATCCACACCGGACCTTTGGGGATTCTCCGCTTCTCCGCCCTCTCCCTGGCCGGCAAAAGCTAGTTTGGCGTGAATAATTCCACTAAATACAATAAAAACATTTTGCGCTTGCGGCATTAAGAATTTGCATAGAGATGAAAGCCTTGCAGTCGGAACAGCACAGAACGGAACGACGCGAAACGGAACTGTGCCACAGACTACAAAAAGTGAGAAAAAGGAAAATAAAAAATAAGTAAACGTTGATGAGTTTGCGGCTGTGCGGGGAGGCAAGCCGTCTGGGGAGGGTCACTCCTTGTTAGGCGCCGGGGCTGGGCCTCTCCCCGGGGCCCAGGATGTAAATAATAAAAAGCACATTAAACAGCATTTTCTTTCATTTCGAAACGAAAACGAAACAATTCCATCTTCCCCACTCGGACTAGGCCGCACCCCACACCCCACACACACACACACACACATACACACACACACAGACACGAACAAAGGCTGACCGCTCTAGAAGTATGCTACGGCTACGGCTGGCGTCGCGACGCTTTGACACTTGGGGCAGACGGACTACTTACAGTGGGCCGCAACACGGGGCTAGTACTAGTGCTGGCATGGGGCCCGATACGAGACTCGAGGCTCTGCGGGACTTCTGTAAGAGAAGCGTACCCTCCAATGGAGTGCCACGTCACTCCTTCATCCTTTCCAGTGATTTTATCGATAATTACTTGAGGCTTGTTGGTGCACACATCGCAGAGTCCTCATGCACTTCAATCATTCAAATAAATGCTGCCTACACTTGTAAGATCCTTTGAGGGCATTGCAAGTTCGTGGTGGCTGCCACTCGTTTCAGGCGGCCACAAAATTGTGGCAGCTGCTACTTGTGCCACTTGCTGCTGCATTACTGCCACGTTCCGCTGTTGCAGTAGTGTTCTTCCGTGCACGTCCGTCCCGTCCCTGCCCGTCCCTGCCCGTCCCCTTGACGCCATTCATTTTCACGTCCAATTTCGCTGCGCCTAAAAGGGCTTCCAGGCCGCACTTGAAAATTTAACAGTTGCCGCAGTCAGTGCGCCTCCACCTGACTGCCGCTGCCAGCTTGGCTTTTATGATGCCACAGCACTGGCATCTCGCTCTCTCTCTCTCTCTCTCTCTCTCTCTCTCTCTCTCTCTCTCTCTCTGTGGGCAGCTGTCTCTGTCTGCTTTGAGTGAAATGAAATGTGAAATGTAATCCAGTGTCATGTGCCATGTTTATTTGGCTGCTGGCTGCTGTCTGCTGTTGCAACTGCTGCGCTCCTGCCACCACCGGGACTCAGCCAACTCCCCGTGGTAATGTTCCCGACCAGCAGCAGCAGAAACAGCAACAGCAGCATCATTGCCAATTGAGTTTGATTTGTTGAATGCCTTCTGACAGACTCCGAAATTAACTGATGCCACAAATGATACCAAAATTTCTGGTATTCGGACCTCATTGGTGCGGCCTCTGATGGTTGCCGAGAGGCGGGCTGCCCTGCATCGCAGGCATCGCCATATCCTGTTGACAAAAGTTACATGTGGGACATACATGCATGGGTTTTCCCCAGCTGTTTTTCCGGCTAGTTCTCGGTAATCATTTGGTTTACCGCAACTTGCCTAACTGTAATCCGATTAGGGTCTGGTCTGCCTTCTCTCGAGTCCATGTGACTTCTTGGGTGTGCTCTGGATGCTGCCTAAGCTGATTGAACAATACCTACGGGCGGGGGGGAGGGGGTAGGGAGTGGGACTCCTTCAACTTTCAGCCGTAATCTTTGAGACCAAACAATTTAAAATGCAAGTCGAGTAATCAGGAATTCAGCCATCGACTGAGTAAATTTGCATTTCCGCTTCTCCTCCTTGCGACTGAGAGAACTTTAAGCGGCTTTGGCTCGCCTCGTTATACTCGATTTATAATTAATTTAATTTGAAAGAGTCGAGAATAATTGATTTTGGGCAGGCAAAAGTAAAGGAAGGAATGCCGTTGATAACAATTGTTTCCGTTCTGCCTCCATCCCCACCCCGCCCCAATTTTAAGCTGATTTCACATTCAGGGTCCTCCTTTATGCATTCGAAGGGTCCTGCAGCGAGTCTCGAGACATAAAACACGGCCAGATATCTTTATAGCGGGGATTTTTCAATTTTATAGTTAAGTTTCTCCCATTCCGTTCTGATGCTTTCGAGGCACGTACAAAATGGAGAGAGGCACGCCAATGTCCAGCCATGAAACACGTCCAAACTTCTGGAACACGTTTCAACGAATCTAACGAGGAGGAGGACATTGCATTGACTCTGCTATTTGATCTTCAGATGACCAGCAATAATATTTGTAATAGTTTAAAGCAATCATTGGAATTATCATAAATCTAATGTCTATATTATATAGTTTTGTATACATAAAGTTAATTCAATCGGCAACCACCAAGGGCTTTGATTGAACTACTTTCTTAACTATAGAGAAATCGATTAGCACTAGTGGCTAGTGGCTAGTGGCTAGTGGCTTGTGGCATCCAGTTATCGTTTTCCCTGCCACGACTCAGACAGACATTCTCGAATATACCATCGATGGGTGATGATAGGTCGTTGAGCATTATAATTCATACGAGTACGTTTGCCGTATGCAAATGATGTTCGAGGGGGGGCGGAAGGAGGGCGGGGCCGCATTCGCATAATCTGCTGACCTGCTGATATGATAGATGGCTGGGGCCCGGCATTTGCATAAGCCAATGCCGTCGCAGTGCAGAAGCAATCTTCTCCGTCGGTACACAGTAGTACTCCGGTGTGTGTGTGTGTTTGTGTTTATCTTCGTATCTGTGGATCTGTATAGCTGTATATCTGTGTATCTAATGGGCAAGTAGGGCAAACGGAGTCAAGAGCAGAACTCCCTGCAAGCAACAATCTGCGAAGGTGAATTCTGATGAGCCGGGAGTGCAGTTAGTTTAGCCAGCTGACTGGAAATAGAGAGAGGGAGGGTGAAGGCTGGAGTGGGTTTGGGTATGGAGCGAGGTCGAGTGCTGGCTAAATATGTAAATTAATGAAACCAAGCCAAATGCTGCCGCGGGCCCTGGGTACTCGTGCCGAGCTTTCCCTTTGAACTATTTTTGGGTTTTGCCGTTGACGAATGGAAGACTGAAGCAACACCAGCGGCAAGCGGCAAGCGGCAAGCGGCAAGTGCAGCTAACAATGCCGCACCGAACGGGGGCCAGGCCAGGGGGTCACACTTGACATAACAGCCGCAATAGCGCAGCTAACGACGAACAATAACAGCAACCAAAGGACGAACAACGAACTGCACTAATAACTGACACACAGAACGACATGAGAACAGTTCCTAATAAACACTCGAAAGCGTGCTTTGCCTCCTTGCCACTTCACTGCGGTAACCCTAGACACGGATATGCACACCACACACACACACACACACACACAGACACACACACAGAGAGACACACACAGAGACACTGGCAAACCAATAATAACTGTGACCGCATTGCGTATACGTCATGTGTGGCATTGCATTTGATTCGAGCTGCCACAACAATGGCGGCGACACTGCCGACGATGCAAACTTTTTACTAAATTTATTTTAATTACAAAGAACTAACACTCGAAAGCACACGCTGCCACGGAACTGCGGCTTTTTAATTGACGAATAATTAATGTCACCCCACCCCACCCGCACAGCAATCGAATGTACATGCTGGCAGGCAGGATGCATATTTTGTTTGTCTGGCATTTTTTGTTTTAATATGATTGAAGGGCGTTCCTCGGTTGTTTGTCTGGGTTTTCGCTAATTGTTGTTCAAATATAATTGTGGCTGAATGTCATAGATGAAACTGTACCTTTTTATGGTGGTTGGGGAGGTATATCCATATCCTGCCACACTCTTCTTATAAGTACATGCCCTCCAGGGAGAACTGCTCTTTCATCTTCTCTAATCCGTGACTGCATTTTATGTTTCTGCTGCTGCCATGCCCCCCGCTAATGCTTTCCGTTTAACTCGAGCTTTCTTATCATTGCAAAACTATCGCTTTTATGGCCCGTACGCAAACGACAGATATCTTCGCATGGCAATAAATTATTTTCGAATGCTCCATCCAGCAGTTGGCGTATCTGCACGTCATTTGTCATTCGGTAATGGACGCGATATAGACGCTATCAGGGCCGCCCCCCTCCCCTAAATCTCCTCCTCCTTCTGTATCGCGAACAGCAGGAATATAATAATACTGGTGTTCGGTTCTATTCGTTAATAGAAATCACTTAGCAAACCCCCAACACCCCCACCCACGCCACTTAGCATGGGAATTCGCCGAAAAGTTCACTTTTTTCATAAATGTTTGCTAAATAAAAGATGGGTTAATATTTTTTTAATTGCTTTCGTTACACGCTGCGATTAGTGTTAGTATGTGTTCGCTGGGCTGTGCTAATTGCCACTCTGCCACGCCCACGCATCAACACGGGAACGCCCACACAGCGACTGGGGAATTGGCTGAAATTGATGGTGGTCAGAAGGCTCCTTCCTCCCAGCTCCCAGCTCCCACAAAATGTAAATTTCTATTAAAGTTAGGAAAGGATTTTAGCAACCTGAACAATCGATCCCCATTCCACATTCCCCATAGGCCACACACACACACACCTACACGAAGATATCCCGTGGAATTTGTGCCAAAGCTCGACACTGATTTGGTCTAAACGATAAAGTCAGGGAAAGGGTCCTTTGTGCCCAGAGCAGGGCAGAGCAGAGCAGAGCAGAGCCCTGCAGAGCAGGCCAAGCATAACAGTTTAAATGCGAGCTGGGTCTATTAAAAAACCAAATGGAGTACACACCAGCACATATCCACTTAGGGTGGGGTGGCTGGGTGGCACTGGCATGATGGCATGATGGCAGGGTGGATGCGAGGAGGAGGAGGGGCAGGAGGGAGGAGGCGACATGCCAACACAAAAGCCAACATGCAATTTATGAAGCAGCTTTTTGCTGGCGGGCCCGAAATGCTCGTTTGAAGCTAACGTAATGCTACAGACCGGAGCAGGGCCCGACCTGGCCGAGAACGAGGGCTGAGAGGGAGGATGAGGATGGTGAGGGGGTCGACAGAAGCGTAAGCAGGAAAGCGTAAAAAAACATCAAGTACAGGAATGCGACTTGATTACGGGCGAGCCAACGAAGCGAAAATGCTCTCTCGACATTCGACTTTTCCGTGATTGATCGACAATGTGAGAGTGAAACGCACTACAGTGGGTACTTTCCCATTTACAATTGTAGAAAGTAGAAAGCATTTCACAGCTGTATGTAGGACATAGAGAGCTCATCGGCAAACCATTCGAAGTGGCTCTGCTCGCATGATAGATCGATTCACCACAGCATTTACCACACTCATCTCTCCCCAAAAGGACCCCCTCAAGCCACAAAGGGCTCAAAGGAGTCCAGCAACCCCTTCGCACAAAGGGTATGATAGAAGGACTCAGCAGACGGCCAGGGCAGGGCAGCTTAGTAGTGAGAGTAGTGCAGGTCCTGAAGTCTGGAGTGGAGTGCGGTCGTTTCTCCAGGGAGACCTCCACTCCAGTGGAGTTGCTGTTCGCTAGAGCCAATTGTTTGCGGCAAAGAAAGACCTGAAGAGCACTCCCCACACACACTCTTGAATGCCTCCCCCTAGCCTATTGAATTTATTGCAACAAAAACACAAGGAGCCGCGATGCGATGCGATGCGATGGCTGGCTCTTTGAGCATTACTTTCTGGTGGAAAAATGATTTGATATGGCTAAAATATGGGTAAGCCGTTTGTTTGCCTTAAACCAATTTGGGCAGGAGTCAGAGCCACCATCCATTCACTCCCATCCGAAATTCTGTTACGTGGCATCCGTGATCCGAATCTCACGGCAGCCGGGAAATAGTTGCATGCTTAAATTATACGAGTATGCGGGTCAGGTCAGGGAAAGTTACCTATACACCTGCCGCCACTCCACTCCAATCCACTCTACGCCACTCCCCTACCCTCCCCTCCACTCAACTCTATTCGATCCAGTACAGGGGTCAGCCGCATTTTCATTTTCGTTTTGGCATTTCGATGCATGAAGCTCAAGTGCAATTTTCAATGCTGCATTTATTACAGCAGCGCCTGAAATGTTGCAAAAGTTATAACTCCACCTCCGTCCCAGTCCCCGTCCCTGTCCCCATCCATGCCTTTGTTCTGTGATCCATGCTTCATATATAAGCGGCACAGAAACTGCCTTCGTGTGGCAGGTTGCAACACTTTGAGCTCTCAATATTTGGGTCTCCATTTCAAGTACTTTTATTTTTTTAAATTTAATTAAATTTCTCTCAAGTTCAAAAAGTGTTGCATTTCGATTTTGGGAAACTTTTTCAATTTCGTTTAGTGCAGGGGAAATTTGAAGTGAAAGTGAAAGTTACAATGTAAAAATGAGCTGTGGTTTCCATTAGCTAATGAGGCAAATGAATATCGAATCAATGAAAGAATAGTTCCTGTGTGCTCAAAAATATTCAATTTCCTCTGGGGATCCCTCCCAGTGGGGTCCAGTCGGGTCCATTCAGCTGTTCAGCTAGGAATAAATATGCGTTTTTTTATAGCATCCCCCAAAAAGACATAAAAAGAGCGCCCTTAACCCTTAAGCCTGACACAGTCTGGCTATCCCTGGGTCCGGCTTGGAACTACCTATCCGTGAAAGTAAGTCTCTCCCGCGGCCCTGTTTCTGCGACCCAGAGCATAAAGCAAATAATTTTGGCAGCAGAATGTCACATTTTATTGTTTGTTCCATCATCGTATTGGGCCAGCGAAAGTGGAGCAGTCCCAAGTCAGAGGCCCTTCATGCCAAGGGCTAATAAAAGTGCGAGCCGGAGTCAGGGGCAGAGGCGGAGTCGGAGTCGTAGAAGTGGAACTTGGACTTTAACAAAACACGACCCAATTCCAGACGTGCCTTATCGCAGGGCCCGGAGTCGAGTCCCGCACAAAAGAGCAACAGAAGCAGAAGCTAAATAATAATAGAAAACAAAAATGTGTCACGAATCATGACAGAATCAACAACAAAATCAGAACAGCAAGAGTAACGGCGCAAGAGTAACGGCAGGAGTAACGGCAACAGTAGCAATAATTACAATACCAGTAGCAACGAGAACTATAACACGTCAACATTTAACAAATTGTTATGCAGATTTCGTTGGATGGGAAATTCCCATGAGTTTTCTTAGCCCACCCCCACTCCCACCCCCCCGCAATTAGGAGCGATTTCCGCGGGCACCCAGCACACGCAATATTGAATCAATTACAGAAATGGCACTCCCGCCGCCCTCTATCTGGGGCCTCAATCTGATTACAATTGAACATAAATTGTACTTACCCTCCCCACACCCCCCTCCAGCCACAAATGTGTGCAAAATTTAATAAACACGAATGGGATATGTACTCTGTTTGCGACAGGAGGAGGTGGAAGTACAGTTGCAACCCCCAAGAAGTGGGGCACGGAGTGTCACAGAGTCCTTGCCACAGCGCCTCGGCCGAAGGGTTTCCGCCTGGCCGCAAAAGCCAGCAACGTTCAAAAGTTTCCATTCATCAAGGCAAATGGCTTTGAAGTTTTCGCTGAAGTTCTGGCGAAACTAAGATGGAAATTAACTTGGAATTTTGATGGTTTTCCACCGCCTTTTTTCCTTCACCGCCACTGACTAGTGACGTCATTGACATAATTACGTTTACGTTTACGCCGCGGCAGGAACGGAATGGCGATGGTGGCGATGGGCTGGAGTTTAGGTCTGCCCGCCCGCCCGCCTGCCGTTGCCATTGAATGTCATAAAAATGTGTTTGAGGTAAGGTTAACAATAACAAATAAACATGTGTCTCTGTGTCTGTGTATCTGCGCATCCGTGTGTGTGTGTGCGAGACACACATGCAAATGTGCAAAGGAGAAGCGAAAAAGAGGGAAAAAGTGTAAACAAATATAGAGCGTTGTTGGGTTGTGTGTGTGTGTGTGTCTGTGTGTCTGTGTGTGTTTCTATTCATTTACAAAATGCTGGCAAAAGTTGTGGCAATGAGAACAAGATGACGACAACGACATGGAGGAGGAGGTGGAGACTGGCGGGCAGCAGGAGGAGGTGGAGACTGGCGGGCAGCAGGAGGAGGCGTCGGCAGCAACAGCAGGCGGTATGACAGCAGAGCAGCAGAGGAGCAGAAGGACGAAAAGCAGAAGGTACGACGAGTGTTGCTGGCGTTTTCCCTTATTTTTTAAGCTTCGTTTACACTGTGCAGCTATTTACATACGTATGTATGTTTTCGTCTGGGAGGATCACACACACACACACACACAGAAATAGCTATGAAAAGATGAAATATAATTTGATTGAGTCTCATTCCATTCAGGATTGTATTTCGTAAAATATTTATGATTTAAATTCAAATGCAAAAAGAGTTTGCTTGGCTGATAGTTCCACGATGATTCTGATAAGTAAAAAAATAGCCAGGAATGCATGTACCAAATATGCAAAGAACCCAGTGAAAAATTGAGCATAAATTTCCATATTGCTACTCATCATATTTGCAAAATAATCTCTGACCAAAAACAGAAAACATAAGTGAATAAATATTGCTAGGAATAATGGTATTTGCATGTTCCTTTTTTGGTTTTTAGTTTACTTTTAACCTCTTTTGGCTTTTTAGTAATATTTAAAGAACCTTTAAAGAACAAACCACATTCGCAGTTGGCAGTGCGGATGCCGGAGAATGTTTTTAATTTTTTATTTTCGCACAAATAATTTCAAGTTGCCACATCTCGAGATGAATTCCTGCGCTGACGCCATCCTTTTGTAAGCTTGACTGACTGACGCACGAGCTTACTATATACATATACTCTACATATATGTACATATGTATGTATCTATATGCTGTATATGTACATATGTAAATATTTGTCTAGAACAACAATTAAGTGAGAGAAGGAAACTCTTTTGCAAGAAGCATCGGGTTAGGGCAGGGCAGGGCAGAGAAGGAGGAGGAATCTCTTCCCTTGCTTAAGCGCTTCTCATGGCAAAAATTGTGTACATACACTCGTGTCGTCCATGTGCGTTTCGTATCAGCATAATTCCAAGCTGTCTGCACACACACACACGCACGCATTCGAAGAGGGGAACATGTCTATTTCGCCCTGGTTCCATTTCCGTATCCGCCGCCCTGCGCCACGCCGCACCTCGTCTACGTCTTGGTCTTCTCCTGCCTCGCAGATGTGGGGGCGTGTTCATAATTTATTTCTGGGTAATTGACAGTCAAGTTAAATGCTTTATGGAGGCGAGTGGCCAGAATGCTGTAGGTTCCAGCGAATATCACCTTAAAGCAATCAGAATCGGAGTGCCCGACTTGGGCCTACCCGGTCTGCTCCGCTGTTAAATGATGCGTAGCATTTCACACTCAATTTGTGTCCTTACGGATGAGGATGAGAACAAGGGTGAGGATGCGAAGATGTTCGTGGTTTATTAATGTCAAATTTATGCAAATACTCATTTCAGAATTGACAGCCAACGGCTATCAAATTAATTAATGCCCCATTGGGCACGCAGGCCGTGGTCAAACAGCAGGAGAAGATTGTTAAGTTTCGGTGCAAAGTTTGTGCATTTCACTTGCTTTCTTTGCCGAACTCGTGCTTCTTGGCACACAAAGTTTTCCATCTCCGGCACAAGTTTGACTTTTCCTTTGTCTCGCCTCGGACCGGAGGAATGCAGCAGGAAAATGCACAAAGTGAATTCAGTGAATTCGGGACGAAGGTAGCCAAATGATGATAAATAGTTGCCAAGTCAACGGCAGCCAGACACTCCTCCACTGCCGTGCAATCATTGCTGAAATATATCCCTAATGACATTTTCATTAAAATTCAGCCTCCAGTTTCTCGTTTCAAGCAATCAACTGGGAAAAGAATGCCTCGGAATGTCTGCACAGCACATTTGAGAGGCTATAAATATATTTTGTTTGAAAATTGTCAATTGGTTGCCATGCCGAATCTCATCTTTGCTTAAATTAGAGCAGAGCACAGGTAATAAGTACACAAGATATTAGTGAACGCCAGTCAGAATCCAGCAGATTGGCATACTCTCGAAGCGACCCTCGAATGAATATTTGGCGATTTGCGATTATGCAAAAACTCTTCACACATCTTCACACCCTCGTCAATTCCCTTTATTTTCTCGATTCTTGATAAACTCAAAGAAAACCATGGAATTGCTTACGATTTCTGTGGGTGACCAAACAATGATGAATGGCGCTTGATAAATAAATAAATTTAGAGATATGGCTACGACAGGGCTGTGAGGCAGGGCCTATAGAGTACAGGCAGAGAAATATGCACTTCTAGATTCCAGATTCTCCAGTGAAAAGTAACCAAGGGAATACCATAGGATAGTATAGGTCCGTGTGCATAGATATGACTTTGAATCACTTTGACAGCACCTTTTCCTTTATAATTGCGTCAATTCATCAAATTGCTGAATCTTCGACAATCAAAACAGATTCAAACCGCTGCCATCCCTCTGCGGCCGGTGCAGTCGGTGCAGTTTGACCGCTTTACTAGTACCATCGTATGTCCAATATGCTGCGGTCGTAAACTGAAATGGAATGCCTGCAAACCTCAGAGGGAGTGAGTTCAGAGCGGACTCCGCGCTACCCCGTACTCCGCCGAGAGGGAGAGAGCTTAGATCACCAAGCATTTGAGTGACTCCACAGCTTTGGAGTGGCAGTGACATAGTGGCAGTCGGATATTGCCCCATTTTGAAGGGGTAGCAGAGGAAAGGAGTGAAGCCATCTGGCAGCTGGGGGGACACTTGTCTCCATCATCCCCGACATTTGTCAAATTGTGAAATTTCCGAGAGAGCTTACGATGCTGACATGGCTAACTGGGCTGCCGTTCAGAACGAGTCTGGATAGGATGGGGTCGGCTTGCATTGTCTCTGGGATTAGCCGAGACTCAATTGGGCAGAGATTCAACTGCATGAAAATGTAATTGTGAGGCATTCCTTTCTCTCAGATTGTCATTGGAATAGTTTCCTTCTTTTTATGCATGACTGATGCTTCGACAAGTGCAGATGTGCCAGCACTCCGGCTCCCAAGAAGGACCTCGGGCTGTGGTTTGCCGTGGGTGTGTAATTGATTTACCAAATACTCGTACAAATGTTACCCCCCTGGTGTCGATGTCCCCTATTTGAATGTCAGACAGGCGATGTAATTTGAGGCACGTACAAAACCATTTCCCATGTTGTTTCCCATCCCTGCGACAGTGTTTTCCCCGCTTTAAATTTCTGTCTCAGTTACAGTTTCAGTTTCAGTTTAGGTCTCGGTTGTAATTGCCACATCGTCGCCGCCCTGTAGTTCGCAATGGGCCAAGTAAATTGGTTTGACAACCGCAAAGGCCACGTGGGGGCAAATAGGCCATGTTTCGCATTTATTTCTGTTTCGGAGACAATCCCCAGCACGTTCCGGGCATGAAAATACATTTCTAATAAAGAATCCAACACGTTTCGATACCCCTCAATGGGGGTCTTATCGTTCTGTCAATCAACCAAATTAAACTGCAGCTGTAGCTGATGCTAAAAAGCATATACACCATAAATGGAACCTTGTTTTCAGACTAGTTTTCGGGGGACAAATATACTTCACGTAAGGGTATGTATCTTTTCACAGTTCAAAGAGCAATCCAAAGTATTGCAAAAGTATCCTTATTAAAAGCAACATCTTGTTTCTTGTAGCCAAATTTTATTTAAATTTCAATAGGATTTAAACGAGTTTAAAACAAGCTTCAGCTGGAAGAAAACAATGTTAATTTGTTTCAGTTAAAATGATGTGGAACATGTACACTTAAACCAGTTCAACTGCTTTTAGATTCTACCGATTCCCAAGAGTTGGGTAAGCTTAGAAGTCTGTATAGTACGTATATTCCGTGAGATTCCCCAGGGTATGCAAGGCTTCGACTTATCTGAAGCGTTTCTTCTAGTTTTATCAAATTTTCGGTTTATGCGAGTATGTGTACATATCTTAATACATGTGTACATATGTATGGCACTCTGGTTTTTGTTGTTATTGTTTGCTGCTTACTTGGCAGACTCTTTGGAAAATTTAATGATTCTTTCGTGTTTCGAACCGAAAAAAACCTCGTTTATTTCTGGCTCTAGAGAATATATCTCTTTTTTACTCACAGATCAAAATCGAGCATGGGAATCGATAACGCCCTAACGAATTGGTTATTCCTTTGCTGCCGAGAATTTGTCTGCAATTTGGCTTAACGAGCCGTTAACAACTGAATATTTGAATATTTAAATAAAATCTTATAAATACAAATTTCTGTTTGTGGCGGCTACGCGCACACACACACACACATATGTACATATGTATAAGTAGTATAGATAGAATCGAATATAGATCCAGTGCAGGGGCCGACATATAGAGCTGTATATCCAATAAAATCGGACGTTGTTTCCGCCGCCAAAAAGCCCGAAAAACCGAATAGAAAAAAGCCCAAAAAAACAACAAATATTCCCCGAGTAAATAAAATTCGATTTTGTTTTGTTTTGCTTTTCGAAATTTTGGAAAACGCTGAGTGCAATATTTGCAGCTTGCTTAGCTTGCCCCAAGCCCAACGTGCCTCAAAGATATTTACGGGGAGTACTACATGCTATATGTGCTTTAAGATCTATTCGAATACGTATACGTATTGTTTCGCTTACACGCACCTCACTGCCTGGATTTTGTTGGTGTTTTCGTTGCCGTTGTTGTTGTTACTGTTGTTGTTGTTGTTGGCCCAGGCCCAGGCCCCGAGAACAGTCAACAGTATTCAAATTGTACGATACTCGGTTGCGTTTTTGCCAACTTGTTTGCAGAATATCAGGTATTATTTCTTTTTGTGTTCTGCTGTTGTTTTATTTGGTTCTATTTGAGCGTCTTTGCGCTGCCAAATACCAACTCCAAGCTCACACCACTCACAGATACACTTGCGGACCAAAATACAGATACGGATACAGATACAAATAGAGATACAAATTGAGATAGAGATATACGCGTGCCGCGTTTGCATTCGGATTTACGCTTTACGATCTGCTAGTCCCTGCTCCTCCCCGCCTGGCGACGCACCGCATCGAATGAACTTGATAATTCTCACGCGTTCGCCTCACGCGTTCGCCTCGCGCGTTCGCATTCGCATTCGCGTTCCCGCGCCGAGCGCAGCCACCAGCCGTCAGTCGATTAAGTTATCCACGTCTCGCCCAAGTACAACCAACAGCGCCGGCTTCTTATCCGCAACTAACGTCGGCAGAGCATCCAGCACCCAGCACCCAGCGCCCAGAGCACGGACGACGGACGACGAACGATGGAGAACGGAGCAACACGGAGCGGACAGCAGCAGTGTTCCCGAACGAGTGAGCGAACTTCGTGGTAGTCGCAGTCGTAGTCGTCGTCGTTGTCGTCATCGTCGTGGCTTGTGCGAAAAGCGTTCTTCTGCGCCTAACAGGCCGATAACAGCTCTCTGTTAGCCAGTGTTCTGTTCTGTTCTGCTCTGCTCTCCCTCCCTCACTCGCTCGCTTGCGCTGGCATGGCCAAACTGTTGCCATTTCGTGTGCATGTGAGTAGGTTGGTAGGTCACTGCCTTGTGTGTGTGCTGGTGTGGGTGTGTAGCTGAGACGGCGACTGCGACTGTGTATGTTCCAGGCATAAGTTCATTAACGATGGCCACTTCGCGCAACAGTTTCGCTGTTTTGCTGTTTCGCTGTTGTGCGTGTCGTATCGTGTATGTACCGGGGCTTGTATCTGTTACCGTTACACGACCAACACCACACCGCACCACACCGCTCGGGATACACAAATTTGGGGGTAATTGCCGGGGGCCAAACAGCAAGCTCGTATTAATGAATTCACCCACCACCCCCCACCCTACCCTACCCAACCGCACACGGACTTGCACGTGCTGCCGCAGATTCCTTTTGTGCGCTCGCCCGAACGCGTTTGCTATCCCATTCTAGAAAGGGTTCTCATGCGCGGTTTTCGAATGCCGATTTCCCGGCCGGATGACTGAATGGGATTCCGATTCCGGGAACTAACCAAACTAGAGTGAGACGGTTGTTGCAAACTGCCGTGGTGGGGGGTTTGGCTTGCGGCCCAATCGAAACAATCCAAACAATGAATACAAATAAGGCCTGGCGGCTCAAAGGGTTCAATCGGATTTCTTTACACTCGTCCTCGTATAAATAATATATTGTATGGCTCTGTGGAGTCCCTTGGCTTTGACTGACATGTGTACACACATAGTCCCAGGATTGCAATTAATTTGATGTGCAAAGCAATAGATTGGAGTGAATGAGAGTACCATTAATGACTCGCATAATTGGGGCCAAGAAAACCAGACTATAAAAACTTCGATGGTACCATCGGTACACTTGAAATCCGTAATTCCTTAATTACTGAAAAATAAAGGACACTTTTTGCAATTGTTTTCTTTATTTCGAGCATAGGAAAACTACAATTTTAAATTTGAAAATATGCAACTTTATGCTGGATTTCCCAATAGCCAAATAGGAGTGGCTATTGGGGTGTGGGGGAACCAGGGCATGTGACGAACGCACTTACTGCCGCAGCGACGGCAGATGCTGTTCGGATGGATCTGGCAGTATTTAGCGGTCGGCCACTTTATGGCCATCTAATTAACTGGTCGGCAGGCTCTGGCCAAATCCCAAATTAATTGGGAATTAAGCGCACAACGAGAGCAGTGCCACGGCCTGGCTTTCTCTTTCCGCTAAAATGTGGCCATAAAACAGTGAACGGCTGAACGGGGTCGTGTCCCCTGACCCCTGGCCCTGGTTTCGACTGGCTGGAAGTATGCAAATAATAAAACCGAAATTCGTTATTGATTCTTTCTCTGTGGCAGTAATAAAACATACACGCCCATTCTCCAGCTACCGCCCCTTGGCCAGCCTGGAATCGTAAAAAGTCGGGCACGGACACACGCAGAAGGGAATCGAGAGGGGTGCGGGGAGGGTAGCGGAAGGGAGGGGGGTGTGCCTGAAGCTGCCTCTGGCATAAACTATATTTAACAATATGTTTATACGGTTTATGTTTGTCCCGGTTTATGCACCAAAGTCAGCAAATCTGGAATTTTATGTTTGTATTTCAAATAACCAGACGACTGGGGGGAGGGTTGTAGGGGCGAGGGAGGGACCTCTCTGCAAGAGCTGTCCACTCGAGACAAATATCCCTGCGGCTCAAGGAGATGTGTGTTCATGGGGCTGGGGGTCAAGTGGGGTAAACTTTTATTATTTGCCTAACTAGAAAATGATGAGAGTCAAGATAAGTCGAAATTGGTATACTCTTCAGGGGATCCCCCACATCCCTGGCTGACAGTCGGATAAACTTTTGCCTTTCATGTGACTTAAATGTTGAAAAATACCAAGTACAGTGACAGCAACCAGTACATTGAATACTGAAATAATACCCATAATTCCTATGCAACCCATAGCAATCACTATGTCCAACTCCGCTGATGGAAGGAAATTAGTTGAGGGATTTGTGGCTGGATAAACACTCGTAATCCACAGATCCATTTCCCATTTGATTAGCCAGCATATTTATCACTAAGTAGCCAAAAAGTAGTACATAGTTTGTCTAGGCACATCCCACCTCCCACCTCTTCCCATCCCCCTCCTTGTGGGCGCTTTTCTCATTGTTATGCGTGCTATGCACAATTTTTCTATTTTTGTTATTGCAAGTGTGTGTTTACATACATATATGTGAGTGTTTGGGGGGGTGGGAACATGCGTGCGATTTATTTGCTGTCACCACAAACACAAACACAAACATCAACACAGATACACAGATACACGCACACATTAGCAGAGACTTTCGCACCCTCAGCCAACACTTCGGGCCGCAAATTAACCCAGGCACGTAGCCCGCTTAGGCGGCCTAATCAAATAGAAGCGGCGAAATCAAACAACGACACCAGCACCCGGCACCAGGAGCAGCACCAGAGCGCCAGCACGAAAAGCTAAGTAAATATATGGGCTTGACACCCACAGAGTGGCGGAGTGGAGTCCAGACACACACAGTTGAAGGTCCTGGGGTGAACTCTTTACTCCTGGGAGCAGAGCAGAGGGCAGATTGCTAGATAAATTGCCAAAGAGATCGCTTAAAATCTACTGCAGAGTCTTGGTTTGTTAATGGGAAGCAATAATCTAAGCATTTCCTATGATTCCTTTAACATTGGCTCAGTTCTACTGCCTCAAGGAGGCATGGGCATAAAGGAAAGTCACTTGAATGCCTTCCTTAACGATCCCCATTACACCAAAAACTATTGTTTACTTTGAAAGCTTTCAAATGTAAAGTTTCAACAATTACAACAAAACGTAGTCGTTGGTTCCATAGTGCCTGATCGGATCGAGGAAAAGCTATTTGGAGCTTTACTTGCTCGCTGGCTCCGTGCGTCTTGTAAAGCCTGATCGAGTGAAAGCTTTCGCAGTTCGCTCGCTCTCTCTCTCTTAGTCGTGGCTCAGTTCCAAAGTCACCATCAAAAGCTCTCTCCACGTCGTTGCTTGCTCGTCACACACTCATGGAATGGCATGTACATAAGTATGCTACTATATGTTTGTGGTATGCTCGCCGTGTTCGGTTGTATTAATTAGACTCCCCCCTGTTAAACCGATTTCCACCCACTGAGCGGCTGAGTGCTAGGCGGCGGGTGGGTGGCGGCTGCTGCCGTTGGAGCCAGTAAATTGAGTGGCTCTACATGATGAGTGGCATTTGTTATTCGCTTTCGTTTTCGCATTCGCTCAGCTCCTGCTTCGCCTGTGCTTCTGCTTCTGCCTGTGCTTGGGCTTTGAGTGGCTGGCACTTGAGTGGCGCTAAAGTCGTGGAAATGAGCTATCAACAGCTGCCGCCCCGGGATGTTTGTTTGCTCGGGCAACAGGCGGCGTGCATGGAAAGCAGTTGTTGACATTCTTTAACATTTCTGTTGACTAGACGGCCTCCCAGCACGTGTTCAGGACACAGCTACAGCTACTGCCACAGCAACAGGGGCCAGGGGCAGGGGCAGGGGAAGAAACATAGCCAGAGACACAGCTGAGCGTGCATATTTCATGGCATAAGCCCCACTCCAAGGCATCGCCGGGGAGTGGAAGATGATTCGGGGAGCCACAACATCATTACAAACATCTCCGGCCTTCAGTTTACTTTGCTGTTGGTTCCGCTGTTGTTCCTTCATTTATTTATGCACAAGTATCCCACAGAAGGTGCAGGCGGAAGGAAGGTGGCCAGGCAGTAGGCGGAAGCAACAGCTGCAGATGCTCAATTCAATCAATTTAAATCTTGTTGGTTTTCCAAGCATCAGGTTCAGGCCACACCATGCTACATTGAGCACTTCCCTCACACAGACACTCACATGTTCTTAATGCGTTTCAGTGCGCAGCAAACAGATATGACGAAACATGTTCCATTTTCGTTGCCACTGCGCCAGCCGAGCAGAATATTGAAGCCAAATGATCGCAGGGCCGGCGCTACACGAGGCTTTTACACTCTGCGTGTGCTAACTGCGCTGCCCCGTGGCCTTTTTTCTATGCTCATTGCATAGGACGCTGCCGGCCTCTGTTATAGACTTTCTTGAAGAATTCCGGCCGCCCAATCCAGCTTGTAAATTTGTGGATTGGCAATTCGTTAAAGGAAGGCTTTCCTCCAACTTCGACTCCTAATTCTCATGATCGAATCGAATCGCAATTGGGAAAACCCATAGCTGTGTGTATATAACTAAGTGAATCAAATACGAAATATACTGGGTAATCGTCGTAAAGGTTCCAGAGCTTATAGTTTAAATCGTGCTCAAGTCCATATGGTTGGGGGTTCCCGTTTCGTTTCGGTAATAAACGCCCCAACATCTCTGTGGGACTGGGACTGTGTCCTGGCCTGCCTGAAACACCAAAAACGAGTAACACCCCAGAGAATGGACTTTTAGACGTGGCTTTAAATTGTGCTTAACTGTAATATTTGTTTATTTTATTGCACAGAAGTGTGTATGTGTGTGTGTGTGGGTGTTCCTTCTTATTCCTTTTTTTACTCTGCTTACACACTAAAAACAGTGACAAATCAGACCCAGAATGGTGACTTTCCTTTCCTTTCATTCTCTCATTGTTCCTTCCATTGTTTTGTCCTTTCCTTTATGTATCGTCCTCAAGCTGGCTCGTATTTTGGTTTATACTCGTATTTGCCTTAATCTGCGTAAATTGTATTTCATTTGATTTCATTTCCCCCCGCCCCCTGCTGCGTGGGGGAGGGGTTGGGGCCTCTTGTGGGTGGGTGCCTGCCACTGCCACAGCATCAGACAAAGGGATGCCGCGTGCGTCGCTTGGCCTTCACGGGATACTCGTAGCCCTCGAAGTCGTCGTCCATTTCATCCTCGTGGTGTTGGTGCTGTCGGTGGTGGTGGCTGTGACTGTGGTGCTTCTTGGGCGGCTCGTGGTGGTGCTCCTTGACCGGCACCGGAATGGGCAGCGGGACCTTCTTAATGACCGTCTTCGTGTGGACATGTGTGTGGTGCTTCACCGGCACGTGTATGCGGATCCTGTAATGGAAGGGAGATGCTCATGAGCTTCATGTGGCACGAAGTGGGTCGTTAAAGGCGGGGCAGTGATTTGGGGGCGACTGGCAAGTGACTCTTACTTCAGCTTGTCGCTTGATGGATGGCCGCCAGCCAGCGTGAACATCACGCAAGTGATAAACAGAATGCTCAGCGCCTGAAAGGAAAAGAGTACAAGGATTACGATACGGTCCAGTACATGAGAGGTTACGTCCCGGTTCCCCCCACCCCCCACGCGACACAATTAGCATAATGCTTAGACGAGAGACGAGGGACCCTTGACCTGCCCTCCCCTCCAGTGCGGATGGAACCTTCTTCATCATCCTCATCATTTGCTGTGGTGCTGCTCTTGATGGGGGCGTGACAGAATCTGTCAACAGCACGAGAAGGACAATGGGGGCCAATGGACGGCATCAGGACGGTATTAAGAAGCCATTTTGGGAAAGTAGATTATCTGGAATGGATTGACCGGGGAGGATAAGACACTGAGTCCTTCCATTCCTTCAATCAAATGGTTTTCTGTGCAGCTGCGAAAATACCAAATAATTGTCTTTGGAAGTCCTATTTAGAGGAGAGCCTTTCGATTAGGGAAACCGTAAACAAATCTTTGCAATGCACAACAAATGAGTTCTTTATTTGAAACTTTAAGAATTTTCAATTATTTAAACCTTCAGGGGATTGTCTTTGTAAAGTTTTTAAATCATTCCTTTTTCCTTGAACAAAATGTAATAAATAAATCAGTCAACATTTCGATATTCATGGAATAAAACACAGTTAATTTCTTTGAATTGAATCAATTAAATTTCCATAAATTCGCACACTGTTTTCGTAATGAAAGTTATTGATGGTGCACCGCCAGTGGGCGGAGGGTGGTTGGGTGGTGGTGGCCCTTCCCCTCACCACGCGACCAAAGTGACTTTCCCTTTGTTGCACAAATTGGATGGATTAACTGTTTATGGGCCAACAGAGAGTTCTGTTCATGTTGCAGTTCAGCCACGGCCCGAACATAAAAAACCAATTATATTTTCGTGGTTTTGTCCATTTCATCATCATTTCTGTTATGTTTTTTACCCCCTTTTCACGCGCGATTGACGACCAATTTCGTTGCACAATTGCAACATTTTTTTATTCACGTTTTTTTCCTGGACACTTTTTTATTTTCCTGAGTTATGTTCGGACTTTCTAGGGGTCTTTATAGGGGTTTACTGCCTGCATTTTGGCATTCGGTAAACGCGAATATTTTCAGTTTTTCGAATATTTTTTCAGTATGTTTTCATAGACCGCACGGAGGTCACGGAGATCCCAATTAAACACTTACTCCTTGGGGCAAATGCATTGTTGTTTGCGAATTAATTCGTAGCTTCTGATTGGATTGTTTTAATTGGTTTAAAGGCGCGGATTTTGGTTAACCATCGTCGACGCGTGTAGAAACGAAATTGCTCTGCGACCTGCCGCCTGCTGCCGCTTAAATATGAAGCAAAAAGCGAAGAAAAAAATATTATGAGTGGTGCTGCCACTGCCACAGTTGCTGCCACTGCTGCTACTGCTACAGTAAAGCATGCCACAACTGGAAATGAACAACTGGCACTGCGAGCGAGAGCGCAACAATGGAGTGACACGAAGTTGCCGGAGTGGAAACACGGCCGAAAACAAAAACACAATCAAGTCAAAAGTTTTCCCAACAGAGGGGGGAGGACGCGGCGGGGTCTTGTGTCTTGTCCAAGTCGAGTGCGACAAACCGAGACCAGGGTCCAGGTGCAGCTCCAGACTTGCGTTCCAAGTTGCGGCTGCGGCTCGCACCGACACTGCCAAGCAGCTACAGCACCGATCGATCCCTACAGGCTTCAACCATTGCAATTGCCATCATATTTCCCATTGATAATCCCAGATGAATGTATGTGCATATGTATATTCTAGTCTAGTTTAATTGACTTAAAGTTCCAACTGTAATCTCTGTTCGCAAAGGCTTCCCCTGGCGCCTAGTAGGGTGCTCTGCCACCCTGACATGATAGTGAAAATACGCCAAAGCCAAAACCAAAGCAAAAGCCAAAGCCAAAGAAAACACAAAGAAGAAACATCAAAAGCAACAACTCAAGCTCAAAGCCACAATCCCCATCTCACTCTCTTTCTCTCTCTCTCTCTCTCTCTATTTCTCTCTGTCACCATCATATCTCTGTCTCTCGCTGCCAAAAAGCCACCGAACATGAAGTCAAGGAGGGACAGAGAGACAGACAGAGAGACACAGAGAGAGAGAGTGAGAGATAAGTGTAATTGAAGCTTTTGCCTGAGTTAAACGCAGCGATTATGTCGGTCTGCCTGCCAGGCACCAGGCAGCCGCTGGCCACCGCAGGAGAGGGGTGGGGAGGGGAGGGGTGGGGAGGGGAGGGGGAGGGGCTGTGGTGTTGCAGTTTCAAATGCTGTTGCTATTGCCGTTGCAGTGGTGGCATCAAGGATTTGGTTAGCTTCCTGGTTAGACATCTGGATTCCGATTTGGATGTTTGTCGTTAATTGAGTTGTGCGCTGAAATATGTCGTCATATCAGCAGCACAGCAGCGCCCTTACACCCTCCCCCGCATCCCCGCACCCACTCGTCGAATGCAATTTAAATGTGCAACACGATGGCAATTCATTTGATTGGCCATTCTGGCCGCTGGGCCAGCAAAAATGAGCGACTAGAGTAATGCAGGAAGCGCACCATTTTGGCCATTTCAGTCATTTCAGCCATTTCGGCTGGCTAATCAACTGGTTTCGCGCTGATGTTGCATAACAATGACAAATCCAGACCGGCACGACACTTGGTCATTGTCTTCGCGGTATTGCATGACCGGGCCGGACCGTGCCGGACCGTGCCGGACCGTGCCGGGTCTCATCCAGCTAGTTTTCCGCCTGACATGATATAACTCGACCATTTCGACCACTTTCAGATACTCCACTTTATTGGTGGAGCTGCCATTTGACCGCTTGTCCGCTTGTCGACTGTTTTTTCTGCATCTCTGCGCACTTTTCGGCAATTAGCAGACATATTTCTGATGATATAATCAAAAATATACGAATGAAATATGATCGCAGCACTGACCGGTTCGGGCACAATTTTCCACCAGGTTTCCACCAGGCATATACAAATGCGAAAAGTGTCCAAATTAATTGCATACAAGGTTCAAGCCACAGCCACAGCCCCAGCCCCAGGCCGTGGCTGGTATCGGGTCATTAGCACCACATTTGAGTGAATGGTGGCAACAATCAAATCAAATCAAATCACATCCAATCCAGTCCGGCACAGGCTAAGGCTGAGGCTGAGTCAAGTGCAACCGACTGGAGAGCCTTTCCATCAAAAATGCTGCGTCAATATTTATTGAAGGCGATTGAATGGAGTCAAAACAGAAAACTGGCACAAGGCCAAATGGGAAACGGGGGGAAAACTTTACCCACAGATTAATATTGGAGATGGCCAGCAGCAAAAGCAAAGCCGAAAGCAAACCAAAGGCCAAACTTTGCTTAACATGTTGTTAACCCGAAGCGAACCGCACCGCACCGAACCGAACCGCCTTTCACTTCAAACCGTCCATCCAGCCAGGGATTATCCAACTATAAGCCCCGGAAACCGATACATCAGGCCTGTTGTGTATCCGAGTCTACCCCCCCGGAGCCTCCCCGTCTTCTTGTTGCCGGCCATTTCCTTCTGCAATAAATTTTCACTTAACTATGTCGATCATCGGACAACAGCAGCAGCAGCAGCAGCAGCGCCACCGCATATGCAATGTACAACATTCATGTGCATCACCACACGCCCCACTGCACCCACCCCCGTTCGCCATAAACGCCCATTGTTGGACTGGGGCGGGGCGGGGCGGGGTGGGGTCGTTGTTTGTGTGTGACACAATTTTCCAGTTTGCCAGTTACGCCTCGTGAATTTAATTGACGGAAGCGCGTTAAAATTGCAAAGCCAAACCAATCCACAAAAAAAAACAACTCGGAAAATGGACAAAAAAGCGAACAAAAAATGAAGTGAAAATCTCATGTAAAATGCATTTGCATATTCGAGCCAGGTAGAGTTTGCCCGCTTCATCTTTGTACATTATTGAAGAGGAGTTTATCCAGCAGAGGTCCGTCCGGTCTCGGTCCTCGTTGGGGGATTGAACCCAGCGATCCAAGATCCCGGATTACCTAAGGCTTTGATTGGAAGTCCAGCTTTAGTTGCTGAATATTTAAGAGTATTTCAAGAATTTTTCAATTCTTTCAGAGTTTATGGCTATTTCAAAGTGGCCAAAGTCTACCTGTATTTCAGGCATATCCCTGCTGCTGCTAAAGACCTATTAAAGGACCTTAAGCGTAGTGCCTTTATATTACTTTCCTTCCTCCAGAGAGACGTAGACTTTGCATATCCAGAATCATAGAAAAGTTGCATGGGAAACTTTTGTTTGAAAAGTATGTATGATGTCTGAACTGTAACCATCGTCTCCTCAGCTTTAAATCACAAATGGAAATCTCCTGCTCAACTTCCGATGAATCAATATAACAGATTTAAGGATAAAGTTCAAGGGAAACTCACAGGCAAAACTATTTGCTTTGCTGACTTCATCAAAAACGACCTTGCCGCAGAGAGCGACAACGTGAACTACCACCTATGTACATATGTATGTGTGTGTGTGTGTGTGAATGTGAAAGTGCCATGTGATTGTGGCCATAAATCGACTCCTGCCGATGCCTCTCAGTGTGGCAAGTGCGGCAAAGTTTTAGTTTACCCCAAGCATGGATTTGCCTTTAACGGGGCACGCAGGTGTCGTTGTTGTAGTTGTTAACGCTGCTGTTGTTGCATATTGAAAGCCAACAGCAGTCTCGTACAGGATTCTCTGTCTCGGCTTCTGTGTGTGTGTGTGTGTGTGGCACGTTTTTATGGCCACTGAGACTGAGACTGAGACTGCAGGGTGGGACATGGCGGAGGGATGCTTTAATTTATGGCTATCAAATACGAGTTAGACAATTGTCCATTCCTTCTGCTCCGCTCGAATAGTTGTTGGGCTTCTCACAAAAGTTTGCTGAACTTGGCAGAAATGAAACCCCCCTCTACCCCCCCCAAAGTTGTGAGGTATTTTGCCATTGGGAGACAATGTGGCCCAAGCATCAGGTGGCTAGGACTCACGACGAGAGTTGGCATATGAATCCTTTACGGATTGAGGAAGGCTACAGTTTTGTATGATTGTAAAATGATTTTCAATATTTATTGATTCCAATAACTTCCGTTGAATGACTCTAAGTGTACTGAGATTGAGAGGTAATTGAAAGGGAATATCACTCAGAACCATCTGTAGATTACATGTAATCTGTATATTTGTATATCTACATGTACATCTACGCTGTCGCTGCCTCGATCTACATTTTGATCTGTGATCTCTGATTTCTTCATTTCCGCTCTGTGTAATGGCTTTCCTCGTTCAAGCAGGCATTCGATTACTTACCTACCTCAAAACTTAAAGTCATTGAGGGGAGATTCCCTCGGAAATATCCCCCCGGTTTCAGCTTCCGCCGCAGTCCAGTCCAGGCGGCTTCGGTTTCCTATTGCCGCTTCCAATTGGAATTAATTGGCTTTTCATTGATGTGGATTGTAAATGCAAAATCGGACAATGCCGTTGAGTAATTAATGGAAATTTTCATTTTTAATTGAACAATGAGAATAATAAAGGCAATCAGTGTGCTGCTCCGTCTTCGCAATCAGCCAATCCCCATTCCCCCACTCCCCTCCCTTCCCTTCCCAAGTAAAACTGTACAAAATGTTTTCTTTATGATTTTCTTTTGTTTTCTCTTTTGGATTTCTTTTGTTTATGTTTTTTGTTTTTGGTTTTGTATAATTCAGATTACATTTTATTGTTAAGAATGAATTGAATTACTTCTGCTTCTGCTCCCACTACAACTGCTCCTGCCGCGTCTTCTCAATCGGCGTTTTCCAACACTTTTCCGCTTCTCTCCTGCGGTCTTTCCATTTGATGCTCGCCCTTTCTGGTTTCTCATTTTGTTTCTTTTTTTGATCATGAATCATTTGAATCGTTCAATCATAATAATAACTATAATGCAGAATGACATAATTTATATATATATATGTATATATATAATCTGGATCATATATAGCATGTATGTACTATATGCGTTTATGAATTATGTTTGTATATAATTCGATTTACCTAAAAACAATTTACAAATATATAAAAACGAATTTGCCTAATGAACAAAAACTACATCCGTGTGGGTGTGTGTGTGTGTTTGTGGCTGTATGAGTATGTGTGTGTGTGTGTGTATTTTCATATAAAAAACGATTTGCTTTCTTTCGTATTCGATTGTGTACTGGATGGGTGTATATGTACTCGTATAGAGTGCCATGTCTCCGGATACTTTGATTCATGATTCATCTTCGTTTTCGCCTTATTATTGTTTTATGCAACATACATTCGTGTGCCACTCCACTCCGTCCTCCTTCCTCCGTCCACCGTCCTCCCCTTCCAGTACCGATTTGTTTACAACTGATCTGCGTAAATATTGTATTGTATCGGCTACAGTTTTCCCGATTTATTTATGTTCGTTTTCGGGCATTAAAAAACGCAATAGAATTGTTTGAAATTAAACATGCTTCGAGCCCTGCTCGTTAAAATACAAATAACAAATTTTGTGGCACTGATCTGGGCACCCGGTGAGGTGGGTTGGCAGGTCGCGGCACACAGGAGTTGCGCATACGCCACGTTGTGCTGTAACGGACAGAGCAGAGTTGATGCCGTTTTCATGCTTGTTGAGAGTTCATTGAGCTTTTGGTATCAAACAAGTCGACAGTGGACACTGACAGTTGCTAAACAAGTACAGTGAGCATTTATGATGGGGAAGAAATTTGGTTTCATTTCGCCTAACAGAGCCAACCTGTGTGGTACCTGTAGAGTATTTGTAAGCTCCTAGAGGGAGGACAAAAAATATCCCTTGAAAAGTAGTATGAAGATTGAAGAAGAACGGATGCATTAGGCACCAACCGAATCAGCTCCGGGAAATTTCTGGAATTCTGTAACCGAATGAAGACAACTGTCCATACGGTAGGCATACATGGGGCTGAAACATAGAGCTTTGCTTTTTCCAGGGAGTCCTGCTCGCAGGTTCAGGGATGTCTGTGCCTAGCATTCAGTTCCATCCCTTCACATTGATTCTATTGCTTTTTCTTACATCACTTAGAGAATGTTTTGTGTGTGTTTGTGGGTGACTCCTGGCGGATGATCATTTGTATCTGTCATGGGCAACGGCAAACAGTCAGAGGGCTGCTCGTTAGCATATGTGTATCAGAGGTTTTGTGAGTGTGTCTGCGTCTGTGTTAGTGTGTGAGTGTGATGTATAGTATATATGTGTGCAACAGTCGGCCTAGAGCTACTTAATCATATATCATATATGTATAATTTGCCATTCTTTCATATAGAGGTTTTTGTATATATAATGAGTTCTTGTTACCTTCTCTCGGTTTCTTACTGCTTTTTTACTGTATTTTATTGATCTCCTCCTGTTTCTGTTGCTGGTTTTAATATTTTTTATTCAAAGGGGAGTTCCGGGTTGCTTCTGTTTTTTTCTTTATATAAATGTAAATATCGTAACATAATCAGTATGCCGTATATATATATATATATATATATACACATATATATATGTATGTATGCTAAATTTAAATTTAATTTACTCATTTTACACCTGTCGAGCTCTCAGTTTTCCATATTTCATTAAAAATTTAACCATTTCTTTCACTAAAAACTTAGCGTAAAAAGTTAACAGTAGATATATCTATATATATATATATATATATATATATGTATATATGTTTATTTCTTGTATATATATATATATATCATATATAGATACACTTGTTGCCGCGTCATTCGCTCCAGCAGCCAACTCAACGTCACTGTATATTATTTAATAGATTCGCTTTTTAGCTCTCCTTTCTCTACGCTCTTATTTTTCCGTATTTCTTCCGGTTTTTGAGGGCTAGTTTTAACAAAGTTTCGATTTCGGTTTTGGTTTTGGGGATTTTTGGATTTTTGTTTTATTTCAAGTTTGAAAGCTGCTCCCTTGCTTTGTATAAACTAAAACTAGTTCCGTATTGGCTATAATGTATATGTGGTTTGTATATATATAAAGTATTCTTAGTTTCATCCAATTTGTTTTTTCTTGTTTTTTATTTGTTATATTCTATTTAGCTAAGGCCCAAAAATGTCCAACTGAAGGTTCCCCCAATCAATCGATCAACACCAAAAGAAAACACAGAGTTTCGCAATCGAAGTACAAACTGTTGTCCCTGTCCCCAGTTCTGTGTTGGCTAGTGTATGCTTTGCTTTGCTTTGCTGCGCGGGTGTACGTGTGGCAAGGATCTAAGCGACAAACTCACACAAATTATTTCTTCGCTTTGTTGGAGTGGTTTTTTTTTGTTTTTGTGGAATTGCAAAATGTAATTTATTGGTTTTTTTTTCGTTTTTCGTTTTTGTTTTTTGTGTATACATTTTAATCATAATTTTCCTTGTTACTCGTATAATTAATGGTAATTAATAATTATGCCTGCCTGCCTGCCAGTTTGACGTTTACCAAAAACTATTTTGATTTTGTTTAAACTTTAAATTTAGTACAAAATGAAGGTGTAGCAGGGGGAGGGGGGAAAGGGGGGCATAAGCGGCGGAAGGTGGAAGGGGGAGGGGGGTAGTTAAGACACACCAATTATCACCTACTATCCAATGTGTTGGTTTTTTGTTGTTTATTTATTTACTAAGTTTAACTAATTTATGTAATGTAAGCATGTTTTCTGTGTGTGTGTGTGTGTGTAACGTCTTTGTAAAGTCAGTCAGTAATATAAATGTATATATATATAAATGTATATATGTATATCAACCAAAAAGTTGCCGTTTCTTTTGTCTTTCGAATTTTTTAAGATTTCCTTTCCTTTAATTTTTTTTGCCTGGTTGGAGCGTGCTGGTGCGAGGGGGGGCGGGGGCATGCTGTCAGGGTCAGTCCGTCAGTCTGTTTTGATTTATTAATTTTTGTTTTTGTATTTAAGTTTTTATCTTATAAACAATAAAAGTTTCGTAATTATGCGTAGGATTTCATATCAAAAATTGTTTGTTTTTCGTGTTGTTTTATCTTTTTCTTTATTTTTACTAAACCTTGGAACCGGATTGGGATTTGTCTATCATGTATATATATATATACATATATATTTGTATATATATAGCGATATATATACGTGTGTGTGTGTGTGTGTGTATGTACGTAATTATTTTATATATAAGAAATTAATAAAAAATTGTTTTTAAACAAAATATTGCATACTTTTATGTGCTTGCTTGAATTTTCTTATTCGTTTCGATCTCTCTCTCTCTCTCTCTCGATTCTGCTTTCTTCTCTCGATTCTGTATTCTCTTAACCTCTAATCCGTCTATTCTCCTCCTCGTCATCGTCTAATGTAAAATGTAAAAACGTAACGGTAAATTGTAAATATATTGTAATTGCATTAATCAATATAATTATAAGAACACATTTTCCGAGATATTCGATTTTGTTGTTTACAAAGAAATACGGCCTACATATACGCGTGCATATCGCCGATAAGACATAGTTATACATACATCTCCTGCATATATAATACACATACATATGTACTCTTCAGTTTACAACGAAAGGCAAAGAAAACCTAGGCGGGAGTGGGCGTGGGCTTGGAGCAGAGGGCCTGGGCCTGGGCATGGGTATGGGTATGGTTCTGGGTGTAATTGAATCTTTAAGTACTTGGTCAGGGCTTGCCTGGGGATAATATACTCATGGGGACTAACCTGGCTGATGGGTGAGTGTGGGTGTGTGGGTGTGGTTGTGGAACCGGGGGGACTGAATGCGTAACCTCGAAAATCGAAAACTTGAAGCCCCTTGCTCGAAATGCAATTGGTTTCTCTATGAAGCAAAAAGTCTTAACTGAGTAACAATATTTTTGAAATATTTTCCCTTTCCTTGCGTTCTCTCTCTCTCTCTCTCTCTCTCTCTGTCTCATCGCTCTCTTGCGCCCTGTCATACTATATATAATGTATATATGTATATATATATATAGAGTTCTTTTTAAGTGAGTCCTTGGCGAGGATCACATCCTTGGTTGTATGCTAGCTTAAATCATGATAAAGTTGTATTTTGCTGCTGTTGCTATTTTGCCTGCTCCTGCTGCTGCTGCTGCCCATCTTTCGTCCTGTTCCTGCGGCTGCTGTGGGACAGGCTCAGTCCTCGAGCAGCGAATGCTGCGTGGCAGAGGCAGGGGGCAGGGTACACCCCGTGGCACCCACCTCTTCAGCAACATCATCCGCGGACGTCTCCATGAGCTGTTGCTGTTGCTGTTCTTGTTATGTCAGATCCTGCTGCGAATCTATTGAGAACAGCTCCTTGTACAGCGCCGGGAACACCACGGTCGGATGTTGTTGCTTGAACTTGCTCAGCGACTCCATGTGCAAGATGGAGATGTCGCTGCAAAAGTGCGCATTAACATTATATATAGGGATATACTGGGGATCTAGTCGCACTGTAGATCAGAGTACGAGTACCTACCGGAAATTGGGTATGTTGTTCAGCAGTGTATCCAGCACGGTGACATCGCCCTTGAGCGGCGCATGATTCGTTTCCAGCTCCTGCCTTATTGCGTTCATGCTCAGATTGAAAAGCCTCTGTATTTCAGTGTTACCACGCACTCCATTGCGCTCTGGAAACAGAGTTCGAAATAAATATAGCGAATGCTCAATGGCCAGGTGGGAGTGCGAGTGATTCTTGTGAACTTACCTGGCCAGAGCAGGACTAAGCTCTGATACAGCGCCAGTTCGGTTTCAGTCAGTTTGAGTTCGGCTATCGATTTAGCCGTTTGGAAAATGCGCGACACCAGACGCATCTCCTCCGAGTCGGACGTGTAGAATGCCTCCTGGGGCAGCATCACATCGCCGTAGAGTACCGCGTTCTGTGAGAGATCTAGCAGTCTGGACATGCGAACAATCGCCAGCTCAAAGGAGCCCGTCTTCAGCAGTAATATCTGTGCAAAAAAAAGCCATATCCCTTTAGCATCATTGATCATTTTAATTTGAGAGGACTCTCACCTGATCATCCTGACTCAGGCGCATGAATCCCGGTATGAGCTTCGCAAATTCGATGATATTCTGTATCATTTGCGTCAGCTTCTCGGCACAGTCCAGCCAGAGTTCTTCCTGGCCCAGATTCTTGTAATAGAGAATGCGCGAAATGTCCTGTGAAAGGAGGGAGGAGTGTTTGTGATTAGTATTTATAGTATTAGATGGCATACTTTTGGGATGGGATCTCTCACCTGCTGCTTTCGGAACATGTCGTGCACAGCTTCCAGTTTGGTATTTGTGTTGGCATGCGCCTCCGCCAGCGTCTTGATCAGCACATCGTTGATATCGCCATCCGCTGAAATACAGGGTACTATTTAGGCAAGGCAAGGGTATGGTAATCGGATATGGTCGATCACTTACCATGACTAATAAATTCGGGATCGATTAATGTACTGCGCGGCTCGTAGGTGGTGCTGTCCACGTAGTCCGCCGAGATGTCGTACTGCATGGTCTGCTGGGGCGTCACCGAGGCCGAGTAGCCGTAGGGACTGCCGTAGCCCACCTCGTTGTTTGAATATCCGCCGCTGTAGCTGAGTGACAAGAGGAGCATTGCAGGACGGAGGGAGGCAGGCAGGGATGAAAAGAAAAAGAACACCAGAGAAGAGATAAAGATAGTGGAAATGGAAGTGAAAGCAGGAGCAAGAGCAGGAGCAGGATGGGTCACACAAACGCATCAATATGGAGGATCATTCTCATATCGGTCATACTGCACCTGTTGTAGCTGTTGTGGTGCAGCTGGTCGCTGCTCGACGGCGTCTGCGTGTCGTACACGGAACTATCCGGGGCCGCATCGCTCTGTGCCCGCATCTGGGCGCGGTGGAATCGCACCTCATCCTCGACCTTCTCTCGCTGTTTTTTTGACATTCTGCCGAACTTTACAGCTGCAAAGAAGAGATCATTAGAAGAGCACTAATACCTTTCCGACTCTCCTGAAAGTGGAGTGGAATCACCTACCATCCCGACTCATTCCCAGCTTTAGGCACTTTTGCAGTCTACAGTATTGACAGCGGTTCCGGTTAACGCGGTCCACCACACATTGCTTGTTGCGCGGACACTGATAGTTTACGACGGAGCTTTGCGAGCGGCGGAAGAACCCCTTGCAGCCCTCGCAGGTGATCACGCCGTAATGCACTCCCGATGACTTATCGCCGCAGACTTTGCATGGAATTATCTCAATTTGAGCTGGAATAAACAGATTCGAATATTGAATTAGAACATCTACCACATCCGGCTATAGTTAAACGGCAAGGGCCGCGGCTCTACTTTTATGGGCAGTATTCAGTCTGTATATACATATGTATTTATCCACTTAAATTCTAATATACCGCTATACTCGTCGAGTACCGGGTATAAAAAGTTATCCTCTTTTGTTCCACTGAGGCAGAAGCTGTTCTTGGAGTAAATCTTACAGCTATTATAATAAAAATCTAATTGAATTTCAGTATCAGACTGGCATTCCCGATTAAGGGCTGTCTTTTCCAGAACCCCCTCTACGAATGAACTTAGCTTAGGATAGAAACCGCTTGAATGGTCTCCTCAAAGCCACGGACTGTAGTTCCAAGCATTATCCTTAACGAATCCGAATAGACAACGCCCCTTAACTATGAGCATAGTCAATGGATTTCCCACCGGCCCCCACTCCTCCATTGTCAGAGTTCAGACAATGCCGAAGCGACCCGAAAGGAGCTATTGCGCAATAGTGTAATGTATTATCCGTGCAACACAATGCCCGCGTGTACCTTAAGCCAATGCCACTTGTCTGCCCAGACAAAAAGAACACCAGAGGGGCACGGATAGGAAGGGCCAGAGGGATGGCTGGTAGTGCGACAGCTGTTTGGGGTTCCCCTGCTGCAATCCCTTCAGCGATGATGCAACTTCCTGATCAACAGCAGCACAGCGGCAAAGAGCAGAGCAGAGCAGTGCAGAGCAGTGCAATGCGGCATCGTTGGTTGAGAACTGGTTCAAAGTGAGAATTTGCTGCAGCGCACACTAACCAACAAAACAGTGGATGACAAACACCGCCTCGCGTCTGATGAAATTGGTTCCCAACATTTGTCGGACAGTGCTGCACTTAAAGCGAACGAGAGAGAGAGAGAGAGAGCAGCTTGGTCTCGTCTGGTGGGGGCTATTGTGTAATCTAGGCGCTTTTGCGTATTTACCCACGAGGATGAGAGATGTACGTACGCTGCGCGCTGAACCGAACGCTGACAAACACAGACGCTGCAGCAGCATCATCAGCAGCAGAGACGTGGTATAATCAAAACACAACGCGGCTTGAAAAATGTGCCAGGCAGGGCGCAGGCAGGCTAGCAAGCCGCTGCTCGGATCGGATCGGAGAAATGTGTGACAGATGATGAGCGACAGCGGGAGAGAGCCTGTGAGAGTGTGAGTGAGTGACTGACTGAATGTTTTTCAAGTGTCAATGAACCTTCCCCGCACGGCAGTATCTCACAGTGCACACGGACAAGCACCACACAGATACCCATGCACACACTCGTAAACATTCTCAGTGAGCGGAGAAAAAGAAAACCAAAACAGAATCGAAAAGAAAGTTCTTCGCTCTTTACTCTTAGCTCTTGGCTCTCTTAGCTAGCTCTCTTAGGCCCCCCACTACCTACACAATGTGTGCAAGTGAAGAGAGCCGAAAGCACTCTCCCACTCTCGCACTCTCCCAATGCAACTGAGAGAGAGAGAGAGACAGATATTTAATTATTGTCGTTGGCTTGCTCAAAATGTATGTCGTCACCAGTGGGCTATGCCATGTAATGGGAGCGGGGTGGGTGGGTGTAGTGGGGAGTGTGGTGCATGGAGGGGTCACTTAAAGCGCTTTAAAGTTGTATGATTCTCGGGCATTACGAAACCCTCGGGTGGTGGGAGGGGAGTGAACAAAATGGAATGGCTTTGTACGGCTTTCCCCAAAAGCCCAGCATAAATCTTTATCTTCTCAGCCCGAAGTACGGGCCTGCCTGCCTGCCTGCCTGTGCGTGTTTATGGGGTCTCGACAGATAAGCCGGGGGTAGGCTGCACTGCACCAGAGAGCGGCGGAAAGAGAGACAGAGAGAAATAGTGGCGCACATACCGCTATGTTCAGTCAATGAATATGCAAAGCCACCGTGCCACCGCACGGCAGGGGGGCGATGGCAGGGCGATTTAAGCTCATTTGTATGCAGTCCATGAAATCGGTAATTCAACGGATAGCAGTTACACATGTACGACTATGCATTAACTACGTTTAAAAAAAAAAAGAACAACAAACTTCAATGCAACGACATTCATTAGAACCCGAAACCAAAAGATGTAGATGTTAGGTAAACTCGTACAGTGGGGCAAAGGTTTTGAAAGGGAATGATATTACTGTAGCGAAAAGTAACTGAAATTTAAATTTAATTTTAATTTTAAAAGAGATTTAAGAGACTACTTTTCATTTATCTATTAAAAACCTTTTGGGCCTATGAAAGTTCTAGCGAATTCGCAATTATCTATGTACATACATATGTATATGTATTTAAATATATTCTTTGTTATTATATATACAGATATACTGTATAAGGATTAAAAACCATTCCTATCCGAAAAATAGACAAAGAAGCAAATATACTTTAAACCCAATTAAATCACTTCTGATGTGAAATGGATTCGTAGTTCATATTCAACAGAAATGACAATCGGAAATCTTTTTTGACTTTTGCACTATCCCTCAAGAACTCACAGAAAATTTCGTGTTTGCTTTATCAAAATTGGAGTTAACAAATAACGCTGTCATTCATATATCATGTTCCTTAAATACGGCTTCGCTTCGGTAAAGTATGTCATGATATAAATTTTATTGTTTTATTTGCCATTTCTGAACAATGTAGGTACCGTATACTCGGCGAGAAAACAAATGTATGACATACTTTTCTTGAAATGAACGCAAATATTGGGTGAAATTTGTTTGTTGACGCGTATTCAAAAAAGGTAGAAACCAAAAAACACGCTGAATTAATTGTATATCAAATGAGACACCCGTTGACACATACATTCATATGTATGTATGTACATGTATGTATGTCTTTAGATTTACCCCAGTAGATAATAGTGGGAGAGGGAGCAGTTCAATTTATATAAAGACATTGGGAATATACGAATGTTATATGCTACTTTTTAAGTGGTGATCGATGACGTCAGATTTAAAGCTTGGACCAAGCAACGACAATCGTAAGCCGGGAACATAATGAATAGATCAGAAAATAGGATTCATTCGGTACGATTTTCTATATAACAGTCACATAACAACCATACAGAAAATATTATCAATATCATTTGTGTTTTTTTGTAGCTAGGCCTTGATTTGGCTAGTTTTAATAACTATTATTCGTAGTAATAATTTCAGAGCAACGACATACCGACTGTACCGAGTTATTGCCGTTAGCTTTGCCCTTGATTTAATAAATATTATTAAGATATGTATGTACTGCAATAATTTAAGCAGTAAAAGATTAATATGTATGCTTGGTGTCAATCATTGATGGGCAATTATCAAACCGACGCATCGCTAATGGATTCGCATGCAGTCAGCTATTAGGTAATATCTCGGAATCATCCCTGCACTTGTGTCACGCATACGCATACGCAAACACACACAGACAGGCATACGCACCGCTCGGACCGAGCCGCGCTCCAATGCAGATGGAAAACAAGTTACCGTTAATCAAGTGCTTTTGGAAAAGGAGAAAGAAGCGGTATAACAGAGAAAAACCTGCAGTTCGCTGTTGGCCAACCAACAAGTTTGCCTCGTCCTGCCACCTCCACACTTGACATGCGTTCCCCCTGCCGCCAGCAACGGCCCCTTCGCGCAGCAAACAATATTAAACGCTGCCCAAAAAGCGCTTAATAAAATAAATTCTGAATGGGAAAACGCCAACAACATACACACAAACACTCACAGATACCGTCACACTTGGGGGAAAACGAGAAAAGGCTGAAATATTTTGCATATATGCAATACATTTGCATTGCCCCGCGGCTTTCCCCCACCCCTCTCCTCCCCTGCTGCTGCTGCTGCTGGGTGCAGCAATAACCAGAAGTCAAAATTAATATGTTCTTCTTTATTGCAAATGCATGCTCGAAAAAAGATGGAAAAAAGCAGCACAGCACCAAAGAAACGGAGTAAAAAATATACACACATACAAAGGCAAATGCATACGAAAATTAATATGCAGCGACATGTGTGAAAAGACAGAGAGAGGAGAGCGAAATAGCGAGAGAGAGCGGGAGCTGGTGCATATGAATTGCAGTTTTTGGCACTGCGGCGAACGCAAAGTCAAATAAAATAACAATAACAGCGCCAGAAACTATAACAGTGCTACAAAAAAATAGACATAATACTCATACCTCCGCCACAGTGGAACCGCTTGAATTTAAATTCAATTCTTTTTTAAATAATCTGTGTTTATGACCAAATAAATGTAAAGAAAAATTGTGCACAATGCAGCTTTAAACATGTTCATTATTTGCATTTCATTTGTATATTCTTGACGTTCTTCTTTTAGTTTTAAATAATGCAAGATTCTTTGCATTTTCATCGAACAGAAATCAATTTCATTCCGGTTTGCGCACCGCTCGAATCACTGTGTGCAGCACTCGGTCAAAGCAGAGAGCGAAGCAGCGTACATTGCCGCTGCTGCTGCTGCTGCCGCTGAGGCTGCTATTGCACAAGTTGTTCGCGAGGTAGCGGCACGAGCGCGCCTCGGCAATTCGCATTCGCAAAAGCAGCTTCGTAAGTGGGTCAGCGCGATGTGGGGTCAATGCACCAACCGACTGCCTGCCTTGTGTTGGAGCGGGAGAGCGCCCCAACTAAGAGAGCCAAGAGAGCGCCAGAGTGTGCCGTTGGTTGGCATTCGTTCTGTCTGCCTCCACAGCAACGTAACAACTACTGACAGCGAAAGAGCGGATTGTCTTTGGCTCGGCTCGGCTCTCTCCCGCTCTCTTGGTGTTGTGTCGTGCTTCATTCTTTTGCCGCCAAGTAATGCTAATAGAAAACCCGTTTCCAGCTTTCACAAGTGAAACAAACACACACAGCCACTCTCACGGGAGAGAAGAGGAAGAGAACGGGGAGCGGGGTGTGTGGAGCGTGGCTTTTAGCCGGCTGTACGAAGTGCCGTTAGAGAGAGAGAGAGGGGAGCATTAGCATGCTGGCTACGTAATTTGTCGCTTTCTTTCTGCCTTATTATTATTTGCGTTTGCATATTTGTAGAATGCCGTTAGAGTTTTGCCAAGTCCGATTTCATTCACAATACATAATTTAATCGTTATTAGAAGCTCACCCCCCTTGCCCATACCCATAGACCATTGCCCAGCGCCCAGCTATGCTAACGGTTCCTCGGCCATCGCTCGCGGTCGGTTCTTTTTTTGGCCACACCATCATCATCATGGTGATGGTGAGGAGATACGGATGGGGCATGGAGATGGCGAGATGGGGAGATGGCCTGGCATTTCTGTAATGTTTACATTTCACACTCGCTCTCTCTCTTTCTATCTCTTTCCCTGTTGCCGTCCCTGTCCCACACAGCTGTACGTGACGCGCTCGTTCTTTTGTTGCCAACAAAAGAATTTCTCATATACAAATTTTTGACTGGGCCCGAAAGTTTATTGACCCACGAGAACCGTCCAAGAAGCTGCCACAACAGCAGCAGCAGCCGCAGCAGAAGCAGCGGAAGAATTTGCCATTTTTGGTCGATTAAACGAAACGCTGAGCATTTTCACCCAATGATGTAATGCTCTCCCCTCCTCTCGACGCCCATCCACTCCGCTCCGCTCCACACTGCTCTGCCTCACCCGCTCCTCCCCGCTCTTCGTGTCGATGCATAGTAATTTGATCATTTCTTTCAGATTTATCGGGCAAGTTATTTGCGTACCCTCGAATATACTATACCTTAATGGTATAGTCAGTCAATTAGTCAGCTTTTTATGCCTACATGACGTATACGACGAAATGTACTGTTTCGTTTCCCAAAAACATCACGTATACGCCTCACGTGAGGATGGCGGGACGAGAAAACAATTGAGAAATGTACGGGCTTTTCTCCCACATGAGTCACGAGAAATGGCGAGAAATGTTCTTTGTACAGATTATTGACTTATTTTATATATAAATGAGTGGCGAAACGTTTGAAATTTATATATTTCAGAGTCAATCCGAATATTCTGGATGTGGTCCAAGGGGGGACTTAATTTCTGTGGGCAGACAACACAAAACTAAACTATAATCACTGACTAAATCGTGAGCTTAATGTCAAATTCAGCAAAGGTCTATCGGCTAAGCCTCTAACACGTTTACTATCCGATCGAAGTGTTAACTAAAATCTTATTCCATGAACCAATCAGGATTTAAAATGGAAAATTTGACAAATTCAAAAAGTTAAGGCTTACAGTGGAAGATTTTTAACTATCCTACTAGAAAAAGTGTTAGAAGCCTCAAGCATGGAGAGTTAACAATCAAAGACAATAGAAACTAAAGAACTATAGACCAACCATTATGATCCCAAGAAAACAATACATACATTTCCTCTAGTTTGTTGTCAGAATGGAACGATGGAAACGGATTTGGAATGGGTTAAGGCATAATTTATGTACGAGTATGCACGCAGCGACTCAACTCGCGAAAAACTCGCAAGTAGACGAGTACTCATGGAGAAAACCCCAACCCCAACCCAAACCCCAACCCAAACCCAAACTGAAATAGAAATAGAAATACCTTGACAACCTCAAAAGCCACACACCACACAGAGCGTGTAAGCCGACTCCTTTGGCTCTGCTTTTCAGCTTTGCAGCTCTTTATGCTTAGATTTTTGCGCAACAACGACAACAGCAACAAAAGCAAAAGCAAAAGCAGCAACAACAACAACAACTAGTCGAGTGCACTTAAACGGCGGCCAATTATTTATGGTATTTAAGTGTTTTGACTAAGGCATCAGCCAAAAAGAACTCAACATCGGCGCTTGCCACTGGCCGACTGACGGTTGTTTTTTTCAGCTAGCTATTTGCCCAAAACAAGAATTTTCAAGTTGAGCCAGACCCCATAGACCCCCAGAGACCCCCAGAGACACATTCAGAAAAGCGAACTCTATCAGCACCCGTAGCCGTACTCGTACTCGTACCCGTATCTGTATATATGTATGTATGAATGTATCTGTGTGGCAAAAAGAATTCTAAAGGAAAATCCATTCATTGCCGTTGTCGTTGCTGCTGCTAGGGTGATGCTGATGGAAACCAGGCAAACTCGTTTTTCCACCATTAATTAAAATTTGTCTTTTGGTTTTTTTGATTTTGTTTTTTGGCTAAAATGTCTGCAAAATTAACACAAAAAACAACAGCACATCTATTGCATTTTGCTACTGGAAAAAAGAAGAAGACGGAAAACCTAAACGAGAGGGAGAGAGAGAGAGAGATAAAGTGTTTCTATCCGCCCTGGTGGCTGTACCGTAATTGTAATCAACAAACAACAACATTTTCAGTGGAGCCAAAACCATACTGACAGAGTGCACACCGTACAGTGGACACTCTCGATAGCGCCTAGAAGGATCAATCACAATTGCAAGTACACAGATCTAAGATTAGATTCGAAATCTACAAACCATTTCAAATGTTTGATGAATAAACCAAATTTATAACGAAAACTCTTCAAAGTTTTGTAGACAATATGTAGGTTCTGTTTCGAAGGATATTCATTATGTGTATTATTGTATATCGATCAGTGTTTCTCATCTAATGTTCTAATGGTTTTACCAGCCATTGAGTGTCCACTGTATATACTGTTGGACCAAAGCAATAACAACAACAACAACAACTGCAACCGCAGCAGCGGCAGCTAGCAGCAGCGGCAGCAGCAGCAGCAGAAAACATTCATTTTGTTTTCCACATTTTCGCTGCCAACTTCGACTCGTCTCTGCGGGCGTCTCTGCCGTCGTGCTGCTGCTGCTGCTGCTGCGGCAGCAGTCGTCGCTTCATCATGCAACTGTTCGCGCCGCACCGAGCCGCACCGCGCCGCGTCGCACTAATATCCGTCCTTGGCTCGTCTGTTCAACTTTGTCCCAGTTTTCGCATTTTGTTGGCGCGCTTTGCCTCCACCAACGTTGGCGCTGCATTTGGTCTATGACTGTGTGTGCATAGAGCTCCACCAATACACAGGCACTCTCGCATATGCCTGTATTCGTTTGGACACATACATATGTACGTATGTATGTATTTGTCTATTCATTTGGCGACGCGACTCAATGCAATGTCTGTGAATCTGTTTGTGTCTGCATTGTGGGGCACATGCAATCTTTTATTTGTTGCCTATATATACACACACACACACGCAAATACTGCATATATACATATGCATATGTATATCTGTATGTGTACGGGTATTCATGTGCGACAAGCGCACGCACAAAACGCTAAACTATGCGAAGAGTTGCATAGATAAGATACGCAGCTGCGCCCGAGTGGGGGCGCTGTGCGGGGGGGGTAGTTCCGAGTGGGGGCGGATCACTCAAGCATGGCAATAGATGTCTGCTTTATAATTACTAAAATAGTATTATTTAATTATTTTCCCGCTGCTTGTTGGGATAATGAAAACGTTTGTCGTTTTGGTAAATCATTTTTCGTTTAATTTTTTCATTTTGTGACGGATGTCATAATGTACTTATGTACATATGTATTTATGTACAGCTATGTACTTATGTGCTGCAATTAACCCAGTATAACTCAATAGTCTAGACTCTAGAGATTATCAATGTAAATTATGAATCATTCTTTCTTTCTTTCATTAATTTCATTTCATCTGAATAACTTATCGTTTTGTATATATTTTTCTTAAACGAATGTTGCACTTTTATACTTCTAAGTTTCTATGTACCAAGTTCTATGTACTTTTAAGTTTTACACATATAAAGTATTTTGTTTTTCATTCCATTATTGTGTATATTTTGATAGGAACTCAAGTAACATGTTAAAATGCTGCCCAAATACTTGGTTAACAAACAGATTTGAAGGATTTTGTTAGGTAAAAGATATAACCAAATAATCCTCAGCTTATCCAGTAATTTCTGTACTATCCGATCATTTTTCGAAGGAATATTCTAGTACTGTGTATTTCATGGATTGAAATTGTATAGTTTCTTGTCTATAGCTCTGGCATAGAGCCCTGAAGTTGCGGTGGCCTTATGACACACATTCTGTGGTTGGGCTTATCTCCTCTACCAGCACTTGTCCAGTACTACATACATATGTACGTACTCTATAGAGTGTGTATTTTTCTTTTCTTGTAATACTAGTTGTGTGAGGAAAAGACAGGAGAGGAGATAACGATTAGCTTTCAACCCCTACCATGGCAAAGCAATCAGCGAATGGGCAGCACAGATAATATCATATCGATGCCATCTGAACATAACTTAAAGTGGAGCAAGAACTCCCCATAAGATAGCTTCGATCGTAAACAGATCGGTTCTACAATTGTCTGGCAAATTTGGGCTTATCTTTAGGTCGATGTTAGTCACAGTTCGTTGAACTCTTTGCGTGGCACTCATTTGAGCCATTCCGTGGTTTTTGGCAGCACTATTGTAAGTTTCCATAAATTATCAGAACCAATAAAGGAACGGGACAGACCTCTATGTACATATGTGTGGTTTCTGCATTTCACAGTTTTATGGAACAAATGCGAATGAACTTCCAGACCGAAACAAGAACAAATTGCTATATTTGCTCCAGCTCCAGTTCCAGTTCCAGCAGACAGACCAGAATTTTCAAAATATTTGCATGCTCCACATACAAAATCTATATGGATATGAGTACTTATCGCACATTCATGGGGGTGGGCACAACGTGGGGCGGGGTGTTGGGAAATTCCATGCCAAATTTAAGTTTTTTTACGTCTGCCAGAACCAGAAACGTGCAAGTGTGTGCCGTGTGTGTGTGTGTGGCAATACTTATTGCAAACATCTGCACATCTGTCAAAGATCGGCTAGAACCAGAATAGATCTGAACCCATTCAAATTATGGTCTCTAAGGAGACCTATGGATGATTTGTCAAGAAATCTTTTTAGATGGGCTAAGAAATCTTTGAGCTTCACTTAAGTCAAAGTCTACGAAAGTCCTGCTGCCACTGGGACAACTTATATCATATAGAGTTTCAGTTTCAGATGCAGTATGAAATATAATAGAATGAATTCAAAGCTGTATTATTGGGTGGAAAGACTATTACTCGTAGTTAGACAAAAGTTCAGTTTAGTTTGAAAGAATCAGAAATGCTTGAAGACATTATGCTCTTAAGATATGTACATCAAAGTAAAGAAAGTAGTACTTAAATTTCTAACATTCTTTGAGTTAGCTATGTGTGAAGATGTTTCTCGTTTCATGGCCATGTTAGGCAGTGCCTTAAATGCTGGCCCATCATCATCAACATATGATATCATATGGTGGCCTGCCATTTCTGCTGACTCACTCTGCAGATCTATGCAAAGTGAGAGCTGGACGGAGGGGCATGAAATCTGGAATCAGGTAATACACTAATTATAGACTTTATCGCCTGTAGCCCGATCCGAAGTAGTTAACGGTCATCGGACTGCCCAAAGAAAAAGAGAGAGAGGGAGAGGGAGAGAGGAAGTTCAATTCGTTCGTTGAGAGAGCGTGTTCTCCTACAAGCAATTAATACGGCAGCAGAAATACCGTAATCATGGAAATTCACGCAATAATTGTCAAACAAAGAAAATGGCCAGCACTATTTCCTCTTTTTCTTCTAAACTCTCTCTCCCTCTCTCTCTGTCCCTCTCTTTCTCTCTCTCTCTCTCTCTGTTTTTCTTGGCTCCAAACTTGGACTGCATAAAAAATAATAATAATTTCAGTTTGAAAAGAAAATAGAAGCAGACGAGTGGCAGGAGAGGGGGCCGGCGGAGAGCAGCAGCAAAAGCCATAGAAAGTATTCCCCTATTGTGCGTGCGTGCGTGTGTGTGCGCCGTGTGTGTGTGCGTGTGGGATGTTGTAATGTGCGTGCGCTGCGCTGCCGCTGCCGCTGTCCCACGATACCGTCGACGTCGACGCACTCTCCCGCATAACAGGCGTCGAACGCGCTCGCTCACGCACTCTCTCTCCCTCTCCATCCCGCTCTGTGTGCCGCTTTATTGCTCTATCGCTCTGGCGGCTGGCGGCTGGGCTGGCTGGCGTGTGTTCATGTGCCTCTGTGCGTGTGTGCGTGCGAGTTGAATGACCGCCGAAAATAAATTTTTTTTGTTTGTCGATTTTAGACTTTTACTATGTTGACGCTGACGCTGGCGATGATGATTGTGTGTGCTTTTGCCGCTGCCAACCCATACACACATACACACACACCGAACACACACACACACATAGAGGCAGACAACAATTTTGTAGCTTCATAGTTTTCGAGTGTTAACGGGCGTTCGCACTATCTCGCCGGGTCTCTAGGAGGGGAGATGTTGGTTGGGGAGGGGGCGGCAGGGCTTGGGCCAGCATGGGGCGCTGCCAGGTCTGCTGTGTGTGTGTGTGTGTGTGTGCGTGTGCCTAGACTACACAATCAGCAACAGCAGCAGCAGCAGCTGAGGCAGTCGCAGCAGCAGGCCGCAGCGACAGCAACATTTCACTTTAACAAAACTTTTTCGGTCTTTCTTTTTTGAATATTTCATTGTTGCTCCTCCTCTCCCTTTCTTTCTTCGCTGCTGTTCCGCCTTGCACTGCTCTTGGCCTCCCCCACCGCCCCTCTAGGGCCCCAGCGTCATCGACGTTTCGACGCTTTCGTTGTCAACTCTTTCGCTTTTTAAATTTTGTATTTTACGCGTTTTTTTGTTGTATTTTTATTTTTTGGCTGCTTTCTGTTTACGCCGCAAAATTTCTTTCACTCTCTGCGTACATTTCTATCTGTTTCACCGTTTTCTTCCTCTTTTGCTAATCAAAAGGGAGGAGAAAAAAACCGCAAGTAGAAAAGGTGAAAATTTCAATAGTGGAATAAAAGTTTGATATGCGGAAGTCCTAAAGTCATAAATTGCAGGCCGAAAGTAACAGTAAAAGTAACAGTGACACCCGATTCTACCCCCTGGCTCCTTTCATTTCTTGCACGCAACTTTAACAGCAAGGGGGAAGAAGGGGTGGTGGGGGCGGGGCGGGAGAGATTGCTGTCGCGATTAAGATTTATGTTAGAAGTAATACTAACTCCCCTGCCGCTAGCCGCTTAAATGTTAACTTGAATGTTAATTGCCTTTCAGATCCGGACGCTGACCCTTTAAGGGTTCAGGGAACTCAAATTACTCTATACATATGTACCTATACAATATACAATATAAATCATAATTTCACAGAAACGAAAGCCACACCACACAAAAGGAATATAATATATTTTGGAAGGAGATTTGATGAATTAATCTTAGTGGAACTTTACTATTGTATGGGCATTTCCAACCCCAAAAAAAAAGCTTCAACATGCCAAAAAAACAAAAGTTTTGTCCCAATATTATGTTAATTTAATTATTTGACAATGGCCTATATTTGTTATTAATTTTACACGCTTCAATTGTTGTTTATGAAAGTGGCAACTGCTTTCTTTTCTTCCCGGACAAAAATAGAGTTCATTCAATTGAGGATTGTAAGAAATGGAAACCTGTAAAGCGAAAAATGTCCAATACATGTCCACACCTAAAACCACCCACACATAGCACATAGAGAAATACATATATACTATATGTATTTATGTATGTAAATGCTCATATGGCTTGTTGAAATTTTGTTGGCATTACAATATCGCATTTATTTTTTTTTATGACTGGCGCGCGAATTTTAATTCGCAAGTTTCTTTTCCTCTTTTTCTTTTCTTCTGTTTTGTGTGAATCTCTTTATTGCTGGCATATTTATGTTACATATACAATTTGTATCTTTGTATATTTTGGGCGAGCGAAAGGGTCGTATCTGGCCGCCTGATTTCAAATTAGTTGAATTGTCAATGCAAAAAAAAGCAACAAAAAAACCACAGCAAAACCACACACTCGCATACACGCACACCTATGCAAAATATGCGTGTGTGGCAGTCTGCTTGTCTGTCTGTGTGTGCTTGTGTGTGGCTGTGTCTGTGTCTGTGTCTGGCATAAGGTTTCGTAATGTTTCATTTGGCCGTTGTGTTGCGTCTTTCTTCATTTACGAATTTCATGGATTTCCCTAAAATAATTTTTGTTGCTTTTTCTGCTGCTGCTGTCGTTGTTGTTTTTGTTGTTGAGAAACCCAAGTGACTTTCACTGCCAAACAACATCATCAGTGGCAGCAGCAGCAGCAGCAGTGGCAGTGGCAGAGGCAGCTATCCATTCCGGGACGGGACCAACTGACTGAGTGACTGAGTGACTACGCGGTAACACAGCTCTGCCACATAAAACTTCGCACTTAACTGAATTCATTAAATTACAATTTTTAGTTTCTTTCGTTTTACTATTTTGTGCAATTTTTCCATTCCTTTTTGCGGGAAGAAAGTTCACAAATAAACTTTGAAATGGAAACAATATGAGGTTTACCATACCATGTTTGAAATTGATCTTATCAAAGTTTGCACAATAGTTCTAATTCCGAGAGCTAGACAATTTTGGAAGAGGGTTTTAACCCATAATGTATCTTTCTATGGAATATTTTATACATATTTTGTTTGATTGATATTATAAGAATAACGGAGGTGTGTCTATTGAATTGTTTGGTTTATGATGATGTTCAGATTGCTGGTTAATAAAGTTTCAATTGAGAAGGAAGTCTACACTCTTAAAGATACTCAACAGACATTTGATGGCAAATCCATAAGACCTTAATCCAAAAATTAAAGCATTGTTTATCAAGTTAAAGTCATAGTCTTTCTCTCTGTGTTTATCTGATAAGCCATTGATATAATTCTATATTGTTCAAGATATTTAGTGCAATATTTATTCCTAAGGGGGGTTTTCAGTTATCAAAATCAGCTTAAAATAGAGCGCAGTAGAGGGGTATGGGGGACTTGCTTTACCTTTGATGGAACCGCTTGAATTGTTTTGTCCTGCCGGCGACTGGACGTTGCTTTGACCGAGGTTGTTGGCGTGTGCTTCCAGTTTCGAAGTGACGCTGCTCCACATGTCAAACATCCGTTGCGTATACATAATTATTAGTGAGTAATGCGAAATGCGAAGCTTTGGTGACGTTTGTAGCGCGTGTCTGTTGCTGTTGTTGTTCCTGTATCTGATGTTGCAGTTGCAGCTGCCGTTGCCGTTTATTGGCAAGTATTATTATATACACTCTGAGTTACTCGGCCACACGCTCATGCCGCACGCCTTACGCTAGGGGGTGGCGTATACGCAATCTGTATGCACTTTGCCGCCGAATGAATTGGATGTTCGTTTATGTTTAGGTTTATGTTTAGGTTTACTTGTGTAAATATATAAAACGTTGTATACAGGATTCAATATATGTAGCTGCCCTTCGGTTATGATTTTTGTTAGCCAACTTCTTATTGCACTTGGTCTTCCCCTTGTCTCCTTGTCTATCCGCTGTTCGCTGAACTTCCTTCGATAATCGCCTTCCGTGTGAATCAAGAACTATCACAGTGTGTGTGGGTGTTTATGAGACAGTGGGGTTGTGAGTGGGGGGGAGGGGCAGTGGGGGGAGGTCTTGCCAATCGATTTAGGTATGTATATGTATATAATATGTATATATATGGTGTATATTGCTATAGATGTATACTATATAATGATCTAACGTTGTCAGGCCTGTAGGTACTAAATTGTTGATGTTGCTGGATCTGCTGGTTATATAACGTTATATATATATATATATTGTTGCTTGTTTGTTTGTTTGTTTAACTATTTATTAATAAGACACTCGTTCGCGTATGTTTTAGCTTGTTTTTTGTGTTTTTTTAATGTTTAAAGCGATTCATCAATGATTTGTTGTTAATTGTTCAACCCTTTTGCAGAATATGCAGACTGTTGTGGTTCGTGCTGCTGTTGCTTCTGCTGCTGCGAGAGTTTTTGTTTTTTTCTGCTTCGGGCACGGGCAGTGGCAGGGCCAGGGGCAGGGGCAGTGGCTGCCTCTGCTGCTCCGGCTTTATCACTTTCACTGCGTTATTGTTGTTGTGGTTGTTGTTGTTGTTGCCGCTCCTCCGATTGCAGTGATTTTTGTTGCTGCTGCTGCTGCTGGTTATTGTCTCTTTGCTGCCGGCGCTATTATTGTTGTTGCTATGCGGACTGCTGTTTTGTCGATTTCTCTGTTTCGCTTGATTCCAAATCAAAATTTCCAAAAATACGAAAATCTCACGACAATTGATTCCGGAAGACATTTAGGCGCAGCGCACTCGTTTCCCCTCTGAAATGTCTGGTCTGATCTGATCTGGTCTGGTCTGGGTCTATGTCGTCAGCTTGAACACCTTGATGTACAGAATGGCTTGGCCAGTCATGTGAATACTTTCGCTACGCACTGTCAGCCAGGGCCAGGTCCTGGCACTCAGCATATTGCTCGGGAGCAGGATGTCGTCTACAGGAAAAAAATACAGGGTGTCACACTCTATTCAACTATCGCTCAATGAACAGACACAGGTCCATCGATGCACGCGCGCGCACTCCTCTGCGTGTGTGCCGATCAGAATTTCGCTTTAATTTCCCAACATCACGAGGAACAGGAACTGGGCCGACCACGACCACCCAATACCATACCAATGGCCCCTCCTAAAGCCCTCCCCTTGGGGTTGGCAGCAACTACTACTCCACTCCCCTTCGGGCGGTGATTATCCCACAACATGAGCATGGAAAATCGATAGAGAAATGGGATTTAAGGGTGCCCAGACAGACGAGAGGGTTGGGCGTTGGTGTTCGTGTGGGTGTGGGTGTGGGTGTTGGGGGGTGGGTGCCCCAACATGGGGAAATAAAAGAACGCTGCCGCAGAGTGCAACGCGAGTGAGCGCCACAGAAACGAGCGCATAAATCTCATCGTCAGTTGTGGGTGTGTTCGTGTATGTGCATGTGTGTTTGTGAACATAGAAAAAAGTTCTATGACCCAAACACACACACACACACACACAAAACAAACACACAGAAACGCACACATGCACGCAGACGGAAAAACACAAACGAGCCGGCAAACCCAATGAATATGAAAACATTTTACTTTTCCCCCGCTCTCCCCTCTCTCTCTCACTCGCTCTCGCTCGCGCTCGCTCGCTCTCTGCTCTGCCTCTCTGTCACACTCTCTGTCTTTTCGGTTACACGAACGAGAGTGGGTGGGGCGGGGGCAGCGATTACTTTGTTGGAGGCTTGGGGTGGCTTTGGGTGGCCATGCGGAAGCCCCCGGCAGACATATAAAATACGTCACCAAAGCGACAGCCAGCCCCCAGCAACAGCAACAACAACAGCAACAGCAACACAGAAATTGTGCCAGCTCACAGAACGAGAGAGAGAGAGAGAGATTTACATACAGACAGAACGCAATGAAAAGAAGAAAGGCTGAAAAGAAAATGAAAATGAATAGCCGTACACAGCCGGAGAGGCGAAAAACACAGTGAAATACGGCAAAATACGGTAGCGGCTGTGGCAGCGGCAGTGGCAGCGGCTCTGGCAGCGGCAGTAAAACAGTTAAAATGAAAAATTCTCTCGCAGCGACGACGACAACGAACTTACTAACGGTACCCCCAAGCTAACGAGCCGGTCAAGCCGATGATGATGATGATGATGATGATGATAATGATGATGGTGGAAAGCGAGAGAGCGGGATAACGGGTACGAAAGAGTCTAAGAGAAAGAGTGAGTGAGAGAGCGCTCTCGCGAGGGGGAGGAAGAGGCCAGGCAAGCCGAAGGCGGTTACAGTTACAACAGAAACAGAAACAGCAACAGAGCGACAGAAAAGCAGACGACAAACTTTACATGGCATCGCAGTCGGCGTCGCTGTTGCTGTTGATTCTACTTCTGCTGCTTCTGCTGCTGCTGTTGCTGTTGCCGTCGCAGTACGTTGACGCCGACGAAAAAGACCAATGACCTATGGGTGGGCTCCGCTGCTCCCGCTGTCCCCCCCTGACCCCCTCCACCACATTACTGCTTAGGCTGTTTTCCGCTTCTAGCTGTTGGGCGGTAGTCTGGGGTGGCACACTTATACCCGACGACACGACACGACACATGGAGTGCTAGTGCTGGTGCTAGTGCTAGTGTGTGTGTGGGTGTGTGTGTGTTCTACTAACGGTAATGCAAACAGTTGGCGCTGCCAAGAGGGGAGCGGTAATAGGAATGGGAACGGGAACGGGGATTTTCGTGTAGAAATGTGTTGGATGTGGGTGGGTGGATGGCGGAACAGGGACCCCAACGACGACCGACTTTGCTCTGCTCTGAACTCTGGGCCGCAGTGACTTACTGCCAACTGCTGCTACTGCTGCCGCCCCCACCCCACAAGCAAGCCGCCTACTTGCAACTGCTGCAACAATAACAATTGTTGATAATCATAATGCTGCACAATGGAAATAGGCAGCAACTACAAAGGGAAAACTAAACTAGAAAAGCTCCACAAGAAAAGGGCATCTCGTGCATTTGGGTCTATCCTCCATTTTGGGATCTCCGGAGAGGTGGAGGGGTGAAGGGGTGGAGGGGGCGGGGGTCTACAGAATAGGCAAGACAATGGGACGCGCACTATGAAAGATTACAGGAAAACTTAAGCTGACAGTTTTTGCTTGGTAAAGCATGAGGGAGGGGGTTAGGGGTAGGGGGTAGGGTGAGTGGAGGACTTCTAACGGGATCTATGTATCTGCCTCCAAGTATCCAAGCTGATCCCGACCCCACAGCCCACAACGCGATATGCCCCCAACTCCTAGTCCCCGATCGCATCGTTTGAGTATACATATATGTATCCATATATATCCATCCGATTAGAGGCCAATTGATTATTCCAATAAATTATCCAATTTGTTGTGGTGGCTGGTGGCTGGTGGCTGGTGGTGGCTGTCGCGGGCCTTGTTCCTTGGTGGTTCCGATGGGGGGAATTTTCATTAAGATTTTTCATTTCTGTTAATTTGCATTTATTTTTTATATCCTTTTCACATACACACACACGCACACACACAGACACACACACGGAGACGCATGCATCGATCGATTGGGACACATACGGTGAAATTTGCGTTGTTTTTGTTACACAATCGAATCCGTGTGTCCGCCGGGGGGGGTCGGCGTGGGACTGTTGTTGGTCGACAAGGGCCGCGCTTTTGCATTCCTCTCCGCCGCTCGGAGTCTGCGGAGTATTACGTCACTGGCACTTCCGTCGCTAACGGGACAGTGGTAAGGGCAGGGGGGGGCCGCATTGCAGTTGCAGTTGCATTTTGGTTTCTTTTTGCTTTAAGTTTTTATTAGGCACGATTTGGAATTTGAATGCACTCGATATTGATTGATATATACTCTCGCAACCTCTCACTATCTCTCTCTTTCTTTTCACCCGGTATACATATATGTATATATTATATATATATTATATATTCTATGATTTTGTTTTGATCTGAAACCGAACAAACTTCCACAGAGTCGCAGATTCGATTATCTGCTGCTGTTGCAATATTCCAATATTCCTGCTGCCGTTGCCGTTGTCGTTGTCGATGTTGCCGATGTTGCACTTTGGCTAGACACACACAAACACACATACACACACACACACGCACACAGACTGAGAGGGGGGTGCGGCGCGCGCGTTAATTTCGTGGCTGTGCTTTTTGGAGCCACTGGAGCCGCTGGAGCTGCTCGAGCCGCTTGTAGCCGTTGGCGGCGGAAAAACGCATAGACACACGGATAGATGGACACGCACGCACTCGCCCACGGATCTACGGATATACGGATCTGACTGCGGTTACACGGATACGCTTACGCACGCAGTCACCGACACGATACACGACACACGAAACAGAGTAGAGTGGAGTGATGATGGGAAATAATACAGAGTAAACAGCAACAACAAATAATTAATAATAAAGATACAACGCGCTGCGCATCGTAACCCGCCGCCGCATTCGCTCGATTCAAAGTGTAGCCGAAGAGTGCCTGCCGTGCCTCAAAATGTTATCGAGTTCGTTGTCGTCCCGTACGGTACGGCGGCAGAGCAGAGCGGCAGCAGGCAGCGCTGCGGCAGAGCGGCAGAGTCAGTGGCAGTGGCAGCCAGCAGCATCGAGCGTCGCAATGCGGTGTGTGTGGCACCAGAGAGAGAGAGCGAGCGCGCCAGAGAGCGGCAAAGAGAGTCTGAGAGAAAGATAGAGAGAGAGAGCGAGAGTTCACGGCAGCGGGGCAGGCGGCAGCAGCCCCCAAAGCAGCGCTGCCCGCTGAGTGGGTATATGTGTCTCTGTGCCGATGACTTCTTCAATCTGCCTCTGGCTCTGCCCCTGCCCCACCACCCCTCCTGCTCTGCTGCTTCTGACGCTGACGCTTCTCCAACGCTTTTTCTGTTGTCAGCATTCCGCTTTGGGCCGTTCATTCGCTATGGCAACCAACAACCAATCGCTCTGAGGCCCCAACCAACACGCCAAAAAGTTGTCCGGAGAGCGGCAATCAGCTGTTGCCGTTTGGCTCTCTTAAGGCGAGCCAGTCAGTCGTTCTCTTTGCACAAAGAGAGCGTTAGAAAAGCAGAGAGGGCGACAGAGAGTAAGAGAGAGCTTTGGAAAAGCTGCCGCTGTTTTTCCGTTTCCTTTTCGCATTTCCCGGTCGGGTCGGCCTCTGTCTCCGCCTCTGCCACTGCCTCCCGCAATTAGCAGGTCAATTGCTTTTTAGGGCAAAATGTGTGCACTGCAGTTGACTTATTCGCCAGAAAGCCAGTCGGCAGCATTTAAATACAATACCATGCCATACCATGCCAACCCCCCACTCCCTCTTAGCCCTCTAAAGTGGGTATAGGCCATAAACTCCAGAGTACCAGAGTGCCATTATGGCTTTCAATGGGTTCCAGCTAAAGCCACATACATTTAGTATATTGTATTTATTAAATTTATAAATATTTAAGATCCCTTGAAAAGTCACCCAGCAGCGACAGCGGCAGCGGCAGTCAAGGTGAACTGCAGCCAATTAAAAATGTTAAAATTAGTTTAAAAATATTTGGCAATTTGCTTTCGAAGTTTGCCAAAAATAATAAAAGCCAAAATGGAAAATAAGATTCCATGTAAATGTTGAAAATCGAAACTTCGCGCTCAGGCCATAAATTAATATTTCATTTGTTAATTTATGGATTTCCGAAGGGGGATGGGGGGTGATGCTGGGCCATTAGCTCTGCATCTATCCCCCAGATCCAAAGCGACTATCTCGTGTGTGTGTGTCTGTGTGTGTGTGTGTGTGGAGTATAATTCGCATTTTGCATAGACGAAAAAGAGATGGGCGCCAGCCAATTGGTGGTGGATTACGACATAGCCTCAGTCGCAGAGTCGCAGTCCCAGTCCCAGTCCCGACGAAGTTTGGCACAATCCGAAATATGATAATGAAACTTCGCCGCGCTCGATCGGAGCCGAAGGCAGCAACAGCACCAGCCGCAGCGCAGCAGCAGCCTCATGCGGCGCTGACCTGGCTAATGGTCGGGCCAGAAGATTCATGCGTGAAATGCAAAGCGTTGTTCAACCAAAAATTATAATGAACCTGACTCCAATTCATATGGGAGATTACAACAATAACCATCGATACACATATATATTTATACAAATTTGTGCACAAAAAGTGATAGTGTGAGTCCCCAAAGACAAGATACCTACATACTTATGTACATATGTATATCTCGTAATCTCTTAAGCTCTCCGTTGCGACATCTTCGACGACATCGACAGCGACAGACGACAGCAAAGTCCATCGACCACGTTCAGGGTCGCCGTCGTCCCATCCGCAGAAAGGTTCGGATGAAGAAAACCTTTTTGTTTTTTGTCTTATTTATACATCTTTTTGCCAACTATTATTATGTGGGCTAATCATTGTCAAATCCGCATGAGACTGTTGGATGACCTAAACGAGTTTCGGGCGAGATCGGAGCTAAAATATTGGGGGGCGAAACTAATGAACTCCTCGCAATGAATCATATTTGGAATCATTTGTCATAAAGGAATATTTGTAAGTAAAACAAAGAGGACGATGCTCGACATGCCCGACATTGACTCTGAAGTAGAAATGGAACTGTTCTTTCTTATAACATTATCCTACACTATAATCAAGTTTATTTTATTGAAATCAAAGACTTAAAGAATAAGTGAGAACTAATTTTACGCTTAAGATATTGAATAAAACAGTTTTCTGTTAACTTAGAGTTAACGTGGACGGGTATACCAATTATAATGATCATGTGAGTATAATGAATCTTAAGGAACTTAAGAAAGAGCATTTTTTCTGAACTTGGTTCTACTTGGTCCAGTTGGGACAGACAGCAATTAGGTAACAGTTGATGTGATCGATCGATCAATCACGGTTCGACATCCAGCCACCGCCTCCTCCCGCGGCAGGCAGGCAGGCAGGCTAATGAGTACGGCCGCCGCCCTGAGCAGAAACTATCAACAAAAACAAAAACTATAAAATATAGATCAATCTTGGCCGACTCTGACTGTGGGGCTTCGCTTCTGCAGGGGAAGTCGTGTCAGTGCCTGACACTCATTTGTAGTCATCAAATGAGCAAAACCGAACAGAATCGAGCCCTGCTCTGGGCCCTGCCCTGGGGCGATGCCAAATCAATTTTTCTTTCAGCTTAGCTGGCTCCTTCCCGCTCTCCAGTCAATCTTCCCTTCAAGCTTGAGTGCCTACAAACGTTAATTCTATTATGTTTTAGCTTGGGCTTGAGTCTCCCTCTTTTATTCTCTCTCTCTCTCTCTGTTTAGACTCCATTCAGCTAACTGTATAGTTTGTAGTTGACGCTTTTACCGCTAGGGTTCGAGCTACGGTAAAAATATGAGCCAAGAAGAAGAGCCATCAGCAACAGCAGAGTCTTGGCCATGTTGCTGGGTAGTTAGCTCATTCGAGCCGAGCAGCAGTAAAGCGAATACGCTGGGGCAGCGAGACACGCAAAAAAAGCAGCAGCAGAGGCAGCGGCAGAACGGCAGCGGAGAAGGGAGGGCAAGGGAAGGGGTGGAACAGAAACAGCTAACAGAAACCAAGAACCTAATGGCAAAGAACACCTAGACATGGCCGGAGCGAGTGAGGCTTATTTAGTATGTCAAAACATGTTCTTGTTGGCTGTTGACTGTCGACTGACTGTTGGCTGTGGAAAGTGGGACACTTGCCTCTGCCGCAGCGGCTGTGGCCGTCTCTGCCACTGCCACAGTCTCTGCCGGTGGTGCTGCAGCCACACAAAGGTGAATAGCCAATAAATCGAGGCTTGTAAATTGAAATTCTTTTTAGCATGGGGTGTGTACACCTGTTGTTGCCGCTGCTGCTGCCGCTGCTGATGTGTCAGCCTGTTAATTGCTGCTGAGGATGCTTGCGCAATGGGCGTTCATTTGCATAGCTCAGATTTTTTGGATTTTTTTTTGGATTCTTTGATTCTGGGATCCATGTGTTCTTGATCCACTGGCGGGCTAGGGAACCCACGAATGGGCCATTGTTTGGTTTAAGAGCTCCTACTGAGGCTCACAGTGGGCCAACCACTTTTCCGACGAAGAGGTCGAGCAAGAATCCTTCATGGTCAAGGGTCAAATTCGGATACCAAGCTTGAGGGCTTCTCAAACTTGTACGAATTTTTCAATCCTAAAAGATATTTATTTAACTAACCCAAATCTTATCGGACTATTTAGTATTACCAAAAGGAGAATGGCTACTTGGAATCTGAATTACCTGTCATGGCATTGCTGCTGCTGCTGCCGCTGCCGCTGCTGCTGCCGTGGCCCTCTCTGGCCGATGTGGCCGCTGTGGCAGATGTGCCCTGTGCTGTCGTTGCAGCGGGCTTCTGTGCGTTGAGGAGCGTCATTGGCGGTGGCGTTCGGTCCTTGGGCCGGTCCCGCCCCTTGGGATGCTGATGGCTGATGATGACGGGATTGCTGGTGGTGGTGCTCTCGCTGGTGTTGCTGGCCATGGTCTTGCAGACGGAGCTGATGTTGCTGAGGCTGCTGAAGCTGCTCAGGCTGCTGAAGCTGCTTGACCTTGCCAGGGCCGGGGGTTCCGTCATGTACTTGTGCTGTGTTGTTGTGCGCGCCGGCTGCTGCCTGGCCACTCGCTTGGGAGCTGGCGGCTCCTGGTCAGTCTCGTCCTCCGCCTCGAGCTCTGCCTGCAGCTCCGCTTCCAGCTCCAGCTCCGTGTCCGGATCAGGCTGGACCGTTGCTATGATGGTGCCATCCTCATTGGCCTGCTCGAAGCAAACATCCAGCAGCGTCGCCCCGCCGCCCGCCTGCAGGCCGGCAATGTCCTTGAGGTCGATCCAGCTGGCCCCCAGCTTGTCGGCATCGCTAAGGGGCAGGCTGAGCACCCGCGTGTCGCCCTCGTCCACGATATGGAAGGCCTGGGTCGGCTCGATCTTCACGATGATGGGCTGGTTGGCCAGGATCTGGGCCGGCGGCGCGCTCCCCAGCAGGCTGGCCATGTTCTCCTCCTCCTCGTCGGCGGCCTCCAGTTCGCTCAGCTGCTGTTCTATCTGCAGGTACGTGGCGCTGGTGGTGCTCGAGTTCGTGTTGCTGTTGTTGTTGCTCGTGGTGGAGCTGGTGCTGGTGGTGATGGTGGTGGGGGCCACCGAGTGCCTCAGCATGTCCAGCTTCAGCACGGTGCACTTGTCGGTCTGCTGGTACTGGTGCTGCTGCTGGGGTCGTTGCAGGATGGCCAGTGCGGGAGTGGACGCCGAGCCACCTGCATCCGAGAGGAAAGCCAGAGGCGGAGATGTGGCTGTGGCCTTGTTGGAGGTGCTGCGCACATGCGCTAGCAGCGGCGGCTGGGTCTGGGTGTGGGTTGCCGGGCCACTTCTGGTCACGATCGTGGTGGACACTGGCAACGGGATTATCGATATGGAGGGCACTTTGCTGCGCAGGCTGGCCACGGCAGCGGCAGTGGCGGCGTCCGCATCGATGTACGCGTGGCTGCCACCGGGCGATGCCCTGTTGCTGCTGCTGCTGCTGCCGCTGCTGTTGTTGTTGTTGCTGCTGCTGCCTGCGGGCTTGGCCTGCTGAATCAGCAGGAGATCTCGGGGCCTATCCGTCGTGGCGGCCGTTTTGGAGCAACTGTACGGAGAGTCTTACTCGTCGCTTGTATCTTGTTTTTGGACTTTGGTTTTTGGTTTTGGGTTATTACTTCCCTAACGCTCAAACACTTTCACTTGAAACATTGCTCGTAGTTTGATTGTTGCTTGGTTTGTGGTATTATTGTTTTTATGTTTTTTATTTTGGTGTAGAAGCACAACATCGAAATAAGTAAATTCAAAATCAGCCTTACGAAAGTGCACTTAAAATTGTCTACTAAACATACATTATTTTTTCACATTTCCCTTTCCGCGATTGCTTGTCAAATGGTATAGATACCGGGGGGAGGGGGGACTCGACAGGACTTGTGGGGCCAGGAGCAGGGGGAGTGGGAAAGGGGTAATGCACCTGTGCGTTTCGTTTCGTATCGTATCGTTTCGTTTCTTGTCGATTCGATTCGTTCGGTTGGGCTCGCTCTGACGTTTAACTGGAAGTCGTACGCGTCGTATACTCAACGTGACCCCTGGGGCCTGGGCCTGGGCCTCGGCCTAGGACAGCTTTGTGCGATAGACGCGATAGTTTCGATTGATGAATTGTTAACTTGGTTTGTCTTTCATTCACTCACTGTCGATTGCGTCTTTTAATAGAACTAACAGATTTTCTTTATGGCCACAATATGCTGCAGCTTCTGGGTTATTGTGCAGCGATTGTTGCTGCTGTTGCTGCTATTGCTGTGTATCTGTGGCTGTGCCTGTATCTGTATCTGTACCCGTATCCGCGGCTGCTTGTAGTCGTTGTCGTTCGCGTCCTCGTTGTTGTCATCCTCGCTTTCGTATCCTGCTGCTGCTGCTGTTGCTGCTGCACATGCAACGAGGAGCTGCTGGATGGCTGCAAGCCTGCGCTGCAGCATTCGGTGGAACCAGCGCCATTGGAACTCGCCGACGTCAAATCAGTTGGAAGTGTGTCTCTGCCAGCGCTGCTGCTCTTGCCTCTGTTTATTTCCCACATTGCGGCACGCAATCAGCACCCACCATGCATCCACATCCACATCCACACCCACCCACCACCACCACCATCAGGCAGCAACAACGACAACCACCAGCTGCTAGCGAGTGGAAAGTGGCTTCAAAAATCGATTTTTCAGCGGCAGGCACACATGCAGATCGATACGGTCCTGGAAGAGGAGGGGGAGGGCCCTCCTGCACGGCTCTGCTTTCCCTTTTCCACGACTCCCCGCGGATGCAGGACTCTATTTTCGATTGTTTTCCAAAACACTTTCACACCTAGTCGTCTTATATGCAAAGGTCCAAGCACTGCATGACTCCAAATTCAATTGTTTTCCATTATCTGCAATTCACTCTGAATTCACATTAAGATTTTTCTCGAATTTTCCTCAGTTCTCGCTGGGAAGTGTGCACATTGCGTTGATTGGATGCGTCGCGCGCGCGTTTTGTGGCTTCTGATTGCAGGTGCACTCCTCGGACTGGAGCAGCAGTTGGTAGCAGCTGACCGAAGCTGCGTCCTTTGCAGGAATGTGTCCCAAATTCGAGTGCCACAAACACATTTCCTGCTGGCGTTGCCGCTGCCGCTGTCGCTGCACAAACTTTCCGTTTCGTGGGGGTTGCTTCCTTCGCCAGTGGCAGTGGCTTGGAAGAGGAGGACTAGCGCACACACACACACACTCGCGCACTCCGCTGGGAAAATAGCATTCCACACCAATAGATATATGTATGTATTAAAGCCGCACACACACACACACATGCAGCGGAAAAATGGGACTCGCTGCTGCGAACTGTCGCGAAATAGGGTTAGTAGGCATAATGCCAAGTGCATAGCCGGGAAAACTGGAAGCGGACACGAGTCGATACGCACTCGGCATTGCTGCGCAGCTTTTTTCCACCCCTAAACGGCGTTCTCTCCGTTCTCTGGCGGCTGGGAAATTCTCAGTGAGGTGGAAATCTGTTGAAGGGAAATTTCAGCCAGCTTGGTGGTGGCAGTGGACAGGGCGGGAAGTTTGAATTCATACATAAGTGGACAATGGGCAATCAATGTCTAAACTCTATGTGGAAATAGTCAAATGCAGCAGGACATACCATGAGATTTTGAATCATTTAGGTTATCAGTTTCATACTCCAAGGAGTCATAGTGTAAGCTTCATTCACAACTAAGGGCTCAGGATCTGATGTCTCCATTCTTTGATATACAGACATATCTTCTATAATAAATTATGCTTAAATCAGACATCGGTTCAGGGTTCTATAGAACAGCAAAAACATTATAGAACAGCTACAACCGCAACGATGCACTCGAATGGAGGGGGGGTCTGAGCAAAAAGCGGAGAGCCCTCGACTTAGATTTGGATCGGAACCCACAAAGAGGGCCCTTACGGATCCGATCGAATCCGATCGAATCCGATCGGTTCATTAGCGAGCAGAGCGCTGCTAGTGGCGCTGGCAGGGGGGCAGACCGTCAACCGTTACCACCGTCAACCACCAGCCAACAACCGTCGAGAGTGAAGAGTGAAGAGCTGAGAGTAAAGAGTGGAGCAGGGGCAGGGATTGGGGTTGGGACTGGGGGCAACCATCAGCATTAATATTTCATGTTTTTCCGTTGCTTAAATCATGTTAGATTTATTTTGTGCTGGTTTCAGCTGCCGTCGCTGGCGTTGCGCAACCACTGCCAAGAGCTAACTTGTTCTGGCCTGGCCCCCAGGCAGCGGCTTGCAACTTGGCTAGAGCACCGTTGGTTCTAACGTGAAATGTGTGCCTCACCGTTGTGGCCCGATCGAGGCTGGTTCTTCTTGTGGTTATTGTTGCTGTTGTTGTCTATGCCGATGCCGATGCCGATGCCAACCTGTTTTCCTCCATCGTCATTGTGCAGAACTCTCCGAAAAAGTCCCGTAAGAAAGTCCCAGTTATTCAAGAGGAAAAACCTGTTACACGCAACTGGCTCAAAGCTGATTGCTTTGCTGCTGCTGCTGCCAAGAACAGAACATAGCAGCAGCAGAGTCGAAAAGCAGCAGAAGCGGCAGAGGCAGAGGCAGCGGCGGCAGCAACAGCAAGCCCCACAAACAAACACGTTAGTACCGTTGTTTCGGATTCTTTGTTGCGCAACTGTGTTGCAAGATTAGCTGCGACTCTCTGCGACTCCGTCGCCTGCCCCCGCCACCAGCACCGGCCACCGTCACTGCCAACGACTGGTTTATTGCAGCGCTGCCGTCGATGAGGCAACAGTGGCAACAGTCATTGTTGTTGCTGTTGTTGCGCCAGCAGCCGCTCAGCGCCTTGAAGATGTTGTAAAATCTTTTGGCTAGAATCGGAAATCCAAACGGAGAAACGGAGACGACGACGGGGATGGGGGATGCGGGACGGAACCATTGCATGTCTTGAAGCTCGACTGAATATTCCATCCATCTATTCGCGGCTATTGAAAGCCGTTGCCTTTTATGATCAATTAATTGCTGTTGTAGTTGCTGTTTTTTTTCTCTTTTTTTTTTGTTAATGATTCCATTAGACTATCGGCTATGCTATAGCCCTGCAAGGTTGATACTCGGGGAGGTCGTAATATCACCAGAAATATTTTGATTGCCAGCGAAACTTTTGAAAGATTTCGCCTTTTAATTGATTGCGATATCGAGAAGTTGGTTTATTAATTTAAAATATTTTGCATTAGTGTGGGACAACATACGAAATTTCCAAGAAATCTATTGAAATTAGTTCTAATAAATACAAAATAAAACCTTCCGTTGGAGATCTTTGAAGGAACGGCATGGTTTATGGATCGTGTGCAGAGAGATTTACTCTCCATTAGATCTACTCGCTTAAGCTAAGGCTCTCCATTCGAGATGGATATTCTCCGAAGGTACAAACATATCAATCATACATACAGTACTCAACTACAGTTACTTCAGATAATCTTCAGGTAATCAAAATAATTGATTCTTGTCGATTCACAGCCATACTGTTATGAACTTAACTTTACGAGCATGGAAATACCAGAATTAAAGACTATGTATAGTATATATTTTATAGTCTTTGGAATTATTATACTAAACTAGGGGGAAAGTCTGCGAATTTGATTCGCTGGTGCGGCAACCCCCAGCTCACTCGCGAAGACTTTTGTATTGTATACAGAGATGCATACACATATGTAAAGATCTACATATTTGCCAATTCCGAGGGTATTGTACGCTTTTGTGTATCCCGACTCACCTCTGATAGTGCTTGGCATGTTATCCAGTTTCTCGGATCTCATCTATGGGTGTATAAAGATTGTCCCGCGTCGGGCAGAGTCCCAGTCACCCGATCAGTGTCGCAGCCTTGAACCCTTCGAGCAACAAGATCATTGGCTGGAGCAGAATCATAGTGGACCAGGTAGGGGTTGAGTCCTGAGTCTCGGAGTCCGATATGGCTGCCGCTTAATTAGTTCCGGGCAGTGGGAGAGGGAGAGGAAGAGATGACGACACCAAACGTATTTCAAACGGTAAAATGGGCCAGCGAAGGCGACGATGTTGATGATGATGATGTCGAGAGTCGCGCGCGAAACTCAGTGAATTGGATCGGATCGGGAAGAAGGCCGAACGATCTGCGACGACTGGAAGTGAGACGAGGGGAATCCAAGATCCAGCTTCCAGCTTCCAAGCAACCAAATGGACTGGACTGGACGTGGGGACACACGATTGCACACTAAATGGCAGAAGACCAAGGCGAAGACCCGTTGCATCTGGCCTGATCATCATCTTCTGCGGTGGAGTCGGACTCAGAGTCAGAGTCATCCCCGACGGGAACGGGAACAGGAACGGGAACCAGTGTGCAAGTGAGCGAAAATCGGTGTAAGAAGCAACAGAAGCCCCGCCGCTCAGACGTTTTTTAGCCGAGAAAGGAGAAAGGAGCTGTAAGAGCTCCCACACACACACACACAGGCACACACACATACGAACGAATACACCTGAAAGAAGGGAGAACAAAAAGTAATAAAAAATTCCTGCTAATTAAATGCGTGATCATTGCTCGAAAATATCCACACAGCAACCAAAAAAGTATAAAAGATGATACACTCATACATCCAAATGTATGTATCTTCGTACATTTTTACATATGTACATATGTACAATACTTGTAAGAAAGAGTCATGCGTGCATTTCATCAGAGATCAGAAATGTCCGAGAGTCAGAGACCTGAGTTGGGGCCCGTGACGTTTTGCTGCTTTGGGGCCCGTCGCGACGGCGTTGGAGCTTTCTCAGTTGCACCTTTAATCGCTGAATAAACAGGAAGACTTCTACGGCAAACAGCACTCACACACACACACAGCTACATTTACGCCCGCTAGAGAGGGAGAGACATAAAACAGGTTGAGAAGTACCGCTAAGCGGGAAGAAGAAGAAGAGAAGTCCACTTGGAGCACGGCAGAGGAGAGCAGAGGAGACAGCGAGCGAGCCCCAGCACTGAACAGAACCGAACAGCAGAGCCAGAAGCAGAAGCAGCAGCAGAAGCAGAAGCAGAGGTCAACGAACGTTCTTAGCGCTCAAGCAACGGCGGCCACAAGAATGAAGGAATCAAAACACACGAAAAAATGCCAAGCATGTGTGTGTGTGTGTGCGTTTGTGTGTGAATGCCAAGAGAGCGTCGAAAGAGCGGAGAGAGAAAGAGAGCGAGCGGGCTTCATCATCAAGGCGAGCGCAGATGAAAGAAAGCATCAAAAGAGAAAGCAAAACGATCAAACGCAAAGAGAGCCAGCCAGCCACCATCTGAAGAGAGAGCACAGGTGAGAGGTGAGTGAAGAGCGGAAGAGATTTTGTTCAAAAATTATATTGCATTCTTCTGGCTTGTGTGTTTTCATATGCATTTCAATACAGATTTTCGGTTCTTTTTTGTTGCTCAATAAACTTCGTAAGCTTAAACGAAATGTATTTTTAGCAGAAAATTTAATAAGAATGCATTCGGTGGAGCAAAGAGAGTGTGTGAGAGAGAGACAGAGACAGAGCTATGGAAGATGGGGTACGGTGTGGCGGTGGGGCGGGCGTGTCTGTGCCTCAACAAAAGCCGCTTTGTAACTGTCTGTATGACAAGCGAAAGAAACCGAAATTCTTATTCTTATTGCTCAATATTTGGTAATACACACACACACACACAGATATACACACAGACAAAAGCAAACACACACTCACACTCAGGCAGACAGAGACGTGCAAAAGCCATTGAATGTAGCGGTATTTTGTCGAAATTTACAGTCTCAAGACGAGCACCGAGCCAGGCCAGGCAAAGCTCATTGACCTCCGCCGCGTAAGCGGCAGAGAGTCCCCTCCCCACCCCTCCACCTCCCTTCCGGCTGTAACAAGTGTGTAATGAGATGATGGAGTGGGAGGGCGGAGCGGGAGCATGATTTGATAAGGCCTGGGCCTTTTGAAGCCAAGCTTCCAGTGAAGTTTTAGGTAGTTTTCAGATGTTATATCTTTCTCTCTCTGCTTTCCCCTCCCCTCCCCACCACTACCACTTCCTCCTCTGTGCACTTTCTGGGAATATTTGATGGTTTTTGTGGTGATGGGGGGAGCGGAGCTCTTTTAATCTCCCCAGATGTGGTATTTACTCGTATTATTGGCCAACATGAAGGCAGGCAGAGAACCTTCAAGCATCAACGGACACTGCCGCAAATTTAATTGGAAGGAAATGGGGATTCTGCCTGACAGCCTGTTGATCCTGTTTGTGTTTGTCGTTAGTCGTTAGTGCGTGCGTGTGTGTGTGTGTTTTAGCTTGTGTGGGTAGTAGCCTTCTTGTGATTGGTCAACGGCTTCTATCCCTACAAAGGACGCCTCCTGCCATTGGCTGATGTTCTCCTTTGCTTATGCTTCCTCGCTGACTGGCCGCATGCTTTTGTCCCACGATAAGCCTGTTGCTTATGGGAATGCCCTTCTCGGGAGAAAGACTATCAAACATTCAACATTCAATTTTAGACCAAATTAAATACCGTTTCAAATTAATAGTGCATAGTATTGATAATTGATAACTTCTGAATAAAATGAAGAATATTTATTTAAAAGTTTTGGAAAACATTGAGCCATAAGATATGCACAGATAATGGGGTAGCCAGAAACATCCCAAAGGGTATCCAAAGGGTAACCCCCTGGGCGACCACATTTGTTTCGTTCTGCTTTATAGTATTGTCATTCATATTACGAATAGAACCATCCTGCTGTTTAATGGCATTTTCATTGCGCACATCGTCCTTCTTAGTGACAGCAGCAGCGCAACTAGTTCTCGGGTATAAATAGGTCCTTTCTGCAGGCAATTCCATTCAGTTTCACTCCGAGTGCGGCCCCATCCGAGTCCTGTGCGAGTCCAACTCTATCCTGTGTTTGTGAGTGTGTGTCCAGAGTACTCTAAAACAAATTATATACATTTATTCGAAGAATTGCAAATGTATACTATTTTGTGGATTAATTGTATCTAATAACTTTCCTATAATTCGGACTATTCTATAAAATATTCCATCGCAGATAATCGCTAAAAAATGCGTACCTTTGAAATTCATTAGACAATATGAATGATTATTAACTTGGTTTATTGATAACTAATACCATTAACAAACTACACTTAAAATATGAAATGTAATCATAAAAAATGAGCAAAAAATAGCTGAAGTTGAAGAAACATTAAAAATTGGTAGAATACTTCAACTTTGGGTCTATATACATAGGTAGAGCCATTCTATGTACACGTGTAAAAAAACTCTATGAAAGGTCTTACAATTATTTAAAATGGTCCATTAATTGATTAGCACAACTAAATTTAGTTTATGTTTCAGATGAGATAGTTCTTGTGATGAATAATGTCAGATACGTCGCTATATTTATCTGTTAACTGCCCATGTATCTGGCAGATACTTTGTTGCAGTTCGTCTGTGAAAATTTTCACATTCAATCGAATATTCCAAGCGCCGCCTGAGCAGGTTCTGCATTCTAAATGCATGACAAAATGCAGTTGTGAAAATCAGAAAGCCAGCAGCTCTGCGATCCACGATCCGCGATCCACGATCCACACCGATCCAGATACACTCAGAGTACATCCAGTGCACGAGTCCAGATCGAGCAGATATAATTAATTTGCGGTATTTAAAGTATAATCAAGCTATGCGAATTACCAGGAATTAACAATTAGAGAGCGCTTTTCCAATTTAAACGGAATTTTGTTGGGAATCCGTTCGGATCTTCGGTGGCGTGTTAGTGGGTCTCGTCTCCGCAATTAGCGGGCTCCGTGTGCTGACAACTTGGAAACACACAAACATACTCATGCACCTGCGAAATGCATTATTTTTGGAGCGAATCGCCCAATCGATTGTAGACCAAAAAGGTCTATAAAAGAGGGCACAATCCCAGCTGTCCAGTCAACGGCGCTGGTAGAACGGCTGATACACAGAACAAATATTATTGCTGCCATAATTAGGTGAATTTTCCGGCCCTTCCAGCTTCGTGAACCTCGTGTTTGCACAGCTGGCAGCCTTTCCCAGAGCCCAGGCTTTGCCAGCGCTTTTCATTTCCAATCAGCCAGAAGCCCCACAACATCGGAAGTGTCCAAGTTCCCATTTGGTTTTACTCGTACTGTTCTCTATTTTGTATTTTTGTTCTTTAGCAGCGGTCAGAGCGTTCCAATTTGACATTTGAATCTGGCCCGAATGCCCCAGAAAATGGAGCTTGCCTAGCCATTGTCCCGGGAGTGAGAAGCGTGAGAGCCAAGTCTAACAGGATTAGGCCAGACCCATAACGACACAAGACAGATCCGACCCGGATACAGACCCAGACACAGATAGAGATACCAACGGACGGCATTTGCAGAATACACCAGCCACGAGCCAAGAGCATTTACGTCAGCAAGGGTTAGCAAGGACGATTGCAGCATGGACTATAAGGAATACCGTCAGCGGGGTAAGTTGCCAACTAAGTCCGGGCCATAAACTGCACAGCGTCAACGGCTGATGTAAATCCGTTTCGGGGACATATTTGATTTGCCCCAAGGGGGATTTGTTCCAATCGTTTGTCTTCATTTAATGGCACCTAACCGAATCCCCTCGCATTACCACACACACAGGCAAGGAGATGGTCGACTATATAGCGGACTATCTGGAGAATATACGAGACCGCCGCGTCTTCCCGGACGTCAGTCCGGGCTACATGCGCCAGCTGCTGCCGGAATCGGCCCCGATTGAGGGTGAGCCCTGGCCGAAGATTTTCGATGACGTGGAGCGTATCGTAATGCCGGGCGTGACCCACTGGCAGTCGCCCCACATGCACGCCTACTTTCCGGCCCTCAACTCGATGCCCTCGCTTCTGGGCGACATGCTCGCGGACGCCATCAACTGCCTGGGCTTCACCTGGGCCAGTTCTCCGGCCTGCACCGAGCTGGAGATCATCGTGATGAATTGGCTGGGCAAGATGATCAACCTGCCGGACGAGTTCCTTCACCTGAGCAGCGGCAGCAAGGGCGGCGGCGTGCTCCAAACGACGGCCAGCGAGGCGACGCTGGTCTGTCTGTTGGCAGGACGCACTCGGGCTATCCAGCGCTTCCACGAGCGGCATCCTGGCTACCAGGATGCTGAAATAAATGCCCGCCTGGTGGCCTACTGCTCGGATCAGGCCCACTCCAGTGTTGAGAAGGCGGCGTTGATTGGTGCGTGCCTCTAAGCAGCTTAGGCTTACATTTGCGTTCTTCCTCTCACTCTCACTATCACTCTCATTCCGCCTTGTCCACCCACACAGGACTCGTCCGTATGCGGTACATAGAGGCGGACGAGGAGCTTGCGATGCGCGGCAAACTGTTGCGCGAGGCCATCGAGGATGACGTTAAGCAGGGCCTGGTCCCCTTCTGGGTAAGTTGAAGTCTGTCAAAACTAATTGGCCGAGAAGGCGGTGGCAGCTGATTCCCATTCCCAACTCCCATTGGAGCCAATTAATACATGTCAGCAGTTAACTGTCCTCCCGTGGCTCTACGGTTCTGCTTTCAGGTCTGCGCCACCCTTGGCACCACCGGCAGCTGCAGCTTTGACAATCTTGAGGAGGTGGGTGCTCTCTCTGCGGACCACTAATCTGTTTCCACTGACAAGTCGCACTCCTCTTTTGATTCCATCACAGATCGGCCTTGTCTGTGGGGAGCACAACCTGTGGCTGCACGTGGACGCCGCCTACGCTGGAAGCGCGTTCATTTGCCCCGAGTTCCGCACCTGGCTGCGGGGCATCGAGCGGGCGGACTCGATTGCCTTCAATCCCTCCAAGTGGCTGATGGTGCACTTCGATGCCACCGCCTTGTGGGTGCGCGACAGCGCCGCCGTGCATCGTACCTTCAACGTGGAGCCGCTGTACCTGCAGCACGAGAACTCGGGCGTGGCAGTGGACTTCATGCACTGGCAGATACCCCTGAGTCGTCGCTTTCGTGCCCTGAAGGTTTGGTTCGTGCTGCGCTCGTTCGGGATCAAGGGTCTGCAGCGTCACATCCGAGAAGGGGTACGTCTGGCTCAAAAGTTCGAGGCGCTCGTCCTGGCCGACCACCGCTTCGAGCTGCCGGCCAAGCGTCATCTCGGTCTGGTGGTGTTTCGCATCCGCGGCGACAACGAGATCACAGAGAAGCTGCTGAAGCGACTGAACCATCGCGGAAACCTGCACTGCATCCCCTCCTCGCTGAAGGGCCAGTATGTCATCCGATTCACCATCACCTCGACGCACACGACCCTCGACGACATCGTCAAGGACTGGATGGAGATCCGTCAGGTGGCCTCTATGGTGCTCGAGGAGATGAACATTACCATCTCGAATCGCGTCTATCTCAAGGGTAAACGCAAGTCATACCGCCTCTAGTGGAACCATCTCCCGATTCTTTTCTGTTCTGTTCTGTTGTATTGCCTGCCTTTGTTTTTTAGTTTTTGTTAAGTTTTGAGTTCATGAGTTAATGCACTTCGATCCACCCGAAATCGATGATTTTCTTGAAATATCTGGGATTAAGGTTTCGGTTTCTTCTCTATGTTTGATTTGAGATGGTTCCTTCTAATGGGTGTTCGAATAGTTCGAATCGAATCCCTTTTATTTTACTGTGATCGGAATAGAACCATGCTTAGTCCTTGGATAAATGAATCAGGAAGATGGGAGAAGTCTAGATGACAAAAACATGTATCTGGAAAGCGTTAACTTAGAATCAGCGATCCCTAGAAGCAATGAAACCAATCCTTCATAGACATTCCTCACAGTACTCCGCCTTTTTCTGTTGTTCTTCCGTAGACACCAAAGAGAAGAGCGAGGCCTTTGGTTCGAGCCTACTGCTGTCGAACTCTCCAATGTCCCCCAAAGTGGTCAACGGTTCCTTCGCCGGCATATTCGACGCAGATGAATTTCTGGCTAAGACATATGCAGGCATTCGTATAGCGGTGAGTGCAGGCACAAGCACAGCCATGGACATCTCACCCCCAATACAGATCTTATCCCCAACACAGCACCAGGAATCACCATCGATGCGGCGCCGCGTCCGTGGCATCCTCATGTCCGGCAAGCAGTTCTCGCTGGACTCTCACATGGATGTGGTGGTGCAGACCACTCTGGATGCCACCAGCGGCGAGACCAACAGCACCACCAACTCTTACGGCAGGACCACGATGCGCGAGAACTCGGCCCAGGCCGGAGGCCAACAGGCGAGCATCCGCGAGGACAATGAGGAGTCGGCGGAAGGTATGAAGCCCAGGTAGCGTAGTCGCCAGTTAGATCTATTGCCAGTGCTCGGTAGCCATGTAGCCTCCCACTGCAGGAGCTGATCTTGACCCACGGCTAAAACATTCCGAATTTCTTTCATCTCTACGTAGACACTGAATTGCTGCAACTCTGCCGGACCAGCAGCGCCAACTCCCAATCCCACGCCCACTCCCTATCCACCTGCCCTAGCTGCAGCACCCACTCGACACCCACGAACCAGTTTCGACCCATTTCCTTGTTCCCGATAGCCCTACCGCTACTATCCTCCCCTTCCAGTATGGACCGCAATGTTACCGTCTCCGTGGACACTCTTTTCGCACCCCTGACCCACGGCGACATGTACCACGGCAAGCGGTTCCTGGAGCCCGTCAGCAGCCTCATGGACAACAGCTCCTCGTTCACCAGCAGCGTCTTCCACCTGCCCACTCCCATTACCACGCCCACCGACCTGGAGGACTTCGATTGGCCGGCCAAGACCTTCAGCCAACTGCTGTTGGAGCGCTACTCGAACGCATCCCAATTCCAATCGCTATCGCCGGGCAACTCCTCCACGGACAGCAGCAGCCTCAGCTACCCCAGTGCAGATGGTGGCCTGGCCTCGCCCACACCCACAGGCACACCTAGGAGCAGCATCAACGATCTGGCCTCGCCACTGCTCGGATCGTTTGCATCGCCCTCATCCCAGCTGATGCAATCGGCCCGAGGGGAATTGGAAGGGAATGGAGACGAAGGACCGGACTCCAGTGACTCGGATGCGACCATCTGCTCGGGGGAATCCTCGATGGAGTCCTTCTAGCTTGTTAGTTTGTAATAGTGTTAGTGTCTCGTGTGTGTGCGTTTGCGTGTGTGTGTGCCTATGTGCGTGCATGTATGTATGTATCTGTAGGGGGAGACGACACCCATCGCTGCTGTGCAACCAATCAATAATGCAACCAATTGTTGTTCCAATCGCTATCAAAAACACGTAATATCCATATAATATCTATGCCTATGCTTATATCTATATCTATCCATTGTACGAGTATGATACCTGTCTGTAAACCTGCGAACCAATTTCGCAGGGTGGCTACACATACGGGTATGACACTTAATGTTCTACTGATTAATTCAATAAAAACTTTGCTCCATTTCGCCTGTTTTTTTTTTCATTTCACAATTTATCTATGGTAAGGATGGTATATGGACATGGTACATCGAGATTCCTCCCTTCATAATCCTTGTAGGTGTGCCGGAAGGAGCTAACGGGCTTGCTACTTAAAAGAGTCGAAATTTTGTTTTTTTCCAACTAAAAAGGTGTTAAGTTGTTAAGTTTTGGCTATGATCAACTACCCTACATAGTTTCAGCAGCTGTCGTGGTGACAGCATCAGTCGTCGTGCTATTCTGAGAAGGGTTCATTGTGGTGGCTTTACCCACAACGCATCTCATAACGAGCTGCTGGTAGAACGACAGCAGGAAGAGGATAATGAAGTCGTGGAAGAGTATGAGGGCGGCTAGGAGGTGGTCGTGGCTACGCATCTCAGCATATCGACGGCCATTGATTGTCTGCGCGTGGTACATCACGAACTGCGAGAAAAAGAGAGAGCGAGAATTTGCGAGTGATTGAAAATCTCAATTGGGTCGGGATATAGACATAGGATATACATATGTATGTAGCTTACCAGCAGTACAACGATGATAATGAAGATCTCATAGACTATGAACGAATATTTAATCTTCGTAAGAATGCTGACCATAGCGAAAAACAGGGTGATGATGAGGAAGATGAAGGCCATGACAAACAAAATCACTACATCAAGCGTCAGGTCGTGCTGCGGCAAAGAAGATGAGTTGAGCGGACTGAGTTTCTTCTCCGTAGAATGGTGTTTACCGGTATAAGGGATCCGATAATTATGAAGAGGAACACGAGCAGCATGCAGACAAAGAACCACACAAGCAGCTCCTTCCAATGGGTGTGTGCCACCAGGTTGAAAACTCCGATAATAATGAACTCCACCTTTGAAGAATGCACACTAGTCAGCTGTTTTTATGGACCTCGGGATCAGGGATCAGATGTACTCACTATCAGAAGGCAGATGAACCAGTTCAGGCAGGTGATGGAGCGTAACATGTCGAAGTATATGAAAATGCTGGCCAAGATCATGGCCATTATAAAGAAAATCAGGCTGATCCAGTAGAATTCGAGAAAGGCGATAGCTATATCCGCGCTGAAACAGTGAAACAAAAAGTTGAATGCCCATGCTCATGCCAACACCACTCACATAAGGCAGACGAGCAGCCATTGGATCAAGGCCAGCAGCATACAGCCCAGCGTCAACGTATAGGATATGCAGGCAAACTTCCTCCTCTCCTGTATGTACCGCTCGCGTCGCGATATACGCGCTTCCATAATCAAACTGTTGTTCAATGTGTCCTAGTGGTTGGAAATGTATATACTTGGTATGTGGTATGCCCTAACAATGCTCTCTAACATTAACGCAGTAGTCAAGGCCCGTTTGATTAATGGAAAAACTAAAAAAAAAAGCTGAGAGTAGCTAGGAAGTAGCTCGCCCCGCAGACTTAATCGTCAGTTTAATCTTTTAAAAAATCAAAGGGCAGGCGTTTCCGCAGACTTCGCTGCACTCCAGGGGAATCTATCACTCTATTCAAGGGGATGAGATCGGTGGGGCCGAGGCATATCAGACCTCTAGGTTTGCTTAGTTGGCAGTCAGTTTTCTGCAATTGGTTTTTGATATTTGGCACTTAAATTTTTATGTAAAGGGAATTAAGCAACACAAGACCGTCTCCAGCTATGGAGCAGCCCAGAGATGCCGACCAACAAACAAGAAAACTAGTTAGGCAGACATACATGGTGACAATCATAATGCTGATCCTTGGACAGATTCAGGTTTCGGTTCTCATGGAAATGTGAGTGGGTGAGCGTCATCGGAATCTGTTTTTTCCTCTAATACCAATCTTTCAATCCGCAGAAAACCTTTGAAGAACTTCCTCGAAAAGCATTACTATTTCAGCCTGGTGGAGTTCTTCATTAGCTTCATATCCATACAGTTGTACGTGTTCTTTCACCACATGATCGTCGAAAAGGCCACCTGGATGCGCATACTGGCCGGCGTATGGACGGTGAGTCAACTGATTGGTGCGCGGCGATCCACCTATTTGGCCAGTGACCCAACTAACAGTCCTCGTATCACTACAGTTTGAGGTGAACACTATATCCATCATGAAGCCCGCCAAGACGGCGCCGTATATTTCCTTAGCTATCTCCTTTGTTCTCACCTTCTTCGTCATGGCGATCAGTGTGCTCTACGGAAACTTGGCGGTGAGCCATCGGCATGGTCTCTTCGTAAGTGTTTCCAGGGATCCACGTCTCGTACTGAAACCCTCCTCACCTCATTCTAGATATCACGCCACAATGTGATCCGGTGGAGCGAACGTCTATTTGTCCTCACCAGCTTTGGCATCATCGTGTGCGCGGAAATGAAGCGGCTTACCTTCGAGTTCGTGACCCTTTTCATCTACACGACGTGTTCGAATATTGTAAGATCTACTACTCATCCTGGTCGGTGTTACTCTTAACCCCTCTCTCGCACCAGTTTGTGGTGATATTTGCCGCCTCGATAAGGAAACCGAACTTCTATCACCGCGATAAACGAGGAGATCACATACTCATCGGTCAGCTGTATTACCTGAACTTCTATGCCCTTTACATGAGCTATGTGTGGACGACAGCCTCCGGGTGCGAGCTAATGGGGTGGCATATTTCGCTCGTAGATTTACTTAAATAAATCACTTTATCACAGTGTCACAGTGGCTCGCCCGGTCACGGGGCTGTCATCACCTGAAAATGTTCTGAATCGATGTACGCCAATCCCGAGCATGCGCCGACTATCGGAACAGCTGGTCCAACGGAATGTCATAGTGTTTACATCGTCAAGTCCTGTCGCATCGCAGTTTCTCTGTGTATTGCACTTGGCCCGGTTGCAATTAGTACGGCTCGGAACAAAACACAACAGAACGAAACGGAACGGAACGGTTGTTGGAGTGTGGTTCGTGTGCACGTGCGCGTCCATTGCCAGAAAATCAATACATATTTTCAAACCACGCGCGACTCCAACATAAAAAGTAAATAAATGGCTTTAAACGTGCGAATTTTCTGCGAATCTTCAGGGTGCTTGAGGCTTTATAAAGTGTATGTGGCATAATGTATTTCCAATTATATGATATACAAATACATATAAAGAGCTGTACATATTACACACACCCTACACACACAGACCTGTGGTCTGGTTTTGTCTGGGTTACAATACGTGAAAAATGTTTGTTTAACATTAGGTTTTAATAATTACATCCTGGTTAAATATATGTATGTTTCGATAGTGTTCCTTTTGATTTTCCTCTCTTCGTTTCCATTTGAATAAACTTTCATTTGCGCGATTTGGCCAAAGCAGAGGCCACACTGTCCATGTCCGTGTCCCTGATGTGTTGGTCCATTTTGGTTTCCCGTTTCCCCATTTCCCCTTAGTTGGGGGGTACTTCCGTAACGCTCTTGGGTTCGGTAATGGACTTGGCTCCTCCACCGCTGCTGCCGCTGCTTTCTGGCCAGACCGATACTGAAAGGGAGGTCACAATTATTCGATAGAACTGGCATTCCGAGCATCACAAAATTCAACAAGTTATCTAACCCTGAATTAGGTCATCCTGTAGAAAGGAAAAAAATACCCTATATACATACATACATTCGAACTTCTCTTTAACGAATTTCCCTATAACAAAGTTTTCTATATATATATTCTATAATTCTATATATATTTTTGTTCAATTTTCCGTATGTGTTTATAACGCCTTTTTTTTTCCTTACAGTAAGTATTTCTCTAGTACGAATGCTCCCTTGAGATTCGTTATAGGGAAGTTCGATTGTACTAGAACTAGAAAGGTATAATCGGGTGGCCGTATACTCTAACAGTTTGGCTATACAATTTTTCCTATGGCATAAATGAATAATACTTTCCTGAACCGACAAAAGCGATTACAAATGAACTTAGTATATTATATATAGTTGGTGGGGTTCAAATATTCTTTGTTCTCCGCGATGTAAGCCTTCGTACGAGTAAAAGTTAGCCTTTCTAGAATTCTTACTCTTATGAGCAAAGTTTTGTGGTGGCTTCTCAAAAGAAAAGATTTCTACCGTAATCGTACCTATATTATACATATATGGTTTCCACACATAGACATGAGCTAATCTACACATTATAAACTAAACAAATATGATAATTAACACTTGAGCGACGAGCAAAAATTTACCTTTAGTTTTTTTTGGAGTTGCTTAGCTTAATATAATATACAACATACATGCGTACATCTACACTGTACACGTGCATGCATGTGTGTGTGTATATATAATGACATAAATGAACCTTAGCTTTGTTGTACATATAGAAAACGGAATTTGATAATATTTGTGTGTTTGATCAATTGAAAAGCGACACTGCAAGTAGAAACAAAAAGGGACAACGATTCGTCATCAGTTAGGGCGCAGCATATCTATCGTACATATCAATCATCGAGTTAGTTAGCATTGAAAGATCCATTGAAAAGTGGGTTATTTGCAGAACCGCAACCACAGATTGGGAAATACAGACAGACGCGTTGCAGGGCGTTGGTAATACAAAGCTTAAAACTAGCCTCAGTACCATAAGCTAGATAGATCTTAGGCCTAAGAAAGAAACCACAACCGTTGTCCGAAGCCAAAAGCCCAAAAGCAGAAGCAGATTAGCGCGGAGCTTACCTAGGACGATGATGAGCAGCACGACGGCAATCACTCCGAGAATGATCATCATCTTCATGTTGGCCCACCATTGCTTGCGCTTCAGCTTGCCCGCCTGCTGCTCGAACTGAGAGGCCCCCTGCTCCAGTTGGTCGGCACGCTCGCCCAGCTCCGAGAGTTTCTGGTCCCGCTCCAGCACTTTCTCCACGTTGACGCGCATTATGCCCACCACCTCGTCCACCTTGGCCTGTGTCTGCTGCAGGCGCTTATTGGCGGCGGCATTGTTGTTGCTGTTGTTCGTGTCGGCGAAGTTGTTGTTGTAGGCGTTCGGCGGTGGCGGAAGTATAGGAAAACTGTACAATATTATTCGTGTGGTGGGGAAGATGCTTACGTATACACGGAAAATCATCCAGACGGCATCGTACAAATGCAATTCAATCGTTGAGGGTCGTTCTGAATACTACTTCCCGCATACGAGTCGGGTAACCAGCTCCCTTACATATCAATTAATCATTGACCAGTGACGTCACATCAATGGCTTCCCTTCCCGCACTTCGCCTTGCATTTGTACGACGAGTCTGGTAGATTCGTGGATATTTCTCAATTTGAGGGCCCACTTACTCGTTTGCGTTGGAGCCGGATGGGGAGGGAGCTTCGTTGTTCTCCATTGCGGAAATTCTGTTCAAAATGTATCAAAGGAAATATAAGTTAACTTATGTTTTATTGCTCATTTTAGCCACAATGCAATTGTGCCCACACACACACATGCATACGCACAAAGGCTGCGACTAAATTTTCTCGACCAAAAAAACAAATCCAGAGCACTGGCACAAACGTTATCTAGAGAATGAATGGCCGCTGCTTGTTGGCCTATGAATCATTCCACGGACGCAGCTAGCGAAAAAAAATGCCATCACACCTCGCACCAGCAGCGAAAAAATAACTTGTTGCATCCTACGCACTTATCTTTTCCCCCGCTCAAACCATACACCAACCAATACACGTACCTGACAATGTTACTGAAGGAATACTGCTTTGAATGCACAGGAAATCTTATCTCTTGCTATTTGTTTAGCAAAATTCACAAATGTTTGAGTTACAAAAAATTAAAATATTTCAATCGGGGAGCATAGGGGCCTGTTTTTTTGAGTGTTGTGCGGTCACACTACGTGCAGTGTTGTTAAATCCAGAAATATAAGCACTTAGCCTACTTAAGCCCCCTCTATTAAAACAAGTGATCCGCATGTGATGACCCGCAAAAAATATAACTGTGTTAATTATTCTTGTAAATCCATCCTTTGCACCGACGGAAATTTTTGACTCATTAAAGCATAGAACACTAGAGACTGTAAGAGATCGTTGAGATAGCTTTTAAACTAGTTTATGCATTAGTTGATGCCTGGTATGACAACGATTTCATAAATTCTATAATACCCATTTCTTAAGGAAATGTTCCAAAATGTTTCTAGTTCCGTGCCCATGTTGCGGGACTATGTCGCTCATTTCGCGACACATGTTGCATGCCCATATAAATTAAAAGTAGTCAACGGTAAAAATCGTATGTGAGCACGGAATGCGACGTAAGAAACGTAAGGAATGTCAGGATTTCCCTGGGATGATTTTGCTTTCACAAAATCCCTCAAAAAGTCCCATAAAAAGTGTCACAAAAAGTCCCAATAAAATAATAATATTTTACTATAAAATATACCGCAAATATACCAGCATTATAACATATTCCTCGATTTTGATATTCTGTTTAATATTACTAGCTAAATAGATTGCTGAGCCCCAAACAAATAATTTTAACTGAGAAATGAAACAATTTTCTACCAGATTAACCAAGCTTTAAAACTCCTTTTATTAGATTCTGTTTAAAATAAGGTTTAAACAAAGAAGGCCAATAAATAAGTCCCTTTTCTACATGGCTACTACACGGCAACTATACATCTGCTCCATATTAACTACATGTGTGAATGAAACGCACTTAACCCATTTAGCACCCCGCTATTTAATCGTTCCATGTCAATAATCAGAAATCATATTCGTCGATTTTGATATTCGATTGAATATTACTAACTAGCTAGACACTAAAGGTCTGCACTCTTAATTTAATCCGACTGATGAATCAATTTTTTATAAGAACGGTTTCATTTTAAGGTCTCTCTTGCTTGTGATTGTTTAGAAAATAAGGTTTAAATCATGCCAATTTTATCTTGGCAACTACACGGTAACTACACGTTAGCGGTGTCGGCAGTGTCTACACACTGCAAAAGCATTGTCGAAATTTATTAACGGATTTTTGAATTTCCTTGCAGTCACAATAACTGAAAAGCAACGGAACTATGGAAAATGCATAGCTCGCTCGCCACCCGGTTGGTTGTGCGCCTCCTGCTGCTGTTCGTCCTGGTCAGTGCCGTGTCGATTGTGATACTGACCAAATGCGGATTCGACGAGCTCACGGCTCAGGAGGCGCTGCACCATCAGCCCAGCGAGGCCAATGGACCCACCTATGTCCTGGGCGGAGACCGTGAGGCGGAGATTGAGCGCCTGAAGCATGAGGTGCTTACCCTGCGTGCCCAAATCGTTATCCTTCAGAACAATCGGAGTGGCCACAACGGAGCGGCCACCAATGGCAGCCACCACATGCCGGAGACCACTGTGGGCCCGCCTTTGCCGCCACTGACTCACCACAGCTACGACTGCAGCAGCTACATCCGGAAGCAGGTGGGTGCCGCCGAGATCCTGCACGGCCTGCCACTGAACAACGAGTACGAGCTGATTCCCTTCAACCACTTCACCTTCACACGCGTATTCCCCATCGACCTGGGCCTGGGCAAGCGGGTGGTGGAGAAGCCCATTGGCTATCGGCGCCGCGATCTTATTGGGGCGGTCAACAAGGCACTGGAAAGCCTTAACCGCAACCATTCAGCACGGCTGCGCGCCAAGGCAGCTGGAGTGGGAGTGGCAGGGGGAGTGGGAGCGGTGGAAGGCGGTGGGGCTGCATTGGACGGGATCAAGTACACGCTGGACGACTTCATCGAGGGCATCTACCGCACCGAGCCCACGACGGGCACCCAGTACGAACTCTATTTCCAGAGCGTTAAGCACCATACGAGTCCCGTGCGCCGAGCCCTGGTTATGCGTCCGTTCGCCCCCCTCCAGACGGTTCAGTTGTCAGAGACTCCGGCCAGCCGTAGCCCCAGCTTTAGCTCCACTCCGGCCGTAATCCATGTCATAGTTCCGCTAGCTGGTCGCCTGCACAGCTTCCGTAGTTTTCTGCAGATGTTCGCCAGTCTCGAGGATCGGCATATGGAGCTGATTGTAGTTTACTTTGGAGAGACTGGACTAACACAGGCCAGGCAGATGGCCCAGTTGTCGGAGAGGACACAGTTCCTCGCTCTGAACGAGACCTTCAGCAGGGGTAAGTAATGTAATTCTCCCAGTCATTCTCATTCAGTTTAACCCATCCTTCAGCCAAGGCCCTGAGGCTAGGGGCAGAGCACATTGTAGCCCCATCGCCAGCAGAGGATGTGCTGCTCTTCATGTGCGACGTGGACATCATGTTCACGGCCAAGTTCCTGGAGCGCTGTCGCTGGAATGCCGCGCCCGGCAAGAAGGTAGGTGTCGTGGTCCACAATGGAACCCCCAAGTAGATCTCTAATGAACTCCCTCTCCTCACAGGTATACTATCCGGTGGTTTTCAGTCTGTATAACCCGCACGTGGTGTACACGCTTCAGGGCAAGGCGCTGCCCAGCGAGGAGGAGCAGCTGGTCATCTCCAAAGACACGGGCTTCTGGCGGGACTTTGGCTACGGCATGACCTGCCAGTACCGCTCGAACTTTCTGCAAATACGCGGCTTCGACGAGGAGGAGATCGTCGGTTGGGGCGGCGAGGACGTGATGCTCTACCGCAAGTACATTCGATCGAAGATCAAGATCATCAGGGCCACCGATCCGGGCATCTTTCATCGCTGGCACACCAAGGTAACCGCGCGCCCTCCGTCATCTTTATCGCTATTCTAATCTACGTTCTTCCCTCGCATTCTCGCCAGGTCTGTGCCAGCTCTCTGACTGCCGACCAGTACCGCGCGTGCATCCGATCGCGGGCCTTGAACGAGGCCTCCCATGCCCAGCTCGGCTTCCTGGCCTTCCGGGATGACATAGCCGCCGCCAAAGCGGCCAAGCTGCAGTCGTGATACATGTACATTTCCCAAGCGATTTCCCTAGTCCTGGGACTAAACAACCTACGGCATACACTCTGAAAAAAGGGCACATGTGGGAAATCCCATATCTATGGCGATCAATTGAGATCGTGTTTGGTTTATGTAAACCCACAATCCACAGGAATACTTAAAGGCATGGGAATGCTTCCTTCTCTGCGTATGCCTTAGTTATTGTTTTGTGCTTAATATTTTTGAGTGTACAGGCAGACATGAGAATACAAATATGTAAAACTGGAGACAATAACTCGTATTTAGCAAAATCGTTGACTTAGCTTAATTGTTGATCTTGTTGCGCCCTCAAGAGTGCCACACACACAAACACACACATCACAAATTGTTCTTCCATGAAGCAAACTAGATGCAATCTCCAAAGCCCCAAAGATATTTACCATATCGAATCTGTAACTCAAACTAGGCCTAACAAAAATCTGCCAGAGTGCTGCGCGCTTTGTAAAAACTAAATTAAATCGTTTAATTAAACTTGTCGCCTGGTTTGTTTTTTTTTCGGCTGGTCGTTCGCTCCGTGGCTGGGGTATGTCGAAGCCAACGACCTCCACTTGGGGTTCAGTGAGCACGCGTATGAAGAAGGTGATCTAGTACCTGCCCTTTACTCCTCCTCCCTTTGGCTGCGACTAGGAGCTGGGGATCTTTCCGGCACTCTAGCGTAAAGTAAATTTGTTATACTTTGATAGAATTGCGACATCAGCCGGAAACAACTGTTATCTGTACAACTTTTTTCCATTTCGACTGGTACTGGTATTTCTAGCATCTTCAAAATTGTCCTTATAAGTACACATTCAAACACGAGTCAGGAGAGTGATTTCTGCAGATTTTCTCTGCTTATAATCATTCATCATGTTGAACGACTAGCTTTACACTTTCTACAAAGCGTTGAAGTTATTATTTAGACGAGGGATTCTGTATAATTGTGATACACTTTATATTTACGAATGCAGAAGTTAGAAACTCGAATTAAACTTTTTCTGAAACTGATTTTCTTTTGTGTCTAAGATAAATCCCAGGGTACGCGCCATTCGGTCATCATGCCTCTACTCTGGATGTCTTCACCTGGAAAGTCTTTTCACGGTCACGGTCGTAGGTTATGTAAGCGCCGAGGAGTGTGTTTAGTTTTGTTCATCTCGTTCGGAATTCGAAATACTAATCTCACATCGAAATGGGTCCCAGCTTGAAGTCTCTGACTCAACAACGCCTTAGAAGCCGTGACATGATCGAAATAATCTGCGATAATTTCACAGGAGTGTTCTTTGGCGGGTATTACGCAATAGCAGACGCATAATTAGCCCGGGATTTCGACAAATAATTAAGGCGTTTTTTCGGCACATCCTACCTGTCATTCTGCGAAAGCCAAACTGACCATGAAATGACAAGAGAACGCCAGGTGGGACTGGACCCGAGCACAGCCAGCACACACCCCAAGGTGTTGGGCAGGTGAAGTGACAAATCGACGCCCCTGCCGCCGCAACCGAGATTCCAAGAGCCAACACCTTTGCCAGCGAATGCCAGCGAACCAGAGCCATCAGCAGCGCCTCGTCTCGCCTCGCGGTTCAGTGCTCTCGGCTGGGCAGAAGCAGAACCCATCTCGGGCTCGGGCTCGGGCCGGAGTTCAGATAAATACGGTGGCAGCCGCTCTAGCCAGATCATTCGCGGTCCGACGCCAGATCGAGAAACTCCAAATCATTTCAAAAGGTGAACAAGTGTCGAAAGGATATACATACATATTCGGTTTCCCAATTTCGTGCCACATCAATCTGCAGAGGCACAACACGTGCCTGGTGCAAAATTTGTGATTAAGTCGTTGGAAAAAAGTGAAGTGCGGACACCATGCGTGCTATTGGATTGGTGAGTGCGAATACCAGGGGGGGATTCATTTAGCAGAGCTTGACAGGTCTACAATGGGGATTGGAAATTCGCAATTTCGGAGCTCAGGATTGGCTCAGCTCAGTCCTAAGCGATTCCTACTTTCATTTTATAAAGGAACACTCTGTTGAATTTACCGTGGATCTCGATTACCATTACTGTAGAAACAGAACGTCGATTTCTGGAAAGTCCTACGAAAGAAATTTTTCAGATTTTCGCATTTTAGGAGGCGCTTTCTTTTTATAAAGAATAGGTTAACTTTCTTCGTTTATCAATCCACTTCTTTAAAGTGCAATTTGGCTCAGAGAACAACCAAAAATAGTTGGTTACATACATATTTATTAATATACATATGTACATACATATGCATGTACGAGTACATATAGTGTCCAACTATGATCACTATCATTTAGTTTTCTTTCGATAGGAATTCGAGAGCATATGAGAATTTTGCGGATTGAATGCAGTCTTTAAAATCATAATTTTCTTGTCTCAGGCGATCTTTGCTTGCAATCTAGATTGGACTTGAAGTCTGGACTCTCTACCATAATAATACTGGGATGCTTTGCAGCTAATTTACATTTTTGAATTATTTTGAATCAAAGTAGTATTTAAATTTACTTTTTAATTTTCTTAGCTACCAAAATCCATCTAAAAGGCATTTATTCAATCGAGTCTAGTGCAGAGTCCCCTGTACAAGTAATCCAATATTATATGTAATATTGGAAAAGGGACACTACCCATCATGACCATTCTTTCTAAACATTCTCTGTTTTGTTTTATGGCAAAGCTTTCTCCCCAAAATATTGGTTATGCAATGTTCTATAGAACACACATTATGTAAGCCACAAACATAACAATCTCCCAGCCCCGAAAAACACTCACTCTCCATTTTGGGATGGCAACGACCCTTGGCCGCTGAAACAATTTGCCATATTCATATACACTTTGGCTCCCATTCGAAGTATAATTATTCTAATGAAGTTGGCCAGAGTCAGTGACAAGTCAGATTGGCCATAGCCATAGCCAGAGTCATAGCCAGAGCCAGAGCCCAAAAGCCAAAATCCAAAAACTAAAAGCCAAAAGCAGTCCCAGCCACCGGAAGTTGTTCCTGATGCTTGGCTAACAAAGCGTGGCGGCGGGGACGGGCCAACAAAACACTGTTCATGATTACCTTTCTTGGTTGGCCAGTTGGCTGTTGGGCTTACCATATTACCATTACCATTACCAGTTGGGATTTCGGCCATTTGAGCGTTATGATTCCAAATCTGAATCTGTATCTGTGTCCAGGCCAGAATCCGATTCATGCAGCCATGAGTGGCTCTCAGAAATGATGTCAATGCTATTTGGGCGATCATACATACCAACGCGAATCACTTTGCGCGGCATTCGGTAGAAATTCGTTGCATAATCGAGGGGTGCTGATCATATTTCACGCCGACTGCCCTCCCAGTGTTGTCGTCCATTTTTAATAGCGGAGAGGCTGTGGCTGGGGTTTGGGCTTGGGGCTGGGCCTCAGGCCTTTGTACTCTCGTCAATTATGATCGGAGGCTCCGCGTTGGCCCAGTTATCCGCTGAACCGCGAAATATGTATTGGCTGGTTGCCTCCGGCTCTGGGGGCCCATTGCGATAGTGGCAATTAAAACCAATCAACTAATGGTCGCGACCACGATGTGTTTCAGATGCTCGGCCTGGCGCTGCTCGTCTGCACCCGCGCCCGTGCAGCTGTAACAGGACCCGAGGCCCGATCAGGTGTCAGCTCTAGCCAGAATCTGAATGGCCCGAACCAGCAGGTGGCCTCGGCTGGCGTGGGTGTTCTGGAGTCGGTGCTGCGGGGCAAGAGCCGTCAGTCACGCTGCGTGCGCTGCTACGAGGATCGAGATAGAGATCGCTACTACGGCGGATACTCCAGTCGAGCAGGCGATGATCAGCGCACGAGCGCCTGGTACTACTCGGGCTATGACGACCGTAGCACGATGAGAGATCGGGATTATGACAGGACCTACGATCGCAGCCGCTACTATGATGATCGATACACCCCACGCACCTACGATCGCTATGAGGGTAGAGGGGGCTACGACGACTACAGACGAGGCGGCAGCTCTGGTTATGGCTCAAGCTCTGGCTCCTATCCGGATCGGGAGAGGGAGAGGGGATATGGCTACGGCTACGAGAGCAGGGACCGCTACTATCCAGATCGCTACAGTGATAGCTCCTCCAGAGGTTACTTTTGATCATCCCATAATATCTGTTTGCAATCAATCTGAATCCTTTCTTCCTCTTGCCACAGACCGATACTACGATCGTTCGCGTTCCAGCTACGATCGTTACGACCCGTATGACCGCTACTACTCCAGGTATGATTTTCGCAACTATCGACCCTGGGATGAGACCTACAGGTATCGCTAAACTGTTCCCGTCTGTGTATATATACCTATCGCAATGTGTATTCCACCCTCCACCCCTATCTCACTCTCTGCTATGTGCTGTGTGTTGTCTAAGATGTTTCCATTTCTACTCTTTAATTTCATACAAAAAACCTACAACTACAACAACAACAACACCATTACAACATAAACACCAACAACAACAACATGAACATCAACATCTACAACAATCAACACACAACACCAACAACAATAACAACAACAACACTGTGGAAACTCCTGGATGCTCCTGCACCCCAACTGCACCCCAATCCACCTTTCCGCCTAATCTGCACCTCCAACCGCCTCCAACCCGACTCGATATCCGATCCAAACTCCAACTCCAACACCAACCCGATCCCACCCGATCGCCCGATCAGGGGACAATCTGGCTTCGATAATTCGGGACGTGGCTACTACTTTGCCGGCGACGAGGATGACGGCGACATGCGCACCCGCGGAAATGGCAATGGCAACGGCTACGCCTACAGTCGGCCCTCTCCATCGTTCGGCTCGCCCTGCGGCCGCTTGGCCGGAAATTGTCCCTATGCCGGAGGCTCCAAGGTCTCCTCCGCGGCCATAGGCAGCGACAGCTCCCGTGGCGGAGGACACACCAGTGTCCTGGGCTCGGAGACTGGCGGCAAGCCCATTGGCCAGGGCAGCTGGACCTATCTGGGGGACCAGGACAAATCCGGCGGCAGCGGCAGCAGCAGCGGAGGGGGCAATGGAGCAGGGAATGGCTCATCGGGTAGCGCCAACATGAGCAGCAGTCGGGATCGAGAACGGGAACGGGATCGGGACCGCGATGCACAGAGGTAAGTTGCAGTGGGTGCTGCCCCTCGCCGGCTCCTGCAACTCCTGTCCACAGCTCCAGCCCCTCAGCACAGCACTCGTCGCAGCCAGGAATCGGTCAAAGCATTAAGATAGGCTTGCTCTCTTGTCGCCCCTTGTAGCTCTTCCTATGGTGGCCGACCGCGTCCTCTAGGCGTCAGCTATCTGCTCGAACGCGACTCGGGCAATGCAGCAGACGCCTCCTCGGATGGCCCAAGTGATTCGGCGAGTCCCGCCGGTGGTGGTGGTGGAATTAATGGTGAGGGAATGCCCATTCCCGCGGCCCAGACGGCCTCCGAGGGAAATCCCGGCAAAACGGTGGACCATGCAGTGCAGTAGGTCCAAACCAAATCCTGCCCCTTTGCGAGCCGCCTGGTGGCTCCTGCAGGGAATGGAAGCGCAAAGTATAACCTACCTTCCGTATTTATGTGTACTTCGTAAGTCTCCAAAGAAACTATTTATGTGTGGCACGCTTTGCTCAAATAAACAATCTTCAACGATCCTCAAGGATTCAGAGTTTCCCTGGGATTAAGGGGCAATGAAACGACTTATTTTTCAGGATGAAAGTACAGTTTGCTTTATTGTATACGTTTTTAATTCTTAACTAATATACTTTTAGCTCAAATAATATGTATTCTCTTTTTGAGAGTCGCGTCCCTGAGCAAAATATAAAAAAATATTAACGTAACACAAAACAGAAGAGAACACAAAAAGCAAATCCAAAATTATACGATAAATCACCAAAGAAAATAAAAAAGGACAACAACAAATAACTAAATGGAAGGAAATAAAAATATAAAAAACTAATATGTGAGAGAATAAAAAAATCACAACACTTTAGAACATAAATTAAACTAAACATTTGACTAAAAAATATGAAACTTATACAAAGATATACAAATATTAAATACAACAAAATACCACGAAATTATGAAAAATATGAATAAACAACGAACCGACGAAAATGACAAAAATGATTAGAAACCATTGATCAAATTGAAAATAAATATAAATAAAATTTAAAGAATCAAAATTTCAAATGAATATTTAAGGTAATGCAAACGAAATAAATAAATATTCAAATTCAACAAAAAAAAGTGAAATGAAATATATAACGATTTAAAAAGAGACCAAAATAAAAAAAGAAAAAGAAAAAAACTATGTCAACAAAAAATAAAATAAATAATTAAACTAAAAGTAAAACAAAATTATGTCAATTAAGAAACAAACCATTAACAAACTTACCGAATCCAAAATGATGAGGAACCAAAGTTTAGAAATAATATTCACAAAACAAAAATTTAAAACTTTCTTAAAGGAAACATAATAATTAAAAAAAAAATGTAATCATAATTAAAAACCGATAAAAAGTAAATGCTTTAACAGAATAAATGAAGAACATATATATTCAACTGAAGAAAAAAATTGAAAAAATTAGCAGAACGAAACTTACCGAAAATGATAAGGAAGAAACAAAGTAAACGAAAATGATTACCAGGCTCGGGAAGCTTAAGGCTATACTTAGATCAATATGTATGCAACAAAAACACGCTTTGCTATTGGCAATACACGTCGAAGAAACTTTCCTGACTGCCTGTCTCCTAACTGGAATCTCAAGGGAAAGCTGTCATCGAGGGTATTGTTAGACCAACAAATTTATAGCTTTTAAAAATGTATAACGAAAACATCAACAAAAATTATAAGAAATTCAAAACTAAAAAGGCACAAAAAATGATCAACTAAAATGTTATAATCTTAAGTCATAGTTTTGGAAGAATTATTGGATAACTTCTGTAGTTCTGTAGATCGTCAACGTATTTTACTTGTCGACTATGGATGGATATCCAATGGTTGAAAGGGCTGAGAGCGGCTGTTTCTGATTCATCTTAGTTCTGGTTTTATGTTGATTAATACCCAACTTTTAAATCCTTACGCTGTTTAACTACAGTATTATTTTGCGACGACAGAAGAAAAACTTTGGAAAGAGATTGGAAGAGTATCTTCTTTCTAGAAAATTAGGTAATTAGTTTAGGCTTTAAGAACCGAACGGGTCCTAGAACCCGATAGTTGTATAGGTTCACATATTTTTCTATTTTTTGCTGCACGGTCGTACTTCTTTGATTCCGTCAATCATCTGAGCTTTACGTTGATTGTTTGCATTATTTTAACTGGTAGAATATGTCCTGTTTCGTCTGCATAGTGGTTAAATTGAATCTTCTTTACGACTGACAACCTGTTGAGTTTGAGCAATGGTATCTTTATCGGTGTAAGATTCTGTGTCTTCTTAGTTTGCCGGTCCGTCCGATGAGGGATTAAAATTATTTTGAAGATACTGTAGAGATTGAAACAGGATTTTGTGAGCTGCGGGAAAAACGTTGTCACTCTCTCCGTACTTACATTTTCCACAGTAGATTCCGGGAAACTTTATTAAAATTTTATCGGTTCACTTTTAATTGACTTTAATTAAGTTTAGGAATCACTTAACCTTGGCTTGGCCGCCGCCAAGGGCGGTGGCGGCTTGGCTCAGAGAGCTCTTCGATCCTCTGTCTTTACTTGGCGGCACTTCCAACTGAACTGTGCCGTCATGCCGATCTGGCTTGGCTATTTATAGGCGGCGGACAAATCCACCACCAAAACTCGCAATTGAAAATACTTTCGCATGACGCAGGCGTGCCACCAGAGGGGGAATGTCTGCCAGTGGGAACCATGAATCGGGAGCTGGTAGCTGGTAGACGGGAGCCGGGAACTGGTAGCGGTAACCGGGTGCGTGCCGTTGGGCCATAACAATGACAATACGAGGGTTCGCTTAAAGAAATGAATTGAATTCGAAATGTTTATTTCATTTTTATGCTGGTAGCGCTCTGCCCACAGATCGCGCTGCTTCTGGAATCTCGAATCTTGGCTCTTGGCTCTCGGTGGAGGGTTCAGCTTAGGGTTGGGTCACGGGCACTCACCCCCAGTTCAGTGCGACTGTGACCTATGGGAACCGAACCGAACCGACCTGAGCAGAACTGAACAGAACAGATCTACTGCTACCAGTTGAGTGCATTGTAATTAGTCAAGATTTTGCTATTTCTCTGGCAATCTTGTTCCGTTTCTCACGCTCAGGGGTTTCTTTCGATCCTTTGGAATGGTGTTCTGTTCGCCCAAGGGTTCTGTTCTTCAAGAAAATGATAACAAAACAGTTTGCTATGGGTGGGGGTTAGCGGTAGGGGTGGTTTTCCACTCTGCGTCAGTTTGCCAGCTCCTGGTGGGCCCACCGGCAGTTATGCTGGTTGCATTTAATTTCATTCAGGACTCTTGTGGGATCATCAATTGAACATGATTCGGGCTCGCTACTGCCAGAATGCGGGTCGGGGATGCGCCAAAAATGTACAGCTGCCTGCCCATCTCCCTGAGATTGCACCATCGCCTTGGCTGGGCAAAAACCAGCATACCAAATTTATGAAATATGAATTATCACTTTTGTGCAGATTGGTTCAATGAATTATCTGTAGTTTTCTCGGGATTAAACTGGAAGCTCAAGGACTGTACGTTGAAGATCAATTGCGATGAGCAACTGCGATGATCGCCAGCTATCGGCTCAAAGCCACAATGAAGATCAGCACCGAAGTGACAAACCAGAATGCCCTGCAAGAAGGCCCACAACGAGCAGAGCAAACTTCCTCCAGAGAAATATCAACAGATCGAAGCCTTGACCTGTCCTGACCAATGCAAATAAGAAGGAACTCCTGCTACGCAAATAAGAAGGAACTCCCGCTACGGGCAAGAACGGAGAGTTCTGTCACACCACTCACAGCCCTGCACATCGAGGACCCAAGATCATGGTACCTAAAGGCAGTCCTGGCGAATCGATCTCCAAGATGACTAAATCAATCTCTTCTTGCATACCTTTCTGCCTTTCATCTTCATCGCGGCTGGTATCGCTCGGTTCTGGCATGGGTACGCAGCCAAAAACCTGGTTAAACATAGGTATGAAAGGCAGCGCGATAAGAATAATTTCATTTATTAATATAGCCTCGAACACGGTAATTCTTATAATATAGATTTTGTTAAAACTTTGAACAAACATTGTGTTTAACTAAAACCCTCTTTAGGACAGTTTATAAATTAACAATTTGCTTAATATTTGATCAAAGTTCCTAAGGGTCGGAATCTCTTCAATGTGAATATATCATAGCTCATGGTTTGCCAGGGTAACTGCCTGCCATTACACTTTTTTCTGATATCTCTGAGAGTGCACTAGTTTTAACTTTCGGTACCTGGCTACACACCTCACCTCTCTATCCCCATCAAACGTGTGATAACACTTTTTTCTATGAGCTGATAATAGCTCCAGAGTCGGGCATACGCACATTCAGTAGTCAGTCAGTCAGTGTTTCCCCCGGTAAGAGTCATGCCGTTTCTCTAGAAAAAAATGCCTCGATTTTCCAGCTGGCTGCGGCCCAGACTAACATATTTTCCGGTTCTTGTACTCTTCGTCTATCTATTCCTTATCTTTGGCTACAGAAACCTGCAGGTGAGTAAACGAAATGAACTGCATCGAAGGGGCACTTAATTATTAAGCACGTTGTAGACAAGAACATCTAGAGAGGGGAGTCATTTTTCGTGTTTAATGGTTGGAATAATTAATATTTCTCTTTGAATGGAAAATCAAGTCAAATTTGTTGTTTTCGCGTGCAAATTGATGGCACAATCGTGCACAGTGGGTCGAGTGGGTGCAAGGCCGTGGGCTGTGTAGTGCTGCGTTGTAAAGTGCCGTTCAATCAAAGAAACCATACCAAAAGAAAACCAGATAATTTAATAAAGCTCCCTATACATCTATGTACATAAATGTACATACATATGTATACTGTATGTACCTTTAAGATATCGTATTATCTTTTTGATGTAGCCGATCATATCGGGTATAGTATTCGACAACGTAATCTGTTATCTGAATCTGCTTTCGAATTGCTATATGTACAATTAATGCTACAGATTTGTGTGATTAGGTTCTCGGCAGAGTACGTTCCAGTTTAATCGAGGTTCATAGATTACGGTTTAGTAAACAATACATAATAATCGCGTATTATCTTTGGCGTTGCCCCACTATGCCATTTGAATAAATAGTATCACTCGAGCATCAAGTGGTCATCGCCTTCGCTCAATTTCGAATCCCATGCCGAAGACAAATGTTTTTAATGTGGAACACACACACACACACACGCACACACACACATGTATGTACATATGTATTCATATGCATGAGGATTTATAGCATATATATGTATGTATATATAATTGAAATGTTTTCATTTTCCATAATAAAAGTGGAAGACGTTTCCATTTACTTAAAAATAGCCGGGAAAGGCGGCGCTGACTCACACAGTGCGATGAGGAGAGGAGAGGTAAAAGAGTGTCCCAGGGACACTCCAATCCAATCGAGAGACAAAAACACGCACACACACACACAATTTATTAAGTCCCGCCTTTCCGCCTCCCTCCTACCCCGTCAGTGCGCAAGGAGTACCCTTACAAGGCACCCACTAGTTGGAGCACGGTAGCCCCACCACGCCCCACCCTCGCCACGCCACGCCAATGTCGCTGTCGATGTGTCTCAGCTGCTGCTCTGCTACAGCGCTGCTGTCTCTGTCTCTGCCTCTGCCTGTGTGGCTCCGGCTCTGTTGACAGCGTCCATGGGAGAGGACAGAGGCGCCAGTTTGATGCGAGGCGTGCGTTGATTAACTTGTTGCATGCGCGTCCTGGAGCAACGGGAGCCAGGCCCTTCCAGCAGCTACCCCCTTCCCAGCCCCATACGATAGAGTGCGCGTATTTGCGTGTGTGTATGTGTGTGTGTTGTCGTAATCATTTGCGTACAGTGGGCGCCAAACGAACTTTGCTGCGGTGCGGTCAGTAGCGGCCCGAATGTGGTCGAGTCGAGGACAGGCAGACCGATGATGACACTGGAGGGACGCTGTCGCTGACGCTGGCGCCTCCCCACCGAGTTTCTGGTCGCTGCTAATCGATGGCTGCCCATCAACCGCCAAAGCGCTAAGCAAATAAGCAACAGGAGCCACGCTCATCGACTGTCTGTGCCACAAGCCGCACCGAACAAAGTCAGCGTGTTGGCGTTGGCGTCGGCGTCGCTGTCAACGCATCGACCAACAGCACCACTCACAGCTAACGGTAGAAATAAATAAACAGTTTTAGTTGCTGGCGGTGATTCCTGGGGAGAGCGCATAGCAAGCGGCTAGTCGCTATTGCCACAAGTACCACAAGTGCCACAAGTGTTGCAACCTTTCACCTGCCCCTCCAGCCAAGGCTACGCAATGCTGGCGACACAAGAGAACCGCTTCCAGTACGTGTACTTCACGCTGTCCGGCCTGGTGGCCACCGCCATGCTCGTCCTTGTCTACATCTCCATGCGCACGAGCCTTGTGAGTGGGTGCCCGCTGATCCTTCCACAGCAGTTTATCTAACAACCGGATGGTTGGTTTCCCTCTATCTCTCCCCTCTCTCTGGCAGAATGATCGCCTGCGTGTCGACCTGCAGCAGCTTCAGCGCCAGCTGAGCCTGGAGAAGCCCAACCCGCACTGGGACTACAACAACAGTTGGCGCAGGATCGGCAACGCCTCTCTGAGGCACGAGATATATTCAGCCTACTTTGATGCCCGAACAGAGATCATAGGTGAGCATTCCACAGCCCCCACGATTCGTACTCAGTTTCATTTGGTGTATCCTTTTTCGTTCCATAGGAAATGTCCGCCTGGATGAGGACCAAATAACCATCGGCTCCCTGCGGATCTTCGCCACTTTGCCGGAACGCCTGCGGGACTCCACAATGAGCTGCATCGTGCGCTTCCCCGACTTCAGCAGCATGGAGATAGTGGCCGAGGAGGCGGGGGCCATGCACGACGTGCACAACAACAGCTTCGCGGCCTGGAGCATCATGTGCCCGCTTCACGCCTCAAGGCGCGATCCGATGCGCCTGCCACAGGCAGTGGCCCTCAGCTATGCCTCCAATCGGTTGAGCCACCTCAGCCCCACCTTCATACAGATAAGGTGAGTACATCATTAAATATTGGACCCCCCACCGGATGCTACCAAGATACGGCTCTCTCGCCCTCCAATAGTTACCCCCGCAACATGACGAGCCTGTTTGTGAAGTCGCGACCCACCATTTCCGTGTGCGTGGGTCCTCTCCAGGAGAACTACTCGAATGTCCTGCGCCTGGTGGAGTTCGTGGAGATGTACCGACTGCAGGGAGCCGCCCATTTCTACTTCTACTACGTGGAGGCCAGCGACGAGGTGCGACGTGTCCTGGCCCACTACAAGCGCCAGGGTCTAGCCGATGTCTTCGAATGGAACGTGCAACCGCACCTGCAGGACCTGCACTATGCTGGGATTGTGGCCCAGTTCAACGACTGCGTCTACCGAGCCAATGTCGTGGATAACTATCGGTACGCAGCCGTGGTGGATCTGGACGAAGTGCTGATGCCGCTGAAGCACAATTCTCTGGCGGATTACTTGCGTCAGTGCGACGAAGGCCGTACCGCCGGCTTCGTCTTTCGCAATGTGTTCTTCTACCGCAAGGACAGCAACGATACGTTCAATGCGCCGGCGCACGTCCTCAACCGGCTGCTGTACACCCAGTCCAAGGTGCGTCGCACCCTGGAGATCATGCCCGCCTATATGCGCAGCAAGCTGGTGGTCAACACTCGCTCCATCGTCGAGATGGGCAACCACCAGGTGTACCGATCCGCTCCGGGCTTCGTCGACCACGTGGTTCATCCGACGGTGGGGCTGCTCTTTCACTATCGCGACAAGTGCATCAACTGCAAGATGGTGCTTATCGTGGACTACACTGCCAGGCGCTTCGGTTCGCTGCTCTTCGATCGCGTCGACACCACTTGCCTCGAGGTCTTCATGGACCGCCGCGGCATCTGCGAGCTGGCGTAGTCTTATCGCTGCCCCCTCCCCCCATCTCTGGGTCCCATACATATGTACCACCGAACGCCCCCTAAAACAGGGATCTCTGCGGGTTAGAAAAATCTATGCCATTCAGTTCAATGCTGTGAATGTTGTAAGCCAGTCGCCAGTCGCCATGCTGAAGTTCTGCTCCCTGCGCCGCGGCAAGGAGTCGACGCCGTGCCCGCGTCCAGCCCAACGTGTGTCCAAGAGTGTATGACAAATTAGGCTAAGTTCCATTTGTAGTTGTTCCTCTAAGTGTTATGCTATATTTAATAAAGTGTGCTTGAGTGATTTGTGATGTTACTTGATGTGGTTTTACTCTCCTCCTCCCCCTCCTACTCCCTCGCAGTCCTCGCTGCGCCTGCAGGACGTCCCGCTAAGCGATGCCCAGCTGCTTCGCATGCTCCAAGCGCAGCGGGAGCGTGGCCCCCTGATACTGGCCCTGAGCAGGTGAGTGCACCAACACCATTACCTAGCGGCAAGAGAGACCAGTCCATTTCTCCACTTTCAGTCCGGGGAGTCCGACGGAAGCGTGTCGAAACTGCGGCACGCCATTTGCCAGTCGGAAAGTGCCCCAAAATGGCGGTGCAGAAGAGGCAACAGGTGAGCTTCCAGCTTAAGAGATAGCTTTTCACCGCATGCATCAAAACTTGGCTTTGGCTTGTGATAACACTTAAGATACATTTTGTGTCTTAGCTCCAAGTGCTTCAGTGCCTGGTGTCTATCCTTTGTTTAGTGTCTTTGCATCCTGGGCTCTATTGACGTTTCAGACACTTGATATTTCATTTGGCTTTTCCTAAGCTGTTGCATTTGTATTTATTATTATGTTTTGTTCGCGATGCATGTCTGCGCATAAACGCTAACAAACTACACAAAAATTCAATGACAATAGTCGATGGTAATGGAGGAATAGGAGAGCAGTGCAGCGAAGAGAGTGGCTGTTCCCTCCCTCCCTCTCGCTAATGGCAATGGGAATAATAACTAACAGTGCACGCTGGCGAACGCCACCCCATGAAAACCCCTTTCAGAGGGCCCTGGCACTCGCTCTTGCACCCCACCTTCCTGGCCCCCCCGTCTGCCGCTCTGCTGCCATCCTCTGTCTGTTGGAGCTTGACGACAACGCGAACGTCGCGTCGATGACAATGACGCTGACGCTGACATTATGGATAATGGGGGAGGGAGTGCGGCAGTTGCTGCGTGAAGAGGGAACCCAATATAACGGGAGGGTGCGGAACGAGTGAGTGGACAACAATGCCTAAAGCCGGCAAAACATACAAAAAAATCTACATAGTTAAGTAGCGAGGGCTGCTCCAGCAGTTTTTACAAAAAAAAATTCTTGATAATTGGCTTACAACCATCAAGATTAACCCTGGCTTCAACAGGATTTGGCTAAAACTTTCACTTAAAATATGTTTATTGAATATTGAGGACACTCTTTTAAATTCAAAATCCTTTTTTTAATCAATGAACGAGACCAAATCTAGAATTATATCTGTAATGTTAATAAAACACCTTTCGCAGCGGATTCAAAGCCGTCCAAGTTACACGAGGAACCCATCAATGTACCTATGTAGAAGAACTCTTTAAGCACCCCTTGGAACATGTGCAGTCACACCGACCATGTCGTCATCGTCAGTCATTGGCTGTCTCCACTCCAGACACATGTCCCTCGTGCATCCCTCACTCTCTTCATTTCTACACAGCCCCCGTTCCCGTTCCAGTTCCAGTTCCCGTCTCAGTCGCAATTCCAGCTTCTGCCCTGAACCAGATGCGCACATGGGGCGGCCATATACCGAATGATTGGATTCTTTTGTTCTGTGTGTGCTGCCCAGCCTATCCCCATCCTCCTATCCAGCCCGATGCCCCTCATCGAACCACTACCGCCCCCACACCAGAACCAGCACCACCACCACCACCACCACCAGCGCCCCCCTCTCTGACCTACGCGACCCTCGCTGTTTGCCCGTGCATCTGTGTTAGTGCGTGTGTGTGTGAATTTATGCATACAATTTTGAAAAATATCGGATCTGTGGTTCGTGCCCGCCGAACGAACGCAGCACAAAGCAGAAACGAGGAACGACAGTACCAAAGCATCAACAAGTCACGGCTTTAAGCCGGCATCGGCAGAGCCCAGCAGTCCAGTCACCCACCACTCGACGCACTGTGGCTCGCTTTCCTGAAACGTGTGGCAAAAAAAGAATTCACATGCTTTTACGTGTCGCAAAAATAAGAAAATAAAGAATGAAAAATGTTCACAATTTAACGTTGCTAGAAGTAAAATTTCGCCAAAGTTAATCAATCGTTTACTGCATAAGAAAATGTTTTTTCGACAAGAGTGTTCAGTAAACGAGCCACTGTGCGCAGTCGCGCTGACGCTGACGCAAGCAGAGACAGCGACCGAGGCAGCAGCAGCAGCAACAAGTCAGCGAGCGTCAGACTAATCAACAGGCGAGCTATTTGCTCTGCCGGCGCAGGCAGCGACGTTAAGCGTAGTGTAGTGTAGTTGTTGCTATATTGGCGTTGTTGCCGTTGCTTTCGTACTTTTCGTGTTTTTGTTTGTGCCATGCGATACCGTGGGCTCCAGCTATTTAGTTACTACCAAAGTTTTGCCAAGTCAAGTTCTCGCTGTCGTAGTCGTAGTGTAGTCGTCGTGAGTGGACCGAATAACATTTTGCGGTCTGCGTCGCGATCGTCAAGCTCAGCGGAAAGATAAACCGACAAACAGTTAGGACGTGCGCGTCAAATGTACCCACAATAGCTTCTGTTTGCTTGTGCAAAAACAAAAGTGTACTCCGAAAAGAAAGCAGAAAGGTTCTTACAATTTGGCAAACACAAAGTGAGTTGTTAACATACATACGATACGAGTACGAATACGAGTTCGAGTACACGAGTATTATTATAATTCTGCCCCCCTCATGTGATGTGTTCAGAGATTGAGTTTGGTGGTTCTGGCAACACTTTTTGGCTTGGCGCCCTTTTTCCGTGCCACTGTGCTAAGAGGGGATTTGACACAAGAAACGGAGGGACGCTGTAATTGTTGTACAGTGAAACCCTCGAAATATCTTTACGTTTAAAACAAAAAATATGTATTTTGGGGGACAAGTGGTTCGCTAAAAAGAACTTTCACTGTTCTGCGGAGAACCTTCAACGCTTTGTTCCACGTTCGGCTGGCTCCTTGGCGACCGGCTTCATTAAGTATTTAAATCAATTTCTGTTTAACCGATAAACGCCCATTGGGAAATGCTTATACGCTCGAATATTGGACTTCTAATTTAAATTCAGCTGATAGGCGAATGCAGACCGAATTTGGGTTAATTATTGTATTTGTGTCTGGCGATAATGATGCCCCAAAAACGGCGCAAAATGTTCGCTATATATACGAAAATATATGTGTACAATATATACTTCATAATATGTTTATATGGATCTGGATAGACAGTCTCTGTGTGCACATGGGGCTTTAATTTGTTTTAAATTATACAGTGCAACCCTTTTCCTCTGTGCCAGGCCACAGCATTTGGTTATAGTTCAATTAAGTCTCTAATGACCGGATGCTAGTGTGTGTGTGTGTGTGTGCTTGAGTGTGTGTGACGTGCATGCAAATGAAGCTCGCGTCAAATGTTCCAGAATATAGTTTTGATTTAATTGTGAAATTATAATTTATAAATTAAATTTCTTTTGAGCGGGAGGGGGGCCAGCGATGGAGTATTCTGCGGCACACCCATTCGAGTGCGCTCGATGATTAATTGTTAATTATAATTCCCATTTGACATTCTTCTTGCGCTTGGAATTGAGCAGAAAGAAAGCCGCGCCAATACGAACCGTTTCTATGTACTATTATTTATTATTCTGCTTTTGTTTGTTACCGCTCCCCGACAGCCGCGACAGCGCACACACAATTTTTTTGATAAGCCTCAGCTGGCAAAAATTTCAAATGGTTTCTCTCTTTGACTGCTTCTATCTATGGGAGTGTGTGTGTGTTACCTTCGTGTTGGTATATTTAACACACTTACAAAGAATAGATTGTCAAATTGTTAAAAGCGATAAAAATGAGAGGTAGAGAGAGAGAAAGAGAGAGAGAGAGAGAGGGAGAGAGAGAGAGAGATGGAGAGTCGCCAAAACAGTAAAGGATACGACTTTAGGGAGCTACGAAAGATCGGAACGGAATGAAGTCAGGAAACAAGGGAAATACTCATAGACCCAGAATTATTCAATCCAACTTCTGTAGTTTTTTCTCTATTTTTGTTGATATTTTTAGCTTTTAAATTTCTCTGTTTACCAAAATCGATTATTGGAGCAGACAGGACAGAGCACTTTGCCCCTGACATAGTGAACCGAAAAGCGACTGAACAATTGTATATTCCCCTAAATTTTTAATGTGCAGCTGGTTATTGTCTCAAGACTGTCATGCCCCCTTTTCAAGTACACACTCGTACAGCTCATGTATAATTTGTACAAAATTTAGGGAAATCATCATCACCGTCGTCGTTCTCCTGTGGTGACTCAATCACGTTGTGCGGTGTGCGGTCATTGGCTTGCCCTGCGGAACACTCCCCCCGCTCGTTAAGGCCCTGGGGGCAGGTCCCCGCGGCAGTGAATTTTGATTTGACAGACATTGTTGCGGTTTCTGGTTGCCTGATGGGGTGTGGGGCAGCGGCGGGTGGTTTCCCTTTGATTGTCGGGTGTCACTTTTAAAGACTTTTGCCACATTTATTAGCCATGAAGAATGTGTGATTGATTCGATGTTAACGGGTTGTCAGCTTTATTACTTCTGGAGTTTTTATTGTAATCGATTCAGTCAGTATTTATTTTGCATACTTTTGGGCGCAAACTGAAATTGTAATGACCTTCACCCATGTCCTGATACCGGAATTTCCCGAATTCCAAAAGAATTGCTAACTCGTTCGGTGCGACGCACAATTTAGTTGAATATTTTCTGGGGTAATTTTCTTTGCTTCGCTGACACTCGTCTTTTATGGTAGCGCCCACACAGATCGACCCAAACCGAATATTTCCCCAAACCGAATCGTTGACCATTTTCGCTTGGCCATTATTTGATTTGAATAATTTTGTTTGTGCACGGTATGGTGTGGTATGGCCATCTATAAAGTTGTTTTGCCGCCGCTCAGCTGACGACGCAGCTGCCGCGCAGTTTTTATTGTCTCAGCGACGGCCTTTTTGGCAATGTTTCTGAGAGCAGAAGCGAAACAAAACAGAATTTCAGTATTGAATTGTGATTCAGTGTCGACCAAAAAAAAACAGTAAACAAAAAAATACAACAAAAAATCGCGAAAGCAAATTTTGACAATGCAATTAGCATGAATTTGTTATTCAACAAAGAAATGATCTTCAAATCATTCGTGTTATATAATTATTTGCTGTTCCGTTCTGTTCTGTTTGGGGCAAATAAATCACAGCACAAACTCTTGAATAAATACTGATAAGAATATTGTTCGGCTTGCAGAATTTCCCTGCTTATCGCATTTTGCCACCCGTGTTACTCGATAAGTTAACATTAATATCGGTGTAAACAACATAATGGTACGCCTCCAGTTCGAATTTTCACAGCAATGTTGATAATTCATCAAGATATTTACTCTAAACTTTCAATTTTTCTAATTTTTGTATCACCTCCTCCATCTTGACTCCTTCCCGCACAAAGTTTTCTTCCACGAAAGCCCAGTACGTTCTCCTCAAGGTCGGTTCCATAGACTATTTGTTTAAGATTATAGGGTCCTGCAGTCAGGGCAGTTCGAAGTTCATGGAACCCCCAGCAGTGGGCTGGAATACTCATAGCCAAGTCAGGCGTCTAACGCTCGTAATTGCATTATAATCTTGTTCTCACCTCACCCCATGCCCTATCCTGCCTGCCCTATAGACGCCGCCTGTCAAGTGTTCCAGAAATCGAAAGCTGCTTCCAGCTGTCAATATATTGGCCGAATGCCAAAACATTTCTATTCGCAGTACCAAGAGCTCAGCAAATCAGCTGGCTGCCGGCAAGCAGTCGTCGAAACCGGCTGCCAGATGGGGTTCCAGCGATGGGGTAGAGGTAGCGGCGAAGGTGTAGCACGGCAATCAGCAAAAGTTAACGCTGGCTGGCTCTGGCAGAAATTTTATCGCGGCTGAGGCTGGCGCTGCCGCTGTGGCTGGGGAGAAGGAACAAACCGGTGCTTCCAGGCGTTGGAGCTTTCAAAGCTTCAGTTTGACATTAGAACTTCGACTTTGACGTTGTGTCGATCGCTGCGGAGTGGAGCGGAGCCATTAAGAACTACACTGCACTACACACACACAAAAACAGTCGAGTACCGCTGTAGTGTTTCCCCAGTTGTGGTTTGGGGCCCGCCGATTGATTTTACCGTTTAAAAATAGCTTTGTGTGTGTATCTTTTGTTTTTGTTTCCCATTGTAAAACAGTGTCTGTGTGTGCGTGTGTGTGTGTATCTGTGTTTGCCTTCAACTTTAACTGTAAAGACAGAAGTAGCGAAGAGAATATACTGCGGAAACAACAGAGACGAAGACGACGGACACTGACGCAATAGGGCCGAGAGTGTAATGTGTTTGTTTACACCATATAAGAGAATAGGAAGTAGGAGGAGGAGGAGGAGGAGGGGTATATACCGTACAGTACTAATAGTCTTCACAAATCGCTGGCAATTACGCGCAAACTTTGGCACTTGGATGCGAGGCCGCGAAGCCGAGAGCTGAGATCATTATTCGATTTTAGACATCGACAAAATTCATTATGCTCAGATAAGACACCGGCGGATAGGCGGCGGGGCATACGAGTGTGATATGACAAAATCACATCCATTATGCCCGCATTACCCCGACCGGCCCCACTGTGCGGGCAGCAAGAGAGTGCGCCGCCGCCTCGGTGCCGGACGGTGCCAGCCGCCCCTTGGATGTCGCCTCAGTTGGCTCACGTACGCGGCGGATAAAAGTGTGCTCCTCTCCTTTGAGGCTACAGCCCGATGCCGACGATTTGCAATTAATTGGGAATTAAATTGTAAGACTCCGTTGACCCCAGAGCATACATACATACATGTCTATACATATATGTACATGTGTGTGTGTGTGGTGTGTGGTGTGTGTTGTTTGCATGCAGAACGTGACGTCAGAGACTGACGGTGCTTCTGTTGTTGGTGGGTGGGTGGCAAAATCGAGCGCGCTTCATAAATTAATTTACTAAACACATTGTTGTTTGTTTGTTTGTATTCGCATGTGTTTGTGTGTGTGAGCGAGTCTGTTTTTGTGGTTGTGCTTCCCCATCGCCAAGGTATATTAAATATGAGGGTAGGGCAGAGCTAGAGAACGGTACTCTGCAAGTAAACAAGAAATGTCCGTGGCACAAAGACAGCGATTCAGAGAGGGTCGACAAAGAAGGATGGGATGCCCCTGCCTTTCCTTTAATTTAATATATCTTGTCCCTGACTGTGTACAACAAAAACACACAACACTCTGGCCAGAAAAGAGAGAGAGAGAGAAAGAGAGTCAAACATGTGCTTTGCTCTTTATGGGAATCCGAACGTAATGCTTAACGCTGTCCAAATAAATAACAGCAACAACAAAGGGATTCAAAAATCTATGCTAATTAGCAGCAACAGAAGCTACAGAGTCAAAAACAACAACAACATGGTGTGATACACTCAAAGAAAGAGAGTGGGGGAGAGAGAGAAACAAAGACAGGCAGAGAGAATAATCCATGCAAAAATAACAAATCAAATGAGCGGGCAACTGGGGACTACGAATACCCTATAAGTGACAAAACGTTGATGAATAAAGCGCCTTTAAGCACGAGTAACTATCGTGGGAACTAGGAATCTTTCATTCGAGTTTCAACATATGCCAAATGCATCAACAAACATGATATAAAGTATTTGGAATTCCCTTTTTCGCAATAACTTCGAATGAAGAACCCTCTTGAGAGTGCCCCTCTTTATTTGCTAGCTGCATTTCATATTTCCATAGAAATTCCCGTAGGAGGGATACAATTATATCCCCCCATATACTTATGTACCTTTTCCTAAATATAATATATTCCTCATGCAGGCAACTTTTTCGCGATTGTTCCGTTGCTCATTCTTTATCAGAAATGCAAAATTTATCAGCGATTGGGGCCAGAAAAGATAACACAAATGTGCGCTGTTCTACAGGCAATCGAAAATGAAATGAAGAAATCAATTTTCTAAACTAACAAATACAATATTTCTATAGATTGCTTACGTCCATAATTCAAGCACCTCAAAATGGCCTAAACGATTTCTCCCCCCAGAAGGGAAAACGAACCAATTGTTTCTACATTTGTTTGTATGATTGTGAGAGAGAATGGCGTGTGTTCCGAATAGTTCTGTTCGTTCAGAGGGGGGGGAGGGATGTCGACGCTTGACTGGTTCCTAATTGAGTGACCACACATTTTGCACCTTGTCCCACTGTGCATAAACTACAGATTGCATAATCCAATGCAGGCCAACCCATTTCATTCCATTCCAATCCCTTGCCTTTCCTTTCGCTTTCCCTTCCCCCGAATGCACATCACGTGTCTGGGCCTGTCTGGCACCTGACAAGGGCCACAGACTTCATTTCACTTTAGTTCACTTTAGATCAGATCGGATCGGATAGGAGGAAGTTGCTGATGATGATGATGATGATGGAGGGGCTGATGCCGGCAGACAGAGCAACAAGAGAGATTGAGGTCCATTAAGTACCTTTAAAAATAAAAGCGAAATTCTACTAACCGCATGGCCCACTAGGATGATACACCCAAGTGCTATATATATAAACGGGAATATACATATATATAGATGTATGTATGTATATGCGAGTATATGCTGCGTCGGGTATACAATTATTCAAGAGTACAGCAGCAACAGCAGCAGCAGAAGCAGGAGCGGCAACAGCAGAGACTTGTGACCACAAAAATCAAAATCAAAAGAAATTACGCACGAAAAATATCTCGAAAATGCCATAAGTTGTATACATATAGATACACAGCCAGCCAGCCAGCCAGCACTGACTCGTCAGATACACAGATACATGCATACATATAGACAAACTCGAACTGTGGCAAACTATTTCCGTATTGAGTTCTCTTCTCCGATGGATGCCCTGCATACGATTCATTTGGGCATATTGCACTAAGAGTTTTACCAGACTTATACGGAATACTAGTACTTATCTATGTAGATGAAGTATACACTTGTTGGAGTTCTAAAGTTCTTTGGCTCCTCTTAAAGTAAAATACAAATACTATATCATTCCATCATTCGGAATGAAACATTTGAAATATGTCTCGGGGTGAAACATAAAGCCATTGCCAACACAAAAATGTCGCTAGAATATTTCTCAAAATGATATTTTTCAGACATTTAACAAAGAATTTATGCAGCTTAAATTCCAACAAATTATAAGTGTGTTCCAAAAACACTTTCGTATATTTATGGATGTGTCAAAAATATTCTCGAAATGAAAATGTTTATATATTTTGTATCTTTCGTATTTGTTTGGTTTTTGGAAATTGCATTGACCTAGAGGAGATTTTAGTTGTTTTTCGCGTAGAGTCGTCCGTTGCCTTTGGAATACCCTGCACTGCACTGCATTGCACTGCACTCTGCACTCGTTACTCACTCCCCCACAACCCCAACCCCAGCCCCAGCCCACTCCCACTCATCATCGCTCTCTCTCTCTCCTTCTCTCTCTCGAGATCTTTATGAAATCACGATTTGTTTTTGCTGCTTCTGATTTTTGTGTATATTTTCAAATACGTGCCTCTGTGCAACCAATTAGACATCGGTGTGAGTGTGTGCGTACAAGAGTGTCTGTGTGCGTGTCCGTGTGAGTGGGGAACTGGCTCCCGGCTGCCACAGCAAAACCAGCCCATGGCCCGGCCCATTCCTTGTCCGTCAGTCGCCAGCGCCACGAGGAACGGGAAACGCGGCCCACGAACCCCCCGGGATAAATATTTAGAAAAAGATTTTTCCGAATCGGGCATCGAAAATCGAAAGTCGAAGATCTCCCACGAAAGAGCGAAAGTTGAGAGTTGAAACGCAATTTAATTTGGCCAAAACAAAAGAAAAACCATTCAAAAACGAGCAAATGACATAGAAACGGATCGCAGAATATTACGATCTATACGCGAATTTTATTGTGCAGCAAGGGGCCCCGGGCGCGTGCCAGGGCGTTGGACGCTGGCGTCGAAGTCGACGCCGACGTCGTGTTTTTCTTTTTTTTACATTATTATTTTTCCTCGGGTTTTCACTTTCCCATGTTTTGCCGGCTGTCGGTCGTGTCGTCGTGGGCTTGTTGCCGGCGGATCCGCTCCGAGCGTTTTCAGTTCTAGTTGGGTTTCTGGCGACGAGTGACACACCGAGGCAGAGACAGAGACAGAGGCAAAGGCATAACCAGAGACAGAAACAGAGAAAAATACTAGACGAAAGAATCAACGACAACGACAACAACCAAAACGAAATAGGAAATAGCAATAGGAATAGGAACAAAAAAAAAATTAGTTGTAGATTTCGCTGATTGAGAATAACACACAGATACGATACACACACACACATACAGATACACAGAGAGTTCCGATTTCTAAAGAGAATCCAACTGCATTATTAGTAGAGTGTTCGGGAGGCGTGAGACGTGATCTAGACGATGCCCAATAATCGCAATCGCAATCGTAATCGCAACCGCAACAAACGCAATCGAAACCAAAATCAAAACCAAAACCAACAGCAGCAGCAGCTGGAGCAGCGGGAGGAGGAGCAGCAGGATCCCCAGCCAAAGGCAGAGGTAGAGGCAGAGGCATCTTCTTCTTCCATAGCTGATAATGGAAATTCTGGCAGCGTTTCAAATGGATCGGAAACTGGCACTACCATCACCACCACCAACGGCAGCAACAGCAGCAGCAGCAGCAACAATGTTGCTGTGGATTCGCAGCTAGGAGTGGGGGAAGAGGCACCAAAAGCAGGAGCAACAGCAGCAGCAGCAAAAGAAGAAGAATCCACAATCCACGCAGCGAAAGAATCATCTACAGAGATGGGGTCCAAAAACTCCAAGCATCAGACGGAGAAATCCGGAAAGCAATCGAACAATGAGACGGAGAAGCACAAAAAGTTGGAGTTGGAGCAGCAGGAGGTGGCTCCGGTGAAGGCACCGGGAAGTCCCCGACAAGCCAAGGTCATAGTGCATCGCATTGTGCGGGAAGCAGATGAGACAGATGCAGCAGAGCAGCCAAAAGGAGAATCCCCCAATCAGCAGCAATCCCAGGAGCAGCAGAAGCCAATCACTAGTCAAGATCTGCAAGAAGATGTCGCCCAGCAAAATGAAGGTGTCCCTGTTCCCCAGGGACTGCCGCTGCAGCGCAGCACAAAGGTGATCATCCACCAGATACGCGTGGAAAGGGACGGGGACACGGACAAGGACGATCAAGTCCGTAAAAGTAAGCCCACCTTTGAGGAGATCAGCACCACCACACCTGCACCCCCCGCTTCGCTGAGCCTCCACCAAGGATCAGTATCTGGATCGGGCACTCTGTCGCCGCCGCCACGCTATCTGGTGGAGTCGCCCAAGAACGTGTCCGGAACCGTGGGACAGTTCACGCACTTTGCCCGCGACGTGCAGATCCAGGAGCTGGAGCTGACCAGCGACTGCAGTTCCGGTGAGTTCAATGTACTGCAGTCGCCGCTGGTGTGCGAGGCGGATTCCGAATCGGAGGCGGCACCGACCACGCCTACACCCACATCCCCGCCGGATTTGCAGCCGTCCAGCCGCGCCGAGCAACAGGAGCAGCTGCGGCAGAAGCGCGCCCAGAAACGGAACGCCCTCGAGACGCACTTTCTGCCGCAGCTGATGAACCCACGCTACCTGGACAGCATACTGGAGGAGAACAGCGATCTGGCCGGTGTCGGACATGCCGGCCCAAATCGCAGCAGCTCCTCCGGAAACGATCAGGCGGGGATGCGCGTCCCGAAGGTCACCGAAACGTTCCCCAAGAGCCAGCTGGACTTTAGCCGTCGGCACAAGCGCAGAGAGGAGCCGGTGGCTCTCATGCTGGAGACGAAGCTGATCGAAGAGGCCAGCGACCTCGAGAGCTGCACCCGACTGCAGAGCGCACTGTCGCCCCAGTCCGAGGACGCGGAATTGGTGTACCTCAGCTCGTCCGCCTCCAGCAGCATGTCCGATCTGATGGAGCTCGAGCTGGAGCAGGCCGCCGCTTTGGCTGAGCGTGCCCTCGTCGACCTGGACACGGATGCCAGCAAACTGTTCCGACGGCCCGACGACGAGATGAGCAGCACGACCACCACGGATCCGGCCACGTCATCGAACGAGACGGAAACTGAGGGCGAGTTGGAGACGGAAGCGGAAACGGAGAGGGACGCGGAGAGTCGCGAGAGCACACCTGTTAACCAATTTGTTGGCCACGCGGGAGCGGTGGCGGACCCGTCGGCTAGCAGCTCGTTGTCTTCTCTTTTGAGTGCGGCAACGCCGACGCCCACAGCAGAGCAGCCAACGAAAGCAGAAGATACATTTGTATCTTTCGGATCGATTCGCGAACAGGCCCCAGAGGCCAGCGTCGCCAGTATCGGTGCAGCGTCAGCGCTGTCGGCCACGCGAGAGGATTTCGTTCGCAATATGGAAAAAGTGCGCGAGTTGATCGAGATGACGCGACGCGAGGAGGAGGGGGAGGATCATGAGCAGGCCAGAGATGGAATCGTGTCCGGTCCGACTGCTCCGGAGCAGTCCGGTGGTATGCCACGTTCGCCATCGCCCCCGCCCATTCCGCCGCCCCCCGCTGGCCTACAGCACTATAATCCAAACAATCCCACCAGCCCCGACCACCCACCACACACAGTGTCCTCCGCCAGTGTCTTGGCGCCACTCCTACTCAGTCGCCAGGAGTCTGCGGAATCGCACTGCTCGGACAGCACCCAGCATAGCCAGTGCACGGCCATCAATCTGGCCTCTCCCCCGCCCAGCTTTGCCAGCAGCAGTCCCCCGCCACAGCCACAAAACCAGACACAGCCACAGCCACCCACACCGCCCCTTAGACAACAGCAACAACAACAGCCACAGCCACAACCACAGCTACATGCACCAATATTTCCAGTTCCTAATTACACTCCTGCACCTGCACCTGCTCCTGCTTCCACCTGCACCCACCCAGCATACCCCGCAGAGCAGCAGCAGCAGCAAAAGTCAGAGATTTCAGTTGCAGATGACGGACTGGATCCCATAAAGAAGCTTCGCCTGCTCTGCACCGAGACCTTGGCGTCCATGCCGTATGGCGAGCAGGTGCTCGAGGAACTAGCCAACGTGGCCCAGGACATAGCGGAGCCAGGATCACAACCGCACACATCAACCACCACCACCACGATGCCCTATCCCCTGCCACAAATGCCCCACATTCGGGAGCTGCAGCTGTCGACCACACACGAGAGCAAGTCTTCGTCCTTGTCGTCGTCATCCTCCTCCGCTTGGCTGGGAATGCCCACACAGGCGGATCCCAAGCTGCTGGTATGCCTATCGCCGGCACAGCGTCCACTGGTCGGAGAGACCAAGCCCGATCAGCTGCTGGACGACCACCAAAAGTTTGTGGAGCGACGCGGCTACCACGAACTGAGCAGCGCCCAAGTGCGTGCCCTCGACAGCGAGCAGGAGCAGCAGCAACAGAAGCAGAGCGAGATGCTCAAGACGGCGGCCATGATGCGAGAGTTGCGCAAGAGCCTGACACCCACGCCGCCGCCGGTGCCTGTGAAGAGCGCGGAAACAGCGGCCAAGGCGAGCGCCAAGAGAGATGACGCAAGCGACCCGAAGCAGTACGTAGCACCGTCATCGATTGAAAATAAACCAAGGCGAGCAGCTGATTCCATCGAGCACACAGAGCAGAAGCAAGAGAAGCATCAGCAGACCAGATCCAGCCACCAGATGAACAGCAGCACGGACGTCAGATTCCCGGCCACCTCGATGGGCGGCATGGAGAGCGAGCTGGCCAGGATGTTCCCCAGAATGGCCCAGCAGCAGGGCGACATCTTTGAGGAGCAGCGCAAACGCTTCTCCAACATCGAGACATCCAACAGCCAAAGGCAGCAGCAGCCGCAGCACAGCAAGCGGTACTCGAACATCGAGACCAGTTCGTACGAGTCCAAGAAGCGCACGGAGAACGGTCAGGTGATCTACGACATTACGAATTCCAGCCACGAGAAGCAGAGCAACCGCTCCCCGCCGGCGGAGACGGCGACAGAGGCCAGGTCGGATTCCCCTGACCATGCCCCGCCGCCACCCGTTCCACCGCCGCCAATTATGTCAGCAACGAAATTAAACGGTTCGACTACGGCAAACACTTTCATTGAGAATCATGATGATGATGACGCGCCCAAAAATAGCCAGCAAGAGCCGGAGAGGCGAGAGAATGGCAATCGCGAGAGTGGCACCTTTGGCGGCACTTATGAGGAATTTCGGCAGCGTGCCAAGGCAGCCGTGGATGCGATCGGAGCACCCCGACCCCCACCGCCGGCCAACGGATTGGACAATGAGACGGTGTTCAAGGACTTCGACCGGCTCTCGCAGCAGATGAACGCCGAGCTGCAGTCCACGAGGGAGCGACGCGAGAAGTCCGCCTCGCTCTTCGATCTCAGTGGGATGACCAGGAGCCAGGGAAAACATCCGCTGGAGGAGTTGAAGCAGCGCCGTCACGCCCACATGCAGGAGCTTGAGCGGGAGATCGAGCGATCGGCCCGATCACGACAGGAGCGCATGTCCTCGGTGCCACGCAACTTGGAGAGCACCCCCACGCCCAGGACCCACGAGATACCCATCGAGTTGGAGCAGGAACAGCGTTCTCGTCGCGCCGAGTCAATGTGCAACCTGACCGAGCCACGCCCCCGGCCACACACCTCTGTGGGGCACTACAGCAACAACAGCTCCTCGCAGGACGACTGGGCGCGCTATGCCAGCGATCTGGGCTACTCGGAGAACATCGCGCGACCGTTTGCCCGCGAGGTTGAGATCTGTTATCAGCGTCAGGGACAGAATCCACATCAGAATCCGAATCCCAGGCAATCGCAGCCCATTCGGGCGCCACGCCTCTCTGCCAGCACCAACGACCTGAGCAGCAGTGGCCACCATCACAGCTACGACAGCTTCAATGCGTACGGCGGCCGGAGGACACACGCGCCCATGCTGAGCCAGGCGCCACAGCAGCAGCGGCCCCACTACGCCAGCTGCTACTCGATGATCGAACGTGATCCGAATCCGAAGTACATCAGCACCACCTCCAGGCGAGGCGTGAGCCCAGCTCCAACGCCGTCGCCAACCATTGGGGTACCACCACCAGCCTATGACCGCCAGCAGAGGCGATCCTCGCTGCCACGTGAACTGCACGAGCAGCAGCTCAAGTACATCCTGTCCAAGGAAGAGGAGCTACGTCTGGAGGTGGAGCGCCTGCAGCTCGAGCGTCGTCGCCTGATGGAGGAGATGCAGCGGGCGCCCGTACTGCCGCCACCACAGCGACGGGAGAGCTACCGTCCTGCGGCCAAGCTGCCGACTCTCAGCGAGGACGAGGTGTTTCGCCAGCAGATGGCCGAGGAGTGGATGAACAAGGTGGCCGAGCGTGAGGAGCGGCGCCAGCACAAGATCATCAAGATCTCCAAGATCGAGGACGAGCCGGATCATGCAACAGAGCGGGCCAATATAAGTGACGAGTTCCTCAGCGCCGTCAAGGAGCGACGCCACAAGCTGGCCATGCCGGCGGACAGTGACTGGGAGAGCGGGGCCGAGTCGCAGCCCCAGGGCCAACACCAGTCGTCGTCGGATGTGGAGGCAGCGCCTGTGCGCATCCTCGAGGGCCAGTCGGAGGCCAGTCTGCGCCAGCTCCCGAGACATCTGCGCGAATTCGCCAAGTTCTCGACCAGCGAACAGTTGCCGGATGGGGCACAGGTGGAGCGGCACGAGCAGCAAGAGCGGCGCGAGGAGGCCACGGACCACTCGCACAGCAGTGCCAGCAAGAAGACCAGCATCGTGAAGACGTACAAGGTGTCGCGTCTGCCGCCTTCCGTGCAGGGTGAGTTTTCGTCCTCCTCCGGTGGCGGAGCAGCAGCTGCTGGGACGTCGCCCAATAATCGTTATCGTTATCGCAATCGCTCGCAAACGGCGAGGCTCGTTAGTCGTAATATTCCACTTGGACTAACTGGACTAACTGCTTCCGTAACTAGTTCCCGCTCATCGCCCGAAACAGATCCTTCTGGTCATTGTGGTTATGGTTCCCGTTCCCCCATCAAAGGTTCCCTTTCGTCCCCCATCCACACTCCATCGCCATCAGCATCGTCATCGCCATCTCGATCCACAAGCACCGCCATTAACGATACCCCCCAGGCACCCCCATGCACCTCTACCTCTACGGCATCTACTGTCTTGGGTACTGCCCTCATTGTTGGTCTGTCCTTGCTGACGGCCTGGAATAAGTTTATCTAGATCCCATAGCTCCATTCTATCCCTCTTCATCCCAGTACCAGCCCCACTCCCACTCACCGGTGTACGGCCATCAACCTCACACACCATTCATACTGTAGATACACTTTCTGTCTGTTGTATGTATCTCTATCTCTCTGTCTCTCTCTCTCTCTCACGATTGTTCATTGTGTGCGCCTTCCTCCTACTCTACTCCTCCACACAGACGATGCAACAGAATCCACCTGCAACAGTCATCCCGTGGCCCACGAAAGCAGCTCTTCGACAGGCCTGCCGCGGTCGCCCCTACCCAGCATGTTCAATGGCGACCTGAAGGAGCTCTTTGCCGGGTCGCCCTTCCGCTCCAAGATCTTCGAAGAGTTCGACAAATACTGGCGAAACTTTGAGCATTCGGCGTCGAACAGCTTCTAGAGAAAAGAACCGAAACCGAATCCGAATCCCCTTTTGAACCGGAAGCAGAACCACAAGCCAATCCGAATGCTTTAACCCCCTATAACTGCCCCACTCTCCCCCTCTCCCCCCACTCTTACACGCAGCTGCATGCAGCCTCTCCACCCCGCCTCTCCATGTCCTCCTCTCTACACTCAGCTCCTAAATTAGGCGAAAATGTATGCAAAATATTGTTTTGTGAGAAACTCTTGTTAAATGTTTGACATTGAAAAATTAATAAAAACAAAATCTATATTTAGTGTTGTTTAATGTTTAATAAACGAAAACTATTCGATTAACCAGAAAATGTTTATTGATATTCGATTATTTATTGCATTTTCCTGCATTCCATACCGCATGCCGAAACATTTTCCATTTATGTACAAAGTTGTGTGATGTGTCCGAAGAGAGAGATGATATGCTTGAAACTGAAACTAATCCACGTGCAGATATACTTTCTAGATGTGTAGTGTACAGACCCCATACCATATTACACTGTGCGACAAACATTTATGTTTAAATATACTCCTACACGTGACAGAGATCCCCTTTTTACCTCGTGTAAAGTTCAAAAAGACTGTTGCACAGTGTACTCAAAATATTCTTGCTTAATTAACAACACTTGACTGTCCTGGAGATCCGATATTACTTAAAACATAATATCTGAATAACTAAAAGTACGAAAGCCATCAAAGATTCTTGAATGATCTTTATTTAATAATTGTTACCAGATGTCGGGTTCACTTCTGTTTTCGCTTTTATTCGATCATGCAATTCACTTTCATTGGCAAAGTGAATGATTCGATAAATTATCTTATTCATTCGATAGCCGAAGAAAAATCAAGACAATTGGTGGCACTGTTCAAAGAACATATTCAGATATATGTACACCAGATACATATCAGATCGATTCGATTCAATAGATGACCAGTTAATGATCTTTTAATAGATGATCTGTTAAATTGCTGTTCATCTACGTAAATGCAACCTATGCCCCATATACTCGTAGCTTTCTAACCAAACCCCCATCAAATAATTACGTGTTAAAATTTAAGATTAAATTAAGTTAATAATTTAGATTGCCTTGTAAATGAAAAGCCTTGCTTAATCTGCTCAGACTCTGCGCTCAAATGTCTTGGGGCTAAAATCGGCTTAACCCTTTAGCTACTCGTACGATTGTATATGTATCTACGTGAATAGCGCTCTTCATACCACCACTCCCCCCTCAGAGGCAATCAAGAATTTGCAAGAGAAGACACAAGAAAAAAAAGAAGAGGAGAGATTTGAGGAGAGGAGTCGGGCAAGAGCCGAATCGTGATTAAGCGGAAATTTTAAATTAATTCCATTCAATTGCATGGAAACAAAGTGCAGTCCGACCCAACTTCGACTCCGACCGGACAGACGGTTCGTTTGTTCAAAGAAGAATTACGGAATCGGGGGCAATTGAGCGGAGAGACAGAGAGACACAAGACAGAAGCGCCGCGCCGCGCCGACTGCGAAAGAGAATAAGACAGAATGCAGAAATCTAACCGAATGCTATCATTTAGACAGAGGAGCAACAGCCACTGCCACAGCCACAGCCACAGCAACTGCCACAACAATAACAACAGCAACTGGCACAGAGACTGCACCGGCCATGAGTGTAAGGCTGCGACCACGACCGCCCAAGCAGACGCGCTTCCTCCTCAATCCGCAGCAACTGCAGCGTCAGAGGCAACGACGCAGCTGGTCCGAGAGCGATCTGCTCAAGGAGATCGACAGCGAACTGCAGCTGGCCAAGGGCTTCCTCTACGCGAATGGTGTGTCAGAACAGACCCCCGAATCGACCCCCCTCCCCCGTCCATGGCTCCCTAAATGTTGTGACGCCCCCTACCCCGCTAATCTGTGCAGCTGCTTGTTGAGTGTCTAACCCCATTTTCGGTATAATTACGACTAAATTCAGTTTAATTTTAGTTTTCCATTTGCGTATCGATTGAATTTCGGGCATCCGCCTGAAAGTATGCAGCAAAGTTCGCTCTCATGTTTCAGGAAATTCTCGACACATTGCGCATACGACGTGAGCACCGCACCTCTGGTCATTTGCCACACTCGACTATATATACATACATACATATGAAGATGTATGTATATCTTTTGGCTGTATTCTGTACATAATTTATGACCCACTTGAGTCAAAGATCTCGCTCTTACTCGCTCTCCAACGATCTCTCATTCAGGGTCTTCCTCTCCGGTCGGTCTGTCTCTGTTTACGAAAGCATCCAAAATAAAAAGGTTGTTTATGCTACTCGCACTGGGCGAAGGAAATAGGAATTATATTTTTCATCTGAGATGCGAGATGCGAGAACTGAGAACTTTCGTTCGTTCAACAAATTTGTTTGGCTGCGCTCGCACACAAATTGAGATTTGAGAAATTTTTGTTGTTTTTTCGTCTGGGATTTCTTTGGGGCGGGCCGTTCTGAATACGTTTTTGAAAACGAACGAAACGAACGAAAATCCAAGCAACCTGCATGAAAATGAAAACTGTTTCGTAGTCGTCGTCGTGTTAAAGTCGTGTGAGCAACGCGAAGACGCGTCAGCAGAGCCAGAAGAAAGAAAAGGAAAAAAATAGAAAATAGTCCGAAGTCAGAAATCTGAAATCAGAAATCAGAAATCGCTTCTATATTTCCACAGCAACAAAAAAAAGGGAAAAGAAATGGGGCAGGGTTAGTCGAGCGTTTTGTATTCAAATTTGTTTGTGTGTGTTTCCGTGCCTTCCCCCTGCTGCCACTTGGCCACATCCGAAAGATACGCGCGGGCCGCAGCAGCCTACCTACCAGTGAAGTGAACTGAACTGAGTGAAGTTTCGAGACCCCCGCACAAAAGCCCCTATCTAAAACCTCCACAAATTTTGCCATCTGCCCTCCGACTTTTGCAGAGCACACACAGAGCACGGGCACGGTGATGTTTGCACCAAAATTCAAGGCACGCGCGCCTTCAGGCTCAGGTAAATCTTCATGCAGCAACTATCTAGCGGATGCACCGCCTGCGTCTGCACCGCACCCCTTCCACATGCACCTGCACCTGCACAAATGGCACACATGACGTTTTCAGTGGGTTGGCTGGCTGTATTTCCTTTGATGATTCAACGACGAACCTCGGGCTCGGGCTGTGAATGGAAATTTCAATCTTTTTGGCTATACAGTTCATCCCGCGAATATCCATCGTTTCCCAATCAACTTTTCATCTCTCGATTTATCGCCCTTATTTATAGATTATTTAATGAAGATTTTCTATTCTGTTCCGTTCGGCTTTTTCTGAACTTGATTTCACTCACTTTGGGCCGTTTCGGATTGTTTATTTTAAATATTTCACATTAGTTCATGTTAATTGTGCACACACCGAAATTTCCACATGATTTAGGCGAGCAATTTGGAAAATCCGAAAGCTGGAAAGCTGCTGAAGGGGGGTGCGACTGATGGGGTGGGGTGGGGTGGCGTTGCTGGAGGTGCGCCATGTGCTAAATATACGAAATGACGTAAAATCCCGCAGAGCAAAGGAAAATACGGAAAAAAATATTTATTACAATATTTGCAATGTTCTCAATTGTTGTTCTTGTTTAGCCGCCGCCCACGCGGATTCCGCCTTTTACAGTGTCCAATAAAAGTTTCCAACAACAGACGAGCACGAACACTGCCCAGAGATACTTTGATACTCTGCCATGTCGCCCTGACTGGTTCATTTCATTCTATTCCATTCGATTTTGATGTGTTGTGATGTTTTTTTTCCGCCCGAATTCGGATTTGCTTGCCTTGGAGCCAGTCATGATTCCCATAAGGCTCTACGGGGGCGTACACACAAATCCATCAAAAATCCATCGTTTCTCGATTGGCGTCATGTAGCTCCGGGTCGGACCGGACTTTATCTATGCTATAAGCTATCTAGTATGGGCGGTATGGGCTATGGAAGATCCCATACACATATGATATTTATTCAAAGCATTAATCTATACGAGTATGTTTTTATTTTTAACATTCTCTTCGCTCTCGTTCTATTTTTTTTTTTAAATATATCTCTTGTTGTTGTTGTGCTTTTGCCAAAGAATGGAAATGTATAAATTCATAGACTTTTAGTGAGTGAAAATAATTTATAGTTTTTGGTATAAATTCAGTTGAACTTGAACGAAAAGTATCTGCCTTTCGGTTGGAAACTGGATGAAACGACACGAAACGGATCGGGGAAGGGCTTTTCCAATTTTGGTGGATGACGTTACTGATTGAGATTGAAAGAGTGCTCTGATGATGGATAAATATGAGATCACAGGTGGCTGAATGTCAATCATATTAGATCAAAGAAATAAATCCTTCTGGTTGATTGATTTTAGAATATGAAAGAATTCGATTCGCTATTGATTACAAAAGAGTAGCGTTATATTTCTCTTCCATACTGTTCTTCATAGTGTATTGTTTTTGTAATAATTTATCAAGATAAATGATCAATTAAATCTTCCGTTTTCGATGCAGTCTGTTCCCCCTTTCCCCACCAAATTTCATTCAGAAGTAGAGCTCTCAGTTCAATTAGCAATACCACAAATATCCACTCCATAAATAACCAAAACTCGGCAGTCCCCCATATCCCCCGGGCACTCCCCCACTCCCCCACTCCGCAGACGGGCGCGCTCTCCCTATGCATTCCACATAAATCAACTCAGGAAATGCTCTCAATTTGCCAGAGGCGGCCGCACCCATACCCAGTCGGAGTCCCCAGTGGCAGTGACAGGTCTCTCCGGACTCGAAAGCAGTTCCGAGTGGAACTCCCAACTCCCGTTGCCATTCAGATTCAGATTCAGTGACAGGTTGCACAGGCACATCTATCTATATCTATCTCTCCGCGCCTCTCACAGCCCTTTTTGTTGTTGTTGTTGTTGCTGTTTTGTGTTGGATTTTCACAAGGCCAACGCGGGTCGGGTTCCGCTATGTGGAAAACGCTTGGGAAATGATCCAAAGTGAGAATTAAATGGTTACCCCAGTCATTGTTGTTGTTGTTGTCACTGTGCTGTGCCCGTTTCGTTTCGTTTCAGAATCTTTCTTGTTTGCGAATCGATAAATTTGAAATGAATTGCCTCCAACAACGATATTCGAAATGCGACTTCTGCTCGACTGCGGGCGCTCCTTGAGGGTGTGCCGCTCTATCGCACTCAAGTGCCTTTATTAACATTTTTTCCAAGCGAATTTTCCGTTTGATTTGATTCTAAAGCAGCGGCAGCAGGCCGCTACCAGTGGCTGCCTGCCCACCGGAAGTGCCCCGCCAAATCGAAACCAAACCAAACCAAAACGAAAGCAATCCAAACCAATCGAAGCCAAGCCGAGCCGAGCTCGAGAGAGTCGGCTGCAATGACAATTGTCTTTGTGTCTTTTGTTTTTGAGCTTTTTGTTTTTGGTCTGGCTTTGCCGAAGAAGAGTTGTTTTGTGTTTTGTTTTTTTTTTGGGCAGCAACAAAAAGCCAATGAAACGCAATGAAATCATTCCGGGGAACCTTTTGTCGCCGGTTCACTGTACGCCGCCGCACACATTTCCGTTCCATTTCGTATTGCACGCATAATTGACGCCCAAGTCTGTGTACCTGGGAGCGAGCCCGAGCTCGAGCCCGAGCTCGAGCCGCCTCCCCTGTCCGCGCTTGATCGAGCACCGAACTGCTCCCACAATTCGGGTAATTGATCTTCTGCTGGGTGCTGGGTACTGGCAGCCGAGTAGCAGCCGCGGAGCGACTGCCCCACCGAAATGGGTGTGTTGTGCGCCTGCTTTGGCTGCTCGCCGACTGGGTGACTGGCTGACTGGCTGATTTGGCCTTTTGTCTCCATTCTCATTCCCAAATCCCAATCCCATTACATTCCCCATTTGGGCCACGCTGGCGTGCTCTGCTCGGTGCTGCCGGGTCACGCAAAATTCAGTTCGCCTCGAGCCGTGCGCGGAGTCAGCAACTCAATCAGCGACATCGCTCTCCAAAGCCAAATCCGTATCCGCATTAGCGTATCCGCGTACCAGAGTATATCTGTGCCCCCATCCTGTGCTCCATCAGCTAGGTAAATCCATCAAATCCGAATCCAAATCCAAATGACATCCATAAACGGGTGTGACTCAAGTGACCAAAGGATTTCTGTGTATGTGTGTGTGTTTGTGTGTGAATTTGATTGACATTTGCGAGAAGAAACTTCTCCTTTTGATTCGATTGTATAATTCAATTAAGTGCTGATTGAATAAAGACGTCAGCGCGCCCACATACGAAAAATCAGTCTCCTCCTTCCACCCTCATCCCGCCCCCTAACCAGAAGCAGCAAGCAGCAACGAAAACCCGCCAACAAATTTAGAGGCAGCATCGATGCTATGCTGCCTCCTCTGTGAAATACGTGTCAATGTCTCGAAGGCAATGCGCCGCCTAGGGCAGCCAGCAGCATATGAATCTGTATCTGTATCTGTAGCGGTGTATCGTAGTATCGGTGCCCGTATCCGTGGGTTTTGTTTTTTTACAGGTGGCAAATAAATCTGTAGAATGAAAGATTTTGGCTAGACCCAATGCAAAGGCTGCACAGACACAGCGCGGGTTTCTTCGCAAGTAACAGAGGAATTCAGATCGTGAAAAGGAACAATAATTCCTTAAATATTATAGGACATATACTGAATATACTGAGTAGAGCAAAGACTTGTTGTTTGCGTTTTCGCTTTGAAAGATTTTATTACATTTTTTAGTGTTCTTTTAGTGTTTCTGGTACTTCAATTTTCTTTTAGGCTTTGCCTTCGCCTCTGACCTACTCGGCTTCGCCTGTTCGTACAACCTTTGAGCAGCTGAGTCGGTCTTCGGAATTCGATAACAAAATACACAGTCTTTGATGTTGGTTGGGCATACTCTTTGGTACAAGGTTCAATGCATTTAATATCTATAGTATAACTTTTTTATGCCTTATGAACAGCCAAGTAATAGCTCTTTCAAAGAATCCAATATTTTGTTTTTCCTATGCTCCTGATGTATCGACTAGCAAAAAACATATTCCCTTATCAAATAAGGAATGCATGAAAATGATTTGGCTAGAGATGTCTTTTGGAAATTTCTGACACTTTCAACCAATCAAAGTTATATTGTTCATTAGAAGAGATTAACTCTTCATTTCTTTTTTTAGGTGCGATATCGATTGAGAAATACCTAAGATGCAATCAGAGCAGCTTATGTTTAGATTCACCTTCTTCGATCGTTTCGTTGTGAGCCGACAAACCCTTGGAACACACCTCGTGCCGTTCTTTAACGGTACAAGAATATACTGATACATCCTCGTACGTGAATATCTATTTGTGTGATTGTGAATGCTAAACATGCGCCAAATGCTGTGACTCATCCGCAGCGCCTTTACACTCCACTCCCCTTCAGACCGCTGTGTCCGACCGTGTGTGTGAGAGTGTGGCTGTCTGTGTGCGTGAGAGCGGTGCGAGAGTGTGTGTGTGTGCGTATGTGTGTGTGGGGCGATTTTTGAATGGCTGCCAAATGGCGGCTAGGCTTCCTTGGTCGCCGTCCGTCGTATTAATTATTGCTGTTCCACGTCGCTATGTTTGTTTGTCAATTTGTCTTCGCTCGGTTTGTTGACTGCCAAAACGAAACTATATTCGAGAGAAAGAAAAGAACGAAAGGAGGATAGGGAATTAAGGGGAGGGGACAGTAAAACCGCAGATTGCGAGCGTGAACTTGCTGACAAGTGTAAATGTCCAGGGGGTTGGGGGAAACTCAATCTCTGAACGGTCTCGATATCCGGCGCCCCTGAAGATGTCATGTTGCCTGTGCCCACCCCCACCTGTGCCCCGAACGCCCACGCTCTCAACCATTGAAAACTTTCAACAGGCGTGTGGACACCGTACGGTTCTGCCAGCGATCTGAACCACAGCTCATCGGCGGCGCCCACGCCCCCGCCGCCGCCTACGCAACCCGTGTGGACACCGCAGCCATCGCCGTCGTTGAGCGGCCGCAAGGAGTTCCGTCCAGTGCGTTTCGAATCGCCCACCCTGCCACGCAGATACACGGCCCTCCAGCAACAACAACAGCAGCCACAGCAGCAACAGCAACAGCAGGCGCAACAGACGAAGAGCACGACGACGACACCACCCTGGTCGCAGACAAACGGAGATCCCTACTCGGACTACACCGAAACGGATTGTTCCGCCCATTTTGGCCAAGTGGCGCCCTCTGCCAGCGTCTCGGACAAGATCAGAAGTAGTACTTTCCACCCAACACACACACAGATACACAGACAGATACAGTTCTTCCTGTGCTAGTCCTTTCTCTGTCTCTCTTTTTCTCTCTTTGTGTCCCTTTCTGTCGTTCTCCCTTGCTAACGTTCGGTTGTTCTCGTTTATCGCCCCCAAAAGCCTTTGAACGCTCGGCTTCCACCTCGGAGCTGCAGAGACCTTTCGTGCGCCGCCAACTGTCGGACACTAGCCGCCCAGCCTATAGGCCCAATGAAGTCAGTAAGTATCCGTGAAATGGTAGGGACCCAACAGACCCACAGTGTTGGCAAATGACCACAGGGAAAGCTAACGCTCACGTCGCTGCACAACACTGACTATTGTACACCCGTGTGTCCACCCGAAGAACCAACCACAACCCAATCCAATCCAATCCGTCTCACATCCCCCACAATGAACGAATCACTAACCGTTAATTAATCTACGGTTTCCAGTCTACAAAGTCAAGCACGAGTATATGAGCGAACCGGAAACGGACCACGATCGTCCGCGCAAAATGGCACAGTTAGGTCGGAGGCAGTACGATGGCATCGGTCCGGTGACCAACGATGGAATGCCCATCATACTCAGATCGGTAAAGGATATAGGGGGCCGGGAGGGGAATGCCACTTGATGTGGATTCGATCTAAAATGTGATATGCAATTGTTTCCTTATTCACTCCCTCCCACATGCAGGAGGTCCAGGAGCCGCATCAACATGAGTGGTACAAGCGCCTCTATCAGACCATACACAAGCAGAAGAACGGCGGTAAATGTCTCTCCCACTCTCTCTCTCTCTCTCTCATTTCGGTCTGGAGCATTGAAAACCCCACATCCAAAATCCCATACCGAATCCCATAAGTCCTACGAATCCCACGAATCCACTCCCTAACCCTCTTTAATGCTTCAGTCCGATCAATGATTTCTTCTCTTTGGTCTGTCTCCTCACAATATCTCATTCTCCCATTCGCTTTGCCTCAGACGATTTCGTGATACGCTACAAGTGTCCCAGAGGTGATTCTTTGATCTTTTAACTATACCAAATTCCGCCCTAAGTAGCCATCCATTTGCCACTTACCCGCTTTGCTTGTACATACATTCTCGTAGATAGAGAAGGCCACGGCTGTGGTGAGCTTTACCCGTAGTGCATGCTGTATTATTATTTGGTTTACCTATTTGATTTCTCTCATACGAGTATCTCCGTTTCCAGCTCATTGACAATTTGGAAGCTTATAAATACATATGTACTAAATTTCACGACTAACCAACCTAATCTAAGGCCTTACTCACCCACCAACCACCCGCCAATTCCACCCGCCAAACACAGCACAAACGCAAGTCTAACATCATGTCTGCCGCCAGTACACCATCCAAGCAACGTACGAATAATAACTGCATTGGTAGAACCTGATACCGAAGATACCACCATCGAACTGGTGACCCCGACTAATGTGTGTCTCTTCTATTCGCCCCTCCCCTACCACCTACAGCCCGTCCGTCGTACAAGAGCAACGGTTACGTATCAGAGCCCGAACCCAACTACGACTCCGACTACTCCACGGTCAGGTACCGCACACAGAATCCCCATCGCGTGCAGTCCGTCTCCTCGGCCGTCAATGTGCGAAACCTGAGCCAGGACGAGAAGTAGGTCACCCCCAGCATTGATTTTGCCATTGATGTTGACAGAAAAAGTGTTGCTTCTTTCAGGTTGTATGGTACTATGCCAAATCCCATCAAGTCGGCTCAGAATTCATATAAAAATCAGCCAGGTCGCATCGAGGACTACACCACAGGACATTCGTCTGTATCCGAGAAGGAGAAGAAGGAGGTAAGTCCGAACCGAAGGCGAGCACTCATCAACATCCACACGGCTTGCCAATTTCGGGGCTCAGCTCACAATCATTTAACCCTTTTAACACTCTTAACCCACTGTTCACCGAGAGTCTGTAGTCGCTTAATTGATCCACTTACGGGTATACCCAACACTTATTGTTTCAATGGAAATATGTATTGATAGACTCACAGAAACAATAGAACTTTGATTTTAACTTATTTATGTAAATGTATTGAATATTTAAATATAACATTTATTTATTTCGAATTAGAAATATATTTAACTCACATTTTTCAGATCCATTTTAAAATTTAAAGGAAAACGCATTTCTTTTACAAATATTTTTTATAGTGAGTCGATGTATCAGCTTCTGTCTGTCTGCCTTCTGAATTCCCATTAAGAAAAACGTACCATTACACCGATCCAACAAGGATATCATTCCCTTTCCGACTAATGACTATAATGATGACTTTCCGACTTTAAACACGACTTTGTACGGTTCGTAGATACATTTGAGTGTAGGGTACTCTAAAGTCGGATTACCCGACTACTATTGTGCTCTTAAATGTTTTCCCTGCTAAAACCAGCACTCCCATGATAATACCTGACCCAACATCATTCGCATACACCCACTCATTCACTCATACCGTCATTCAGATCGCGTCAATATTCTAACTCACAGCAAATATGTATTCTATTCACAATTCTAGTGGTGGGACGAAGTGATGGACATCTTTAACGGGGTATGGCACTCTACTATATTTTTGTATTCCTAGATCTTAACTACTGTTACCACAGTTTTAGTTTTAGCTTATAGTTTCCGATTGTTTTCCGTTTCCGTTGTGTCGAATCGATTTAAGACCGTTTCCCTTACTACTTATTGTAAACTGTATCTCTCCTGTCTCCTGTCTAATCACCTGTCTAACCGATCCATGCGATACCATGCGAAAAGTGGCTTAGGGAGCACACGCGCATACCGCGCATTATAATAGAGTTTGTCGATGATTTCGATGGCTTTGGAGTAAGTTTCCTTAGAGAATGAGAGAGCTAGAGCGAGGCAGGATCATCGCCAAGGCACCTCAACTAATACGAATTCAAATATGAAAATTAAAGCAAATCAAATTAACAAATGCACCCTGAACATCCCCACATTAAATGCCGACTAAAGTATTTTCTTTTCCCGCACAATAGAACTTAGAACAATCGAAACTATCTCCGCTCTACACAGAAGGCAACTTGTCCAGGTAAGAATGCCTAGGGATAGCCAAAAATCCATCTCTACTGACACTCCTCCTTGTGGTCATTACAGAGCTCTGGCCAAGGAATCCGGCTACACCAGTGACTCCAACCTAGTCTTCCGCAAGAAGGAGCTGCCCGTCAGCAGTCCCCTCAGCCCCGTCGAGCAGCGACAGGCCTACAAGAGTCTACAGGCAGGCGGAGAACCGCCTCTTTTCGGCTTCCGCAAGCCAGCGCCAGAGAGGCCCAGAGGTGAGAGACCAACATATATAGTTTTTCTTCTGATTTATAATCCCTAACATTTACATAAGACGCTGGCCAGAATTAGGCCTAACTCTAATTCTAATTCAATAATTATTCGTAATCCAAATGGTGTTGGTTCTATAGGGTCTATCAATCACTCTTCTACTCTGTTGTTCCTGGTTTCGTTTCCTCACACACACACACACACTGCTCTCACTTGAAGTTGTTCGTTCTGTCCTCAAGGGGGCAAGGATGTAGGCACCAGTTGTACCACCAAAAAAGAAAACCAAATTCAGCACCCACCAACAGGCACTGGCACCAACAGCAATCCAGCAAAAAGCCGCCGCCTAATCCAAGTCTTGCCTTTCCCAAGAAATTGTGGAGGAATTCGAATTCATACAGATCACTCCGACCCTCACCAAGATACGTGTGAGCACCAAGGAGCTGCAAGAGGACGAGGACGAGAACGAACCCACTGTGCCCAGTCCAGTTATAACACAACCGCCGCCCCCACCTCCTCCACCCCCACCACCACCGCCACCACCGCAGCCAACAAGCCACAAGAGAAGCCCCTCCAAGATGTTCTCGCAGCTGTCGAAGAATCTGCCCTCGTTCATTCCGCTGAGCAAGAAGCAGCAGCTGCAGCAGGATCAGGCACCTGCCCCAATGCCACCCAATCGCAAGTCGTCCTGCACCAAGAGCACGGTGCGTGTCTCGAGCTCCACCAAGTCCCGTCACGAGCAGTGCTTCCAGCCACCGGGCGGTGGAGGAACCATCACCCTGAGGAAGGTCGCCGCCTCCTCGACGACCAGCTCTCGTCGCGAACCCATCTCCCGGTCCAAGTCCGCAGGAGCAGTCTCCACCTTGCTGGCCACCCTCACGGCCACCAAGGAGACGCGCCACAAGGACGGTGGTGCCTGTCGCGTCACCCGTGTCCAGCAGCAGTCCCGTCTCCGTTCCGTGAGTCCAAGCCGCCGTCCGACGGGCCGTCTTTTGGCCCTGCGACAATCGAGCCGCAGTCCAGTGGCCTTCGGCCGAAGCATCTCCAAGGAGCGCAGCTTTGCCGAGGAAAAGAAGCGGCTAGAGAACACGCTGCCCCCCAGTCGCACCAATTTTGAAGCTAGCACCAACATCCTGCGAGACCCCTTCCTCAAGTCCCCCCAGGAAGTGCGCGAAGCAGTGCGATGCTATGCCACCTGCAAGGCCCAACACACGCGCAGCAAATCTCTCCCCAGACTGCGCCAGAGCACCGTGAGCACCACCACCCGACAGACGATGTGCTTCCCCCAGGTGCGCCCACAAACCCTCATCGACTGCGGTCGCTCTCTGCGGAAGGTGCAGCCCAAGAACCAGGCGAAGAACGCCTCCAACGACAGCCTGCCACGCAGCAACTCGACCTTCTCCATCGACTCGATGGTGCGTCAGGAGTATGTGCCGATTGCCCCGCCCAAGATCTATGTGGGCAAGGCGAAACCGAGTTCAAAGTCCACTTCCAAGTCACTGGTTCCGCTGCAGAACAGCCGCAGTGAGGGTCATGTGCCGCGCAAGCGTCAGGTGGGAAAACCACCAGCCCTCAGCAACAGCAACAACAAGGGGAAACAACCTCCAGTGGTGGTGCAGTCGTACAGCGATACGGTACGTGAGAAGACCAACTTCTGGAACGACTACAATGCCAAGCAGTCCGTCTCCATGTCCATGTCGATGTCGCTGCCTCAGCAGACTGCGTGCAGCACTGCGGAGTACAAGTACTGTTCCCTGGAGCCGGAGGATGTCTACGACTATGCTGGAACCGGACAAAATCAGATTCCGAGCAGCTGCATCGAGGATCTGGTGTGGAAGTACGAGAACAAGGATCGCGATCGCCATGCCAAGCCATGCCAAACAGTCACGGACATTGCCCGGCCTCAGTCGCCACAGCCGGACTATGAAAAGTCCTTGGAGCGACGATTCTCGCCCACACGGGAGGTTCGCGTGCCCCAGAACCAGACTCCGAGTCAGCACCAGGCGAGAGAGGTGCGTTCCCCCTCGCGTCGTCGCATCGATAGCCTGAGATCTAGCCAACGACAGGACAGGGAACAGGCCATTGCCCGGGCCAGCAGTCTGAGCAGTGCCGATGATCGCAGCAAGCGATCTGCTGCAGCTTCTGGAAGTCTTTATCAGTGTGGGGATCTGGCCCACAGTGCCACATCCTTGACGTATCTGGAGAGGCACAGTCCCAGCTGTCGGTACCGCAACAATTGCGAGCGTTTCACTGATCTAAACCGATTCTACAGCACCCTGGAGCGGGTGGGCCAGCTGGAGAGGGCCACGTCCTCCAGCAGTTTCCATCCACTGCGCAAGGATGCAGAGCTGCTGGCCTTTGACGAGTGGCGAAAGGTGCGGCTGCACGAACGGGCCGAGAAGGAGCTGCAGTATCTGGTGGGAAAATTGCAGCACGACCAGCGGGAGCGTGACCTTCACTTCCGCTCCAAGGACGTGGGCGAAATCAAGTGGCGCCAGGAGACGGACCAGGCTCTCAATACCAAGAAGAAGTCGGTGGAGGATCTGCGCGAGAACTTTGAGCAGCTGAATCTCTTCAGGCAACATCATCAGGACTGCCAACTGCAGCCGGTGCAGAGGCAATGGCGCCGAAATACTGTAGCTGATTTGGCCAGCAGCCTGGAGCACCGGGCAGCGGAAACAGCGGAAGCCAGTGATTTGGACCGTCATCTGGGAAATGAGTTGGTCAGCACTCTATCCAAGGATCAGATCAAGAAAATTACCCAGCAGCTGAACGAGATCTATGCGGGCAATCGCAAGGGTCCCGCAGCCGTCGAAGAGCAGTACGTGGTCACCGTGGAAAAGGGTTCCAAGCCGACCTTGGGCGCCCATGCCAACACGTTGAAGGTGCGCTGCAATTCGAATATCTCCAAGGAGCAACTGATCGGACCGGTTTTGCGCAAGCGCGAAGAGCAACAGCAGCAACAGCAGTCGAAGACTCTGCCACGTGCCACGCGCAGTCAGTCGCCAGTGGTGGTGGCCAGGGAGACGCGCGGGGCGATTGCGGCCAAGAATGCCGAACTCACGCTGATCAGGGCGCCCGATGTGCCACCCAGACCGAAGCCCAGTGAGGTCAAGGTTCAGGCCAAGACTTGTGCTGCTGCTTCCGGCCCGCCGAAAGCTGAGCAGGAGCCCGCCGAGAATATCAACCAGAAGATACAGTACTTTGAGGATCGTCAGTTCGAGGAGCCGGCCAAGACCATCTATCACGCTCGCGAGGACTCCTCGCCCGACGAGGCCGAGGTGATGCGCCTCATCGAGCACAACATGCAGGCACGCCAGAAGGCCAGAAACAGTCAGGTGCTGACCACCCACACGGAGCTGAGCAACTCTCTGACGGATTTGAGTGGCGTTTATGGGGAGCGACCTGCAGCACGGGTAAATTTTCACTTGCACAGCCCCCCGCTGCGACCTCCCGACGATGTGGCGGCAGAGACAGAGCTACTCAGCAGTTTCGAGAATGGTTCGCCCAGCCTTGAGCTGTACGACAGCCAGTCCTACTATCGCTCGCGCAGCCTCTCGCCCCAGTCGCAGGTGTCGGCCTGCTCGAGCTCCTACCTGCAGCGCGTCTATACCGGGGAGGTGCAGAAGATGCGACAGCACTTTGAGGGGATCCACCGGGTGGCGGAGACGGAGCAGCAGTCCAACGAACAGTGCAGTGATTTTTTTGGGCTTAGCCCGCTGCGGAAGGCGCGCAGCGATCCCGAATTTAGTGCGGGATCAAAAGACGCCTCGGGCACCGCTACGGAGGCGGAGCCGCAGAAGGACTCATCACTTGCACCGGGAAAACACCACCTGGCAGACGATGTCAGTCGAATGACACACAAATTTGAGCTGCGCGGGGCCACACCCTCGCCTGAACGCGGTCGAAGGCGTCAGCGAAGTGCCCAAGATCGTCTCATGCCGCACATCGATGTCATCAGCAAGACGGCGGCCCTCAAACGGGAACTCAAGCCGACTCGAAGCCCCCAGCGCAGCCTCAGCAGCAGCAGCAACTACATCGAGCGGCTGCGCATGCGCTACGAGTCGCCAGATCCTGCAGAGTCGCAAACAAGGACCATCAGCTATCTGTCTACGTCGCATCCGGATCTAAGGGACGTGCACGACATCTCGCCCCACCTGTGTGCCGACTGGGTGGCCCACAAGCACCCACAGCCCACAGGCCAGCCACGACCGAAACTGCCAAAGGCTCTGCCCAAGAAACCCCAACGGGTGGTCGCACGCGCCAGCTCCACCTCGCCGCCCCGTCCGCCCAAGTCGCCGCGTCACCAACAGAGTTGCCAGATGACAAGTTCCCTGCGCGGCAACTATGACGACATCTTTGCCAATCAGAAATTCGATCCGAGGATGCATCGCCCCAAGGCACGCTATGTACCCGATGGCGCTGAGCAGGCAAGGAAAAGCGCCGCTGGAACTGCTACTGGTACTGCAACCAGTACTGGTGGTACCACCTTGGAGCGCCTCAAGAAGACGATGGCGGTAACGTTCAAAGGTGATTAGCTGGTGATTAACGAACAACTTTCAGGGGAGCAGTGGGTTTTGTGTGGGATGGGTCTGGGAACTCTGACTGGGGCACATCTTACTCTGCGCTATGCTTCGGTTGTCGCCTAATCCCTCGTAAAGCTGCTGCTTTTGGTAACGCTATAGGCTATAGGGTCTTCTCCCATTGGCTGTAACTATTCGAAATTATCTATCCCTGACTTTTATCTGTTATCTGTAATCGTTGGCGCAGATCCTGACTCGAACGCGCCCCCCATACCCCCACAGCCGCCAATCAAGGGCCTCTACAGTTCCAACTACGACCTACCGTACAGCACTGACACTATTGATGGCTCAGGTGAGTGATGAAGTTGTTGTCGAGAGACCCCAATACGTCGGGGTCGGTCGGGGTCACAAGCCACAGTTTTTTAGTTTTATTAAAAAATATGAATGGTATTTGTTTGGGTTTTATTAGCGGTTAGCGGTTAAAAGGATGTTTTTACGGCATCTGATGCAATCGATAATTAATCGTAGTGCCCACTATTCTATCAATTTCACTATACGGCCACAGCTAGCACACAGAAAAAGGAATCAGCAAAATGTTTTAAAATTAATGTTTACAGTGTGCAAAATATTATCATTACTTTTCGGGAGAAATAATACAATTGGGAAAAAACGAAAATCATCCCGAGTTATGATCCATTGATTAAGAAGAACATACATTTCTCTGGAGATCTTTCACGTCCATCTATCTGTCTAATTGTTTATTTTATACATGCCACATCCGACTGGTTTATAACAACAAAATAACATAAGCTTAAAGGAGTTCCCTTTGTGGCTCAATAAAATCCTTGTTAGGTCACCAGCTACGTGCCTGCTGCTGCCCCTCCCTCGCTGTCATCAATGACCTTTGCTAAAAGCTTTTACCATCGCAGCGGCGGAGAACGGACAGCGAATTTCCGCAATTGGTGCAATTTCGCTTTGAAGGCGCGCCGGACATTAGTTTAGGGCCAAATTAATCGATATGTCCAATGGAAATGCCGGCCACGCTGACGCTGACGCGACGCTGAAACTGACGGAGCTGACCTGCTTATCAAGCACTCAGCACTTAAGGCAGCACCTGAACAAAACCCACCACCACCCCATCCCCATCCCCAGCCCATTGTGTAGGTAAGGGAGCCACCCTGCGCAAGCTCACCTTGCCGGTAGAGGCGGCAGGTTGCCCGACGACCCACGTTGCCATGGCCAAGACTGTGCGTCAACAAAACAAACCCCGCGTGTACTAGCCAGTGGAATATACGGAATACATGGAATACCTGTCGCGGTCGTTAGTTAGTTTCAATTTTCCGTGCCAAAACGTGAGAGTCGCGCTTCGCTCAGCCTTTGGCCGGCCTAACTGCATGCATGCTCAGATGACTCGTGTCGGTATTATGCAACTGTGAGAGGAGTTCCCAGTCCCATTGCTCATGATGATACATCAAACGTTGGCGCCGCGACGCAGCAGCACCTACTCCAGCCAGCATGGCCAGAACCAGAACCTCCATGGCAACGGCAATGTGAGGAGGAACCGTCCCACTCAGAGTGTCCACTGGCGGCAGTCGCATCCCAGCCAGAAGCTGCATCGCAGCTGCAATGATTTAGAGCTGACAGATGACAGGCTGTCCCAGCCGCAGCTGCCCCATCAGCAGAGCTGGTGGCACAGCCCCGCAGCCAATCAGAATCCCTGGCAGCGACCGCAGAGCAGTGGGGCAGACAGCAGCTCATGCAACAACCTCAACAACAACAAGTCCATGCTTCCGGCATCGGGCAGCAGCTGCGACATTGCCAATTGCGGAAAAATCCTTTGGATACATCGTAGGGGCTATGACTACTCCGGCCCCGCACCCATGGTGCCCCCACACCCGCATCAGCAGTCCAATGGGGGAGTGACAGAGGTGTCCTATCACGTGGTGGGTCTGCCGCACACCCCTCTGCCGGACCAGCGACGGGCGTACTTGGCCAATCGCCATGCAATCGGAGCATCTATTCCTCTGCTCGTGTGGCAGCAACAGCAGCAGCAGCAGCAGTGGCATGGCAGTTAGTATTGCTCCGATATTCGACTACGAACAAATGTGAAAGAAGGAAAAGTGATCGATCGACCCCCTCCTCTACCCACCCATTTCTCTTGGCACTTTCTCATTTGATTAAGCGGGCAAGCGACCTTCCTGTATTGCACTTTCTCACGGTTTTTCTTTTGCAAAAACCAAAAAAAACTCGTTATCAGCCTCACTGCAAGAGATTGTGAGAGACAACTAGGGAAAGAGAGAGAGAGAGGGAGAGAGTGTTTGAGATAAAGCTTTGCCATTGGCTCTCACGTTCGTTCCGAACTCTTTGATAAAAGCTTCGTGCCAGTAATTGTGAGCAAAAGCTTTTCTTCAAGATCAAATACAGTGGGTTTCAAGTGGTAGAAAATAGAATTTTCACTGTGCACGGAGATAAACCATCTTAGAGACACAAAATCAGACTCCAGGGGAAACTTCTTTTGGTGGGGAGCTCTTTTGAACAAGTAAATTTATAAATTTCAATCGATAATTCATTATTAAAAAACTACATATAAATGAACTCAATTATGTAAGAAAAAATCGTTGCACCTTTTGTCGAACGTTAGCACTTTCTTTGAAAATTTGATGTCTAGCATTCAAAGCCCGACCCCTTATTTGTCAGTCTGGTCCCAGTGTTGGCGCAAGATTCACACACCCCGCAACAGCAATTAAACGTGACTTTCGTGCAACGGAACTCGTAGTACGCGACCGTTTATGTCTCCCCACGTTACTCTCACTCTCCCAGAGACAAAAGTCTTTGACGTCGGCGCCGGAGCTCCCCCTGCCCTCCACCTCACTGAGTCAAAGCCCCCATTCAGTTTCAGTTTCGGTTTCGATTTCGGTTTCAGTTGAGCACAACGCGTGCTACGGGTTAGTTGGGGTCTTGGGTAGGTACAAAGATCCCCTCTTTCTCTCTTTCTCTCTCTCTCTATCTCTGGATCTAGAGGGGAGTGGGGATCAAGTGGAGCGTGAATCTCGTGTTTTGTTACTGTTGCTTTTCGTTCTTCTTTGGTTTATCAGACAATTGCCTCTCAGCCTTCGATCCGGCGGGCTGGTTCTGATTCTCATTGATTATTGTGACTAATAAGCGGCAAATAGACAAATACGAATGAGTGGAAAAAACAACAGAAAACCATTTAAAAAGTTAATTGAGCGTGAAAGGAAGGAAAAGCCTTGAAAAGCCCCCGACTTTTGTGTGTATGTGTGTGCGTGGACTTACCCAGTGAAAGATGAAAATCGGCAACGCTTTCAAACACTTTCGAACGTTGGCAAAAATGCGCCATAACAAATCAGTGAAAGTGAAAATCTCTCAAGTGTCAATTAAATCTCTTTTACGCCTCATACACAACACGTACTGCAACAACACGTACATACTATGTGTATGAGTAAAAGTACAAAGCTGTTCCTAATTGTTGAGCTTGCTACGAGGCGGGGTATGGTGTTTGTTGCACAAACATTTGTACAGCTGCCCCAAGCGCCAAGACCAGACCACACCTTACGGCGCAAGGTTTTTCCCCCATCCAGGGATTTCCTTGAATCGGGTCAATTGATGGATGCGTAGTATGCCATCTTTATCAATTTGCAGCGCAGTTCCATTAATGCATCAATCGAATCGAATGGATCGGAGGCGAACTTTTCCACTTACAAACGAGAACACAGAGATGAATGTACTATATGAGCAATTCAAATGCAAATGAGGATGAGTCTTATCTCGAGGCCAAGTGGCTTAGCACAGCTCTAAAACGTTTCGGTTAATACTCGCACGGGTGCGTAGTCCGAGGCTAGCCTCCCTTGCCACCCGGAGCCCATTCCGTATCCAATTAACTGATTATTTTGCTAACGAGCATTAACTTCAATTGCAGCTCATTTTCAATGAGGAATCAAGAGAAGCTTAATTCAATTTGATATTGCGACACGTCTCACGACTCGTCTATGCACACCCCCCACCCACGCAGCCATTAAAGGGGTGGGGTTATCTCTCTCTCAGCTGCTTAGCTGGAAAGCTGTGGGTGGGGGGTGGGACGGTTGGTGGGGCGACTGTTTATTTGCTTACCAATTGGCAGACAGATACAAACCTCGACGCGACTCAGATAAGCCAGGGGTTTCGTAACAGAAGCAGCAGCAACTACAGCGACAGCGACAACGAACACTATGACAACGATTTGCGGTTAGATCGTCTTACGATTCAGTTTGCTATTTTTTAAATAAGCAAGTACTACTCGCAGTAGTAGCTGGTACTCTCAGGCCTATTCTTATGAATCGGAAATGTCAACAGCTTTGTATCTTAGCGGGCATACAGGTTTCGTTTCAAATGATAGGGTGTAGCGGGGGTAGCAGAGGTTGTGATGGAGGGACCAACGCCCTTTGGGTTAATACCTCAGATCTAGTATCAGCTTCAGCTTCAGCCACAGCCTGAATCGCTTTTTGCCGATCTTGCATCTCACACAGAATCTCCCAATCGTTATTATGACACAGACGTCAACATTCACTTCAAGACACCGATAAGGCATGAGCAGAAGCAGCACATACCGGAGGAGGAACTAGCCACACGCCAAGCAGAGCATATGCAGAAGCTGTACCACGAGGAGCGACGCCGCAAGTATCTACAGGAGCTGCAGGACATGAACTCTCGACGCCACACGGACAACTTCACGCCCTCGCAGAAGTCCCCGATCGCCCTAAATCGCTACGATGACTTCCCCACCGACGTGACGCTCAAGTCTCTGGTGGGTCCCAAAACCGTTGCCCGGGCCCTCTACAACTTCCAGGGACAGAGCTCCAAGTAAGTTCATCAGTTGGACTCCGGTGGATCCATTCGAATTTATTAAATTGATGTCCTTGCAGAGAGCTCTCCTTCCGCAAGGGTGACACCATCTACATAAGGCGGCAAATCGATCCCAACTGGTATGAGGGTGAGCACAATGCGATGATCGGGCTGCTCCCAGCCAGCTATGTCGAGGTGGGTGTCTCTTATCAACAATCGATTCCATGGCCATTAAGCCTCGTTTGACTCCCTTTCCACAGATTGTCAGCCGTGATGGCGCCCGCACTCCGTCTAAGCGGCCATCGGAGGGACAGGCTCGTGCCAAATACAATTTCCAGGCCCAGTCGGGCGTAGAGCTGTCCCTGAACAAGGGGGAGCTGGTCACGCTGACGCGTCGAGTGGATGGCAATTGGTTCGAGGGCAAGATCGCCAACAGGAAGGGCATATTCCCAGTGTCCTATGTGGAGGTGAGTCATACCTCTGAGAGGTTCACCTCTAGCCAAGATCTGACCCCTATACCGCACTCAGGTGCTCACGGACATTGGAGCAGAGGATATCGCGGCCAGGACGACGACCGTGATCAGCAGCCAGAGCACCACGAATCTGCGGCCCAATCTGGATGTGCTGCGCACAAACATCAACAATGAATTCAACACGCTGACCCAGAACGGAGCCCAGCCCGTGAACGGGATCCTGAAAGAGACGCGGACGCTGCACAAGACGGACGCACTCCACGTGGACACCACCTCCGAGCCACTGGCGTGAGTACCGCTCAGGACTGACCTCTTGTCTAGTTCTTCTTATCCAAGATGCTCCGTTTCCCTTTCTCCCTTTCAGCTATCGCGCCCTGTACAAGTACCGACCACAGAACTCCGACGAACTGGAGCTGCTGGAGGGGGATCTGGTGCACGTGCTGGAGAAGTGCGATGACGGATGGTTCGTGGGCACCTCGCAGCGCACCGGCTGCTTTGGCACATTCCCCGGCAACTATGTGGAACGCGCCTAAGGCGGAGCCATCGAACCATCCTGGCAGGACGGGTGTGGGACACCCGAAAACGAGTACCAAAATACCCAAAAAATCGTTCATCTCTAATCTTAATGAATTTGTAGTCTAATACCGAGAGTAATGTGGAATAACCGAGACCAGGCTAGGCCTGGCCAAGTCAGGTCAGGTCAGGCCAGTGCAGCTGGACACAGGACACAGGCAGATTATAAGATTAATTCTGATTTGATTTAACTGGATTACTTTATGTTGTTGTTGAATTCTTCTTATTCCCCTAATTCTGTTCTGTTGTGCTGCTTGCGTTGCCGTAACGTAAAACTATTTATTTATTTTTAAACAGAGCATTAATTATATCAATGTTGGAATTATGTTTATTTATACTCGTAAAAGCGAACACACCACAGACAATATTAACCAGAAGTTTGCCCCCAAAACACCGCCACCACCAACAGCACCACCACCACCCCTTATCCACAATCCCGATATCAAAGAGAACTAAATTAAGATCATACATATATACTTTTGTCGTTTACCTACTAATTTTAACTAGTCACAGCTAATTTCCAAAAAGAAAACCAATACACAATGATGGAGAACCAAACCGTTGAACAAAAAGTGCCTTAAAATTGCAATTTTAATGACTAATAATAAAAAAAATGAAATGAAATTAATCAAAAGAAAGATGAAAAATAAAACAAAGAAAAGCCGAAAAGTGCTATGAACCAAGTGCCTCTGTTGAGTCGGCGGAAATTAAATTCTCATTCTATGAGTACGGAAAACCAAACCATAATATCCACAAGCCGATTCAACAGAAAAGAAATCATTTTTTAAACATTTAAAACGAGCGTTTATTACACGGACACTGTTGCAAACGTATTTAGTAAATAAATCAACAAAAAACAAACCAACCAAGAACTACCCGAGTATTCCATTTTCTATGCTCCATCTAACTATTGCAGACTCAATTTAATTTTCAAGACTGGCATATTCGAATTAAAGGTTAACCGAGAACCGGATTCTAGCGTCGGTCTTGGTCATCAGTTTTGGTTTCTTGGCACCGACATGTGCACCTCACCACAGACTGCGTACTTTGTTGATGGATTATGGGGACCTACTCTGCTGCCAAGCAAACTAACGAAGCCGAGTTGGCAGCGGGGCCGCGGTCAGAATCGAAGAATAGCCCAAAAGAGACTACCAGTCCCAGTACACCGAACGTCCTCTCCACGAAGCACTTAACGAAAATGGAAATGAAATGTGTTCCTGATGCAACTGTCTAGTCGAAAGCAATCAGATGTCACTTGTATTGTTTTTTGAACTGATTTATTCCCAAATGTTATATGAAATCTTAAATTTTATATGATTTACTAAAAGTGCGCTACTCACATATGAAATTCTCCGGAGAATATTCAGAGTATATAAAATGTATATATTCTTGATTTGGGTTACATTTAACAGGCCACCGAATTATACTACAAACAAAATAAACCTCTGGGCCACTTGATGACAGAGGTTCACTCACTATTTTCTTAAGATTAGTTTAACAGAAGCTCCGTAAATATTTCCACCATTTTTCCTGCTGGAGCCACCTTTTAATCACGTTTGGGCCAACTTACGTTTTCGCTCCTGCTTAAGCTCTCGCTTGACAGCCCGCTGCTCGAGCTCTTCGGTGTACTCCGCGTACATAGCTAGGAGCGCGGGATAGAGCTTGTGGTACTCCGGGAGGTCCTCCAGTGTCACCTGCATGTTGTCAAAGGCAATGGCCACCTGTTGCATGTCCTCCACGCTGGGTAGACGCGGGCACTTGGCATAGCGCTGCGAGAAGTGGGTGAGAATTGTGTGCTTGGCCCCCATGTTGCGTCCCTGCTGGATGGCTTGGGAGATGGTGCTGTGCGTCTTGATGCGCGCCTCTTCCTCCAAGTCGTCCTCCATGGTGGCCTCGTGAATGAGAACTGTGGAGTTGCGCCCCAGCTCGATTAGGTCCAGGCAAGGCATGGTGTCGCCGCTGTAAGTGATCTTCACGGGCTCGTCATCGTGTTGCACATTTAGGGTGAGGCTCACGCCAAAGGAGTTGGGACAGTGCCTGACCAGACAGGTGGCAATTGCAGCTATGCCCAATGGTTCCACAGCCTCTCCAGTCAGGGGAGTCGCCAAGAGCTCTCCGTTTCCCACCAAAGTGTACGCATCCTCAATCTCCTCGATCTGGCGGTGGTAGAACTCCAGCCACGGCTCGATCTGCCGCGGGGCAAGCAGTAGAAGAGGAGTTGCTTTCGGGGCCAGCTGACTGCGTTCCCTAAGCAGCCCAATCAATCCAATGTGATGATCCGCGTGCAGGTGGGAGATGTACACAGCCTGCAGCTGCCGGAGGACTTCTGCGGCCCTTGCGACGCCGTACAGGCGTACAATCTGTCCGTAGGTTCCCTCTCCACAGTCGAGCAACATGAAGGCCTCCGCCGCAGTCTGGATCAAAATCGAGCTGACGTTGCGCGTTTTGTTAGGAATACAGGAGCCCGTTCCCAGGAATATGATTTTTGGGTAACTGCTAGCGGCGGACGCTGGGAAGTCTGTTTCTGCCTTCAGCTTGGTCAGCAGCTCCGTGAAACCGGGCACGGCATGTGTCTCCTTGACGTACTCCTCTGGTGTAAGCTTGGCTGCCAGGGTTTGGTCCAGTCCTGCTCGAAATGCAATGAAATTGTAATCACGAAACATATCTAAGTTAGTGGTGGTACTCACCCTTCTTAGGACGCAGATGGAAGCTGGTCATAGACACCACCCCGTGCTCCATTTCGGTGCTTGCATCAGCCTTGCCATCGGGGTCTGTTTCATCCAGCTTGGTTTTCTTCAGGTTCTGGCTAAGATTCTGACTCTGGCAGGGGAGCTGCTCTCCCAGGAGGGGAAATATCCGAGGCGCCAGCTGGTGCAGCTGATGCTGTATGCGGTGGGCGGCCGCATAGCCGGAGAACTGATTTTGTGGGGAACTCAGGTAGATATGCTGCGTGCCAGGCGAGAAGTGGTTTCGCAGAAAGTTCTGATATTCCTGGCCGGAGGAGATTTCGTGCGGTGTAAAGTGCACCACCAAGGCCACCTCAGTGAGCTGATGTTCGCCCAGATTTTTGATGGTCTTGGCATGGGACAGCAGACCGGGAAGGTAATCCTCGCAGGGCACATCCAGAAATACAAAGGAGAGCGCCGTTTCGCCAGGTTCCGTCACATCCACAGAGCGAACTATCTTGCCATCAGGCAGTGTGATGTCCTGACCGTTCTTCAGCTGCCCCAGAAGCGGACCTGGCGGGACACCCTTCTCCACACACTTCACCAAGTTGAGGGCACCCGGACGTGGCTTCAGCTGGCAGATGTAGTTGACCACCACCTTTTCTGGATCCTCCACGCTCTCCAGCGGCAGGGAAGTCACCTTCAGAATGGAGTCCTCAAAGCAGCTGCCCGCGGTACAATCCACCGTCTGCATTTGAAGATTCTTGAGCACAACGAAACGTCGCATCGACTGCAGCATGGTGGAGAGATGCGACGGCCCATGCAGCCCCACACTGCGTACGCCGGCATCCTGAATCGTAAGCGCCAGACCAGGCAGTCCACCCACAGCTGCCCACGTGTTCCGCGTCACAAAGATTTGTTCGAGGCGCGACAGCCGCGTTTTGTACTCGTGCGCTAGCCGCTGAGTGCCTTCGCCGCAGTTGAACAGGTAGCGGGACTGGTCCGTGAACAGATAGACGGCACTGGGGGATCCATTGGCCCCGGCCCCAAGCACCTGAAGATTCACCGTGCCGGGCACCACCGAAGCCAGCTTCTTGCGCAGGACATTCGGCTCTCGCTCGTACTTGGGGGCTGTCAACGGATCCGTGGCCGAGGCAATGGCAGCCACAGAGCTGCTCATCTTCAGATTTCGTAGTGTTCCATAAAGCGGTGCCCTCGATAATTTCAACAAAATCATTCGTATTTCGTTAGCCGCGGAACTGTCGGTGTGGCCGGTCGCGTGTTGTTTGTCGATGAACAGCTGTTTGTCCAATGTATAATTATTCCCATTCTGTGTGCACTAAGAAACAATTCTGAGGCAGAACTTTTCATGAAGAAATAAATGAATGAGATAAATAAGATAATTTTCTATTGGATTTATTTTTTTTTTTTGAATAGTAGTTTGATTGAATTATTTTAAACCAAACGGTAACAAATTTTAAGTCAGTTTGCTACATAGCGCATTCACAGGGATGCTTTCGTCCTGGCGGCACCTGGCAAAAACAAAGTGAAGTAAAATTCTACATGATTTATACATGAATTCAATTTTGGCGCACTCGCTGCATCCCTGGAAATCATGTTTACCAACACTGACGCGTTGGTTTTTTTGTCGACCAGAGAGCCGCCACACTAATCCCCACGTGCGTTTGTTTGGCCTGTGCCGCGGCTAAATTTATTCGAATATCTTAAAAAAGTTTACTAGAAATCACTGTCTGGAAATGGTATTCTTCACGTGCAACATATGCGGCGAGTCCGTGAAGAAGCCTTCGGTGGAGAAGCACTACCAGACACGGTGTCGCGGCAACGAGAAGAACGTTTCCTGCATGGACTGCCTCAAAGACTTTTACGGCGATGAGTACGTTGCCCACACGAAATGCATCTCAGAGGCTCAGAAATACGCCAACCAAAGTCAAAGCTTTGTGGCCAAGGAGTCGCGGAACAAGAATGCCCAAAAGCAGGAGAGCTGGATGGACATCATACGATCCATTCTGGACACCAGCGAATACAATCTGACACCGGCCCTGCGCTCGGCCTTCCAGCGGCTGCAAAGTGTCGACAATGTGCCACGGAAGAAGGCCAAGTTCGAGAACTTTGTAGGGAACTGCATGCGTATGCCCCGACAGCAGGCCACGCAAGTGTGGGACATACTCGAGAAGGAGCTCAACAAGATGAAAGAGGCAAAGCAGGAGGAGCTGGCCAAGGCCAAGGCAGCCAAGGAGGCGGCTCAGAATGGCAAAGCCGAAAAGAAGGAAGATACCGAAGTAGAGGCAGAGACGGACGCTCCTCCCAAGAAAAAGTCAAAGGTGGCAGCTGAACCTGAAGCAAAAGCGGAAGCCGCTCTTGAGGAATCTGAAAGCAGCAACAGCAACGACTTTGATTGGCCCACTCAACTGGCCAAGATCGTCTCCAAGCAAGCGGACGGCATCTATCTGGAGAAGCTGAAAAAGAAGCTGCTTAAAAAGTACTCCAAGCACGTGTCTGCAGACGAGCTGAGCGAGAAGCAGGCGAAGAAGTTCCACAAGAGGTTCGACAAGCAACTGAAACTGTGTGCAACGCTGCGGCTAGACGGGGATCTGGTCAAGTCGTGCTAGCAGTCATGGAAGTCTTACTTAGGTTAATTATAGCGATGGATGACGAGAGGGAAATAAATTTTATAAGCTGAACGCAAATCTTTTTATGTTCATGTGTTTATTTCGCTTTGGATCACTCTAGGATCTGTACTTCAAGTACTGTTTGCATTGGCGCAGCTGGTTGCGGGTCTCCACGCACTGCGGCGTCTGATGGAAGCGCTTGGCAGGGCAGTTGAGGATCATCTCGTTGGCCACGCACTCCATGACAAGTCCGGCAAACGGATTGCATCCGTATCTAGCCATGCGCTTTGTCAGCGACGTAACTCCCTTGTGGGGCAGCAACGAGAGGGCTGCAAAGGAGATGGAATCAGCCAATTTGACCAGCTGACCAGGAACTGTTGGCAACCCACCGTGTTTTTCGCACTGGACGTATGTCTGATAGAGCAGGGCCTCATCCTCATCGTTGGCCAGCTCGCTCTCCAAATGTTCCCGCACCGCTACGAGATCCAGCGACTGGCGATTGCTGGCCACAAAATCGGTGCTATTGAAGGTACATTCGGCGGTGCACTGTGTGGTCACAGAAGGTGGTCATGTGCTTTGGTCGGACTCTGGCTGGCTGGCTGTACTCACAAACATGTACGTCTGCTCCTCCTGATCTGTCCTGTAGTGGATCTTCTCGTGCCACTCCGTCTGGCAGTCGCTGAAATGGGGGCTCTCGTCGTGCAGGTCGCAGCAAAAGTCATGCTGCAATGGTCGAAATCAAGATAGATGATGCCAAAATTTACCCCTCAAACAGATAGCTTTTAGAGCGAATAATTGCATATAAACAAAGAGACGGACATGGATAGATTCATCGACTGGGCTTTTCACGATGATAAGTAATCCACTTCTGAGCCTCAGTAGACGTCTGTAAGAGTAGCATTCAGGCTCACCATTGTATCGATGGAATTCAGTTCGCAATCCTCGTCCAGCTCAGGGGCAGGCTTGGCCATCGCCCAGCCGCAAAAGAGGAGTAGCCAGAGTGCGTCCACCCGTTGGAGTCTCATTTTCCGATTCGCTTTGGGTGGCGATGATTCGGGCAGGGGCCTTTATAGTTCCGTTTTTAGTTTAAATTTCAGTTCTGATGTGTGGAGGGGAAGCGTAATTTGGCGTAACATTTGATGGTTTTTAATTTGTGGCTTAATTTACGTGTTTAATTATTCCAGCCAAAAGTGCTACATCATGTGATCATGTGTTTGCTGTCTGCAGACTGCATCACGGGTGCAGTGGCAGCGTCGTCGTTCCGCTCCAGTTCCTGGAACGCATTTTCATTCCATTAGCCCATGCGGCAGCACTCGAAGATAAATGATGAAAAGGCGAAGGCATCCATCACCGATCAAGCGGGGCACAATGTTCAACGCTTCCAAATATAGCAAAAATATGGTTGAGACCGCCGAAACACGCACTTTCGTGTTGGACATGCCCACGGCAATGATGCTGATGATGCCTCACAAATGCATGCGGAAGCATTGCTCGACATCCCATCCCATCCCCCGCACATCCCATGTCCATTCCGTCTGCGTTCAGCTGCAACTAATTAACCGAGAAATACATCATAAATAGTCAAACTGCCGCTCCCTTCTCTCCAGCTGGAGCTGCTTCACCTCCATAGCTAGCTCCTCGACAAGACACGATCGTCATCAGTCAAGGCGCAGACGTTGCGTCGCTGCCGCTGGCTCAGAAGTCCCCATTTGTTTATTTTTGACTCGCACAACAGAACTCCGGAATGGAGGATGGGCTGGGCTGGGAAGGAATGGAATGGGATGTGATGAGATGGGGTATGGGTGTGGATTCTATGTCTGTGTGCCAGGCATAGGCTCCATTTCGATATGGCGGCGCTTCACGGTGGCATGTGATCGTGCTAGGGAGTTCGAATGCGATGGGGAAATTTAGGGGCAAGAGCAATCAAGCGGCACGTGCCGCCTGAAGTTCAGTTCGTAGGAATTGGAACACCGCAACTAACTGGGCGCATCCGTATGGGTCGGAAACCCAGCCCAAGAACCAAGACCTATGGCCCTCTGTTTATGGGTAAATATTTCTTATTCTATTTTTATTTCTTCGCATTTTTTTTGTATTCTAAGTTTCATAATGGGAGGGGATAATAATACGCCATAAACAATTGAATATCAAGTCCTTTTAGGAACAAAATTATTGTCGACCCTCTAAAGTAAATAAACATATATGTATTTACATCATTCACTCGTATCTCATGAATATGGTAGTGGATTCGACAGACTATAGCTTATTTTATTACCTAAGTCTGGTAAATATTTACTGAAGGCCACCCAAAGCATTTTTTAAAAACTCACAAAATTCCGACTTCATGTGGATGGAGAACATAGGTTTTTATGATAGATTTTTATAATAAACCTTCATATTTGTTCTAATTGATTTTTGTACAAGACTCCAAAAACACTGCAAAAACAACTAGCAATTTAAAAAATTTTCTAAAATATAAAATAAATCAACCAAATAATTAATAATTTAATTTATTTGCCCGTTTGTGCTATAGTGTAATCAAATCATTCATCGGCTTGGCTTGCTCTCTCTATCTTCTGGCATTTTTGTGGATGCTATTCGAAGCGCAACAATTACTCCGAGGCATTCTGTCCCAAGGCAATTGGAGCAGCCTGCCTGGAGGCGTGCAACACTCGTGCTGTGTGGCATCCACACGGAGGGAAACGGGAACGGAACACACTCGCACGCACACAGGGAAAGCGTGTGCCTGCCGCATGTAACGGTTAGACGAGCACCGACCCGACCCGAAGAATCCACAGGGCAGCAGCGGCAGCAGCAGCGGCGAGAGTCAATCGAAATTCTGTTTTCAAAGCGTGCGGTTCGTTCGGTCTCGCCCGCGTGAAGAGAAACCGAAAGCCACAAGGCAACAAGCAGAAGGAAGGAGGCGCAGGAGACAGTCGCCACTTGGAGCGACCAGTTCCAAAAAATCTGACAAACTATAGACACCCATAGACATAGGCGGAGACGTGCATATATAAAATAGTATACGCAGATAGTGCGGTGCGGCCAGTGGCACTTTATTTATAAATCCTCTATATTTTTGGATCAAACTTGGGGCGAAAGCAAAAGTGTTTTAAGAATTCGGTACCGTCTCGGTTTTGTGTGTGTGCTGCGTGTCCAAGTGAAAATGCCGTTGGCAAAATTGTGAAATCCTCTCAAGTAAAAATCCAAATCCAGTACTTAGTCCATAGACACATAAATCCCAAATCAATGATGTACTTAAGCAGCAATCTGTGTTCCTGGCTGCTGCTGGTGGTGTGCTGCAGCTCGATCCTGGTCAGCGGACAGTTCGAGCACTACCTGGACAGCCTGCACTCCAACGAGCTCTACGAGTTCGTCGACGACGGCTCCTCTGGAAGCATCCAGTACCTGCCCCAGGGCGACAGCGAACGCACCGTCCTGCAACTGGAGCAGCCAATAAGCTTCTATGGCGAGCAGTACGAGCAGCTCTATGTGAGTAAAGTGTTGCCAGTGCCCCATTTTCAATTCTAGCATTCAGTCTACAAAGTATCTCGAAGATTGTGCACTGTGCTGAATGAATTTTTTGCAGTTTCCGATAAGGCATTCACGTCCACGTCCATCCCCCATCTCTCTCGATCACTGATAAGCGGTCAATCATTATGCAAATATTCAACAGTTCAATAGTCAGTTAGGCAGGCAGGCACTAGGCAGTAGGCAGTCATTCTATTTCGGTTGATAGAGCATGCTTTGTTGTGTTGCGAGCAGCAGTATTTTTAGACGACATTAATTTTCGGCAAAACATCACAGAAGGACGGACATTGATTTCCACACACACAGCACCCACGAGTGTCAAAATCTATATCTACATATATATATTTCGATGCGAGCTGATGTATCGCACATGTACAATTTACACGCTCTTGAGGGTGGTCCATACCAAAAGCCTAGGCAAACCGGACCCATCCTATCCCATCCCATCCCATCCGATCCGATCCCATTGATGTCGCTGTACCGCCTTGGCCATCTGCCAAAGTTCCTGAGCATTTCGGTTCGGCTCTGAGTGGTTCAGTTCAGCATTTGGCATCGAGAATTATGAGTTCCCCGCGTCGAGAGTGCGAGAGTGTCGCCTATTTTTGAACCGTATTTGTCTTTTGTTGCTGTGCTTTGTATTTGTTAGTTAATTAACTGAATTTATGTGTCTGACGTGGAAAAATAGCACGCGGCACAGAATCGGAAGGCTGCCTTTTATTATGGCCATAGGAATACATAAATTTCATTGGAATTCCTTTCGGGTGTTGTGTAGTCGCGAAGAAGTGTCAGACAGCAAGCAGCTCCAAAGCGTTCGAGTTTAGTTATTGCCAAAGCCATTCCAAAATTATATAAATAGATTCGTCATATTCCCCCATTCCAATCATCAATTATCGTGTGAATAACCGGAGAGGTTAGATACTTTCGAGAGTTCAGAAATAAGCACCCAATGCCTATACATATATACCTGATAAGCATTTCTTTGCTAGCACATTTCAATTTTTGAATTCCCAAAGAGATGTGGGAGCAAATTTTCGTATCCCACTCAGAGAAATGATTCCTTCATGAGAATGAAATGATAATTTAAAATTCCGTTTTGAACATTGTATGTACTGTTAGCCGTTTAGGGAATTGTTAAATATTGCTTTCAAACTGTCTTTCACTGGAAAACAAATGGGATCAAAAGAGAATGCCTGCCACAGACTCTTAACATTTACCAAATTGCGTAGAAACAACAAACATGGCGAGCTCCCATTGTGGCAGCCCCTTGAAGATGTTGGAATCTGTGCAGCAACAAATCACCTGACAAGACGCCGAAATTCCTAGCGCCCCGGTAGATTCCTTGGTTTGGCAACCATTTGCCAGTTCAGACACATTGCAACATGGCAACGGTCCGCGGAGATGAAGTGCACCCGTGGAGGCGCAACAGGCGCAGTCTGATTTATGCATGGGGCCTGTCAGAGGTGCAGAGCCACATTTCGAACACCTGTGTTCCAAATCCATTCTGCTAGAAACAAAATTGTTGTTTATTTAGAACAATGCATCGCTGCAGAGGATGGAGAATGTATAGAACGGAGTTGGAGATGAAGTTGGGGATGGAGATGGGGTAATGCTGATGATGTTGCGACTGAAGTAGGGAAAACTAGATCGAACTAATTTCAGCCAGAAGAGTGCGGATGTAGATGGGAATTCTGGGGAGGGACTCAATTAGTTCGAGGGCGATCGTCTGAGATCACTTATCGCATCCCTTCAAATGATCATTTGCCGCCTTGTTAATGGTTTGTTGGTGTTTGCTTTCCGCCATGAGAATAATTCCCATTCGGAGTTAAGTGGCGCGTTAGCACTTCACGGGGATGGGATGGGATGGCAGGGCAGGGCAGGGGCAGAGGCGGTGGAGAGGGCTCTTTGAAGTGCCATATGGAGGCCAAATACTTCCACTTGAACCGATTCTGATCCCTGATGCGCACTTCCTAATTTCCTGTGCCTCCGTTTCCTTTTTAAACACAGATCAATACCAATGGAATCCTGACGTTCAACGTGGAATTCCCCGAGTACTTGAACCAGCCTTTCCCACTCGAGTACCCCTCGATAGCCGCCTTCTACTCAAACGTGGATACATCAAACAGCGGCGATGAGACCTCCATCTCACTATTCCAAACCAAGGAGCCCGCCACTCTGGACAGAGCGTCGCAGCTGGTGCGCTATGCCTTCAGCGAACAAGCCGCATTCGAGGCGCAACAGGTGGTTGTGGCCACCTGGAACAACGTTGGATACTTCGATTCCAAGACGGACAAGGTGAACACCTTCCAGGTGGCCCTGATAGTCAACGAACAGCAGACCTTTGTGCAGTTCATCTACCCGGAAGGCGGCCTCAACTGGCTCCAGGGCGAGTCTCTGGGCAATGGATTGCCCGACATCCGCGCTCAGGCTGGATTCGTGGCCGAGGATGGACGCCACTACAACCTCAACGGATCCGGATCGGAGAATGTAAGTTCAAGAGAGTACCTGATCGGCGAAGACGGCTCTCTAATTGATTTCTGTTACCTATTTTAGGCTCGTTTCCTTAGCGAGAGCACCAACCTGGGAGTGCCTGGAGTCTGGCTGTTTGAGGTGGCTCCGCTGACAGCACAGCAGAACGTTCGGGCCCCCGACAACGCTGAGACGCGTACAGAGTCGCCCGCTTTGGCCCAGAGCTGCAACGCCCTTGGACATCAGTGCCACGACAAGGCTCGGTGCTACGACAAGGCTGAGGGCTACTGCTGCGCCTGCGAGCAGGGCTTCTACGGAAACGGCAAGGCCTGTCTGGCCAACGACCTGCCCATTCGAGTGACGGGCACGCTGTCGGGCGAGTTGAATGGCCAGCCCATCGACGAGGAGGCCAAGCTACAGTCGTACGTTGTGACCACCGATGCCAGATCTTATACGACCATCAATCCTCTGAGCGCAGAGCAGGGAGCCCAGATCCGTCTGATCCTGCCGCTGCTCACGACCGTGCCCTGGCTTTTCGCCAGGTCGCTGAATGGAGCCCCCAATGGCTACCAGTTGACAGGCGGCGACTACGAGCACGTCTCGCGCATCCATTTCGAGTCGGGAGAGTCGTTGCACGTAAACCAGACCTTCCAGGGGCTCAACTACTGGGACCAGCTGTCCATCAAAATCGAAATCTACGGCGAGGTGCCGACCATTCAGTCGGGCGCCACCCTCCACCTGCCCGACTACATCGATGAGTATCGCTTCGTACGGCCCGGGGAGCTGATATCGGTGCAGACGCATCAGCTCGAGCTCGTGGAGGAGCAGCGTGTGATCAGCCTCCAGGTGGACCAGCGAATCCTGTACCAGAGCTGCCTGCGCGACGACGAGGCGGACCCCTCCGACACCAGTGTCATGCAAAAGGTATCCAAGATCGCCCTGGATTTCGTCGAGCGTGACCAGGCGCTACGCATCAGCGCCATGAGCAAGATCGGTGTGGACGCAGAGTCCAATGCCTGCACGGACGGCACTGGCCAATGCGTGGAGAACTCCGTCTGTGTGCCCTATGAGGATACCTACCGCTGCGACTGTCGCCACGGCTATGCTGCACAGCTGGACGAGCGCGGCCTCGAGGTCTGTGTGGATGTGGACGAGTGTGCCCTGGGTACCCATGTGTGCGACGAGAACGCTCTGTGCGAGAACAACGAGGGTGGATTCACCTGCTTCTGCATAGAGGGATATCAGGGCAACGGCTATCGGTGCCTGTCCAACAGCAGTGTCAGCACCGCCGACAACATCGAGTACTCCACCCCAGCCAACCAGGTTGTCGATGAACCTAGCTCCGAGACCGGTTCGGATTCCGAGTCTGATTCCAATGCTAATGCCAATCCCAATCCCGATCCCAACGCCTATCCGTATCCCTACCCCTATCCCAGTGAGGAGGAACAGGTGCCCACACATTCGGATGAGTGTTCTGTGAGTGAGAGAAGTCCCACCATCTTCTGTGCAATGATTACCGCTCTCTTACCCTCCTTCCAGCGCTGCTCACCCGATGCCGACTGCTATGAGGGACGCTGCACCTGTCGCGAGGGCTTCTCTGGCGATGGCTACCAGTGCTCCAACCTATGTGGTCATGACGAGGCCTGGGAGCGCGGACGCTGTGTGCCTATCCTGCTGGAGCTGGAGGTGGATCCATCGTGCGACTTCCTTGGCAATTGTCGCTGTCCCGAGGGCTACCAAATCACCGATGATGGTCAGACTTGTCGCTATTCGCTTGATGCCGATTTTGAGAAGAATGGGGACTTGGGTGAGTGAGAGATCCTTCACAGCTAGAATATCGTGTGCGAACAGATATTTGTCTCCGTCACCGAATTGCGATTGTATAATTGTTCTATGGGTAACTAATAGCCTCCTCCCTTTATAGTTCCTTGCGATGTGGACGCCAACTGTCATATCAATGCCACTTGCGCCTGGTACGAGCACGAGCTGCGTCACATCTGCACCTGCAACGCTGGCTTCAGCGGCGACGGCTATACCTGTGAGCCCATTGACGAGTCCTGTGCTATTAAACCCGAAATCTGCGACGCCCATGCCACGTGCAATTACAACGACCAACAGGGCAAGTCCGAGTGTGTGTGCGAGCGCGGCTACGAGGGCGACGGATACCGCTGTCAGCTGGCGCCGGAGTGCGAGTCCGCGGAGCACTGCGGGGAGAACGCGTTCTGTGACTCGGGCGTCTGCCAGTGCCAGGAGGACTATGAGCGGGATGTGAGCGACATGTGTGTGCCGGCCGGCCGTTGCGGGACCGTCTTTTGCGGCTCCAACGCCATCTGCAAATGGGACTCGGTGCAGAGTGTTCAGTACTGCGACTGCCTCGAGGGCTATCAGGGAGACGCACTGGTGGGGTGCCTGAGCAAACCCACGCCCTGCAACGTGAGGAACACCTGCGGCATCCATGCCACCTGCGAGCCGACCGAGTAAGACCCCATCAACTGAACAGCAGCGTGGCTGGGTGTTCACATGTTTTATTGCTATTTTGCGGTTTCAGGGATCCTGCTAACTATGAGTGCCAGTGCATCGCCGGGTTCCATGGCGATGGCTACGTGTGCATCGAGGAGCAGAACTGCCTCAACAACCCCACGCTCTGCGACATGAACGCCAAGTGCCTCTCGACCAACTCCGGCCTGGTCTGCGCATGCAATCAAGGTAAGTGTCCTGATGATGCACACGCCGCCTCCACATCCGAGACATCACTTCTTGGGTGGGGCCTTTTCGCTGACCGTTTTCGTTACGGCGACCTTATCCTCTCTGGGAGTGCACATGCCTATATAGCAGAAACCGACTACGGCCAGGGCCAGCACCAAGTTGAAGTAGCCGTGGTTTCGGTCCCATTTCAGGGGATGCATGAAGAACTCGCGCATCGACTCGAGGGTCAATCCTGTTTTAGATTTCTTCACATCGCTCTTCGCTTCTCCGCTCACGAACCGCGCGAAGCGATGATCGGTCAAAAATTTACTCGTAGGCGGTCGACACTGCAGCCTGGATTGGTTGGCCTGATTCCGAGTGGAGGATCGCCAGGTGGCACTGCCTGCTATGCTTGGCCACCTCGTGAGCAGAGTCCGGACATGACGCATGTCTGTCAGATAAAGTAGAGATCGCGGAGGAGCCTGTGGTTGTACTGCAAAAATTTTGGGAGTTAGCCAAGAAAAATATGGGAATTCCGAGTTACGATTGGGGGGGACTTGGCAGAGATCGTCCAGCCTACTTATTTTAAACGCACGTTTTCCCTTTTATTCGTTACAGGTTTCTATGGCAACGGCTCCGTCTGCTTCGAGCGCCAGCAGCATGACTCGGACTTCCTCATCGTCAGCCAGGGCGTGGTCATTGTCCGCGTACCCCTCAACGGACGCAATGTTCTGCCCATTTCGGTGGCCTCGATGGCCATCGGCCTGGACAAGGACTGCGTGGAGGGTCGCGTCTACTGGGGCGACATCTCGGCCAAGAAGATTGTGAGTGCGAAGTACGATGGCACCGACGCCCGTCCCTTCATCACCACGGGTAAGATGCCTCTAGCTAGGTCCATGTGAGCCCTGCTTAATTTTCACTGATCGCATAGACATCGAGTCCCCCGAGGGCATTGCCATAGATGTGATTTCCCGCCGCCTCTACTGGACTGACTCCGTGAAGGACACCATTGAGGTGGCCAGCCTGGACGATCCCACGCTGCGTGCGGTGGTTATCAGCAAGCAGCTGGTTAATCCCCGCGGCATTGCCGTGGACCCCTACAGAGAGTAAGGACTGACGAGAGATACGCGCAGATCAACGTTGCTGACTTTGCTCTCGATTAACAGGAAACTCTTCTGGTCGGACTGGGACCGCTCCTCGCCCAAGATTGAGTTCTCGGACTTGGACGGCACTGGGCGGGAGCTGCTGCTGGGCAGCGATGCCGTCACCCTGCCGAACTCCCTGGTAGTGCTGGAGAACACGGGCGAGCTTTGCTACGCCGATGCGGGAACCAAGAAGGTCGAGTGCGTCCATCCCCAGAACCGCCAGGCACGCACCATTTCCAACGAGCTGTCCTATCCATTCGGCCTCACCTTCACCCACGATCAGTTTTACTGGACCGACTGGACCACGTGAGAACCTCTTAGCCTCTCCCCCCTCTCTGAATGGGAAATAATTAACCGAATTATTTTCCAGCAAAAAACTGGAAAGCGTGGACGCCCTGGGCACCCGCCAGAAGCCCATCCAAACACCGTTCTTTGGCAGCCACAAGATGTACGGCATGACGGTCGTGGAGCAGAACTGTCCGCAGTACCAGAGCCCCTGCCAGATCAACAACGGCGGCTGCACAGACGCCCGGCTCTGTCTGGTGAACCGCAAGGCCCCCTCGGGCAAGAGCTGCAAGTGCACCAGCGCCTCCACCGGCTGCAGTCTGCAGCCATCGCCCTATCCCGGCTACTGAGTCAATGTTCATCCAAATTGACATTATTTTTCGATACGTATACAGAAACAAAACCACAAAGAAACAAACAGTTAAGAAACGCTAACTAAATTAAATGTACTAACTAGGAATGCCTGTGTGCCATTTTATGTAAAGCTACTCAAAACTTAATAAAATAAAAAGTAAGCACCCGATGTGGGTCTAGAAATTAAACACAACTAAGAAGAGAAGATAGAGCTCCATTTGTTGGTATCTAACCACTCTCCAAATCTCATAACACATGCTCTGATATCTGATATCCAAGTTACACTGTTAGATACAATCTATTCGGATTCAGGGCACAAAATTACTTCGTTTGCTATATTTCCAACTATATATTTTGAGTTTATTGTGAGTTCTGTTCTGCATGCCTTAAAGAGCATCGATAAATATTACAGCATGTTTATATTCTAGTCCACACTATAACTCTAATGATGCCAATGCCATATGCCAGATGCTAGATGCGGATTAGTTATCTATCTTTTGTACATTGAGACATCGGTTCGATCTAAGTGCTAGTTCTTACACAGATACATTCTCACCTAAGTACATACATACATGAGTGTACAATGTACATATGTATGAATGTTTTACTTGTTTGTACAGTTCTATGTAAATAAGTATCTGGTGTGAGATAGGCTTAGGCTTAACTAGACTTTCTTTTGAGACACTGGAATGCATTTCATCTTTCTCACCCTCACCGTCAGCGGCATTGTTGAGTAAAATTTCCCTTAAAAAACTCCTTATTGTGCTTTAATTAACATTTTCAAGTATGTGTGCAGGGCTGGGGTGTGTGTGGTTTTCTCTAGCTACTTTTTATAGAGGCTACAATTGGGACGTTTCTTCAAAATTCAATTGAGTGGGGCTTGCGTTTCCTAGTACTATGCTACAGGTTCTGTTGGTGTGTGTGGGTATAGCTCATTGAATTTGGTTCAGTGGCCGATACTCTCAATGGGTCGGCGTTATAGGTAAGGTATTTGGGAGGACACTACTCTTAACTGTAGAATAACTCTAAGCTCTAAGACCTAGCTTCTGTTGTTTTGCGTTTTCCGTATGCGCCGTATGCCGTATTCCGTATGGTGTTCTTAACATCTAATAGTTGTTTTAGTGTTGCGCTTTTAATGCTTCCTTGAATGTTGGTTGGTTCTCAACATACAGTGTATATATACAAATTCCTTGCTTCTATATGTATCCATATACCTATATATATATATATATATATATATATATTGTTTCTTTTTTGGTTGGTTTTGTAAAGCATTAGAGTATACCAAAGCCCGTTCCAAACTATGTTATGAAAACCGTTTCCTTTTTAGTTTGTTTTTCTTTCGTTTGCCTGTTTGTTTTTACAATTGTGTACAACAATTGAAAGAGTTTTACAAAACTGGGGATGTGTCCAATACATATGCATGTGTGTGTGTGTGTGTGTTCTTCGTGTGTATGTGTATAGTACATGACATTGATAGCACCTTCATACAAGTATCTATGTATTTGTGGTATATTATATGTTTGTGAAGAGGAAGTTAAGCCGAATGTATATATGATATACCTAAGGTACACACAGGGGCTTGAGAATCTGATAGTTTGCTATGCTCCTCGGATATGCTAGAAACGAATCGGGTCGGGTGCTTAGAACTATTCTCAGATATATACAGTTAGCTAAATCATCATCCACCAATCATAATCATCCAATCTATCCAATAGTTTAACTACATATCTTGTTCCCAAAACACAATTTGCCTCAACATTTGTTGTTTGTAAAGCATATATGTATGTATGTATAGTACTCGTAATTAATCCTATTCTGTACGCATGTTCCTTATAGACATTTCTACTCTATGGTAATCTATCGTACCCTATCCATAGCTTAACCTTTCCGAATGCAGTGACTCGTCTTTAACAGGGAGAGGGACTGGGACGCACACCACAGACATTGGGGGGTTGGGGTGGGTTGGTTGGTCTCTCCTAATACTTGTTTTCTCTCAAAACTTATCTCTACGTGTGTGTCTGTGTGTGCTGGCCGTGTTCTATATCCATTTGTTCTTTGACATGGAGGAGCGGAGACGGCGCCCCCACATCAGGTTGTATCATACAATCGTTCCCTGCAGATGCTGCGGCGACGACACCTGCGACGACTGGGGGCCAAGCGAGTCCTGGGGCTGCAGCGAGTTACCGGCCCCCGATGAGGTGCTGGGTCCTGGCCCCAGATCGGCTGTGTTGATCGCTAGCGAGGAGCCAGCCCCCAGCATGCCACTAGTTGAGGATCCAGTTCCAGATGGGTTTATGCCGCCGCCCCCACCGCCGCCGCCCATCATGCAGGGCACGCCCAGCATGGGTGTGGGCTCCTCTGGCGGGGTGACCTGGAGAGAAATCTGGTTCTGCCACAGGCATTAGTCATCTGTACGATTCCTATGATTCGTGAGCGACCCAAACTTACCTCCATGCCTATGCTGCCGTTGAGCGAGATCTTGATGGGGTTGCTGTGATTCGTGGCCTGCATCAGGGTCGTGAAGTGGCTGATGCCGATCTCCTCAAGCGACGACTTCCGCCGGCCGTGACTGACGCCCACACTGGGCAGGCCCTGCCTCAGAGAGGAGGATCGACGCAGCAGTATGTCGTTGTCGATCTGCAAGGACAGAGGAGCAGGGAAATTTCCACGCAGGCGTGGGGCGATTAGTGTGGGGAGATAACCCAGCGCAGGTGCTCGTGGTACCAACAAAACTCAATTACAATACACATACAAATTGGCTATTCTTGCAGTTGAAGTTGCAGTTACAGTTACAGTCACTCAAAAAATAAACAAACACGTGGCGGAAAAAACAAAGAATTTCAGCTCGTTCCTGGCGATACACTGAACTACGCTTGACTCTGGTTCTGATATGATTTTCGACTGATTTTTTACTGATGCTCGGCTCTGACTATGGATTGTTGCTACTGTTGCAGTGGTGCGGTTCTGGATGTGGCTGCCTCCTGCCTCTGCTCTTAGTATTGATGCGGCTGCCGTGCGGATCGGTTGAGTGCTCTGCGGCTTAACTTGGATACGAGAATTTTGATGCTCAGTGTGTGAGTGAAAGTGCTGGCCCCGAATGAACCAAGCGTCTATGTAGATACTAGTTTGTGGTAGCCAATTTGTTTGAAAAAAACTTAACTAAGATAACGAGGTGTGTGTGCCGGACTGTGAAGTGAAGCTGAAGACCGATGGCCAGCCCCAATTCACATTCCCAAGGACAGCGACTACACTGCGGCCGCAGGCAAAGCCCAAGGTCTAAGCTTGTATCTCTTTCTCTTTACAGCTAGATATGCTTAGTCCTTGGAGAGACCGCAGGGTGCGCCAAGAACCAAGTGGTTCCTTGTGGGCTCTGGGTGTATCGTAACGGAAATCGAACAAACCAACGTGAAGAACGTGAATGAAATCAACAAACATAGATAGAGACAGAGATAGGGAGAGAGGGGTGTGGGGTGGGGTGGTGGTGGTGGTGTATGTGTGGGTGTGTGTAGGAAGAAGGAATAATAGCCAACCCGCAATGAGTTACTCCGTCCACGCTGATTGCCAACCACCGTCGGACTGTCGGGTAGAGAAAGAGAATTCGATTTAATTTGCTGCATCGGTGGCGTACAGCGCTGCGAGGATGATCCATACCCGGCCAAAGTCTGAACACTCTGCATTTGCATGGGGTTCAAACCGGCGATGCCGGAGCCGCGACGCGACCCAGCCCCGACGGCGGTGTTGGACATGTTTTGCATCTGGGGCCCACAAGTGGCGCCCATATTGATGTTCGAGCAGAACGAGATGTTCGACTTGCGACGCGAATTGTGGCGCTCGAAGGTCTTTTGGGCCGAGAACGGCGACGGCCGTACCAAGTAGCTGTGGAAGGAAATGGTACAGAAAATCCACAATGGGAGATGAGTGGTTGTGGTGGTTACCATATGGTGACAGATGGTACAACTCACATGAGATCACCTTCCTCCAGCTTGAGATCACAGCTCGGATTGATTATCACATACGACAAGTGGTTCCGCTTCTCGCTCACATCATCGTAGTCGATGGTGGGCAGATTCAAGGACTCCATGCGACTCCTCACCAGGTTGGCGATCTCCGCCCGCTCGATCTGCTGTGCATGATTGTCCTTGGCCTCGTCTGCCAGATTGATGGAGTACTAAAAGAGGAAGCCATCGATTACTCAGCAGTGGAGAGGGGTTCTCTATGGGTTCGATAATGTATATTCAAGTTCTGGTTGATCCTGTGTGAGTGTTGTTGTGCTGAGATGATCGATGATGATCGGCTGACCAGTGGTCATCAGCGGTAGTTGTTTTAGTTGCTGTTGTGAGGCATGCTAGTATAACAAAACTTCATGCTGCAAAAGCCATGGGACGATTTAAGACGACCTACCTTAACCAGCTTAACCTTTACCCAGTAAACGGTAACCATTAACCCATAAACCCATTAACCCACACAGAAACAAGATTGCTGGGGGCATGGTCAAGTCGAGTCGCGTGGAGTCGAGTAGAGGTGGGAATGGTATGGTGCTCGCGAATCGAATCGAATCGAGTACTACTTACAGATGATCCCTTACGCTCCGAGCAACCGCCCAGACAGTTGACCGACCTCTGGCGCTGCTGCTGCTGCGGCTGCGACGGGGGCCGAAAGCTGGCAGCGGACCCACCTGTTGCCGAGGGCGGCGGGCGGTAGGTGACCCCGCGCAGCATTTCCGTGGAGTCCTTGGTGGAGTCGGGCGTGCCAGTCTCCTCGTCGTACTGGGGCATGGATTTGTTTGGTGTATGCAAATTTTTCGATGAGGTTCGGTTAAACACAAAATGATTTACATATTTAATTGGTTTTTAATTGAAATGGCAAATCGCTCTCACTGCTCTCTGTGTGCTCGTTTTCATGTATATATAGTATGTGTATGTATGTGCGATGGTGGTGGTGTTTTGTTGGTTCTGTTCGTGTCGGTGTTGGCCACAGCAAAAAAGTTAACATTTAGGTAATTCGAGTATAAGCATGCTGGGGCACAGAATAACGCAAAATGCCTTCCTTTTGCCAAGCGGCGGACGAAGCAATTTTAAATTATTAAAACACAAAACTTAAGGAAATTAATTGACGCGATTGATTGATTGAAGAAGCCGAAACACAAAAAGTTTCACAACAGAAAAAAGAAAAAACACTAAGCAGAAAAGTGCGGGGCAAGCTTTGGGCGGGCGCATGCTTTGCGAGGAATAAATTTCCGCTGTGGGAAATACTTTTCTTAGATTTTCCAAGGTTTTCTAATCTGATGAAATTTTAATTGTTTTCCTTTGGTTTTTGCCAATTATCCCTCAGATTCTTTCCTTTCCTCAACCTCTGCCAGCTCGTATTGATTTTTACATCAAGCAGGCATTTTTAATAAGCTCCATGTAGAAGGGGCGACAAAACTGGGAACAATTGGTAGTGCTTTCCATGCTTGAAAATGAGTTTGAGGAGAGGACAGTGGGCCGACTGGGCCACAGAACAAGAAAATGCAATCAGCTAATTAAAAACGGCATGCAAACAACACAAGCCCAAACCAAAGGAAGCGGAAATACTACCAGAAACAGAAACAGGAACAGAACAGAAAACCAAATTAAAGTCGGGAAAATCAAACATGCAGCAGCCAACAGGTCACGCAGGACCCTATACTATATGAGAAACATAGAGAGAGAACTAACTACTACGGCTACCACACAGTCCCGGAGGGGCATATTTACTGCTAGTACTACATACACACATACATGTACACACGTGGATACACAATTGGTGGCCGGTCGGTCGGCTAATGGGGCAAGCATACGGATACGGGGGCATGAGATTGTATGAAGTGTAGCTGGTATTTTCGGTATTTCTTTGGATGTTTTCTTTTTTTCGGGGGATATGGAGGACTCACTGCGTGCGTGTGCGTCAGGTCCAATACAAACGCAATTAATTTGATTTCAATTTGTTTCGGTTATGGTTTCAACTGTTCAACGGGTCGTATGTGTAATTTGTAAGTAATTTCATTGACCTGATCAGGAATGCTCACACAACTCTTGTATATGGTAATTGGGCTCCGTTCAGTGATTCAGCCGAATGAAAAATGATTTTACTGCAGCAAATTAAGCCAAAAAGGAAAAAGGTTGAGGGAGGAATGGACTGGAGACTGGACTGGGGGATCTGGCAGTAAAAATAAAAAATTTAAATCGGATACATGTCGGGAACTGGAACGGGAACTGGAAGGGGAGGCAGAATCGCAACTGAAGCCAGAATCAGCACGCTATGCTTTATTTATTCGAGATTATTTATACATTGTACACTGTACACTGTACATTTTGTATGCATATATAATTTTGGATGGGGCAGTTTTCAGTTACTTTAAGTGGAAAAAGTCTCCGGTAGTGGCATCAAGCATTAGGAGGTATATCTATATCTTTACCAGAAAAGACTATATATACTTGGATTTATATATGTATATATTTATAAGAGAGAGAGAGAGAGAGAGAGAGTTACATGTTCTTTATGCACTTAACAATACTGGAGAGATAATGCACAAATTTTCAGGATGAATTGACAGACTTCAGACCCAAATGCGCAGTCGAGTAATACATATTGGAAATATCAAAGCGGAAGCGTGTGATTGAGAAATAAAAGCAACAAAAGAAAGACCAACTCAGGGATAGTGAAACGAAAAGGAAAGCAAAAATTTCGATCAGGCGTTATCTGGTCAAAGGGGAGGGGGAACTTAATTCGGCAATAGGCAAATCAATGGTAAAATTGTTAGCTTCACTTCGATTCGAATCGAATCGATTATTTTCTTGAATTGAATTTCGATTTGTTCTCGTGTGTGTGTTCCTAATCGCAACTCGAAATACGAATATATGTGAGCAAGAGACAGAATAAGAGTTAGAGTTCGAAATAGATAGAGTTAGATACAGAGAAAGAGAGATAGAGCGAGAGAGAGAGAGATAGATTGATTGACAGGCTATGTGTGAGAGTGTGTGTGAGTGAGCGTGTTAGTTTGGTTAGAAAGTGACGGGGCTGTCCCCCAGAAGACCCAAGAAGGGCGAGGAGGAGAAGGCGGAGGAGATTGGAAGCTCGAAGCCCGATCTTTGAGTTGAGTTGCTGTTTGCCTTTGCTTTGGACTCACCGATGGACGCAAGCGCACACAATGTCTGCCGAAGGCCGAGAAGGGTCCCCATCTATCGACCGGCGAGTTACTCACATGTGACGTGTCCGCATTCGAGGTGTCCTGGGTGCGGTAGATGCCAATCGGTATCTCGCAGGTGGTCGAGCAGAGCTTCTGGTAGAGCCGGCCATAGGTGCGTATCCACATGTCCTCCTTGGTGATGCGCATCTGTTGGGCAATCCCATTAGTGCCGACAACCGCTCCACTGTGCACTGTCCACTGGTACTTACCGAGGTCAGGAAACCGCTGCCCGGGGCCTGGTCAATACCCAGCAGGAGGCGCACAAACGTAATCACATAATCCTTCACGAAGGCCTGGTACAGCAGGGTGTCCAGCATGGAGGCACTGAACACGGCCCCCGCCGCAAACGGCAGCCGGAACATGTACGAGATGTGCGATCCACGCTCCTTTTCGCGCTGCAAAGAAGTGAGCGGCAAATTAACCAACTGACATCTGCCGGGGGCAGGCGGGGCCCAACTCGTTACCGACCTTCTCCATTTTGCTCAGGTGCAGGGCGTACTTGTCGTGGGCCCGGAACTGCATAAACCGCATGTTTGAGCTCTGCGACAACTCAGTGATGCTCTTGATGCTGGGAAAGAATCTGTTGGGGAAATAACAGGACCGATTGCAAAGGCGTGAGTCCAGCTATTGAGTCTCTACTGCCCTCCTCCACTCACTTGAACATGTTCTGCACAGCCACTATGGTGTTGCAGTCGGAGAGGGAATCCTCCTCGGCCGAGTTCGATAGCTCCTTGTTCACCACGACCACGCTCTCGGCCAGCGTGATGCCCGCCCGCAGGAGGTCGTCCAGGCAGTCGATCGATCCCAGCATCCAGTATACCTGTTCTCAACCAAAATACAGAGTGAGTTCAGTGAAGAAGCGAGGCATTGGGAATACCCACCAGGGGAAAGTAGGAGAGGGCGTCCAGGAAGGCCACGTCCGGACGTCGTTCGAGCAGCAGGATAATAGGATTGAGTGAGGTCTTCGAGCGGAAGTGAGCTCTCAGCGGAATGATAAAGTTGTATATGCCGTTAGAGGCATAATCGGCGGCCAGAATGATCGTCTTGTTCTGCCACTGGTACTCCTTGGCATTCCGATAGCTGCAGTGCTCGCATACCTGTGGAGGATTACCGTGTTTTCAGTTCCCGTCAGTTCCATCAGTCCCGAGTCTCACCTGAGCCAGCTGCAGACAGCAGAGAGGCTTCTTCTCTTTGAGCAGGAAGCAGAGCGTGGGGCTGACACCGATGAAGGGCGACACAGGCGGGAATCCCTTGACAATGCTGAAATTGCAGCGAGAGGTGGTGTTATATGGGGGTGCTCCTTGCGCGGAGGGCAGCGGACTGGAGAGCAGGTGATGAGTTGTGGTGGCGGGGTTGTGGTTAAGCTAAGTGCTGGGATTCGAGTAGTGAAATTGACTAAGAGAGAGCGCAGGCTGGGAAGTGTGCGGATGGGGAGGTGAGATCGGGTTCAAACTACGAGGTAAATGAGGTAAACGAGGTAAAAGCATTCACTACCAACGAACGTATTAACAAACGGAAAAACTGCAGGCGTGTTCTCCTCCCCCTGTCCATGTCCATGTCCATGTCCCATCCGAGAGCGACTCCCTCCCAGAACGCCAAATCCACGGCAAACGAACGCAACTGAAGCCAAAAACAAGCAAACTCAAGGCATAGCAGAAGCAGCCACACAGATACAAACGCATCTCGCATGGGTGTCGGGTATGCACGGCTTTTCCAAGGTAAACGGAGGCGTCATTAAAAGATGTCCTGCGGCAGGCAAACAAAACACTCCACAAACAAAAGAAACAGCAACAGCAACATCAACATCAACGGTTAGGGCAACGGCAACAGTAAGGAACAACAACGACAAGAACTCTTCAACAAATGGCGTCCGTAGAATGGCTTCTCTGCCCCCAGACTTACCCGGAGTAGTCGGAGGCCCACACCAGACGCGCCAGGCGACGCGTCTCAACGGAACTGCTCGATGTAAATGCTGCTGCCGCCGCCGCTGCTGCTGCTGCTGCCGTTGCTGCTGCTGCTGATGCTGCTGTGGTCGTAGTCGTGGTGGTGGAGGAGGTGGTGGAGCAGCTGCAGGAGCAGCACCGTTGCAACTGTCTCCTTCGAGCCGCCAGCATGGCCAGAGTCCCCCCACCCAGTCCCAGACCCTGTCCGGGCCCCAGATCATTGCGACACTCGCTGTCGCAGCTGTAGCTCTTCTTCATGGCCCGCCTGCGTCGCATCGCAGTGGAGTACTCTTCGAGCGGGAGTCCTAGACCAGCCAAAGGGGGCAATTGGTGCACAACAGGAGCAGGAGCAGGAGCAGCTGCAGCAGCAGCAGCAGCAGCGGAAACAGTGACGGCAGAAGCTGCAGTGGCTGTGGCGGTGGCGGTGGCATTGCAAAAGCTGCAACTGCGCTGATACGAATCCTCCGAGGAGCTCATGATGAGCGAATAGGTGCGCGATTGGGGAAAGTGCCCGCCCAAGCAGCTGAGGCGAATTTTCGTTTATCTTTTAGTTCGGTGTACACATAGGAATGTCTGTGTTGGGGGGTGGGGTTATGGGAGGGGGTTGTCTAGTGCTTAAGTACAACATATAAAATTGACATTCATTGAAAATTCACACTCCCGAATGATCGATGATGAGTCAGTCCTCATATTTGATATCTAATAGTAATATATAGTACATATATCTTTTCCGATCTCTTTCTGATGGGATTCTGCCTGCCATTCGATCATTCTGAATTGAAAATATCTTGCTAGCACGAGCTATGTACACGAGGATTCATGTTGGGGGGTTAGTTTTTTAGTTTAGTTTGCTAAGAAGTACAGTTAGTGATACATATATACGAGGTACAGTCTATGTAGATTTCAGACACTACACAGGGAGGGGGAAACGGTGCCTCGGATAGTCGGAAAGTGGGGGATCGGGCAGATGTGGTGTCCTGGTGGGTGGGAATACTCACGCTATCTTCTCAGAGGGCGATCGCCAGGGCATCTCATCGTCGATCTCGTCGTCGCTCTCGTCTCCCTCCTCGCCATCGTCGTTGCCGGCAATGCTGAACGATGAGGAGGTGAACATGTCGGGCACGGGCAGGATCGAGGGACGTCTGCTTCCTGCTCAGGTATCGGATATATAAGAAATATGGTTAGGGTTATGGTTATGGTTATCCATCCGCAACTTACCTCTCCGCTGGTTGAGCACATCCGGACTGAGCAGATTGGGATTGTTGCCGTAGGGCACATCCAGATGGTTCCCTGTGGACAGCGTGGCTGGTGTGACGCTCAACGAGGTGCCCAGGCTGTGGCCGCTGTGGGCACCACCACCACCAGAACCACCGGGCATGCCCGTCGATCCGCCCATCGACATGGGCGGGGGTGGCAGCGTCGTTGTGGTTATCGTGGTTGTGGTGGCCGCCGTCTGGGTCACCGTTGTGTCCTTGAGGTTCTGCCTGGAGTCCGATATTATCACAGCCGTCGGATTATCGCAGGCTGGGGAGGGGGAACGAATGCCGTTAGTTCGGTTTACCTTCCGATAACCTCATTTCGCATATCGATTGAAATCGAATCGCATCTACTTGGGCGCTTGCTATACAAAACGAAGGTCCACTAATTTCAGCTGAGCGATAAAAATGTGACAGAGAAAGAGGGGCTGGTGAGGGTGTGGGCGTGGGTGTGGGTGTGGATGGGGTATTCTACAAGACAAACCTGAGGGAAAACAACTCATTAAATGAGTTCCCGACAGAGACACAGAGACAGACAGACAGACTGCACTGTCCGGGAAACTTTCTTGCAACTCTGCCAAAATGTTGACTCTCACGTTTCGGCCAAAGTTTTTGGGACACTTAATTACAGGGTACCCCCGAGCTATGGTCCGGGGGTATGGGGGGTATGGGTGTGGGTGTGGGTAGGGGTGTGGGTGGGGGGTTGGTCGCACAGTATTTTAATTTGAGTGCACAACAAGGTAAACTACTTCTAAATGACGTAATTTACAGGAATCGCTGCGAGAGGCGGAGAATATTATTAAACATTATTAAAATTTCAAGTCACCGAATACTCATGCACACATACACGAACACATTCACGAACACCAATACGAAAATAAACACAAGCAAGGAAATGCAAAGACAGGCAGATGAAGAAGAGAGCAAAGAAGACACGAGGCCAGGCAGAAAACAGCCAAAACATAAAATGAAGCAAACATCAAAAATAGTTTTGGACAGAAGGAAGATGAGGCAAGGTGAGGCGAGTCTAGGTGTGGCAAGTAAGTAGTATATACAGAGACAGAGAGAGAGAGAAAGTGTGTGTGTAGGTTTTGAATGTGTGTTTGAGCTTGACTGCAGCGGAAATGTTTCTTGACATGGGTTAACACTTTGCAACAAATTTGACAATTTTCTGCCAGCCAAAATATGTAGAATTTCTGGTGGGTTTCAGTTACCTCATTGAGATTGCAAGATAGTACAAAAACCTATACTTTTATATGGTAACTCTACTCATGAGTAGATTGGAAAAATCAGTACTCGATCTGAAAGGATCGATTTGATTTGAAATTATTCATTACGCAGATGCAGAAAACTGTTGTGGCATGTAAAGGAATGAATTTTATATTTGCTGCTTCTAGAACTTATAAATATAAATAATTATTTTATGCCTCCAAAAACTTGTTGCATTGTGTTAAGGATTATGGGCGAGGAGGCGCTTCAGGCTTCCAAATAAACCCGGGCAGACAGTAGGACAGAAAGCCAGGGGAACAGCGAAAGAGAAACAGTTAACTGGATGAGAGTTATAAGGGGGGTGGGAGGAGAGGGGTAGTGTGTGTGAGTGATGGATAAAGAGAGTGAGATCAAAAACGAGTTAAAAGGCAAAGACCAAAGAAGTATTTTTGTGTTGCTTCATTTTTCTGTTTTAAGGGGTTTTTGTTTTTTTGTTTGGATTGGATCAGGTGTCACACTCACGCACAAATATTGATGCAAACTCTGCACTGTCTGGAGTTTGCATTTGCGGATGCGGATACGTTTGCGGATACGGATGCGGATGCGGTTGCAAGTGGGTCGTGCCGGTGCCACTCTCGTAACTGGGACTATGGGGCACACGAACACAAACAGACGGCACTGGTGCAATGGTGGCGCCTGCCCCTGTCCCTGCCGCTGCTGCTGCTGCTGCGGACGGGGCAGATGCAGCATTTATTGTTGCTGTTGTTGTAGATGCTGACAATAATGTTGATGATGTGAAAGTAGTGCTTATTGTTGTAGTTGTAGTTGCTTGTACTGTTGTTGCTGTTGTTGTTGTTGTTGTTGCTGTTGTTGTAGTCGATGATGTAGTTCTGGTTATTGTTTTATTATTGGCTACATTCACACATACACATGTATGCAACATTAGACGATTACACGAGTGTACAGGTAGTGTGTGGGTGGGTGGGTGTTTGGTTGTACGGTGGAAGCCCTACCAGCGGAGAGCTTTCACTGCACATTAACGAAGACAAAACGATTGCTTGGGAGTGTATTGAGTGTGTGTGTGTGTGTGTTCGGGAGAGTGTGTGTGTTTGTTGTCGAGGTGGCCAAGGGGTTACAGACATAAACTAAAGCCTAAAGTTTGCCAATCCCAAGTGATTTAAAGTTGGGAACAAGTCCTTAACTATTGCTATTGTCATTAAACAGGAACTATGTTCCCTCTAATGGACATTCCTTTGGTAAAATGCGGACGTTCTCTGGAGCATCGCTAGTCGGTTTTCACTATATATCAAGAATATATCATAACTATTTGTACAGCAATGCGAGTATTCGCTTTCAAGGACAGACAGCTACAAGACATAACAAAGCAGCGGGTGAACCTCCTTTTAAGTGTACTCTATATTTAGTATTTTGTATATTTATAAATAAAAGGCGTAGACAAAACAAGTCGATTAAAGTGGAAAGTTGTAGAACAAAAACAAAGTTCGGGCAAGGTTTATCAAGGTTATCATTAATAACTGTAATGCGAGACAGACACGCTCACAAAACTGACACTGAAAGCGTTTTTGTTTCATTCTGACACAACCAAACCAAACCAAACGAAACCAAACGAAACGAAATGAAAAACTTGTGGGAGTAACGAAAAGGAAAACTTTGAACACAGCCTCAACTTAAATATCAAGATATAACACAAAGGGAAAGAGAGAGAGAGAGAGAGACAGAGGCAGAGCAAGGAAATTGATGCTAAAAAAAGGAATGCTTAAATATACTTCCTTATTTATGTATGGATGTATCGTATGTATCGTATGCTTATTCGGGCTATAAAGGTTCATTCATTCGCTGTAAGTAGTTTATGGGACTAACCCTTCCTTACACACACACACACACACACACACACTCAAACACACACAAGTACACGCACACATTCGAAGGCTCTACCCACCAGTTGCAGCAGCTGGATGATGATGAGAAGCGGCGGATGGTGCCCCCCCAGCCCCATCCTTGGTGGCTGCGGCGGGGTCCGATGTTTGATTTTGATTAACGACGAACGCCGAGTTCTCCTCCTTGGTGATGCTCATATAATAGCACGTGTCATCCTTTTTCATAATGTGCCTGGGCCCCGGATTCAGGAGTATTGTGTCCTCGTAGAACTCCGGCAGCTCGGCCGGCCGCACCCCCACCAAGGCCACGCCATATCTGAGAAGGAGCATCGGGGAGATGGGTTGTGGCAGTTTAACATAAATTTCATATTTGAATACGACTGAACGCTGGACTCCATGCCAAAACCATTCAATAAACTTACTTGCGATGCGAATGGAAGCTGGCGTAGGTGAAGCTCTTGCCCTCGTACTCGCCAAAGAATCGACTGTCCCCCAGGACAATGTGATAGATCTCGTTTCCGGAACACTTGCCATATAGGCGGTGCCACTCCTCCGGAGACTGCTGGCCCTCCCTGCCGAACGAAAAGCAGAAGACATGAGATGATTTTGTCTTTGAGGTGGCACACGGCATGTGGCATGCGGCATGGCTCATGTTAAATGCATGACTCAGGCCTCATTTGCCGAGTTCGCCCAACCTCCAATTAGCACTCGGCGCCACGCCACACCGTGTGTCGTGTTTGGGTCGGCCTGACATCTGATTAACTTGGCTTTGCATGCCTCGACCGCAGCAAACGGAAACTAAAAGCAGCGTTTAATTGAAGGTTACCGCATGCCACCAAATGCGCGCCCTCCTTGAAAGTCTCCTCCTCTGCTTAATGTTGCACGGCACAAATGGCATTTAATTAAAATTCTCAATTTAAATTGAATTTCGATGTCATGTTTATCATATGTACATATGCTACATACTCCCTGTGCCATCTCCCTTACATGGAATTGCATTTAATGGATAAGAAGACGAGGAAGATACCCCATTTACCATTGCAATGGTCACCCTCTCTGGGCGGCATGATAGGCATGCCCCACTGAGTCTTATCCGGAGTGAGCATCCAGCTAACAGCTAACCGCTCTCTGAGCCGAATTAGCCGCCCACAAACAAGAATTGAGTGGAACGCAAAAAAGTGTAAATGGGCAGTCAAGCGGCCTGGCCAAACGACTATCTATGGCGGCCCTGACGCATCCAGGCGCGCAGATGACGCACGTCAGATAGACGACTTTGCATGTTGTTTGTGTTAACTGGCTAACAGTTGACCTGGCCCAGAAGGGGCGCCGTGGGGCAATGGGAAATGGGAAATGTCATACGTACTGTCCGCGCGAGGTGTGGAGCAGGAGGGTGACCAGGGTGCTGGCCCCCGGACAGGTGCAGTTGTTGGCCAGCAGCGCGTACTTGAACTCGTCCTCGCAGACCACATGCTCAGCGAACTTCACATGCAGCTTGTGCTCCGGCCTGGCGATGCGATGTCGATGTCCAAATTTGATTTCCGCAGGATATTCGAACGGTTGGATTTGGTTCCGATTTTTTGCAGATTTTTCCGATGCGTTTCGTTGGGGTGGCGTGTGCAAATAGTAGAAATTGAATTATTTCGCGCACGGTTGCTATGACGCGGAGAGGAGAAAGCTGCCCACCTGAAAATCTGCACATACTGCGGCACATTCGGCGCAAAGTCCTTCACCGCCCAGGAGCGTAGGATGGTGTGCTCGTCCGCGGCCGTCTTGTCCGCATAGTTCCTGGCCGCGAGAATGAAGCACGCCTCCGCCTCGTTCATGCGAGCCCGGGCCAGGTCGCCGTCCTTCAGACAAGAGCCCTGCCAGATGAGAGAGCGAGAGAGAGCAAAGGTCAATTGAATTACTAAACAGGGAATGGGAGGGAAATGGAGGGAATGGGACAAAGCCGAACCTGAATATAGATCACACGCTGGGCCCAAATCGGCACCTGTAGTATCATCCGCATGGTCGTGTCCAGCTCCATGGGACTGAGCAGCACCACGTAGAAGTCCTGCAGCAGCGGATGGGCGTAGAACTCGTTGAGGAAGTCCATGATGGTGTCCGCGTGCAGCGTGGTCGAGCACACGACCACATGCTTCTCGCTCTGGGCCCGGTGCGAGCTGTAGCTGCCGCCCAGCTTCTGGCGCTCCATCCAGGTGAAAGCCAACTGTTCGAACTGCAACGTGAGAGGGTTATCAGATTTCAGATTCCAGATTTATCCAGGATAAGTCAATTATCCTGCATGGCACATTTAATTGCATCAAACCTAGTGCACTTTGTCCTCTGCCATACTTTGTCCAAAGCACTTGCAACCTTTTGTCGCAAAAGGTCATAAATTCCGCAACATATTGACATGCACTTGGCACTTTTAGTGCTGCTTGCTGTTCCCCTCCCCCCTCCACCACGCTTGCCCCAAAAGTGTGTCATGCCCGGAAACAGTGCATAGAGAAAAAGTAGCTTTGATTGATGCTCGTGTTGTTTGGGCCAGCACCAAATGGCTCACTGGCCACGTCGATATGCCAGCCATATTTTGTACACCCTTTCCAAAGGATATCATCAGCTGGAGACATGTCCCGATCAATAGGAGCCAACTTGATACATCTATAGTTGAAATCGCATAATCTTGATTGCTATTCGATCTGGTTTCCTTCACAGAATGCCAAATGGTGTTATTCCGCATCCGATAAGTGTGTGCTCTGTTTGGTGTTTGAAACTCTGCTCCCATTGTCGCGCTTATTGTTCCCTGGAATCTCTACTTCTTCTTCTACTCTTGGCCATCCCTGTGTTTTTGTTGATAAAACAATTGTTTGCGAATTGTTGAACATGGCAGTTCAGTCCGTCCGTCAGTTGCTCCTCCGACCGGCAGGGCCGAATGGGCGGACAAATGGTAAACAATTTCCACTGACAGCATCCATGCTTATTAATATCGATTGATGACCAAAGTCTTCCCGTCTGCACACACACATATACAAATACAGATACGTATATGTATATAAAAACAAATGATGGATGAGGATACGGTTCGTTCTGGCTTATGGAACATAAATATTTGATGTGCAGTTGGCCCGACCATAAGATATTAGCTTCACAGTGAGCAGCGCCTCATTCAGTCGCATACTACATATATTATCCTATCCCATTTCAGCCCTATGGCATCCCTCATTCTATGGACTCACCTGCGTGGGCAGCACAATGAGGGCGACACAAATCATGATGACCATGTAGAGCTGGGAGGGCCAAATGTCCGGCACAAAGTCGCCGTAGCCCACCGTGGAGAAGGTCACAACCACATAGTACGTGCTCTGGAACAGGTTCAGGTGCCGATGCCCGGCCCGCTGGAAGTGCTGGATGCCGCAAACACTGAAAGAGGGACACAGATGCACAGTTACACGGTTGTATGCCACAGATGTCCTCACCTGGTAAACACCAAACAGAGCAGCGTGGCCGACAAGATGGTCAGCTGTTGGGACAGCGCCGACTGAGACTTTTGCATGGCCCGATGAAGATCATTCTACGAAGGGAATGTTCGAGTATAAACGGGTTACATAGGGAATGGAAAACTCGATGGTTTTCTACTCACAAACATGTTCTCCAGCGAGCGCTTGGCCAGCCAGCAGTTGAGGAAGATGGGAATGAAGAGATTCCGAAGCGGAGGATGAACGATCTGTAAAATGTATAATGGGGGCTTAATCACTTTCACTATCATTGGATGAATGGACTTACCGTTAGTGCAAAGGGTATTGTCGTTACTAATTCTAGTATAAAGTGAAATGAGAGTATCTGCTGCCAAATGTTGCCCTGCAAAGACAAGTGTGAGACGAGCACTTAGCCGCCTTCCTTTGACGCTTCTTAATGGGCACTCACCTTATAGCCTAGATATGTGAGAACCAAGGATTGCGTTAGCGACACCATGGCTAGGAGCAGCTGCAGGACCCAGAGCACCGTGGGCCTGTTCACCCAGAGTATGCCGTCCCAGTTGATAATCGGACTCTCCTGGAACTCCTCCTCCGTGAGTTTGGCCGAAATGATGAACTCTGTCTTATTGCCCACCTCGCAGCCATAGCTGTGGGCAGAATGTGGGGGAATGGGAAGGCCATCAATCAGCCTACGGCCTATTCAATGCTCCACCAAGTACTCACCAAGTTATAAATGTTGGATTCCTATCCAATATCACACGTATTATGTAGAGAACACACGACAGTAACTTAAGGAATAAATCGGCAATTCGTATGCGTAAGCCTTTTCGTGGTGCGGGGAGAAAGCGGAGAAAGGTCGTGGAATTTGGGTCAATTCAATGAATACAATACGAATACGAATGTCTGCTAAAGAGGGTGGTTTTCACCTTCTCCCCCAATCGCATTGCCCCACCATGTTGTTTACCTGCTCAATTATTTCCTCTTCAAATCAATATTTACCCAAGATTATCGAATTCACCTTTGTAATGTCATTCCTGTATCTATCTATCTATCTATGTATCTGTCTGTCTGTCTGTCTGTCTGTCTGTCCGCCTGCCTGTCTGTCTGTCCGCCTGCCTGTCTGTCTGTCTGTTTGCGTGGGTGTATCTATGAGTGTATGTATATGTGTGTGCGGTCAGTAGAAGTTTTTGGTCTTGGCCTCTTGGCAATTTCCCATTCCCCAATCACTAATCGAATTCAATTAAACGCTCCATCTTGTTGATTTTTGTAATCAACTCAAATATTTAAGTTAATTCAAAGATAATACATATCTATGCACATACATACATGTATGTGTGTATAGTATAACTTACTTGAACGCTGATTCTTAATGAAATAGAGTTGCAGTCTTTCTTTAAATGTGTTTTCATTCACGTAGTACTCCACACGAACTCTGAAAAAACGCAAAAACGGGAAAGTATTAACAACTGTGATCTAAATTAAATTCTCGCAAAGCCTTTATAATAGCTAGTACTCGGAGTTTCCTCCCCCCCCCCTCATACACATAGTCTCCTGCAAGTGTACTTGACAATTGATGCGCTTACTTATCATATTAAGCGACACGACGCGACGCAGCCTGCTGCACTCCACGCCACACCTCTTCTCCCTGCAGAGTGTGCCACAAAGGTACTTGGTGGAATAGGGCAGCATTAGACGGTGGCACGTGGCAGGCGTGCACCCACGTGAATGTCTTATTCGCGTTCGTGCCACTCAAAACCCAAGGGCGTCTCCTGCCCCCCAGTGGGTGGCAATGTCTGGTACTTGTCAAAGGCTTTCCCATCGATGCCATTTGCGATGTGCATGAGATCAAAGGAATTTGTTTCAAGCATCGACTCAGCTCTCCCCGAGATTCTGGCTGCTCTTGATGCCAGTTGCAGCACATCCGCTGCCAGAGCAAGACAACATGACGTATGAGCAACAAGACGCCAAGCCAAAAAGGTTACAGGGGAAGGGATAGGGAAGGGAAGGCAGCGGAAGATATGGTCATAAGTCAAGTGCAGAATATTTGCAGGAACTTCTTAAGTTTTGCATCAAATGTCTCCAGCTGGCGGACAGGCCACAAATGGTCTCCAAAGCAGAAGAGAGAGAGAGAGAGCCAAAGGATGCATTTGCGTAACAGCCACGAGGATATCTTACACTAAACACTTGAGTGCACCAGACATCGTGTAAAGAGTGGAGCTGGGAGGGGGCAGAGTGGAGGACACAGAGTGAATTGTGGAATGTTGAGATGCGGGCACAGTTCAGGGCTTAAGTAATTAAAACAGCATCTTAAAATGCAGACCACAGCTGCCGGCACAAAGCCAGAGACAAGAGAACAATTCAATTAACTGCCTGCCACCTTTTGTGGCGCTCAGCGTGCCTTTGTTCTGTCCTGACACATTTCGGGGATGTATTCCGGGGACTCCGGACTACGGCTCAGCTCATTGCGAGCTGTGTATGAATATTCATTTCAAGGTTAACGCACGCTGAAACAGCCCCGGGAAAGAGTCTGTCCAGGAGACAGAGAAAATAGTTCAGTTCAAGTCGCTCCCGGCAGCAATGGCACCTTGGGGGCCATTCGAAAGCTGAGGACGATGACTGCACTGCAGAGCAGAGCAGAGCGTGGTGAAATTAACGACCACCCACAGCCCCACACTCATGCACATAAACACACTCGCAAGTGACCAATCAGTTATGACCAGGCCAGGCCAGAGCACTGCATACAATCAACTCTGACCTCCTAGAACATTTGGCTGACTCTTTTGCGGTTTGTTTCGGCGGGTTCATTCCTCCTTTCTGGCCATTGAACGCGGCACAAGACCCACCGCCAGAGAGCTGAGAGTGGAGAGCGGCGAAATCACTTGTCACTTTAAGTAGTTTCCCCACCGCTTTAAGGCTTTAGCACACACACACACACACACACACACACACGCAGGCACCAGAGCAGAGAGCTTAGCATGGTTCCCTGGTCCCTGGCTGAGCTGCTGCTGCTGCTGCAATCAAAACCAAATAAATATTCAAATGAAAAATAAATGCAAATATTTGCATCAAAAAATATTACTGCATATGCAACAGCAGCAGCGGGTGGCAAAAAGATGATGGAAAATCAATTTTTGAATGTCACAAAAATTCAAAGCACAAAACATGGACTAGAATCGGAGGTTTTATTTGATGAAGATTTTAATATTATATTGGCATACATAGCATACATATAAATTGAGGTTTATTTGCTGTGAAGCAAAACCTCTCACCTGCTTTTCTGTTTTCGAGTGTTCTTTGCCTGCAGGACTTGTTTTCTGTTTTTTTTTGTCTTTAAATTTGTGTTGTTCTTGGCTCGAGGCTTGGGGCTTTCGGCCAAAGACAAATTGAACGTTAATGTGTTTTTGTTGTGCCATCATTCGATTATCCATAGATATTGAGTTTAAAGCTGAAGTCTTTTAGCTATTACCGAAATGGGTAGCACAGCCCGCAGGGCGGATCTGCTTACGAGATTGTTTTACCTTTATTGATTTTTGATTTTGCGCTTTTTGGGAGGTAGGAAATTTGATTTAATTTCGCTGGGGTCGCAGGCTCGAGTTTCTGTGTTCACAGGAGATTTGATTACATCCGCGCCCTGATGAAAGTTGGCTTGAAAGGAAAGCAAACCGTTAAAGCCAAGCGAATCAAAGGCCACAAAGGAGCCACGTAGGACGCAGGAAAATACCTGGCCCTAGCCCAACAAAGGCTGTGGTTCTACACAATGGCATACGCAAGGGTCCACAGGGGTCCTTTGTCCAGTCCATGCATTGCATTTCTGGGCAGGGCCGGAAAAAGGCCGAAGAAACGTTCCGCCCCCGCCCTTCCACTCCTTTTTTTGTGTGTGCCTCGTACAGGTTTATTGCTTCCTTAATGGGTCCTATCCATTGTGCACACATACATACAGAATGTATCTCTGGGAGAGTATCCATTAAGTCTACCGTCCGAGGGAAAGGCTGCTCTGATTGCCTCTCGTAAAAAGTAAAGAGCTCTCAGGAGGAGCTCTCTCGTGAGCTGGCTTTAAACTGGAGTGCAAGGAGAAAGCGCACTGCATATGATGAGGGGATTTCCGGTACTAATTTCCTATTCCTATTTCAATTAGCATTGCAGCATCGGCCTTCATTCTCTTTCACTTTCATAAATTATTTATAATGTCAGTGAGCATCGCAGTGCCGCCTCCCCCGCCTCCCCACGTTTGCGTACGCTTTTAGTTGGCAACTGTGATTCGATTATGATTCAACACCTTGGCAGGCCATCGAGATGCCTCGCTCCTCGCTCCGCCTTTGACCTTTTAATGGCAATCAGGGCAGGCTCAAATCGAGTTATACTGCTTCTCTGTTTCTCTGCTTACCTGGGTATTCGATCGTAGGAGTCCCATGACGACAGACAGTTGTAGGACGAGTTGCGACTGTTACCCGCCATATTGCATAATAGATGTTCCATTGGCTCGAAGGCGGAAGAGCACGTAGCTGATTTGGTAATCTAACACTCAGGAGTGCGTTTCGTCGGATTGCATTACAGTTTGTTGTGATCTTCGATTTTCGATATGTTTGTGCTAAAACTATTTCTGGGCCACACAATAAGAGTGCGTGGGTTGGGGTTCACACACACAGAAGCTTTAAGAGTTTTGCCACACAACTTTAATCAGAATTGATTGCCCTTTCTCGGCAATTAATTTTGTTTTGTTTGAGCACGCAATTGAGGACAGAGCACAACGCACAGCGGAGTGGCAGACAGACACTTATTTATAGCTTGTTTAACATGATTTTTTGTTGGCCGAGTGGGTGCTGTTCTGCTGTGTATGTTCTCCTTGGTCATTTAATAAATTTATTGCCCAGGCGGCTGCCGTAGCCTTGAAAAGAGAGCGCAAGGCACACCGGAACCGCTGAGCCTGTCCTGCCGTTAAAGCCCTCTCTTTACACCTTTTATTATCGGACATCGAATTATCCCTCTGCCCTTTAATTAAAATTCATGAAGCGGCTATTTACCACAGCATTTACCATCCTTCCTCTCTGGCTTATTTTGCTGGAATTTTAATAATAATCCGTTGGAAAATGCATTCCATCATTATGCAAGAAAATGAACAGCATTGTTCAGAGTCATGATTGATTTTTATTGCATATTAATTGCATATTAAATTCATATGAAACAGAGATCTCTGTTGGCTGTGGTTGGCTTTAAGTGGTTCGGCAAGGGAAAGGCCCCCCAAGAGCCTGCCAGATTTATGGCTTTCGACAGACAGACGGATGGAATGCCAAATCATTAGACGTGACCTGAGTAGACTCCTTAAGTGACACATTGATGAATGACAGCAGCCAGGACATGAAGTGTCACAGTCCAAGGACACCCCGCGGTTGTCATTGCTCATGTTTTTGAGAAATTCGACACCAAAGTTGATACCTCAGTTGTGTCCTGTCTTGTCCTTCTCCAAGGATTATCTTTAATTTACATTTTTGATCTGCGGCTGCAGTTTATGGCTTTTGGCTCGCTTGGCTCAACCGGGGCGACTTTCAATTAGAAAACGGAGAAAATTGTTCTCCCTTTGCCTGTCTGCAGTCCTCGAACTTTGAACTTTGCCTGCCCCATGGGTGCTGATTGGTTCACGTCTCCTGCTTTTTGTGCTTTCTAATGCAGTTTCGCCATGCCCCTGCCCCTGCCCTGCCTCTGCCGTTTACTCAATCTGTCCTCCAAATGCAATTTGCATAGAAACGGCAGCGACTGGCTCTTGAATGGGTCTTGAATTATTAAAGCATTCGAAGTGATTAATCGAAGTGCTTTCATTCGACATGCCGTGCGTGTACCTAACTGTCTGACTGTGTCTCTCGTCTGTCTGTCTGCCCCACATCAAGTATACGCCCTGTTTTGGCTTGATAAGTAGTTGCCCGTAATCGTAATGCAGGTGTGATGTGGCGCTTTCACGTTTTTTCTCTTTTTTGGTGGCACTGAATCGTGTGCGTGGCAATTACATTAATTGGCTAGCCCCACCGGCTAACACTTTTTATGTCGGAGTGGAGTCTTCCAGTCAGGCGTCTCTGGGGGGTAAGTAACCCAAATTTCAACTACGAGCATCATCCATCACCCCTAGAGGAAGTGTTCGCTAGTGTTCGTTCTTTTTGACGAGTTATTTTCAGAGAGTCTCTTCTGAAGGTTAATTTTAAAACAAGCTTCACTGCTCCGTTGCTTCGCTGCTCCTTCGCTCTGTCTGCTGCTCAGCTGTCTGTCTCACAGCTCATTAGGTTTATCGATTGGCACAAGCGGAACGACACACGACACTCAGTGCGGTTCAGCGCGGTGTTCTGTGCCCCACTTGCCACGACAACAGCAGACAGACAAACAGAAAGCAAGACAGACAGACAGTCAGACGGACAGATGCCAAGACCAGAGTTCCCTCTGGCTGGCTGGCTGTCAGAATCGTGTTTTTCGCCTAAATGTATGCAAACATTTGCATTAACACTCCAGCACATGAGAGCTGAAGAGCTGAATCCGAATCGGAATTGGTCGGAATGTACGGCCGTTGGCAGAGCATTGAACTACAGTGCGGCTTGTGCCTTGTTCACTGTTCACTGCTGGCAAACGAATCAATTTTGAGTGCATAAAATTTGAATGTTTTCCCATGGCCAGGGCACTGCTTTTGTTTCAAAGTCCAGACAGTTTGGCTTTGTTTAGCCGCTGATGCCTGGCATTTGCATACTGGAAATATCTTTATTCATTTTGGGAAGCCATGCGAATAGACACTGGTAATCCGGTGACCTTTGCCACTGCCACTGCCTCTGCCCGACAACGACCCCGGACGAAGGAAGTCCAAAGACGTCACAGTTCGTGAACTCTTTTAGAGAGCCAGCGCTTCGCTTCGCTTCGTTTCGGTTTCGTTTTCGGTTTTATGATTTCTGCACAGAGTTTATGTCCTGGCTTTATGTGCAGCATAATAAATTTGATGGCTGAATCGTTTAAATTGAGTGAAGGTCGCCTTTTAATGGGCTCTGCGTCTTGATTGCACACAAATCCCCCCCAGAAAATATGACCATATCTCTCTCTCGCCTCTAATGCCAGCCAGCCATAGGAGCCAGAAATGGCTTTGATGTCATTCGAGCAGCTGCTCGCTGGAGCAGACCCCAAGTTGCACCCAAATGAGCATTTCGAATAGTTTTGGCAGGCAGCGTGGCTAACTGAACACATTGCCAACTCCCACGCCATCGGGCCATACATCCTGGCCATACATACAGGCATTACCAAGGATTAACATTGAATGCGGAGGATATGCGGGAATAGCAGAGGAAATTGTTACAGCAGTTCAGATGGCTAATCAGGTGTATATCGAAGGTGTTGGAGACCTTCCAGAAGAAGTAAAGATCGCATTCGCATTCGAGGTATCAGCTGGTCGTATCGTTTTCCTTGAGAGAATGCCCCAACTTGTTGATTAGTATTTATTTCTGCTGCTGCTGCTACTGGGGGAGGCTCCCGTGTTGCGTGTCCTTTCCCGTTTCAAGTGAAAGTTGGCACGCGTCCAACTCGCCCAGGAGGAGAAGTGAAAGCGATGGGGGAGTGGTGGGGGGAAGGAAGTGCCGGAGACAACGGCACGCCTTGGCTGCCAGCCAAACGCGCAACAGTTTAAAAAGTAGGCGTCACCCCCGCAAGGGCACGACATGTCAAAACACAGCAAAAACAGCACAGAAACAGCAGAAAGAGATGGAGTGAAAGTGGAAGTGAATGTGAAAGAGGAGCAGACAGACAGGAGCTCCGGGGCGAAGCTGTTGCTTCTGCTGTCGCATGCCCCTTTCGCTTAGCATACTTAATCGTGCGGAAGCAATCGATTGCCGTTAAAGAGGAGGCAATTTGTCCGTAATGACGTCATTACATGCAACAAGCAAACGGCCACAGACACAGGCGCAAACACTGGCACAGCCGCAGGGCAAAGGCTAATGTCCTCGCCCGGTAGGCGAGCATAAATCACTGCTGTGCTCTAAACTTGGCCAAAAACCGCACGAGACCTTTCACCAGAGAAGAACAATAGAGAAGAGAACAGAACAGAATAGAGAAGAGCAGAGCAGAGCAGAGCAGATGCAGAGCCTTCTTCAGTAGCCTGAAGCGTAGCAAATTCATCACTTGGCCAGCTTAATGGCTCTTGGCCCAAACAAAAGCGCATTACAAAGCGTTTAGCGTGCCTGTCTCTCCCGTCTCTCCCGTCTTGATCCTCCTTTTGAGGTCCGTTCGCACGTGTGAGTGTCGGTGCGAGTGCTTGTGTGTGGTTGTTTTGGCCATGCAAAACAAATAAAACGGTGAAAGAAAAAGCGAACAAAAGCGAAATGGCCGCCAAAGGTGAAGTTATTCTGCACCGTCCAGTGGGACTTAATTGAGAGTTGATGAACCCCAACGAAAATGAAGTCATAAGCAAGCGAATGAATGGCCAAGTGAGTGAGTGAGTGAGTGAGGGAGTTAATGAGGGCAGATTAGTTCTGACTAATAGGGAAAATGAGCGGCTTTCATTGTGACTGTCCTTGGCTGTTGGTCATCAAATGTTTCCCGTGGCAGGACAGGTGTTTTTTCGATTCGCCCTCAACTTTTTTGCTATTATTTCAATGAAAATTACAAAATGAATGTCCTTCGAATTTAATTTCCTACCATAAACTTTTTGTGACCTAAAATGCAAATTAAAAGTTAATGTTAACTTTTTTATTGCAAACTTTTTCGTGTTTCCTAGATTGAATTAATTAGAACATTGGCACAAGGATGGATGTGTGATAGTCCAATACTCATAGATGAGAAACATAAATAGATCTGCTTTATTCTGCAACATAATCTACATAATTAACGCTTTATGCATTTTCAAAGATTTCCATAATTCTGGGGGATTTTGCGAGTCGATTTTCAATTAGAAGTCTCCTCCACCTTTTGTGCCTCCTCCTGTCACGTAAATTGACTTTTGTTTATCAATTGGGCCGCTCCTCTTCTGGGCCCTCTCCCACTCCCACTGAACAGTGATGTGACTGATGTGTTTGCCCCTCGCGACACTCCTACCTCAGACTCTGGCTTTGGCTATGGCCAAAATATATGCAAATAGAAATGTCGCACATATTTTAAGTTCATAATTTTCATATTCTTTGCTGGGGAAAAGCAATTTGCATTTGGGTTTTGTTGCTGTTGCGGCACAAATTGGTTGCCATTCCTGTTTATCATGAAACACATACATATATACATATGTATGTATGAGTGTGGGAGCGTGCATATGAAATTGGAATTATGTGCCAAATTAGCTTGTTTGACATTTCAATGTGCAAATATTTGGGAAAGTTCGAGCGAAATGGCGTGAAAAGCGGCGTACCGTTACGCACTTCATGCCCGACTGCAGTCGATTTGGCAGGCAGCAGGCAGGCGGGCGGGCAGGCGGGCGGGATTGTCGGCTTTAAGGATGTGCGGCGAGCTGTGTGTACAACGTGGGTGCCACAAATGCGGAGGACGCTTGTCGCTTTTATTCATCTGTCGCTGTCAGTTAATTTCCGTTCAAGTAGCCATTAAAACAATCATGACGCCGCTTAGGCAACGCACTCTCACAACCGCAGTGAAACACTTGAACACTTACACACACATATGTATGTAAGTATGTGTATGTATATAAGAAACGCCATTTTATGGGACGCCATTAACAGCTTGTTGTCGCAGCAGCCATTTAATAATAATAAAATGGTAAAAATCCAAGAGAAATAACTCAATTACATGGCCAGACGAAGGGAGAGAATGAATGAAAGAAATGCGAACAGGAGAAGAGGCAAACAGAAGAACAGGCGGACAGCCTGACGGAGGACTTGTCAACGCTTCATAGCTCTCTCTCTCGCTCTCTCTCCCCTCACTCGGCTGGCAGCTAATTAGAGACTTGGCTATTCGCTTCTTTGGCTTCATGTGGATGGATCCCCAACATCTTCCCGTTTGATTATTAATATTGAATCCAATTAATCCTCCCCATTTGACTCCACTAAGACTCGCTGGCAACATGTGGCGCGTGTCAGGCCCCACCATAAATGGTTTTGACTTCTGGAAAGTTTGTCAAAAACTTTGGATCTCGCATCCACATTCACATCCACAGCCATGGCTGCTCCCTGGGTTCAAACTCAAGTTGTTCTTGCCACCATCTACCGCTGTTCGGGTTAAGGGGGGATGGCTAGCAAGTTCCTGGCAAGTGTCTGAACTGAACTTCTGTGTGTGAGCCCTCATTGATCCACATAAGATATACCAACTATGCGGTTTAGTTTTGTGGTAAGCTCCACTCCACAAAAGGTATGCTATGTTATTTACGTTTGCTTTGCTTTTAAGCTATTTCAATACTTTTATTTGATGATTTTAAAATGTATTTATTATTTCACTGGAACACACTTTTGAGCACAAATATTAACCGAAATGCACTCTTATTATCCTTCGATTTCGGCAATTATCCTTTTCGAAACTTGTTTTCGAGCGACACACACGCGGCTATGCTTTCGCACGCATCGGCACTGGGATTGGGACTGAGGCACCAAGGAAGCGGCCCCCAATGAGTCCCCATATTGAAGCAATCAACTCCCTTGCTCATTTCAAATCCGCGCGCTGTAAAAAATCCTCGCCGTCCTGGGAAGTTTATAATATTCTTCCCTGGGAAATTGCTCTTTTTCTCATTTTCGCGTTCATGTATGAGCTCTTACTCTCTTTTACTCTCAGCGCCACAGGTAAACCCACCACAGCGAGGTGAGTTCGTTCTGGAGGCGCCAACAGCTGACGCGCCCGGATGCCGGCAACTGTTATTCGTCTGTTCTGTCTTTTTTTACGTTTTTGTCACCCCCCCCCCACAGAGAAACAGAGAAACAGAGAGAGAGAGAGATGGAGAGAGAGAGAGACTAAGCTCCGAAGCACAGCCAGAGGACGATACTGTTAAGCGAAAGCTCTCCCCCAGCGGAAGCTTTGTCGAGCTTAACCGAAATTCAAAACGCCTCTGTTAACCGGGAAACTGCATAAATTAATTGAGAGCATGTGAACAAAATTCAATTAAAACTTTCTATTGACAAATTAGCATTCGGAATGGCTTGAACAGAAAGCTGTTGAAAGGTTCTTGGGAGCAGGTCCAATCTGTGGGTGGGACCTGTTTCAAGGCCAAGTGAGAGACGAGGACCAGAGACCCTTGAGCTACCCTACCTGTTGGCTGGCATATAAATCTAAACTCCAGACCCGCACGGCACCCGTAAGCAATTTAACCTTTGGGCTAACCTTCGACCCCCCCAGAAGACACCGAGTGCTCTCTGGGTTCCTGGTAAGCTAGCTGCCACCAGGTTCATGGCCATCAATCATTTGGGGGCGAACCATTTCATTTGGTAGTCGAGTCAATCTTATGAACGCCACCTCAACCAATTACCCCACCAAAGCATTGGTGGGGGCACGCAAAGGCCACCCCGCCCAGCCCACCTTTTGTCTTTGTCTGTTTGCTCCGCAGATAAGACTTACCACAAACAGCTCCCTCGTAAGTTATGCAGAGGGACGCACTCGAGCTGGAGGCCAAACCAACTGGAACCGACGCTAGAGCTCGAGGTGGAGCTGGTGCTGAACTCATGAAATATTTATTTATGCGGATGTGTGGCCCGATCCGGATCCGGGCCTAAGACTGATTGAAATGCTGTAGCGCAGCCAGCGATGCCATTAGATGCCGCAACGAGTTCATTTGTGCTTCGGGGCAGCCTCTTCGTCTGTCTTCTCATTTGTTAAACGTTTTGTGTGGCTGCTGCCGTCAGGCGTCGTCATGCGAGTGCCACATCGCCCTGGATTTGCTCAATAATCAATCATAATGAATGGAACGAGCAGGTGGGGCAGATGGGACAGACGGGGCAGGCAGGTGGGGCAGGTTGGAAGCCAGTAAAAGGGTATTCGTATTGCCACACACATGGAGAAGCAAATTGGCAGCCAACCCTCTTAATGTTCTCTCTGGCTCACACCTCCGTCTAGGGGCCGGCAACGGAAAATGGAAGTGGAAAGTTTCCCTTTTCCCCGAAACTTTCCAACTTTACCCAACTCAAAGCCTGACACATATATTTATTGCGGCTGCCCTTGTTTTTCGGCCAAGTCATAAATGCATTGAACTCCACGTCAGAGCCCAATCGACCCCTGAAAACTGTTGAAAGGGGTTTTCTTTTTTGGGCACCATCGGATTTCCAAATATCCAACTCCATTAAATGATGTATGCTATGATTTAGCTAGGTTAAAGGTTAGGCTATGGTCCCTTGGCCTGGCAAGGTTTATTGGGTTATTGAAATTAGTTACGAAACCCCTTTGGATCGTTTAGAAGTTGAAAGCAGAAAAAGCAGAAACAATGATGCAAGTTACTTAATACTGCATAATTGGTTTATTTAAAGTGGAAAAATTTCATGGAAAAAACTTCAGTTTTTCTTGGCATACAATTCGAATGGGAGCTCTTCAGGGACCGCAGCGTCGGCACATGAGCATGCCGACCCACACGCCCAGGCCGAAGCAGATCAGATGGGTCATTGTTTTGGCTTACTGCAATGGGTAGGTAGATTGGATTACACACACAAAGAATAATTATTCCAGCTATCAGGCACTTACGCGTGTATTCTTGGCCACCAGGTAGCCCACGATTCCACCCACAATGAATGTCAGGAAACTCTGCATTTTCTTCGTTTTTTCTTCGCTTACAAATTTAGCTTACAAATAATTTTGTGTGCTTATTAGCAAAGCCAACTATTCTCAATATTTTTTTGTAGACTTACAACTTTTTAGAAACTAAATTTTGTGTTGCTTCTAAGCCGGCCAGCTATCGACTGAGGGATTGACTGACATACAATTATGTCAGATTACGGATTAGCAGAGCCAACTACACTTTGACTTTATATCTACCTGGTTTTGCCGATCAAGTAACCCACAATACAGCCAACAATGAATCTCAAAATGTACTCCATTTCCTTTCGTTTCTTCTACGCACAACAAAACAATAAATAAATATAAACTGTGTCCGTATAAGGCAAGCGACTTGGTTTGAATGAGTTTTCAGTACTCGTTTTCCCTGTTGGCCTATGCAAAAGCCTACTTAAAGCTAAGCGATTAACTAGGAAAAGGTCTCTGCGTATTCTTCTAGTATTCTGAGAAAAGAAAACTCCACTGAGTACCGGGTATCGGCTATGCCATATTCTCTTTTGGTTTATTTTTTATTTGTACAGTCTGCTTAATAAATTTAGTTTAGCGGAAATTTCGGGGAGGTCTTCTCCAAATTGTGTGGCAGGAGAACCTTTATCTGGGAACGGAGGAAAGGGAACATGGTGCCCTTGCAAGACAACGAGCTCTGGGACGAGATCCTGCTGGGTGTCCCATCTACCATCGTCCATTCAGTGGCTCCCAGTTCGATGCGATGCGATGAGGCCATTTCAACAACGCTTGCACAGCATCAGGCCAATAATTATGCCCAAGGCGAAGGAGATCACGTGCGTCATTTTGCTGCAAGGATCGGGACTTGCTTGGTGTGTGTGTGTGGTTACCTATAGTTTCTTGGCTATCAGATAGCCCACTACGCAGCCAATCACAAATGTCAGCACCCAATCCAGATCCATTCTTGATCCACACGAAACTTCTGTTTATATTCTCCTCTTCTGTCTACCGAAATCGCTGGGGAAGTATACAGTAAAGGTAAGGGAGAACTGGGGGGGAACACCTTTCTCTCAATAGTTCTTGCCGAACAAATAGCCAACAATGCAGCCAACGATGAAAGTCAACAGCCAAGCGTTTTCCATAGTTATGCCTCGAAAAACAACTGAAAGATATACTATGTTATATCCACAGTCGCCGTGGCATGAGCATAGCCTTTACCTTTAGATCAGCTTGCCAAGGATTTCGACCACCAAAGTTAGGAAACGAACCATGCAGTGGAAGTGAGAATTTTGAGGATTCCAAAAAAATGTATTGTATGTTTGTATATTCGTTATACAATGTGAAATGTGTTATGGGAAAACATCGGCCAACTGTATAGGCTGGGTAAAAGCAGTAGTTTCCCAAACATGAACTTTGATTTTGTAATCACAATCACACTTTGATTCCCGTTCACATCACAAAATTTTTAAATTTTAGTCCCATTTTATTCAAAATTTATTTTGTGCGCAAATTATTTTCCGAACCTTCTGCGAACCCAAACGAAAATGAGCCAGCGACCCAAATGTCCTCCCAAAAAACAGCAGTGCCCTCCACCAAAACGGCAGTGTCCACCTCCACCATGTCCGCCGCCGTCCAGGCCGACTACGCCGGTCTGCAAGCCGCGGCCGACGCTCTGGTCGAAGCTGAACTGTGTTCCCTGCAACCGACTGTTCTTCTTCCTGCTCGGGACCGGCATCGGGTTGTACTACGACCAGATGAAGCAGGAGATGGAGAAGGCCAAGGAGGAAGCAGAGCGGGACCCCAAGGATGTGGAGAAGGAGAAGAAGGAGAAGGAGAAGCAAGAGAAGGAAAAGAAGGAGAAGGACAAGAAGGAGAAGGAGAAGCAGGAGAAGGAGCGGGCGCAGAAGGAGAAGGAGCAAAAGGAAAAGGAGAAAAAGGAAAAGGAGAAAAAGGAAAAATAGTTCAGCAACGCATCCTGACCACACATTTCCAGTTACAACTTTAGTGCCAATAAACCAAACCTTGGGGAAAATACTCCACAAGATATATATATGTGCATATATACTATACATATATATATATATATAGAGTTTTTATGGTATATTTATAGTATAAATATAGTATTTTATCAGAGGATGACAACCGAAAGTATCTCTGTATTATTTACTATGCAAGTTTTGGGTATTCTATGTATCTCTGATCCCAAGCAGCGGCTATAGAGGGTATATAGCCAACACTTAGGAGCCACTTATTCCCTATTATTAATCATTATTAAGATCATTTCAAATATCATTTAGATATGGTGTTTTTATTTTTAGCAACAGCTTAATTTAAAAAGAGATAATCGAATCATTGGCACAATCTTTGCGACGATCTGCAGACGTGTTCTGCCTATTGTAACTTGATCGATTACCAATTGTTAAATCAGCGAGTTGCTCGGTTGCCGGACTCCTCCTTCTCCTCTCCAGTGCTTCTTGGTTTCCAGGACCATCCTCCCTCCAACTGGCATTGGGCTTTGTTCGGCTGCAGCACCACCATTCCAACCAGTCTTCGCGAACTGATCTCCAGCTGAAGCCAGACTACTTTTTCTTCTTGGCAGCTCCCTGTTCGTCCTTGAGACTGCGTGTGTAGACCACGCCCAGCCCCACGCCGACCATGAACATCAGTAGTCGATGGCACTCAACGCAATTGAGGCGGGCCAGAAGCGACGGGTTACGGCACGCATTTCGGCGGATGACGCGCTTGCAACAGGGCATGGCTCCGGCTTCTCCCACTTTCGATCTTAATTGCTTTTAATTTAGAGGGCAAATTTGTGTTTTACGACTCCAAAAGAAAAAAAAATTAAGTTGGAGATGTGTTGGTGTTAACAAAAAGGGCCGGACGAGAACTGAATCTGGACTGGCAGCTTTGTCTCAACTACTGGGTTCCGTTTGCTGGCCCAAACCTGCCAAAGTATACCACTTCTGGGATCGGTTAAAACAGGTTGAAAACCCAACTTACAGCCATTAAGATATGATTATTCGTCTAGAGGAGGTCTGGGAATGGAGCGGCAGTAGTTGCGATTACTTCTTTCCCTTGTTGTCCTTCGTGTCCTTCTCGTCGTCGGGAAATGTCTTCGCATACCACATGCCCGTCAGGGTGCCCGCCAGGAGAGCGGTCACACGCTCGCACAGCATACCCAAATTCATTTTGTGGCCAATCAACAACAACCAACAAAAATTTGTGAATTTTGAATTTCTACAATTATTTGTCTATTTCTAATATTTTGAGGTGTGTGTGTAGCGGCCGAAAGTTAGAACTGAATGTTTTCCAAAAACAAACGAATATCTCGCTGCCTGCTTTGGGACAACTTTCCTACAAACAGTCTGATCCCCTCCCCACCCCCTACAAAAGTTCAGTGTCCCCGGCTTAGCACTCTCAGCCGCAGTTAATTAATTGAGGGATTTGGCAAAGCAATTTAAATAAGTATTTGGGATTAGGTCTGTCCCCAGCCAAGCATGCAAAGTGCCACTGGCCCTAAATTAAAAGTAAAAGTACATTCTGATCTCCTCCAGGCAGGCACATCCACCCATTCTGTGCTCCCGTTGTACTCGTACTCATTCGCAGAATGGTTTCCATGCCACAAGCAGCGCCACAAAGGCTTCACATGTCACAATGGTTGAGACATGATTAAGAAGAGCGAAACTCAGGATACACGTACGTACAAAGCTTACAAAGTAGAGTCCACACCCGCATACCCTCAGATTTATTTACGAATATTTACACGTTTAATGTTAACTCTGACACTCGAACATAACCTGGCGCTTGGATTAGATTATTTCCACTTATAAAGATACATTTCCACAAGCCGCGTTGTGCTAAATGCTGTGGTTTCCCCCCACAAGCCTTACAGATACGACACGTCGCAAAGTGTGCGGCGTGAGATGCGACTGTCAATCAGTCAGTCAGTCAGTTCGTCAGCCACAGACAAAAGCCAAGAAATAGGCCATTTTTCGATTCTCCGAAAACAGAAACCTGCTTTCAATCTCCATGGTTTCCCATTCTTTGGGCCAATTGCAAAAGATTCGCACGGAAAGTGCGAATGTAGTTACCAGTTGACAGCCGAAAGTACCGCAGACACGTCTACTACATACTACATATACATGGACTATGTACATATAAATGTGCGACGTATACATGGACTACATACACATGTACGCTCGAGAAATCTTCGAGAAACCTTCGAGAAACCTTCGAGAAACCTTCGTAGAACCGTGAAAACTTTGAGAAATCTTCAAGAAATCTTCGAGAAATTTTCGAGAGATAATCGTAAAATCTTCGAGAAATCTTCGAGAAATCTTCGAGAAATCTTCGAGAAATCTTCGAGAAATCTTCGAGAATTGTTCGAGAAATGTTTTCGGCGTCACTGGGGGCACTCGCGACACTCGGCACACGGCACTCACCTGGGTATCTGCAGCGCAATCTCGTCCAGGCTGTCCGACGGACTCATCGGCGTGCGCTCGAACAGGCGGGAGGGGGCCAGGGTCAGGTGGCCGGTGGAGTCGCTGACACATTTGAAGACCTTGGCCCCCCGCCGCTGGCGCTGCTGCTGGCGCTGTTGCTCGACGCGCTTCTTGCGCTTGTTCTCCTCGGCCCGCTGCAGGTTATGCAATCGAAAGAAGAACATTGACATTCTGCGGGCGGTTGACAGTGGGCGGTGGGTGGTGGTTTTGTTGTGTAGGCGGTGACGGTGGTAGCGGTGACGGAGGTAGCGTTGATGCAGGGTTTATGTTGATATCAGCATAATTTCGATGTCAATGTTTGATTTGGTTTTATTTCCGATTTGATTTATCATTGAATTAAGTTTTTGTTGTTGTTTTAGTGCGCAAATTTTCCATTTATTTGTCCAATAATTAAATAGTTTTTTTTTCATGTTCAGTTTTCGTTGTTTAAATGAGTTTTTTTTGCGGAAAATGGTAGAAGCACGTTGAATTTTCCGATTAATGTGTGTGCAGCGATGTCAGTACATGTGTTTGTGTGTGTGTGTGTTTGTGTTTGTTTGTGTGTTGGCATCTATTTTTGGGAGCTTTATAGAACACAATCCAAAAAGCATAGGGAAAAAAGGTGTGAATCGGATTCGCAACGAGAGAAATCCGGAGCATGCATGAGTGAACCATGGACATTGATATCCCGATATTAAAAACAAAAACCGAATGGAATTAACAGTATGAAGTACGAAAAAAAGAATAAAGTTGTTGTTCCCTTATGTTATTTTTGACATTTTTCACCATTTTTCACAATTTATTATTTCTGTTAATTTTTAATCTCTTAAAATGTTTGCCCACACGGCAAGCTCTCAATGTTGCAAGGCCACAAATGTAATCTCCGTGAAGCACAAATCGAAAATGGCAAATCTGGAAAATAGCAAAACAAAATCCGAGCAAATCAACACACGCCCGAGGGCGCAACCAACTTCCGCAGCATCAATCAAATTTGAAGTGAAATGGCATTTTGCTCAAAAAAGGCAGTGGCTTGGCGACTGGCGACGGCGGAAGGAGTGGTCGGGAGAAACTGTCCAAGCAAACAGACAGCTCAAAGCTGCAGGAGAGTAGAAGTTCTCCTTCCATGCCGGAAATTGAAATATGGAACCGCATTTCGAGCGGGTTGTCCGGGTTGTGGAGACATTGTGCTCCCGAGCAGAGCAGGAAGCGTCGGAAGCGCCATGGGTAAGACCGATACCAGAGCAATACATTGCTGCCTTCAGTATTCAAACGTAACCAGACTGAGAGCAGAGTGCCAATTGATTGATTGATTGATCGCCAGCAATCAACTGATTTTGCGAACACGGCTGAGGGGTAGGGGTGGGGGAAATCATCAGCACAAGATTTCCGTACAATTAGCAGTCGAATCCCCTCCTCGCTTAATGAGCTGTGCGGTGGGGAGAGAAAGTGGGAGAGCAGCTGCTTCCATAGTCTGTGTCAAAAATAATTGAATCAAAAATTTGCATAAATTTGTTTTGGTCTGGAGGCGATGTCGCGTCGTCTGCTGCCGGCACTCAAACACTCCGCCAAACACTCTAAATGATTGCGCAGCCCACACGAAACTTAATTATAAATGACAGCCCATCCCAGTGGGAGGATTCGAGGAGAGTGTGCGTCGGTGAACCAGTAATTCAAAAAGAAAATACAAAACACTCATCATTGTTTCAGTTTAGAGACAGTTCTTATGGGATGTATGGATGGTTGCAATTAGAGGCATTCGCTATAGAAAATACCCATTCGCTACGAATGAAATGAGTAGAGAACATTTGGCACGATTAGTTCCAACGATATACATGCAAACATATCGAATATCGCATCCCAGTTTTACATAGTTTTTTGTTGGAGCTCTGCTGGAGGTTGAACACCCTCTGGGAAGGCTTTTAAGCCCAGTTGCATGGCTAATCCACTAATTTGTTACTGCCCAGAATGACATAACTCAAGCAAATCGCAGACAGAGTGACAAAGAAACAACTGAGAGAGAGATAGAGAGAGAAATGTTCGGGAAATTGTCTGCCAAGACACCACCTGACCTGCCATTGGGCGTAATGATGTTCCCTGCTGTCCAAAGCTCACCTGGATCATAAAGGAGAGCCAGCGGCACCGAATTCTTAGATCAGCTGCGGCCCTCTCTCGCTGATTGTTGAGCGGAGAAAACGAATTCGTTGCACTGTGCCAGCACCTGCCATGGCAAATGATAAGAATAGGAATAAAAGTTGAGCAATGGCTGGTCTCTGTCCGGCAGCTGCGGACGCATTGCGAAACATGCCGGGACTGAGGCTGAGGCTGCTGCTGTCCCTTCTCCTGGCTGCGATAATGATTGTGCAATCGGATGGGTCCTTGCTGGGACTCAGGGCGAGGACACTGAGCGTTGAAGAACGTTGCAACTTGCCGATGGTGGTATGCCACCCACCGACTTCGGTGTGGACCGTGAGAAAGAATCAGTGCAGAAAAAGCTTAACGTGTGTTCGGGGCTACTCGACGATGAAGGAGTGCCAGAGAAACTGTCTTGGTAGGCCAAAATCTACTGCAGCCACGTCAACAGAACCTACGATGCCAACCACCGAAGAGATGCCGTTGCCGACACCGGATCCAAACTACACCGGAGTGAGGACCAGAAGACCGAGAAGACCAACCACAAAAGCCATGCCATGAATTCCAAGGACAACTCTGGATTGAGTGCAAATAAATGTACAGTGCCAGCCATAATATTACGCACCTTGAGATCGTTTGGACATTTCGAGCGTGTAGTTTCCTCCTAATTAAGACTATTTATGGAGCCGTTTCAGGCAGAGTCCATAGTGGCTGGTCCCTGAGTGGCTTATCCGAATTAGCAAATCATTTAGGCAGCCTCAAATCCTTATCCTTATCCTACCAGCATCAGCTCTCCCGAAAATATCTTTGCACGCCCATTGAAAATCGTCGTAAAAAAGCGGAGAGGAGGGGAGCCACAGCCAAACAATGTGGGAATTTCCCCGAAGCGAACAATGCCGATGCAGGAAGCAAAATAACGAAAGGAAAGCAATAATCATTAGGGCCAACAAAGGGCCTCTTCAGTCACGGATTCGGTGCGGGTTCGGTTCAGGGTTTCTTTCTGTTGTTGAGGTTGTTCCTCTATCGGGTTGAGTGCCTTGCCTTGCCTTGCCAAATGCTGACCAGGCAGATGGGCGTATAGAAAAAATTGGGGGGCCAAATGCCAAAATAAACACTTGTCGCTGCCGAACGTTGGAGTGGGTGGGTGGGTGCGTGGGTGGTCACAATTCGACCACAAAAGAGAATATTTTCCAGCTCAGCACGCGTTTAGGCGCTGGAGCGTGCTGCCCAGGCTGCTCCTGGTCCTGAGACCATTAGCCATGTGAGTCGGCAGACAGGATACAATCTTTTCACGGTCCTTTGGCCGTGCCGGGCCTGGAGTGCTAGGGGGGCCCCCCCTCCAGATACGCAATAAAAATGTAGACAATTTTTACGACACTGCCCGAACACAACACAAGTGGACATTCCACTTTTATTTCTTCATTAAAAAGCAGTATTGATTGCCTCACGAACGGAGCGCGGCACGACGGGAGCAGGCGGGTGGTGTGGTATTGAGTGGACCCTGAGGACCTTTGTATCCATACTTTTATTATAGTTTGCCGCCGCCGCCACACAAAGGGCTTTGCCAGTGACGTTATTTGATTTATCAGTATTGAAATTCATTTCATTCGTTGCCTTTTGACATCATTCCATATAATAGTACAGGGTATGCGTGGAGTGCAGGATCATATTGGTTTCAAACAGAAACAGAAACGATAGGCAATTAGAGTTTCTACCTTGCCGCTTCGAAAGGATCTATCTACCTAGCCATCTGAACTATAGAATACCGAGACTATCAATTCGGAAATAATGTTGTCAGTAGCAAATCTATTTTACTTGCATTTTCCCTTCGTTTACAGGGTATTCTTTGATCGATCTGTCAGTTGGCAGAACAATCGTTAGAAGCCTTTCTGTTGCCCGAATTTTTTGTGTCGACCCCAGCTCGAATTTCAATAGGATTTGCGTGGCTTTGATGTACCTCGAGGACATCATATTTGATTGCTTGACTGGAGTACCGGGAAAATGATACGCAAAGTGTGCCACAATTGATGACTCCCAACTGTACCCCGATTACTAATAGTTAGAGCATTAATAAACCTCTAGTTGTTCCTATAAAAAGTGCTCGGCATAGAGCTCCCGTCTCCAGTCACCATGCACCTGAGCAAGTCGGAATTTTACAGTTGGCTCAGCCAGTTCCTGGCCCTCAATGGCCTTCACACCTTCTACTTCAGCTCGAAGCTGCAGAGATTGGTGGACTCGAGGCTGCTGCGGGCCTACTGCCTGATCCATCACAGTGTCTGTGTGGTGGCTGCAGTGCGCATGCTGTACATTTCGCGCGACAATCCCCGGGTCTTTGTCTCCACCCTGACCATGGGAGGCTCAACGGCCTGCATCATCGTCACATGCTGGCAGGGGAGAGACGGCGTCCGGAGGGTCTTCAAGGACCTGCTACAGCTGGAGAGGAAGCACTTCAAGGGACAGCCGAGTGGTGCGCCCCTGAGAACCCGATACTACATGAAGCTGGTGCTCGTCATCATCACTCTGACGCGGATCCACTTCTTTTATCCCGTCTACATGAAGACGATTCTCTCCTCCGCGCTCGTGTGGAACGTGGCCTCCTACTGGCTGCTCTACAACATGCTCCTGGCCGGAGTCCTGGAGTTCTACACCGTGATGTGGCAGGTGTGCCGCAGCTACAAGCTGATCAACGCCAACATGTCGCAGCTGCTGGCCAGGTCCAGGCAGAGCAACCGAAGGGGTCAGATGCGGCGGTGGCTGCTGCTCTACTCGAAGATGCTCTCGATCAGCCAGCAGGTGAACCGCGAGTACGCGTACGCCTGTGTCTGTCTGCTGGCCTGCAAAAGCTGCTTCCAGATCACCTACGGCCATGAGATATTCCTGATGCTGGCGGCCCCAAGGTCCCTCGACCTGAGCCTAGCCATGCGGATCTTCGTCGTACTCAGCTACCTCCTGTTCGCCGTCAATCTCTACTTTGGCACGGACATTGCCGAGCACTTTGCCCAGCTGCGAGCGGACTCTTTGCGGATGCTGCGGGAGACAACTCGAATGGATCGCCTGGTGAGCAGACACCCCATGGCGGATATGGACTCCTCCAATCTGCAATTTGGTTACACATTTCAGCTTTCCGTGTTCACGCTGGAGTTGGCGCTTCACCCCACGCGGATTGAGTTCCTCAATGTCTTTGCCTTTGACCGAAAGCTGACGCTGACCCTCTTGGCCAAATCGCTGCTGTACACAATCTGCTGGCTGCAGGGCGACTACATGAAGCTGAAGCGTTGAGCTCTCCAACTGCTAGCCAGGAGCTCCACATGTCATCAAAGTCCCTGCCTTTCCCTCCTGCCTTTCTGTCTTTCAAGGGGTTACGGTGAGGGGTTCTGTGAGGGTTCTGTGAGGGGCACTCGTGTTGTGGCAAGCATAGAGCAAAACACATACGAATCTCTTTTTATAAATATATAATGGAAGAATCAACAATGTCTCTAAATCCAAAAGCCGCAAGACCAAGACCCAAGAGCAGAAGCGGAAGCAGAAGCAGAAGCTGAGTCCCTGTGTGTGTGTGTGCTGGATGATGATGAGGATGATGATTGGATTGGGTATGGTTCATGCTGCAACAAAAGCATTATCAAAGCATGAGCAATAGCATTTGGGTCGACTTCAATGATACCCAGCGTGGCAGTGTAGGGGGTGCAGTGCCATCTGTGATCAGTCTGCATTCCTTATGCTCTTCTCTACAGGGTATCACCAGAAACCATCCTTCTACGACAAAAATGGATTCCCAGCAGGCATGAGTGTCTGTATCTGTGTCTGTGTCTGGGTTTTGTTTGCTCGTGACGGTGTTGTGTGTGTGGCCAAAGGATTGACATTTTAATTCGATTTGCCATTGATAGAGGATTGTGATGCAACCCATTCTTCAGCTCTGGCCGAGGCAGTGTGTGTGCGTGGCAAATAAAAGTGATAACTGTAAATGGAGAATGGAGTATGGCGAATGGAAAGGTGCACAAAATCAAAGCGTAAATCAAATAAAACTTACTTGTGGAAACCAATTAGCTAACTTGCTGCTACGGAGGCCGTTTAAGCGGTGGCTATGACTGGTGTTGGTGCTGCTGCTGCTGCAGCTCATGGTGCAGAGACCAGCAGCAAAGGGGAGGCAGTACTTAGATAGCTACAAAACAGACACAACACACACACACATACACATACACCACACACACACACATCTAGAAAGCTCTCAGAAATGATTGCTCGTGTTGCGATTGGAGTTTGAGTTTTGTTGAGTTTTGTTTTTGTTTTGTTTTGGTTTACCTGAAGTTTTCTTTAAGTGTTTGTTATCTAAATGCTGCTTGGCGATTATTATTATTGTTAGGAAGATTAGGTATAGTTTTAGGTACAGTCTACACAGTTACACATTCAGTTACACGCTTTACACTTTACGCTACGACAATTGACGGCTAAGCATTTGCTCTTTCCTGTCTCTCCTCTGTGGTCTCCTAGATGACTAGTTTAAAGCTTTTACCAATTTGCGTTCCATTCTGGTCATATGTACACTTATCAAGTAGGCTATTAATCTATATATTCCTAAATTAGAGTTAGGGGTAACTGTTTGGGTTTGGTTTGGATTGGGGTTTGGGTCTCCTCGTCGTTTTGGTCCGCTTTGTTAAGTTGCTGTTTACTTATATGTTTTACATTTAGTTGGTTATTAAAGTTAGTTGGTCCGTTTTGCTGTTTAGTCGCATGTAAAGCTGTTTTATTGGACTCCTGTTGATATTTATTGTTTGCTGCTGTCGTCCGACGTTCTGCTGGAAAAGAGAAATTGATGTTTGGGGACGGGACGGGTCGGGTGGGCAGGGGTATTGCCACTCCGCATCGACTCAAGTGTGCTGTGTCGCCCCATGGGAGAGACCGAACCGAACCGAGCATTTGCCTGCCAAATGAAATTATGGCCAAGATATTTTGCAATAATAAAATGAAAGACAGAGGGCGAGCTCCTCCTCCTCCCTCCTCCGCTGTGGGACACCCGTTGAGAGCAGAGAGAAGAAGAAGGCTTGTCTCCGTCTCAGACATTTCTCAAGTTCAAATAGAACGTGCCTGGCAGAATTTGAGCCATCTTTGTGCCACTTGCCACTGGCCACTGCAACCAGCAGAATGGCACAAAAATGTGTTTAATTAAATCATACGATTTTCTGGGCAAACGTTTAAGTGCGCTCAGCTGGAGGCTGGAGGCTTTGACAAAGTCCTGAATATATTATACTTTAATATTGTTTAATAATTCCATTTGGCCAGCAGCCAACAAGCGACTAATCTACGGCCAAACGACCTGGCATTTGGGCTAAATTTAGATGCACCCACAGCATGAAATCACAAATAAAATCAATAAAAAGATATACAGAAATTTCCATCGTTGGGAGAGGTAACGAAATGTCGTTCATTATTAGTGGCAGTGGCAGTTGCAGTTGCAAGTGACAATACGGGAAATGCAGTCATGCCCCACACCCAGATACACACACACACTCACACTCACACGCCCAACTTGAGCTTTTTGCCTGCATCCTTTCTTTGTCCCAATTTCAAAATTGAATTTATGGCCAACACACACACAGACACACACACGAAACAGCTGCTGCCTTGACAGTTTACACTTTCTCTCTCTCTGCGTATACGAGCAACTTTTGGGCAACCCACTCCACCTCCCCCCCAAACAACACAACCCCCACCACCATTTTCTATCCTGTCGAGTGCGACTCTGTCTGACTTTTCCCACAAGCTCTGGGGTCTGGGCTCTCGGCTCTCGGCTCTGGGCGTATGGGTTTATCTTGGGGCTTATTGCTCTCCGCATAGATAGCCAGCCAGCTACGATTTTTTATGCCAAAAGTTCAAAGCAATTTTTAAAGATCAAAATGCCAAACGGAGACAGAGACGCAGCAGCAGCAGCCGCAAGGGAATCCGGGGAACACCAGAGGGGCAGAGAGTCCAAGCCACAGAGAAATCATTTCGTTTCAATTTATTTTTCGATTTCCCATTGTTTTGCTCTTGTGCACAGAAGTTACAGCACATGTTAGTTGCTCCAAATCGGAATCTGTTTTGGGTTCTGCTCTGCTCTGTTTTGTTGTTGTGTGAAATGTCAAATGAAATGCTGTCCTGGCATTTTCACACCACAAGCACACATAGCCACAAATTGGTAATTCAAAAATCACACAATATTATTCTCTCAAATTAGTCATACGCCACAGAGTTCCTGCCTGTCTGTCTGTCTGTCTGTCGGTCTGACTTTCATTTCTCATTCTGTGCGTAATTACAGTCCTGCCTCTGATTGCGGCTTTTTTCTTTCTTTGGAACCTGGCTGATAAATAAGTGAAGAGAAAACTCTGATGAAGCATGGCTAATTGGATTAAGTGGGTGCCAAAAGTTTCAGACTGGAGACGTAGATCAAAGTAAGTTAAAAATATATATACTCATGCTATCAATAATGGGGATCAGAGCTTCAAGTGGACTCCTTGTCGTGGCAGCATCTCAGAACAGCGCACTGCACTCCTTGGCCAAGGCTTAGTTCAAAGACAAACTCATTAATCACAGGAAATGCAGACTTGCCCCAAACCGAAGCCAATGAATCCGAAACAGCAGTGAGTTTGTGTAGTACAGTGTCAGGCAAAGGTTATGCCACACAACAGGGGCACTGCCTGACATAGTCCTCTCGCTGTTATGCAGTGCCCCATGACATAGTCCTCTCCCTTTAGTCTCTCTCCCTTAGGAACTTCAGAAATCCCATGAAGATGATGCCCCACACACACCTTATAAGGAAAACGAAGACGCTTGTTGCAGATGCCCCTGCCTGGTGGCAATTATGAAAAATCTCACTAAAATGAAAACTATGCCGAGCCGGCGGGCGTTTGTCAGAGGAAATTTATGTTTGGCGGGAGCACCGAGCACTGAGCACTTCTCCGCGCAAAAGAAATGGCAACAGAAACGTGAAAGGAAAATGGCCCCCACTTAGTTTAATTGCTGGCACGTTGCTTGGGTTGTCCATGTCCATGTCCGTGCCCCGGCCAGTGCCGAATACACAAAGGAGAGCAGGACCCGTGACCGGACTGAGGAGCGGCTCATGTAATTAAAGCAACGCCGCATCCACTGCAACAATGCGACGTGCGAACTGCTTCAGGGCAAAGGCGGGGGGGCGTGGGGGGCGGGGAGGTGTTAACTTGGTCAACTACTGCTGCTGGCACTCTTCAGCGGAATTTTCGGTACTTAATTGTGCGCATTAACTGACAGACCGAGACCGCAATAAGACTCCATTGATTGCTGGATGGATGGCTGGGGTTTCGCTCAATTACTTTCCCTTTCCCCCTGCAACACTGACCCTGCCACTGCCACCGCCACTGGCCGCATCTGAAGTGCTGAACGTTCCACGAGCGGGCCATTTAGCTGCTGTTTCGTTTAGTTTAGTTACTTTTATACGAGTTTTCACCGCACCGGGGAGAGTGTCTGGTCCCAGGGTATGCAAAATGGAAAGCGGAAGGCGGAAAGCTTATGAATGTTTAAATAACTTTCAATTGCGACAAAAGTTTTCAATTTCGTTTCAACTTTTCGCATGTAAATGCATTAACAAACTTTAATTAATATGAAGCCAACACGAGAACATCCCATACCCACCCATCCCCCACCCTCATAAAGCAGAAGGGTTGGGGAAATCGATTGTATTGGTCTGCCGCTGCTGCATGAGCTGCTGCCGATGCTCACAAAGTTTCTAATGGCCTTTGTAATGGACCCTTGAGCAAAATGTTTCGACACTTGCTTCAAGAAAGGGGCAACGCGACGTATACGCTATGTATAACAATGTTACATCATGAATGAGAAAGAGAGAGCGAGAGAGAGAGAGATAGAGAGAGAGACAGAGCGCTTGGAGAGAAATCTGAATGAAATTCAATTACCTTTGGGCAGACTCATTAGATTTTCATGCAGAATTTATGGCAATTTAGAAATTCCAGTGAACTCAACAGAGTCCTGGATCCAGGATATTCCGGCCAACAAACTCAACATTTTCCCAGCCATAGCTACAGCCATGGACATAGCCATGGACATACATGCATGTTTGGGGATGTTCTGCTTATGGTAAGTGACTCCTGCGGTTCCTGCGAGAGCATCCGCAGGAGATATGCGATTACAGCGTGGTGTTCCAACCCTAATACGTAAAGAGAAGCAGCAGCGAAGCTTGGGAGGCAAATCTGAGACTCTCATGGAATATCTAAAGCGACGAAACAGAAACAGAACCAGAAATAGAACCAGTAACAGAAACAGAAACAGGATGAAGCGGAATCCCGCACTGACAGGAAACAGTGCTGCATGTGCTCGGCGATTAGCAAACCAGAGATAGACGGTGGGTGGAGGGTGGAGGGTGAAGTGGTAGCGCTGAGTGCGACTTATCCCCGAACCGAAGTGGAGAATGCGCATAAAAATGCAATGCATCGCTTGGCAACGGTAAAAATGTGTCACTGAGAGTGAGCGGATAAGGGCTCTCCCTCTGCTCTCCTCTCTGCTCTTCTCTGGGGGAGCAAACTACTCGTTGGGCAAACGCAAAATGACTTTAAATGGAGACATCGCTTTGTGTGTGTGTGTGTCTTCTCCTTGCCGCATCCCGCTACGTGCCACTTGCCACTTTAATGTCACTCCCCTGGGGGAAGTTGTGCAGTATTTTTCATTGATTTCCTCTGTTCGAGCCAATAAAGAGGATGCAAGGTGCCACGGAGTTCGACGCAGCTCAACAATCCGCAGGAGAGACCGAGAGACCGACCTGTCCTAGACCGTTAAATAGGCGAGGGAAAGTACGTGTACTTACACAAATTAAACGTGTCAAGATGGGGCTCCACTCGACACTGGGAAAACACTTAAGCGGCAAAAATGTGTGGCAGCCAGGACGACAGGATGCCAGGCTCTGCTCTGCTGCACTCCAGTTGAGCGACTTGATGCTCTCGACATGCAACGCAAATGAGTTGGCTAATGTGGCCAGGAGCGTAGTAGAGACAGAGACAGAGAGAGAGGGGTGTGGTGGGGAGGGGGCAAGATTTGGACAAAAGCCAAAGCCGCATGGCCCTGACAGGCTTGTATGTGGATTTTATGGCTGATTTGGTCGCTGGCAAACATCAGCAGGCAAGTGCAAGTGCGTTTGTGACATTACTCATACGCCCCATAAACAATTCAGAACCAGCCGAGCACACACATTAAAGCCCCCCCCCCCCCCCCTCGCAACGAGGCAGCAGCAACAACATTCAGCTCATTAAATATTGAACAGAAATTTATGACCAGTTGGAAAATGCGAGCAACCAGTTTCCAGCTCCAACTGGATCGCAATTTGAATGTTGCGTCCTGCGACTGGGTCCTGCGGGGCAACAGCAGATGTACGCCCTGCCTTGCCTCATTTAAATTACAAAAATTTGAGTTCTTTTGGAATGCATAAGATAACATCCGCAGGAGCAAGGCAGCATCCGATTCAATCAACAGCAAATCTGGTTTTTCGCTCAGGTAGAGGTTAGAGCACGGGCGGAATCATCTCCGTGTCCGTGTCCGTCCGTAATAAATTCAATTATTTCAGCCAGTCCTCTCGCACATCCTTGTATGTAACGGGATGGATGGAGCACAATTAATATTAATTTGGATTCGGTTCGGCCCCGCTCGGCCGCAGTGTTTAATGTAAAAGTTTTCTGCACGTCAATTCAGCATATCAGTGTGGGGCGTGGCGGGACGGACCACTAATTGTCACATAAAAGCTTTCACATGCTTTTTCCAAGCTCTTATTTATTTATCTTTCCCTTGCACTCAACTATCCGGCTGTCAGTTACCATTAGAGTTCCAGTCAGAGCCACAATCGAAAAGAGAGCGCGAGGGCAATGAACAGATGAAAACTGAAAAATCTAGAGCCAACATTTGGGCCAACATTTGGGCCAACATTTGGGCCAACATTTAGCAGGGATTCGAAGGAGAGTCGAAGAAGGCAACACTTTAAAGTAGTTTCGCTTTTGTCTTCAAGGTCGTTTGCAACACTCTGATGGGCTGACATTTTGCCAGACTTCAAACAATACTGCCTAGAAGACGTGTTGATAAATTGAAAAAGTTTGCCCCTGGTAATTTGTCGCCTAACATATTGCATGCCGAAAGGTCGCATCCAGCCAGATGAGCTGAAAATATTGATCGCCGAACCTATTCCAAGTTTTGAAAGCGGAAAAGTTGGGAAGCGGCAATGGATTCTGCATGTATTATAGGTCTTGCACGGGTGCTACCTGCGGCACCTTTAACTTCCTCTTAGATAATATCTCAAATTAAAGGATTAACAAGATTCAACATTACTTTAGAGAGCTCTCACTGTACCTTCCCCCTCTCTGTCCCTCAGTTCTCACACACATATCTCATGATTTACCCGCTGGCTGCATAATTAACTATTCAAAAATGAAAGGGGGTGGTGGGTGGTGGTGGGGGCTGGCGTTGTGCCAGCTGTGACCAGAGGGAGAACCAGCTGCTGGCCGCAAAATGCTCTTTGCTTGTAAATTATAATTGTTATTAATTTCTGCCAATTTGCATGGGGATGGGAATGATGATGAGGGGATGTTGCCCCGCGCTGCCCCTCCACTCGTCTTGATTAAAAACTTTCCCAGCGACAAAATCGATGATGGAATTATGTAAACAATCAATTTGCGCCAGCCAGGCGGCAATGAATGAATGAATGAACGAATTCCGCCAGTCCTGTCCCTGTCTCCTGTCCCTGTCCTATCCTGGCAGTCGCTAAGCAAACACTACCTTCCCCTCTTCTACCCGAAATACACTCGGATAATGAAAGTTCTCGCTACGGAGGGGCGGTTGGGGGATGGGCCCATACTTACAAGCAAAACAAGCATTTGCCTTTGTGTCGCTGTGTGTGTGTGTGTTTGTGGGCTGGAGAAAGGTAATTCATTTGGTCGGCTGGGGCTGTGCTGTCCCGCTGTTCCTGCTAATAAAACATGCCCCTGCACTGCGAGAAATCTAACAGGTGTTCCGTATCAAACTTCATCATATGCCACGAGCGATTTCTTCGAGTGTAGATTCCTCCAAGCGCTGTTTGAACAGCCTGTTGCTGTTAATACAATAAAATGGCAAACTCATCGCACTTTGGACGGCCCCCAAAAATATTGTTAGCTCCTACCCGGGGGGCGGGTACTGACCTGGCCACGTGGCCCCTGGCTCCTGCTCCAGCTCCTGGTCCGCCCCTCTTATCGGCGATTGTCAACAGTCATTATGTGGCTTACAAAAGTTCCCTCTCGTCTAAATATAAAACTCTTCGAAAGCACGTGGAAAACAAATAAAGAACGAACCGAACCGAACCAAGCAGGAACCAAACTAGTTCCAGGAAATTCCTAACACAACATCATTTGAATAAAATATGAGAAAATGTAAAAGAAAACTCTAGTGAAAAGTCTATCGACCCAGGTGAAACCTGGGAAACTTCTGAAAATATTTCACATAAATGCGTAAAATGAAAAAGAGTTTAGCGGGGGTAAAAATCCGAAATTAAACACAGCTTCAGCTAAGTGCTGCGCTGATCTGATCATGTGGCAGCCGTTTCGCTGCATAATTGTCCTCCGACTGGGGGGAGGGGGTGGGGGGGTGGACTAGGGTAATTGGATTTACACAATTAAAAAGCACCTTCCTCGCGGCTAAGTTCCGTGCGAAATGCGACAGGCTGAGCCGCCTCCCAAATTATTCAAGCATAAATTACAAAAATAAATTGTTGACACGAACAAAAGGGGGGGGGGCGTGGCCCTGTATCTTCCATGTCAACATATTGCTCTAAGCATTTAAGCCAAATTTAGCTAGGACAAGGCTGCGCAACTAAGTTGGCTCATAGCTGTGGGCCTGTAGGCCTGTTCTCAGGCCGTGTAAATAAATTAAGCGGCTTAAGATTGCGTGTGCTGTGCCGCCGCTTGGGATTGTCGTTTCTTGGCTTGTTGTTAGCTGTTACTGTTTGCTGTTTCTTGTAATTAAAACACTTGACGAGTATTTAAAGCGCCTTCGCGTTTGCCCGTGTGCGAATGTGGCTAATGGAGCCATTTGCCAAGAATCAAGAATGTCCTAATCACGACAATCTTGTTACAAGCGGAATGTTTCATAATTTTGATTATCAGGTACTCGTGGCACCCAAAGGGCAGCAAAGGGTTGGGAATCCTCCCACTTTTACCTTAACCGTATAGTAGTATCCTTTTTAAGAATATTTTCCAAATTTAATGCACAAAAATGCATATAAATTTATAGTCAAAGGTCTGCTTTTTGAATTCGAACAACTTTACCGCAGTTACTGTAAAAATATATTGACCGACAGGTGTCGCATCTGTGGCCGCCCAGATCGTAATCCCTCAGCAGCCAGGCAACTACGTGTCGTGCGCTGGTGTGGCAACACTTGCGCGATCGAGAAGTTGATCTGGTAACCTCTTCGAAAAGAAGGATCTGGTAGCCTCATCGAATAGAAGGCAACGCGCGCAGATTCAAAAGATTGCATTAATTTAAGAAATATAAATAACGACTTTTATGTTCTTACACTTCGAAACTATTTTTTAGTCATTTAACAAGTATTTTTTCGATTTTAAACTCATTTCCATTACACAGCTTTGACCTCTCCTCGCCAGCATCAAAATTTATTAAAGAATTTCGCGCTCTTGACTGCTGGCCAAGGACCTCGCCTCGCTTTGCCCCGCCTTGCCTCTCCGTGCTGCATATATTATGCAGTTGTTGGCGATGCGTATATCGATGGCATTTTTAATTGAACTGCGACGCCCCAACACCACGGCCCCAGCCCCAGTCCGTGCCCGAAAAAAAGGAGCGGTTACTGCAAAGCTCAGCTCGTAAAATGGTTGAAATTTAATTAAATCAATGTGTTGATTTAATTGAAGTGCTGTGGCAGTAGAAGTGGCTGTGGCCGTGGCTGTGGCAGTGGCAGTGACAGTAGCCATCTTAATACGCTTCGGCGGGCAATGCAATTAAATTCCATGTTAATGCAGCTTGCACAAAAGACACCGCAGGCCCCGCCCCTGCCCCGCCATAAACCTACATGTGTATACTCCTACTTTCAACGATATTTATGAGCATATAATACATTTTTCTGATCTATCTAATGCCAGCCAACATTCTCCTCTAACTTGTTAAATATTTAGAGGACTTGCCAGAGTCAGACTAAAGTCTCAGAGAGAAAAGTAGAAATATCCAAGTATAAAAAGGGTAGGGCTATGCGCCCCATAAAAGCCAAGAATTCCCCTTTTAAAATGGAAATGACATCATTCAAAGAAAATGCTAGAAGAAGGAGGTTTCACTTGCAATCTTTAAGCAGAATCTCAACAGTTTTTGCTGGTTCTACCATCTACCATCTGCTTTCTCCTTTTTTGTTGGCTTTCATTCCTCATAAACGGGATTGATTGTCAGGCCGTGCAATGGTAAAATATGAACCGACAAACGACAAGCTGTCCATCGCGCGCTTCCCTCTGTGCCCCTCCCTAGTGCCATTCCCCCATCTGTTGCAATGTGTCAAAATAGTGTCTGTTTGTCTGTCTTTCTGTTTGACTGTCTGTCTGTCTGTTTGTATATTTGCAATAAGAAAACAGAAAACAGAATCGAGCCGGACAGTCGCTAGATAGTCCATCACGAGGCTCCCCTCCCCTCCCCGTTCCCCTCCTAGCTGTCTGTTATTGCCGTGCACTTAGCCATTCCAGCCAGGGCCTGGTCCTGCGCCTGGCCAACTCGTTCCCTTTGGCATGGACTGCTGTTAGCTGTAAATTTACGATTTTCCAGTGGATAGCAGGAGGTCAAAGCATAATAAAATCTTGATATATCCTTAAGCTTAAGCTCGCCTTTGAAGCATTTTTCAATTGCATTTTTCCCGCTGATAATTGATGGAAAAGTTCTCGCGCCTGACTCTTTAAGCTTTCTCTTCTCCGCTTTGGTCTTTAGTTTTTTCTTGATTGCAGCTGCAGTGTCCTGTCGGCCTGTTGCCCTTTCTACTTAATATCCTAGAGCTGTGGCGGACAGGACAGCGTCTGGGCGGGGCAGTCGTTGGCTGTGTGGCAGTGTGGCAGGCAAATATTTGAACTTAAAGTGTACTTTTTCTTTGCACAGCCCCATGGCCATCGGGCTATTTGCTATTCGCACTCTTCCTGGGTTCCTGGAAGCTGTTTAGATCTGCAGCTCAGTTGGAGCATACATACATACATATGTATGTGCATATATGTATGTATTTCTGCATGAAATGAGTTTCTGGTCGGCCTGCTGTCAGCCCTAATGCGGTCAAGGGGCGGCCACTTTTGCTGCTGTGGCATATATTTTGACAGTAAATTGACCAACAAATGTGCCTCCTAATGGGATGTGCATTAAATTTAATGCCCAGCAAATTATATTACATTGTTTCGGGCAGGCTTTGATTGCAGTTTCCGACCATCCTTAACATTTGAGCAGCAACTCTCGAAGTCAAAGAGGGACCTACCTGTACACAAAGGATTGTAGACTTAAGTGAACGGAATGTATGTATATTTCACGAATCGGAATATCTGTTTTTCTTTATATAAGGATTGGAAACATGAGAACATATTCATATGTCTCCTCATAATGATTCTCGTGTGGGCTTTTTCAATCCCGTATCTTTAACAGGCACATTTCCACACTCCTTTGAATGGAGATTGACATGCGAGGCGGCCATTTCCATTTCCTTCCCCTGGGAGATCATACTACACAGCACACAATCAAAATCCATCACACACACACGCACTCACACACTCGCATGTCAATCAGCAAATAACAATCTGACAAATGCAAACAGCAGAAATGCAAATTGTATCCCATATATAAAAAATTCACAGTCAGCGCGAAGGGGGGAGAAGTGGGGGGATCAAAATTGGTTCCTGCCATCCAGGTAACAATTGAAATCGTAATTAAATGATAAACAAGAAGAAGGCTACATGAAACGTAACCTTTGCCCTGGGATATAGTTGCTGGCAGCTCGTTAAGTCGCCGCTGCCGCTGCCGCAATCCTGGGGCATGAAGTAAGCTGAGAACTTAAGCCCCATCCGGTTTCGGGGAGACAAAGACAGAGACACGTCACGTGACGCATACGGATACGCATACGCCATGTTTGCCTTTCAATGGTGTGCCTCATCTTGTGTCTTGTGCCTTGTGGCACTCTCCATTGTGTTGTACTGACGTCAATCGATTGACTGTCCCCTGCCGATCCATGGCTATCCCTAATTGCATGCCCGGCTCATCAATATCATCAATACACATTTATTATGCGATAATTAATTGTCACACTCCCGAAAAAGAAAGGCCCGATTGCGGTCAAGGCTCCTCCTCCTCCCCATATGCTTTATTCCCATACCCCTCGCCCCGCCCCCTGGCGGGAGGGCACATGTCAGAGTTTCGTAACTGCTCCCCCCGTTTCGTTTCCATTACAAATGCCTGGAATATCGTCACATATGTCATTTGATTCTCGTTTATGGCAGAGCTTTTATTGTCCTCGATGGGTGAGTAGGAGATAAGTCAAAGGAGAAAAAGGATTCAGGCTTCAGACAGCCTTGAACTTCAATTGTAAGCATTTATTCACGCAATTATGGGATACATATACACCACACACATAGATTACACGTTTAAGAATCGTTTAATGTGGATATTAGATACCCAAACATTTGACTAGAATGCCTTTCCATGAGTGCATGAAGTGACAGAGAGTTCCTTTTGGAGGATAACGTGTACAGTGAATCCTGCTCTCATTACTGGGGGGTTCGCTCGTTGCTCGCCCGTCTTTGACCCATCACCAACTCTACGATGAAAACGCTGAGTGCCATAGCATGACCCACAGCGAGCAGAGTCCACACCGAATACAAATCCGTCACTTTTATGGGGCTTCCTCCGATCTTGGGTGGCTCACTGCGATTGTGGACATTGCTCATGGCTACCATGTCGCGAAGCGCTTGCTTCAGCCAGATTTGCCAGAGCCCCACCGACCATGCCCAGTCCACGTAGTTGGCCAACGACAGGCCATACAGGGAGTTGCGCTGCAGGACCAGGCAGGCGGACATGTCTCTGAGGAGATCCAGTTCGGGCGAAGTGCACAGAAGCTTCCAGCGTGTGTATCGCTGCAGAGACCGCATGGGGCTGTCGCTGTAGGTGTAGATCTGATGCGCGTAGCTGGTGTTCAGGCTGAGGAGAAGGTCTATTTGCTCTTTGTTGGAAATAGCCCGCACATTGGGCAGCTGGCGCAGGAAATCGGGATCCATTTTGTCTGTGAAAAACCTGAGGCTCATGTGGTTGAAGATGACGGTCAGGTTGCTGTCGCGCAGCTGCTTCAGGTTGCGGATGTGCGGGTACTGCGGGAGCATGGTCAGCAGAGTGCTGAGAAGGGCTCCGAAGGAGGTCGTTGCGTGCATACTGACGAAGCCCATCAGAACGAAGAGCAGGCCCAAGGCGGTGCCCAGCCGATGATGGCCCAAGAAGGGGACTGGCATCCCCAGGAGACTTCGAAAGACCCGAGGGTTCACTAGCAGATTTGAATATCTAAAGTCGCCTGGCCTATGGGCCAGTCGATTGTACATCACTCCCATGAGGCAATCCATGACTGTGAAGAGAAGGTACATCCCCAGCAGAGCGTACATCAAGCGCAGGCCGAAAATGTGATAGAACAGGTGCCCCAAGTCCAAATCCCTGCCGCAGGGCACTGCAATGGAGATGGTCACCATGCCGGTAAAGGCGAGCGTCGAACTGTGGTTGGCATCCACCAAACTGGCCAACTGGCCAGTCATCGGCAGGTCCACATCCCCTCGAAGTGTCATCCTAACGATATCCGACTGCCGAAACGGGCTCCCGTCATCGGACTGTGGCTGAAGGAGTCTGAGACTGATGTTGCGTTTCTTGGCGAAATTGTACATCAAGCTGTAGCTGAAGCCACTGTACACCTTGCGGCCAGTGCGAGGGTCCTCCCAGACGAAGCTTCGCGGCGGCACTTGGTCGATCATGGTCTTGGCCTCCCTGCCCTGAAAGTCGAGCCACGGAATCGGAAAGATACCAGCGGGCGCAGTGAGGATCTTTGGCATCGACTGAAAGTGCGGATGGGGAAACGGCTGTAGGCGGTGGACGCCAGAGGCTCCTTCTTCCAGCACTAGAAGTTTGAGGAACATGTGCTCTTCTGCCTTCTGAGAGACCGCCTCCAGCAACTGACTGGACAGCGGGACTCGCAGCCAGACCACAATCCGTGCCTCTCTCATCTGATTGAAGCACTCGGCCAGGGCATCCAGTAACAGCGTGTCCTCGTGGGCGTCCATGTACAGCAGGGCCAGCATCTGCTTATTGTATCGGGTCACCAGCTCCACCCCCTGCTCCTCGTCGAACCGGAGCGTGGGCCAGGCGAGCGGATAGAATGGCTGCAGGGGGTCCGGGGGCGGGTCGGGGGCTGCACGTTGCATCACGAGAAGCGTGGAAATGGCCTGTTCCTTGTGCACCGATTCGAGGGTGTCAAGTAGAAGCTGCTCGACGGGGGCTCCTGTTTCACTGAGCAGCAACCAGAGCAGCAGCCGGACTGACAATCCGTTCATGATGCAGGAGCACCGAATGCAGGAACTTAACTGCGACTCTGGGACTCTGAGCTGCGACTTTAGTGGCGGATTTAGTGTGGCGGGGCAATATCTTTTCAGATCTCCGCAGTGTGTAATTCCATTTAAATCTCATTTTAATCTAAAAAGCTTCCTTCAAACCCGCAATCAAAAGTTCCAGCTCTAAGCGAAAATTACGTATACGCACTGCTGACTGCCTGCCTGCGACCGCGAACTGAGATTTGTTATTAAAATTAGCATGAATACTAAATTTCAGTCGTGTGTGTGTGCTGTATATTTAATTAAAGGCTGAGCACATTGTGTGGCACACTGCTCCTCCACTCGGTCCACGAAAGTCGAAAACTTTCACATGTCCTCTCTGTGTATGTCCTGCCTTGCAGCCAGTGGCTGTTCGTCTGCTCTGGCTCTTGGTTACTTTTCCCCATAAAACTCACTCGAGTTGAAGCCCGTCAACGACATAATTTACAAAGCGCTTTGGCAGCTGTCTACCTCTGTCTCCTGTCCTGTCCTCCGTGCCCTGAATGCCTCCTTACCAACACTTCCGGCTCTGCCTGGCTCTGCTCTGCTCTGTCCTGCTTGAGGGCCGGGCCCCGTTATCATTGTCAGTGTCACTCTGTGCCGGCTGGGGCAGGAGGAAATGGAGCATTTCATGCACATAATGTCAAATGCAACAAGAACCACAAAACAAAACAAAACAAAACACAGCACAAAACCCCCTTGGCTTGGCTTGGCTTGGCTGCGGTTTTGTTTAGACAACAGAAAAACTAAAACGGTAGAGATTTCAACCAAGTGGAGGACCACAATATAAGTTCACATATCTACAAACAGAACCAACTGAAACTGAAACTGAATGGCAACTTAATATATACTGCCACTTGGGGAAGCTGTACTTGAAGTTCCTCACATATCCTTGACAGCATCGTCTGCCATCCCGAAGAGATCTCCATTCTGCCATCGAGATCCCTTCAACCATGACGGTATCCCCCTTTCGAGTGCCTCTGTGCATCGAGGATCCTTGAGACCCGGGCCAAGCCCAAATAAATACCTTATGTACTGCCCGTAAATGTTCGCATTCGAATAGCTAAACTTTTATTGATATAAAGAATTATCCACGGCGAGAAAACAAAGTAAACAAAGCAAACAAAAAACGGAAAACGGCAAAGGAAATGCCAGCAAGAAAAAGCGAATATACAGCGAATTGGTTAAGACAACAATTCCACGTCTAACCAAAGCGGATGCGGCACGGATGTGGATTGCACACTTGAGTCGATCTGGCGGGAGCTGGGACCCCCCCAAGTACGTACCTTTGGCCTTCTTCCGCACGTCTGAGCCGGATACAGAATGTGTGTTTGCGCGTGTGTGTGCGTAGATGTGTGTGTGGTTGTAGTGGGGGACTGGGACTGGCTGTTTATGATTGCAGGTGTTTTCTGTAGATTTTTATGGCGTCCACTGTTGTTGTTGTTGTTGTTGTTGTTGTGCCACAACGATGCCCAGAGGACAGCGGAGTGCGCGAGCGCGGCATTTGCAATAAATTTCCAAGATGAACTTTTTGAACTTTCGGCTTGATTTCGGATGTTGCCAGGATGCGTATGTGTTTTGTTGTGTTTTTCTGATGTTATCCGGGGATAAGTTACGGCTTACGGGTCAACTGACTGGTCACACTGGCACACACACGGCTCTCTGGGACTGTCGGGCTGTCTGCCTGACTTACTTATTTATGCACTCACGACAGCAACAAATTCGCACGGATATTTTTATGGCCACTTCTACCCATTCGCTCAGAGACTAAATATTTAATTTGCGCTTTGCTTATTATTGATTTATGTGTGTCTGTGTGTGTGTGTGTGTGTGTCGAGTCATCCCATCCCATCCTCCATCCTATCGCATGCAGTACAATGCAGATGAGAAGACAAATGTAGTCTGCTAGAAGATTTATGTGCAGAATGTGTGTGGCGAAGATTCGAACTTCTGGAAATGTTACTAAGCTGTTCGCTCAATTGTGAACCAATCAATACACGACTCTATGTACTATGTACATATGGAAATGCCAGCGTAATTGCGCCAAAAATTTCGTTCACTTTGCATATTCTAGTCGCTTGATTCAATTTTAATTAGCGCTCTAGCGATTTCCGTTACAAAAATCTCTCGCTTTGAAAATTGCACCGACACGACCGACACGAACGAACGAACGAATGGACGACACTCACGAACGCACACGCACAAACACAAACACACACAGTCCACACACAGTCTCTTTATCTCTCTCACTCTCTGTGTTGTTTGCCTACAGTGGAGTGGGGAGTGGGGAAATCGCTAAAGAAAACTCTGGCTTTGTTGAGGAGCGTTCGAGGGAAATCACATGTTTCATGTGCAAAGTGTAAAAACAAACTGACAGCCGATAGCGGCTCCATTGTGTAATGTTACCCCGAGCCGAGGACGCCACTGTTAACGTTCCCCCCACACCCCACCAACTAACAGAAATGTTACAGGATGTGAAGGAAATGCTATGAGCGGAAAGCTCACAAAGCTGTGCTCTGCCGTGACATGAAGTTTGCTGGGACTGTTAACTGTTCTGTAGAAGTGTTAACAGTACTGCTTTGCAGCTGTGTTAACAGTAATGTTTTGTAGCAGTGTGAACAGTTCTGTTCTGTATCAGTGTTAACAGTACTGTTTTTTAGCTGTGTTAACATTACTGTTTTGTATCAGTGTTAACATTACTATTTTGCAGCACTGTTAGCCCAAGCTACGTTTTTTCGCACATAATTCGCGCTTGATTGAGGCTTGACTGGACCGACAGACAGACAGGCAGGCAGGCAGACACCAGACAACCTCAGAGTGTAATTAACTTTTATTTATGGCTGCGAGCCGTCCAACAATCCGCAAGTCAAAAAACTCCAACCCCCCATCAGAATCAGTGCAGTGGGAGACTTCAACTTGTCATCATCGTCGGGCGGGACGGGACGGGACGAGTCGGGCGTCTAATTAAATTTCGGTGCTGCAACAGGTGAGGCAACCGCAATGCGCTTATAGGCTGGTCTGATTACAGCCCCAATATTTAACCGCAATTGCAAAGGGCAGTAAATGTCATAAATGCCACAACGGAATGGAGTCAACAAAAAAGGGAAGGCGGACAGGAAAAACAAACAGATATTCGCCTTAGACGTAGGCTGAGCCAATAAATCAATTCGTACCGACCGACTCGTAGGGTTAGAGCTCGAGAAGCATTCTCCTCTCCTCTACGGAATTTCATTACGAATGCCAAGCACAGAGGTCGCCCGCAAGAGCACGCAGCTGGATGGCCACTCAAGGCGAGCACTCAAGCCACCAGAGACGGCAGGCAGGCAGGCAGGCAGGACATGGCACAGCAGCAGCAGATGCCCCAAGTCAAGTCAAGTGGAAGGGAGACCGGTGACAGCAAACTTTGCTTTCTGCTGAGTGGGGGAGGGGGGGAAGGGGGTAGGGCAAAAGTGTGTTAACATACTAATATTCACTTTGCATCTTAATCGTTGTTGCTGTCGTTTCGTTCCTATCCGCCCAAAGGATGTAATATTGGGGGAGGCCATGGGGATGGGCTGGCAGCTGAAGGGTATGGAATGGAATGTTCTGTTCTGTTGTGTTGTGTTTATTATGGGCGGCGGCGGGGTGGACAACAGGTTCAATTGCTGCCTCATCATCATTATTTCGGCCATTGACAGAGCATTCTGGTGTTTTCCGCAGGTAATTCTATCTTCTATGTATAATTTGACAGTGATTGGCTATTCGTTCTCAAAGGACTGGCAAAAGAATCCCATTCACACTTACCTTTTGATTTCAATTAGCAAGCAATTAGTTAAAGTTGAACTTACATTACTTTCCAACCATCCGGATGGATGTCTTATGTCTTAATCAGTATTAAAGGCAGACATTTATAACCGACAACCGATCGTTCTTTATTTTATTTTTATTTATTTCTGCTACTTGGCAACTACATCAGAATCGCGGCAGAGCCACCTGTCGTCGAAGTCTGGCAATAAGGATGGCCGAGAGTAAAAGTCTACAAAAAAAGCTCCCTCCCTCCTGCTGTGGCGAAAGCTTTAGCTTTCGCTCAGTCGCCTTCCATGTACATTTCCTGCGAATAACAAGCCGAAAGCATAAGCAGCACGAACACGTGGTTGAGCAGAGTGCAGGAGGCCTCCAAAGAGAGAGGAGTGAGAGCTAGCCAGCCAGCAAGAGAGAGAGAGAAAGGAAGAGCGGAAGGATGGACCAGGAAAGGCGAATGGGAAACATGTGCGTCGCCCCCATTAGGCACCCCAGCCTCAGCCCCAGCTTGGTCACACATCGCACTTCCTGGCCAACACCAAGAGCTCTGAAAGGGGGGCTGGCGCTGGGGGTAACCTCCGATGACCTCGACGGCCTTCAGGCGGCCAGAAGGCGGGCCCTGCATATGCAGCAGGCCCCAGTACTCCAGCCTAATTGGCAATTCCAGGGAAAGCAACTTGTCGTAGTCGCCTGTCCTGTCCTGTTCTGGTCGTGCCGGCTTCCTGTCGTCTCTCGATTAATGAATTTATGACACGCAACCAAAGGCGGAAATTAATTTAAAAATCCAGCTAATGTTTAAACTTCTCCTGCTAAAACTTGTTGCGCATTCGTTTGCGGTGGGGTTGGGGGTTGGGTGGGTTGCATTAATCTTTTAATGAAATCTTATGACGCAACGTCGCGTATACGTAATGCTCCACATAATGCCCGCCGGATGGTGCGCTGCGAAAGCTTTGGCATTGCATCGAATGGCTTTATCCTTACGCCACGCTTAGGGGTTCAGTGAGGGGTAGGGGGAGGTTGCTGTGCACTCTGATGTGGCCTTGCCCCCAACGTGATGACAATTTATCGAGTTTGCTTTCCATAAACTAGTTTATTGAATAAACAAGTTCATAATTTTGCAGCAAAGACCTTTGGAATGCTGAGCACATAAGCGATTTGAAAGTTGAAAAGTGAATAAGTGTTTTTCCAATGTAAATAAATAAATATGAATATTAGAGAGCAACACACACACAGACACACATACATATGTTCAAGCCAAGAATCCACTTTCACCTACAGTAAATTGAACAGGCAACTGAAAGGAGAGAGAAACGGTGGCGGGGGCGGGGGCAGAGGAAACGGTGTATAAGAGGAAGACCCCAACAGACTGGGAATAAATTTTTGTGATATACCCAAAGCTAAAGGAAATACCCCCACAACCGCAGACAACTTCAGTGCTTCGAATGAAATATACCTGTTTCTCAGGTCTTTCCATCAAAGAAGATCTAGATATGAACTGTAGGAATAGAAGCGGAATGATGGCGTTTCTTTTTTGAAGAAACGTTAGCTCAATATCTGTTAGAGATTAGATTCGACCCCTTCCGAAACTGGGCAAGGATGGTATTTGTTTAAGTTAGGAAATATTCATTATTTCTTTTATTTATTTATTATTTTTTATTACATTTATTGTGGCACTTTTATTCTCTTTTCAATTCCATCTCCCACCATCGCCGGCCAGGATTGTAGCACTTCGGTTTCGGTTTACTTCTCTCTTTTGGCGAACACGATATACCCTTCACCAGCACGGATGTGGGGTACACGCATTCAAGGCAGCCGTACACACGCGTAAAACACAATTAGAAATACGAAGACGGCAGAGGGGGAATACATTTTGTTTCATTCCAGATGGCACGGCATAAACATAACATACATATGCACACACATATGTATACTCGCATAACGAAATGCTCGGCAGGATATGGTCCGGAACACACATACACCTGCGAGCAAGCCTCAAAGGGAAGGCGTCGCTTCGTCCTTCGGTCGTGTTGATTTGCGGCATTTTTTATGATTACTTTATGAGTGACTAACAGTCATATCATATATATGGCAGGGGGTGATGGGGGACTAAGTAAAATGATGCCGACAGAGCAGGGTGAAAAGACATTCATGCAGATAAAACACCGAGAAGTTCCCACTTCAGATAGAAGATATAATTGATAGAATGCTTAACACACGACAGACACATTTACCCCCTCCCATTGAATATATAAATATATAATCGCATACATAACTTATACATACGTACCGTTGCCCCAAGGGCGAACAAATCTTTCTTCGTTTATAGACTAAAGCACTCCGCCACTCACCTGTAAAGAAAAGAGAAGAAAAGTAGAGAAAATGTTAGGAAAACAACAGCTAACAAGACTTGCATGCATGTGTGGAAAATGTGGGCGTTTGCTAAAGACCAAAGCTCTTAATGCTCTCCAATAGCTCCTTGATATACGAGCTGAGATAGTGTGTGAGGGGGCTGTGGGAGGGGGCGGTTCTTGTGGTGCCCGTGCTCGCTTTTATGGGACCATTGTTTGAAGATTTCTGGGAGTGCAATAAAATGGCAGAGAGAGAGAGAGAGTCTGAAGCATTTAACTGGTTAAAACCACGAGTTCTATAGCCAAAATCCGTTTGGATGGAGCGTTCAAGTCTCTCATTTTCGGCTCGCAGTGCGATTAGCGGAGCCAAAGTCATTCATTTTCATTACCCGCTCACACATTTAATGGACAATGGCTCCGGTATTAAAGCCAGACCCAGTCTAATTAAGGGCAATAAACGCTTCAGGCCCCAGAAAATCAATGTCTGTGTCTAGGGCAGGTCCAGGGCCCAGGGCCTGGGCCAGGAGCTGACAAGGCAATTACCAAGATGGCTAACACCCAGCATAATCGCCAATCAAAGAGGTGTCGATGCAAGCATCTGCATTGTATGAGTCGCCCTGAAAAGAAGGCAGCCCCAGCATAATTGAGTTATTTACGCTAATTGGCACACGGAGGGGCTGGGTGATGTGGCAGTGGCAGTGCCGTCGCCTGCTGAGTGGCAGATGACGCAAATTGGCCTGAACTGCAGGGCCAAGTCGCAGAAGTTGGCCCAGCCAAACGTGTCGAGCTGTGCTTGTGTCGATTGTCAAACACCCTGTCGGAACACCCTGAGTGGCTAGAACCACGTTCTTGTGCCTAGTGCCACCCCCTTTGTGTTCTTCCCTTCCGCTGCCTTGCAACAGGCCACAAAATGTATTTTCCATTCAACATTTTCGTCGTCGTTGCGAGCTGGCGGCCAATTTCCTGCTGCCTCCTACGTGCCGCTTCCCCTGTGGCAGCCGCAGTAAACTCAATCCCAAATATGCCAGCCACAAAATTAAACAATTGTTGCATGTGCCTGCCGGTGGCAAGTGAATGCTGTTTGAATTATGAATAGATTGAGACTGAGCTCAAACTATGTATACACAAAGGGACAACCTTGAAATGGAATACTCCAAGAAGGTTCATGGATATCTTTCGAGGATAATCTTCTATAATACCATAACTGGAGCTGTGAATCCCGTAATCACAGACAAAACTCAACAGCAGGATAATAAAAGTCAAAGTCCTAAAACTAAATTAAACTGCTTGGGGCGGGTGCTTGGGTGTCACATTTCATTTAGGCCCTGTCCGCCGCTCAAGAACGGATTTTAATGGCCCCGGCACATGGCCATGGCCTCTCTCTCTCTCTGCTATGCGTAGTGTCAGCAAGCCGTTTAAGTTTAATGCGTCTATATTTATGGGATACAATTATAAATTAATTGTGTACGAGTATGTTAACATCCTCCCAAAATCACCGAGTGTGCACGAAATTTATGGGTACATTTTGGATGAGTACACAGTAAACAGTATCAGGCTACACTCTGAGAAAACAAGCCCTAACCTACGAAGCCATTGTATGGAAAATATGTACATATATAGAAAGAAAAGTCTTCTGCAGAGGAGAGAATATCTCTGGCTAGCAAAGTTTGGATAGATCCGAAGAGGAGAAGCCCTCCTACAACCATACGTCTATCAATCGATTCTATATACTATATTCTATACTCGTATATGTGCCTATAAGTACATATATAAGCTTTGGTAATCAGTTGAGTCTTGATTGAGGCGGCTCACGTGCGGTGCCTGGTGGCTGGTGGCCTGCCGCCCACAGATAGCGGCCAAGAAATATTCCCCTTTGTCAGGCACTTAACCCAGATGAAAGCAAATATTTATGTAGATTTTCAGCACACGCAATCAGCCCGAGAACACAGTGCCAAAGGAAGGCAGGCAGGCAGGCTGACAGCAGGAGACCGCATGCCGCAAATAACAGAGGGCATGGATATGGGTCCCTGCTCTCACATCCTACTCACTCACCTTTCATCCAGACGCATACTGCTGCGACTTATGTCACTCCACACGGACATGGAGCGGGGCCGCTGGAAGATGGACTTGGAGAAGCGCCGCACGGCCGTCGCGGGCAGCTGCTGGGAGGGGTAGCCAGCCAGATCGTTCAGCTCCTCGTTGAAGTTCACGTTGCGGTGCAGGCGGGGCGAGGCTATCGAGGGCAGCGAGTAGCTGCAGGTTTGGTTATCGTCCGACATGGCCAGTGCTGTGTAGCTCGCCGCGAGCTTGTGGGTCATTTCCTTCGCGAGGGGGCGGGGCGGGGGTGCGCGACGCGGGTGGGATATGTGCAGGATTCACCCTGTGGGCTCTACATCATTTCGCGCAGGATCTGCTAGATCTTCACTGTCACTGTGGCACTGGCACTGTCACTGGCATCCGCACTGCAGGCCGAGTGTTGGCTGGCTCAGGGTGTCGCCTCGGAATGCGGCGTTAATTGCATCTGCATCGCATCGCAGGGTCTTGTTTATTGTCTGGGCTCACGACATATCCGACACTTCATTAAGCACAATCAGCACCAGCCGGCAATTGACTGACTACCGCTCTCACTCTCTCCCTCTGTTGGCTGTCTCTGTCTCTGTTTCTCTATTCTCTAAATGACTTTGATAAATGGCGCTGCTCACGAGAACTCCTCAGGCTCAGGCTCAGGCTGACTAATTGACTGCATAGACATGCAACATGCAGAATGATGCATGCAGCACGCAGAATTATCATAGCTCAAAGTTCAACCATCGAGATGATCAATCAGGCAACCAGCCATTCAATCAATCAGAGTCCCTGAAGATTGTTCTAAACTGTTTCCGATATAACAAAAGACATATAGACAGCTATAGAGCATACATATACATATGTATGTATGTACATGTGATATAGAAAAGTCTTTGTATCCTCAATGTATCCTCAATGTATCCTTAATGTATCCATCTTTAAACTTTATCTTTGTCTTTGGGTGTAAACACATTTAAATCCGCAAATTATTCATATGAAAATGCCTTTGGCTGAGAGTGGAATTTGTGGTAAGAGAAAATTAGTTTGAGGCGTGCCCTGCGACGCTTTTCATCAGCATAATGAAAAACAAATTTCCTAACGAGACACACCCACACAGACACCCACACGCACGCACACGCACACACCCTGAAGCCGCGAGAGAGCTGCAGTTTGGCTAAATGGAAAAAGCAAAGGGAAGAGAAGGAGAGGAGAGAGAGAGAGAGCCACCAAATTGAATTGTTTTTTGGGCTGCTGCTGTGGCGCCTCCTCTCATCCACTTGGAATCCCCCAGCGTCAGCTGCTGCTGCTGCTGCTTTTAGTGCAACATTTCGTCTTTGGTCATTATTTTTGGGTAATTTTATTCAGTATAAGCAAACATTTTATGCTGCTCTTTTCAGCTACTTGGGTTTTATGGTATACTCCACTGTCCTTTTAAGAATCTGCCCCTACCTTACCCTACCCCTAGCCAGAGGCAACTCCTCGTTGCCTCATTGCATGCTACGCGCACTAACTTGGCCAACTAAGTGCCACAATTAACAAATGTAAAGGGTGCCAGCCACGCCCACTTCCTTAGACAAAACTCCAGTTATGCACGCGATTAGCCAGCCGCCAGCTAAAGTTTGGCATAACTAAGACATTAAATTGGCCCTGCCACAGAGCCATGACAGAGGGGAGGAGGAGACTCTTCCCTGCGATGGAGATGTGGCTGGAGGAGGAGAACATGTGTGAGTGTGTGTGTGTGTGTGTGTGACACTTGCAAGGTCATGAATACAAATGTTTTCCTTTTGGGAGCGGGCCAAAAGAACGAACAGGAAGGTGGAAGCTTCCACATGGCTGACTGTACAGTGCGTTTCAAAAGTGTGAGACTAAATCAATACTTGGAGGACTCAACGCAATACTTTCATGACTTGTTTCTGCTCTTGAGAGAAGGGACAGATTGGCCTTTGAGTTCTGAAACTGAGAGAACTCAAAGTTCAGCGTATTTGATTGCCTTACAGCTGTGACGCACACTGTGGATGTAGATGTACATATATGTATATGTAGATGTAAACTTTCTGCCCTTATTAACGGAAGCTGACCTCAGAACAATTCCCTGATCTGATATGTGACCCACATGGGCCAACTTCTGACCTTATCAATTAACGCACTGACTGCCGTCCGACCCCCCAACCCGCCCCTCTTCCGTGATGAGAAACGAGGAGAAAAGGTGACAATATTTCCTTCCTCTTAATATCACCAGCGGGAACACATAGACAGTTGGCTGGATGCTGCCGAAAGGAAATGTCTCTCAAACAGAACTCGTGTAAACAGGCGGCAATTGTTCCCGTGGCCGCTGCCTGCCGCAGGGACATGGCTATGGGAGGCAATAAAAAAATGTGTTAGCCCGGCCATGTGTTGGCCATAAATAACATGAAAAAAACCAAAGCAAAGCCCACACACACATGAGACCACAATATACGAGTATTTATGCTATCATCTAAGAAGTGAGCTCCAGCAGAACTAAATTTCTTGTCAACGAAGTTGTATGCGTTTTAATGCCGTAGAGAGGATGATCCTAGGATGACATTTTGCCTAAGACCATTACGACGAGCTTACGAGGGCGATGAGGGGGCAGGAGTGGATGCGAAATGATCTCCAACCCGACCCCATCCACCGTTTTGCATGACTCCCACCCCAGCGCTAGGGACAGACCTTGTCAGCTGTACCCTCATCAGCAGCGCTTTGAACTCAATTTTTACACAAAAGTTGACCTTTTCTAGAATTCAAATGGTCCCTAGAAGAAGGTCACTCCGTCATGTCAGAACACAGATATGGGTTGGGGGGGTTAGCGCAATAAATAGAAGATGGCATCTCCATTAAGAATTTAAACAAGAATATGAATTGGTAATGACGGAGCTTTTATACTAAGACTCTATGTAGCTGTAGTGGTGGCCGCAGTAGGGCTACAATATGTTTTTATAGATATGACCATTACACCATCTGCTGCCACCAGCCCTACACAATATCCACTGCAATAAGTAGCTATGATGATGCGATGATTATTCATAAAAGAACTATGAAAATGTTTACAACAGAAACGAGGGGGAACATTGTGAGCCGCGGCAAAGGCTGCGGTTCTACTTCTACACTTGTAGTAGTGTGATAATACAGAAGACTGGATAGAAGACTTGGTTGCTCTAGGTTGCTATATAATCTCTGAGACCTGGCTATATCGACTCAGCAATTGATGCTGATCAAGAATATATACTTTATGGGGACGGCAACGCTTCCTTCTGGACGTTACACACATCCACTATCCCCACAAATCCAATATTTCCCGCATACTCTTCTGAAGCAGTAATCTCTTGCAATGCATCTCCAAAGTATCCAAGTATCTAAGATATATGCACTTCTCTCTTTGTCATTTTGATTGTCTTTGTTTTTGTTTCTTTTCATTTTATTATTTAATTCCCCTTCTAGAATAATGCTATAACGTTTTCCTTTCATTTTTTGGCCAACTTCCAGGAGAGAATTTTCAGTTTCCTTTTGCTTTTCCGTTGAAAATTGATTTGTGGCTGCGGAGAAAAGTTTCACTTCTTTGTGGCCGGGAAATTGAATTTTTATTTCGACTTTTTATCTGCTTGCCTGTCGTCGTGGCGTGGCGTGTGAGTGGCGAAAGTTTACAGTCTGAGCCACAAATTCACGAGGTTTTCACACCTGTCCTGGAAGAGGCTAAAAATTAGCAAGTCAAACACTCTAAGCCGTCGGGGAACGTCTTAACGGGTTTTGAATATCCTCCCACATTCAGGGGAAAACTTAGTCCAGCATAAAGGAAAAGTTGTGCGGCAACTTTCACGATTGAATGCACATTAGATTAGATCTCGTACAGCATTCAATTTATTCAATATTAAAGCTATTTGTAGGACCCGAAACTTTCATCCAATTTTCCATAAAATGGCCGAAAAACGAGAACGGAACTAGAGCAGAAATCACTTAACTGCCGTTCACTCGACAGACAGCAGAAAAAAGAGAAAACGCAAACCCTGGCAACGAAACAATCTCCACAATTCAACAGACAAATAATGTGCAAGGAAACGAAGGCCCTGGCGGGGGCGAGGGCGGGGGCGAGCGTCTGGACAGAGTCCAAAAACAAATGAGGGAAAAATAGAGAGGAAAAGCGAAAAGGGCAAGAAAAGATATGGTAGGAGTTAATACAGCGTGATAAGTTGTCTGTGTTATACGTTTAGCACAAACAAACGAACAGGAACAGGACTCGGTTCTGTCTGGGTCTAGATACAGACAGATCCCGCATGCTGGCTTAAACAAATGTGGCCTTACATGGCCATAAATGACGCCAAACGTCATCACTTATCATCACGATTTGCTGCCACAAATTATGGCTGAGAAAGTTGAGGCGAAAGTTAAGCTGCTTCACCAATGATTGGATTATCAATTTGTATCGCACAAGTATGTGTTTGGCATGATAAACAAGCCAACGGAGGAACTGATGGAAGATGGTACTGGGAAGGGGACTGGGACTGGGAAGAAGTTACCGTAGAATACTAAAACTTGGCTATGCGCTACCTAGAAGATAACCTACTTAGAAGCATTGTTTATATTGGCTCCTATCCTATGGCCTACACAGTTTTTCCTATGGAGAACAATCAAATTTACAATCAAAGACTAAACAACATTGATTTGCTCTTCATTCACCACAAATCCCCGAAAAACGATTCAACGACCATTCATGTCAAAAGGTCATCAAAGTAGTCCCAACAAACAAACACAAAGCATTCAATGGCCCCTGACACTTTGGCTCATTAGTCAATTACATGGCAAGAAGTGCGAAGCAGCAGCCTCCAGCCGCCTCCAGCCTCCATCCTCCATTCTCCACTGACAGATTGACAGAGTGTCGAGCAAATGAAACAGTCATCAATCTAAATGTGGGCTCGAATCAGCACTAGAACAATGGCCCAGAACAGTCCCAGATCTCTGGCCAAAACATATCTTAATTGGCAATTAAAGTGGTCATGAGATACATTCTATAAATTAGTTAAGCTGCGGCTGGTCCCCAGTAGATTCGTGAGAACTTTGATTAAAAGTTTCCGAAATTCATTTGGTATGCAGGGAAACGACTGCAGTGAGACATCCGAAAAACACACACATTCCTAGATCCTGGATCCCAGATATACTCCCTTGTCATTTCCACTTGCAACACTTTCCAGCATTCTGTTTGTGTCTCTTGCCGTGTGGCATAACCATAGATTAACTCGACCTTTTGCCAGCCCAGCTCGGGCCCCAGGCCTGTGGTCCTATCTGCCTCACTTTTGTGTTGTTGCGGCCATTGGGCCGTTAGCCAGGGATTAGCCTAGCCTGTTTCATCCCTTTACAGCCACCAAAGCCGCCCTCCGCCTGCCAAAAGGTCCCAGCCACGTAGCCACAAAAGTTTTTTGCCGCATTCCCCCCTCGCTTTTTCGTTTTTCGTTCTTTCTTCTTTTGGTTTCTTTTTGTGTGGTTTTTCCTCAATTTTGTTAAGCTTTCACTTTTAGCTTTTAAAGGCATTGCCACGGCTTACACACTCCTCAATGCTGGGAGGCGCCGCAGGCAAATAAGTGAGGAATTAAATAAAAAAATATTACTCATACGCCATGCGAGCCGCTCAAACAGCTTTTACGATCCGCCCGCCCCGCCCTTTTGTGTGCTGCTGGCCCGCACGATAAATCCAATATGAGTTTGCTCTTGATGTTATTTTTATGTTTATTATTTTTTTAGGGTTCTCGTCCGTTTTGTCGCCTTCGCTTCCGTTTCCGTTTGCTCTTTTAACTGAATGAAAATTGCATTTAATTTATGGCTTTGTTGGATTTTTGCGGGCGTTTGGTTTCAGACCAAAAACAAATTTAGTTTTTCCATTGATTGTATTACGCAGTAATATAATTGTTTCGCTTATTTGGCAGGGAATTTCGAATGGAAATGGAATTTAATATTCATTTGAAAATGTTGCGAAAAACAGCAATATTTCTCTGAGATTTTTGCAGGATATTCAAAGACAACAGATTAAGATCTAGAGATGTTAAAGAGTTGAATGTTTAATTTAAGATTTTATAGATAATAAAGCAATTTTTTCCATGTGAAAATATGTTGTTTTTCTTGCTTAAATTTCATAAAACTCTCTTCCATTTATTATCAAATGAAAAGCTGGAAAACCATACATAAAATGATAAACAATTTAACAAGAATTTAATGGAATTTCCCTTCTTTATCTCTGCTATCTTCGCTGCCCCACAGACGAACCACAGCCTAAGGGTCGCCTCCATCGCTGGCCTTAATGAGAGCCAAAGTAAATACATAACAAACTTAATTGTTATGCAAATTTCCGTGCCATTCTCTGGCCAATTTGTGGCAGGCAGGCAGGAAACAGGCAGCCAAGTGGCAAACATCGATGCCATCGAGATCGGCAGGAATGTGTCATAAAACCTAATTGAAAATTTCAGCCACGAACTAACGACGGGGCGTGGGACTGGTGTGTGGGTGTGTGTGGGAGTTTGGATGTGATGAAAAAACAGTGAAAAATAGATAAGCAAACAAAGTGCCATCGTCGCCGTTGCCGTCGCTGCTGCAACTGCAGCATCCCAGCCCATAAAACAACATCCCATGGAGCAGAGGCCAAAACGAAATGTGTCAAGGCAAGTCAGAGACAGCGCAAAGGCGGAATACCTGCAGGGCCTCTCACATAGGCAAACATGACAACAAAGTTCTGTCTGCAATATGATACGTGGGCCGTGCTCCGGCCCCGTACCCGTCCCCGGCCACGGCCATGCAATGAACTATGGGAAAATAAAAAATGAAAAAGGTTCACTTGGAAATTATTCACTGGGCTGTGGGCTGAGTGAGGCAAGGCCCTCAAAGGACGAATCGATTTTATCCGAGATACCAAGTGTCCGAGCGGAATCTCAAAAAGGAGCAGCAGCCCAGCAGATGAAATTTCTTCAAACTCTGCGCACGCACACACGCACAGGCACACACACACGCCTCAAAACTACTCCGCCTCTCGGATATCCTTTGGCTTTGTAATGCTGACACTTGATTTGGTCCTGCTTAGCGGATTTGTCATGGACACTGGACTTCCTCCAGCTCCTCCTCCTCCTCCTGCTCCTCCTGCTGTTGCCCTATTTGTCTCTTTCGCTGACTTCACGGCACACATTATCATTTTTTTCCATTCAACTCAAGGACAGAGCAACTTTCGCTTTTCGCTGCTATTTTGCTGTTTGCTGCCTGACATTTGTCGCTAATTAACACACAAAATCTGGCCAACACGAAGGCGTTGGCGCTGGCGTTGGCGCTGGCGTTGGCCTTGGCTATGGGTCGAAGACCGCGGATGGGTATGGGTTTCGGCAGAGCATTTAAATTCCGCCCAAAACTGTTTTGATTAATTCGCGGCGCACAATTGAAGGCGATGCGGGGACGGGGCCGCGCACATTGTTACCGTTACCGTTATGTTATGCTCGGTGCACGCTCGCTGTTGGTCGCTCTTCCGTTCTGCATCGAACTAACGGCACACACGAACTGAAGCCTGCTGCCAGCCAGCGTCAAAGCGAATCTTTTTGTTTCTGGCCTCAGAAGCGTCTGCAGGCCACGCACCACCAGGAGCAGGGCAGAGCCAGAGCCACAGCAGAGCCAGTGCCCCACCAGTGTGTTCGTTCCACTGTTTGCGAGTGTGTCTCGTGTTTCGTGTTTCTTTGCCAGCCGTTTCGCGCTCTTTCGCTCTCTTAAGGGGAGCATTCTATGCTGTGCTGGCGGGAGTCGCGTCCAATACTCGCGTAGAGTTGCCAAAGCAACTGGTAAACTGCCACTACGGTTGCCACTTCGCTTTAGAAATTACTGTTATTTATGGGCATTTTTACATATTTCCTACATTTGTTGATGTACTTATTAGAAATATTTGATAGACAACAGGAAATTAGCATAACAACTCGAATATCAAATGATTATCTTGTTATATTTTATCAATATGAGCACAAAAGTAGTTGGATTTACCTTCCAGTAACATAATAACAATGAGTATTACTTCTGTTTATGTATGGGAAGCCCTTGTCTAACTCTGAAACCAAATCCATTCAATTTTCTTGTATTTTTTCAAACAAAAATGTTGTTTAGGTTAGAATGAACCACGGCAAAGGCCGCGGCACTACTTTTTACCCGATACTCAGTCAGTATGTATGTACATGTGAGCTAACGCTATATACATATATCACATCTTTGTTCTAGGGCTTAGAAACTAAAAGTTAAAATTGAATATTTGGCATATATTTTCAATAAAAACATAGATTGTTATCTGAAATACTATCTGGGAACCACCAGACCAGTTTTAGACACATTTCATGAGTCTCCCAGCCAGAATTCACAACTCTCTAGTAATTACTGGAATTTTTTGGCCAGTGCATGCATCGGGGCTATGCTCTGGCTCCCTCCAAGCACGTGTTATATAACAGGCATGGCGTTTTAAGAGAGAACTACCTAACCCACACGAATGACAACAACAAAACAGAATGCCAAGAAATTTGGCGCCAAAGAGACACGTGTGGAAGCGGAACACTCGGTTGTTCCGTTTCCATTTCGGTTCTCTGTGCGTAAACATTGCAGCTTTTCTGTGACGTCAGTTTTGGGGGCCACCGTCATGACGTCAGATGCTGGGAGAAAGAAGAGTCTACAAAAGACTGATGCAAAGCGCCATCTGTTGTTGCTGAAACGAAATGTAATTCATAGCCATCTAACGGCGAAAGCACGAATTAAGTTATTCAAGTGCCAAATAAATCTTAAAAAATTAAGAAGAAAAGTAAAATACAGTTTTTTATGTTTCTACATCCTTATATATATATATATATGTATGTATATATCTGTCATATGGACTATTAATAACCGCTTTTGAGACTTCGTCGTTTGTCGGCCACATTCCAGAATCCACAACACAGACCGCACACAATCGCTGAGCAAACATTGGGTGGAACATTACCTATTTAAACATTACCACAAAGTACATATACAATATACATATATATATACAAATCGCAGTGGATATAAGACATCGAGACACCGACGCACACTCCTCGACAGTCATTCCCTTTGGGAATTCAAAAACATTAAAACACAAAAGGTCGCCCCCCTCCACCCCCGCCACTTTGGTATCCCCGTATAATGGAAGGCGTATTGATTTCCATAAGTGATTGATGAACCCCGATCGATGGACGAAATTCTATGCGGCCCATGACACACAAATATAAAGCAAGGTCTATGGTCTAAAACAAAACTGCAGCTGACAGCGTCAAGGAGGCAAGGAGACAAGGAGGCGTGGCAGCTGAAGAGTGTGTGTGAGTGGTTGAGTATGTGTGTGCTCGGGAATCCTCTATTCAAAATGCAAATCCCCTAACATCAACAGCAACTGCAACACAACTGAAGGCCAGGCCAAATGTGCTATGAAATATGCATTAGGAACAGCTTTAAATCTCTCGCATCAAATTAAATCCCAAGCTCATGTGGAAATTAACGTAAAAAAGTAATAAATAAGGAAGTAAGGGGCTAAGGCATAGAGTATATAGATAGATATTTACACTATCTATAGCTAGAATGCAAAGACTGACTTCGATTATGCTTGGTATCTATGACAAGTGAAAGATACAGCAAATGCGATTCAGATCTCATTTAATAAATCCTTTAGGCTAAATGGTAGTCCTCAAGCTCTTAAAGACTCTCTATAGATATGCCAGAAACCCTCCTTATTCAGTTGACCTTTAACCCAATTCATAATTTATAAATAGTTCTCCGATCAAACTTTCAAAGGGTTTGGCAAAGTTCAAAGTTTTTCGAGCCGTTTTTGCGCTGACTCGATTACAAATTCCGGTCAATATTTGGGACATTTGGTCCATTGATATGCCAAGGAGCCAACGGGAGGGAGAGAGAAGACCTCAACAAACACGAAACCCAACTCCAAGTGGCATTCAGTTTGTGTGTGTGTTTGCAGTTGATTAGTAAATGTGCTCTTTATATTTACGCTTATGTGTGTCTTTGGGGGCTAAATTTCTTGTCAATTTCCGGCAATTTGTCGTAGGCAGAAAAATCATTGTGATAAGGACACACGAACACATCCCGAAGCCCCACAATCAAGGCAACATAATATAAAAATAAATTAGAATGTGAAAAGATGTGCGGAGAAACGCCACAGCCACCGTCAGCAGGAGAAAGGACTTTAGTCAGTAATTTGTTGAGACGCCAAACGAGTCGAGCTTTAGGCCAGGCCAAGCTAGAGGCACTAGTTGATGGCCTAAATTGAGTGCTTGACAGGCTGCCTAGCATGCCTCGAAGGTGGTTCCAATTATGCCAGAAGCCAGCGCTCTCTCTCGCTGATTGCTTAATCTTGCTGGAATGCATTAATATGTCAGTGAGGAGAGACCCGTAACACGTGCCACGCACACGTACATACACGTATGTTTGGGCGCATAAGCGCTCTTGAGTTGTAGTGTAATTAAAATGTCAAACCGAATTTACAGGCCGCATTCTTTCCACAGATCCAAGGAGTCGAGTCTCTTCTCTTCTCATCTGGCTGGCCTATTCGAGTGCGGCCAGCTGTCGACTCCAAACAATGGTGAAACGAAACGAAAATGTGTAAAAAGTGGAAACTACTGGCCGGACACGACACGGAGATAGCCAGGCAGGGCAAGACAGGGCAGGACAGGCAATGATGCAAAAATATTTCAGCCATTTTGTGTATACACAGAGACGGAACAAGAACAAGAACAAAAACAAGAGATGAACATCACAGACAAGAGACAAGAGGACCGCTCATGAACAGGCAGCAGACAGCCAGAGCAAACAGCTCGAGACATCCTTGACAAAGACTGGCACTCACGACTAGAAGATACCCCCGTTGACAACGAAGTAGCACAATTCGAAATATACCCAAGGACAGAGACAGATAACTGATATCAATGAGGCCTGATTGAGGCTTTAAATATTCCATAAACTCCATTCATTCTCACCTTCACACACTCCCCTTGTGTACCCTGGAATCATTTTTATTAAAACTGCAAAAAAAAGATGTGAGAGACCCACACAAAGATCAAATCTCTTTCAGGCCCCCTCCACCGATGCCCCCCATCCATTCAGACCCTGTGCGCTGATAGGGGCAACCGAAATCACTTGGGACATTAATACAAATAAATTGGCATCCAAGTGCAAAGAAAAAAGGAAAAGTCAAGTAAAAATAAATAAAGGCTGACAAATAGGAATATTTGATGCATGTTCCCCACGTATTCCCCATGGAGTTAACAGAAAAAGTGGATCTTCACGCGTGTGCCCCCCCCACTCGGAGATGAAATATTCATGTATTCAAACGAACTGCAATGGAGGGCAGGGCAGGCTCCCTCTCATGGGTCTCCTGGCTGAGATTGCATTTCAGTCAGAGATATGACAGACAGACAAGACACCCCGCTGCCCTTCCTCCTCTGGTGTCTGTGGTGTCTCTGGTGCTCTTAGAGGACCTTTTAAAACTCCCAAATAGTATGCACAAATACCCGACTTGCTGCAGCTTTCAAGTCCACACACGAAACACCGAAAAAAACGTAGAAAAAACTGAAACTGTGATAGGTTGACAGGCAAACACGCGTATATTTGGCAGTGGGCCCATGGAGTGGGCACAGGAGGGGCACAGCAGAGTGGGGCACGTTTTGAAAGAGTGGAAGTTCCCTCTAAAGCTAAGCAATCGTATAAGAATCAACAAAGTAATCAATGTTTGAAAGGGGTTTGCCATCAGCTTAGCTAAAGCCATCAGCCTCCAGCCTCCTCCTTGTTTAGAAAGCATACTTCAAGCACCTTAAATGGTACACAAAACTATTCACATACATTCCAAAACATGGAGTTTGTCTTCCATTTCTACATTTACCCAACTTTAATTGCATAACGCTTTAAAGTGGCTTTCAAGTGAATTACATTTTCTTGCATTATGTGTTTTATGTACAGCTTCAATGTTCGCATCGCCGTTTTTTATATATGAGCTGCCCAGAGCATGTAATATTTGTGAATCAATTCGATTTGTGGGCGGAACCACTGAGGCAATTTCCGAATGTAATCAAACAAAAAAGGTAAACGTGAGCGAATTTCGTTAATTTGTTTACCGACTTTAGCAGAATATTAATTAAGCAACGGCTCACTGAGCGGACAATAATTGATTAAAGTCTCGGCTTATCAATGAAATATGTAAAGCCAAAAGGCAAGCTAATGAAAATTTAACAACTGAAAAGTCCTCAAACCTCTTCTTGAAGTAACTTTAAAAACGAATCAGATACACTTTAATGCTGCTTCCCTTTAGTCGTCACATCGAACTCTCAGCTCTCGACACGATTTGGCTTTTTTCATTAGTGTCAGGTGCCGATGAATCGAGGCGCGAAGGGGGCGTGGAACGCAGCTGCTGCCGCCGGCTCGCCTTGTCAAAAGATTGAACGGGCAAGGAACGGGCCAGGAGCGGAGCGGCAAAAGAAATATTCAAATGCCGAAACTAAATTGTATATTTATGCGCATCCAGCGCGGGAGTCTGTGTGACTGATACTAAAACTGAGAGCCAGAGTGGGAGTGGGGGTGGGAGTGGGAGTGGCGGCAGACTGGAGGCTCGTTGCCACCCATGAATTATGTAACATTTCACGTATTTTCCCTTTTTTATTATACTTTTTCATTCTTGTTGCCTTTTGACGCGTCCCGTCCGTCCGTCCGTCCGGGCGACAATTGCCATAACGCCAGCCAGCCATCCAAATTTTCGTGGATTTTTTTTCTGTTTGCTTGCTTGTGGCGACTGTCAATATTTATTTTGGAACACGTGTGGGAGCATCGCGAGCCGAGAGCATATTTTCGGCTACAATTTTTTGATTGACACATTGAATTTGTGCCAAAGCGCCAGGCCCTCCCACATCGCCCAAATGCCATATCAATTAATAGAGGCTTCCTGGAAAGCCTTTCGCATCTAACACGCGCGTATCCCTCCATCCGCTCCTCTCTACTCTCTCTCTGTACTGGCTACCGTTTTTACCGTATATTATATATATTATGGTGTATAATACATGCCATCCTCCATGCCATTCTCCCGATCCAGTTGATTAAACAAAACCAAAAAAATAAAAAGGAAATATCGAAGTTCAAGTTTAGGTTAAAGAAACGCGTTCCATGGAACGGGAGAAGGGCCAGGGAGACAGCCAGGTCGTTCAATTATGCAAGGCGAAACGTGACGGGAACTTGGGCGAAATCAAAGTACGAGTACAGTGAACCCCAAGGTGAACGAAAGTAATAGACAGCCGTGCTTTTGGGTTGAAGTTGGAAGTTGTTGTATGTATCTTCCTTCGCTTACCTATAATCCTTTACATATTCCCTCTTTTCTTTCGCATAGGAGATTTTGGTCGAAGAGAATCACCGCGCGACATCGACGACGAAAACGCACCGAAACCGCCCTGAAACCGCACCGAAAACGCAAACGAAACGCAAAAAATAACTACCAATAGAGGCACAAACACTTGGCTTATTAATTTAAGGCGTGGTATTAGGGGTCAGAAGTTCGTGTGAACACACTAAGCAGAAGAAAGTCAGATGTAACACTTGAGCATTAACGCTCGCTTTTCTTCTCGTGGGGTGGGAGAGGGACAAGAATTGGCGCAAACATGCATTCACACACATAGCTGGAACTCAACCGGAAAAAAAATGAGACGCTCAAGCTCATTCCTTTCGCATTGTCCTCTTCTTTTCTTCTTCTTCATTTCAGGAAAGGGAGATCCCTTTGCGAATTTTTGATCACTTTGATCACACACTTGCACTACACACACACTCTTTGGGTAGATCACTTCACTACACTTCACTATACACATTTCACATTTTACCCATTGGGGTTTTCACAATTTTCCCGATTTTTGCGGTTCGAAACGCGAAGCTAACTTACGAACGTACGCGCTTTGCCCGGGTGAAAAAATGTAAGTGCAAGAACAAGAGCGCGCTCCTTGGAGCGGTGCAAATGCGTTCATTCTATACTCTCTTCCTAATTGCCCTTGCTCTCACTCTCTCATCAGCTTCGTTTGCTAATGGTTTATGTCTGCAACTGCAAAAGGAGATCAAAAGAGCGTGCTTGTGTCACCTGTCCGTGGGAGTGAGAAAGAAATATTGGTGAGAGGGTTGCAGCGCGCTCTGCGTAGGTGCAGCGCAGTCGGCGTAGCTACTCGCGCATTTCATGCTCTCCTTCTTCGCCTCCATCTTCTCGCTGTCATATGCAAAAGAGAAGATCGAATATTTCGGCTCTTCTTCTAAAGCATCTGCTACTACAAAATCGGATAAACAGGAGCTATTTTAATTTCACGAAATCTAGAATTTATAAAATGCTCCGCATAAACATAGTAATATTAATAGTCCAAAATGTGGATCTTAATAGATGTCCGTTTGTGCGAGTCTTTACTGTACCCCTCTATTTGGTTTCGGCTGTTGAATTTTGAATAAGAAACGAAACTGGTCGCCAGTTCCTAGGGGGCTTGGGGGCTTGGGTCTTGCGGTTGCGAGTGGCTGGGAGCCTGGTCCGCTCGCGAGCTAATTGAACGCCATTTGGTTAGACAGTAATTGATGTATGAATCGGTCCTGGATACGCCTGGCCAGGCATCTAGGGGATAACCATTGGAAGGCAGGACTCTCGAGTGTCAACCGCTCAGTGTCGTTGGACAGTTCTAGTTTCCATTTCGAATTGTATCGAGTTTCGCTCTGCTCTGCTCCGCTGTGCCAACTGCAATGCATTGTTCCTGCTACCCTTACAGAGAGTTCATTCTTTATGATAAAACCTTGTATCGGTCTATCTGTAAGGGTATCGAAAGCTTCTGCATCCCCGCTTTCAGTGTATCGGCCGTATTGTTACCGTTGTTTTGGTATAATGGAACCTAAAACTTTCGCCCATTAGGATATTGCACATTGAGAAAGAGTGAGAGATTAGAAGAGACACAAGGACACCATCTCTAGTCCCTGCGGCTGCAGGCAAGAGGTTACCGGAGGTGCACCGGCGAAAAACGAAAAAATTGGTTTACCTGTCTGTGTGTTGACCCAAAACTGAAGGACAAACGTCACAAGATTCCCCCTCGAAGATGCCGACACTGTTCTGTGCTGTGAGTGTTGGGTGCTCGAATCAGTGTGTGTTCGTGTGTGTGTGGGTGGGTGTTTACACGCCCACAAGCAACGCCCACCATGGAGAGGGTCATAGTGTAAATAAAACCGTTGCTCTTCATTGCACTTTGTCACAACAACTACATAAACAACAAGAACAACGACGACGGAATCAGAGACGGAGACGAGCGTAGAGTAAAACTCTTTTATTTGCTTTACGGCTTTCCTTTATTTTCTTCCATTGCTGTTTTTCGCCGAGCCACAGTCGCCTCCTCTTCAATATTCTCCAACACTTCTGCTTTGCGAGCAAATGTTTGCTTTCACTTTCTCTATCATCAGCTCCCTCCTATCTCTGTCCCTTCTTTGTCATTTTCGGACCACACTCATTACCCGGCAATCGAGTTGAATGCAATTGCGTCAATTGAAAATCGGTTCACTCTCGCACCCGGTGAACACTCGAAACGATTCAATTAGTTTTAATTACTTCAATGGAGAGAACTTGATTGGGAAATTGAAATTCTTCGAGTTTGGGGTTTCGGGTTTGAGAAAGCGCCGAAGATGAGCTGAGAACAGAACTTCCTTTGCCGTTTAGCAAGTAATTAGTGTGGGTTCGAGTCCTGCAATAAACACTCGGGGAACGGAGGAAAAGCCACAACTACAAGAGCACAAAATGCAATGATTTGGTAATCAGTAATTTGCTTAAACCACTTAAACCAGGCTATCATTCGAGGAGGAGCCCAGGCTTGGGCCGGCTTAAGGATTATCCTCTGCGGATATATATTTTATAGCTGCCTAGAACTCAGTCTGTTTCTTGATTACTTTACGAGTTATGCCAACACTAAGCTATTAGCCCAAAGTGGCAATGAATCCTATCCCATTCAAAATAAATAAATAAATACCGCAAAACGTTTTTTATGCCATTTTAAAGCTTATGTAAAGGGACTTTTGTGGGAAAATCCAGGGAGTTTTTCCTTTAACGGTTCAAATGATTTCAATATATAATTTCGCGCTTTCGTGCCACCTTTTGTTTCCCCTGCAAAATGCGAACAGCCTTTGCCGCAAAGTAAATTAAAATTTGCATAAATCCTTAGCCATTCTGCTGCCGGATCGGATGGATTGCTCTGTTCTCTGTTCTCCGTCCGTTGTCTGTTGGCCTGGACCGACAATCAGTCAGCGGACTCGTTATACATACATAGCAGTATAGCAGTATCCCTCCCTTCCACTTGGCTTCTCTTGATTCGCTTTATTCTGTGCAATTCGATTCGATTCGGTTTCGTTTGGCTTCACTTGATTCTGCCCTGCCAGAAAGGATATCCGTTTTGGCTGGCTGCAGCTGGCGGCACCAGGCGGCCCCACACGGAGGTCTACCTGCCGCTTCCCACGTAATTGCTAAATTTAAAAGTGCCCCGCACTACCATCAGTCGCAGTCATGCATGGGCTTTCTGCTAATTAAATTTGCCTGGGCAGAGGTCCTGCGCAAGCGACCCTCCTCCACAATAATGTATTCTATGAGGAAATTGAAAAATTCTTTATTGTTTATTGTCACAAATACTCGTAAGCACCGCGAGAATCTAAAGAAAGCGAAATTGTTGAAGCGAACGCTATTAAATGCATCATTGACCAACGGCACTCTGGGGACAATAAGCGACAGGACACAGCTGAAATATTTATTTTTTGCCCAGCAATAAGAAAGGCCCGCCCCAGTCCGGTCCGGACCGGTCCGACCTGGTCGGCATCTAAAAAGTCGAGAATTGCTCATGTTTTACGCCACATTTGTCGGTGCAAAAAAAGTTGTCAACAAAAAACGGTCATCCCCGCAGCACACCTACACAGGCCCTACAGACACCTCATCCCCACCCACAACCACACCCACACCCACAACTCCCGAGAAGCAACAGAAAGGGAACTTTACTTATAATAGAATTTTCAAGCATGGGTATAGTATACTCTCGGGAAGAGCAGGGTATAGTAACTATAGAAGGAATTTGGCAACTCAAAGAGGAATTCCTTGGAGTTCCTTGTTCCTACTGAAAACCCTTACATTGGGAAAATTTAAGTGCTTATGGATGAGTAGTCACAAAGCATCTGTAAAACTTTCACCCTGTCCCGATAGTAAGTAATGCCATCAAGGGGAAAGTATGTTTGAAGTTTCGGTCTTTAGCATCGAATTGTTCCTTTCTTGTGTGCTGGATGGATGCTGCGCTGTTCCTTGTGTCGTTCACTGGTAGCCACAAATTGCCTTTTTCGCACGTTGATTGATTTTTGAACTTTTCCTTTTGGCACGGCCAGGACACCCGTCCTCCTGCCCCCACCCCATCACACACACTGAAAGACACTCACACAAATTCTACTCTATTTCGAGCACAAAAGTGGTCATAAAACGGCTGCAGTTCAGATTCCGCCGCAAAACTCTGTTGGCTTTGGCTACGGTGGCTGGTTTCGATTTTGGGTTCGGGCTTTGGTGGGTCCGAGAGCTCTCCATCGATCCTTGGGCCATCGCCTATAGTTGCGGAACACATAATTATTTATTTACGAGTTTTCTTTCATTGATGAACACAAGCGCTGTTTGTATTGCTCTTTTGCCCTCCCCCACCCAATGCGAAAATGTGAGAGTTCAGCCCACAGGCCACCCCCTGCGGTGCGAAGCTCGTTCGTTGTTGTTGTCAGGTGTAAAAATAGACGATGACGCTGCCCACAGTTACAAAATAGAAACAGAACCAGAAACATTTAGAATAACCGCATGCTAAGCTCTGTTTGTATATACTCCAATGTTAATCTATTCGTACATACATACAAACATATGTATGTACTTTATGTAAGAGCATGTACACATACGTCATCCGAGGGCCAATTTCATTGCTGAGAGTCCTTATTTTTTGTGGTAAATGTTTGATGTTGATGGGGGGAATGGAGGGAGGATAGATGCAGACGCAGAAAGTAGGTCCTACATAAACGGACATTAGGTATATGTGGACAAGCCTGGACAAAGAAACCATTGAGATTTGTAAACATTAGCGAAAAACTAGTAAAACATTCATTTCGATCATCATCGCAATACCGAATACCTAATGTCTTCACAGTACCAAGTTTTCTCACAAGTAAGTAAGGCATTACAGAACGCCTGGTAGTAATAATTCCCTGTCTCTCGTTGACTGATCGCTGCCTTGCCGCTAAGTACAACATTACGATACGATTATCCTGTAGAATGCAAACCCATTAGGGCAGGATAACTGCATTCCATTCCCCCAACTGCTTATGCGTCTGCAAGCTGAATAGCTGAACAGCGCACGGGTGCTATTTTTATACATGGAACTGTATGCATAATTCACTTCATTTGCCCTGCAAGACGGCCGGCCTTGTGGGACCGCCCGCCGAGGCATGTTCATGTCGCCCCAGACCCAAGTATCTATTATTGAACACAGTACAGCAGCAACCTGTGGTTGCTTTGTGTCTTGTACAATGCAAGGATAATTATAGTTGCCCGGATTATGCAAGGACCCTTTGGATATGCGTCAGCATAGCTACTGGGGTGGCGCGTAAAGCCAACGGCATGTTTGTCTTCACCAGCAGTCGAGCAGTCGAGACTTTTGGATACCCACGATTCCTGTCAAGTATCTATCAGGCATCTTCTGGAAGCGTCAGTATGAATCGTTTAACCCTTGCCGCTACTTTATGGTTCAAAGTTGCTTCTGTGTTGGTATACTGTCAGGTATACTGCAATTCCTGATACTGATGAGTACAAGGGGTAAAATAATCATTTTTTCTGGCAGTGCTGTAGTTGAATGTTTTGTAAAAGTATAAGTGGAAGAACCCCCTTCAGGATGCGTTGAAAAATGCGAGGCGATTTACATAATTCATTACGGTGCGGTGCGCATAACACAACTGTGTGTCAGCTCATGGTCCAGAAACTTATACGTGCGAATGCAATGGAGAAATGTCGGAAATTGTATTTCACAAACAGGCCCGCATGTTTTATTTTGTTTCCTTCCCTTTCAGTTGGAGTATGTTCATACGTCCAGGTGGGTTGGTAAAACAAAGTCAGGATGGCACACCTATATCATCTGCACAGATTTCTTTTGCTTTCTGCTTCTCGGAAAATGTGTTAAACGTGCAAAAAACATGTAATTTTCCATTACTCAATCTCAACGAGCCCTTCTGCTGCTGTTCTTGCGGTTTTTCTCAATCCATGCTCATCCTTACACTTGTTGAGGTGGCTTTTCCTTCGTTGCTGTCGTTTTTTTGGGCATTTTCCACTTAAATATAATGAGAAAAAAACTTTGCTTGGAAACCCTTTTTTTATTAAAGGTAAACGAGGCCCCCCACCCCACCCCAAAACTCCGACCAGCCTAATTGAACATTTTACTCATGTTACGCCGTGAAAAATGCTCGGCGTATTTTCCAAACAATTTCAAGTGCTTACGACCAGAAAAATTTTGTTTTTGGGGATTCGTTGCTAATGAAGCCAAAGTGGGTTGTCTGAATCCGCTCAAGTAGCCTCAACTTTGACCTTTATTAAGAAGCTAAAGTAACGAGTGTGGGGTCGGGAGGGGGGTAGCTTCTAAAATGTTATGTATATTTTGTTACATTCGTCACAGAATTCGGGATAATTTCATCTGTTAACGAGTGCCAACAAATTACTAAAGCCATTTTGACATATAGCTCCTGCTACGGCACCGTCTCCGGCTACGTGTGGCCATTAAAATCCCCAAAATTCCAAAGCCATTTGGACAGGCAATTAAACAGTTTTGGGCCTGGTCTGGCCTGGCCATAGTTTATAGGTCGGATTAGGCCATAAAATGTTGTATTTAAGACCCCATAAATCTTGATCTTGAAATGCTGTCATCAAAGCACGAAAAACAAAAGCGAAATTTCCGCGTATTTATTAAATTCTTTTTCTCATAAAAAAGGGTTCCGTCCAAAAAGGTACACCGTGCCACAAAGCCTTTAATCCAACGCCAACAAAGAGTTTTTCTTTTCAAGAGAGCAATATGAATGCTTTGTGGCTTGGTTGTCGATCAAACCGAATAGAAAATGTTCTCACCCCCTAATGTATGTATGTACATTTCTATGAAGATTCCCTTACTTAAGCAGAATCTCTTATAAAATAAGCCTTAAGTCCACATAGAAAACTTATGGCAGGTGTAAAATTGTTCTGCTACAAAATAGAATTGAAATTTACATTTCAGAATACGGAAAACGATCCACAAACTTATTCTACTTTCTATTGTAGAATATGGAATTATTCCGCATAAATCCCTGAATTCTATGCCCCAATTGAATCACAATTGAGCCACAAAGTCAGTCAACGAATCATTAAATGAAATTCCCATTTTGGAGCTCTCTTGGGGGATTTGTCTACAACTCGTTTATGCCACAGAAACGCACTGTGGCATGTGTGGCAAAGATGCTGGATGCCCCACACTCGACTGAACCCTGGGAGCCTTTGCTGGAGCCTGCTAAATCGTTTATAACCGATTTCAGGTAGAGCAACCCGGCCAGGCAAGACGTTCGGGCATCCGTGACACAGTAACAACCCAAAACACACACTGAGCCCATGCTGGGGGCCATCAGTCGTGGGCCATGGCCTGGGCCTGGGCCTGGGCCTGGGCAAGTGGCTGGGCCTACGTGGCATTATAAAGGCAACTGCCACGGCCACTTGCGCACGTCGCAGTCAGCGGAGCAGGATGGAGGGAGCTGGCAGCAGAGCTGTGTTCCATATCCGGACAGGGGATGAGAATTTGGCTGTGACTGTGGCAGCCGAGGCTCATAAAAAATTAAAATGTTTACGCTACATTAAATGCAAAGAAGGCATTGCCGTCAAATTATGATTTCGCGAGTGGAGCGGAGCACACAGACACACACACACACGTGACCCTTACGACCCCACCGGGAATAAACCCGAACCACGCGGCGTATGAGCGACGCCAGGAAGCATATGTAGCCATGCATGTACGAGTGCTATATCGAGGGTTAGAGACAACTAAACCAATTTGCACACCTCCAAATGCAAATGTGTTTATTTGATGCTCACAATTCTCTGTACTTCCGGAGCATTTCCATGACAAACGGTTGGCGACTCTCGCCCATTTTTATCCTCACGGAATGCTGAAAGCGTCCGGCCGGATAGCCACCGTACCCTCGTTTGTCAGCAAGTATACCTTGATGGCTTGATGGGGCACTCAACGAAAGTGTCACTGACCACCAGCTGCTGGTAAACGATGCCAAAAACTTTGCTCATTAGGTGAGTTCTGAGGAATTCGCACCCATTTATGTTTTCAGTCCTGTACATTACTCGCTGGGGCTTAAGCACCAGCATGCGGATTGGCCGGCCGAGCTAAACGGAGCAGCCACGCGTGGGATTACACATAGTCGTGATCGCAGAACGTCTCGAGGGATTCCATTCTGAAGTTTGTTAGAGTATATAACTGTGAGAGTATAACACTCTTTTGGTTTCGATGCCACATTCAAAGTGATCGCGCGTCGGTCTACACATTTTAAGTGTGGCCGTATATTTGGTAGGTATAGTACTAGTACTGTACTAGTGTTGCCGTATTGGCTGATAAATGTTATTATAATACATGGGGCTGCCGTATTGGCTGAAGAGGTTATCCTTTCACAAGTTTATTTATCCCTTCGCGAAGACATGCGGCTCCTCAAAGCTAATAGATTCAGCAATGGATTAGGCTAATTATACCTACTCCTTGGGCACCACTGCAAGAAGACAAGGGGAAAACCAAATGCCATGACACTGAACAAGCAACTGGCATGTATCGTCATTTGCATGGAGGCTATTAACTATGTCATTAATGAGCAATTAATTGACCCTCAAAACAAAGTTATTCAGCCAGAAAACCAAACTCTTGGCAAGTGAATAGTCAGAATCAAGGTTTAGGTATATATATACATATAATATACCAGGTTTTATTTGATTCTCACAATGTTATAGATCCAGAGCATTTGCATCACGAACGGGTCCCGACTGGAGGGCATCTTGACCCGCATAGTCAGCTGGTAGCGTCCCGGGCGATGAAAGCCGGGCAGCGTTTCCCCAATGACATCGTTCTTCAGGTAGTAGACACCCGGACGGATGGGGCAGCTGAAGGTGCTGCCATTGACCATCAACCGCTTGTACGCATACCCAAAGAGTCTGTTCATCAGCGGATTCTGGAGGAACTGGCAGCCATCCAAGTTGTCCACTTTGTACATCAGCCGCTTCGTCTTCTGCACCCGAAAAGCGATGTCAATGTTGAAGGCAGAGGCCAGCTTAACCACCCGAAAGGTGTACAGTGATTTCGTCTTGGGAACCTGGTGAAAATACTCCACGTAGTTGCCGTCACAGCTGGTCTCCAGACTTTCCACAATGAACTTTGATCTTCCGTTCCGGAAAACCGACGGCTGCTGTGAAAGAACGAAAGTGAAAAACGTACCGACCATCGTGACGAGGCGGAAAGAAACAAACCTCCTTGCAGGTCACGCAGGCCGAAAGAAGGCCCAGAAGAGCCCACACCCATCTGCCAGAGCCAGCGATCATGTTGGACTATCCCCTACTATTGTTCATCTCATCAGTTTTGTGCTCATTGGGGCCATTGATGGGCTATTAATTGGCATATTAATACGCGACGAGACCAGAAAATGGCTTAATTTTTGTGTGATTTACTCAACTGCCATGCCAGAAGCAAATCTCTCCCTCCACTGTTTACCCTTGATAGATGAGCCATTAGTGTTAATCTTTTTAGGGGTGAAACCATCTATCTATCTCCCCTAACCATCGGATGGTTTGATGAGTTTACTTTGGGATAGCTGCGTACGTAATTGGGGGACTCATTCCGCTGGAAACGAAAGGGTAGAAACACCACTGAGACCCTGTTGCGAAAGCAATCCTCCAGGATTACCAACTATTATTTTCATAACTGCAGCTATTATTTATTGAATCCCGATACGAGGTCAAACCCACAACAAATTATTTCCCTGTGACACGATATCGCCAGACGAGCTCCACCACAAAGGGTCCGCCGTGGGCCGCTCTCACTCGCACAGTCAGGCGATAGGTCCCAGTCGGATGATAGTGGGGCACCAAGCTTGCGGTAACCCCATTTTCGAAGAAGTAGATACCCGGCCGAACAGGACACTTGAAGTGCGTGGTGTTGCCCACGACGGCGTCGTACCAGCTGGAGAGTACCTGTGATATCAGGCGATTGTTTAGAAATCTACATACGGCGAAGTTTTCTATCTTATAAAAAACCCTCTGTGTCTCCTCGTTTACGACTCGATTGTCCAGGAAAACTTTTGTCACCGGCTTGGTTAAATTTCCGAGTAACACCTGAGATTTTCCAGGCGCCGGGCCAAAGTATTCCACATAATTTCCATCATAATTGTACTCGGTGGACAACAGCGTGACCTTCAGATTCCTACCAACACCCTGGTTAATGTGAAATCATGAACTCGCAATCTCTTGACTTTTCCGAACATACTTACCGCGTCCTTGCCTCCAGCTTTCATAGAAACCAAACCAAGACCCACCAGAAGTAGGGGAAAGCGTTGGGCAATCATAACTTTAACCGAACTTGTACTAAGCGTAGTCAGTCCATCATCTGTTCGAAGCAGCCACAAAAAGCAGTTTTCACCCCACCCCACCCCCCACTGAATAAGTAATTAAAAGCTCATAAAGATTATCGCCAAAAAAAAACACTCGACAAGTAAAACGATTGGTTGAAATATTGAAACGGGTTTCCCTTAAATCAAATTATTCACGTTTCCATTTTCGGTGGCTTCCTTTCGGTTTTTATTTATTTTTTCTGTTTTTTTTTAATTCGTGTCACCGAACGGACACTCAAAAAAAATGGCAAGAGCTGCGGCTATTGATTGATTTTCGGAGAATTTCTTTTTGTACAGATTTCAATTTGATGCAGTGGAGGTGGGGGGTCATGGAATGGCATGGAACAATAATAGTGCAGACCAGAGTGGTGTATTCTTTGGTTAGATTGTTTTCTGAGTTGAACAGAAGACGGGTTTGATTACAATTTAACATGGCTGGCAAATACATTTACGCTTTAAGCTGAATTCTATCAAAAATAATAATTATAGGTGATTGAAAAAGGGGGGACCAACCGTTTACTGAAAGTGCTTTGATCCAATTCCGAGGACCTAGATTAGCTAGCCCTAGAGGGCTAAGCCTCGCAAGGGTGAATTGCATAATTTAAGAGACTCCTGGGCAGGATAGCACAAGCTCGCCCTCAACCAACCCTCTCCCATGAGTTGCATGTCAAGTGGAAATCGATTCATCGATCGCCAGCAAGTGAATGTACATACATATAAAATAAATATGGAAAATCGGTTTGCCAATTACAGTTGGCGAGCGTAATTAACGTTCTATTCCGGTGCTCTATTGAGGGATGGGTCTGCCATGCGACGTATGCGCAACGCTGGCACCGAGTGTGGGAGGCAAACTGTCATATTTACTTACCTTTCGCCATCATCGTTGAACGAGAAATCGCCCAGGAGCAGATCTCGGAAGCGATAACGTGGTTGTATAATGCGTGACATGTTGCTGTTGCTGTTGCTGCTTTGGCTGTTGATGGTGTTGCTGTTGCTGCTGCTGTTGGTGGTGTTGCTGCTGATGTGTGTGGTCGCTATGGTCGGCACCTTCAGCTCAGTGACTGCTGCCGTGGTCGTTGCTCCAGCCCCGCCGCCAGCCTCGCTACTCTCTTGAATATCACTAAAGTCCGTCACATTAATTAAACACTCATTGGGGGCGGCGTAACCGGCACCTAGCTGCTGCTGCTGCTGCTGATGTTCCTGCTTCTGATCCTGCTGCGGTTGCAGACGCCTTCGTCCTGGCAACGACCCAGCGACGAGCTCATCGTCACGCGGCGCACTTGTGCCCGTCAGCAAGTAGCCGCCACTGGCCCGGTTGGGCCGCGGCGAGCGGAGGCGCGTCCACAGATTGGCGAGTGTCCTTCTTTACGCACAATGCCCCAGACCCTATCCTTGTGTGCTTCGCGCACCTGGCACCACTTCACAACTCACAGGACCTAACCACTGGCGCTGACGCTGACGGTTCTTTAATTAAACTGATTGCACGGGCAAATTTATTAGCATACCAACAATCTGGCGACAGGTGCTTGCTCAAATATCGATCCCAGCTCGGACATGGTTCTGAAAATATTGAAAGAAACGAAATGTCAGTGCATGGAGTTGTTACAGCAGAGCTCTGATGATTTCCGAAAGATGATGTGATATTGGAATAACTAAATGTTAAAATGCGAATGCATGGTAAACCGATTTGCTGGGCACTCGCTTTGTTGTGTTTCCCATTGTTTCCCCCTTCCCTTCCCAGGCATTTTGAAGCCCCATTCATCTTCGCCTATAAATCTCGACTGTCGGTGCCGCATTCACGTCAAAGAGCAACAAATTCAATTCAAACAACACACTTAAACAAGGACAAAGGACGAAGGACTAGCGAACAAACAAACAAACACACAGACAGTTGGACACATGAGTGTGGGCGGGCAGGAGCTTCGGCATCGGGCCTATTATTTACAGGCAGGCAGGCAGCCAAATCAAATCATCTCTCAGACAATGGACTGAAGGAGATGCGATGCTGGCGATGCTGGCGATGCTGGCAATGCGGAATGCTGCCTGCCACTTGAGGCACTCCACTCTACTCGCTCTCTCTCTCTCTACCACTTGTTGTTGTCTGTTTCTGAAAAATTTACGCGATTATTGCCGCCAGGCGCTGACGGCAGATCCGGTAGAGCCGGCAGAGCTCAGGTGCGTCGTGCCGTGCCGTACCGTTCCGCGTTGCCTGCTGGGAAAGCGCTAAATAAATTTCCCGTGCGTTTGTTTCGCACATTAATTAGATTTGCTCCGCAGTGTCCCTCTGCCTCTGCCTCTGCCCTTCCAACCTGTCCTCTCCATTCTTTGGCATATTTATATTGCCAACGAAATATTTTACTTAAAGTGTTTTTTAATTAGTTACAGCAAATTAGCGCTGGCGAAATTAACAAATTTGTATCCAGCAGCTGTCTTCGGCTTCTGCTTGGGCCTGGCTCTGTCATTAGTCACGGGAGTCGTTGGCAAATTAGATTTTCAATTAGATTTATAGTTTTCCCTTTGCATTCAAGTTTTAGCTCGCACAGGCGGAAGTTTCAAGGCAATCCATGCTGAAAACAGATTGAGAAAATCTTCCTAAAATGATAAAGTTGTGGGTGAGGAGGTGTGGGGGAAATATTTTATTATATTTCGAGATGGAAACATTACTCAATTTGGGGGTTTAGTTCCGATTGCCGATGGGAACATTCAAAACTTTTCTATACAAATCCTATCCAATCGGCATCATCTGGCTGCTTTTTAAATATTTAAGTGCTGCAACAAGCAAACACTCGCTTAAATAAACACTTCAAAAGAGTGCACTTTTATTTTCTACAGCCAACAAATGAACAATTCGAATGTGGGTATTGTTTTTGTATATAAACGTATTTTAAATATTGACTTAGTTGATAAAACAAAAGCGTAAAAAGTCCCATTTCCTACGTTTTAGTTTAGAAATGGAAATGCTGTTTTGATATGCGTATACGCAATCTTTCCCAGTCAAATCCTGCCGAAAATCCTCTATGTAAACCTCCTCAAATGCTAATTCTACATCTATTTTACATGAATTCTACACCGTCAAATTCTACCTAAAAATATGCTACATACATTTGTATTAAAACTTTAGACATGATCATGTCGTACAGACTGTTATTTACATGTAGAAAGACATACAAACTAGTTTAAAATGAAGAAGTCGTTAGAAAAAAGTTTAAAAATTAATAAATTAATTATAAACTGTTGGGAAACTGTTCCCACAAATGATATGTATTTGACAACCAATCATAATAACGTTTTAAATTTAAATATACATCACTTTGCAATAATTTAGTTTCGTTATTTATTGCTGCATCATCTATTTGCAAAAATGGTTCAATCTGCTCGGATTTATCAGCATTTTAATGAAATTTGCGTTTATATTGTTGGAACCGACCCCATTATTGATTCGGTTTCGCTAGTTTTGTGCTTGTATTGGGTTGTGTTTCATGGTAAATGGTAAATGGAGAACTTCCTGCGCCGTGCGAAACCCATTTAATTTCTAATCATTATTTATGGGGATGCCACCGCATTAAATGACTCTGGTCTGGTCTGCCCTTTGTGGTTGGAGGAGTATGAGTATCGGCACAACAATACTCGCAATACATAATATCTTAATTATGTTTCTGCGGGCACACAATGAGATGGCATGGCTGGTTGGCCCACGCATACGCATAGATGGATATTTTTGGGGTTTCTTGATTTATAGACGACTGACTCTCTGGGCCGACAAAGCGGACAGATAACAAATTATTGTTCTCCATGAACAGGCAGGAGCCAAGGAGCGGCGACGGGACACAGTGCATCCATTATATACATATACATATTTCCAAAAAAGAAAAGTTTCATTTTGTTTACCGGAAGGGGATTGAGTGGGGGGCTCATATTTTTGTGTATGTGTGTGTGTGTGTGAGTTTTCATCAACAATAATTACCCAGACGCGCTCTCGAGCCTACCTACGCCTGGTCTCAAGCCTTTCGCGTGTCGTGTCCCTCTCTGTGGACCCGACCCTAACCTGTTTGGCCTTAGTTTCTCCCCATCATCATCATCCCCATCCAGGCAGGGGAGGATTGTTGGGCAGACTTTTTTGCTGTCTTTGTTTTTCTTGGGCTTTATTATTCTTTGTCCTACACAATGCCCCACAAGAAGTCGCACAAGTTGTCTCTGGCGCAAGTATTATCCAAGTAACCCCCGAGCTGCTAAACAAGTCCCACATCCGCGGTGGCGCCACGTACTCCTCTCTGCCCCCCCTCTATCTCTCTCCCTCTCTCTCTCACCGTGCTTCCACTTGGTATTATTATTTTTTCGTTGCTTTATTTTCTTTTTTGCGGCACTTGGAATATTTTATAACAAAAACTTGACCCGCTTTCCGCATTTCCTTCAGAGCACACCTCTCTTCGTGTTCCCCGGCTCATCACCAACCGCTGACTTATTGTTTTATCATTGTCGCTTTTTCAGAATTGCCTCTGTCTCTCTCTCTCTCTCTCTCCCTCTCTCTCTGTATCATCTCACTTGTCTCCTTTCCCCACTCTTTTCGTCCATCTCCCTTTTGGATTTGTTTAATCCCAGTTTTCTTGCATTTTCCTCTTTTTTAAGCTGGGAAGCGACGCTTAATTAAAATTAACATTTCATGAAGGGCAGGTGGAGAGGAGGGGAAGATGGGAGGATGGCAGGAGAGCTTTCAAAACAGAAAACAAAATAAAAGATTGTTTAATCGTTTTATAAATATTTAAGGCTTATGACAGTCCGATCTGTCTGTCTGGCTGTCTGTCTGTCCCACCCGCCCTCACGCATTCACCACCATCGAATTTGGTCGTTTTGCTGACTTTTCATTTTCCAGCCACAGTCCCCGTCCCCAAGGAAAATGATCTCAGATAAGCTGGAAATTTTATTTGGGTGTTTTATTCATTTGCAATTTAGGTGAAAAGTGCGATGGTCCCTGATTAAGAGCTTACTTATTTGTCCCATGTTTAATTTACTAAACAAACGGCTAATATTATTCTTATGATAATTTGCAATAAAATATAAAAAAAACACTATGCATGTAGTTTGCGCATTATTTGAACCATGAGTGTAAATTCTGAAACGAGAAGAGACCGGCCTGTCCGCCGGCGGGAGCTTTCTCTGGCCGAGTATTTGTTTATGTGACAGTCGTAATTGAATGCATTATTCAATGGGAAATGTTTTTCGTACCTTTTTGTGCCAGTTTAACACTTTGCCAGCCATTGGGATTGGGGGGAGCCGGGGGATGAGGATGAGCTGCGGAGATGTAAATGTCTTGGCATATTTTATGAGGACAGCATGGAGCGGAACTTTTTTTGGCAAACTTCTGGTTCTGCTTCTGCTACTGCTTGTGGCTGTTGTTGCATTTATCGTTACAGCTGGACACAAAACTTTTGTGGGCTGGCCCCTGAAGGTTCTGCAGAGCAGAGGTCGTTCCGGGACACGCACAAACGATCGGATCACTGGGGGCGAAGCGGAGTGTGAAGATGATTTGTTCACCGCTTCACATGTTTGGATTGCACGCACACACACACACGCACGCACGTTTACACTCACTCAACGACAGTGAGCGGCACACTCCAACGCGGACGGCAGAGTGATAAAGAATTCGCGACGGCAGACAGGCTGGTCCGTGCAGAGCAAGGGGAGGGGATAAACAGGACGAGCGGTGAAAGTTTTTCCCTTTGTAGTGTAGTTTGTCCGAATGGGAGGCGGACCAAAACACGAAACGTGGAACAAATAAGCCTCAACTCGAGCTTTGTCCACCGTTATTCGCCTGCAAGACGACCGCACGCGCTCATCGACAATTTTGAACTGTCGGCCAGGCGCCAAAAGAATGAAAGAAGCGCCACAAAGGTGGATAACGAAACAGGTGGCGTGCGTGGGAGGCAGCGCTTATCAAAAACAGATGACTCCAAGCTCGCCTGGCATAAAGCTTTTGCGAGCAAAGCTCTGCTTCACAGTCGCGGCTAAAATATTGAGGTCAGCTGCAGAAATTCCGTTGCTAAGTTAAATCAGATTTTATGGAACAAAACTGCTGTATTATTAATGGTAGAGATTACGAAAACTCCTACAGCAGCAACTCCAGAATGCCCATGATGCACAACACAGCTCATTACGTAAAAAAACTAACTTTATTTGATTGTTTTATGGAAATGAAAATGAAATATGAAAATATGGGAATGCAAATGCATATGCAGGAGGATTATGAATAGCTCTAATAGTTCTCGGTGGTGCGTACGTAGTTAACGCCGGAGGGCATGGAGACCTTGTCGAAGCCCTTGGGAAACAGCTTATTGGCCTCCTCGTCCGTGACGGTGGGCAGGATCATGACCTTGGTGCCGGGCTAGAGGGAAAAACAAATCACAATCAGTATGGAGATGCCTCAGTTGGCTCATATATAGGAGTACTCACAGTCCAGTTGGCCGGAGTGGCCACCACCTTGAGACGATCGGTCAGCTGCAGCGAGTCGATGGTCCTCAGAATTTCACTGGGAGTCGGATTGTTAGAACGGACATTGGGGGAATCTTGGAGCGGGATACTCACTCAACGTTGCGGCCAGTGGACATCGGATAGAACATTGAGAGTCGCACCTTGTGATCGGGGCTAATGATGAACAGAGCCCGAATGGTCTTGGCCACCTCGGGGTCCTTCTTCTGGTCCTCGTCCAGCATGCCCAGACTCACGGCCAGGTCACGGGTGGGATCCGCAACGATCGGGTAGGGAAAGTCGCCGGGAATGTCCAGGCAGTAGCTCTTGATGTCGTTTACCCAGTCCACGTGCGAGTTGAGAGCGTCCACGGAGTGCGCCAGGCACTTGGTGTTCCGCTTGGCGAACTCGGGCTGGTGCACCGCGATGCGTCCCAGCTCAGTGGTGCACACGGGCGTGAAGTCGGCCGGATGCGAGAACAGCACCACCCACCTGTTTGGTATACGATATTCGGTATTCAGTGGGAGTGGAATGAATGCGATTTGGATGCAACTCACGAGTCTCCCTGCCATTCATGGAAGTTGATCGGCCCCTTGGTGGTGTCGGCGTGGAAGTTAGGTACAGTCTGTCCCAAACGCATTTTGCACAATGATTAGTTAATGGATCTCACTACTTTTGAAACTTGTTTAGCTCGCTTGTCGCTTGCTGGCTTGTGGCTTCACTGAATGCCCATGGAGCGGCGTCGCCTGCTTTTATATCCGACAGATCCGAACCTGCTCAGCCAGAGCGACAGAGAACGAAGCAGAGAGTGACAGCCAGAGCGAGAGCGAGAACGACGCCGCCTTATCGCATGTTTATGGCTGTGTTTAGATTATATAGAATAATAAGCGATTCTAAGCAGCTGTTGTGGGGAGGGGTAGGTGTAGTAAACCTCGTGCAAGGCCTTATACTTATACTACGGCCATTTTTGTGTTTGTTGCTTGCCTCGCCCTTATAGAGAACCAGAAATTTCTGGACTTTGTGATGAAACTCGTGTGGAGCTCATGCAAAAGTACAGTTTCCTTCTCTTTCCTATATTTCCTATTCGATTTCGCTTTAAATTAGCATAGATCCAGGAATTTCATTCAGGAATTCCTTCCCCAAACAGCTGTGGAAACAGCTGATCCTCTCCGGCCCATATCCAGCTCCAAACATAAACAGAGAGTCCGAACAGCGAAAGAGAGCGCTTGCCTTTGCACTGGTGTTGGTGTTTAGCCTACAATTACCAACACCAGCTCGCTGTTGTTCGCACCACACAGCGCTCTCGCACACGGACAGTTGGCGTGCGAGACCAAAGAGAGCGGCGCGCTGTGTGATGGTGTTGGTGCGGGCCCGTAGAACCACGCACACTGGCAAAGGTTTGCTCTCTCTGCGGGCACACGGACAAGAACGAGCCTCCGGTTTGGTGGGTTTCTGAACAAGAGCGAGACTATTTGTGTGCCTGTGTGGGTGAGTCTCATGGAAATCCGCCACACCAGTAAAGACCGCTCTCCGTTGGGTGTTCATGGATAGGAGCATTTGAGTCTTGGCCAGACACAGCACTGTCTCAGAAGTCAAAAGACTGTCCCGAAGAGATCTTGTCCCGACTCCGGACTACGGATTTGTAAAAGTGAAATGGAAACCTGCAAAGCCTGCACCAGCCTGGTTCGGAGAACAACGGGATCCTTACCATGGATCCACAGCTGGATAAATGGAATCAACACCGACGATGGAAGTGTACCCCCAAGTGGTGGATAGGGATTCTGAGTAGATCATCCAGCTGAATGTCATTTGGAGGAGAATTCCTAGGCCTACACGTGTAACCAGTACAGTCTATCCATTTGTAGGAAAATCATTTGGTTCTATTGTAAAGTCCCTGGTAATTTTCCACTCGCCTCCGTTATCGTCGTCCAACGCGTTGTTTGTCTGAAAAAAACAACAAAAATCTGTATTATTCGAGCGATGAGGGAGACGAGAGATCATTGTATTGTGGTTGAAATCACTTGTTTGTAGAGGGAGACGCAGCTAGAAAGAGAGAGAGAAGAACGTGTTGCCTTAAATGAGCGTAGAGAGAGCAAGAGAGATAAGCAGTTTTAAACAGTGATGCCAAATACAGTCTGATTCGACTTGCAAGTAAGTCAAAACAAGCTAAAATCTATATTAAATAGCTAAATAAGCTAATAATTCTAGAATTTCGTAATATTTTACAGTATTATAGAAAAAAACTATCAAATCGGCTTACCATATTATATTGCTCCATAGAACGACCCCTTCTATCCGAAAAAATGCTGAAAAAAAACGTTTTTGTCCAATTAGATGATCATCTGGTTCTCTGTTGGGTTCCGGTGCCGGTGCCGGTGCTGGTACCGCCTGACGAGGCGAGGTCGAAGCTGTTGAGGTTCGCCTTTGATATTTGTGGGTTCAGTTCGATTCTGGGAGTCGCAGCAAGAAGTGCATAAAACAAATTAATATTTAAATCATCTGAGCATAACGACTTCATAATGGCGATGGTGTGCCTGGAGGACTTTGAGAAAAAGGCAGCGGAGCAGCTGGAAAAAAATGCACTGGTCTACTACAGGAGCGGTGCTGGCGATCAGTTCACACTGGGGTTAAATCGTGAGGCTTTCCGAAGGCTTCGTCTCCGTCCACGCTGCCTGCGAGGCGTTTCCCAGCCGGACATCGGATGTGAGATCTTTGGGGAGCAAATGAAGTGGCCACTGGGTATCTCACCCACAGCAATGCAGAAAATGGCACATCCCGATGGCGAGTTGGGCAATGCCAGAGCTGCCGGACAAGCTGGATCCATCTTCATTCTCAGCACTCTCTCGACCACATCGCTGGAGGACTTGGCCGCCGGCGCGCCAGACACCTGCAAATGGTTCCAGTTGTACATCTACAAGGACCGGTAGGCATAAATGAATACATAATTAACTGCAAAGCATCCCATTATAATTCTTTCCAGACTTCAAGTTCATACTTTAAGTCCAGACTTCAAGTCTTATCTAGACTGCAAGACAGATATCTAACCCCTTTGGGTTTCCATTAACTGAGTACTTTTAACACCTATGTATGTCTTATGTCTTTCCGAATTCAGAATGCTTACTGAGAAGCTGGTGCGTCGTGCAGAGGACGCCAACTTCAAGGCTCTCGTCCTGACCATTGATGCTCCGATCAACGGAGATCGCCGTGCCGAGGCTCGGAACAACTTCAGCTTACCGCCCCACCTGACTTTGGCCAACTTCCAGGGTGTGAAGGCCGTCGGCGTGTCTGTCACAACAAAGGGGACCTCTGGCCTTAATGAGTACGTGGCCAGCCAGTTCGATCGCACAATAACCTGGAAGGACATCCAGTGGCTGAAGAGCATCACTCGACTACCTATCGTCGTGAAGGGCATATTGACTGCCGAGGACGCCGTACTCGCCAAAGAGTTTGGCTGTGCCGGGATCATCGTATCCAACCACGGAGCGCGTCAATTAGACACTGTGCCAGCATCGATAGAGGCCCTTCCCGAAGTGGCGAAGGCTGTGGGCAACGACCTGGTGGTTATGCTGGACGGGGGCATCATGCAGGGCAATGATATCTTTAAGGCCCTAGCCCTGGGAGCCAAGACTGTCTTTGTCGGTCGACCTGCCATCTGGGGTCTAGCCTTTAATGGACAGAAGGGTGTTGAGCAGATTTTGAGCGTGTTGAGAAAGGATTTCGAGGTCACAATGGCTTTGATGGGCTGCCAAACACTGGATGCCATTCAGTCGTCGATGGTGGTGCATGAGTCCAAATATACCATAATTTGAATATTAAAACCAACGATTTAGCATATAATGTATCTAAGCCAAAATATTAATTTAAATAAAGAAAAACTATTAAAAATGAAACACTTCAAATTTGTATTCTGTGGGTACAGTCAATCCTTTGAAATAATCAAGGACGACCCGAATGGCCACTGATTAAAAGTATCCTTACAAGAACATGAAACACTTCTAGTTTGATCCCTCCAACGTTACCGATATGACTTAGGAATATAAATTGAAGCCCATTCCTCACAACAATTTGGGACTATTATCTTTAAGTGGGTTTTCTAAAACAATGCATATCAAATAATTCTGGTATGCATCCTTGCATATTTATGTAAATCTTTTTGAATAGGAGCACAGACGGAAAAATTTTTCCCCTGTGTTAGTAGTTACGTTAGTAGCTCATCGCAGGAAATTGCTGGAAAGAAAGTACTTCACTGTACTTCAAGTTCTTTCACTGTCAACCTCTAGAACAGAATGCTCCAAGGCACATTGAGGATCTCTCTGAAAAGTCCAGTAATACAGTTGCTTTGGTAAAAAATAACTTTATTTGATTGTTTTATGGCACAAAAGTAAGGCATGAAAATGTGGGAATACAAATGCATATGCAGGAGGATTATGAATAGCTCTAATAGTTCTCGGTGGTGCGTACGTAGTTAACGCCGGAGGGCATGGAGACCTTGTCGAAGCCCTTGGGGAACAGCTTGTTGGCCTCCTCGTCCGTGACGGTGGGCAGAATCATGACCTTGGTGCCGGGCTAGAGGGAAAAACAAATCACAATCAGTATGGAGATGCCTCAGTTGGCTGAGATATAGGAGTACTCACAGTCCAGTTGGCCGGAGTGGCCACCACCTTGAGACGATCGGTCAGCTGCAGCGAGTCGATGGTCCTCAGAATTTCACTGGGAATCGGATTGTTAGAACGGACATTGGGGGAATCTTGGAGCGGGATACTCACTCAACGTTGCGGCCAGTGGACATCGGATAGAACATGGAGAGTCGCACCTTGTGATCGGGGCTAATGATGAACAGAGCCCGAATGGTCTTGGCCACCTCGGGGTCCTTCTTCTGGTCCTCGTCCAGCATGCCCAGGCTCACGGCCAGGTCACGGGTGGGATCGGCAACGATCGGGTAGGGAAAGTCGCCGGGAATGTCCAGGCAGTAGCTCTTGATGTCGTTCACCCAGTCCACGTGCGAGTTCAGAGCGTCCACGGAGTGCGCCAGGCACTTGGTGTTCCGCTTGGCGAACTCGGGCTGGTGCACCGCGATGCGTCCCAGCTCAGTGGTGCACACGGGCGTGAAATCGGCCGGATGCGAGAACAGCACCACCCACCTGTTTGGTATACGATATTCGGTATTTAGTGGGAGTGGAATGAATGCGATTTGGATGCAACTCACGAGTCTCCCTGCCATTCATGGAAGTTGATCGGCCCCTTGGTGGTGTCGGCGTGGAAGTTAGGTACAGTCTGTCCCAAACGCATTTTGCACAATGAATAGTTAATGGATCTCACTACTTTTGAAACTTGCTTAGCTCGCTTGTCGCTTGCTGGCTTGTGTCTTCACTGAATGCCCATGGAGCGGCGTCGCCTGCTTTTATATCCGACAGACCCGAACCTGCTCAGCCAGAGCGACAGAGAACGAAGCAGAGAGTGACAGCCAGAGCGAGAGCGAGAACGACGCCGCCTTATCGCATGTTTATGGCTGTGTTTAGATTATATAGAATAATAAGCGATTCTAAGCAGCTGTTGTGAGGAGGGGTAGGTGTAGTAAACCTCGTACAAGGCCTTTATACATATAAAAATACTTATACTGAGGCCATTTTTGTGTGTTTGTAGCTTGCCTCGCCCATATAGAGAACCAGAAATTTCTGGACTTTGTGATGAAACTCGTGTGGAGCTCATGGAAAAGTACAGTTCCCTCCTCTTTCCTATATTTCCTATTCGATTTCGCTTTAAATTAGCATAGATCCAGGAATTCCATTCAGGAATTCCTTCCCCAAACAGCTGTGGAAACAGCTGATCCTCTCCGGCCCGTAACCAGCTCCAAACATAAACAGAGAGTCCGAACAGCGAAAGAGAGCGCTTGCCTTTGCACTGGTGTTGGTGTTTAGCCTACAATTACCAACACCCGCTCGCTTTTGTGCTCACCACACAGCGCTCTCGCACACGGACAGTTGGCGTGCGAGACCAAAGAGAGCGGCGCGCTGTGTGATGGTGTTAGTGCGGGCCCGTAGAACCACGCACACTGGCAAAGGTTTGCTCTCTCTGCGGGCACACGGACAGGAACGAGCCTCCGGTTTGGTGGGTTTCTGGGCAAGAGCGAGACTATTTGTGTGCCTGTGTGGGTGAGTCTCATGGAAATCCGCCACACCAGTAAAGACCGCTCTCCGTTGGGTGTTCATGGATAGAAGCATTTGAGTCTGCGCCAGACAGCGCACTGTTTTAGAAGGCGAAAGACTGTCCCGAAGAGATCTTGTCCCGACTCCGGACTTAGGATTTGTAAAAGTGAAATGGAAACCTGCAAAGCCTGCACCAGCCTGGTTCGGAGAACAACGGGATCTTTAGCATGGATCCACAGCTGGATAATTGGAATCAACACCGACAATGGAAGTGTACCCCCCAGTTGGTGGATAGGGATTCTGAGTAGATCATCCAGCTGAATGTCATTTGGAGGAGCATTCCTCGGCCTACACGTGTAACCAGTACAGTCTATCCATTTGTAGGAAAATTATTCTATTTCAAAGTGAAATCCAAGACGCAAAAACATTTGGTTCCATTGTAAAGTCCCTCGTAATTTTCCATTCGCCTCCGTTATCGTCGTCCGACGCGTTGTTTGTCAGAAAAAAACAACAAAAATCTGTATTATTGCAGCTATGAGAGAGAGGAAAGAAAGATCATTGTGTTGTGGTTGAAATCACTTGTTTGTAGAGTGAGAGGCAGCTAGAGAGAGAGAGAGAGAAGAACGTGTTGCCTTAAATGAGCGTAGAGAGAGTAATTCAGAGAGAGCAACAGAGATAAGCAGGTTTAAACAGTGATGCCAAATGCAGTCGAATCAGACTTTCAAGTAAGGCAAAACTAGCTAAAATCTATATTAAATAGCTAAATTAGCTAATAATTCTAAAATGTTGTAATATTTTACAGTATTATAGAAGAAAGTATCAAATCGGCTTACCATATTATATTACTCCATAGAACGACCGCTTCTATCCGAAAAAATGCTGAAAAAACGTGTTTCTCCAATTAGATGATCATCTGGTTCTCTGTTGGGTTCCGGTGCTGGTGCTGGTGCCGCCTGACGAGTCCAGGTCGAAGCTGTTGAGGTTCGTCTTTGAAATTTGTAGGTTCAGTTCGATTCTGGGAGTCGCAGCAAGAAGTGCTAAAAACAGTTTAATATTTAAATCATCTGAGCATAACGACTTCATAATGGCGATGGTGTGCCTGGAGGACTTTGAGAAAAAGGCAGCGGAGCAGCTGGAAAAAAATGCACTGGTCTACTACAGGAGCGGTGCTGGCGATCAATTCACACTGGGGTTAAATCGTGAGGCTTTCCGAAGGCTTCGTCTCCGTCCACGCTGCCTGAGAGGCGTTTCCCAGCCGGACCTCGCATGTGAGATCTTTGGGGAGCAAATGAAGTGGCCACTGGGTATCGCACCCACAGCAATGCAGAAAATGGCACATCCAGATGGCGAGTTGGGCAATGCCAGAGCTGCCGGACAAGCCGGATCCATCTTCATTCTCAGCACTCTCTCGACCACATCGCTGGAGGACTTGGCCGCCGGCGCGCCAGACACCTGCAAATGGTTCCAGTTGTACATCTACAAGGACCGGTAGGCACCCCTTTGGGTTTCCATTACCTGAGTACTTTTAACACATATGTATGTCTTTCCGAATCCAGAATGCTTACTGAGAAGCTGGTGCGTCGTGCGGAGAACGCCAACTTCAAGGCTCTCGTCCTGACCATTGATGCTCCGATCAACGGAGATCGCCGTGCCGAGGCTCGGAACAACTTCAGCTTACCGCCCCACCTGACCCTGGCCAACTTTCAGGGTGTGAAGGCCGCCGGCGTGTCCGTTACCACAACGGGGACCTCTGGCCTTAATGAGTACGTGGCCAGCCAGTTCGATCGCACAATAACCTGGAAGGACATCCAGTGGCTGAAGAGCATTACTCGTCTACCCATCGTCGTGAAGGGCATATTGACTGCCGAGGACGCCGTACTCGCCAAAGAGTTTGGCTGTGCCGGGATCATCGTATCCAACCACGGAGCGCGTCAATTAGACACTGTGCCAGCATCGATAGAGGCCCTTCCCGAAGTGGCGAAGGCTGTGGGCAACGACCTGGTGGTTATGCTGGACGGGGGCATCATGCAGGGCAATGATATCTTTAAGGCCCTAGCCCTGGGAGCCAAGACTGTCTTTGTCGGTCGACCTGCCATCTGGGGTCTAGCCTTTAATGGACAGAAGGGTGTTGAGCAGATTTTGAGCGTGTTGAGAAAGGATTTCGAGGTCACAATGGCTTTGATGGGCTGCCAAACACTGGATGCCATTCAGTCGTCGATGGTGGTGCATGAGTCCAAATATACCATAATTTGAATATTAAAAACAACGATTTAGCATATAATGTATCTATTAGCTAAGCCAAAATATTAATTTAAATAAAGAAAAACTATTAAAAATAAAACACTTCAAATTTGTATTTTGTGGGTACAGTCAATCCTTTGAAATAATCACGGATGGGCCTCAAGGGAGTCGCAGTGGCCAGCAAATGGCCACTGATTAAAAGTATTCTTACAAGAACATGAAGCGAAAACACTTCTAGTTAGATCCCTCCAACGTTACCGATATGACGTAGGAATATAAATTAAAGCCCATTCCTCACAACAATTTGGGATTATTATATTTAAGTGGGTTTTCTAAAACAATGCATATCAAATAATTCTGGTATGCATCCTTGCATATTTATGTAAATCTTTTTGAATAGGAGCACAGACGGAAAAAGTTTTTCCCTATGTTAGTAGTTATGTTAGTAGCTCATGGCAGGAAATTGTTGGAAAGAAGGTACTTTACTGTACTTCAAGTTCTTTCACTGTCAACCTCTAGAACAGAATGCTCAAAGGCACATTGAGCATACGAAACCTCCTAAAGGATCTCTAATACAGTTGCTTTGGTAAAAAAATAACTTTATTTGATTGGGTTATGGCACAATAGTAAGGCATGAAAATGTGGGAATACAAATGCATATGTAAGAGGACTATGAATAGCTCTAATAGTTCTCGGTGGTGCGTACGTAGTTAACGCCGGAGGGCATGGAGACCTTGTCGAAGCCCTTGGGGAACAGCTTATTGGCCTCCTCGTCCGTGACGGTGGGCAGGATCATGACCTTGGTGCCGGGCTAGAGGGAAAAACAAATCACAATCAGTATGGAGATGCCTCAGTTGGCTCATATATAGGAGTACTCACAGTCCAGTTGGCCGGAGTGGCCACCACCTTGAGACGATCGGTCAGCTGCAGCGAGTCGATGGTCCTCAGAATCTCACTGGGAGTCGGATTGTTAGAACGGACATTGGGGGAATCTTGGAGCGGGATACTCACTCAACGTTGCGGCCAGTGGACATCGGATAGAACATGGAGAGTCGCACCTTGTGATCGGGGCTAATGATGAACAGAGCCCGAATGGTCTTGGCCACCTCGGGGTCCTTCTTCTGGTCCTCGTCCAGCATGCCCAGACTCACGGCCAGGTCACGGGTGGGATCGGCAACGATCGGGTAGGGAAAGTCGCCGGGAATGTCCAGGCAGTAGCTCTTGATGTCGTTCACCCAGTCCACGTGCGAGTTCAGAGCGTCCACGGAGTGCGCCAGGCACTTGGTGTTCCGCTTGGCGAACTCGGGCTGGTGCACTGCGATGCGTCCCAGCTCAGTGGTGCACACGGGCGTGAAATCGGCCGGATGCGAGAACAGCACCACCCACCTGTTTGGTATACGATATTCGGTATTCAGTGGGAGTGGAATGAATGCGATTTGGATGCAACTCACGAGTCTCCCTGCCATTCATGGAAGTTGATCGGCCCCTTGGTGGTGTCGGCGTGGAAGTTAGGTACAGTCTGTCCCAAACGCATTTTGCACAATGATTAGTTAATGGATCTCACTACTTTTGAAACTTGTTTAGCTCGCTTGTCGTTTGCTGGCTTGTGGCTTCACTGAATGCCCATGGAGCGGCGTCGCCTGCTTTTATATCCGACAGACCCAAACCTGCTCAGCCAGAGCGACAGAGAACGAAGCAGAGAGTGACAGCCAGAGCGAGAGCGAGAACGACGCCGCCTTATCGCATGTTTATGGCTGTGTTTAGATTATATAGAATAATAAGCGATTCTAAGCAGCTGTTGTGGGGAGGGGTAGGTGAAGGAAACCTCGTGCAAGGCCTTTATACATATAAAAATACTTATACTACGGCCATTTTTGTGTTTGTTGCTTGCCTCGCCCATATAGAGAACCAGAAATTTCTGGACTTTGTGATGAAACTCGTGTGGAGCTCATGCAAAAGTACAGTTTCCTTCTCTTTCCTATATTTCCTATTCGATTTCGCTTTAAATTAGCATAGATCCAGGAATTCCATTCAGGAATTCCTTCCCCAAACAGCTGTGGAAACAGCTGATCCTCTCCGGCCCGTAACCAGCTCCAAACATAAACAGAGAGTCCGAACAGCGAAAGAGAGCGCTTGGCTTTGCACTGGTGTTGGTGTTTAGTCTACAATTACCAACACCAGCTCGCTGTTGTTCGCACCACACAGCGCTCTCGCACAGGGACAGTTGGCGTGCGAGACCAAAGAGAGCCGCGCGCTGTGTGATGATGTTGGTGCGTGCCCGTAGAACCACGCACACTGGCAAAGTTTTGCTCTCTCTGCGGGCACACGGACAAGAACGAGCCTCCGGTTTGGTGGGTTTCTGAACAAGAGCGAGACTATTTATGTGCCTGTGTGGGTGAGTCTCATGAAAATCCGCCACACCAGTAAAGATCGCTCTCCGTTGGGTGTTCATGGATAGGAGCATTTGAGTCTTGGCCAGACACAGCACTGTCTCAGAAGTCAAAAGACTGTCCCGAAGAGATCTTGTCCCGACTCCGGACTACGGATTTGTAAAAGTGAAATGGAAACCTGCAAAGCCTGCACCAGCCTGGTTCGGAGAACAACGGGATCGTTACCATGGATCCACAGCTGGATAAATGGAATCAACACCGACGATGGAAGTGTACCCCCAAGTGGTGGATAGGGATTCTGAGTAGATCATCCAGCTAAATGTCAGTTGGAGGAGAATTCCTCGGCCCACACGAGCAACCTATGTACAGTCTTTCCATTTGTAGGAAATTTATTCTATTTCAAAGTGAAAGACGCAAAAACATTTGGTTCCATGGTAAAGTCCCTGGTAATTTTCCATTCGCCTCCGTTATCGTGGTCTGACGCGTTGTTTGTCAGAAAAAACAACAAAAATGTGTATTATTCCAGCGATGAGAGAGACGAAAGATCATTGTATTGTGGTTGAAATCAGTTGTTTGTAGACAGAGACGCAGATAGAGAAAGAGAGAGAGAAGAAGGTGTTGCCTTAAATGAGCGTAAAGAGAGTAATTTAGAGAGAGAGATAAGAAGAAATTGAGAGGGAACCAGTTTTGTACAGTGATGCCAAATATAACTGAATCAAACATTCAAATTAGTGTCTAAGCAAGCTACATGTAGATACTACATGAGTTGTTATATACATGTAATTCTACATAATTTATACATGCATTCGACATTACATTTGACAACGGCCGCTCAGATGTTTGGCTACGCGGTCGCTTCTCTCAGATATTCTACAATTTTGATATTCGGATTAACATCACTTGCTAGCTTGGACTCTAAGCAATAAACACATAATTTCGTTTGATAACCTTATCAATTTTCAGCAAAATCGGCCAGATTTAACTAGATTTATTAGATTGGTAAAATATATAGACTTAAATAAAACAAAGGTAGAAACTGGTTCATTTATTTACTGGGACCAACGAACCGAACGGAATCGAACTATCTTCGGGAGGATCAGGATCTCCGATTTACTTTTGATAACGAAAAATTGGTGCTCAATTGATAGATATGTACATATTTATATATATACGGGAATCTAATTAACTGCATGATTGCATTATGCATGCATGGATATTTGGTCGCAACAATATCCTGTTCCATTAATTGGTATGGGCCAGCAACATGTGCTGCAAAATGAGCGACAATGTCCCGCAACATGGGCACGGGAATTCAGCATACCCATGGAAAGCAGTTATAATGTAATTAAGGAAATGTTTGTCATCGCTCCATGAATTCAGAAAATATTAAGGATAGAATGCAATACATATATGGTCTTCTTATAGAAAGCTAACCCTATTCGTGCTACATACATCGTGATCGGATATATACATATATATACAAATCAAAAATCAAATGCATGGATAGGTCCAAAAGAGTTCAATCTAAGAAATGGTAATTATTACTTAGGTTTTAAAGCAGCTTGGAAAACAGAATTTTAATATTAACTCAGAAATAGGGTATTCAAATGTCGTTACTTCTTAAATATTTAGTTGATTGCCGCACAAAACAGTGTCATTTTAGTTCACGCTTTTTGTTTAAGCCTTATTTTATAAAAAATTTCATAAATATATTATTTATAATAAGCATATCTTGCAGAAAATTAATTATTTTATAGGCTAAAATTAAATGCTTTGGGTTTATGGTCATAGTTAGCTATTAATATACGACGGAATATCAAAAAACACATGTTCTGATCCTGTTTAAATAAAGGAGGGCTAAATGGTTTCATATCGTTCTTTCATTGGTATATTTACGGTATATTTTGAAAATAGGACGGTATATTTTGTAATTTGTGACGTATTTTCCGTATATTTCTGAGGGTCAGACCGTATATTTATTCATAAAGGTCACACTGCACAAGCGAGATTCCAAAATAAAAGAAGCTGATTTTATTTAAAAGTGGCCACTGTTAAAGGTAACTAATTCGTGAACATTAATTCAAACATTCGGGCCAATGGCATCGAATGCAGTTCAAACAAATCCATCAGCAAATTCACAATAATTCATTGCCCCAGCAAAATTTTCTTCTCCATTGTATGTGTATTTGTGTGGACAGTGACTCGTTGGTTAGAGGGAAAACAAAGAAAACGTCGAAAAGAACGACGTAAAAACGCATTGCAAAATAATTTTATTCCGTTTAAATGTTGTTAATTTAACGTTGCTGCAGAGCCCGAAAAGTTAACTAATTTTAATTGTATTGATTTTTTGCCTTGGCTGCATATTCTCGAGCATGTAGTTGTTGTTGTTGCTGTTGCTCTAGTTGTTGTTCCTTGTTGTCGTTGTTGTTCATGTTATTGGTGCTGCAGCTGCGCGTCGAAACTGTAAATGTTGTTGTTGTTTGGTTGGAGATGCAATAATTGTTGCTGTTATTTTGGGTCAGAGCTGCGTCGCAGCAGAGAAGAAAAGTGATGAGAAGAGAAGAGACAGGAGCGAGCGAGAAAGCGTGCGGGCCAAAGCCAAAGCGTGCAATAGTGAAAGAGAGCCTGCGAGCGAGGGAGACGGACGGAGTAACGGACAAAGGACACTGCATTTTGAGGTTGATGTATGCTGCCTGCCTGCCTGCCTGCCTGCCTAACAGCCCTTCCTCCCACCATGCCTACCCCCCACCGTATACACACAGCATCCTCTCACAGCACACGCAGAAACAGAATCAGAAAGAAAGAAAAGTCATCCGCATTCAAAATGATTTTCGTTCGTGTTCGCAGCGTTCTCTTCTAACTGTGCTTCTTCCCCGTGCCCCGTGCCACAAGTACCTCTCAAGTACCGCGCGTTCATTAGTCCATTGAGTCGACAATGGACAACGACCACTACGACCATCCAAACTTTTCCTCGGAGAGCAGCAGCACGAGCAGTGGGAGCAGCAGGAACGGGGCAGCAGCAGCCGCAGCAGTTGCAGCAGCGGTAGAAACAGCAACAGCAACGGCAACCACAACCACAGTCGGAGGCTCCCAGGAGCCCATGAGTGAATCCTCCTCTCCTTCCTCCTCCTCGTCTGTCCCCCATCCCCAGTCATTCAGTGCAGCCATTTTATTTAACATTGATACAGAAGAAGATGAAGACGAAGTTCACGATCATACATCACATGATCATCACTCTCCTACTCCTCCTTTTCGCCAGACTGCACCGCAACCCGCATTAGCGCCATTACTGGAGCCAGAGCCTGACGTCGGTCCCGAGCAGCAGCAGCCAGAGATAGAAATAGCGCCAGAACCAGAGCAGCAGCAGCCACAACTGGAGGACGGGGACTCCGATTCGGAGCGAGAGGCAAGTCCACAACATCAGCAGGAGCAGCAGGCAGTGGGCATAGACGCCAACGCGATTGCGGATACCATTGACGCCCGTGCCATTCCCAACGAAGCCGTGGAGCGCATCGACGATTTCGAGGACGACGACGACGACCTCGACGAGGGCGACGACGCTGTCTCCGCTCCCCGCGACATCGACGATCAGGCCCCCTCGACATCCGCTGGCACCCAGCGGCTGAGCTCAGTGGCCGTCCTGCCGACCCACTCGTCTGCCGCCACCCCCGCTGGCCCGAGTGCGAGCCGTTCATCCGTGAACCAACATTTGCGTACCCCGCCCTCTGCCCCCGGCACTCCCGCCGACGACGCCGTCGACGATCAGGAAAACGACAGCAACAACAACAACGCGGCCGCAGCGCGACGCACCCGTCATTTCTACAGCAACAACGGGAGCCGCTTCACCAACGACATGTTCCCCGGCAACTGCCCCCAGAAAAACTCGAACCAGAGCTCGCCCCGATCGGGCGGAGGACGTCATCCGCCCACACAGCAGGGCGTGGATCCGTTGCGTCTGCTCTATCCCAATGTGAACGAGACCGAGACTCCGTTGCCGCGCTGCTGGAGTCCTCACGACAAATGTCTGTCGATAGGGCTGTCGCAGAACAATCTGCGCGTTACCTACAAAGGTGAGTGCAACCAGACCCACTGATCCCATTCCCACGTGAGAAATATGTCGAAGGACATTATCCAGTAACATGTTTAATTTGTCCCATTTGGGGCACCCTGAAAACCCAAGGAGCAGAGGAGTACACCCAATGCATTTTGATGGCCATTTGATGTGCCTGCAGTCGTCCCGCTCTTCCGCACCAGCTGTGCTGTGGCTTTTGTTTTTCAGCATTCACTTCTCCCACGCTTATTCGCGTGGCTGTGTAACAGCCAGTGCTGTGCTGTTAACGCAAAATGTTATTTAACAGAACAGCTGAGCGTGTTGGGACCACGAGTTGTGTAGGTGGCGCCACTGTGCTATGCAAAGATAGGGAATATTTTGAAAATTTTATATTTTGTATTATTTTTTAAAAACCTTTCCCATTACAGGCGTGGGCAAACAGCACAGTGATGCCGCCTCCGTGCGCACTGCCTACCCTATCCCATCCTCCTGTGGGTTGTACTACTTCGAGGTGCGCATCATCTCGAAGGGCCGTAACGGCTATATGGGCATCGGCCTGACCGCCCAGCAGTTCCGCATGAATCGTTTGCCAGGTATGTGTCCACAGGGTTAGTTTGGGGCAATCCCTCGTACTTCCTAATGACCGCACCCCCCTTAACCCAAGTAGGTTGGGACAAACAGTCGTACGGATACCATGGCGACGACGGCAATTCGTTTAGCTCCTCGGGCAATGGCCAGACCTACGGACCGACCTTTACCACCGGAGACGTCATCGGCTGCTGCGTGAACTTCGTGAACAACACTTGCTTCTACACAAAGAACGGCGTGGACCTGGGCATCGCATTTAGGGACTTGCCGGTGTGTAGTCGACGATCCGTCCGTCTCCTGCCGGGACTGATCTCTATGCAACCTTATTTCCACAGACCAAGCTCTATCCGACAGTGGGTCTGCAAACGCCCGGTGAGGAGGTGGACGCAAACTTTGGCCAGGAGCCATTCAAATTCGACAGAATCCTAGACATGATGAAGGAGATGCGTGCGAATGTTTTGCGTAAGATTGACAGATACCCACATCTGCTGGAGACGCCGGAGAACCTAATGAATCGGTGGGTGGAGCAGCAGTGTAGTAGCACTCAAGTTTCAAGCATTAATCGTAATTCACTCTTCTTGGGCAGACTGGTTTCCACCTATCTGGTGCACAACGGCTACAGCAAGACGGCCGAGGCCTTCAACGGCTACACGAATCAGCCGTTCGACGAGGACTTGGCCTCCATCAAGACGCGACAAAGTCAGTAGAGGGGCTCCGTTGAAGCAGCACGGGGAAAACTAATTGTTTTCATCTTCCATATTTCCAGAGATTATTAAGCTCATACAAACCGGCAAAATGAGCCAGGCCATTGAGCACACGTTGCGCTCGTATCCCGGTCTGCTGGAGACCAACAAGAATTTGTGGTTCTCTCTGAAGTGCCGTCAGTTCATCGAAATGATCAACGGAGCCGACATCGAGGTGAGTTGATGACCCCTGAGCGGTCAAAGGCATCAACAATATCACATTGTCCTTTGTCTTTGTACCCCACAGCCGGGCAACAATAAAGTCACAGCCACCACACAGACCATGCCCACAAATCAGACCTCTGTGATACAGTCAACCAAGGCGTTCAAGCACAGCAAGGGAGGCAACAGCCACAGCAACAGCCACAACAACAGCCAGAGCAACCAGCCAACACAACATAACAACACTGCGATTCCAGCTGTGATAAAACTAGAGGGCGGCGAAAAGCAGGATCTTAAAAGGTTTGTAAATTAAAGTGTTTTTCGGAGTTTTTTTAGTGAAGAGATTTCCGACATTTTTTTAGCATGGTCATGGACGATAACTCCAACAACTGCGCAGAGCACGACACCAACAGCATGGATGTGGAGATGGAACCGTGTCAGAGCCATTCGAACGGCAGCGGCGACTCCTGCTCCAATGGCAATGCTAATGCCAACGCCAGTGCAAGTGGAGTGCGCCACACTTTAGATGCCATCGACGAGGAAATGGGTATAGAAATAGAAAAATCAGAAACCAGAAAGAGAATCAAGCTAATCAAGGTTGCCCAAACGCACCCAGATGTTGACGTCTCACCCTCATCTCGCAGCTGTGGGCGTGTCATCGAGAAGATACTCGAGTTCGGCAAGGAGCTGTCCAGCATGGGCCAGCAGCTGGAGAAGGATAACCTCATGACTGAAGAGGAGCGTCAAATGTTGGAGGTAAATCCCGCCCCGCCTTCCCCCAACCCAATTGCCAGCAGCCTCTTGCGCTTTCACATAACATCGATTTCGATTTTATTTTGCAGGATGCATTTAGCTTGATTGCCTACTCAAACCCCTGGTCCAGTCCGCTCGGCTGGCTCTTGTGCCCCTCGCGACGTGAAAACGTCTCCACCACGCTCAATTCGGCCATATTGGGTAGGTCCATTGGCATTGGCAGTCTCTTCCCCACGGCAATCTTACGATTTTATCGGCCGCTTTCTCTTGCAGAGTCCCTTAATTTTGAGAAACGTCCACCGCTGGAGTTCCTGGTGGCGCATGCATCCGAGCTAATCAAAGTGATCGGGCAGCACTCGCTGGGCGAAGATGCTTTCATTACCATCGACGATGTGTTCCCGCAAAATTGACCCAGTTCGCCGACGCTGCTGAAGATGTTCGAGACCACGCTGACCCTGCCGCGCACCAGCGTGCTAACCGAACCGCTGGGCAGCGTAGTACCCTCCACATCGACCGCGGCGGTGGCTGTTCAGACGACCAAGCGTCGCCGGCGTCGTCGCAACAAGAGGCGACGCAAATCCTCTCTGTCCGGCAGCACCGAAGCTTCCTCATCCCGCACCTACGATCCTGTCATGACTGGCAGCAGCAGCAGCAGCAGCATGCGTAGTACGGGTGGGGGGGGTCCGGGTGCAATGCGTCGTGGTCGTTATCGTGGGGTCAGCTCATCCTCAACATCAACAGCAGTGGCGGCGGCAGCTGCAGCAGCGTCTGCGGCGGCATCAGCAGCCGCATCCATGAGTGGCGGAAGCAGTCCTTCGATGTATATGGATCCGCAGGACTACTTCGAGACCCTCGACTAGATTATTTACAATTTTCGTAGTAAGTTAAATATTGTTGTTACTTCAGTTCTCTCCTTTTTTACCAACGCGCCGACACACGAGCGAGCGCCTATTTAGTGTCCCTCTTTTTAACTGATTCATTTGCTAAAGATGCGTGACATCGGCGACTACTTGCGGCCTTTTGATTTAGCATGATTTTTAATAACTTTTAACGTATATTTTATATAGCCCCTGTGTATTCATAAAGTGTGTAATATTATGATGTATAATTAAACTGCGAACTGTGCTGCGTCACGACCCCTGAATATCTTTCAAGCGCAACGTCTTTTGTTTGTTTTCCCCAAAACCACAATCAAAACACAACAAGCTGACAACACAACTCAATCCCATGCCCGACCGCATATAATCTAGAAAGATACAATAAGTTAAGTAAAATCAATTCAATCATCTTTGTAGCGTGTTAATAGAGAAACCCGTCAATAGTTAAATGCTGTAACCGTTCGTAGACTCTTACTCTCCACAATCACTCTTACTCTCTCCCACACTATCCGCCACACACGATCACGTTTCCGTAGATCTGTTCTGTCCAGGGTAGCACGGAACGTTCCATCAGTTTCACTCATGCATCTGCTCTGCGACAAGACAAGACTAAGGCAAGACATCAGCAAAGTTAAGTGTAACGATTCGCTATAGTGTTTAAGCAACATTAACATTTACTCTAAATATATGCTATACAATACATATATACATATGTATGTATATAACTGGATAACCGTTTAAATATACTGTATGGTATGGATGTGTATTTCAGGAAATTCAAACTTTGTTTCATCTGGGCAGGGCTTAGGGGCTTTTACCATCTCAAGAGTGGAAACACAACTCCCAGAAGGACCCGTTCCAGCCACGGGTGCTTTTCTTTAAAGTTTTAACAATGTGTGAAAAACGTCTCCCAACAATTATTGTGAGCAACATTTTAGCGAACAATTCAATGCTTATATTAAACAAACAAATAATTACATATATTTATATGGTGCACATAATACATAAGATTTTCTCGTGTGAAATGCGATTGAAATATCTGGATTGACATCTTAGATCCCATTTCCGACGACTCTCCTACAAGTCGGGCTGTCTTATGCGCTGTACGCGCTCCTCGTTCTTCACGTGCTGTTTTAGCATTCGCATTATCTCATTGTCATACTGGGGCGGCGTGGGCTTCGTTTCGGTGGCCCAATAGAATATGTCCCAGTCGTTGCTCACGCCGTTGATGAGCTTGTCGTACTGGGCTGTCTGGGCGGCGGTGAAGTCCCTCAGGTGCTTGGCCACAAACGTGCTGAGGAGCAGATCATTCTCGAGCATGCCACGCTTTCGACTCTGATACAGCAGCCTAAAATGGAATGGACTGGACAGGTATTATTGCACCTGGGCCAGATATTCACTCGATTTACCGCTGCTTGCGCGTCTCGAGGGGCTCGTCGGGTCGGACTGGATACTCAGGCACTGGCAAATGGGGCGGATCATCATAGTCGACAATAGTCGAGGGTGTTGTATACTCAGTTTTGTCGAGGCTGCTACCGGCAGAGCGATGTGGGGCGCCAATCATGGGCCGCACCAGCCGACGCGATGCTGCGCCGAACTAAAGAGAACTAAATTAGTTACCATTCCTGGTTGACTTGAAGACTCTAACATACCAGAAATTGCCGCAACATTATTAATTTTTTTTTTTTTTGTTTTTGATCGCTGGTGGAGCGAATTGAATGGCCGCAAGGAACAGATACGAAGTGGGGGGTGTGGGTGGAGCTTGAGGAGCCGCTCAAAGTAAATAAAATTTATAAAACACAATGATATAACGCCAGTGCTGAAAAGTTCAGACAGCGGACAGTGCTGCAAAGGACCGCAGAACAGCTGTTGTAAGGTCTGAAAACTCTGTTAAACTATATGTTAGCAATGAACTCCGTTTAACATGAGAGCGATGACTATTTGCAAAGCTGTACACTGGCTGTTAAATAGAAGAGGGAAACTCTGTTATTGTTATGTTAACCGACGCGGGCGGAGCGAGAGGCAGGAAAATTTTCGCACTGGAAAAGTTTGATTTATATTGAGAAATAAATAAAGTGCAGTGCTCCACAGTGCAACGGTAATTGTCTCGATCAGTTTGAGTGCATTAAACGCCAAAATTCGCATTGAAAAAGCAATGAACGAAGAAGAAGAGAGCGAGTGGTAGAAGGGTGCTCTTCTGCTCGTGTGCAAGTGTTGTGTGTATACGGCGCTGGAACTAGGCGGTGGAAAATGCTTTACCTCCCACGGGGGGTGGTGGGGTGTGGGCTCGGCTCGGCTCGACTCAGCCTGTGTAGCCTGTAGCCTGTGCAGCCCGTGAGAGTGCGTAGTGTGTGCGTGAGCGTGAGCTAAATGAAAATTTATACGAAACACCACCCAGCAGAAGCAGCAAAGGCAGAAAAAGCAGCACCCCACCACCCGATGCCCAGGGCAGGCGGCGCACCCACGCAAGTCCATGTCGAGTTTGCATAAAAAACGCATAAAACTACAGTATTTTCTGCATAATTGAATTGATGGCGAAAAGCGCTGCTTTTTCACACCCCGCAGCATCGAATCATCGCGCTCCCCTTCCCCATCCGCATCCCACTCCCCCTCCCCGCCCATAGCCTGTAGAGCCGGCACCCGCTGCCACATTGCGCCTACGCCCTCGCCTAACACATACACACAGAACACCCAAAAAAAAAAAATAACGAAAAAAAAAACAAGAAAAAAGAATAGGGAGCAGGACTCTCTCTCTCTCTCTCTGTGGAGCTCCATTTCGAGTGCTTAATTCATTTACATGATAAATTACCAAGGCCCGCGCTCTGTATCTCTGTATCTCCCCGTATCGTATCTCGTCTGGCACCATCGATGATATCTCCCATTGATAAGATAACCGCGATTGATGAATTTTTCCATATATGTATCATATGTATATATGTACATTAATATGTATGCATTTCGTATATTCCGACCATATGCAAATTGGCCAGCTATCGTTGTTTTTGCCTCCGTGCTCTGTGACCGAACCGCGAGAGCTGATAACAACAAAAGCAACACCACTGTAAGCAGTGCGCGCCCTATTGGACGGCCAGACAGTGGCGGCCATAAAGAGTGGCACACATCCATCCATCTATCCATCCATACTGTCGTGTCGTGTAGTATCGTGTCGTCCTTGTCTGCTGCCCATCCGTCCCTGTGTCCGTGCGTGTGAGTCATTCCGTTTCGTGCCTCTGACCTGTCCGTTCATTAGAGATTGTTTATGGAGCGACGACCAATACGAGGATGATGATGATGATGATGCAAACAATACCGAATTCCGAATTCCGATTTCCGTTTCAGCTAAACTGTAAAATTGTACATACACATAAATAAATGTTCTCATAAGAGGAATCGTGAACCGGGAAGTTGCCTACTCGCCTAGCCTCCATCACCCTCCAAATAATCCGACGAGAAGCAGAGCGGGCGACGCAACACCGCAAACATCAGCAGATCATCAGAGAACACCATCAGAGCCAGCATAATGGGCTGCACTACCTCCGCCGAAGAACGCGCCGCCATACAACGGTCCAAACAGATCGAGAAGAACCTCAAGGAGGATGGCATCCAGGCGGCCAAGGACATCAAGTTGCTGCTGCTGGGTAAGTGCCAAAGGAAATGGAAATTCCATTTCCTCTCCCCCACTTACCATTTACCATTTACCTTTTCCATTGCTGTAATCTAATGGAAATGGCCACTTTATCAATTGAGTTTTCGTGGCGGCCCTTGAGCTGGCTGGGAAATTGTATTTTCGGTTTTATGTGCTGATAGATGGGGAAAACATTTATAGAGTGCACTTTCACTCTGAGCACTGTGGGTAGGAAGTACATTTCTGGTGGATAATGAAGTAAGGAACACTCACAATCGATGATAAGGGAATATATCCTTCCTTTTCTCACCAAAAAGGCTGTTTCCTGCCTATGTTAAATTCTTCTTTTTCTCCCAATTGACCCACTAAAACGGCCTGTCCCACAAGGTTGCGTCCTCCAACGGATGATGCATCAATTCCATGACAAAACTATTCTTGGCGTGTGTTTTTTTTGGCCAAGGCTAAACCGAAACCACAACAAAAGAGCCCACTGGCACACCCCATTTGGGGTCAGCTCTTCTGGTTGCATGTCGAACTACTTTCACGCGTTGGCTGGATGTCACGGAACCACTGTGTGACCAGCAACAGTTGCATCTGGCTTTGGAGGGGGCTAGACAAGTGCGAAGACTAAACACTTTCGAGGAGCCATGTGGCATGTGGCGGCTCTGGCTGTGCCCTCGCCTCAAGTGCGGCTGCATCTGCATCCACAGCGGCATCGGCATTAGCCGCATCCGCATCCGCAGCCTTAGCCTTAAACGCGTACGTATGCATCCGCCAGCGAGTGGAAACAATCGACGCCACTTGACATTGAAACCACTGCACTTGTGTGTGTGTTTGTGTGGGTTAGGGTGTATTGTGTGGCTGTGGGTTAACCTGGTTGGGGCCCTGACATTGAAATGCCAGTTAATGCCGTTTAATCTGCCAGGCACCCAAAAAGAAACAAGATACGAAGCCAGGAAGATAGGAAGAGTCGAAAGCTGCAACATCGACTTGTGTCGACTTTTTCCTTTGTGCCTCTCCTATCCCTATGCACTGAAAGAAACAGTGAAAGTGAGACACAAGATTGGGAAACTAGCGAGGAAAACTCTTAATGAATATTTGATGTTTTCTGTAGACTTATCCTATGAAAGATGGAGCCTTTGAATGTTCTATGATTAAACATTTTTGTAGTGTTTTGTTCACATTCAAAGCTTTTTCGTCAGTGTATGAGAAGCATTATTTCTCCCCACTACCTTCTCCGTGCTGTTCTGTGCAATCAGGCAAAACTTTGGAGCATCCAAACAACAGCAACGAGAACGAGGAGGATGCAGCACGTAGTACAGCGATTGCAGCTCATGTTGCACCACACACAAACACACACACACCCACACCCACACACAGAGGCAGGACGAGTGGCGCTTGGGGAGTGAGATGAGTGGCAGGCGGAAGCATCGAATGGCGGCCAGGAAACACTAACGAAACAATGGCCAGAAAGGAACCGGACGGAAGGGAGCGACGTGTATTGTACAGGACTACTTGGGACTACTGTTCGGTCTGCTCCTGGGGGGTGGGGGGTGGTGTGCCTCGAAGTTCCGTCACAACGAAGCGGAAGTTTAAAAGAAATCCCACTCGAAGCATAATTTCAAGCCAAAGGTTATTGAGGAAACAGCATTTTGTTGTGGGTTTGTTTTGTTTGTTCTCCCATTTGTTGCCTCTTGTGACCGACTGATGTGGCAACAATAACGATGCACACGAGTACATTGTTGAACTGCAATACTAAACAGTCTTGTAACAGATAAACACAAGCCTGGAGTACCTGCCTTTGGAGAGATGTGCGAGTGATAAGATACGGCAGATTGTTTCCAGGACAGACGAGACCCCTAGCTATCCTCTGCCGCGAACACTCGCTGTATATATGTAGAATTCTCATAAGCGAACGGATACATTCGTTTCAAATAAAACGAACAGATTCATGATCTTTGACGATGAATTATGACACTTATGAACGTGGGACGGGGCGTATTGGGCAATCAATAAAGTATCGTTACTCTCACAAAATGTATCTTAACCCATTTTGAATGGTCCCTCAGCAAATCAAAGCAGCAAATTAATCAAGTTTGGGTCCTCTTCCACGTGCTCCACTTCCATACGGCTGCTGATCGGATCGATTGCACCGCTGCAAATACTCGTAAAGCGGCTCTTAAATAAACAACAAAAGATGCCAAACACAACACAAATCGAACTTAATTGAGCAGAGTCAAATGTCGGCGCGAGTGGCAAAAGGCCCCGTGACCTGGGGCCCCGCAATGGCACGGCAACGGCAGCAGCTACTATGGAAGGGGAAAGGGGGTCTGTGGAGGGACAGACGGACGTACAGATTGTTCCATCAGAGCGCTGTTTCATGCGACAAGTGCACAAGTGCTCCACTTTGCCGCTGTCCGTCCGCCCGTCCCTCCGCTCTGTCCACGCTGTCATTCAGAGAAGAGTTCGCGTGATAAAAAAACTTGTCAATTTGTTTGCCGTTGGCTGCGGTTTGTGGTTCCTGCCACTCACCCGCCCACCCAGCCCCTCCTCTCCACTATCCGCCCTTCCCATTGGGGTTCTGGGGCTGGTTCTGCTTCTGCTTTTGCCTCTGGTGCCGTGTCGTTGGGTCTGCTGGAGCCCAATTCATTCAATAATTTCATTTTCCCATTCATTGTTTTCAATTTTTTTCATGTTTTTACTTTTGTGGTGCATCCCGTCATCCCCATGATGCCCCTGTCCGTCACCGATTTGGTCCATATTCGTATTCGCAAAATGATAATTCAATTAAGCTCGTTAGGGGGGGAGGAATGGCCGGGTCGTGTTGTGTTGGAAAGCCTTCAATAACTGCTTCCAAATGCTGCCCCTCTTGCTCTTTCTCTAACCATTCCGTCTCCTTCTTGGCCTTTTTATTCTGTCACGCCATTTGCCAATATGAATGCCAATTACCCGTTTACCCATTTACCTGCCCACCCCGTTCTCCGGCAGGACCCAGGGACATTGGGCAATTATCGCATTGCCTGTGCGGATGGCAAGAAATTCTCGGAAAAGTACAGAGTAGTAGTAGAGAAAGCAGGATATCAGAGTGTAATTGAATGGCAAATTAGCATAGAAAGCTGTGAGAGAAGAGAAGTTTGCAATTCCAAGAATTTGTAATTGCCAACTGAGGTCAAAGCTGGCTGCAAATTGCAATTATGGCATTCCTGGTAGAGGGAATTCAACTGAATTCAGAATCGACTGCAAGGGTTGCAAGGATAATCGTTGACTGCATATCAGATAACACTGACGTTGATTCTTGGCCGTGCTGCATGCCTCCTTTTGTTGTACAATTAATTAGAATCTGTTGATGGCCAAAATGTCAGCTCTAATTGAGGCTGAATGGGTTTCTTTATTGAACCATTAATTGATTTACTCATAATGCAGCGCTCCTGCCTGTCGCAGTCTCGGCCAGTGGGGGCCAAAGGCTGCTAGGCAACGGGTCCGGGCATTTTCAATCAGGGCTTCAATGACAGAATGCCATCGGGCAATCGGTCCATCAGGCGGAATCAATGCCATTGTTATATGGATATGCTCCTTCCCACTTTTATCATTCTCGATTCTTGTTTTCCGGCTGCTGGCGGGCCATTACGTGCACAGAGGACTGGTCCTGCAGCAGGAGCTGGTCTTTTGAATGGTCCTGGCCAACCGTTTTGTGCTAATGCGCTTTGCTTTTGGCCCATAAACGTGGCAGAGTTCCTATAAAGCCGCCGACTTAATTGTGTGCGAGGGCCTATCCGATGGCCGGGGGCGGGGGGCGGTTGCCTGCTCTCCATTCAAACTGCAAAGCCACTTAAAGTTGCCTTTAAAAAAGTAAAAAAAGGAATGGAGAAGTGACACGCTCGCGTGGGCGCTCTCGCTGAGGTGGTTGTCCTTGTCTTGCACGTACTCGCTGCTCGCTGCTGGCTCGCTATAGAAAGCCTGGAAGAGCGCAAACTCCGTGTGGCAGTGTTGTCTCTCTCTGACTTTTGTGCTTTCCCGTTTCCAGTCTTCCAACTTTCATGTGCACACAAGCTGCGCATGCACTGGCTCTCTCGCACGCTCTCTCTCTCTCCTTGGTGGGGGGAGAGCTTTGCACGGCCATTGAGGAATGTGTGTGTACTCGTACGGAAAGCTTCTACCCAATGCGTACGCTGCTGACTGCGCTAGGGCGGCTCCGGCTCCGCTGCCACTCTCGTCCAGTGCCAGTCCATCCAGGCGCAGTCCAGTTCCGTTAGTTCATCCATCCAGCTCTAGCACCAGCCACAGAGCGGACTCCAAGCACACGCGAAGCAAAACGAAACGAAACGGCACGGCAGAAAGCTTTGCCTTTGCCCAATGCAAATAATCGTTTAACTCTAGTTCTGTGATGCGTGTTCGTATTAACCAAAAGGCCCTTTTTTTCGGCCAATTAGTGAACAATTAAATGAACAAAAATATTCGTGTAACCAAAAATACCAGCCACAATTCAGTTTGGCGCTTAAATTTGTTGAACAATTCGGAACGGTGCAGGGGGCAATAGAATATTCTTTTTATTTTCCTGCACAAATTTCGCCCCGAATGAATCATGAATCATTGGGCTGCGTGCTGGAGCACGAAATGTACAAAGAAAGAAAAGTTTCTACTTGTGCTTTTCACATTTTGGCCGAAACAACCAAACAATCGCCTCTCCTGCTCCCCTTCTTTCGCTGCTCTGCGTCAGCATGTGCCCATTTTCCAGAGGCCCATCCCCTCCGCGTTCTCTCCCTGCTCATACAGTACCCTCTGTGCCCTCAGTGTGCGAGTGTGCAGGTGTGTGTGTGCGTGTGGGCTTGTTTATGGCCACTTGTAAGACAGCCCGACCTGGCCAGGGGACTGGCGGAAAAGCGTGATGTGCGAGGCAGTTGAAAACAATGGAGCACTCAATAATATAGTACACATAGTACTTCCCGCATGCTCAAATAATTGTGCAAATATCAAACGTATAATCGAGAACACCAACTGCCAATATTCCCGCAAAAAAAAAGAAAAGTGGGGGAAAAACTCGTCAAATAATATATTGATTTTTGCTTGTTTACGGCGACACATGGTCCTACATATGGACGTACATATGTATGTATGTGTATTGAGATATCTGCAGCGCAACATGAGTTTTCGCTGATCAAAAACTCAAATCTTGGGCTTATTCCTTAATTGTACTTTTCCCCTGGGCTCAGAAAGCACTTGGCGAAAGCTTTCACACACTCACGCTTCCATCACACGCTCTCGCTCTCGTTCTCTCTCTCTCTCTTACTCTCTGAGTGGAACTTTTCTAGGAAAACAAATTTCCCAAAAGAAAAAAAATTGCAAGCGAGTAGAGAGTTCCGTTTCGTTCCGTTTTTGTGGCAATTTTCCCCGCTCGGACACACGTACTTTTTAGTTTACAATTAGAGTTTAGCGTTGGCTGTGACCCGTTCGGGTAGCGGACAGCGGATCGGACTCGAGTCCAGCCTCCTGCATCCTGCCTGCTCCGTGGATCAACAAATGCGCAAAAATCAAACAAAAACTGAAACTGAAACTGTTGGCTTATGTCACATTGCCGTTTCCCCTTTTCCACAGTGAAAACTCCAATCGAATCGAATTGAAACAGTGAAGAACAATACAAGAATAACATTAACATTGAAAAAGTGAAGCAAAAAAACAGAAACGAAATAAAAATTAGGCAAAATCAAAGAAGAAAAACCCCCCCACATTTGATCCCTGTGGATGCGCATTTAGTTGTGTTTATTAGTTGTTGGTTTTCGTCGCGACCCCCGTAAATTGTTTTTCTTCGCTGGCAACGTAGTCGGCCATTGAGTTGGCCGATACCAAACGACCTTCAAAACGTTTTGCGTCGAGGCAATACGCACCATGGGCTGCGCACAGTCTGCCGAGGAGCGAGCCGCAGCCGCCAGGAGTCGCCTCATCGAGCGCAACCTCAAGGAGGATGGCATACAGGCGGCAAAGGACATTAAACTGCTGCTGTTGGGTGAGTGGTTCGTTCGAAGTGGCGACGGGGATGGGCTGGACTCTGAAAAGACTCCCGAAACGGACAATGCAATGAATATTTGATTCGGACTCACTCTGGCTGTAATTAGTAAAGCATACTTAGTGGCTGCCCACGACATGGCATTTGAAATTGATTTGATTGGCTGCCGTTTCCAGTAAAACAAGCTACATTTTATATTCAAACCCAATCAAATCCAGCAGGGACAGCAGGGATAGCAGGTTGTCAGAACACAATATCCGGAATACAAAATCTTACTAAAGATTTCGATTGAACTTTTGGAATTACATAAATACTTATATAAACTGTTTCATAATTTAAAAACAAGAATGGCTTCTGTTTAGTGAATGGTATTATAAAATGGGTTTGATTTACTAACAAACAAAAAAACATTATTACTAGCCAGTATTACTAGAAATAGTCATAGAAAATAACCTTACAAAGGCACAACATATTAGAGAACTTCAACTTTGGCTAGATATATCTTCAGGTGTAGTTTTTGTAAAGGTCATACATTTATCTTTTCAATCCATCAATTTTTTAGATATAGACGCTGTACGCTGTGGAGTATTCTGAAGTTTTCCCACTCTTAAGGTGTCTTGTTACAAAAAACAGAAGCTGCAGCTGATTCTACGGTTTCGCTCCTCTAGCTCAAAGTCTCTACAAGTCGAAGTATGTAAAGCCCCTTTTCCCTTTCCCTTTCCCGGCTGATTCATGGTCGTAGATATGAAGCACTTATCGTGGTACGGTAATTGTGTTATGGGTGCTTTTCTATCATTAGATTGCCGTACATTCATTCTCCCTGATGGCCTGCCAATTCTTAGAAAATCGATTCTTAGATGCAGATGCCTTTCCTTCTGGCCCTCCCTGCACCGACCTGGCATGTGTTGCGGCAAATGTAATTGCCATAAATCTAATAATCACAATAATATAATTGCACTTGTGCATACATTCACAATTCACATACATATGTATATCAAAAGGTCAGCTTAGTTCAAGGCCATTTTGCAGCGTGGGTGTCTGGTGATGGGGCTGGGGCTGGGGTTTATCATTGTATTGTATTCCGATATCCTGATAAGCGGGCAAACATCACCCCTGGAACAAGGTAGCAAATGAAGTATTTCCAGCACATTTGAATTGGAAATCCTTGGGGGCGGAAGAAAATGCTTCAAAAGGTTTTGAAGCGTAGTTCGACCAAATTTGGACTGATATTTATTCCAACGAAAATGTTTGGAAATTGCATTCATTTGGAAACGATTGCACTTACTCATGGATTGTGAGTAATATTCATATGAATCCATGTACATACATGCCCCCTCCCCCACCCCTTGCCGCGACTGCATATTGGGCACAGCCCTGGTCCCTGGCCACTGACCGCCCCCCTTCCTGCATTCTGGCTGTTTACTCATACAATTTTGTGTATTTCATTTAATTTCCTTCTCGGCACCAGCAAGGGTTGGCGGGGGGGGAACTGGGGGGGATTTCAATTTCTGACAGTTTTGCGTGTGTTTCTTTCTGTATGGAAAATGTTCATTTTCGGCTTCTGCTACTCAAGCAACACCCACTGCGTCTCTCCCTGTGTGTGTGTGTGCGTGTGTGTTTGTGTGTTTCGGGTGTACTGGAAATGTTTATTTAAGAAAGTTTTTCCTGCGCGCATCGGAAAATTCATAATAATAATCAGAGGCAACACGTACGTACACACTGTCCCTCCCTGTCCGCACTATTCTCTCTCCCTCTCTCACTCTCTCTGTCTCTGTCTTCTCTCTGCTCTGGATCTTGTATTTTCCTGCAATCCACGAAAGCATTAAAATTAAGCACTTTGCCTTCAATTTCCACACAAACAAAACATTAATCTAAGGTGGTGTACTAGCCCCTCATTCCCACCACCCCCCGCTTTCCTGTGCTCCTCCTTCCGATCAACGCCATAAACAACTCAAGGCAAATTTCACTTCAAATCTAAACATTTTTATGTCGGTTCGTGTGTCGTTTTTCTTTTTGGGATGAGAGAAAACTCCTCTATGGGCACTGCCGGACTCTTTTCTCTCAGATCTATTCTTTATCTTTGATTGTGGTTTGGAGTACTTTCGAGTGCTGGGCATTGAACCCCTTAAAAGTGTTAGATTGTATATAATAGGATCTGGATATGGGAGACGTTCCTGCAATCGAAGAAGAAATGTAGAATATTCCTTGCTTTGAGAGTTCGGAAGAGATATGTATGCCTATATGTCTGTATTTGTCTGATGATTTCTATATTCAGATTTTTATCGGGCACTCAATCAATCATCAATCTCACTATTGATTTTATTTTCGTTTCGAAGATAACTTTGTATTTTTTTTGGTATGGATCTGTTTTCATCTGGAGTACAAAACCCACTCAGAAGTCACTCAATTAACAAATTGCATTCAATTAAATGGAAATTTCTGTTAGTGAACAGCTGGAAAATCCTTTCAGTCCTGCTGTCATCGTGGGTCATCGAGCAGAAACAGAAACAGACACACAACAGAACAGAAACAGAACAGAAGAGGAGGCTGATGCTGATGCTGAGGCCGGGACTGAGGCCTGACACTGACCAGGGGCGGCAACAATTAATCCTTTGTTTGCCTTTTATATATGTGCATATTTGTATGGTAGGATGGCTTGGCCTCCTCATGGCTTTCTTTAGTTCTTTCGTTGCTTTTCTCATTTCTGTTTTGCCCGACGGCAACTCGAGATGATACATTGATGATGAGCAATGATAATGATAATAATGATTCTGATAATGATGATGCACAAGTGTTTCTCTGCCTGTGTCTGTGTGTGTCTGTGTTTGTGTGTGTGCGTTCAAAGGCCATTAAGCTCTACTTGAGGAATACAAAGCACTGACATTTAGTGCTCGACAACTACTAGAACTGCCCCCTACATAAATATTTGCGACCCCTTTAAGAACTGCCTCAGTGCACGCTCCTGTCAGATAGATAGATAGATATGTATCTGTATCTGGCCACTGTATAACCGTGTACTCACTCTCTATCTCCATCTCCTCCATTCTATTCCATTCTAGGCGCCGGCGAGTCGGGAAAGAGCACAATAGTCAAACAGATGAAAATCATTCACGAGAGCGGCTTCACTGCGGAGGACTTTAAACAATATCGACCGGTTGTCTACAGCAACACAATACAATCATTAGTTGCCATACTGCGAGCGATGCCAAACCTAAGTATTCAGTACAGCAATAATGAGCGAGAGGTAAGAAGCAGAACCACACCCACTGCATCCACCAGGAGACTGGCTACTCAGACTCATACTCATGCTCTCCTTTCTACTTTCAGAGCGATGCTAAAATGGTGTTCGACGTGTGCCAGCGCATGCACGACACTGAACCCTTCTCGGAGGAGCTGCTGGCCGCCATGAAGCGTCTCTGGCAGGATACCGGTGTCCAGGAGTGCTTCTCGCGCAGCAACGAATACCAACTGAATGATTCCGCTAAATAGTGAGTACCAACCACGATTATCTCATTATCTCTGGATACTTTCAGTCCATAAAATGTGGAAAATCACATATCAAACCTTTACTGAAACACGAGCGACCCAATTTGCAGCCGATCTTTCCTATTGACGAAGATGTGGTTACGTGATGTTTGCAAAGTTTTCCATCTTTATGTAATAGAATATGTTCCCTTGGCCTTTTGCCCAAGGCCAAACATTTAATAGTTCTGGCTTTTCGGCTGTCTTTCGATGCCTGGCCATGTTTGTTTGTCCCAAATGTTGTGCGCCACCCACTGAAAGAAATTGTGTGTTTAGTTGCCCATTTCTGGGTGGAAGGAACAATCCCCAAGGCACATTCTGGTCCAATGATGCACCAATCCTCCTGCAACTGTCAACGCCATGCATGGAGTCCAGCAAGGACATTCCGAAGATACTGGGGCTGCATGGAATAATATCTTAATTCCATTTTAAATTGAAAAATTCCATCAATTATACTTGACTTGGGCCATCACAAATTATTTGATAATTTCACAATTACTGTGCTGCTGCTACTGTGACCTTAGGCGTGTGATCTTTGCTTGCTGCGTCGGGCAGGCAGCACATAATTAATCAGAGACTCGGAATAAGTTGATGGCGAAAGACGGAGGCGCTTAAGTAGACGAGGCGCCTGGGGCGCATACAAGCCAAATAACTTTCACAGTCTACGCCCTTCCCTTCCGAAGTCACTCGGTGATTAATGACCGTCGGAGGATGGGATGGGAGCAACCGTCCAAGAAAAAACATTATGGTGCCAGAATATTGTGGTATTTCTATGATACTTATACCTATATTTACACGATTTACACCTATTCTAGATACATATGCGGTTGTCGGTATGCTCAAGTGTTTGGGGCGTGTGGGCTTTATGTACATTTGCTTAATTAAACAAAACGTCGGAGCAGCAGCAGCAGCAGCGACTGCAGCAGCGTTGTGTTTCGACTTTAAATATCACACATACGCCGTGTGACACACACCCTGTCTCTGCCGCTGGCTCTTTTTCTCAGGGACATCCGTGCTGTGTCCGTCCGACGCTTAATCCTCGCGCAGAGTTAGCTTAAAATTCAGCGGGGACTGCGGTATGTACGTGGAATTGACGCGATACACAAACTCCCCGGAGCTGTACGATACCTTGTATTTGCGGAAGATCTGTGTGGCGAAAATGAAACGGTACACGTGAGAGTGACATTAAAGAGGGGTATTGTCCTGTCCTGTATTGTGACAGTGACTGTACCTTTGCCAGCAGCGTGTGCAATTCAATTTCAGCGAAGCGACGGCCCACGCACATGCGGCGACCAAAGCCGAAGGGCAGGCTGACGAACGGATGAATCTTGTGGCTGGCGTGGGGGCATCCGACTGCAGAACAAGAGGGAGGACAGAGGGCAATGCAGAGGCACCATCCGGATTAGCATTCGGAACTGTAGGGGATTGGTGAGAAGGGGGTAGAACTCACCTGCCGCGGCAGCTGTTTGTTTGAGCCAACGCTCGGGCAGGAAGCGCTTGGGTTCTGGGAAATATGCGGGATCGTTGGACACCACCAGATGGGGGAAGATGACGTGTGTCTGAAAGGTGGAAAGGACTGTGAAATGATGGGGAGCCATGGGAACTGACAGTGAAGACTTACGCCCTTGGGCACGTGATAGCCGTTGATGACCGCGTCCGATTGCAGGCTGCGACCATTCGCAATCACCACGGGACGCATGCTACATGACAGGAGGGGGACAGTGATTAGCAACCAAAATGGCAATCAGCAATCAGTGCAGTGAAGCCTTACCGCAACGTCTCCTTCACACAGGCCCGCAAATAGGGCATCTGTTCGAGCACGTTCTGATTGATCTCGGCCTCGCGATGTGGGAACACCCGCTGCAGCTCCTCGAAGAGTCGCTTCTGCTTGTCGGGATTCTTGGCCAGCTGGTAGATGGTCGAGGAGGCGGCCACCGATGTCGTATCGACGCCCACCAGGAACAGATCTAGAGCCAGGATAGCGGCCAGCTTGCGGTTACCCGTCTTCCGCACAATCCTCTCCACAATGGAAATATCCGCCTCGGACTTGGGCAGGGCCCTGGCCTCATCTGCCTCGGCCTTGTCCATTGTCTGGCCGATGTTCTTCATGCAAATTCTATGTTGCGGAAAATATATGTGAGAAGTGAGAACCAGCAGAGGAGCGGCGGCCACTACTCACGCTGTAAACTGATCCAGAGCCCGGACAAAGCTGCGGTACGCCTTGGTGGGGTAGATGCGCCACAGCGGCATACGCAGCTCCAGCTCTGGCACTGCCCAAAAGAACGTGTTGATGGCATCAATGATCTGTTGGGCCTCCTCGCTGCCCTCCGGCGAGAGGCAGCCCAGGCGCGTGTCCAGCGAGACACGTCCGACAGCTGCAAGACAGAGAGACAGACAGATAAACTCGTTTGGTTTGGGGGAAAGATAAATGCTGTTTCGAGAACTCACATTCCAGGGCCCATTTGTAGAGCTCGTGCAGGAAATTGGATGGCAACTCGTCCTTCTCGTCTCGCATCGCCTCAATGCTGCAGCAGAGACAGAACAGAACAGAACAGAAAAGTTGATTGCATAACGGCTGAAAGATGGTGGTGAAAGACGACTTACCGGCCCATAAATTCGCTGGCAATGTCGTTCAGCGGCGGAATGTACTTCTTGGCCGTTTGCGGCTGCAGCAGGATGTGCTGCACCTCCTGCCTGAAGGCCTCCCACTTGGGTCCGTGCCTGCGGCAGGTAAGAGAGTGTAGCGAGTGTAGGGTTGGATTATATTTATGTGTGGTATATGCCGCAATATCCGTTACATAAGCACATTACTTACACGCCAATTAGGCCGGCCACATCGCCAAAGAAATCGCGTCGCAGGTCGCCCTTGTAGTGGCGCAGCGAGGGCATCGAGGGTCTGTGGCGAGACGAGACAGGAACGGGAACGAGAAAGAGAACGAGTGCGGAAAATGAAAGAAAATACGGAAAAAAATTGTATGTACACACATGAGCAACATGAGCAGGCTCCTGGCTACTGGCTCCTGGCCTTCTCTGGGGACGCCTGCCCTTGCGTGCAGACAGACCGGCGACAACGACAACATCAAACACAAATTTTCTACTAAAATACACACAAAATGAAGCGATTTCTCGCTGTCCCGCTCTCGAGCCGCCCCCATGGCTGGGCGGGCAATATTTGCATGATATTTGTCATCTACTCGCATGTCGGAGAACAAATAAAAAAAGCAAAACCGTATTTATTGGCTTTTGTCCCCCAGCAACTGCCCTGCCCCCTAGCCTGCCATTCCGCTGCTCGTAGGGGAGGGGTTGCCCCGGGCAACAGCATACTCGTACGATTGTATATTGAATGACAGATCCCCCTCCCGAGGAACGAGCGACGACTGACAGTGTGACGCGGTCTGACGGTCTGATGGTCTGATGGAGTGTGTATGTTTTCATGTGACCGTTTGTTTGATTTTCAAATGGTAAAAAAAGGCCTCGTAAGACCCCCCTTTGACCCCCCGCATTGGGGAGGCATTCGATCGGAATTTGCATCTCAATCTTGATTATTACGAGCCTTATTTGAATATTCATTCAGCGAACTATGCAAATGGAGATAATGGCAACGTTACGAAAAAAGAGAGCTAGAAAAGCGTGGGGAAAAGAAGAATAAAGTCATAGAACTCTATAGATACACGATAAACTACATGTACATTCAATGTTTATGCTCAACGAGTCTGGAATGACTACTCAGAAAACCAGTCTGCAAAAGACTTCCAAATCTGACCCCAAGACTGTCACAATCGGTACTCTAAGCAGGGCTAAAGCCCTCGTTTTGTGGTAAGTCGTACGTATATAGTTTTCCCACAAGCAAACAAAAAAACACATTCCTCTCCGGGTTTTATGAGGCCCATAAAAAGTCACGCCTCTGGCATACTCTTACTCGTATCGTATCGTACCGTATGGTATCGCATCTTTCCCGTTGTTGGTCGGACAAGCCTCAAACTGAAATATCTTCATCAATCAGTTAGTGCGTCAGTCAGTGAGGCAGTAAGCCAGTGAGGCAGTGAGGTCGGTGGGCAGTAAGATAGTTTCACACTTCTTCGCTGGGGGTTCCATTCATCAATCTCTCAGTCGGACAATCGCAATCCGTGGGGTTAGTGTTTGCGCATTACGTTGTTAATGTTGTCTCATGTCCAATCTATTAGCGATTCTTTTCAGCCATTTTCATGATGACTTGCCAAATGTACCGCCGTATACAAACAACAACCCAAGAGAGAGAAAAAAAAAATCTGTTTGGTTTCTGCGTCGTCTGCGATTCGCTATTTCTCCTACTATTGATTTGTGGCAGGGCTGGCACTTTTTCTAGTTATTTTTGCTGTCTATAAAGTGTTGGAAACGTAACTTGTTAAATTTGGTTCATGGCCATGGAGATAGAGACACACACACTCGACTCGATAGGAGAGAAAAGAAAGCTTATAAAAGTTATGAGCATATGTTACTTTCGTTTCCCTCGCTTCTTTTCTCTCTCTCTCTCTCTCTCCATCTCTGGTTATGTTTCATTGATGCAAAAAAAAAAAACACAAAAAAAACTGCGGAACGGAGTGGAACGTGAATAGCTGGGTCTGTTTTGAAACTGCGGCCGCTAGGCCTATGGCCAGAGACAGCGTTTGACAGAAGCGTAGAAGTGAAAGTTTCGAATGATATTATTTTAATTTAATTTAATTTCATATTTTAATTACACACGTTTAATCTGGAAAACACACACACACACAAATGCCACTCTTGTAATTTGTTAATTTAATAATTTCATTACGGACTGCACATCGAATGTGCGCATAAATAAACAGGAATTGTACTGCGGTCTTGCTGTTGTGCGGCCGTGCGGACATGTCCATGCATGACTGATTGTGTGGGCAGGTACATACATACATTCATCCACATGTGTGTGTGTGTGTGGGTGGATGAGTGGGTGCTTGTTTGTATGCGTGCGTGGGTTGTACAGTGTATCCCGAGCAAGTGCAGCCATGCAGACCCATTTAATTAACCTGTTTTTATGGCAGACCATTTAACAAACGTACATTACATATGTGCTATACTATATAAGAGTATAATGCATTATTAATCAAAAACTAGTAGCGTTGGTTTTACGCTTTTGCCCTCCTCTTTCCTTGAGTTATGTAACAGCGGGAAAACCCCCCCAGAGGATGGAGCCTGCATAGCATTTGGGTCACTCACCTGTGTGGCATGGCCTCCTCCTTCTTGAATATGTTCCGTATCTCATCGCCGTCAAAGACAAACAGCAGATCCGGATGGCCAATCAGGCCACCCACCTTGGCCATTTTGCCGTAGTTGACATGCAGCTCATTCATAACCTTGTCCAGCTCGCTAATCTTGTACGTACCTGCAAGAGGGGCAGACGCAATCTTGTGGACTGTCGGCCTGGGAATGGGCTACGGGTCGATGACTTACCAATTAGCGGGGCGAAGCGCCAGGAGTTGCCAATCAGGGGCAAAGGATATGGACCCGGCACCTCCGAGTAGGGGCGCACTCCGGCTGTCGAGGCTGCTGTTCTGGCTGCTGTTTCTGTCGCTGTTTCCGTCGCTGGGGCTGCAGTGGCGGCCAAGTGACTGTCAATTAGTGGAAATTATAGAAGAGCACCAGGAGAAGGAGCCGGGCCGTAGGCGGAAGCGGAAGCGACTCGAGCATTGAGGTGTCGTTATAAGAAAATCATTTACCTGACATTCAATTTCTTGAGATTCGCCGACGCGTCCGTCTGCCCCGTCTGTCGCTGCAGTCGTTGCCTTGCAATGGATTTTTCAATTTCCGTTGCCACCCCCAAGCCATTGGGTGGTGCAGCCACGCCCTCCACGCCCGTTCCCGCGCCAGTGCCCGCATGTGGCAGCATCGTCGATGTGGCTGAGCGCCGCATTAGGGCAATGGAGGTTTTGCGTAAGCCCGACATCTTTCGTCCGTGTTAATTCTGTGAAGAAAGAGGGCGAAATATTATGTAATAATAAAGGAAAATTCAAATCGAACTGCAAATACTCTTTCAGTAAAGAATCTACATCTCTGACTCTACAAACACGAGACTAAATCGGATGGAAACCCCGACAGACTCTGCATAGAAAGGGTATAAAAAGTTGAACAAGTTTCTGCCGCAAGATAGAGAAGGCGACTGAATTGTTTATGTGTGTTTATGTTTTAGTCAGAGCTCTCAAAGTGCTGCCACTGCGGCAACTTTTAATGCAATTCCCAAGTATTTGCTTTGCCCTATTTGCGAATCAATCAATGTGAATGGAATGGAGAGATGCCGAACCCCCTCTAGAATCAGTCAAGCAGCAGCGGTGGTGGAGCAAGGAAGGTGTTCGGTTGAAGAGCAAATATTGTTCCATAGCTGCAAATCCCCCCCTGCCCCCCTCCCAGTTGTGGAAGTAGTTTTATTGGCAAACTTTGCTGTTAGCTGCTGGCTGCCTGGGATCCAGAGATCCAGAGATGACAGCACTTAGTTCGAGCTGGTTGCCACACACACACACACAGACACACACACACAGAAGGCATAACAAGGCAAACAATCAGCGATTGTCCCTCTGATCTCGGGGGGTAACCAGGGCCAAGGGGTAGGGAGAGACACTGCGTTATGGCATATTCCATTTTATCGTCTCAGTCAATAGGCAAGTGGCGGCTACCAACCGTGAAATTGTGCTACAAAAACTCTACAAAACCCACAGCAGAAATAATGTATGTGACTTCGAACAAAGAAAACACACACAACACACAGCTTGAAGAGTTATTGAAGTTGTGCCACGTTGAGGGCCAAAACTACACCTGGCCAAGACATAGTTTTTACCAGATCGCACCTATGTTTCTGTACATATCGTATGCATAAGTACGATTAAGCCACATATATTCAAAGTGTTTTTCCACTCAAATGGAGGGCACCTGAAAAACTTTTGAACTAATCTCCAGAATCCGTTTGAGAACGTCTGAAAGTTATGCCAAATATTTGACATGGCCACAAAAGAAAAGGAAAATACAGCCATTTCCTTAGTTTGAAATTTGAACACAATTTCTGGTACTTTTGGATAATTGAAAATGTTACATTGAAATAATTATATTTCCCATGATTTCTTCTCGATTTCAAAAGCTTACTTTGAACTTAAATAACATATTATTTTCGCAGTGATTTGCGCACCCCTTGGGGTTATTTGACCTTTGTATTGTACAAATAATGTACATCAAATTGGCTCAGATGGAAAATACTAAAAGTCTTGGACATTTTCTGTTCGTTTCGGTTCATTCTGCCTTCCAGCTATCCTCGTAGTGTTGAAGCACAATAATGTGGGCAGACTCCCTTCGCCTCCCACCCAAAAACCACCAACCGCAGGCCAACAAGGCTGCAAAAGAGCAGGATAGATTGCTCATACGCCGCGTGCTCCGTTGAACGAACAGGGAGCAGCATTCGCTTTCGGTTCGACATTTTCCTGCGCCTGCTCCCTGAGGATAATATAATTTAAATGCCGAAAATGTGATGGAGCTGAAATCTGCACACACACACACGCCCACGCTTTCCACCCCGCATTTTTCTTGTATTTTGTGTGTGTACCCTCAATGGGTGCACAATGGCAGCGGAGCTTATCCTTGCCCTTGCCACACAAGCACACAAGCGACCTTGAGCACTTGAGCCAACAACAACCAAACTATCTTTGTGTGGGTGTGTGCGAGTGGGAGGGTGGCTGGTGGTTTTATCGCCAGTTGGTTATAATGAACTTGAGTGATAATCCTAGCGCCTGCGAGTAATGCAGGAGAAATGTCAAGCCGAGCAGAGCAGCAATTGCCGTTGACTTTTATGGGCCATTGTTCCAGTTAGAAGAGAAACAGGCTAAAAGCTGGAGGAGACAGCTGCTGCTGCCGCTGCTCCACCTTTGAGATGTTCGTTACACTCAAATGAATACGAAATAGAAATGAGAATGAAAATGAAAATCTCCCCTAAGGCCAGTCCTATTAGCATTCGCCTGTTAAATGGAGGAGAATCTGAAAGTTTCAGCAGAAGCAGCAGCAGCAGCTGCTGGATGTCATCTCCCTAGATTATGTCATCCACATCTTTCATTTATTGACTTTCGCGAATGGTGTCTATTGACAGACCAACCGACCGATCGACCGATCGACCGACCGACCGGAGGTGTGGCCGCATCTGCATTGGAATCTGCCCCTCAAAATCATATTCAAATTTGACTTTCGCACTGCCACTCTGCTCTCTTTCGACCACACCAGCCGCCGATTGACTGAATGCCATTTTAAGTGAAGACTTGAACTTGTTTTCCTCCCTCCCCTCCCCCTCTGCGCGGACTCACCCAAATTAAGTTGGGAAGAAAAACGCCTCGTCTCGTGGAAATTATACACTTCGAATCGTTTTCCACGGCCTGCCACGCCAGTTGGATGAGTTTCTTTCGACTCTGCGGTCGTTTCTGTGTTTGTGCACAATTAAAACCACTTTGGGGCCGTCTTTTGTTGCGGGTTTCTATTGTTGTTTGGCCAATTTCCCACTCGACACACTCGGACTCAAACTCAAACTCGGACTCGGAGATTCGCGAAGTCTTTGTCACGCAGCCCGAAACTTGTTGTTTGCCCGGGGATACCGATGCGATACCGAAACCGAAAGTTATAAGTGGAGCTCTATGGAGGAGCTGCTTCTGCTGTTGCTGTTGCTGCTGCTGCTGCCTCGTAGACCAACCGCGACGCACTAAACGCGATCGTCGGGCTTCTTAGTCTACTTATACGCGTCAACGCCAACATCGCCGGCGTTGCTGCCACCGCTGAGGCGGCTGCGGCTGCTGCTGCTGCTGAGATGCCCAGCGTCAACGTTAAAATTAGTCGGCTTTTGGCGCGCTTTTGTTGGTTTTGTTGTTTAAGATGATTCTGCTAATTGCCGCTGCCACTGCTGATGCCACTACCACTCTCCTCTCTCTCTCTCTTCTGCTTTTGTAATACCAAAATATCAAATCAAAATTGAAATTGAAAGTGCTTTTGATACTGCTAATCAGAGAGCAACATTTTGGGGCTAACAAACGAATATAACGGCCATTTTCGTGATTGACATTAATGGGAGATAGAGAGAGAGAGAGAGAGAGAGAAAGAGGGCTCTCCAGGGGAAAGGCAGAGACAAGGGCAGGGTGGGGGAATTATGCAAAGCAAATAAATTATTTTAAAACTGAAACTTGCTGAAACTAACGAGCCATTTGCATGGCCAAATTGCGCACAAATCACTTAATTGAAAAGCGAGGTAAAAAGCTAACAGAAACACATACAGACGACTTGGGCCATCTCAGATAAACTTGTAGGGAAATGAGTTTACTTTACCACTCAAAAGAGCTGACAAATTAGATCTGTCCAGCCCTGAACCATGAAGAGATTGAGATTCAGCTCATACCAAAACGAGAACGAATAAAAGAGCTGGGAAAACTTTCATCTCTCCTAGTGCTAGCTTCTTCTCTTAGCCCTAATGCTTTCTGCCCATTCAAACACCAACGAACGGGCTTACTTATAATCCTAGTCTAATCCCTAGATCCAAACAGATATGCCGAAGCTCAAGCTCTTTCTTCAATTCCTCCATTTTCTTTGTAATGGCTCTTGGCTTGCAACATGGCATTCTAAAGACTGGCTCACTTGTCCCTCCCATATAGTATGTACCTCGTATCAACAAGATCTCCTATCCACAGGTATGCACGTACACGTATGAGCCACCTGCCCTGCCATAGATTACAACACATTTTCCGGCCACACAGATGTCTGCATAAGAGTTGGTGTGTCTGCGGTTTGGACCGGCCAAGACATAATAAAGAAAGAAAACTTTTATGACGGACATGTTAAATGAGATCTCGATCTCTGCCTACGAAGTGCTAACTATGGCATTGCCCAATTGCCAGCTACTGGATCCGTTTTGGGCCACCTTTGTAAACATTTGTCTAAGAAATTGTAACAGAAATGCGGTTGGTCGGTCGGTCGGTCACTCGATTATGCAGTTTTTTTCTACTCTTGCACCAACTCTGCGAAACTTTTCCACTTGAATGGGGGCTTCTTCTTCTGGTTAACTATAGTTATGCCACGGCAAGCATGACTGCCAATTTCCTCGGCCAGCCGCAGAGTTGCCAGACCGCGAGTCGCCGCGTCGGTGAATTGATTCCCTCCTGTCCGCCGGATATTATGAATGCGATCGGTGCAGCAGGGGCGGGCGTGGTTGGGCAATTGTGCGTGTAATTTAAGCAGAAACCAGTTGACCAACGAATGCCTGACCAACTCAACAACAGAGATCTCCCATGCGATAACCGCAATGAGCGCAGATTCCTCACCCAGGCCAGGCCCATTCCAGGCTAAAGAAAGAGAAAACCTTCAAACTATTTACGATGCCTCTCAACCCGACACCTGATCCAAGCAACAAATTAAATCCAGCAGCACCCCCTCCCCGTACACTCTTGGGCCGGCTCTGGCGTGCTTTTGCCCTTTTTGAAAAACAAAAAATTCATTGCGTGCCTCATGATAATTACGGCCAAAACACACACGCTGGAATGGTCCAACAAGCACTCTGGAGATGGAGATGAAGCTGGACTCTGCGGACTTCTCTTGGACGACCTACTTGTTGGGGCGCACTCCAAAGCACGCAGCCTCCACTGCTGATGACCGACTCTGACTCTGACACTGACCGATTGAGGGGGTGATTGTGTGGCTAGGGCTACAGCTGTTACACAACCGGCAAATAAAACTAATTAGAGTCCAAGATATATGTACAAATGTTGCCTAACTTGGTATCTAGTATTCATCTGTTGACACGGAAATTAGAACCAACGCTAGAGGCCAACGCTGTACTCCGTGTTTCACTTGCCACTAACTGCACGGAAATGAATTCGTTTTGAATAGCCAAATTAGGATTTTGCTAGCCATTTCCTAGTGCGATGTGATGTGTTCTTTCCGATACACTGAAGAAAACCCAGGAATATACGCCGAAAAAATGAGACTTTTCTCTACACTGCTCTCTTCCCGCAGTGGAGGGAAATGGAAATCATTTGTGTGCTTGCTGAACAAGCATTTATTTTTCTTCTTTTGTGGGCCGCCTGGACTTGTGCAGGCTTTTCTTTTTAATTGTTTGCTCAGCGCTTTGCTCTGGGCCCTAATTGTTTGCACAAGACTTGAGGGTGGGCGAGAGACAGAAAGAGAGAGAGGTGGCGTGGCACATGGGGCGCGCGAGACAGACAAACATATGTCTGGTCAAGCGATGTGTGGACGAGTAGTCGAGAATTCGGTCACTGAAACACTCTTCGTGCCTGCTCTGTTTCCTTGCAGTTTCCTGGACGATTTGGATCGGTTAGGCGCCAAGGACTACCAGCCAACTGAACAGGACATCTTGCGTACTCGCGTCAAGACCACTGGCATCGTTGAGGTTCACTTCTCCTTCAAAAATCTCAACTTTAAGTAAGTGTCAAGGAGAGACCTTTCAGTTCCAGAACTAGAGCTTAACTTTCGCCTATTTCAGATTGTTTGACGTGGGCGGCCAGCGTTCTGAGCGTAAGAAGTGGATACATTGCTTCGAGGATGTCACGGCGATCATCTTCTGCGTGGCAATGTCCGAGTACGATCAGGTGTTGCATGAGGACGAAACTACGGTATGTTTCAGATGGCAATGGCCAATGACACTTCACAACTAAAACTGTTGGGTGCATTCACTTTCAGAACCGCATGCAAGAGTCGCTGAAGCTGTTCGATTCGATCTGCAACAACAAATGGTTTACGGACACCTCGATCATATTGTTCCTGAACAAGAAGGATTTGTTCGAGGAGAAGATACGCAAGAGTCCACTGACAATTTGCTTCCCCGAGTACACAGGTGAGTGGGGTCACAGCTACAATTTGGTTGCCTTTGGGCTATCTGAATGTGAATCTTCCGTTTTGGTCGGACAGGTGGACAGGAGTATGGCGAGACGGCTGCATACATTCAGGCTCAATTCGAAGCGAAAAACAAATCAACCTCAAAAGAAATCTACTGCCACATGACGTGTGCCACAGATACCAACAACATTCAGTTTGTGTTCGATGCCGTCACCGATGTCATCATAGCAAACAACCTGCGCGGCTGTGGACTGTACTAAGCCATTGGCCATTGCCGGGACATGTGGAGGATGTGGACATTGAAGACGACGACGAGGACGACGAGGACGACGACGACGACGACGTGGAGCAGATGGGGGGCGTTAGCAGGGAACACCGTAACGGTATTAAAGAGCAGCGCGGGAGCACAACAACCCACCAGCATTGATCAAAAACAAAAGAAAATTTAAGAGCAAACGATGATAGAACCAACAAACAAGCAAAGCCCAAAGAACTTTAATTTGTTTAACAAAGCGAACAGATGATCCCGAGTATGATGGGAGGACACATGCAACAAGTACATTATAATATTGATCCAGATAAGATAAGCATATACACAATGCAGATGCTAATGCAGGTCACAGATCACGATCAAGATCAAGGTCGGGTACGATATGTGAAATGGCAGCTGAGAGCCAACTGAGCCACAGACAACCAGCATTTGAGAAGCAGTTGATGATTGAAAGCATTTCCTATATACATACATACAAACCAACATATACACACATACATACATACATGCATACATACACACATACATATGCATTATGCAAGCCCCATGTACGACATGACAGCCACACACTAATACACAAGCATACGCATAAGCATCGCATAGTTGTTGTTTGGTCTGAATAATTTTTATAGAATTTCATAATTTACGTGTAGCTTAGTTTTCTCATGTATTTATTAAACGAAAACCGAACGAGCGTATATGTACACAGCGTATGTATGTACATATGTACACACACCTCTATATATACACACATACCCACATGCATACATGCATATATAAATAATATATACATATATATATATTTAATGTTTCCTGTTGCAATCTCTCTTTGAAATTATTCATGCCATCAACGCTCTCTGCATTTGTCGTGCTTGTTTAGACCTAAGTTTTGAAAAGTTGCAAGAAAACCAACAACAAAAACAAGAACAACAACAACAAGCAGCACAACAAAGTAATAATATTAATAATAATTAAATTGATTGCGTTGCGTGTCAGCGTGTGGGCAAAAGTAAATATATATTATATGACATTAAAATGAAGGAACAAACCAAAAGGAAAAACATAAGAACACAACCACAAACACAAACACACACGCAAAAAAGTAATGAAGGAAAATCTTTAAAGTTTAAGTCTAATTTAAAGATAAAAGAGAACGGATATAAATCTCTATCTATTGTATTTACAAACCCAAACTAAACTAAACTAAACTAAAATAACAAAAAATGAGTAAGAGTAACGCAAAGCATATGTGGCCACTTAACTAACTTGTGTAAAAATCAGCAGTAGCAGCAGCCATCAATGATTGATTGATTGACTTGACTTGACGATTGATGCGTTTCAATGTATGTAAATTGTAATTTGTTGAATTTACGTGTATAGGAGAGGTTTAGCTGGCATACAAACGCACACAACACAACACAACATACAAAACAACATACGCACAACAATTTCTTTTGTATTCACTTAACGCTGATTTATTGTAATTAAACGAATTTGTTGCATTTATTTATACATACAAACAAACCAGCAAACATAACAAAAAGCAAGAAGCGCACCTTACTTTGGCAGCGCACAAAAGCATGCTATACTTTTGCCATGTCTCACACACAAACACACAAATCAACAGCAAGGAAAACTCAAATCAAATCTCCTCCCGAGTACGAGGACGGGACACTAATGTACATAACTGTATGCAAATGCATATGTACACTTGTATTTAGCGAATGGCATTTAACCCGAGTCGCCCCGTGTATGTTGAATTGTTTGATTAGACTTATTATTGTAATTATTACCTTTACGAGTACTTTTGTATATGCTTCATATGTGCACTGTGCATTTGATTTTACTGAATCAGTTAGCGGCAATGAATTTATATTGTTATTTCGATAGTATTTTCTTTTGTATGTACCCTCCCTCCTCGCACAGTCCTATTCCTTCCCCTAGATCTACTGGAATCCCCCTCTGTACCCTTGTGCTCTTGCTCTAGTTGAACAAATCCATTTATGTTTTATAGTTTTTAAGTTTAATTTATGTAAACGCACACGAACAAACAAACACACAAACACACACACACACAAACACACACACACACACAACTTAAAGATCAAATAAGTAAGTTTATTAGCGAAATAAATATTATTTGACATTCAGCAAAAGGTTCAACAATTTTCACAAAGCTTGACGAAATTGTTCGCATTCTTTGCCAGTCCCAGTTGTTAGTTGCTGAGACCCCCCGCAGACCCAGTAAACCAGACACTTTTCTAACGTTGTGTTGGCCACAGAACCGTACCGTACCGTACCCTTTTCCCCAAAATTGGGTTGTCCTCCATTCAGTGATTTGATTTGATTTGATTCGGCCAGCCAGCATTTTACTATTTCCATCCCCAACCCGATCCCACTATATCTATCCTAGCCCAGCCCAGCCCAACCAAATACTGTAATATTTAATACTTATGTATTTTCCATTCAACTTGTATAATTCTACCAAAAGGAAAAACAAAAACTAAAAAAATAAACGCAAAATCATTTTCAATAAAAACTATTTATTCAAAAACAAAATACCCACCATTTTAGATTTTTATTTAGTTTTTGTTCCATGATTTCTTACAGCCAGAGAAAGAGAAAGTGAAGAGAGAGAGAGAGAGAAGGTTTTGTTGGCCATGTTGCATGCCATAGAGTTGGAATGCGAGTGGATGGCTGCTGGCCATGAAGTACGTACAAGTATAATGAACTGCCGCAGACCAGTAGAAGATCACGAACTAAGGGTTCAATAATTGTATGTAATTATATTTAAATGAAAATTGATATATTTATTGACAATTTAAGCCACAACAAAGCTATTCATTTACCTTCGAGACAAAGTAAACCAAATCGAACTATATACAAATATTTATTCATTTCTGAATGAAGAAACATACAATACAATACAATACGTACATACACACAAACATACATGCATATGTATTATATTTTTCTCGTAATTATATCTAATGGAAAATATTTAAGGGCAAGTGTCTACATATAATTTTCCTCCTCAAAGTAGCTCAACTCTAGCAAAAAGCAAAAAGAGAGAACACAAACTAATAAACTAATTAAACAACAAAACATTAATATATGACTAATAGCAACTTCATTCAGATTCAGATAAAAATTCAATCATTAGCATAGCATTAACCGCAGTAAATCAACTAACATTTTGCATATTTTCAATATTTAACGGAATAGAAACGGTAACGGAATGAATCAAATATAATTCATATTTTTCTAAGCTCATACACCTTTTTGCTCCACACACTCACGAGTCGCAGCACTACTAAAATTACTTTAATAGCAGTTAAAACAAATTAAAATCCATGTGAGTTTCATGAACATACATACACAGAAAAGGCAAAACTTAACTAATGTTAATTACTCGTAATTCAAACCAAATGTCTCAGGACATTCAGACGCATGATTTTTTGTAAGAGGAAACGAGGCGACAAAAGTATCCCCAAGGAAAAAGGAAAAATTGAGAAATGGGAGAATAAAACCAAGAAGTGATTGAGGAGGAGAATGAGAGTGACGTGGAAGTAGAAGTGGAACCATAGGTTAGACAAAGCTTAGGAGTTGTATCTAATCTAATTTGTAGCCTAATTCAAATTGCTTTTGTTGTCCCTTGCAGAAGATGAGATTTATTTCACTTGTATATGGCAAATATTTATATATGTATAATACCATGCGTGTGTGGAAATCTGTACGAGTATAATTCTCCACAGTCTTGAGCTCCTTTACTCTCTCTAATAAGCCACGTGGACAATGTGTAGCTAATGGCCCAGTTTTAATTGAAAATGACGAGAGCCACAGAATCTTACTAAGCTCGATAATGAAGAATGAGATTAAATCGTTGAATTACAAATTTAATATATATATACATATATATATAAACGTAAAGGTATAAAAACAAAAATAAGGAATACAAATCAAAGCCCTAATGTTTGTATGTAAAAGAAACTCGAAACGTTAGAGATCATCTAAAATTTAAATAAATATAAACAAATAAAAATACTGAAAGCTGTACTAATTTATTCCTCACAAAATTCCATCAAAGACCCCCTTATATATTCAATAATTTCAACTTTAACCCCCCGATTTTTGTTCCAAAATCTGTTAAATCGATCTGATGCACATAAATCGTGCATAATACAGATTTAAACATTCATATTCTATATTTCTGGATGTGATCGCCCTAGCTAGACTTACCATTTTTGTGTACCACATCGGAAGATATCCTTAGAGATCCTGCGGTTATAAATGCTTAACATTCTTTAAACAGGCACAGGCAAAGTGAAACACTTAATTCGTTTGATATCTTGTGACAGCTTGTCTCTGAGAAAATGTATGTCTAGGTAGCTGGAACTAATGCAGTTCTTGCTGAGTACAGTCACTAACACCTTTCTATCCATTTGGCCTACTACTGATATTCGCAGGTAAGAAACTTAGAGGCCATAAAGCAGAAACGCGGAATACACTACAAACTAATGACTGTTCGTCCATCAGGCTGCAGATTCTCTGAAGTGGTTTGTCTCCAGAATCCTCGTTCCAGAGTACCAAAAGTCATCTTCTTTTATTGTCATAAAACTAACATAAATGTCTTCCTCTATGCCTTGCCTTGTGTTTTATTTTGTATAATTTGTGTATAACTTTGTAATTCTAGAACTATTTTATGGCTATGCTATTGCTCTGCTTATTCCAGCAATTTCTTTTTGGACTTGGGCGTGGAGATGGTTCGCAAGGAGACCCGCCGCGGCGTCTTGTTGTTGGGCGTTGAAGGTTTCGCTACCGTCGCTTTTATAGGGGTCTCCGCTTCCTCCTGGGTGTCCTCATAGACCAGGCGTATATCCTCAGTGCGTTCACAGGTGCTCTCACTGATGGCAACTGTATTCTTTGCTGGCTCATTTTTCGCTGGCAACGGTTCCTTAGCCGACGTTGGCATGGGAGTGCTTTCCTCTTCGAGGGGCCAAGCATCCATAGCCTCTTCCATAGGGGCCACAGGAGAGTTGACAGGCATTTCGGTAAGAACACGGGGAGTACGCCTCACTGCAATGGGCGTTGCTGTTTTGGCGGGTTGGCTCTTGGGTGTGAGGGAGAAGTTACTGGAGCTTCCGGGAGTGCGGGGTTGGCGACGAATTTGAATGGGGGTAGCAGGACGTGATTTCTTTTCTGGCGATTCGAACTTTTCCTCCGAGCTGATGATCTCCTTATCCAGGACAGCAATAGCAGTGATATCCGACTGAAGCTTCTTTGTCGGAGGCTCTGGCAATGGGCTGCTCTTGCGTTTCACAGAAATCGATAAGGCCTTCGCTTTGGTGGCTTCTGCGTCCACCGTCTTACGTGGAGATTGGTGTGTGGGACTTTGTGTAGGTGTCTGTGTGGCAGTTCCTCCTGAAATGACAGCAGTGCCAGCGATGGCTGTCTGATGTTTCTTTGTCGGAGGCTCTGGCAATGGACTGATCTTGCGTTTCCCAGATATGGATAAGGCGTTCTCGGTTGTGTCCTCGGTTTTCCGTGGCGAGCGACGTATGGGAATGGGCGTTGGTGTCTGACTGCCGGTTGTCCCTGAGCCAATCTTACGTTTTACGGAGATCTGCGAGACGTCTGCTTCCAAGTCTTCAGGTTTACGCGGTGAACGGCGTATTGCAATTGGGGCGGGGACTTTGCGAGGAGAACGCCTAAAAGAGATCTGTGTTGGCTTGTTCTCTGCTTTCGTCCTCTCTTTGGGGCTGCTGGAGATGGACGAACTGACACTCATGGAGGAATCGTTTTCGGCATCAATTTCAATCTGTCTGACTTCTTGAATGTCAGACTCAGGGGTTTTCCCATTGAGATTGGGCTTGGTCTTCTCCTGCAGTGGTTTACGTGTGGCGGGTCTCTCATCTGCCGATACCTTTCTAGCCCTCGGTTTCTTTTTCTTTAATGGTAGAGAACTCTCTGAACTCTTCAAGGCAGCGCACAGCACTGCATCCATTTCCTCATAGCGCTCGCCCAATTCATCGATCTCAAAGTTCAACAGCGAGCAGAAGCCATCCGTGCTTGAAATGATCAGTACAGTCCCGTCGCTCGACCATGTTAGGTCTGTGAGCCTAGTGTAGTGAATATTCGAGACGATAGCAAACGGAACCGGCTGCTGGGTGTCATAAAGGAACACAGAGTTTTTAGTGGCGACGGCATAGATCATGCGGTACGGCAGTGAAATGACTGGGGGATTCTTATCCGCATTGTACGGTCTCAGACGGTACAGTACCGGAGAGCAGCGCACAGCAACCGCGTACTCTTGGGGAAAGGGCAGCACAAAGGCCGGCCGCGTTAAGTCGTAACGACTGAAGCCGTACGTGGTGTTAACTGGTTTTAAGACGCCATCGTAGTCGGTGATTCCCGCGGGAGTGATCAACAGCTTGCCATCTGGACTAAAGCACAATCGGCGAAAGAAAGTCTGCAATGAGCCATCATGATAGAGCCGTATGTTCTTCCCATGCATTTCATGGCCCTCCTTCACAGGGAGGCAGCATTTGGCGACCCTGTGCAGCACGCGCTTAGTGTTGGCATCGAAGATGCGCAATTGTCTGGAAGGGCAAAGTATAAGACAAGTCAGCAAATGCTTGGCAGTGGTTCATTCGAGTGGTGCTTACCTATCGGTGCTCATTGTGGCTATGAATTGATTGCACGGGTCCCAGGCTACGCCCTGCACGTAGCCCTTGTGATCCTCGAGAATAGCCAGGGACTTTCCTTTGTAAACATCCCACACCATCGCCGTGTTGTCCACTGACCCTGTCACTAGGAATTGCGAATTTGGGGCCCAGCTCAGATCGTAAATATCCTCTCTATGCCCACGCAGCACTTTCATCGTCACCCACGACTCCTTGTCTTGGTCACTAATGCCATCGGCGTCCAAAATGTTGACCACTTCATGATCGGCCTTTTGTTTCCAGATGAACACCACGCTCTCGTCATCGCCGGAGGCCAAGAGCTCGCCATTGGGGGACCAGCGAACTGTGTTGACCGCACGCTGATGTCGGGACAGATCCACAGCCAGCTCCAAGTCAACGCCATCTCCATTTTCGCACCGATTCACGTACCAGATCAGGACATGTGCATCTGTTCCGCCAGAAGCCAATCGACAAATCGTCGGCGACCTGAGCCTCTGCCCATTCATCTGAATGTCCACACTCAAAACTGGATCGCGGTTGTGCCACGAGATCTCCGGTATTTTGCATTTCATGTTATTATTGTATTTTTTAACTTAATCTATGAATTGTGAACTCTATGAACAAAATGTAGTTGATGAAAAATTATGCGGACTATTTCGCGCCTAAAAACGCGAAGTGTGACCTTTTTCGACGTGACCGTAAACAGAGAGCAAAAAAAACCCATTTTACACAAAATAGGTATTTTTTAGGTAAATAATTTAAATTTCTTCGCAACAGAAATCTCCAAAAACAAAATTTTATCACGGCTGAATTTGGGATAATGTTCGTAATAACATATTATCTAAAATACTCCCTATTCGTTCTTTTATGAAAAGAAGAAACTGTGACCTTCTCAGCTTGTCTGTGAACTGTTTAATTATATTTCCCCAGATATAGCGCCCCAAGTAGGCTCAGCAAATAACTGTAATAGTACGCTATATAGCGGCCGATCTAGGTGTGGAGTGCCATTTCATGATCTAGAAAGTCCTGCACGCCGATTGACACCCAAAAATTTTTGCAGTCAATCGTTTAATGGCGGAAAATAGTCCAGAACCTCCTGATCCTGGGAAAAAAAAATCCATTCAGAAAATCGATTTTGAACGAGAACTGTTATTCTACGTTATTTTTACATGCACCCATACAATATATAGACACGACTCTCCATACATAGAATTTGACCGCACCAAAATCACTATTGGCACCAGTCATCAGCTACACGGCGAGTCGTGATAGTGTATGTGTGCACATGCATTCTCACGTACTTTGCGTGTTATGCATGTGTGCAAGGCATACTTTAGTTTAGTATGACTTGACTTAAAATCTCAACATTAACATTCTAACGGTAAAACTTTCCTCTCCTCCACTCGACTCGTGCTTTCCTTTCCTTTCTTCCTTTCACTGAGATTCTTCTCATTGCGAATGAAATTGTTCAACTCCAACCCATGATTTATTTGTAGCTTTTGCAAGAATAGTCGATTTTTACATCATTAAAACAATTACAGACATATGTTTATCGCATATCCTCCTCTAGGATCAGATCCTAGATCCTTCTTCTTCTCCTGCTTCCTCTATTCTTTCTTTATGACTCCCTTGTGCATATAGTAGTAGTGATCTTGCAGCTTGAAATATATAGTGAAAGAATAAATAAATTCAATGTGAATGCAGCGATACATTGAACTTAGTTTTTTCACAATTTCACAAATTCAGTATTACATACAACTGTAATTTCCATTATTTACACGCGTACATCACATTTTGTTTATTTAAACAATGCTAAGTGCATTGGTAGTCCTGGTAGTAATAAATATTAAAGATATTTTTCACTAAATCACTGCATTTTCGCTTCCAACTCTTTCCGCACAATTGTAACAATGTAACGTAATAGGCAAATGCAAGGCAAAACAAAGCAAGAATGCTCTGCCGACGCAGGCGCAAAAAAAAACGAAAAGAAAAAAAACCGAATTCTCTTGTACTTCGCACGATCGGCAGAGCCGATCTATCACGATCGTGCGGACTCTGTATGTGACGCTGAGCTTTAACTGTATGTGTAGGTCTGCTTGTTCGCTTACTGCCTTGCCATTGGTCACAATAATGACACAGTTTTGCAAAATGGCGAACCGGTATGCTTGCGCCAATGGGCTATCAACAGGCCACAGGGGTAAAAATCGCATCGTTTTTGCTATTCTCCAGTGTGGCCTCGCTGTCTTCTTCTACAAGCAGCTGATTGTGATTACAGTTTATTATATTATTTTTTTATTGTTTCCATTATTATTTATTAATTATGTACATATATGTTATTTTTGAAGGATATTGAAACTCCGACAATTTAATTAGTTGTTGCAGTGGCGAACGCAGGGGGGGGGGGGGTTTTGGGGGTTCAAACCCGCAAATTTCAGCTTCTGCAACATTTACCAACATCGTAAGACATCAAAGGCTGGGCACTCCATTTATAAAAATTTATAGTCGAACCCCCCCCGAAAAAATGTTCTGCGTTCGCCCCTGAGTTGTTGTATTCAACACGGTATATTTTAAATATGAGACCAAATATTTACGTAAATTTCTAAGGGACAAAGAAAGTTATCATTCCATAAGTCAACTGCCTTGCCATTGGTGTCAATAATGACATGCTATGCACAAGAACACACACATACTTGCATACACACACGTTCTTGCAGGTTCTGTCTTTGTACATAGATAGATAGATATAGTATATAGATGGGACAGTTCATACATGTATGTAGGTGTCTGCAGCGTTTAGACTGGTATCAGTCTATCTGTATCTGTGTGTTCATCTTAATATATGTACATAATATATGTACATATACGACCTACGCGGATGGAACAATGTGGTAGTCGGGGGCGACTTCAACGCCTGGGCCATGGAGTGGGGATCCCACTCGCACAAACGCCAGAGGACGCATAGTGCTGGAAGCTTTTGCGACGCTGGACCTCGTCCTACTGAACGAAGGATCCCAGTAGATCTTCAACAGGGCAGGAGCAGGGTCAAGGAAGGCGTAGCTCCAGGACACTCTGAGGGCCCAGTCCTTCGGTAGAGCACTGCGGGGCTCGAACTCAAGCGAGGCAGCTGGAGCCAACGAGTGGCTCAATAGCTTGGCCGTCGCAGTAGGCCTGCGACCAGAATATGCAGCAGAGGAGGGCGTTCCGGTAACACCATAAGCCGGTGTTCTGGTGGAGTGCCAGAAGGCTGCTCCAGCGAGCTCGGGGCACACCACGCCTAGCGGACCGCGACGCATCATACAAAGCAGCGAAGAAGGAGCTAAAACACGCCATCAGGGACAGCTAACGGGACTGCTTCCTCCAGCTATGCGACGCCGCCGAAGAGGACCCATGGGGAAGCGCCTACAGGACGCAAAGAAATCGAACTGACCTACCGCCACAAAATTAATGAAGAATTGGCAGGATGGGTGGGGGTGGGTGTGTGTTGGTGGGACACTTGGCCGTGGGAAGAAAGAAATCCGTTATTTTTTTTTTATTTTTATTATATAAATTATTATATTATTACTGCCCATGAAAAAGCCTTAAACATACATATGTAGTTTCATATGTATGTACATACATATGTATGTACATATAGACATAAAGTCGCCGCTCAAATTGGCTCCCGATTGAAGATCGGTACCCAGGGAACACCACGAGGAGGCCAAAAATTAATCTGACCTTTGAGCCGACTTGATATGACTTAGTTTAAAAACTTTTCAATAATTAAGCCACATCCATATTCCCCGCCTAGAATTAAATCTATTAAATATTTGTACATACATACATATGTACATATGTATGTATGTACATACATACATGTGAAAAATAGAACATAAAAAATAAACAAGAAATAATAAACTTATTAATATTAAAAAATAATATCCTACTGCCGCAATATTTTGAGCTTTTTCTCGTATGATTTTGCATTCTCCACTGCAGGGTGTGGAAAATTGAAGGGGCAGGACATTGGTAGGGGTATGTGGTTGTGAAATATCTTATTCATTATAAGAAATATTCAAATTATTACAAATTTTCGTGACTCATCTCCCATATTCCCTCTCACCATGCAGAGCAAAAGCCAAAACAACAACCACAAACACTAAAACCCTATTGCAATAGTCGCTCTTAGATTCTCTAGGCAAAGCTGCGCTCTTAATTGTTTGCCCTACTTCAGGGCATTACCTGCAGTGAAGAGAGGGGATCAAATATAACTCTTCACTTAAAAATATTGGTTCTATGTTCAAGCTGGCTGACGTCATTCCGTCACGCACTCCCCGTCTCCCCATCTCCCATTCCACCCATGCATAGGCATTGGCAGGCAACAATAACAACGATGCATACGCAAAAGACAAAACAACAATTACAAGCACTGCCGCGCTCCGAACTTTTCGCGCCTGCTTCAGATCATTGCACTGATAACATATGCAGTGGGAAGGGAGACGCAAAAATAAGAACTCCTCAAATTATTACAGTTCTTAGTGGCCCATCTTCCCCTTCCCCATACAGAAGCAGAAGCAAAAGAAACAACAACAAACACAAAACCCTATTGCAAAAGCCGCTCTTAGATTCTCTAGGCAAAGCTGCGCTCTTAATTGTTTGCCCTACTTCAGGGCATTACCTGCAGTGAAGAGAGGGGATCAAATATAACTCTTCACTTAAAAATATTGGTTCTATGTTCAAGCTGGCTGACGTCATTCCGTCACGCACTCCCCGTCTCCCCATCTCCCATTCCACCCATGCATAGGCATTGGCAGGCAACAATAACAACGATGCATACGCAAAAGACAAAACAACAATTACAAGCACTGCCGCGCTCCGAACTTTTCGCGCCTGCTTCAGATCATTGCACTGATAACATATGCAGTGGGAAGGGAGAATCAAAAATAAGAACTCCTCAAATTATTACAGTTCTTAGTGGCCCATCTTCCCCTTCCCCATACAGAAGCAGAAGCCAAAGAAACAACAACAAACACAAAACCCTTTTGCAAAAGTCGCTCTTAGATTCTCTAGGCAAAGCTGCGCTCTTAATTGTTTGCCCTGCTTCAGGGCATTACCTGCAGTGAAGAGAGGGGATCAAATTTAACTCTTCACTTTAAAATATTAGTTCTATGGTCTGACTTACGCCATCCACGCACTCGCCGTCTACCATTCCCATCCATGTAAAGAATTGGCAGGCAACAACAACAGCGATGCATACGCCAACGCCAAAAAACAATTACAAATACTCTCTACAATGTAAAAGCCTAGGCCTCTACTGCTCTCTTAACTTTTGCCCCCGCTTTATAGCATTGTACCCACACCACATGCTGAAGGAGGAGAGCATCAAATACATACATATAAGAAATATTCAAATTATTACAAATTTTCGTGGCTTATGTCCCCCTCCCCATACAGAGCAGAAACCAAAACAACAACAACAACACACACAAATCACTATTGAAAAAGCCGATCTTAGGTCATTTCAGCAAATTGTTTTTCAGCAATTGTTTGCCGTGCATTACCCGCAGTGAAGAAAGGGAACCAAATATACATACATACATATGTATGTAACTCTTCACATTAAAATATTTGTTCTATGGTCAAGCTGAGTTACGTCATCCACGCACTCCCCGTCTTCCATTCCACCTATGTATGTACATACATATGTATGTAAAAGCACTGACAGGCAGCAACAACAACGACGTGTACGCCAAAGCAAAAACACAATTACAAGAACTCACATACATAATGCAAAAGCAAAGATGTTCTTACTGAAGCGCCCCCGCTTCAGGACATTGCACTAACACCACAAGCAGTAGGAAAAGAGAATTAAATAAAAGAACTCAAATTGTTACAGTTTTTTGTCGCTCGTTTTCCATCTCCCCCCGCCCCAAACAGATAAGAAGCCAAAGCAACAACAGCAAACACAAATCCCTATTGCAAAAAGCCGCTTTCAGATTATTTCAGCAAAGGTGCGCTCTTAATTGTTTTCCCTGCATTACCCACAGGGAAGAGAGGGAACCAAATATAACTCTGCACATTAATATACATATGTATTTGTTCTGGTCAAGCGGACTTACGTCATCCACGTCATCTTCCATTCCACCTTTGAAAAAGCATTGGTAGGCAACAACAACAACGATGCATAAGCAAAAGACAAAAAACAATTACAAGCGCTCTCCGCTCTCCCCCCGCTTCAGGGCATTGCACTAACACCACAAGCAGTAGGAAAAGAGAATCAAATAAAAGAACTCAAATTGTTACAGTTTTTCGTGGCTCATCTCCCGTCTTCCCCCCGCCCAATACAGAGCACAAGCCAAAGCAACAAGAACAAACACAAATCCCTATTGCAAAATCCGATCTTAGGTCATTTCAGCAAATGTGCGCTCTTAATTGTTTTCCCTGCTTCAAGGCATTACCCGCAGTGAAGAGGGGGACCCAAATAAAACTCTGCACATTAATATATTTGTTCTGACTTACGTCATCCACGTCATCGTCCATTCCACCTTTGTAAAAGCATTGGCAGGCAACAGCAACAACGATGCATATGCAGCGCTCTCCCCCCTCAGGGCAACACCTCATGCAGTGGGAAAAGAGAATCAAATAAAAGAACTCAAATTGTTAAAGTTTTTCGTGGCTCATCTCCCATCTTCCCCCCGCCCAATACAGAGCAGAAGCCAAAGCAAGATCATTTCAGTATAGGTGCGCTCTTTATTGTTTGCCCTGCACTACATCCATTACCATTGAAAAGAGGGGATCAAATATAACTATTCACATTAAAATATTTCTTCTATAAGCTGACTTACATTGTCCACGCATTCCCTGTCTCCCATTCCACCCATGCAAGTAACAACAACAACAACTATGCATACGCCAAAGACAAAACGCAATAAGTAAAATCACCCTTACAATGTATAAGCATAGGAAGAGAAGAGCTCTTCAAGGTAATCTACATTTTCTATGTACTCTTCATCTCCCCCTTCGCTTCTAGAGCGTAAGCCAAATACAGTGCAATGCAAATCTCTACTGATTTAACAGTTAACTATCATAGAAAGAATAAATTCGTTGCTGCCGATACAGAGGCATGGTAATTAATAGCAAATGATAAGCTGAGTAAGAGAGCAAGAGCGAGCCCTTGATCTACAATCGTTATCAGTGATCACCGGCACCGGTAAATTTTTACTCTCGTTTTCTAAGCAGCGCTGCCCACGCTGCTCTGCTGCCGACGCTGCTCTGCTGCAGTCGCCCTCTCTCAACTTCTTTGGTTCTCTCGCTCTTCGAAAGCTTCTTTAAGCTGCCCACGCAGGTGCAGTTCTATGTTCTAACTAATCGAAGCTTTCAGTTCCCCCCCGGTCCATCGTTCGAAGCGGTTAAGTTGTCATTAATTGTTCGTCGCGCGTGCGGGTATGAAAGTGTACGAAATAAGTGTGTGAGGTGTACGAAATAAGTGAGTGCAAGTGAGTGAGTGAAGTGAATAATAAAGTGTTCCGCAGATACCGTAGATACTGAGAAAAGAACGGTAATGCGAAGCAGCAATACCAATGGAATGGTAGCTGAGTGAAATGAAAATGAAAAAGTGAGTGAAGTGTTCCGCAGACACCGTAGAAACTGAGAAAAGAACGGCAATGCGAAGCAGCAATACCAATGAAATGGTAGCTGAGTGAAGTGAAAATTATAAAGTGAGTGATATTCCGCAGACTCCGTAGAGACTGAGAAAAGAACGGTAATGCGAAGCAGCAATACCAATGGAATGGTAGCTGAGTGAAGTGAAAATTATAAAGTGAGTGATATTCCGCAGACTCCGTAGAGACTGAGAAAAGAACGGTAATGCGAGGCAGCAATACCAATGGAATGGTAGCTGAGTGAAGTGAAAATTATAAAGTGAGTGATATGCCGCAGACTCCGTAGAAACTGAGAAAAGAACGGTAATGCGAAGCAGCAATACCAATGGAATGGTAGCTGAGTGAAGTGAAAATTATAAAGTAAGTGATATTCCGCAGACACCGTAGAAACTGAGAAAAGAACGGTAATGCGAAGCAGCAATACCAATGAAATGGTAGCTGAGTGAAGTGAAAATTATAAAGTGTGTGATATTCCGCAGACTCCGTAGAGACTGAGAAAAGAACGGTAATGCGAAGCAGCAATACCAATGGAATGGTAGCTGAGTGAAGTGAAAATTATAAAGTGAGTGATATTCCGCAGACTCCGTAGAGACTGAGAAAAGAACGGTAATGCGAAGCAGCAATACCAATGGAATGGTAGCTGAGTGAAGTGAAAATTATAAAGTGAGTGATATTCCGCAGACTCCGTAGAGACTGAGAAAAGAACGGTAATGCGAAGCAGCAATACCAATGGAATGGTAGCTGAGTGAAGTGAAAATTATAAAGTGAGTGATATGCCGCAGACTCCGTAGAAACTGAGAAAAGAACGGTAATGCGAAGCAGCAATACCAATGGAATGGTAGCTGAGTGAAGTGAAAATTATAAAGTGAGTGATATTCCGCAGACTCCGTAGAGACTGAGAAAAGAACGGTAATGCGAAGCAGCAATACCAATGGAATGGTAGCTGAGTGAAGTGAAAATTATAAAGTGAGTGATATTCCGCAGACTCCGTAGAGACTGAGAAAAGAACGGTAATGCGAGGCAGCAATACCAATGGAATGGTAGCTGAGTGAAGTGAAAATTATAAAGTGTGTGATATTCCGCAGACTCCGTAGAGACTGAGAAAAGAACGGTAATGCGAAGCAGCAATACCAATGGAATGGTAGCTGAGTGAAGTGAAAATTATAAAGTGGGTGATATTCCGCAGACTCCGTAGAGACTGAGAAAAGAACGGTAATGCGAAGCAGCAATACCAATGGAATGGTAGCTGAGTGAAGTGAAAATTATAAAGTGAGTGATATGCCGCAGACTCCGTAGAGACTGAGAAAAGAACGGTAATGCGAAGCAGCAATACCAATGGAATGGTAGCTGAGTGAAGTGAAAATTATAAAGTGAGTGATATGCCGCAGACTCCGTAGAAACTGAGAAAAGAACGGTAATGCGAAGCAGCAATACCAATGGAATGGTAGCTGAGTGAAGTGAAAATTATAAAGTGTGTGATATTCCGCAGACTCCGTAGAGACTGAGAAAAGAACGGTAATGCGAAGCAGCAATACCAATGGAATGGTAGCTGAGTGAAGTGAAAATTATAAAGTGAGTGATATTCCGCAGACTCCGTAGAGACTGAGAAAAGAACGGTAATGCGAAGCAGCAATACCAATGGAATGGTAGCTGAGTGAAGTGAAAATTATAAAGTGAGTGATATTCCGCAGACTCCGTAGAGACTGAGAAAAGAACGGTAATGCGAAGCAGCAATACCAATGGAATGGTAGCTGAGTGAAGTGAAAATTATAAAGTGAGTGATATTCCGCAGACTCCGTAGAGACTGAGAAAAGAACGGTAATGCGAAGCAGCAATACCAATGGAATGGTAGCTGAGTGAAGTGAAAATTATAAAGTAAGTGATATTCTGCAGACACCGTAGAAACTGAGAAAAGAACGGTAATGCGAAGCAGCAATACCAATGGAATGGTAGCTGAGTGAAGTGAAAATTATAAAGTGAGTGATATTCCGCAGACTCCGTAGAGACTGAGAAAAGAACGGTAATGCGAGGCAGCAATACCAATGGAATGGTAGCTGAGTGAAGTGAAAATTATAAAGTGTGTGATATTCCGCAGACTCCGTAGAGACTGAGAAAAGAACGGTAATGCGAAGCAGCAATACCAATGGAATGGTAGCTGAGTGAAGTGAAAATTATAAAGTGAGTGATATTCCGCAGACTCCGTAGAGACTGAGAAAAGAACGGTAATGCGAAGCAGCAATACCAATGGAATGGTAGCTGAGTGAAGTGAAAATTATAAAGTGAGTGATATGCCGCAGACTCCGTAGAAACTGAGAAAAGAACGGTAATGCGAAGCAGCAATACCAATGGAATGGTAGCTGAGTGAAGTGAAAATTAAAAAGTAAGTGATATTCCGCAGACACCGTAGAAACTGAGAAAAGAACGGTAATGCGAAGCAGCAATACCAATGGAATGGTAGCTGAGTGAAGTGAAAATTAAAAAGTAAGTGATATTCCGCAGACACCGTAGAAACTGAGAAAAGAACGGTAATGCGAAGCAGCAATACCAATGAAATGGTAGCTGATTGTTTTTTTTTGTGAGTGAAATAAATTGCCAAAAATTGCAATATTAAGCAGCAATACCAATGAAATGATAGCTGAGTGTTTTTTTTTTTTTTAGTGAAATCAAATTGCCAAGAAGTGAGTGATTTGTGTAAAAAGTGAGTGAAGTGCAATACCAGCAATACCAATGGAATGGTAGCTGAGTAAAATTAAAATTAAAAAGTGAGTGAAATTGAGTATTCCGCAGATACCGCAGATACTAAAGAAAGAGCGGCAATGCGTAGCAGCAATACCAATGGAATGGTAGCTGAGTGAAATTAAAATTAAATTTTTTTGTTTTGTTTTTGTTTTTTTTGAGTGAAATCAAATTGCCAAGAAGTGGCAACGAGAGCAGCGAGAGCAGAGTCAACTGAAATTAAGGGTGAGTTTGCACTATACTCCAAATTATATTTTATTACTTTATTTATTATTATTTATTATTTTTGGATATTTTCTTTTATTTATATTATATCCACATATCATTATCATTTCTAGTGAATCTTGAATTGTGCCATTGATGTATTTCATTTATTTCATATCATGTATTTTTTTTTTTTGTTATATTTTCCGTTATTTTTCCTCGGATTTTCAAAATGCCATAGAAATCGTAGATACATTCGTTTTGGTTCAGTGGTCACAGTGGGGGTGGGACCCATCCAGCCAATTCTTCATTTATTTTGTGGCGGTAGGTCAGTTCGTCAACAAGCTTAAGAAGAACACACAACACATAATCTCAGCTTGGCAAAGTACAATCGCTCTGTATGTGAGGTGATACGTATCCGTATATGATTGTGCGCTCATACACACTTGCAAACACGCAAAGTACATGAGCACACATACACTCTCACGATTCGTCGGGTAGCTGATCGACACATGCAAACAAGCAAAGTACGTGAGAATGCATGAGCACACATCAGTGTGGTGGTGCCATCAGTGATTTAGGTGCGGTCAAATTCAATGTATGGAGTGTCGTGTCTATATATTGTTAGGTTAGTGACGCTATATAAGGGCCGATTTACGTGTGGAATTTCATGATCTAGAGAGTCGTGTAAACCGTGCAAATCAAAAAAAATCACATTTCAGGATTTTTAAGACATTTTTGCAGTTGAATGCGGAGAGAAGTCTGGATCCTCCCGATCCTGGGATCCCATTTAAACATGAAATGGTATTCTACGTGATTTTTACATGCACATATTACTCGAAAAGAAGCCTCATACGTTATGGTCACACTGAGCAAATATCGAATAGTATCGACAAACAATCCCTAACTTAATTATCACAATTATAGGGCTGCATACTCACTTTCAAATAATGGTAAACAATAAACCACATATTTTGCGAGATCCGCATTTAACTAAATAATTGAATTAATATCCAGTCTGTGACGCTACATACCGACGTGGGCGACCTCAAAATAGAGCTCTTCTGTGATGCCTGCCCAAAGGCCTGCGAGAACTTCCTGGCTCTGTGTGCCAGCGACTACTACAGCGGATGTGTCTTCATTCGAAACATTAAAGGATTCATTGTCCAGACCGGCGACCCCACCAATACCGGAAAGAACGGCCAGTCTATTTGGGGAACAAAGTTCGACGACGAGTTCAAGGAAACCGTAAAAGTAGGTGTTGGAAATTGGTCAACAGGTCTCACCGGCTTCCGTTGTTGTTTTTGCAGCACACTGACCGTGGAATGGTTTCGATGGCCAACAACGGGCCCAACGCCAATGCCAGCCAGTTCTTTATCACTTACGCCGCCCAGCCGAACCTCGACCTGAAATACACGCTGTTTGGGCGCGTTATCGACGGCTTTGATGCCCTGGATGAGCTGGAGAAGCTGCCAGTCAATCCCAAGAACTACCGGCCGCACGTAGACAAGAAGATCAACGGCGTCACCATACACGCCAACCCCCTGGCGACGTGAGAGCCCACGAGTGCAAAGACCAATTCGTTTGCTTAAAAGGACACGTATTTATAGCGCTTAAGTTACATGATTTCTTCACTTACAGACTAGTTGGTTGAGAAACATAGAATATTGTGCAAAAGTTTCTAGGACCTAAATCGTAAAATCAGCCGAGTCACAATAGTTAATATAAAATTGCATTGTTTTTAGAACTGTTTCATAGACTTTTGCACTTAACATGGAACTTACAATAGACAAATGTATAAGATGGATGTTTAAACGATCAACTAGAAAAGAGAAAACAAATGCTAACAGAATCTCGTACTATATGCGACTACATGGATTATGTGGATGCGCCGTTTTGGATTGATTTGGCGGGCTTCGGATGATCCTTGATGTGTTGCTCGAACATGCTACGAATGTCGGCCAAAGCCTGGGAGATGTTCTCGGAGAAACGTTGCACATCCTGAAAGATACATTTCGGTCAGCTGGAGCTCGATTGGGAATAACTAAAGTCAAGCCTTACCGTTTGTGGGCATGTTTTCTTTGCTGAGATATGGAAGAAAATCAAATTTTCTCCAGCTATGATATAGGAGACACCATAGCCGTCGTCGGCCACGGGTCCGAAGCCACCTCCGGCACTGATGCAGTTCGGATGCTTTTTCAAGTCCATTTTTGGCGTCTGCCCGTGAGGGGTCTGACTAGTCGACAAGCGCCACGGCTCGCTGAGCACTTCGTTGAGGAAGGGCGAGTCCACTTCCAAGTACTTGGAGACAACGTACAAGCAGAACAGATGCCTGTCAATGCCCCGTCCGCACATGGCATCCTGATAGCCCAGTTGATGGCGATCGCAGGCTGCTTGCAGCATCTTGACGCGCTCGTCGTTCTGCGAATAGAAAAACCAATCAGACTTGGATCGAACTATATTAGGGGCCACCTCTTACGGTTATGCTTGGATTCTGCATGGCCTTGACCCACGCTGCGGACTCGATGGTACACGGGCGCACTGTCTCGGTTCTGCCCTCGCGGAATAGGCGCGTCATCGAAGCCTCATACGTCAGGGAGAATCGTCCCGCATCTCGGTAGTAGGCCAACTGCAGGGCCATCTGAATGTAGGCATCTGGGGAGATGCGGCACTTCTTCATGAATCCCTTGCCGTACTCCTGGTGCACCAGAATGCGCAGATTCACTTCACTGATTAGCTTGGTCACGTCTATGGTGGCCTCATTGATTTGGGACAGACAAGGAGCAAGATCCCAGCTCAGTCGTGTGGGCAGTGGGGGAGGGAACTCAGGTGTGCCCTTGGTGTCGCCAGCCTCGTCGTATCTGCAGGGTGTTCAAGGGTTTCGTTTGTTTTAAAAGTATTTCATTTTAAGTGAGGCAACGTAATTAAAAGGCTTTGGTTAACCTTACGAAACAATTGTTAGTCACTGGAATATGGAGCAATAAGTGGAATACAATTTCCTGGTCTGGCCACATGCTAAGAAGGTTTTCCAATGCAGATCGAATGCATTTGAAAGTCTAAAACATGTGGAGGCCCTCAAGGTTACCGCAAATCACCTTTAATTACATTTTAGATTGTTTAGAAACTAAGTGTTTACCCATAAATATCATCACCAAATATATACTCCCATAGATGTCCCAAAACCGGTGCATCGGCCCTATAAAAAATGTGTAAATTAAATCAATTGTTAGGCCACAACCAGAGTTAATTAAAAGTATGTAAGTGTGTGTGTATGTACATGTCAAAACCAAAATCAAGAACTCAAATTGAACGCATCCAACCGACACCCGGGTACAAAAAATATCACTTTACCCATCCGATACAAGATCGTCGACGATCAGGTTCTCCCACATGTGTGAGGCAATGGCAGCGTCAGACCTTGGTTTGTGTGGTTTTGCAAATTGTTCAAAGAATTTAGATAACGGCAAGTCAAGGGAGCGACAGGAATCGTCTTTGTCTAAGCAGAACAGCAAGGAGTGGGATCCGCACTTACCAGGTGTGCTCCGCGTTGAAGCCGACGCGTCCATTGGTGCCCACACAGACGGTGAAACACTTGTCGAACCAGCGGTTGTAGCCGTTGCCGTGGAGCAGCTTCCTTCCGAATTCGTCGAGGAGTTCGGGGCGCGCCAGATCGAATTCGAACGGTTCATCGTCCAGGGAGAGGACAAAGGCAGCAGATTCAATGGTCCGCAGGGAGACATGGTTGACGCCTCGCGAAAAGAACGTGTTGCGAGCCTCGGCCCACTTCGAGCGATTCCAGGCGGTGAGAGCAGCCAAATGCTCTTCGCCCTCGAGGGGAGTGGCCTTGGCCTTTAGGATCTCCTCGAATTGACTGTAAAAAAGTTAGTTAGTTTCTGATTGTCTTGGGACGCTGGCACAGCCACTCACACTTGCAGCTCGCAAGGACGCAGGATGCGTCCCTTGTGGTAGATCAGCATTTTGTAGTAGCAACCCTTGTGCAGCACCACAATGTGATTGGAGTCCTTGTAGTGGATGATGCGATCGGTTTCCAAGCCCGGAACACGAGCCGTATTGAAGGTGCGTTCATACTGCCAAGAGCACAGAGGAATCATGCCCTGGACCATGATCTGCGGAAGAGAATGTGTTAATAGGTTTGATAATAGTAGTGCCACATTGCGTTGTGCTACGTACAGGTTGCAGTTCCTGGTGCTCGATGAGACGACGGAAATTGAGCAGCAGGTGGACCACGTTGGCCGCCCTGGCCGCCTGTTTGTTGGTCAGGTTCATGAAGATGGCATCCGTGCCGTAGAAGTTGCTGTTGACACAGAGGGGACTGCGGCCTCGCAGATAGACATACTCCTCCCACCAATCGGAGACGTAGTTGGTGGACCACCAGCTCTTCAGGATGAGGTACCATTGCAGCTTCTTGCCAATATTCTGCTCGAACTCCTTGGCCAGGCGCTCCATTCTCGAGTAGTTGTCATCGTCCAGCAGAGGTCGCACACTGCGCAGATATCTGGTCATGGTGTCCTTGACGGTTGGCAGCGGCAGACGTGGCAAGGAACCCTGAAAACTGTACAGGCCAGGCTTGTTCCAGCTGGACAGGACGCGCACCACAGCCACCCACAGCATGGTGGGCAGCGATACGCGGCTGCCCGGGGCCCTGGACTCATACATCCAGCCCTTGTACATGAGTAGCAGCTTCAGTGTGTAGCGCATAGTGAAGCAAATCGAGAGCCAGATGGCCAGGGCAGCCAGGAAGCAGGCCGTTATCTGCCAGTTAATTGTGTTGGAGGGAAGATGGACGAGAACTCTGTTGGTCAGGTTAAAGGGCGCCTGGTAACCGGCAAAGTGCAGTCCCAGGGCAATGGCCGAAATAAGCCACAGACTTTGGATGTGGGCCGGATAGACGCCGTTACGCACGCCATTCTGAACCAAGGATACCGACAGGTTTATACAAGTTAACCATTAGCAAATGCATCGTTAAGCTTACCCTGGCACGAGCCAAGCGCTTTTTCCAGGAGCGCACACCCGAGTTCCACACGAGATTGAGCACCTCGTGATCATAGTTGATGTCGAAGCCTTCGTGGGTGATGGCAAACGAGAATGCAACGGCGGCATGGGCTTCAGCCATACCTGCAGACTATTGGTGCTATCAGACCCAATGCAAGTGTTCTGCAAGAGAGTGTTCCAAATGGGTTAATGTCTGCGCGATAATCTCTTCTTTTGTTTAATACACTCGAGTATTTCGTCATAATAACCAATTAATGGCTAAGCTGATAAGATATCTTCGGAATTGGCCAGACATCTCAAATGTGTGATTCATGTGTTGACCGATATCTTGGCCAGTTAAAATGCGCTGCAGATCTTTGAGCTACTTTCGGAATGCACTTTGCCATATTCATGTACGTAGCAGGGCAAAGTTCATGCAAATATTGCACGACTCGGATCTTGTTTAATAATTTTATTCGCTTAGCACTTGGCGATTCGATGTCATAACAATTTACATGCAACTGGTGATTGACGTCACTGAAAGCGGTTTCATTCAATTGATAACCCCAAGCGAGGCTCGAGATAGCGTCTCCCTGGGACTCTAAGTCTGGGCAGCAGCAGCACTCAGACGATTGAATAGCTCACTTCTATATTCTATTTGAGGGTGGATAGGGAGTCCAAAAAATTCGGCATTTGATTTCCTGTTTATATTTGAGACCTACCACTATTTGTTTTGTATCGACTCGTAATCGTATGCATTTTCAGTTTTAATTGTTATTGCTTAGAGGCTAATACTATATGGCAGCTATTGAAATTGATTGGTGCGCCAAAGCACATATGTACATATGTATATAGATATTGCTGTATAATTATACTTATAGTTTTCTAGAACTATACAAATGTGATTATAGGAGAATCCAGCTAAGATCATTCACAGTATGCTAGTGTTACTGGCGTTGTGTTACTCGATCAGATCGGATCGGATACACCTTGGAACGAGGTAAACAAACATCCCATTGAAGGTCAGTGCAGTAACTCTTTGTGCTATTGTCCAAGCCAATCGAGAAGCATATCAATAAACCAGTTCCAAATGCACACTTCGGAGACCTCTTCGAGATACAAATTCGTTTTCATTTGACCTAGATCCAGGCGGCGACGACGACTATGCGACCGATGCCTAATAATTTGAGCACCGCGCTGCCGGCTTTTATGTGTTTGCGTACGAGCGAGAGGGGCAGCAATCAAAACAGCAGCAACAGCAGCAGAGCAGCATAGGCGAAAACAACAAATTCAAATTCAAAGCAGCGGCATCGGCGGCGATCTCTTGCGCTGGGCCCCGCCACCACTGTGGTCGAGACGGTGCAAAGTCCAAAATGATTTTTTCAGCATTGCTGCTCTGTGATGTGATCTCTTCCTAGACGTTAATTATATTGCAGAAAATTTAAATTGATGTGGTTTTTTAGATTGACCTTGCCTTCCCCATTCCCCCACCCACTGTGCGCGCGTGTGCACTCGCGGGGGTGGCATGTGGCGGTGGGGCAAACACGGGTTTTATGTAACGAACTACAAGTCCCCAGCACAGCTGATAAGGTGGCTATCTCAATTTGAAATGTATTTTTCAACTATCAAAAACAAGTGGGAGAATTTGGGTCAGACGAGAGAGGGACAGAGCTGGTAGAGAGGGAAAAGCAAACTGAGGAAACCCGCAAAAATGCCACAGTTGCAGAAAAAGGCCACTGTTTATCCACTATTTGAGTTTCTTTGCCCCATTTGTTGCGGTCGACCTTCAGCTTAATAGGAAACAAACCTTCTTTGTCAAACGAAATGTTTCGGAAGCCAATTCTCCAAATCACTTTTGAATGAATTGCACTGACGGTGTTCCGAGAAAGGGAGAAACAAACGAATCAGCACTATGCGTTTTTTATTCGAATTAGGAGTTCCCTTTCGCGGTTTGCGATTTGCGGTTGGCGATTTGCGGTTTGCGGGAGCAGAAAAATAGAAAACAACTTGATCACTTGAACGGCCGAGCGCCAACTGAACCAGACTGTGCTCGCTGCAGGCGCACGGGGTCTTAAAAGGCAGCAAGAGACGACGTTCGTTTGTCTGTGTGCGCTGGGGTGCGTCATGAATCGAGGGGCTCGTGGAGTGTGTTGACCGATGCCGGTTGTTCCCCTGCTCTCCTCTCTGAGTGTGTCTCGGACAGACCGAGAATCGATAAAGGTTTATCAGAGTTTAGCAAATGGATATTCCATGGTGGCTAATATATCCACATGGTACACGTATTAAATGATTGTCAGAACGTTATCTCCTGCTCAAGTTGGATATTTGGCCCACACAGTCAATAAAAGTAGCATACCATTTCCAATAGTAGAGATTGTAGTGCTCAAAGAGTGGTACTACTATACTGGATCATAAAGATAATGATGTGAATAATAATTTAAATTCCCGATATGTCCAGTTTCGGCTTGGGACTTTGGCCTTTCTATAAATATAAATAGATGCATACATATGTATGTACATATGTATGCATATGTATGTATACTCGTCTGCTGTCGTCTATTTATGTAAGGTGGCGTCTTTTCTCGCCACTACTTCAGTGTGAAGAACTTCTCTCGAAAATTTCAATTGAATCTTATCAGGATTACATAGGTGGTTGGCCTGATTACGTGTCTACTTACTTCAGACATTAAACGGCCAGAAAAACAAGTCTTATATGATTTGATTTTATAACATTTAAAATGACCAAACCAGCGATAAGTAACAATTGAACGGTTTTATCGCGTCTCACTATTTATAGTTGAAAGTCCAAGGATACCTACTAGACCCGTGGGGGGGCCTGTGCAAATTTTGTAGTACGCAATTCGGCGGCCAAGGCTGATAAGGACGGGCACGCGGTCCGATAATTCTAAGTATTGTATTGCCAAAATAACCTAGTGCAATCAGCGCCGCGTTGGCACTGCTGCCTGGTTGGCATGTCTGGGGGATGTCTATGGCTATCTAAATCATCTGGCAAAGAGTTAATTCCCACCCAGCCCAGACGAAGGAAAGAGATCACAAGATGGTAGGTCCCACCGGTCGGATATCTCCAGCGTGGACTTTGAACCTCGGCTACTTTAAATGTGCGACCATGGCAGCGCCAGCGACGCATGTCTAACACGGCCGAGACAAAGGCAAGCCAAGGGAAAGGCAAAGACAAGGGTGGGGGAACGGGAACCAGTCAGGCCTCTCTCAAATATCATTCACAGCTGCCGCGGCAATTAGGAGGTCAATAGTACCTATCCTACCTGAGCAGCTTTTCAACTTTAGTAAACATTGTATAGGGGATCTGCCATTTGTTAATCTTCTCTCTTGGATAAGGTTGTTTGCCTCTTGAATGCATACATGCACACATACATTTGTATGCATATGGGCAGTGGAGGAAACTGCAGCAAGACACGTAGCCAGGCCAAGAGAGAGAGAGAGAGAGAGAGAGAGAGAGAGAGAGAGAGAGAGAGTGGGAGACAGAGAGAGACGGGACTGTCAATACAGTTGCATCTTGGTCTGTATGTGTGTTGTGTGTTTGTTTTACAGATGTTTGACAGTAGAATCTCATCTCTCACAGCTTTTGCGCACCCACTCAAAGCAGAAAAGTTGGCGCTCAGCTCTCAGAGAGCAGAGCAAGCGCTGCCGTCAAGCCGCACATAAACTCGTTTTGGACTTTGAACCGCGTTGATAAAAGCGTGTTTTGGAAAAAACAGCGTAAAACAACAACGACTTTATTAAAAAACAAACAACAATCAGAGCCACGGAAAGACGGCGGCGACGGCGACGGGTAGTGTTGTAATAAATACAATAAATACACTTTTAGTTGCTGCTTTTCCAAACAAGTTTCCATGCGATTCGTAGAGAAAAATTCACTATTCAGTGCTGGCTGGGACTTGCATGTGACCCAATTATTTAGGAACTGGTTGGTTTTGAATTATTTCTGTGCGGGCGAGGGGAACTGGGCAATCTGGGGCTGAACAGGTCGCAGAATCACCCATTTTCAGGGTAATTTACCCAAATAAGACTCGGAAACGGGTTAGGTTAATGTTAATGCATTCACACGCACTTACTAAGTATTTTGTTGTAGTGTAAAAGTGAAAACAATCTACGGATTCTTTTTTCGTTATCCAAATGCACAAATGGAACAGCACAAGTTAAAGAACACAACAGAAAACAGCATAAAGCGCGGAAAAGACGGACGACGACCACGGCAAAGGCGCGCGCGCAATGTTGTAAGCGCTGCGGTGGTGAAGAGAGAATGAGACCCACTCGGAGAGCGGCGGCAGCAACAAGCCCGAGACGAGAGTGTCGACCATACCATATGATCGAAGCAACAGTAGGGTAATCAACGCGAAGAAAGGGGGTTACTTTACTGCAGCAGAGCAGCATACACGTAAATCCACACACAACATACACAAATGCAAGTTCCAGACTACTGAGATATATTTAAACAGAGGAATAATGCGCTTTCAAGCTTAACATCGTTCATTTGTATCGTTGTCCAGGGACTTCGTAGAGACTTCTTAGATTAAATATGAACTGAAAACTTCAGATGGTTTCGGATAATAAGGAAAGGGGAGTCTTCTTGAACCGAGTACTGAACTACTCGACAGGTGCTGCCGGCTGTTCCCCATCCTTCTCCTTGTTGGACAGGCCACGTATGCTAACGTCATAGACGACCTCTTCTATCTTTTTGACGTCATATTTTAGTGAATCAAAGCGTTTTCGAAGTCTGCGGACGGGAAAGTAAAATAATTAATAATTAAATAATTCGAAAATAAAGCTTTTACTCAACCCATCGTTTTTCAAGTTGAGCAGGCGAAAGCCCGTGTTCAAATCCCCAATAAAGTGCGAAATGTTCAGGGGGCGCTCATAGTCGCCCATCGTGACGGAGTTCGTGGCAAACCGCGACAGCTCCGATGCAAGCTGCAGTATGCCCAGCAAGTAGTCCTCGACGTCCAAGTGGAATCCCTCACCCGGCTTGGTCTTCACTATTTAAAGAACGAACATTAAAATTGTTACTGGTAGTAAGTGTTTACTTCCACTTACAGCCCAGCATTTCGGCCACTGTTTCGCGCGTCACCAAAAAGCCCGCCTCCAAGTAAATAACCAAGGCAATGATGAAAATCAAACGCTGGGTAATGTACGTCCAGTGATCAGAGTATCTGCCGAAACGAAGAGCATTAAACACCCACTTGTGGTACCAACTACCTCTGACTCTGACTCACCTGTAGTATTGCCCTGGTGGCACCAAAGTGGCCAATTTTACATACTTTTCGGCACAGGCGTCGATTAGCTTTCGGGCCGAAGCGCAGGCGCCGCTAACTAAACGTAAATAGAGTTAGAAGGACCAACTTAGTTGCAAATGAGTCACCTACTTTGACTTAAATCGCTGTGAATTATTTGCAACTTGATTTGGGCGTCCTTCGCAAGATGCTCGATTTCCCTGACCACAACGCGGATTTGCTGTAATGAAGGTTGCCGTAAACATTTCTTTGGGTGTTGTCGGGCCACTTACCTCACGTAGCTCCTGCTCGTTATCAATATACTTCTGGTAGTTTGAAAACATATCCATATTTACGAAGTTTGACATTTTTGTTATTTTTTTGCTTGTTTATGCCGGTGTAGATGCTAGAGATGGTCGCAGAAAAACTCGATAATCAAATCGTTATATCGATGCTTTGACCAGAAGTCGATTGGTAGAGGCAGTGCTGGGAAACGCTTGCCACATCAGAAATCTGCTGCGTGCGACTTGTTTTTTGTTTTGTCAATTAAGTTCCATTAAAGTCAAATAAAGATCGTGAAAAATGTCCTACGTACGTTCAAATCCCCTTAAAGGGACCTACAACTGGACTACAGATTGTTTTTTGCAGGGTCAAGGTTACAATCCCTACGGTCAGTCCGGCTATACAGCACCACCCGGAGCCTTTCCACCCCAAAACGCACAAGTCTCCCCACAGGCCCAGCAATGGTTCGCCATGGTGGATCGGGATCGTTCTGGAAAGATCAACGCTTCCGAGCTGCAAGCGGCGCTGGTCAATGGGCGTGGCGACCACTTCTCGGACAACGCATGCAAACTAATGATTAGTAAGTTGTCCCATCCGGAGTCTCCATCGTGACGTCACAGTAATGAGTGTGAACTGTTGAAGCGCCAGGCATGCCTATAAATATTTTCCAGCGGCCCCAAATCTGGAGGCACACGGGCATGTTTGTTTAAATCGCCGGGCAGACACTATCTCGACTGTTTACTTAACGGCTGCTTTTTATTATGTTTACTGAATCACACTTAACGGAAAACTTTCCCCTATTCGCAGGCATGTTCGACAACGACGCTAGCGGAACCATCGATGTTTACGAGTTTGAAAAGCTCTACAACTACATTAACCAATGGCTGCAGGTCTTCAAGACCTACGACCAGGACTCCTCTGGCCATATCGAGGAGAGCGAGCTGACTCAGGGTAGACTATTATAAATCATAATTCTATTCAGGTGATGATCGTAGAATGGCTCTCCCTTGTTTACAGCCTTCACTCAGATGGGCTTTCGGTTTTCGCCGGAATTCATCAACTTTCTGGTGAAGAAGAGCGATCCACAGACCCACAAGGAGGTTTCGGTGGACCAGTTCATTGTGCTTTGTGTGCAAGTGCAGCGCTTCACGGAGGCCTTCCGCCAGCGAGACACACAGCAAAACGGAACAATCACCATAGGCTTTGAAGACTTTTTGACTGTGGCAATCGGTTGCTCATATTAAAGCCACTTCTCCAAAGCTTTCCACACTCTTGCACGAGGCACAGCCATCAGACACACATTACTAATTCCGTTTACTGTGCATTTTGTTTAAATTTATATGGTGTTTGCTAGCTTAGATGTTCATTCGTCCTCTCCCAGTCATTTTATTGCAATCTCCTGGTACCAGAATCACCTTCCAAAAGTATTTGTTATCGCAACTCGACTAGCACATAGTACAAAGTGTCTTGCGCCTAAAATAAAGTACATACATATATTTATAAAACGAAATTTAAATGGTTTTATTGAAAGTATAAATGGTGTATCAAAAACTTATTGTAGAATAATCATCTTATCTTAGCAGTTTCACTGCCCTACGCGTCTGTGTATATTCTTCTTGTGTGAACGCAACTAAAGGTGTTTGAAATTTGAGCAATACAAAGCTTATGAGTAATACATATATGTTCGAGTATGACAAAACATTTTGACATTAATTTTGTTTTGGTTTTCGGTTTGGGAATCGTGTAGTGTTCCCTATTTCTTTTTGGTCATAGGTATAGAATTTTTAAAATACAAAAACTCAGTCTTTTAGTCCATAAATGTATGAATCGAATGTCTTAAGGGGAATAAGGCAAATAAGATAATGGCTTCTCCAATGGCAAGTTCCAAACGATTCTCTGTAAAACTAAATCAGTCAGAGTACGCGCACATACATACATATGTCTATATATATGTATGTAAATATATATATCAATAAAGATGGCATCGATTGAGGAGATCCAGGAATTGTCAAGGCTTGATCAAACTTAATTAAGAGATCTTTGGGGCGGCCAGGGCGTGGAAATGTTTGTTGGAGCAGGATCTTATAAATGTTTCGAAAATACAGCTGAAGAGCCCTAAGAATACTTTTATTTCTGGACAACAGTGAAATGTTTGATAATTTCTTAGTGATTAGTTGCCTTTTAAAAGAGATGCTTGTAAATATGTTGGGCATTAAAATCCTTAGCCTAAACTATAAAATTGTATAAAAATAAAGTCAATCGTGTTTCTCACATCTCACATAAGCTTATCAAATATCAGATTCAAAGTGTAAAAGGGAAATATACTCGGTTTTGCAGTCGTTGTCGTATGTTGCCTTAGGACTAATTTGATTATCTGCTTGATTAGATTGGTTCGCGATTGCTTATATTATATAAATTATTACATTTAAACATTAAATATTTGGGATGACATGACACATAGATGACAAGAAATATAATTCGTTAATTCGTCAAATCAAGACAAAAGTGCGAGAGATTGCAGTCTCCCTTGTTGTTGGTATGTGTATATGTTGGACAGGGTTACAAGTTAAATGGAAGATGCAGTTGGTCCCCATAAAAGTATTATTTGGTATCAAATCGCAAGCAGGCAGTTCGCTCCTACTTATTGCAGTCTATAATCAGTTTGCCCTGGGAATCGTCGGACATGGAGCCGCTCATGCTCATGCCGTCGCCTTTCATGGAGTACTTGGAGCGGCGTTTGCTGGGCAGCTGGGGCAAGTCGGTGTGGTGTTTCCTCACATGGACGCCAAGGTTTCCGCGCTGCTTAGACTTGTACGGGCAATAGGGACACTGGTGTGACGGCTCCTTGCCGCCGCACTCGACATTCTCGTGGCGACGCAGCGTAGACTTCCAGCGATACTTCTTGCCACAGTGACGGCACTCATAGACTGGTTCGCCATCCAGGCCGATCGCGTTGGGACTGGTGATGCTCCCGTTGCTGCTGCTGCCCCCGTAGTCACTGAGTGTGAACTCCAGATTGCGAAAGACTTGGGCCTGGGCCTCCAGTATGGAGTTGGTGGAGCCTCCGTGGGCACTCGAGTGGAACATGTTCATCGAGCTGTTGCCGAACTTGCTCCCGCCCTGTTCCATGAGATGTATGTCGTCAAAGGCATGGAAGCGGCCATCATCTTCATCCTCCGTCGATGATCCCGGCTCGTTCTCGCACTCCGAGTGGCGCAGATCGCGCTCCTGCTGCTTGCGCAAGAGGTTTTCCAATATCTTGGTTGGCGTGGTATCGTTTCCATTTGCAGTCTCGACCTCCTCCTTGATGCGACGCTGAGGTGTCTGCTGGCGCAGGATCTCCTGCGCACGAATCTGTTGCTGGAAGCTGTGCAGACCATTCCGCATCAATGCCTCGGCTATGGCTGCCGCCTGTGGCTTCGGCGTTGGAGCAACGGGTGCTAGTGCTGGGGTTTTGTTGGCCACCAACACAGAAGTTGGTATGGCCTTCACCCCACCCAGGGCAAGGCCTGTGGGGACCGCTGTCTTCAAAGAGTACTTGTTTCGCGGATGAAATGATGCAGCGCCAGCGGCAGCGCCCATTATCTCATCAGCATTCAAGTTTTTTGAAGCCGTATCGGAAGCGGATCCGTAGACGGCGATGGCAGCAATGGTGGAAGGCTCCAATGTCTCGCCGGAAGTGGGAGACACCTGGCCGTACTGGGTAATCTCTGAGTGGTCCAGTTGCTGCTGCTTGGGCACCTTGGCCGACTTGGTTTTGTAGAATTCGAACAGCATGTCCGAGACCTCGGACACGGACAGACGCTTCCGCTGGGATCCCGGCGCTTGGGCCTTTTGTTCGTCGCGCTTTCTTCCATTGAGAATGCTCCGCTGGAAACTGCGCTGAATCTCTGCTGTTCCCACTCCTGGGGCGGTGTTCTCCTTTCTGCTTAAGTCTGCAATCGGAAACATATTTTTTGATTAGTTTTTGCCAATAACAGAAAGTTGTTCTCTTTTTAATTCCTTCAGTATGAGCTTTGTCGAACGACTGATGACTTGTGGCAAATGAAAAAGCAAGTTGTAACTCTCGGGCTGCTTGGATTAGGGTTGGGGTTGAGGCATAGAATAGTGTTAGATGGAAAGCATGCAACAAACTAAAAGCAAAATACGGTAAATTATTAAGTAAATTAAACATATAATTTTGGTTCAGAATTAAATAAACAAGGGTACACGTAATTTTTCACTTTTATTAATATTTTTAACACATTTTTGGCATAAATTAAAAGCAAATAATATAAAAATTTTTCTTTTTTTTAGTGGTGCTTCGATGTGATGATGTAATGATGATGTTGGAGATGTTTGTGGTGGGTGAGTTTTTTTTGAACCGAAACCATTTTAAATGTATCTCATTACCTGCTATATCTGTGAAAATAGAGAAGAATAGGTTAGTGATGTCTTGAATTTCGACTCAATTTTTCGCTAGTATATCCATAAAAGTGCTGCGATGTGTTGTATCCGAATCCACCTGTAAATAATCACAAATTCGGATTAATGAAATATTTTATAATATTATTGTCCAGTGCAGTTTGGCTGTGGCCGGTGTTTGCTTCTCGCGGATGGCTACCGGCAGAGCTTTTGATTATTAACTAATATCACAGTCGAATATTCAAATTTCTAGAATAGCTAAGTCGAGCTTTGCACTCCGCCCACGCACAACCATCCGCGAAAAGCGTCCACACTGCAACACAATCGAAACGGCACTAGTCGACGCAGCCCAGCTTACGAATTTCCAATCCCATCCAAGCACGAAGCGCAGGCAGCAGCGGATCCGAGTCCTAAATCCCATGTGCAGCTGCAACGCACACACACACGGGCAGCACTCACACTTGGGCGATCGGAAAATTCTCGTCTTTGTGTGCGCCTTGTGTGTCTGTTGCACAGCAAGTGCAGGCCCTGGCCTGCGAGGAATCCTTGATTTATTTATACTCTGGTTTTCTACCTAACTCAACAGTTGTTGTTTTTGTTGTCGCTGTTCTCGTGGGTTCTCCAAATGCATTTGTATGTGTGCCATGGCTCAGACAGATTACGATCGGGAGAGGAAAACTTTCTCTGAGAGCAACTCTCTATTGGTGTCTGTGTCTGTGTCTGTGAGAGAAGAGAAAGCAATCCGAGCAGGCGCACACAAAGTGCGTGTTTATGTCTAGCTTCCGGTGGTGTTTTTCGTGTTTATCCATACATATGCATGTACCGATGGATGATTCCCCAGCCTTCCAGATGCATCTGTTCACAAAAATGTATTTCAAGGTCAGCATAGGAAAACTTAAGGGAGGCTGACAACAAAAATACATTTCTCGACATGCTCGTGTTCATGTATGCCTGTTGTGGCACTGCAGCTCGAAGCTGTCTCGTTTCTTAAGACCCTCACAGACATAATCATCCTGACTATCAACATTTTCCATAGAATTTTCCGGGAATTTATCCCACACAAATAGCTTCGAAACCAGCCCTTAAAACTTGTGTGTCCTCATCGGGTCCTGCCCGAGCACAAATGTATGTGTGTATTTGCGTTTGTGTGTGTTTTAGGCTTTGCTTGGCGAAGGCAAAGCCCAAAGAGGAAACCGATAGCGCAGGCAGGCAGGCAGTCGGACCTTGAGCGGCACGCATGCGCATTGCCAAATGGAAAACATCAACGGAAAATCACGTGGGAAGCAGGACTGCAAAAGCCATTTGACGTCCACACAAGAGAAGCAGGCAGACAGGCGGCAGGCAGGCAGGCAGACGAGAATGGAAAACTTATTTTTAGAAAAACACACACACAGAAAACAAACGATACATCCCATCCTGATTTATGTGCATGCAGTGTCCGTCCGTCGCCAGAAACTCATTCTCGGTTTTGTGTGGGTGAACCAATGATAGAGCAAGAGATAGAGAGAGTGAGTGAGAGTCAGCGTTAGAGAGCGTTGGGAGTACAGTTAGTTTGTGGTTGCCAGAAATGATTATGAATTGAGATTTTTGCAACGCATCGTGCACTTCCCCTCTCAGCCATAGAATAGAACCTGTTTGAAAAAGGATTATATCCTTATCTTCATCTTTTTGTGTTTGAAACCTGAATCTGATTGTGTTTCTACATTGAAAGGATCTTAGGATCTTTGCGTTTACTTGCCTGTTCCATCCCAAACTTGACACTCCGTTGCCCGCAGTCAGATGGATACATATATAAATAAATATTATATTTAGTAGTTAACCAATTATCTGCGAATAAAACAGGAAAGAAATGAAAATGTTAATGAAATAAAAAGAACAAAATATAAATGAATAATACTAACCATTATAGGAAGAAAAAAAAGAGTTCTTTAGAACTGAAACACAATGAAAATGAAAAAGTAAGAATCAATAAATAGTAAAACCATAAATGTAAGCATATACGCTTAAGATTTGATTCTTTTTATTAGCAATATGTAGAAAAATTATTAGATTAGATTGGACCTTGTTTCATACATATATGTACTAGTATACCAAAAACAATAGAGGTAAAACTCCCATCTCTAATACCTACATAGTACTTATGGACGACATATCTACCTATTGTAATGAAAATTAGTTTCAAAATTATCTCAAGGCAACTAAATGCTTTTCAAGCAAGATTATTCTGGTCTTAACAGTTAGGCGAGTTTTCATTTTTGGCTCATCCTTAAATATAGAACAAGTTGTTGTATTTTTGGTCTCTGCACTTCAATTTGGTACGATTTCTTCTATCAAAATATTCAAAATGGTCCTGGAATCCAATTTACTTCACGCATCAATCTGGGACGGCGATGCTGGCACATCGTCTCAAGCTAAATGAGAACCGAATGCTCCTTGCGCATGTGCTCGTTGAGGAAGGCCTGGGAGCGGCACACGCGAGCGCAGAGCGGACATCGGTTCGCTTCGTACTGTGGATGACGTTTGGAGCTCTGGCGTGGTAGCTCACGTCCCGGCACCAAGCTGGCGGTGTCTATGGGCAGCTTCTGAGCGAGATAGTGCAAGGACCGGGCCGACGATATGGAAGCCAGCTGTTGCAATGCTATCATGGCATCCGAGTTGCCGGCCAATGACTTCTTGCTGCCGTTTCTGATGCAAGCACTAAGGCGGTTCGGCGGCTCTTCGTTCTCGCTCTTTTGCTCCAGCGTCACCGCTGATCTACGCTCCCTGGCTGTCCCCTTTGGCATTGGCCTGGATGTGCTGGCGGCGGTATCGTCCGGCTGGAGGACAGAAGATTCCTGGGTGCGCAGGTTATATTTTCGCTCAAAGACCTCTGCAACGAGAGAAAAATGTTTGGGAAATCAAAATAAAAATTAAAATCATAAGCTGCAACTTCATTCGGCAAAACAAAATTTTGTAACGAAATAATGTGGAAAACAATATTAAACACGCGACCCACATACATACAAACATATAGTCACGCAATCGTACTCAGACACGCATGTTTAGAAATCTATAAGTTAAGGACTCCAACAAGAAATTTCGTAATGGAAATGAAAGACTGTGAAGAGAAAAACTGAATAAACTGACTTAGAGGGCAATCAACGATTCTTTTCTTTTCGTCTATTTATTTACAAAGTCATGGTTTTACGGGTTTGGCATTAACGAGAACTTGTCTATAATATGCATAATAGTTGTTAACAAAACTTAAATGAACTCCTCCTCATGCTCCACTTTAATCTCAGACGTATAGAGGTATAGAGATTCGAGTTCTGTGGCTGACGTCGCATCTATTCCTGCTCCATCTGCAGTCTGTTTTGTGGTTTTGGCCTTCGGCTTTTGTTTGTGAGTGGGTGGCTCTGCCGCCAGCTCGGCATCGTGCAGCTTCTTGTGGCGGTTCAGATGGGATCGCCGCTTGAACCATTTCAGGCAGTAGTCGCACTGGAATCGCTTGAAGTCCTGACACTCCTCGCGCTGATGCAGCGACAGGCGGCTCAGCGTGTTGTAGTAGCGTCCGCACTGGCACAGTAGCTGGTTCTTGGGACCGTGCCGCACAAAATCTACAGACAGACATAAACAGAAACAGAAACAGGATGTGGTTGGTGTTTAGGCCTCTGCATATATCTATCACACAAAATACAAGGGTTCGATTCACTCTAGTTGTGGTGATTTTGGTGATGAATACAACAAATTCGTTTCAGTTTGACATTTTTATTGGCTGATAAATGATTGGACTACTTAGCACTAGCAATCATTATGAATATATGTAAATATGAATAGACCTTTTTTTAGCTGCTGCTCTCTGCAAATCCTTCCGCCTCAGCATTGTACAGCCCAGGGGTTTTCCTAAAAAAAGAGAGAGAAGCATATTAGTTTTTGGTGTTTGGTTTGGACGAGCGATTCGGATCGTCGATAAATAATTGTCTTAGATTCGATTGTAAACATTTATTTATTGGTTTTAATATTACTTTCATATACAAGGCTAATACGTAGTGATTGGGTTAGGGTTTAAAATATTACTTGTGTATGCATCGAGTTTAAAATACTTATACGCTGAGCTAATTCAACATTTGATTCAACAATACATTTTGAGCAATTCAACTGGAATTTGACTTGATTGGAGAGTGTGATTGTGGCTTAGTCCGCTAGCTTAAACGTATGCAATGATACTTTGAGATCGTAACTGTGGCTATATTACAAACTTGTTGCAGACTACACGAAGTTAGAGTTTGGTTACTCTTTGGATTCATCACACATTACATAAAACACAACAACAAATGCTAAAACACAGACTAGAATTCATGTAATCGTACAGTTCCCCCTTGAGCCTAATTTCCCATTTGAAGCGCCTCCACGGAATCAGAGTGCTTCTGGTTCATGTGCTTACGTAGATCCGACTTGTATTTGCACTTGTGCGGGCAGTGGGGACACTTGAGGGCGGGCTCCACCCCGCACTCGTAGTTCTTGTGCCGCTTCAAGGAGCCCTTGATCTTGTAGGTCTTGCCGCACACATTGCAAGCAAACTTGCTGTCGTCCAGCCCAAACTCGCTTGAAACTTGTTGCAGAGTCATGGTTGTGGCAGCATGAAGGGTATTTCCCAGCCCATTAATATACAACTTTTCGTGATGCGCATGCGCCTCCTCATCGCCGTGCATCTTCTCCCCGTACTCGTCGTCGAGCATGGCCTCGTGTGAATCAACCTTCATCGCAGCCAGTTCCAGTTCGCGTTCGGCATCATCCGCATCGGCTAGCAAAAGGCCAGACTCATGACTGGATACCACAGCAGTGCTGGCCATGCTGGATGGTGCCATTGATATGCTGGTGGCTCCATACTGCATCACATCGCGCAGGAGCATTTTGTCCTCCAAGCGAGAAGTGTCTATCTTGATGTACTCCTGTCGCGCCTGCGTCTGCTGGATAGTCATCTGGTGGCGCTGCGACTGCGACTGCTGCTGTTGCTTCACTATCTGTATAGTGGTTGCCTGGGGCTTGTGGAGCAGGCTGGTGGTGTTTGTGTTCGTGGTAGCGTTCTTGGTAAGCGCGGGTATCGTGTACTGGATGTTGCCCACTGGGTTGCCGAGATCATCGGGCGGCAGCTCCACCACTACCGTAGCCCCCGACAAAAGCCTCGATCCGCCGCCATTGCTCAGGGAGGCGCCAGTGCTGAGAGTCTGGTTGGGGGACTGGGCTCCAGTAGAACTGGAAATTGAGTAGGGCACTGTCTCGAGAATGGTCCAGTAGCCATCTGCAAAGAGTGTGAAACAACAAAAGTGGTTATTTAGTAAGTCGCTGGCCGAGTCCCTCATGGATCTGGAATATAATTACTTGTAGCATTGACAAGTGTCTCAGCTGGCTGCTGGACCCGTCCAATATGTTTTGGGATTGGTGGAGTGTGGGTTCAGGGATGGTGTGGATTATAAACTTGGGCTTGTTTGGGTTTTTTGCTGTGACGCATATATGATTTTGTTGCTTTATTCTTAATCGCTTGCATTTACAATATAATAAAAAGTACACAAATTCTTGGTTAACTCCTACTCTGATATTATTTTGTTTTGCTTTTTAGAACCGATATCTATATTTATAGGCGTATATGTAGGTACATACATTAGAATTTTAAATGTACAACTGAGGAATATTCATGTTGGAAAAGTGGCAAATAAATGGCGCTTTAAGTCTTTGATTGCTTCACATGCGAAAGCCTTAATTGCTGGCAAGAATATTTGAGTTTGAGAACACCAACCACACTAGAACTAAGTATAGTATATAACTTTTCCATATGTCAGCATATGGTATATGATATAGGGTATGTATTTATATTTATTCGTATATGGGGTGCATGTACGTATGGGTGTATGTATGTGTCTAAATAAAATGGTCTTGGACCGATTCGGCTAACTTAGTCATAACTCAACACAAAGAAAGTAAAACGAGAGAAGAGTTAAAACGGAATGCGCTCAGAGAAATTGTATGTAAGTTAGAAGTTCTTTAAGTAATTTGTGCAGGAATGTGGACAGGCTGGGGGAGTGCCACAAGGTTGGGATCGGTTGGTTGGTTGGTTTGTTGGTGGGTGCGGGCACAGGCACAAGTACGCATTGGAGGTAGCTACTACTTGGACAAGCAACTATTGTCATTATTCATTTGGTAAACATTTCACATTACGCCTCTCATGATGCTGCTCATCGGGTCAGCTTCATTAGCCATCATCGTCGTAGTCGTCGTCGTCCTCGTCGCTTTCCTGCATGGGCACAGCCGTGATGGTCAGATCACGACCAGCAAAGTCAAAGTTGATCTCACACAGTGCTGCGGCCACATCGCTGTCCATGCCCCCACCATCGTTGTCACCATCTTCGGCATCGCCGTCCCCATCACCGTCGCCGTCGCCAGTGGCCTCGTCGTTGCTCATGTCATCTTCATTCCGTATCACATACAGGCTCTCCTCATCGTCGCGAGCCTGCTCATAGAGCATGCAATGCTTGCGCTTGGCATGGCGTAGCACGTGATCTTTGCGACGGGAGCGGTACTCGCAGGACACGCACTTGTACTTCTTCTGCTTGAGGCAGTACTTTCGCACGTGCTCCTGCAGCTTTTGTGGCGACTTATAGTATCGGTTGCAGTGCTTGCACTGCATGAAGGAGTCGCGGGAGATGCCCGCACTGGGATTGGAGGCACGCAGGCTGCTGCTGCCTTGATTGCTGCTCGACGTTGTGTTGGTGGCATTGGTGGCATTAGTGTTGGCGTTAGCATTGGTCCCACTGCTGTTGTTGTTGAGATAGCCGTAGTAGTCGTCGTGGCTGGCGGGGGCACTCGTCGAAGTGTCCACGCCCAGGAGACTGCCCAGTATGGGATAGATGTCTGCTGGTCAGCACAGCACGGAGGTGTCAAAACAAAAAGGAGAACGAAACAAAATCAAATTAATGGCTGGCAAACAAGTGATCAAACATCAACTTAAGCTATGTAAAATAGTTTAATAAAATAATATCGAGAACTTAGTGTTGTTTGACTACTACCCAAAGAGGCGCCGATGATCGTGATGATTTGGATGATGAAGGCGATGCTTGCTTCATTGCTGTTGATGGAGTCTAACGGCGTTGGGGGACGGATGATGGTGATGGTGACTGATAATGATGGTGTGGTGTATGGTATGGTTGACACAATCCCCAGAGAGCTACATGTATGCACACAGACAAAAGCCACTCAAGCATTTCTATAAACAAAAACTTGAGAATATATACAGAACAAAAGAATAAATCACAAAATCAGATGTTGGTGTTGGTGTCGTTGGTGGGATTTTCAAAACTACAACAGTACAGCAAATCAAATTACATTTATCATATATTTCGTGTGTTATATAACTATGATCTGTTCACTCTTCAAGATAATAGCAGTTTTTGGTATGTGCTGGCCACTCAAGGGTCTCCTGCGGTCTCCTTGGAGTCTCTCCATTGTTGTCCACCTAAAAGAAGAGAAAAATCTATGTTAGTTCAGGGCTTTCAAAGAGTTTCATAGAGAAATCATTCTCTTGACCAGGAAACTATGAGGGGGAAAATGGAAATTGTCAAACAGCTTTTTTATTGTTTGCAGTTGTTTTCTTCTGTTATTTAATATATTCTTTAATTTAATTTTATTTGTTGGTTGGTTTTTGCCTGTTTACTTATAACAATTAGATCGTTTTACTTGTTTAACATTCAAAATAGTTTCACAAATGTTGTTTAAGGCGTTTCTCGGCTTTATACACAATTACATAATTACATTTACTCTGTATTCGTACTAAATTTAGTTCGTTTTGTTAAATGGGTTTAAGCACACTTTTCATAGTCTAACTGGCATTTTGAATGTCCTTTGTTTCGTTAGATCTTTTACTGTGTAAATATATTGGTATCTCTTCTCAATTCGTTAATCTAGATTTCAGTGCAAAAGCAATTTGGTTTTCGTTATGTATACATTTCATTTTCATTTTCATTTGTTTTTTTTTTTGTTTGATTTTGTAAATTTTTTTATTGGCGCCATCTAAGCTATGGTACATTGGTTACAACTCAAATCGGTTGGTGTTTCATTTTCCACTTTTACTATTCGTGAGGCGTGCGTCAACAGCAATTAACATTCCTTTTGCAATTGTTTTTTATGTTTTTTTTCTTTTGTTAACCTAAGGCTAATATATTTCTTGATTTTCTTGTGTTTGCGAAGTGCTTTGAATTTTTAGTTTCACTAGATTTTTGCAGCGATAGAAGACAAATAATAGTTTACAAACTAAAGAAATAACGAACAGAAAATGACTCTTAATAGAAACAAACAAAATATCCGAATTTCGTAAATTATATATTTGTTTGATTGGATTATGTTTGTGTATGAGTGTGTGTGTTTATGTCTGTGTGTGTGTGTGTGTTTGAAAAGAAAGCCCTTCTCGTTTCCGTAACCGATCTATTGCCCACTCACTCTCCTACCTCCCCTGCTCCGATCTGATCAGATCTGTTCCTTGCTCCGTTTCGTTTCGCTTCGCTACGTTTCAATCACAATTAATCACATCGATCCATATATATGCAAATATATGTGCATGTATGCATGTATGTTTGTATGTATGTAGCTATATATACATAGATATATACTTCTTTATATATATAATTTAACATTCACAGCTCCTAGTTTACAACGTTTTAAAAATGTGTATTTTGTGTGTGTTTTGGATGTTTATAAATCTTTGATATTAATCATTAACAGAAATAATAAGAATACATTAGTAGAAAAGGTTCTGGGTTATCTGGGTTAGTACAATTTCTCGAAAAATATTTCCCATTTTCTTGGATGTATGTTTTACATACAATGAATGGTACGGCCATCTAACTCTGCCCAAACTCTGATGTTTGCCTATGTGCTAGCTGTCTGTGTGTTTTATTTTGTTTTGTGTGGGTGTGTTTAAGAGGGGTTGTGTTAGTAAATTGTTTTTTAATCAAATTATATAGAAATTTATCACATGCTTTTCTTTACACTTTAACTATACGACTCGAAAGCTTGACATTATGGACCACATACGAGTATGCCATGCCTCGGCTCGTCTGTCTTGCACTTTCCTTCAATTCGAGTCCATCACATGCGCTGTTGATAAATTACAAAATAGGTGTGACGGACAGGCATCCATCTTCTTCCCTTCTTGTTTTTTGTTTTTTTTTTTTGTAACGTAAAAATTAGATGTTTCCGCTTAGTAAAGTAGTTAAAAATATGATGTTGTATATAGATAAATAAGAACCACAACCTTAATAGACAAAAAGTTAAATAAATCGCGATTGGATTATTGGTTATACAAGAAAAAAGAGGATACATATTGTGAATTTCGTGTGGTGCACATCGATCTTCGTGTTCTATAACAAATGATAAGCAGAACTCTAGAATCTGACTAGCGCAACGAGGCGACTTTAATATGCACATTTATATAAATATTAATCCAAGCTGAAACGAATGGAAATCTTTTGAAAATTGTCAACGAATTTGAATTTGAAAATTTCCTCACCTATCTCGAATACTGACCGATATGAATTCTTTTTTTATATGCTTTTTTTTGTATTTTTTCCTAAGCAATTTGAACAAATTTGTTGTATTCGCATATATATTTTGTGTTGGTGTTTGACTTGTGCCAGTTTGTTGTCTGTAGATTAATTTACATCTTTATCACATTTGTTTTTGTGTCGCAGAAACTGCTGATCCGACAACAAACTGCGGTATGCGCCCCTCTGTTAGTTCGCCATTTTGTATATTCTATTTTTTTTTTAGTTTTTTGAATTATTCAATTTGAATTTAAAATGGTTTTGTTGAATTCTTTAGTACCTAAGCAACTCTGTTAGACAATTAAGCTCTTTCATTTGTATTGTAACAATTATAAAAATGTTAGTGTGTGTGTGTGTCTGTGTGTGTGAAACAAACTCCTTCGATATCTATAATAACTATATATATATGTATAATCGTAATCGTAATCGTATCGTTTTATAACAAGGCTTCTCTGCAGCATTTACTTCGCTCTGTACGTTTCTCAATTTTGACAACAACATAATAATGTTAAGAGAAAATATACAATGTTATGATTACTATTAATTACAATGAGGACTATATTCTTTATATCACATACCAATTTATTTTTTCTGACTGTGACTCGATGCGAGTTTCCCCAACCCATTTACATTGCCAATTCCCTCTCTCCCGCCCTCTTCCATGCATCCCCTACCTCGCACTTGTACATGCTGCTTTAATGTTATTTAAAAATAATTAATAACTGATTTCTGTTTCGTCTTAAAATTGTTTGCCATGTGTAGAGAAGCGCCCCCGCCCCGACCCGCCCCCGCCCAAAGCCACACTCCTATATTTCGTTTCATTTCGTTTTTATCTTTTTGGTCAAATTAAAATTCCCGCTATCACATATCGTGGTTCATAATTAAATCATAATTTTAAAAATTTCATGGAATGAGCACAAGATAAATTAATAAAATTTCTGTGTTTCTTTGCTTTTGAAAAAAGAGTAGATAGAGATCGTTGAGTTTCAACTACTAGCTATAATTTGTTATATTACTATATACCCGCCGTATATATCGTGCGTTCCTGTGGCCTTTGGGGGTGCGGTCCTAAGCAAACCGTCAAACTTTTTGCAAATCTGAGTTTGTGAAAATAGACAAACGTAAACATGTGAAAAAGCGAAGAACAGCGATTGTTTTATGTGTTTTTTCTTTCTTTCTTTTTTTGGTGCGCGTAAAATATTGCACGTATGCCTTCAATGTGGTCTAACTTACGGTCTACCTCTGACTTTGACTCTTACTCCGATTCCGGCATCTGACTTCTGACTCCTGACTCCGACTGTAACTGTAACTGCCGTGTATCCCTCTACGTGTAATGGTTTCTTTCGATGAACTAACCTAAGGCGCGTGAGAGGGCGCTGCACTAGAAATTACACTAAGATTAATGTGAATGTTTTTTGCGTTTGCTGCTGCTACAATAAAATGCATAACTTTCCCCAATTTTTTCGTGTTTTCATCACAATCAAGAAAAAATTCATTGAGATCATTGAGTTTTCCAAAGGACTTATACATCATGCAACATGCGTCGCGCCCGCTCTCTCACGCGCCTTTTAAACAATTTGCTGCTCTCAGCTCTGCCAATTCGGGAGAAATATTAACTGTTACAAACAAAACTAAAAAAAAAAACGAAAGTAAATAAACGATAATGATCTAAGAATTAGGATTGGTTAATATTCCATCTGTATATACATAGTTACGAGTTAGTAATCTGTATATTATATATGTATATTGTGTATGCATATTGTTTGTAGATACATATATGACGTATATGCAAAAACGACTATATTTTTCAAGATCATTTGGAAAATTATATAAACCGCACTCTGGACTGGACTGGACTGTGGTTAGGACTCTGACTGAAGCTGAACTGACACTAAGACCCGAACCTGAACCTTGAACCTGGACCTAAACCTGAGCTGCACTGCGCTGCGCTTTCAATGCTTCGATCCTATTCTGGTTGTGGGTTCCTAACTTGATCCCAGATCTGGGTCAACAGCAACAAGTTGTTTGAGACCCTGGCGTCGTGGATTGCCATTGCAGTGTTTGTTGTATCATCGATGTTGGTGGGTGCGCATGTGGAGCACAAGATTGTGTTTATGCTTCGACTTCTTGTGACAAATGGGGCACTCGAATTTCGGCTCCACGCCGCACTCGAAGCGCACGTGGCGGTTGAGGCTGTGTGGACGGGCGTAGGTGTTGCCGCACCTGTCGCAGGCGTAGGCCCCGCCACCTCCTCCGCTCCCACTTGTACTCCAATTGCCACCAGATCCACCGGTTGCTGCTGCCGCTGCTGCAGCCGCCGCCGCCGCTGCAGCTGCTGCCGCCGAAGTTGAGGCTCCACTTGTGGAGGAGGCACTTGTGTTGTTGGCCGCCAGGCCAGCAGCCGTCGCAGCAGCCACTAGGGCAGCAGCAGCAGCACTGCTCGATGGGTCTGGCCCGGAGCCAGCTATCATGCCACCGCTGCTGCTGCTGTACCGGCGCGTTGGCGTATCTGGACGTGCCACAGAGCCCGTTCCAGCTGTATATATCAGTTGTGGCAGTGGACGGCTGTGCGGATGATGCAGATGGGCGTGCTGTCCCAGGGACAGGGAACCGGATCCTCCGGCCTGGGCAGCGGCTAACAGTACTTTGGCAAAGTCCATGCGCAGGTCGCAGGGCTCGTCGTCCTCTTCGTTGCTGTCGTCGTTGTCTCCATTGCCGTGCCTGTGCTGCGACTTGGGCACGAGCTGATGCCCCGTGCAGTGTGTGGGGGTGGCCCGACCACTGTCTATCCGGTGGTCATGCTCGTTATGGTCTTCTAGGCCCGCACTAGGCTCAAACTTGATGACGCCTATGGGCGTTCCGACGGGACTGGTGTACGGACTGGACTTCAGACCCATCAGGCTGTAGCTCCTGTTCGTGGGTGACAAACGGCCAAAGTCTGGGGAGAACGGGTGAGACAGAAAGCGGGAAAACTATTTTAGTTTTTCATTATTTGAACATCGGTTTTCAAAGATTGCATGTCTCCTTACTAGAGGGAAATCATAATACCTAAAACTAATTGGAAGTAAATAAATAATTTAAGGGTTTACCGTGATTTTGTATAGTTTTTTGTTGGTTATATGTGTGTTGCTTTAGTGAGAGATATGAGTGGACTGAACTGGAGTGGAGTGCGTGTGTGTAAATTTGTGGATATATGTGTGTGTGTGTATGTGTGTGTGTGTGTCTGAGCTTTTTTTGTGAGTAGGCTGTAAAGTAAATGTATTATTAAATATTAAATTAAAACACAATGAGTACAATAATAAATGTCGAGAAAACAGTTGGAGAGCTGAGCAAAAGAAAAAAAAAATATTCAATAGAGTTTTGATCAAGTTACAAGTGAGCAAAGGTTAAAAATACCATCTATAGGAATGTGTGTTGGGTGGTTAGTGACAAAAACACTTAATAATAGTAGATAGATAGGGGAGGGGACATATAACTCGTGGAGCTTTGAGGCAGAACAGGAGACAGGACAGGCTCTTTATAGCTTCCTGGGCCTAAAATGCTTTGTTCTTTTCTCTTTGTTTTCGTTCTTTTTTTATAAATAAATACGCATGCAACATTAAAGTGTAGGAAACAAAACTTGAGAGATTATAAATAAATAAGTTGAAAAGATTTGGATAGAAAATTGGGTATATATAAAATACAATTCTATACAAACTAAGTTGGTTTTCGTTTTCTCATTTTCATATTTTAATTTGTAGATAATTAAATGCTAAATAGTATATTAATTAGATAGATGTATACGCTTCACAATCGCTAGGAGAAGACAGGTAGAGGTAGAAGAAACTTAAAGTTAAACCTTCGGCAATACAAACGAATGGAATGTGAACAAAAAACAGAACAAACTACAAATCTAGTTCCATACATAGTCATATAGATATAGTTACTTCGTCTAACAGATACATATACGTATAAGGTCTAGGAAGGATACATAGTTATGCATATCTAAGGTTTATATAGTATTTATATTTATATGTATGTTGTAGTAGTTAAGCATGCAAACAACAATAAGAGGGAGAAGAGGCAACACCATAACTGCGTTGTTTGGCTGTCGTTCATCAGGCAACATCACATCATCATCATTATCATCATCACCAACATCACATCACATCCATCCACCTGAAATAGAGATCTGATTAGTATGGATTCATAGCAGGGGTACGAATGCCTAAGACTATGTATCGGAATGAGGGTAGGGAGAGGTGGCGTATCGTATGGCGAATGGCGAGTGAATATCTGTGGATGGGATGGAATGAGAAAGTTCTGAAGAGGAATATGCAGTTAAAATAAGTACAACTTCAGTGTTTGGTAATTTGTTTTTGACATTTGCTTTTAATTGTATTTCGAAATTTCTTTGGTTTTTGTGTTTTGGGTTTTTGGTTTAAATACATTTTGCCGGCCATTATTGCGATTTTCAGTGGTGAAATACATATTATTATAATGGTATTACAGAATCTCTTTTGCAGGTTTATAGAGGTATTTAAGATTGGGATTTACATTACAAATAGGTAGGGGGAATCTGATAGAACACCAGTATCTTATCTGCTAGACTGTCCTGTCCCCGTCCTTTCCTTCCCTATGTTTCTATTTTCAGTGCCGGTTCAGATTCGTGATTCTGTTCGTTTAAATCTAACAATTTCAAAGCATACTCGTACATGCGCTGATATTTCGAATTAATTTTGTAAACATTGTCATTATCAATTATAATTTGTGTCTAAATTGAAAATATTATTCCGTTATCGTTTTGTTTTTTGGTTTTTGGTTGTTTTTTTTTTTTTGACTAGATAATCGTTTATATGTAATAATTATTATATAAGCATAACTTAATGACCAGAAATCAATCTTTAAAATGTTTCTAACAAATTAAAAAGCTATTGCGTCTGCAAACGTAATATAAAGTCAAAAATACATATTAATATTAAGTATCTTTAGAGGGGCATTTGCTCTATGTCCATGCCATGCATATAATTAGGGGTCTTTTATTTCCATACTTAATACAAAAGTTTCCGTTTTGGTTCACAAATGTTGCTGTGACGACTAGTTCATAGTTCATGTAAGTTTCTGTTGGTTTTTTTTGGTTGCTTTTTTGTTGTTGTTTTTTTCTGGGAAAAAATGTACACATATTTATATGTTTTAAGTTTTTCGTGAGAATTGTCTAAAGCAATACAATATTTTTTTCGTTTTTAGTTTGTTTTGTTTTTCTTTGTATTGCAATCTATTCCTAATTTTGTTCTGCATTCGTGTCTGGGCCCAACGACATCGTTTGGCTTGCTTAACGAATGGAAAGAAGATTGAGGCAAAAATCCAAGTCAGTTTCAGATATCCACTGCGAAAACTCAAGTCAAAGGAATAACTAAAATTTGTACTAAGAGAAGATGTTCAAGACTGCACTCAGTCGCTGCCCAGACTCACGTAATTTGGATTTTATACAAGTCCAAGTCTCTCTTAAGCACTGTCCTGCTGGAACACCAAGGTGTAGCTGCTGCTGTTGCTGTTGTTGTTGTTGTTGCTAATGCTGCCGACGTTGCTGGTGGGCACAGCTAGGGGTGGCGGTTGAGCGGACTGAGGCTTCTTGTCCTCCTCGACGTCCTTCTCGCGATCCCGGCACTTGGTGTTCAGATGGCGCTTCAGATTACTGTGGACATTGGTGGCATAGCCGCACATCTTGCTGCAGAAGTAGCGCGGCGGCAGACCGCACTCGTTCTTCAGGTGACACTTGAGGCTGTTCTTCCACTTGTACGTGCGGTTGCAGTTGCGGCACACCCACGGCTTCTCAATATCGGCATTGTAGATCATGTCGGCGGAGTGCTCGAGCGACTCCTTCCGTGTGCGCTTGTTTTGGACCAGGATGCGGTAGCGGTTGTCGTCCGAGTGCGACCAGTGGAGATTGAGGTTCTGCGCATCTATGGGCAGGCTCAGCTTGTGGCCCAGCAGCGTGGAGCTGGCCGTGGTGATGCTGGCCCCGCTGCTTGTCCCAGCGGTGGACGTGTTCATGTGGTTGGGCCCCGAGATCGTCGTTATTGTGGCTGGTATGGCGGGCAGCTTGATCTGCAGCGATTGACTGGTGGGTTGGAGCTGCAGGTGCTGCAAGTGCTGTTGCTGTTCGAGCAGCTGCTGCTGCTGCTGGGCACTGAGCACGATCTTGTTTGCGCCCGTTCCGGAGCCCGATTTCTGCTTCTCGTTTGACTGTTTGGCGTGCTTTTGGGTGGCCGCGGCTGTCGTCAGCAGATCGTCGTCATCGTCATCGTTGTCCATCAGATAGCTGTCCTCGAACTCCTCGTTCTCGATTTTCACCGCGTCATAGGTCCAGGACAACGGGCTGGCCAGCTTGAGATCATAGTCAAAGGTGTTTTCATCGTCGATGGCCTCGTTGCAGACGGCCTCGTCCCCATTGATCGACATGTTGTCGGGGTTCTCGATCTTCACAATCACCTCAGTCATGGTCTCATCGATGCTGTCCAGCTCCACACCAGCAGCAGCCAGGGCAGCAGCCGAGGCGGCATCCACATTGCATGTGCTCGACGAGTTCTTGTTGCCACCATTGGCCGGCGTGATGCAGGCGATTGTTGTGCGTCCGATGCTGCCGATCCGGGTCACCGTTTGGGTCAGTGTCTGGGTAACATTGCTCTTGCTGATGTTATTATTGATGTTGTTGCTAGTGGAGCTAGAGGCCTTCTTGGCCACTGATGATGCTGCTGCTCCTGCTGCTCCAGATGCTGCCGCTGTCGTCGTCGTCGTCTTGGTAGGCGTTGATGTCTTGTTAGTGGTTTTAGCATCGTTTTTGAGTGACTTTTTGGACTGTGTTAGTTTGTCTGATGTTAGTTTGTTTTTATTTTGTCGTTGTTAGTCATGAAATAGAAATTCAGAATGTAAGTTAATGGATTGGTTAAGGAGCGTGTTGTATATATAAAAAGAAAAACATATATAAGAACTGATGATGTGTCTGTGTGTTCAGCAACAAAAGAAAATGAATACTGCAAAAGAAAAAATCATTGTAAGGTTCAAAACAAAGTACAATAAAATGAAACAAATCAAGTGTCAAGAAAAGATATTAATATCAAATTGGAGTGCATCAAAGTACCTGTGGCATCGTCAGAGCTCTTCCCAATGACGGACTGATCGGCCAGCATGAGCCAGTTGCGCACACGTATCCGGGACTCTCCGCCTTCATCTGGAAACACGTTAGACAACAATGGGGGTTTACGTTAGTACAAATTTATAGCATTCGGAAATTGTATAGCTTATAAGATCGATTGATGTGTGCCTAAACTGAATGATTCCTAACCTTTTTATATTTCTTTTGTTTTTTGTTTAGTCAATAGTTTGTGTTGTAAAATGAAGAGTTTCTAAAAATGAAATAAACGTTTTTGTCTGAAAATAATAATTATAATACTTACAAGCAGTAAATAAAACGCTACAAAATCTGTGTGTGGAAATTAAAATAAAAGTGGTCAAGGATAAGATACGTAAGATACGATATATGGTTATGGATACGGATTGAAATCATCTGGGAACGCACATAGCACACAAGTTTTGTTTCTTTTGCGTTTTATTACATGGAATTGTATATTTTTCACATTGAATTTGGGGTTTTTTATCAATTTACAAAAAGAGTTTTACAAACAATTTATAGAAGAAATTAAATATATATTTTATATATATAAGGGTATGCTACTTCTTTTGCTTTAATGAGTATTTGTCATCTTATTAAGTTTTATACATAGTTTCATTTAAAACTATACACTTTATATATGTATGTATGTATGTATAAATCTGCGTTTTCCTATTGTTCAACAATATTACATTCGAAAATTTTGAATTTTCCGTCCTTGCCATAATGTTTTCATTAAAAAAATTTCCTTTCGTTTATTCTTCATTTTATAAAGAGACGCTAAACTTAGCCCAACACCGCGATAAAGTAACCAATGTTTTTTTGTTTTTAAAAAGTATTAGTTTCTTAAAGAAAGTATTTTGTATATGTATGTAAGCATTCGAGATTTCCATCGTCTCCGTTTCCGGTTCCGTCTCCTCCTCCTGTTTTTTTTCGTTTTCCAATTTGTAATTTAAAACATATTTCTTGTTGCACAGTTTTACTGGCCGCACATTTCTGTATCTGTTTTTGTGAATGTTTGGAGCTGTTTTTGTTGTTGTTGTTGTAATTAAAGCTTAATAAAATCATCTATGGAATGTATTTCGTTGTAGTGGAAAGCAAGATATAAAATAAATTAGGCTTGACTACTTATGAATGTGCTGAGCAACACATTCATATCATATTTTATAAGATATCAAAAAAATAATAAATAAAGTGCATGTGACGTATTTGTGGCGGTGTTTTGTTGGTTGTTGTTTCCGTTTATGTTTGCTGTAGTTGTTGTTGTCGTTGTCGTTTGTTCCGTAGCTCAGCTACTTCATATTTGTTTTTACTTCTGTGTTTTTGAGTTATTGAATTGGGATTACCATTACCTCCCTCCAACTAAGTACCTGAGTTTAAATGTCTAAAGACCATTTAAATCCTGACCTCCTCCTCCTCATCTACTTGACTCTTACTTATATGCCTGACTTAACCTACTCTATATGGCTTTACACAGTTACGAATGTTTGCTTATCGTAGATTTTAAATTACAATTTACGCGAATTGCTTCTGGTTTCCATCCATTTGTGAAGGCACTTTCCTCGTTGACTACCAAACGCGCTCTCACACCCTCACTTACTCCTACACTAAGGCCTATAAAATGTTTTTGAGCTTAGTACATGTTGTGTTTAGCCTAAGACATCGTCATAATAGCAAATATTTCAACTTGAGGTAAATTGTTGTTTAAAGAGGCTAATTACTGATTGACTGACTGGCTGACTGGCTGACTGACTGACTAACTGACTGTATGTATGTGGGAACCTGATCTGAATCTGTTTTGGCACTGCTATAAATATCTATGGGTTTCCCCTTGATCCATGTACAGCCATCTGGAAAGAAGCTCTGCCATGATTTCTGATGAATTCCCAGGTGGACCAATATCTTGAGGGTTAATGCATTGTTTGCGTCTGTACTGTATCTATTATGGTGCTCTGGAATGAATATCATAACTACTGGTTAAACTCCACGCACATTCCGCCTGCATCAAGCTACATGTTCGTGTGCCTTTCACTAGTAATATCTTAATATGGTCTGAGTTTTCGTTACACTTTCATCTTAAATATCCACTGAGTTGGCTGCTGCTACTACTACTGCTTCCTGGCTATACATCCTTTATATGTATATGTATTTATGAATGTATATATGTAGGCTACCTAGGCTAAACTATATATTTCTCTAATCCTAAACCGTTTCATTGTACAAGTTTTGTCTTTCTTCTTTCGTGTCGTTTTGTTTTGTGGAATGTTGCAATTTTCGAATTGTATAATTGTATTGTATAAAAGTGTGTAAAATCATTTTACTGATCACGTTGCTGTTGCTGGGACTCCAAGTTGCAGAGTTTATAGATTTTCAAATCGGTTTTTGTGTAAACAATTAATAACAAATAACAAAAAAGTATAATATGTGAAATGGCGTAAATGTTTGTGCTTTGCAACAAATTGTTTTCGTCCTCTCGAACACCTTTTCCGAAACTTTCAGGCATCTTAAAACACTATTTCATTTTCGTATTTTGTTTTTTGTTGGTTTTGTTGGTTTTGTTTGTTTGTTTGTTTGTTGGTTTTTTTAAGATTAATTTGGCACACTGATTCCGTTTTCCCGAGAGCTTGGTGTGTGATTTCTTGCTTTATATAATTTTCATCCCTTTGATAATCCCTGATTCTGTTAAGATTTAGTTTTCCTCATCGTACTCGTAATAACTGCTCAACTTTAACTCTTTGTACACAATCACTTGTACTCCGTTTATGAGAAGTGCGGATGCAGCTCCGTGGCACTGGCCAGGGCAGCCGCTGCAGCCGCCGCCACGGTTGCAGCAGTGACTCCTCCTACTCCCACTCCACTGCTATCGCCATCAAGGGCTGCCGAGCCAGCGAAGCTTTTCACATCCTCCAGCTTGAACTTCTCCTTGTGCATGCGCTCCATGTGGCGACCTATGTGCATCTTCTGCTTGGCCCGGTACACGCAGAAGGGGCACTGGAACTGCGGTTCCTTGCCGCACTCCCATTTCTGGTGGTTTCGCAGCGAGGACTTCAGCTTATAGACACGGCCGCAGACTGGGCATGGGTGTCCAGCACCATTGTCGGCTCCGCCCAGTGATCCTCCGTTGTTATTGCCGTTGGATGGTGTCGCACTCGATCCCGATCCAGCGAGTCCGACCACCGATCCGCCACCGGTTCCTGCCGTGCTGCCGCTGACCAGATTGTTCATGGCGCTGATGCTGTTCAGGATGCTGATATGGCAAAGTCCAGCTGGGCCGCCAACATCCGCAAAGGTCAGGCCTCCACTCAGATTGGCCTGGTAGTCGCTGCTGTTGCCATTTCCGGAGCTGGCCTGATCATCGGCATAGCTCAGGTCGGCACTGGTGTTGCCGCCGGCCGCTGCCGCCGCCGCAGCCGCTTGCTTCTCGGCCACTGCCTTCAGCATCAGGGAAGTGGCTTCCTCCTCGGTAAGGTGCTTGAGTTTGCCACCACCGCTGGTCTTGTGGGGCTTTCCGCTGCTGTGACCGCTGTGATTACGCGGCGTAGAGGCGGCACTGGGTTCGCTCTTGGGCACACAGTCCGTGGGCGTCTTTCGATCGCCGAGCGGCTCCTTGAGGACCAGGCTCTGAGTTTGCTTGTCCACAGACAGGTCCGTGGGAAAAACCAGGGGCTGGACGCCTTCGCGCAGGGTGACCAGGGGCATTGCCAGGCGAGCGTTCCACTCGTTCCAGGTGAGTCCCGCAATGCGGGTAATACTCAGATCTAGTTTCGTATTGGGTTTGGTTTGGTATTGGGTTTCGGGTTTTGCAAATTGGGTTGATTTATTGTTGTGTTTTGTTGTTGAATGTGTTTGTTGTTTGTTTTGTTTTGATTTATTTTGTTGGAGTGGGGGTGGGTGTGTCGCAGCGCACAACATATGAAAAAAAACGAGAAAAGAAAAACAAAAGAAAAGAAGAACGAAAATAAATAGTAATACTTTTGACTGGTCACAAGAACTGAAAGAACCCTCGATGTTCACTCGAGGCAAAAACGATTAAGAACAAACATAACACAGAACGATATGGCAGGGCAGTTATCGGTTAGATCAAGCGGGGGAAAACCAATACAGACACACGCACTTTTGGTACGGAAGGGGGGATAGGTGGGTGTTTGTTGGAGGTGATCTGGATGAGGCACACGAAAAGCAAAATTAAAAGGAATTAGTCAAAGCATTGGATATGTGTGGATGGATGGATACATTTGAGTGTGTATAGAAAGCATTAGGATCATGGCATGAATGGCAAATTAAAGTACAAATAATAAACATATATACAGAGAGGTAAAAAGAAAACTCGTTCAAACAACATTGAGCAAAATTGAGGCCAATTAGTGCAGGGTGTAAACGTATTTATTTTAAATTAAATTTAAAAAATCAAAAAGGACAACTAAATTTATTGAACTGTAGCTGGAGTGCTGCTGGGATGGTGGGTTTTGTTGTAGTTTGGTTTTGCTTGAGCACATCAATAGACACGGCTGGGATTGGATACAGGTACAGGTTCAGGTTCGGTTTAAGTCTGGTTACTTTTTAGTGGCATACAGAGACGAACGTTTAGGTCTTGGGCACTTAGATATGTATACATATATATACTCGTATAAAAATATATGTACGTATAGAGTATTGGAATAGCAATTGTCTCCTTTCACAACTGTTTTGCTTGTTTTACTTAAGTTTAGCTCGATTCTAGGCTCCAGGTCTATGTCCCTCTATCCAGGTTCAATGGATCACCTAAAAGAAGAGAGAAATACATTAGTTATGCTCGGATCAAAGCAAATGGATCAAGGCAGTAAAGGCAGTAAGGGCAGCTGGCTTTCTTGCTGATGCGCGCCACGCTCTGGTGGAAATCTCATCCGTCAGGTCACCTGCAAAAAGAGAAATATGTTAGTATGGATTCTGTACAAGACGCTCTTCCACCTAGCCACAAACATCAAAGCTTTCGAATTGTTTATTTTTTATATAATTTTATTTTACCTTTGTTTTTTTTACAACTATTCTTTCAAAACATAATTTCTATTTGTTTATATGTATACGTAATAAATGTTTATTTTCAATTGATAAAGTTTTACACACACAAACGTTTAAAATGTTTCTTAAATTTTTGTTTTTTTTTGTTTTGTTGTTTGAGAAAATACGCTAAAGTGTTGGGGGGTGTTGTAAATTTGTAGATGTACAATCAATTTAACTAAGTTCGGCTAGATCTGTCTAAAGGTTTTGCCTTTCCATTCGTATTTTTCGATTACGATTCACCAAAGTGGTGTGTTTTTTGTTTTTACATTATTTATAGTAAATATATGGGTGTATATATATATAATTTTCTTGAAAACAAAGTTCTACAATGTTAATTTGTAAGCCTCCAATTTAGACAAGTTGGCAATTTATATTTTGCAACATTTACACGATAATTTGTCGGTTAGCTCCACTTAAATAGTTTACATCAAAATATTTGTGATATTTACCAAATGAAATCTGTGTGAAATCTCTATTCTCTACGAAACAAATCAAAAACAAACAACTGTTTTGCGACTCGGATTCAATTGTATTCAATTTTGATATTTAAAAAAACCTTGGAACTATTAAAGTTTCTAGTTGGCTTTAAGAAGATACACACAGAAACACGTTGCTAATTATAATTAATTAATGTATTACATCTATATACTTTCCATCTAATTGTTTTGTATATTCTTTGTTATTTCCATGAAAATACTTGCACATTGATTGACCATATTTCTCTTACGATGCTGACTTTTTGGGGTTTTTGTGTGGTTTTTATGTAATTTTGTAAATTACGATGAATCATAATCATAATATATTATATTAATGTGAAGACGTCCAAATTAAAGCCTAATGAAATTGAATTGAATGCACACAGAACACGGAGTTCTTTCTGTTCTTCCTTTCGAGAACTGGGGAAATCTCCAAACTTTCCAACTTAATAAAAATAATCAACAAATAAGAAAGTTAAGATTAAAAAGATTGTAAACGAAAATAGGCTGATAAAATTGTTAAATTAAGAAACTGGTCTAAAAGTCAAAGAACCTCAAAGAATCATTGTTTTCCCTCAACTTGTGTGGGTATACTCACTCCTGCCCTCCCCACCCGCTTGCACTGACATTCTCGCTTACTTGCGACCTCGCTTGCTCTCCAGCTGCGGCTTCTCCGGATGGTGCTTGCGCACATGGACCCCGAGATTGCCTCGCTGCTTGGCCTTGTAGGTGCAGTAGGGACAGGGATGACAAGGCTCCTTGCCGCCGCACTCGACGTTCTCGTGACGGCGTAACGTGGACTTCCAGCGGTACTTCTTGCCGCAGTGACGACACACGTAGCGCGACTCAGGATCGTCGCAGGGACCCAGAGACGAGTCGCTCAGCGACAGTTCGTAGGTCATGCCGGAAGGGTCGCCGCCAGCATCGGACTCCTCCTTCATGGGTCGTGTGGTAAGAATGGTGTAGCTCTTGCTGGAGTCGTGGATGCCCATCTCCTCGGGTATGATGGTCTCCACATCGTCCTCCTGCAGCTCGATGCTCGAGTGGTGCTGGTGATGGTGCTGCTCGTGGTGGTGATGCTGCTGCTGATCTGTCTGCACCACCGTCTGAATTTGATGCGTCTGCAGCTGTGTGGCATGAATGTGATGCGTCTGCGGCTCGTGTTCATGTTGGTGCACGGTGTGCAGCTCCTGCGGCTCGTGCTCGATCGTGGTTATGTGCGTCTCACCGCCAGACGTCTGCATGTGCTCCGTGATCTCCGAGGGAGCGAAGCCAATGCCAATCTTGGTGCCGTCCGGCAGCTCAATGTCATCAATCTCGGCATACTTCACCAGATCACTGATCATGGCCGCCGATGCATTCGGATTGTTCAAATCGATCTCGCTAATCTCATACTTGGTGCCATCGGACATCTCGTGGTGCTGGTGCTGGATGGCCTCGTGGGTCTCGACTATCTGCAGGTTGCTCACTGTCGGCCCAATGATCTTGCCACGCGTGTAACGTATCCTCGAGCCGATGTTCGGCTTTTGTTCCGTCAACTGTACGTTGCGCAGACCCACCAGATTAATAGTCTGTCCCGAATGGGATGTGATTATGTTTTGTACTTGGGCGTGCGTCGGCTGGCTCTGCAGCTGGTGATGGTGATGGTGCTGCTGATGCTGGTGCTGGTGCTGATGCTGTGAGGTCTGCGGCACTTCCTCGATCTGGATCTGCTGGTGCTCCTGATGCGACTCCTGTGGCACATGCTGGATGATGTGATGTGGGTGTATGATGGTCGAGCTTGTGTGGCCATGATGGGCTATTGTGGTTGTGGTTGGTATTATCTTCTTAATGTTGATTAGCTCTGGAATTGGAGATATAAATGGAGAAACATTCATTAGTATGATTGCCAATGCTTCAATGCGTTCGGTTTCAGGGGAAGTTCCAGGAGAAACTGCCTCTTGATTCAGGTTGTCAGACACTAAGGAATCTGTTTTGCTGTTTGAACCCCCCAAACCCGGCTGCCATTTTGTACTTGTATATAAACAATTTCAATGAATATCAGTTAAAATCGTGGACTTACCGCATTCCGATGAGGGCAACTTAATGGGAGTGCTGGTGGTCAATGCGCTCAGCGTGGGCTTGACATCCGAGTGAGCGGCTGCCGCATTCAGGAGCTCCGTGATGGTGGGTGTGGGCTGGCCAGCCGGTCCGGTGACAGTGACCGCTGCTGTTGTCTGTGCTGACGACCCCTGATCCTCATCTGCGCCCAATTTGGCCGCCGTGATGTTGCCCAGTTTCTTGACGTGCAAGACGAATCCATCCTTGTTCTGAGTGATGACAATATCGTTGCTCTCCAGCAGGCAATCGTCCAGCTCGAACTCGTCGGGGGTGCTCTCCGTCTGCTCACCCTTGTCCTGCTTGGCGGCTGCAGAATCGAATGAGGCGAGGTGTTGGATTAGTCAGTGTTTGGGGAGAACTAGTTTACCGCTTAGTGGAAGTTATGCTCAGCTCAAAAACGTCTTGAATCCTGTCACAAAGCTTTCCTTCTTTAGGTTCGTTTCGTTTATTTTCTCTTTTCTTTCTTTTCATTTGAATTCGGCAAAAACAAGCAATCAATTTTCGGTTTCCAGTGTTTTCGTTTAGTTTTGGTTTTGATTTTGGTTTTGGTGTTTAGTCTTAGCATTAGGTTGATATTGGTTAAATTTGGGTATGTATGTGTGTGTGGGTTGAGTGAGTTGTGTTTTTTCTGTACAGCACAATAAAATGAGAACCAGGACAAACAAATTACCACAGCCATAAAAAAACAAAAAAAAATGAGGATAAGGATAAAAAACCGTGCCCCTAATTATGCTTAACTAACTTAGGGACTACAGTTGAATTCAATAAGGACACGTTTCAATTTTGGTTACAAATCGTATTTTTTATTAACATTAAGGCGCTTCGGACAGCCGTGTCTCCCTCGCATCTGCTCTGCTGTTCTGTTCTGTTCTTACCTGCCTGCCTCCCTGTCTGCCTGCCACACGCGCTCAATCAGAGATCAATTAACAAACTATGCATAAGTATATAATCCTATTTCAGATGGCCTTCCGCCCACCCCCCTCGAACAGGTCACGAGCCAGAGTTTGGCTCAGCACCGGTCCCGGTCCCGCTGGAGCATCGCTGAAGTGCTCAGGATGCTGGGTCTTCACATGCATATTGAGGCTATGCTTATAGCGCGCCACATAGGAACAATGCCGGCACATCTCTGTGGGCGGGCGACCGCATTCGTAGCGCAGGTGCCGCGACAGGTTCTTCTTGTAGGTGTAGGCCTTCTCGCACCGCGGACAGATGTGCGAGTCGGACGAGGCGGCCAGGTTGTTCAGCGAGGTGACCGACTTCACGGACAGCGTCCAGGCGTTCTCTACAAGAGTTGGGAGAAAGAGACAAAATAGGTTAGCGAATGCATTACTGTTCCAGATTGTCAATCAAATGAAATCAGAGGCACACAAAACTTGGGACGAATGGTGATGAATGCTCTATGTATGATATATGTATGCAATCCACTACTGTTTCAATCCATTCCAGCCAGCGATAGATAGTTATAGTAGAGGGAAAGTATTCAATGTCACTACGAGGAGGCTGTAAACTACACTAGCTCGAAGCGGCAGGTAAACAAGTAATCGAGTCTTACCATTCCAGACACACACACTCAACACTAACATAGATATCAAAGGAAAGTATAAAGGCTAAGGTTAGAGCAGTAGATTGTGGTTCACAGTGGCTCCCACAACCTACTACACCCAGGAGGGTGTGGCGGTCAGCAAATCATCTGGACCTGGGTCTAACTGATCATGCTGCTGCTCGCACATCTGCAATTACATAAGGAGATATGACAATGATTAATCTGCACAGAAACACTTCACAGGCTGGTGCCCCAACTTCCACAATCAGTAATACAATTATTTTCTTTTCTTTTTGGGGTTTCAACATTTCAATATCAATCTTTATTATTCTTGTTGTTTTGTTTTTGTTTTTTTTGTTTGTTTTTGGTTTCTTTTTTCTCTGTTACCACTTTCATCGAACAATGTGTATATAAACGATTCCACATACAATGCCATTTCGTTCAGTTTTTGCAAAAATAACAATATTTTTTGTGGGTGTTAAATGGGGTTTCACAATTTCTTGAAAAAATGAAAACCGAATCTCAAATATTTTAGTTTTTTGTTACATCAATTTGTTCATGGATTTCATTCATTTTGTTGTTGTTTTTAATGCTATCCTCTGTTATTATTACAATTATTAATAATCGTTACTTGGTTTTGTTTTGGCTTTTAAGGTACTAACAATATCATCTCAATTTTTCTGTTTCTGTTTTACATTGTATTATTAATTTGTATTGTTGTATAAATTTGTTTCATAATTTCGCCTTTTCCGTGGTTTTTCGTTAACAATAAATATATGTATATATAGTATATACCATCGTTTTTATCAATTTACTTGGTTTCATTTCTGGTTTTGTTAAATATTACGCTACAAAAAATAAACAACTTCCTTTCGTACAATTTAAATTCTCCTTCCCCTCTTTCCCTTCCTTCTACTCCGTCTTCTTCTTCTCCTTCCTTTATTCTTGGTTGTTTTGTTGCTGTTCTGTTCATTATTGTTTTTGGTTTGACTATATATAGTGTGTGTATATATATGTCCATTAGACTGTTATGGCAATTTCTTTGTCTCAAATACACATTTACTAAAACGTTTCTTGTCTGCTTGGTTTTGTTTGTTCAGTTTTTTTCTTCTAAAATATATATATATATAGATATATATATATGGTATATGTATATGTCCTTGTATATATGTGTGTGTATATATATATATATATTTTTGGTTGGTTTCTTTGGAGTATATTTTGTTCATTATTTTGTAACTTATATAGTTTTAAGCTAATTTTTTTTGTTTTCGTTTCGTTTTTCATAAACATTTCTCTTCTCTTACGCGATAAATATTAATTAACAATATAACAAAAGTTAAAACATAGGGCTTGGGGGGGAGTGGTTAAATTAGTGTGAAACGATATATATTTGTATATGTGTAAAACAGTGTTAAAACTAGTTTAAAGAAAACGATTCAACAAAAGATTAATCGTAAAGAAATTTCATTTCTCTTGCTCGTTTCTTTTGCCTAAAACTTTAACAGCAGAAATAATAATAATAATTTAGCTACTCGCAACAGATCTTAGTAAATTAGTTTAACAAATAAACAACATAAACATAAATTATGCAGGTAATCGGATAATCATAATTCTCAAATAAATTTCAACTACACATAATTGCCTCAAGGCCTCCTCCGAATGCCTCAAAGGTCCCGCCCCAACAATCTGTCCTGTGCGCCTTGGGTTTTGGATTTTAAAATTTGTTCTTCATTTCAGAAATTGACTTTTTGGCAGATAGTCGCACAAGACAAATTGTCCACACGAGCCTTTGAAATATTATTGCACTTTGATTATTTTCTTTTTTAGCAAAATTTCGTAACCAAATTGAATGAAATCAATTAAAAACTTGCCTTTGGTATTAGTATACATATATTGCGGGGGGGAAGTGAACAAGTTCTAACACTGGTTGACTCAAACTCCAAAAATTGCACTGACTAAGCTAAGGGTAGTGATCGATACGGTCCGATCTCGGAACACATGATATTCTCTGATTCAACAATTCGATCGCGACAATTTTCGGTGGATTGTTAGGTTATACTCGTATACCTAGCTTTCAGATTCATATGACATACAAATTGGTCCGCATCAGCGAAGGGGGTCGGCGATTCATCGGGATAAACGGACAGACATGGTGATGCTATTACCCTATACAGCAGTGGAAAAGGGGAGAGGAGTACGGGGTGGCGTGGGAGTTATTTGTCAACCAGGTATGACTGCAGTTAGTAGTTCTCTATAATTGATTTGCATTCGTTTTATATACCGCTCTTAATGGTACGTATCATTTGTCTAGTTAATTCGAGTTCATATAGTTTTCAATGTTTCTATTGCTGTTTCTGATTCTGTTTCTGTTAATATACGTATATATATTTTCTGTTTATTGTACTGTCATATATGTTGTGTTTTATATGCATATGTATGGTTTGTTTATTATCTGCAACCCAAGGATTAACAATCAACAAGCAACAAACAATATAATCCTCGCTCTATAGATACATATGTATGTAGATAGATAGATGTACATACACATACATATATACAACATCTATCTATAACATGCCCTTCCCCTGGTTGTTCCTAACTATAAAATATTTTAGTTGCCTCCGCTTAGGTTATACATACAATATATTCTCATATAATTTCAATAATTTATCTGTTAGTTACATATATTAAAAAATTTGTTTGATAATGGCACTCTCATAGCATTTAGTTGTCACTTTTTTCAGAAAATTTCACTAAATCAAAGCTAACAAAGAAAAACTAACTAAACGCTTTCCAACAGAATCTTCACTTCGCTTCATACAACAAATCATACAGGTTGTACATACATATATGTTTATATATATGAGTATATGGTTCTCGATCTCTTCTATGGCTTTTTGCAGTATTGAATTTTGCAGTTTGTTTCTGTTTTGTTTTCTTGCAGATTCTTGCAGTTTTGGTGGAGAATTTCTAATGGCACAAAATGTTATATTTTTTTGTTTCTAGTACAAAACTTTCTATCCAATTGGCACACACACACACACATACACGCTCTTCTGTATCACACACACACGCATACATATACACTTGATTAGATAACTTACAGACTTTTCCCGCCTGACTTGTTTTCCTTTTTTTTTTAACAATTACATTCGTTTCCCCTCTATATTCATTTTAACAGACAACATTTTGCTAATATAGCAGTATATATAGTTCTATATATATATATATATATATACAATATATATATATTTATATATGTATGTATATGTAGATGTGTTGGTTTTATATGTATATGTTTTGTATATATGTATATAAACTCTTTCCTCTATTTCGCTTTTGTTTTTGTTTGTTCTTGGAACCATTTAACAAATCTTCCTGCAATACTTTCATACTATCTCCTCCTCACGTGTATATGTATATATATGTATATATATCCATTGCTGTGTACATAGAGTGTACATGGATGACTCCACTCTACATACACAGCGTGTGTGTTGGTGTGCCTATGTACTGGGGTCGGGGGGGTCTCTCTGCTCTGGGTCTCTATGTCTCTGTCCCACACAAAACTAACAACGATTTTGGTTTTCTTGCTCCATTCTTATTGTTTTCCCCGGTTTCAGGTCAGGGATTATCCTCACTCGTCCGTTCTGCGGTTGTGTGTGTGGCATAACAAGAGGAGTGGCTTCCATGGTTTCAATCATTGTTATTATATATTAGAAATATATATATAATAGATATATATTTGGCAACAAATAAACACAGTACGTTTGTTATATGTATTCTGTTTTGCTTTAGTTTTCCTCCTCGCTCTCTCTACGCTTTCCCTCGTTTGTTAATTTCACTATGGTTTGCTTTCCTTCCTCGCTCTATATTATTCATATATTTTAACTAAAATTACGTAGTTTTGGTTAGTTTGACTAAAATTGTTTTGCTCTTAGCTTCCTTGCGTGTATGTTTTTTTTTTCGTTTTTGTTTTTGTTTTTTGCTTTGTTCAACGTTTTTCTTGTTTTTTGTTTTCTTTTGCCTCTCTGTTGTTCTATTCCTTAATTTAGTTACATTTTTTTTTGCAATGGTTTCTTTTATATATATTTTTTTGGATTTATCTCTTTTCCATTTTACTAAAATTCTATAAAATGTTCACTGACTGCACACACATACATACACGATGTGCATGTGTTCAAATATATGCATATATATATGTATATATATATATATATATATATATATTATATTGTTGTTGTTCTAGCTTGTTCATAATTTGTTGCTTTTTCAACTTGTTTAACTAAGTATTCAATTTGCTTATTTAATGCTCAGTTTCAACAATAATTATCATCATATATAATGTATATATAGATTGGTTGGTTTTCCCTTTCTTTATAAATGATGTGGCATCCAATAAATTCGTTTTGTTGTTGTTATTTGTAATTGTTCTTGGTTTTTTCTTCTATTCCTTTAGCTAATTGTTCTATATATCATTTTGTTCTTGTTGTTTCGTGTGTATTGTGTTTGTTGTTATACATATACTATATTCATGTTCATGTTCCGTCATTCGATCATCGCTTGATCCTCTGCCTATTGGGATAACGCTTATTCTATTTGATTTTAAAGAAAACATTATCTCATAAGTAATATTTGACACAGACACCGGACTCAAGGTGTCGCTTTAGGTGGGAGCTTTGTGAAAATGCTTTGCCGCACATCAGACAGCGAAATTTTTTCTGTCCACCACATTCATATCTAGAGAAACATTGATATATAGATATAGATATAGGTACAGGTAAGTATAATCAGTTCATCAGACAGACCAAAGGCAGGTGGCAAATTGGACATTGCAAATAACCCGACGACACTCACCTGATATGTCGTTGCAAGGAGCTGGCGTCCTTGTAGCTCTTCAGGCAATTGAATCTCGGGCACTGATACCGTCCGTCCGGATTGATGAACTTGAACAGATCGGAGAACTTCAGCTCGTACCAGTAGTCGCGGATCAGGGAGTGCGCCGAGGTGCCAGTCGGCGGCGGTGTCTGGCTCGAGTTGGAGGCGTAGCTGCTTGGAGCTTTAAATTCGTTAAAGGTTGTTTAAGCAATTATATAGAAGGAGAAAAAAGAGAGAGAGAGAAATACATCTTATGAGTCTGGGGCGGATCTACAGAGGATATACATATATATAGACTATATTTCGATATATTCGTATTTATTTTGAAAAAATAACAAGAGTTTCAGTTAAGTATTTTTGTTGTTTAGAAAAGAATTTTGCAAGAAAGTTAAGTTTTGTATAAGTTTTGAGTATAAACAATAATTTGAATAATAAAAGGTTTTGTGATATTTACAGTTAGTGTGTGTTGCGGGGTGTTTGCTTGAATTTTTAATATTGTATTTTTTGTGTGGGCGTGGGCGTGGCATGGTGGCATGGTGAAGCGTGAGCAGAGCTAGCAGCATTGCAGATTGGCTTGATTTATTTGATTGGTTGTTTGGTTGGTTTGAATGAGCGCTGTGGGATGATGCTTGACTGAAGATGATCATGATGATGGTGCTTGATATGGCTTGATTGGTCTGCAATGAAACATGTTTAGTAAACTGGCCAACAAGAGATAAATAGAGACAGTAAATAGAGTGGAGTGGGCGGAATGATGTGAAGACAGAGACCCCTTCTAGTCATTGAAACGATTTCTTTTTCCATACAGTTTTATTCGAGTTACAAAAATATTCGTATAAAAAATACTTAGTTACGGCTCTCGAGTATAAAAATAGTTCTTTTATCGGATAAATATATATATGTATATATATGATTAGGTGGCTTACATCACTAGCTATATATCGTTTCGGTTTCTATCCTCTGGTTTGGTCACAAATTCGTTTCACATTTTTGTTTTGTTTTTTGGAAAGTTTCACAAAATATATATCTCTGTATATATGTAACTGGCTGTAGAACTGGGCTTCAATTTTGGTTTTGGCTGCTTTGTAAATATATGTATATATATATTTGAACTATGTGTGTGAGTGTTTGTGTTTGCTGTTGTTTAGTTTAGTTTTGTTAGTTAGTTAATTGTTTTTGTTGCAATTGTACTGTTGGTTGCGATTCATTTGTCGTTTGAGATCCTTCTTGTCTATAGGTAATCGATAATCCATAATCCTAGCTAGCAAAGGAACTTAGATCGTCTACGAACTATCATCTACAAAGTTTTACAAAGTTAGTCAGTTAATTTTGGAATTTCGCTGTTTTGGCATTGCCGCTTACTAAGGACTAGGACCGAAAAATGTTTCGTTCTCTCTTAGGAATGCAAATTGGGTTTGGTGACCCCGACGCCACCTTCCCCCACCCCCAACCCCCCGACTACTCTCAGTAGTGTTGTGTTTCCCTCCCTGACTTAGTTTCGTTTTTGGTTTGGTTTGGACTTTGGCTTACTTGGCTAACAACTTAAGTTAACTTAAACGGAATGAGAGACAGACAAGCTGAAGCATAAGTTAGTTATGGCTGACAAAAATCCGTGCTTAACATAATCTAAATTACGAATGTTCATGAGATCCGACGCGACTGCAATGATTGGAATTTCAGCAAAGCATTAACATAAGTTATGTAAATCCAAATTTATGCAACAAAGTGAAAGCACGAGTAGAAACCCGCCCGAACTTTGGCCGATGAACTGGCAATTCGGCTCAGCGGATCATTGCAGTCGGTCCTGGCTAGTTCGCGTTTGAAACTTAGGGTTTAATACTAATGGTGTTTTGCAAATGGCATAAAAACTAAACCTCAACGAAAGCGGAATGTTTTGGCGGACTGGCGAGGGCGAACGCTTATGCGGTTGCCTCCCACTTGGTCTGAATGCTGGAGGCCTGCATCTGGAAGGCCAGCGGCAGGAAGTCCTTCTTCATCTTGGCAAAATGGGTCTTGATGTGCTTGGTGAGGTTGTCGCTGCGCTTGGCCGCATAGTTGCAGCTGGGACACTGGAATATCGGCCGCTCGGTCGTGAAGCGGCACTCGAATCGTCGATGGCGGCTGAGACTCTTGCGGGTCTTGTAGGATTTACCGCACTGGTCGCAGGCGTGCTGGTACCAGGTCAGGACGAAATCTGTAAATGTAAATGGGTGTGCATGACAGAGAGAGGTGGGAGAGACAGAGCGTGAGAAAGAGCCAGAAAGGACGGTGGTGGGGTACGCACAGAGGAGTGGGTGGAAGAGAGTGAGTGGGGGTTGGGTAGAAATGATTTGAGTTCGTGAGTTGAGTCGCATGATTCACAATGATTCGTTGTTGTTTACTGATTCCTGATTATATTCTAAATTATTAACAGATGATCATGAGTGACTGACTGTATTATCTGTCTGAGTGGCTGATATTTGCTGCGTTTCAGTATTTTTATTGTTTTTTTGTTTTTTTTTTTTGAGCAAGTCAAATTTGCTAATCTACAAATAAAATATCAGAAAAAAAAAACACGAAAAAAAAAACAATTAATATAAATTCATAAATATAAAATGACTTAAAAAACATCTCAAGCATTCCAAAAGAAAATATTATAAACTATTTAGACGGGGAAAAAAACGAAAAGGAAATGGAAAAAACTGTATGCATACATATAAAACACATTTAGATCGCTTAAAACTAGAAAAAGATCATCCCAGCAATAGGTATGACATATATGTATGTACGGCACATACGCAAATGTGTATGTAGAGATATAAGAACCCAGATGGAACCTTCTTAAGTACTAGAATAAGTCTGTGTAAGAAAAAACATCGAGTGTTAAATAATTTATTTTTGTTTAATATTTCTTTGAAAGACACACACAAATACATTGTCAAATGGAGAAGTAGATCTAGGTGTAAGATTAAAGAGAGAAATTGGAAAAAGCTCAGCAGAACAAAAGCGCACAAAGGACACTTGCACGCAACACACACAGAGACGCCACAGAAAGCAGACACATGAGAGAACCCAAGCAAGAGAGAGTGAGAGAGATAGGCAGACAGATACACGAGGTATGTTTTGGGAGCATGCTTACAGGGTACAATACAATGCGAAACAGAACTAAAAAGCCAATATAAACAGAGGATCTACAGATTCAGTATTATATGGATTCCATCTAGTTCTGTTCCGCACTGTAGCGATGGGGTGTTTGTGTGTGTGTTTTGTAGGTGTATGTGTTGGTAGATCAAGTTGGAACCCAGACAAAAAACAATTCGAGGCGAGAGTTTTACACAGAACAAAGATATATATATATATCGTAAAATATATATTAAAAAAAGATAGTAGATATAGTAGATAATACTGTAAGTGACAGACTTTTCTTTTCTTTTTTTGCGCTTCGATCGCTGCCGTAGACGGACGTTCCCAGGCAAGGCCAGACCCAGACAGATAGATATGTACCTCTGGCTGCCGCCGCCTCACAGAGAGTAGTATTTGAGTAGTAGGTAGTAGTTTTGTGGAGTAGTAGTAGATGTAGAGTAGTGGGGTGGTAGTACAACAGTTTTTGTAGAGACATCTAAAAGAAATTTAGTAATAAAATAGGTTAGTGAAAATTCGCACAACAATCGCCAGAAAACGACAAAAACTGAACGGGTGGGCAAAATGTAGAACCAAAAAGAAAACAAACATGATCTGGGAAAAACGAAAGAAACCATTGATGGAGCATCAGGTGGAATGAACAAAAGATGGAAATGATGATGATAGATGATGAAAGGGAGGGGGTGGGAATGATGGGATAAGAAAAATTCAACATAGAAGAGAAAAATGTCTAAAAAAGGGAAACATAAACATCCCGTTTGGCTGAAATTAAATACATACATTTAACATATTTCTGGTTTTTTTTTAGTTTGGTTTTTTGTTGTTTTTTTTTGTAATTTATTCATTAAAAAATATAATTTTCTTTGTTTTTTTTCGTTTGGACTTTGGATAAATTAGGCATTAAGCATAGGCCTACATGCTAAGAGTACATGGTATAAAAATAACTTAACTAGTCGTACAATTTGGTGGCATATCATTTGGAATAAGTGCGTTAAAATTACAAAATACTCCCCCCACACAGCCTTCTTCTTCTTTTGCGAGAGGGTAGGGGGGGGTGGCTTGCTTCGTTGGTTGAGTATTTTTGGAGTTTTTCTTTCGTTTTTGGATTCAATCAAATTGGAATTACTCAACTTGTAGTAAGAAGATTTGATTCCTGTCTCGTCTCGTCTTTTTCTTCTTCTTTTTTTGGTTTCGTCCTTTCTCTTACATGACTAACAAATCTTTCGATACATGCATACATACATATACATACACACAGATACATGTATCCCATTCCATTCCATCCTACCTATCCCATTCCATTCCATCCATGGTCTGGGCGGGCGTATAGGAAGTCCTTATATAAATACAAATTCGTGACGGTTCAAGTTCGTTTCGGTTATAGGAAAGTTTCGATTTTCAATTTTCAATATTCGATTTTCGAGATGGCGTGATTCAACATTGTAATACGAGAATTGTAAGACACATTTCGCTTGCGACAAAAAAAGTAGACTACATAAATTAAAATGGATCTTCGAAAGGTGGTTTCTTCTTTCGGCGATCGGAATGTCTGGAATGTCTGGCTGAGATTCATACGAGCTTACATTAGATTGTAAGTTTACAGGGAGCATACGAGTTACAAATCAAATTCAAATACATATACATTAATAGCCTACAAATATGGCGAGCTGACTCTTTGACAAAATTAAATGAGAAGTTTCGAGATTCGAGTTTCAATAAATTAAATATAGTAGGGGGGGACAGGACATATGACTTTGGTTGCTCTGCTGGGCGTTATCCTTTTAGTTGTTGTTATAAGCAAATGGCATGGTGTTCATCAGTCGCTCCTTGAGCAACGAGTTCGAGATGATCTGCAGGCCCAGCTTCATGTTCCAGTCCTCGCTCATCAGGTGCTGCACCTTGCTGGGGGTAACCGGTTCCGGCTTGATGTTCAACTCTGTTGCAGGTGCCCCAACGGCGCCTCCAGCCGCCACCTCACCTGCTCCTCCACCGACATCGTTGTTGTTCTTGGCCATGGCTGCCGCTTCAGCGGCTGCGGCTGCAGCAGCGGCGGCGGCTGCCTGCTCTTCGACCACGGCAGCAGCTGCCGAGATGGCCGTAATGGCTCCAGTCAGCCCGTAGGTCGGTATCGCCCCGATGTGTGGCGGCAGTGGCGAAGTGCACCGCGAGCCGGACAAGTTCTCGTTCTCGAAGTTCTCTTTGCGCAGCGATAGGTTCTCGGGAATGGGGCTCTCGCAGTCGTTGAGCGAGCCCGCGCTGCCCACACTCGCACTGCAGTCGCCGCCCATGTGAAGGCCCAGATTGCCGGGCTTCAGGTCCAGGACATTGCCGCCGTTCATGCTGTCCCGACCGCTCGAGGTGCGCGACCCACTGCCTGTCGTTAGCTGTGCTATGGCCGGCGGTATGCCGTGCTTCGAGACCAGATGCCGCACCATGTGGTACTTGCGGCGGAAACGGGAGCTGCAGAATTCACAGTTGAAGCGTGGCGGAATGCCGATGCACTCGTCGCGCATGTGCCGCTGCAGATGGCGCTTGCGCAGATAGCTCTTGTTGCACACCGCACAGTGGAAGCGCTCCCTGTTATTGTCCGAGTCCTGGTCCACGTCGTCGCTGCCGAACACACTGTGCTTGAAGTCGTAGGTCAGGTCTGAGATCGATCAGATCAATCAGATGATGGAAGGAGATCCCGTGATTGGTTGGTTAGTGGTTGGGTGGTGATCGTGTGGTGTGTGGAGGATGTGTGATTGTTGGAGGATTAGGTGTTCGGTGATTGATTGGGGGATTATGGTCAATTTGCATTGATTTGTTATTCGTGATGGGAGGATTCGAGTCGATTCGATTGATTTATTTGTTTGGTTTTTTGTTTTGTTTTGTTTTTTTTTTGTTTGGGTTGTATGAAATGAAAATGAAAAGAAAACGAAAAGAAACGTGTGAAAAATCATAAACAAAGGTCCAGATTAGGCTTAGTCTGAAACTCCATTTGCTGCAAATGTTGTTCGTAATTGTAGCTTAAACTAAACTTAATCGTCATTAATCGTTCATTGCTGAGGTCTGAGAAGTTGAAGGAAAACTAATGCAAATTATACAATTTTCGGTTAAATTCAAATGTCTAATCAAGTTCATACATCAATGATTGTAACAAAGGACTACACAGAGAGAGAGCGAGAGGAGGCTACTCTAAACAATTTTCAAAAACAAATACGTATCTAATTCTTGGCGTCTCTTTCTCTCTCTCTTTCTCTCTCTATTTCTATCAAATACAAATTAATTGAACAAAACTGTTAAACAACAAATTACAGCAACTTAGTAGATAAATACAAATAAAATAATTAAGAAATTCTCTAAGAATTTAGTTTAACAATACTAAATATAGTAAATAGATGTTCACATTTTTCGATGAAAAAAAAAACAAAAAAACTATACAGTAAAACAGATTTCGTTATGTTGGTATATTTTTGTCTCCTCCAAAGGAGGCTCACTGGGACATCACTGGCTCTAGAAAATACATGAAATTTGATGGAATTTATGGTTTTGTATATATTTGAAAACAACAATCAACTTTTTTTCGTTTCAATAAATATTTGTACACATATATTTAACTTCAGATAATTTGACTAAGCGCAGACACAGACAGGATCTTTCGCCAGGGCGGGTGGTGGTCCAGGGAGATTGAACAACATTTCTTAACTATATAACAGCCGGATTTGACCTCGATCTCTTACGGAATCATATTCCTCACATCCTAGAGCCTAGATCACAGATCCTAGACCTTCTTTAGCTGGTGGATGCCGTGCTTCTGCCTGAGGTGCAGCTTCAGGTCGTAGCGCCAGGTGCAGCTGAAGCTGCAGAACTCACAATGGAACTGTATGCTTGACTTTTTTGTGGCTGTGGCACAATTGTTGTTGTTGTTGTTGACTACTGCAGCAATATGGTTGCGTTGCGGCTTAATGGCAGCTGTTGCTATTGCTGTTGCTGTGGCTGTGGCTGGGGTGATTGCCGCCGCAGTGCGCATGCTGCTCTTGAAAAGGCTCGCCACCTGAAAGGCGGACATTTGACAGCTGCTGCAGTTCCTGGCCAGGCAGTGGAGGTTGTTGCTGCTGCTGCCTCCTGGCTGCAGATGGTTAGCTATCGCCGCCTCACTCTGGCTGCTGTGGCCGCACTTGTACATTCTGCGTATCGTCACCTCTGGCTCACAAATCTCACCTCCCACATGGCAGTTATTGCTGTGATTGTGATTGTGGTTGTGGTTGCTGCTGCTGTTGCTGCTGCTGTCAGCTGATGCTGGCTGCTTTGATGCCGCACTGGCTGCCGCCACAACTGCCGTGGCAAAATTACAGTAAAGCGTCCTTAAATCTGTAAGAATTGTGATTGGGTTTTGTCTAAGATTTGCTGAGAATGATCGATTGCTTACAGAGAAAGTGGTAGGGCAAGATATAGATGGGGGGGTTGAGAGAATGTTTGGTGGTGATTATGTCGTGTCTTCGCTGTTTCTGGTTGCAGTCGTTTGTTCATTTTTTACAGTGTATCTTTGCTTACAACTACATTGTTTGTATATAGTATATAGTATTTGTGGATTGGGTTAGCCGACGCCGCCATCACATGGATATAAAGTCTCTCCTCGGTTAAACTTAGGGTTAAACTTAATTTAAACACAAAAAATAATCAACTGTGGCACCAACAAAATGTTCGACATAAATATATCGTTGTTTAGGAAAAAAATGTTATTTACCAAGAAACAGAAAATAAAAAAAAATCATTAATCAATCAAGTAAAAGAATTAATTTTGTTTCAATTTTTCTTTTCTTTTTTGGGTTTTTTTTTTGTTGTCAGTGTATTTTTGTATTCATGCAACAAGTGAAAAACGCATTGGTTGTGGTTTGGTTTTAAAAAACGTGGCATTTATTTCTAGTTTATAGTTTTTTCTCCTGTCTTGGCTTTAGCTTATACAAAAAATATATGTACCTATATATATATTTTTTAAATGATTAGATTTTAGTTTTCAACTTTTGATTTTGCGCTGGAAAAAGAACAAAAACTCTCATGTGAGACAGCCAAGGGGTTAAACAGTTTTATATATGTGTAATATAATGCATATGTTTATGTAAATGCAAAAGTAAATCAAGCCGAAAGGTCAAAGTTCAACTCTTTTTAACTCTCTGTGACTGTGACTGTGGCTGCGGTTGCGGCTGCGGCTGCGGCGCTCTTTGGTTAATTGGATTAGTAGAGATGAGCAGGTGACTGGACAGAGGACACAACAACAAGGAGCGGAGCGGAGTGGCGACGACTGCGGCTGCGGCGGCAGAGAGGAGAACCCGCCCCCCTCCTACAATCCCTCCCCCTTGAGCAGTTCTGAATGATTGCTGCCGGACGCTGACGCAGCAGCAGCAGCAGCCGCCTGCTGTTGTTGCTGCATCTGCAGCTGCTGGGTGAGCTGCAGCAAGGCCTGTTGCCGCAACTGCTGGCGGTAGTAGCTACTGGCACTGGTCTCCTCCAGCAACTGCTGGCGCGATTGCTGCGCCGGCGGATCCTCATCGTCGTCGTCCTCGACCAGAAAGGTGTTCGTCTCCCCATCATCGACGGCTGCCTCGTCGAGCATGTCCACCAGATCCACCACATCCTCCGGCTTGATCTCGTTGGAGGCTGAGGTCGAGGACACCGATGCCGATGCCGAAGCCGCTGCAGCGGCCGCCGCCCTCTGCTGACGCTTGAAGAGTGACCTCATAGCAATCTCCGGATGCTTCTTGCGCACATGCTGACGCAGATGATCGGCTCGCTTCGTGCTATGGCCGCATACTGAGCAAACCATGCTCTTGCCCTTCCCGCACTCTTGGCGTAGGTGGCGGCGCAGGGTGCCGTGTCGCCGGTAGGTTCGATAGCACTGGGGGCAAGTAAAGTTCTCCTCGTGGCCATGGCCGTGGCCGTGACTGTGGCCATGCCCTCCCGCCCCGCTGACAGACAATATTCCTGGAAAATTGTCAAATTGCGGCGTCTGAAAATGATGCCCCGAGGTGCCCGACGATCCTCCTACACCTCCTCCTCCCTGCTGGTAGGGGAAATCGTCGTCGTCTTCCTGCCGGCTGCCATTAAGCTGCTGCTGCTGATGGTGCTGGCTGGACGAAGAGTCATCTATCGAGTGCAGCTGCAGGCCTGAAATTTGTTTTTGTTTTTCGTGGTTGATATCTTTTTTGTCAAATTTCGTTTTGTTTTTTTTGTTGGTTGGTTGGTTTTTTTCAAATTCTTCATATTTCTTGGAGGGATTGAAACGTTAATTCTTTGTTGATCGGATCATGCTTTTTTCTTAGTTTTTGGTTTTTAATTAAGTTTTGTTTAGTTATTTTTTTATTATTTTTCAAGGCAAACAAGCAATTTGTTATTCGAGTTCTCAAAATGCCAGATTAATAGTTATTATTGATTATTATCGAAAGCATTAATATTTGGTTGGTCTTTGTAAATTAATAAATTAATTTCGGTTTTAATTGTAGTTTTTTATTCGTGTTGGTTTTCTCTTCTTGTCAAACAAAAACAAATTTCAAACAGGCGTAAAAACAATGCACAGCAGCATAACATTGGATGGAAGGAGCGGGCGGGGCAAGCGGTTTTGTTGGGTTTTAGGGGTTAATCAAGACGGGGAAAACATAGAGGAGGACAGAGGCAGAGACATGGAGATCAAGAGAGGAAGAGACAGATTGATCGCACTTCGATTGCGTGTGTGTGTGTATGTTTGTGTACGAGCAAAAGCTTTCGTTCGAACAGGGCTTTATGCTCTTCAGTTGGTATGGAATTATGAAAGAGCGCTACGGAGAGCGGGGATAGATACATAGAAAGAGAGTAAGAGCAAGAGAGAGCGAGAGAGCAGAGTAGGGGGATATGCAATGAGTGGGCAACATGATTGGGGTTTATGTGTGTGTGTGTGTGTTGGTGGGTGGGGGGTTGTGTGCATAAGTAGATAATATTTCGGCAAGCAGAAAAACAATCATAATCATCCAGAAATTATATAACATATATATCTATATGGCTTCAAATGACGGTTGATTGGGACTTTTTGGGTTGGGATTTCCCCCCTGTTTTTCGCGAGCAACAAGAAAAATGTCTCCACTCGAACCACGAATCGAAACAACGCAAAGAAGAGACACAGCCAGCCGTGGGGTGGGGCTATGCTCTCATTAATCGCTTATTTTGGGGGAAAATATATAAAAATCGTCTTTAATTTCGCTTTTAGAGAGAGAGGATATATATGCCCCCTCTTCTCCTCTCCCGTGTCAGTCTAAAACAAATATTTGGTAATGTGCTTCTTAACCTTGCAGTGGCGGTTCAGCGAGTCCTTGCGCTTGAAGCCTGCATCGCAGACCTCGCACCGAAAGTTCTCCAGCATGCCGCACTCGAACTCCAGGTGGCGCTTGAGCGCCGACAGCCGGGTGTACGAGTTGGGGCACTGCGGACACTGCAGCTTGCCGTCGTCCCGCTGCTCTGCGTTCCGCGCCAGCGTCGATGCCGAACTGCTGCGCACTGTCGGCGTGGCAACGATCTTCCTGGCGCCGCCGCCGCTGGCTCTCTTCTTGCGTGCCCGCAGCTTGGCCCGCCGCGTCTGCATCGGCGGGGGGGAGGAGAGCATTTGGGACAGTGGCAATGGCAGGACAGCTGGAGGCGGAGGCGGCGGCATCTCAGTCTCATAGTAAAACATTTGGTTTAAGCTCAGCTCGAGCAGACCTGCAATTAAAGGTTGGAGCAAATAGCAAATAGAGAAACAGAGCAACACACAGAGAGAAACAAAAACAGAAAGAGAGAGAGAGACGAACAGAGAGCAGCGAGCGAGCAACTGATCGAGCGAGCAACTGCTCGAGCGAGAGCGAGACGGCACGACAAACACGACTTAAAATTTCAACAGTAACATTCTAACGGTAAAACTTTCCTCTCCTCCAAGGCATACTACACAAGGTAGGTAAGTGTCAAAATGACAGAAGAGCAAGAGAGAGAGACACTCTCACAAATGCGTTGAGAAAGTCTCAAAGGAGTAATGCATTTATTCACTTGTGTCAAAACAAAGAAATTTGTACGTGAATGCAAATGTATGTTTATATAATAATATGTAATATTAATAATATGTATATATAGTAATCTTGCATATAAAGCAATACGGCGACGACATTGTAATACTCCAAAAACTCTGAGGGAACACGAAAAAAAAGTCCGCGTCTCGCTCACAACTGTTCACAACAGGCTGAATCGAAAGAAGCAAAACAGAGAGCGAGCGAGCCGATAATGCTACCTTGTTTAGTATGCCTTGCGAGCCGATGCGGCTACCTTTGTTAATATGCCTTGTGATCGAGCAACTGATCGGCCGAGCAACTGATCGGTCGAGCAACTGCTCGAGCGAGAGCGAGACGACACGACAAACACAACTTAAAATTTCAACAGTAACATTCTAACGGTAAAACTTTCCTCTCCTCCACTCGACTCGTGCTTTCCTTTCCTTTCTTCCTTTCACTGAGATTCTTCTCATTGCTAATGAAATTGTCCAATTCCAACCCATGATTTATTTGTAGCTTTTGCAAGAATAGTCGATTTTTACATCATTAAAACAATTACAGACATATGTTTATCGCATATCCTCCTCTAGGATCAGATCCTAGATCCTTCTTCTTCTCCTGCTTCCTCTATTCTTTCTTTACGACTCCCTTGTGCACATAGTAGTAGTGATCTTGCAGCTTGAAATTATAGTGAAAGCCGCGTCCGCACATGCCACACACATACTTCTTCGGCTGGTTGCACTCTTTGCGCATGTGCCGCGTCAGTGTGCCGAGCACCTGGTACCTGCGACCGCACGTCTCGCACACATACGGCGCTGCCTTAGCTGCCGCCGTATTAGCTGATGTCGATGGACGGGACGGGGACGTGGACGTTGACGGCTGAGACCGATTATCGCCACTGTTGCCACTGCCACTGCCGCTGTCCGCGTTGACATTTCTATGGGGGAAACGGAACGGAGAGAACATGGCAAGAGAGTGGTTTGGTTGGTGGGGGGTTTGGTTTGGTTGGCTAGATTTCTGATTTCTCATCAAATTGGGTAAGGCACATTTACCTGCGCGATGTGGACGTGGAGGCAATCACCTTGCGCTTGCGCCGTGACATCGTATGGATGGAGGTGGTGGTGGAGGCAGTTGTCTTTCTGCGGGCCACGCGCTTTGAGCCACCGCGCACGGCAGTAATTTTGGGCAGAACAAATCCGTCTATACACACACCAACAAAATCAAGGACAGCGAGAGCGCGCGTGCGTGTGTGTGTGTACGAGGAGCAAAGGTGTAAAGAGAAAAAAAAACAAACAAATTGAGGGTGGTCAAGTACATAAATAACGCATCTATTCATCGATCCGGCTATCCGCTCTCCTACGAAAAAAGCTCTTAGAATGCCTCCCTGCTAGTTTCTCCTATTCCACGAAACGATCCAATCAGATCACAAAAGATATATATTTATTTACAGCAATTCAGCAATACAACAAGAAGTTGTTGGCTCGAATCTTGGGCAAGAATTCTACTGCATTCTTTGAATGGGATGAATATAGTTTAAATATTTATAATAAGGACTTCTTTTATGGAATATTTAAAGGAAGTCTATAAACAGAATATTTGAAGGTTGAGCTTTCCAGGAAAATGGATTGGAAAGGAATGTAAATGCTCTTGAATGTATTTAGGTTAATCATATATTCAGAGAACATTTGATAAAACTGTTTGGCAAGCTGTCTATGCACCTTCTAATGTTCTAACCGATCCTACTGGTCGCTCCTTGAAAAATACCCTCTTTAAACTCTTTTCTTATCTTTTTGTACATCATACATATTGTTTAACTTAGTTCTTTTCTAAATGCAAGTTGAAAATGTATTGAAAAGTATAGAGAAAAGGTAGAGAGGTAGGAGGAAAGAGAGAGGGGGAAGAACAGTTCAGATAAAAAGACATTAGCCACAGTTACAGTTACAAGTGTGCTGGGTTTTGCCTATAAACTACAGATTACAGAAGCTTAAGCTTTTTAGCCAAAGGACACACCAATTTTGGATTCTATTTAAATATTAAAAACAACAACAAAGACACACCACACATACACACAACACGCTCACACATAGACAGCAAGCAAACATCCTTGAAGCTTTTCCAAAAACACACACACACAAAACTATCTCTGTTGTTCGACTGAGTGTGTGCTTGTGTGAGAAATGCCTGTGTTTTGCCCACAAATTCAGCAGTGAACTGGGTCAAGGCCATGCAAACAGCTTCCAACTGGGCCAAAAACAAAGGTGCGTGAGCCAGAGAGAAACCCCAACATTAGAAATCACTTTACCGAGTCCCATTTTAAACAAATAATTAACACAACACGCAAAACTAAACTAAACAAACGACTAGGTTGGGTCACATCTAGTCTATCTACACGGAATGGTGTTTAGATATAAACTTTTAGAGCAATTACCAGATTAGAAATAGCCCATCTTAATTCCTTAGCTATGCTTTATGTTATAATCCATATTCATGCATCAAAAAATACAAATCTTTAGGGTATTCCGATGTGCTCTAGTAGAGTGCAGGGTCCCTCCCCAACTACTCCGTTATCTGGAATTTGTCTAGAATTGTCTACTACGGTACAGTACTCGCTGCTGTGGAAATGCTAATATGATTAACAGATATTCCATAGTTGGTTGATTGGTGGTTTCAAGTCAAACAACTTTCTACGAATCAAAATTCCCTGGGGGAAAAAAAACTTCCCAAAACCGGGGGAAGAATAAAATTACTTCGCAGCTAAAATTTAAATCGCATCATTTAACGTCATCATGATCACAGAATGATCGTTGCCTTTACACGGATGCAGCGCAAAAATGAATAGCAAAACGAGCAGAAAACAGAATGGGCAGAACACAAAACAAAAACAACAATAAACAACCAACAACCAACGAGATACATTCACAGAGATATGAACATTAATATTATTGCTTCACTTCGCTTCCATTCCCCCTTGTTCCTCCCCTCCACAGCCACCTTTTGATCATCAACAAATAACCGCAATGCTGATTAAAGCAAGAGAGCGGAAGAGAGAGGTGGAGAGAAAAAGCTCGCAATCGCATACATAGAAACCATTTTTAGCCGACCTTGAACTTGAACCAGCACGACGGACGACGACCACAACGACGACGACGACGAATGCCTCGAGCATTGTGTTATTGCCGATTGAACAATTAACAAAACTGCTGATAGGGTGGTGGGGAGAGGATCTGGACAGAGCGCCGAGAGGGGCAAGTAAGAACAACAACAGTTTTATGGACATTAAAATAGAAGACACTTTAAAATACCTCAATCGACACCTCACCTCTCTATAGAGGCAAAAACAAAGTCATTCTTCTACAGGGGAGAAACGAAACTAAACGAGAGCTTTTAAAGCTTTCAAAGAAAGGCAGAGAGAGAGAGAGAGAGCGAGCCCAAAATCATTCCTATGCCACATCATATAACATATAATGAATGGCCCTTACCTGCATAGATCTACGATATGAAAACGGTTAAATCTCTAGAGGGATATTATGTAGGGGGGGACCAATTGAGATTCGACTGTTGTTTCATTCCAGAGAGTATTTTGTGTTGTGCTTTGGGATATTCGTGTTTGATGTTCTGTGGTTTGGCAACGCTTCGAGCAATTTCCGTTTCGATTTTGTCGCGAAACAAACAACACACGCCAAACGCAAAATTAAGTTTCAATTAAAATATATCGTATGTACAATGTACAGTTTAATGTGTAGGTATATATGTAGTACTTAGAAATAAACCAGAAAAAGAAAATCAAGTATTTATGTAGATGTATATTGGAATTGGAAATTACACTATAGCTTACCCTGGACGCCTCTGGGCGTCTCAAAGAGCGCCCAATCCCGCTCACATCCGCTTTTCACAGCCATTTTGTAAGCGGGGAAAATTATGTACATTACCTGGAGTTTTGCTGGAAATTTTGTTTCTTTGATGGTGGAGGAGAAAATGATTTGGAATCTGGGATGTGGGGATAACGGGGAACAGGGTAAGGAAAATTGGGGAATTTTTGAACAAAAATGAACTTAAAATACAAAAATTTACTTCATTTTTGCATGTCACTTCGCCCAACCGATACCGTTGAGCGAAGCATACTTACCTGGAGATGGGGGGGGATACCTGATATGATCCGGCTGAAGACGTGGCTCCGCTGCAGACTGCTGCTGTCTGGGGTCTCGCTCAGATGCCTAAAGCCGCAACTGTACCTCACCATCCACCGGATGGCTACAAGCTTTATATCTGGCACTGACTTGACCTGCAACAGACAGCTACTAGCTGATCCTCCTCCGCTGATTCATCTGGTGGTGAGTAGTCCATCCCAAATCTTCGACGTTGTTTACTGATTACACTTTTGCACTTGACTTTGAAATGGGTTTCGGGTTTTTTACACGAATGCGCGACTATGCGAAACTCTGTTCTCTCTGGAACGTTTGCGCATAGCTGGAAAATGCGGATGGGATACGCGGAGAGACGGAAACGCGGAGAAGAAGCGTGATAGCTACGCGCCCGAGCTTTGGAGCACAGGATATTCTGCATCCCCTGCATACCCACAAAGCGTGATCGGAAAAGCTTACAGACTAGCATAAAAACTAAATACAAATTCATATGGAAAATAAACAGAAAGAAAAAAAGTCCCGTCAACCAAAATAAAGCAAAATATATATGTAGTAATAGATAATAGGTACTAAAATACAATTTAAAACTGCATGCGTATTTTGTTCATAAATATAAATATAGGTAGGTATATAAAGTAAAACATTGTGTAAAACATTAGCACGCGCTGAGAGTTCTTGGGGTAGGAGGAAGGGGGCAGAGGACAATCAAAATATGTGACAGAATAATGTGGGCGAGAAATGATAATGTGTGGACGTGGCTGTTACTGTGGCGTATGCTGTTGTGTGTGTTTATGTTTGTATTGATTGAGGCTTCAAAACAAGGCAAAAGCAATATATTGACAACAAACAAAACTCGAGTTAGTTTCAAAAACAAACACAAATTGCTGGAAGTGTGGCCAAACTTTTGACGCGCCTGTACTGTTACGAGTACTGGGGCTGGCTGGTTGGTTGGGTCGGTGGAAATCAGCGAGAGCTTGTTGCTGACTCTCTCTCGTTCTCCCTGTTCTCGTTGTTATTGCCAGAGCCCTGTGTTCTACACACATACAAGCGCACATAGACAGCAGCTTAGATACAGAGCAGCGATAGGTAAGGACAGAGAGACGTTGGTAAAGGAGCAACGAGACCCCCCACAAAATTCACATGGGTACACGCACACATACGCACGCACGCACACAGATATAGCAGTGGCACAGAAAAGTTGACTCCTTAAAAGCTAACTTACATTAATGAAGGAATTTTCGTTTTCATCTGCCTACAATTGAAGTGAGTGTGCGTGTGTGTGTGTGTGTTTGTAAATGAACTTTGATCTGCAGCTGGCTTAATGTTCTCTCAGGGCGAAAAAGGAGTCGGAGGGGCACGATAGAAAGAAGGAAGTAGGAAGTGGAGAAGGAGGTGGAGAAGGAGAGAGAAAGTGAAAACGGCAACGTTTATTGTATATGGGTAAATAATAATTGTTTAAATATATACAGTAAAGCAAAATAAGGGTTAAACAAACACCAATTTGGTAAATGATTACAATTATAAATTCAACAACAAAATGATCATACATATAGAATCATACATACATATACATATATCGATATATAATGGTTAAATGAAAATGTGTTAAGATCTGTGGTGGTGGTGGTTAGGGGATGTGTGGTTTGTTGGTGATGGTTGTGGGTGGGTTGTGGGTGGTATCAAACATGTTTTCGTTTTATTTGTGTTTATTTTCGAGGGAGTGTGTTAATATAAAAATAATATCAATCGTTATATAATTAATATATACAAAATACTAGTCATACGAATTATGTGTGTGTGTTTTGGTGTGGGTGTGTGTGTGTCGTAATTGAATAAATTATGGATTGTTAGGAAATCATAAGTATATATATATAATAATAAAAGAAGAGTTTAAGTAATACTTTCAACTTGCACAAATTATTTGTTCTGGTTATTAATTATTCTGTTTTTCTCCTTGTTTTTTTGGTGGTTGCGGCGGGGAGAGCGGAGCAAATATCTGCTAGCTCTGCCACCCCGCTCACCCCCTCGCAGATTCTTTGGTTTATACTCTTCTTGTTGCTTGCTTTTTTTTGCGTCTAATTATGCGGAAAACAAACAAAAATAATACCACTTCTCTAATTCAAGGCTTTCTTTTCAAGAGCTTTTTTCGGAGCACGACTTTTCTCAAGTTAATATCATTGTATATAAAGTATTATATATGTGTATATATATAGTAGGTAGGTATGTGGAAATTGGAGTTGTGACCTTGAATGTGGATTCTCTTTTTGGAAATTTAAGCTCTCTGTTGTTGTTGTTGTGGTTTGTCGTGCTCGCTGTCTTTTTACTTGATTCTCTTTTCATTGCTCTTTTGGCTAACGGTATTGTCTATGCTAAGGCTTTGCTTTTTCATTTGTTCTTTGTTCGTAGCTCATTTCTTCTGGCATGATATAGAGGCAACAAAAACTCACCTTGTGGATCCCGTTGCTGTGCATCCTGTGCCATGAGTCCGAGTTCATCCTGAGATCTGTCGTGTTGCCATGTTGCATATGCTGCAGGAAGGGGGGGAGGGGAATATATTAGTATGTTATCTTTTCGGATCTCTCTCTCTATCGAGAACTCACTTTGACTAGATCCTTCGCCACCCTGGCTGGTGCCGGCCGTCTGGTCCAGCTCCTCCATTGTCATATCCTCCTCGTCCAGTGTCAAGTCCTCAACGTTTTCGTCGTGCGTATCATCGTCGTATTCGGCCTTGGGCTCGATAACCATTTCTGAGCCCACGGACGACACGCTGTTGTCCTTGACCTTCTGCTTGTGATTGGACGATGACTTGTCGACAACGGCTGCCAGTGGCTTAACCACGACACCGGTGTGCACGGCTCCAGCGGACGCACCAGCGCCTGAGGCCGCCGTAGCGACTCCTCCGGCAGCTGCGCTCACCTCCTCCATATCCTCGGCATCACCGACGTCGCCTTGGGCGCCTTGGCTCTGTGGTTGTACGTTCTCGGTGTTGATGGCATCGCTGGTCTGCTGCTGCTGCAGCTGCTGCTGTTGCTGGCCAGCTGCTGTCGCAGTGCCGGCGTGAGCTGGGGCGGCTGTCGATGATGTTAGTTTAGCGCTTTCAGTCTTTTTGGTAACGTTGGTGCTGGTCAATGGCTGTTGCTGGGTCGGGACTTGGCTGGTGCCGGCCGCGTTGCTGCCGCCGCCGGACAGCTGTGTGCTGACCAGGGCGGAGACGGCGAGGCCTGCGCTTGTCTGTTGGAGGATAGACTGATTCGAGGCGGCGGCCTGCAGAACAGACGAGTTGGAGTTGTCGTGGGCATCTGCAAGGAGGGCGAAACGAATTGTTAGATCAACCTGTCACTTCGGAAGGAACTCTTTTCTGCAACACTCACCGTTCTCCAGGCTGCGACGTCTGACTTTTCGACGACGGCGCGACGGACTAGACGAGCCCTCGCGCGATCCGGACACATCACCAGAGGTGTCCATTGGACCGCCGGTGGCCAGGCGAGCGCGCTTAGTCTGTTCCAGTGTGTAGGCGCCGCTCATCTTGCCGCCGCGATGATGTTGAGAGGACTCCGGCTTGGGTGCGGCCGCGGAGCTGCCTCCGCCGGTGCGGTTGTCGGACAGGCCCTTGATCTGCAGCGACTCGGCCGCCTTGAGAAGCGCGGCCAGCTGGTCCTGTGAGATGTTGACCTCGCCGCGGTACATATAGTCCATCATGGCGCGGAGCTCCTGGTACTTGACATCCTTGAGTATGAATATCGGATGCTTGTCATACTGTTCTTGGAGTAAGGTCTGCAAATCGCAAGGACGGAAAATGTCATTGTCTGCTCACTGATAGCGGGGGGACAGGGGTTATTAGGATTATTTAATACTTACAGCAAAGTAGGGACTGCAGGCGGACAGTACCACCTTGTGGGCCTTGAGAAACTTGCCCTCGGCGGCGAGAGTACAGTCGACTAGGGTCTCGTTCTCCAGCAGCGTGTCGAATACGCTGATCAGCGTGCTCTGGTGGTTGTTCCAGCGCAGGCAGAACTGCTGATCGTCGTCCATCTTGGGGCGGTATGTGGACACAGTTGATACGTGAAAGGGGGGTTCACACCAGGGTGATGGTGGTGGTGGTGGTGGGGCGGAGGTAGCCCACGTCCTGGACGTGGCCGGGCCGGGTTGTGCTCTCCTCTGGCCGCGCTTTTATGCTACCGTTCTTGGGTGGATAAAGCAACCTAATCGGTACAGTTATAGATACAGTTACAGTTGGGGAAACAGCTCTTCCTCCTCCTACTCCTCCGATGATCTTTTATCAGTTAAGCTGCAAGAAAAAATACAAAAAACAGAAATTACAGTTAGTAAATTGCAAACACTCTGAATATTGCAGATTATTCCGCGAGCCTCAAGGTCAAGTTCATGTTAAAAATTTCAACGTTGAAATAATATCTGCCGTCTCTTTTTCACAAGCCCACACACACATATATATGTACACTTGCTTGACGAGATTATTGTTATTTGCATTCCACATCATACAAATACATACATTCGTACATATGCATTGATGTATGTATGTACATATGCAAAATAAATGAAAGAAAATAACGAAGAAATCACGCACACAAGAGCGCCCTCTATGACGCCCAAACACACAACTGCAAATGCAATTTTTTCGTGTTCCTTTTTCTCTTGTTAATTTTTCAACTTTGCTCTTTCCCCCCACAACGGAACTGGCTCTCTTTCTCTTTTTCGCTCCCTCTCCTAAAAACAGCAAGCGACGCCAACTGAGAGAGCCTAACGGATTTGCGGCGATGTTACAGTTGCTTCTCCCGCTCCCGCCTTGTGCTAGTGTTGGAGATCGATGAATACGATAAACGACGACGAAGAGACTTCGTGACGGCCGAAAAAAAACCCAGCATGAAGCATAAAGAGGGGAAGTTTCGCAGCAGGCAGCGCAGCTTTTGTCAAGTCGCGTCGCTGCAGGCACACGTACGTATGGGAGTGTGTGTCTGTGTGCGCGCTGAAAGGTTTTTTCTTCATTGTGGAAAATTTTACAAGTCGACACACACACAAGCACACACTTTGCCAGACGAATATTTATGATGGTTTTCATTTTCCACAAGCACTCAAATGGACACACAAAGACAGACAGGCAAACGCCTGATAATTTTGAAAGTTAAAGTGTGGAGCAATCGCCACATTCTCGTCGTTCGTCGTCCCCTGTTTCATTTTTTATGGTATGCATTTAAAAATAGAACATTTTTCATTAGAAGCGAGGCACACCAACACACTGACGCATAGATATGGATGACTTGACTGCTGGGGGAGCATAGACCAATTTCACAATCGCTCCATCCGCCCTTTGAGCAGCAGCATAGCGTACACTCCACAGAATATATTACGGGCAGCACTTACTATGTAAATAATTCGCACTAAAAGGTTTGTCTATTCCGTTTGCTTTTGATGTACGTTGTCCGTGCAAGTGTTTGTGTGGATGTGTATGTAATTTAGTAGTGTAGCCAGCAAACCGCACGCGTTGTTCGCGATCTGCCGCGCAGTGCAAGAAAAACCAAACAAAAACGGCGAGCAAACGAACGGTACTGAACGACGCAAATGTGATGGCAACTGAGCGAGCGACCGTCTGCCCTGGCGTCGCTGCTCTCGTTCGTTTTACGCTCTCTCTCTCTCTCCGCTCTCTGGGTCTGAACCAATGGCCGCCCAGCTAACGAAGTTGCTGCAGCCAGCCAGCGTGGATGATGTATGCGAGAGCGAGAGAGCGAACACGAGTGAGCGTCACTCTCCTTTGGGGGGCACGTTATGAAATTGCCAAGCAGGCAGGAGAGAGAGCAGGTAGGCAGAGAAGAGCAAAGCAGAGGCTGGACAAAAGGAGCCTTTATAAAAACTGCAGTGCAGCAGGCAATCGTGCCGAACGCGAGCAAAGAAAATATAACGGGAACTACACGAAACACTCACTCACGCACACAATCTCGCAGGTAGAGGCGAAACAATTGAATTCGCCGCAAACAAGAGATTTTCGGCTGCGCTGCCTGATGAAGATGAGTGTTGTTTTTCAAAATGGAAGCGAAAATTATTTGCCAGATGGAGCAGCATCATTCTTTTTTTGTTGTTGTTGTGGGTTCATTTCCTGCCGTAATATAATCATCAGCTCAAAAGAAAATAGCCAGCTGCAGCCACAGAAAGAGAGAAAGAGTGGGGGGAGGGAGCGGCGAAGCGAATATAGAAATTCCCAAATGGGAGAGAAAACCTAACTGTGCTCGTGCCAACATTCCAGCAACGAGCACAACAGAGATGGCACTACACATACATATTTACGTGTACAAATGTGCTACGTGACGCACTCGTCAATTGAGGCTCCCTTTTTCACCGACACTCACACAACCAAACGAATTTATATGTTTTTGTGTTTTTTTGTTAGTTTTCAGTTAGTTTTTTTTTTGCCAAAACGAAAAGCGAGGGGCATAATCCGATCCAGGCGAAAACCAAAAAAAAATAAAGAGAATCACCCCCAGCGTGTCAAGTACCGTTAGGCGTCGGTCGCATCATTTCCTGGCAAGGGATCAGTTTTTCCACGAACTAAGGGTATAAACATCAACGCCCGCAGGAGCAGAGCAGAGCAGAGTGCAGGGCCTGCGCACTGGAAAGCGCCATGTGTTCAGTAGAGTAGAGTAGAGTAGAGTTCGGTTGCCAGGGCAGCAGCCGCGGCAGGGCAGGCAGCAGGCTCTTACCCCAACCTTAATGATGCAGTGGCTAGACATGGGCCAAGGGGTTTTCCTCTCTCTCCACTCACACACACATACAAACGAGCGCACGAACGCACAAAGCAGAACTCGACACAAAAGGGGATTTAGTACTCACACACACACACAAAGAAAAGGGGACAGAGAGACAGTGACAGAGTAGGTAAAACTGGAGGGAGGAAGGGAAACGGGAAGAGTAGGAGGAGAGGTGGAGGAGGCCGCAACAGCAGCAGCAGCAGCAGCAGTCGCATGAAAAAGGATCTCTCTCGCTATCGCTCTCTGTCTACACGGTCTCCGTTTCCGTCTCCCTCTCTCCCCTTGCGACGGGCGGGCGGGCGCGCGCTCTTTGCACATTGCAAGGTTTTGTTTTTGCGCAGATGGTGGAGGATTATAAGCGAACAAAAAAATGGGATCCTTGCGCCGTAATGGCGTCGTCGTTGCTGCTGCTGAGAGAGTTGGAAGCGAGAGATGGTTCGTTCGGCTGTGCGTATGTGTGTGTGTGTGTCAGTGTGTCTGTGTGGAAAAAGTACAGTTGGGTCCAAGGCGCGCATTTCTTTTGGGGTTCATCTTTTTCTTAGTGAATGCGAGGGAATGGGGGAAATGCAAGAATGGGGGATGGCAGATGGAGGATGAAAAACTGAGTTTGTGTTGAGGTCTACTATCAAACGATGTCCAATTAATGGTTTTGCGGAACATTGTTAGCGAAAATCTCAACTGGCGTTCAATCTGGCAACCGCATTCTGAATGTTGGGACATGGAAATTGCATCCTCAACACTTTTGAAACACGCTGTTGCCTAAAGAATGATTAAGGATGAAATATGCTTCTCTTGTGCTGAGATCTACTATCAAACGACGTTCAAATTTCATTTTGTGAAACGTTGTTAGCGAAAAACTCAACTGAATTTTGGTGTTGCAACCGCTCTATTGTATGGAAAATGGTATGCAAATTTCCACACTTTACGATGAACGAGTTGCCTGATGGTATAGGTGTATAGGCTGATGGAAATGTGAAGAGATCTACTATCAAACTATGCGTCAGTGTCCGCAAACGTCACGCAATGTTAGCGAAAAAATCTTCTTTGATTAATCTAGGCAGACAGGATGGCTTAGGGAAACCCATTGAATCGGATTCAATGCCAACATGCTCGAGTGCCAAGGGTAGGGATTGCCATGCGATGCGATATGATGATTGGATGTCGGATAATGAAAAGATGTCGGTCCAGTGCGTCTCCCCTCCCTCCTTTTCTAAGCACGCGCCAGACGGCAACCCCGAAAACTGGTTTTGGTCCCTTCGGAGCGGCAGAGAGGGGGAACAGAACACGAAAAAGGGTCCAAAAAAGTCTAGCCGAGCATTTTTGGGGTTGCAATCATCCCCTAAGCAACTGCAGCGCAACGGATGTTATTCCTGGCCCTGGGCCTGGGTCTGCCCGATCCCCCCGCCTTTCAACCATCCCTCTTTGGGCGGGCAGATGTTGGATCATGAGCCACACAACTGTCGTCCTTTTTGGCACAGGAAATGGCCTTAAAGGGCTGGAAATTGGAAACTGCAAGGCCCCATGGGGTTTCGCTCCCTCTCTCTCGCGCGCTCTCTCTCTCTCTGTCTGAGTGAAAAGTCTGTCGGGCTTCGAGTCGAGTGTGCCCCTCCGGGCTCGGCCGCCGCCTTTGCCCTGGCTGCTGGTTTGTAGCCGGCCTGCCTGTTCCCTGCCTGGTTTTTCTGTGCTCTGTTCTGTTCTTAAAAAGTCAAAAGAAAAACCGGTTTCGCAGAATACAAGAACTGTGCCATTTCGAAAAACGGCGGACAGCGACGGTGACGGCGGGTGGTGGTTGGAGTCGAGTAAAGTCGGTCCCCGATCGCATTTAGCTGAGAAAACCAGTTTGAGGAACTCATTTCACATCGCAGAGCCAGAAAAATCGCCATCCACACACCGACACAGACACACCGACTCACACCGATGCAGAAAATCAAATTTAAAATGGAAATAACTGAGAAATGGGATGGCGGCGGTGAAAGAGAAAGAGGAGGCAGACTGCGACTGGAGCTGGAGCTAGGAGGGGGCTGGCCGGCCAAGAACAAAATATATAAAACTTCCCCCCACAAGATTTGCATAAAGTGGAATCTTTTTTCAGCTCGTTCCAATCTCCGCATCTGTATCTGTGTCTGTGCGAGAGGTGTGGTGTGCCTCTGTGTGAGTGCGTGCGAGACATAAAATTTGTATATTTACGACGTAAAAATAAACCGCCACAGATCCGATGGTCGATGGTGTGCTGTGGCTGTGGCTTTCTGCCGTCGCAGGCACTGACTTTCAATAATTTAATTTCTGGCATTTCAGAATAGCAACAACAACCCAGAACATAACTCCCAGCCCAGCCACAGTTCCCCCAACCCGCCTCAAGCAATCGCCTCCGAAAACCCACGTAGGCGTCTGTCCCTCATTTGTTTATTTTTACACCCTTTCTGCTTTTCGCCATTCGATTGAGAGACGAGACAGAGAGACAGAGAGACAGAGAGAGAGAGAGAGAGGGTAGGTAGAAAAGCATATCCACTAGTGGATACTCTAGCGAGGCATCAAAATCAGTATATGAAAATGGGAAACTACAAGATTACATCAAGGTTCCACCTCACTCTCCTCTCTTTTTGGGGCATTTTCGAAATATTTTTGTATGTAAAAGTTGCCATGGAAAGTGTATCCGTACATTCCGTGTCTCGTTTTCATCTTTTTCCCCGTCCGCTGCTTCGTTCTGGTGTTTTCTCTGTGCCTCTGGTGGCAGAAAATGTCGTTTTTGCCATTAAAGCAGCGAAAAGCGAAGCAAAACAGTCACAAGCTGAGCCGCCACAAAACTTGTTTCCAAAGTGAATGTTAAGGGCTTGTTGGGCTCTTGAGTATCAGACAGAGTGAAAGAGAGGGAGAGAGACAGAGAAGTCGGATCTTGGGTGGAGGCTATGGCTATATCTATTGGAATCCAAATTTGGTCCGCTAGAGATTTGCTTCGTTGATGAGGTCGCTCGGTCTTCACTTTGGTTGTTGTTGTTCGCTTTTTGGGCATATTGTATTGTAATGTAATGTGGGTTCTTATCCGCTTGGGGGTTTTCCAAGGTTTCAGGAAGGCCGTAGTCCACACTGAACGAATGTCAAAACCAGCCAAATCTACTCAAGAAATACTTGAGAATTGGAAAGGAAATACTACAACAAATGGAAACACTTTTGGCGTACTTTAATGGCTAACCACCCACCACCTTCCAAGTGAAAGTGAGTTTAGCACGCACTACACACCACCCGAAAGCCCAGAGACAACAGCGCACGGTAATCAACAATAACAAAAAGTGAAACACAAAAGTTCAACGAACTTATTCGCTAATGGCATCGACGGAGGCGACGGCGCAAAAAGCGAAAATATAATAAAAACTAACAAAAAGTAAAGGCTGAACACACCGCCGCCGAGCAGAGCCCAAAGAGCAGGTGACGATAACGGGCCGCAGCAAAAAAGGCGTGTTATTACGGTTTACTATAATAATAATAATAGTAGTAGGCAAAGAATCAAGAATAAAGCAGAATATCGGATTGGCATGGGGCACGCGTCTGTGTAGGTCAGTGTAGGGTGCGAAGAGCCCACTCGCAAGGTCATCCTCATGTTGGGTGGGCTGAACTGGGTTGAATCTGCACAGAGGCCAAGATCAGATCAGAGAAACAGAGAAATGAAGCTGCCAAAACATTGGCAGCTTTTCGGAGGTTTTTTGCGTATTTCTTGCGATTTCTACACTTGTTGCGCACAAAAGCTCTTTACTCTTCAGCGTTTTTGTTTTTTTTTATAGTCCGTCGCATTTTGTTATTATTCTGCACATGTGCGTGGAATGTAAACAAATGAAACTTTTTCAAAGCTGCAGTGCCATGTGAAATTTGGCAACGTTGCGCGCGCCCTGCTAACGGAGCGCAATGGCAACATGGCGGACGACAAGGCAGAAATCGCGCGCGCGAGCGACGAAAATATGAAAAATGAAAATGTAAACGTGTCTCTAGAGCACAAAACAATAAAACACAAAAACAAAAAAAAAGCGAAGCAAAAGAAGTGTAGCACAAAGTGGAAACCAAAATATGTGGCGAACAGGCGGGCACAGGGAGAGAGTGTGTGTGAGGAGAAGAGACAGAGCGCCAACTTGGCGCGCCTTTGCATGTGTGTGTGTGTACGTGTGTTTGTGTGAAAAGTGCAGAGAGAAAATTTCACGCTTTTTTTTCTCGAACAAACATAAAACGAAAAGCAAACGAAGTCGGCCGCCCCGAACACCGAGAGCCGTAGAGTGAGAGGGAGTAAGAGTAAGAGAGAGAGACAGAGAGAGCTCACCGCGACGTCGCAGCATTGAACAAAATATTTTATGTGTGGAGGGGTCTCTGTCTCTGCCGCGCTACCGCTGCTTCTGTCTGACAAAGGGGGGAAAACCAAGATGGCGGCCACACATAGAGCTAGAAATGTGAAAAACGTGCTCTACTTGGGAGTCTGAATATTTTCCGTTTATTTGTGGACCTACTTGGTGCATTTCGAAGAGCTTTTGTTCAACTGTCATACTGCTACGCGCGTATGGCAGTGTGTTTTCCACAGTTAATTAGAAAAAGCTTATGTAACGCACTCACTCACTCACACATACACATAGATATGTAGCTGCACTCTCTCTCGCTCTCGCAGTGAAACATTTTCTCGCTGCAACACTTGACCTCATTTGCATGGAAAGCTAGTACGTACATAGGTACACATACTACGTATGTGTGTGCGTCTGTGTTCATGAAAATTAATGAAAATTGTCCGTCATTTACTTCAAAATGCATACAAAGCGAGAGCCCAAAAGCTCTGCCCTGCTTGTGGAAAAGCTTTCCCCCTAGAAAAATCGATATCAACGAGCAGCAGACATTGGAAGTATCGATTTGATATGCAAAAAATCCTCACAAAATTCCACACACACACTCACACACATTGATAGATGCTTTGAACACAGATTAGAAAGTACAGTTCTAGGCAGTGCATTTTCGCACTCGTCATATCAGAAGTAGTAGTAATTATACTGTTAATTATACACACCGAAATAGAAAACACAGGCAGCACGTAGTCGTTGATTTATGAAACTTTGCACATATACAATTTTGGTGTTGATTTTCCAAGAAGTGCACACACACACGCGACGGGAAAAGCAATAAAATCGAATTTATTTTTATTAAAACGAGCCAAGTTCTGGTTTCCGCAGTACGTGTTGTATATGTAAGTATGTGTGCTCATATGTATTTTCCTTGCTGCTGCTGCGGAGTAGGCAGAGCAGAGCACTGAGGAAGAGTAGAGCCACACCGCACAACAGGAATTGTGAACGCGCGGAGTGGAAGTGACGGAGTGACGTGAGCGAACGGAAAGTGTTTGCCTCTAACCTGAGCAGTGTTCGAAAACCGAACGCGAAACGAACAGAGCCTTGGCGAGAGAGAGCAAACGTCAGAGAGCGAGTGTGAGTGCGAGTTCGAAAAATGAGTCGTGTGTGTGTGAGAGAGTGTGTTTTGTATTTTGTATGCTGGCCGCGCGCGCCCAGCATTGCCAACGCCAAAAAGAAGCACTTACACTGGCTCTAATCTGTGCGAGTCGATTGAGTCGAGCTTAAAAGCATTAATTAGCATCTGGAACGATGCTGGAAATATTGATTATCTGCGGCAGACCTACATGACGATGGCACCACAGTTCCCATGTATTAGGTCGGTAGGTTGGCAACTCTGTTCTATGTGACAAGGACTGGAGGGGAGTCATTTGCGGGCGAAGCCATAATGTTCGCCAAACCAAACCCGAATGTTCGAAACTACCGTTGCCGAGCAAGCACTCTCTCTTTCTCCCTATCACTGTGTGTGCATCGAATGTGCATGTGTGTGTGTGAGGTGCATTTTCTACTAAAAAGTGCAAATTATATGATGGAAATAGGGGACTTTTTATGATCGCTGGCTGGTTTATTTTGGGTTTTCAGAATGACTTCATCGGCGTAAAATTATGTGTCCCTAACCTTTAACGGTTTACCGTTTAGCGCACTCTTGCGAAATTCTACACGCAAAAATGGTCTAACCGTACTAATTGATCGAACGGTGATACTTCCAAAATGGAAAGGGTGGGGAAATTATGCTCACTCACCTGCTTTTTTCACTGGAAAGCCTTCGTCCCGTCTTCCTTTTTGGCACAAAACAGCATCACAACAACTCGGTCACGTAGAAACGTTTTCCTTGCACACTTTTTCCACTCTCCTCCCTCTTTCACTCTATCTCCTAGGAGAAGGAGACACACACACGAACGTGATTTAAATGTATAAATATCTCGGTCTTGTCTCTTTTTGATTATTGAACAACAAAATTATACTTATGCATTTCCACTCGAAGCACTGAAAAATGTTAAGCAAACTGCATTGGAAACTGTCACTCGCTTTCTTCTTTATTTTATGTGTATTATTTTATGTAATGCGCGCTGTTTGGAAAATTAGCAACAAAGTGTTTTGGGGGAGTGGGAGGTAACAGTGAACAACAACCGACCGACCGAACGAACGAACGGAGCAACGACAACGATTTTATTCCTGAGAGTGCCGTTGGTTAATGAATTTGCTGCAAAAAGGTATTGTGCGAGCAGCAGCAAGAATAGAAGTCGAAAAAAGCTACCCACACACACATCGAAATACTTATCTATACATGTGTGTGTTCGTGTTCGTGTGTGTGTGTATGACACGAAGTTTCTGCTTTTGTTGTTCTTTCTGGCGGCGCTGCATTCGAAAAACCGAAGATCGTTCGGGCGCTAGAACAAGTGAGCGAACGCGAGTCGCACATGTATAGGTGAGCATGGGAGAGAGAGAGTGTGAGTGGGTGAGTGAGAGGGAGCGATGACGATACAGTTGATTGCTTTTTGCAACTGTTCTCGAGTAGGGGAGGCGTTGGGGGCTGTGGAAGAAGGAAGTATTGCTAAATGAAAAAGCAAAGAAAATGCTCGGGGGCCGCAGCATGTTTTGTGTGTTTGTGCTCGTGGGGGGATGGGTTTATATTTATGTATGTACCTACATATGAATGTATAGGTGTATATGGGGAAAAATGTGTATGGAGTTCTCTATTGACACGAAATGCAAACACAGATCGGATCATAGTCTTATGTACTCATACATAAGGATTCGCTACATATATATATATGCTAAAATACTTGACATTTTCTTGCAAAACTAAACCCAAAAAATAATCATGCTAAAACTTTTAAATCGAATTTGAAAATGAATGAATCTTTGTCTAAGAACATAGAAAAATTGTTAAATTGGATTCATGTTTTTAGCACAAGCCAATTATAGAATTGTAAAGAAGGCACAAGAACATGGATCCGTTAATTGCCTGCATAAGAAATACTAACCTTCTTTCGAACCCTCATTCGAAATTATCTTCTCAAATAAGATCTCAATTATGCGACCGAGTGTAGAATGTTGTAGAAGAAGGTGGCACATATTAGTTAATAAATATTTTTAGCAGGCCAGTTAAAATTCCAACGGGGGGTAGGTAGATATTATTATTATTTGTGTAGAAAGGTGTCAGAAGGAAATACCAAACTTTCTGTTTATAGCTCCTCTCTTATTTTTTTTGCATATCACTCCAAGCTGGAAGCTGTGTTTTGTTTGTTTCTGGCAATTGCTACTTTCTAATGGGTATATTTGATGAACAATACATGCATACATTTCTATAAATCTTTCCCCCATTTTTTTCTCTCGTCTTGCATTAGCAATTGCCAAAACTTGATTTTGATGCTTAAATATAAATGATTACTTGTTTCTTGACTTGAAAAGAAAAAAACAACAAGCAAAAATGCAAGACAACGAACTCTGACCAATCGACGATCAAATACCCTTTTTAGCTTGAAGACCAGTAAGGGATATAGCTGCGATTCTTAATTTATTGATACTTTTATTCGAACAAGAATTTAACAAATGAAAAATCATTATTAAAGCAGCAAATCGGTTTGAATGCTGATCTAGTGTGGTATTTTTTTTATGTGTTGCAAAACGATGCTAAACGAAGAGTAGACTCTTGCAAGTGTATAAAAACAATGACAGCAGCACAGCTAAAAGAGAGAGAGAGAAAGATCCCAATTACCCACACACAGGCATGTAGAACCGCAGGAGCAGCAGCAGCAACAACAAGAGACTGCTGCGGCTGGCTCTTTGTCGTCGTCGCCCGCGCAGCAGCAGCTTAAAAAAAAGCTGCGCTCAAAGAAATTAACAATAAAAGTTGGAAATTTTTGTTCCTTTTCTTTTTCTGGTTGGCATGACGAAGAAAATATTCGCTAAAGGCAAAAAGAAGAGAACAAGAGTTCCAAAAACTCGTTTGGCATTCGGCATTTATACATATAAACACATACATATGTATACATAAATATACATATATTTGTATGTATGTATATTTTTGGCAACACTTCTACGCTGTTGCGTTTTTGTTGTTGGACAGACAAAGTGAAAATTTATGCCGCACCCCGCTCACTCGAGACAGACAAACAGGCGAACGAACGAACCGACGGGTGGACAACAGCAGCAACAATGTTGAGTGGAGTGGAGTCTCCGGGCCGTGATTTCACGCAGCACACAACACTACACACACCGCACACATTCCAATTCAATCCATTTCAAGCCCGCCAACAACAAATAAACAAAAGTCAATATGTAATTGTGTTTTTATACCCGTTGCTCGTAGAGTAGAGGAGAGTAGCGTAGACTCTGGTTACTAGAGCATCAAACAACAGGTCAGTCGATATAGAAAGGATATGAAATGTAAGACCTGGCTAAGCCAAAGAAGTACAAACCAAATTCCATTTAAATATTTTCTCTCATTTTCGACACTGTGCTGTCGATCTGATCATGGGTATCTTTTAGTCGCAATGTCGTCCAAACCTTCTATTTTTGTGTTTGTTTTTTTCAAAAATTTTCGTCGACAACTTCGCTGGCTTTCGTGCGTGTGTGTGCGTGCAGCATTTTTTGTGGGTTTTCTTTCCACACACTTCATTTCGTATTCGTGTTCGCCTCGGTTGTGTATGTGTGTGTGTTTGTGTGTGGGGCTTGTTGCTATTTCTGATTTCCATTATATTATGCTTTTGCGCCGCTTTTTCACAGCTCCCATTCCCGTGCCGTGCCGTCCCTTTCCTTTTCCCAATTCCTATTCTGATTTCTGAGCTTCGTTTTCATTCGAACTCGAACAAGATTTAGCATGTGTTTGCTCGCGCTCTCTCCCTATGTATATCTCTCTCTGTTGACTGCTCTGCCTATCTATGCATGTGTTCGTGCGGGCTTTGAGTGATTGATGGTCTCTCTGCTCTGCCGCCTGCCTCGGAGAATGTTCGCTCGCTCGCTCACAATCTTCCGCTGCTCCCCGGCCGACAGCTTCCCCCTTTCCGAGAAGGGAAATATTGAGGCTGCCAAAAATATTTGTTGTTAATGGAACTTTCTGGTTTTCTTTCGCTTGGCAAATTTATGCTTATTTCTCTTCTTGTGATTCTTTTCTTCTCATTACTTTTTGGGTCAATGAGAGTAGAGCCAGAGAGACAGCCAGGGAGAGATGAAAAGAGAGCTCTGAGCTGACAGTCCGAGTGAAAGGAAGGCGGACGAACCGGACCGAACCGAAACCGACAGCTCCCTCACCATCCGCATTCGCTTCAGCATTCCCATTTTCGTAATCAGCATCATCGGGGTGCCAACTGCGCACATTTCCTTTTCCGATCCGCCCAGGATTATCGATTTTTCCTACCCTACCACTCAGAAAGAAACACGGCGGACAATTACATTACGAGCAGCAATCAAGGACGACAGGACCGTCAGGCCATTAGGGGGTGGGTGGTAGGTCGGGCGTCGGGTGTCGGGCAGCATCAGGCAGGCGTTGGGCGTCTGGCAACGGCAGCCAAGCATGATCCCCTCTGCTCTGCGCCTGCTAACCGCATTTGCAACCCTCCTCCTTCTCCTCCTCCCATACCGGATATGCCGTTGGTTTTGGTCCCTTTTCTGTTTAGGGGGGTTGTTGTTGGGCCAAAGAGCTTTTATGTGTATGCCGTGTGCACATGCTGCTGACAAGGACAGACAAGGACCAACCCTAAAGCGGGGAGCGATGGCACTCCATTCGGATCACAAGCACTCGACGACGGCGGGTGGTAGGGTAGGGTGCGAGGGTGGTCGGTCGGTTGTTCCCCCTTTTGCCCAGTCCTTTGTGGGGTGGAAACTTTCACATGGAGATCCTGCTGCCGCCGCAAGGGTTGCTTTCTGGCGGGACCAAATCCCCCCATTTTTCTGCCCCGAACACAAAGCGTCAGCTGCGTTTTGCCGATCCCACAGGGGACTTTGACTTGGCGCATAAAAAAACTGAGCCAGGAGTAGAGTTGCATTTAACCCCTAAAAAAAGTTCAACAAACCCCTCGAATTGGATACAGAGCGCGGTAGGGAGGGAGGGAGGGAGGGGGTCCCAGCCTGTCCTGTCCTGAGGTTGCATGCATCCTGGATTTTTCCTACCCCCAAAGCAGGAGCAGCGAACCACACAACAGCTGCAGATCCAACGAAACAAAACCACCCTTAAACAAAGCGAGCAGAGCAGCGATGCGATCGTTGCATGCTTCTCCGATCAGCTTGATCGATCCATTCCACCCTTGGGTACACACACACACACATACACACGCGTATGTTGTGGCAGGCGGCCGCCCAGTTCCAGCCGCCACTCAACTCCATTAAATTCAATTGACAAAAGGAAATGAACATGAACATGCAAAAAAAAAAAGAAAAAAGAGAATAAATGTGCACACACACACACACAGATAGACATGGAATACGTACAAAAACGAAACGGAACACACGAAAAACAGATTAATGGAGAACAGAACAGGCAACTGCGCTCGTGAGGGGCGCATAAAAATGGGAAAATTCAAGGTACCATACCCGCCCGAATGGATGGATGGAGAATGGAGAAGGGGGGGAGCAGAGCAGATCGCCGGCGGGAGCCAACGCAGCACATCTGCTCTTCTGGGTAGCACATTCATGCATACATACATACAAACATATGTACGAATGTATGTACATACATATAGGCTGTATAGGTTCTATAGAAATTGTGGCCATGTTGCCAGCAGCGCTGGCTTTGCATTTCCAATTTACATTTGTATGCATGTGCAGCAGCCGCAGCAACAGCAGCAGTCGCCGAGTCGAGCCGACAGCAGTATTAAGAAGCAGAGCGAAAAAGCAAACTGAAACGAAACCGCAAACAAGGCGACGGCGAATTCACTTCAATCAGCAATGATCGGCAATTTAGATACCCCACCTTACACTCGCAGAGCCTTTATAACATTTTATGTGAGTTCACTCCTTTACCTTGTGTTAAATGTTGAATGTATCCTTGGATTATGTGTGGCCAGTCTTTACTTGTGACAAAAGCGCACGCGTAATGCCCATTGCACTAAATCTTAATTAGAGTTGTGATATACCCAGAGATTTTCACTTCGTATAGGGTACCAAGAGACGACTTCAAGGTTAACCATGCCCCCCGATGGCGAGTAAAGTTGGCGTTCCGTCCCACGCACTCTGCTGACGTCGCTGTTCGCGTCACTATGGAACTTTGGCTGCTGCTTCCCTTTTTGGATTTTCTTTGCCAGCTTCGCTTCTGCTTCTTCATTGTCCCTTGCCCCTGCCTCCCTGTCCCTCTGTCCCTATCATGTACATATGTACATATATGTATACATATTTATGTATGTATATGTTTGTATTGTGCACATGGAACGAGTATGCATGTAAATGAGTTTGAGCACAATATAAAAATAAACTTTTTTTTTGTTCTTGCATTTTTTGTTTTCCCCCTTGTCTTGTGCAATTTCAGTTGCTAAATTTAAACGGGAAAAAGGAATTTTTATGGAACAGCTGTATGCGCCAGAAGAACAACAAGAAGAGCAAGGAGAAGGGAAAAGAAGTAAAAGCCAAAGATAGTGGGGCCAAAAAAAACCATAAGAACATCAAAGATATTTAGAGGGGATCAACTCGCTCCCTCGCTCGCCCACACAGAAATCTGTGGAATTATGGAAATACTCGTAGAAGTTCGGTTATGTTTCCAATTCTATCCCTAATGGCAGTTTTAATGGAGATTCTGCTGGCAAAATCGTACTTTAATTGATGTAACAATTGGGGAAGTTTTTCCAGAATTAACTCTTTTAACGCAACAATTTCGTTCTGGATGGATAAACGTTTGATGTACGTTCTTACGAAAGAAGCCCAAAAGAGAAACCAATCATAGTGTTTTCCACGGATAAAATATTTCGTTCTATTATTTTTTCCATGAAACCGATTTAAAAAAACGATCATCTTTTATGACAATCATATACATATGTATATGAGTTTAAGTACCTTAATTTAAATTTTTTAAGATGAAATATTAAAAATTTCCCTATAGAAAACCCAGAAGAACTTAGAAATAAATAAAATATATTCAATTACATTTGTAGGAAATATATTCAATTTAAATCTGAAAATATTCTCGTTTAAGGGCTCCCACAAATATAATCGAATCTAGAATCATAATAGATAAATTCAGTAAATACCATTTTTAGGGTGCGGTACCATTATGTATGCCAACATTTTCACTCTGCCTGCTCTGTTGTTTGCCAGCTTCCAGTAATGGACACAGAAACAAAACAAAAATATGTTGCCAAAAAAAACCCAAAAAGCCAAACGAGTTTTGGAAGTCTTTGGATCTGCCACCTTTCCAACTCAATTCAACAAATATTTTCTTCGCTTCGTCATGCCCAAGGCAGAAAACCCAAATTTTCAACTTTTATTGCTGTTAATTTCTTGATATTCGGAATCTCCCAGATTTCGATGATCTGATGCTGCGCGGGAGTGGGACGTCTTCTGTAAGTAGAAGCTGCTTTGAAGAATGGAAACAACAAGAGATTGTTTTTGGATTGTTTTCTTAATATACATAATTCTGGGTTTATCTGGTCAGGTAAGTCGCCAGAGCTGGAGAAATGGCGAGCATTCATTATAACTACCACACAAATAATGACATAAAAGAGCCTTTAAGGAGACGAGGAACCTGTAAACTCCCGGGGAAGTAAATTAAGGAGCAGAAATTAATCAGATCATCACCTAAAAGTTTATCTATCATCTATAGATCTTATGAGATTAACCTTCTAGAATCTGGATGAATCTCTCGGAATGGATTTTGGCCAGATACGACAAGGCCTTGATAATGCCAAAGCTGCAATAAGTCTGCCTGCCATTGCACTACGGTTTACGATCACTGTGGTTTATTTAATGGGGTTGTGGGAGCTTTTTGATGGCATGACTCATCTCAATTTCGGAGGTATTATTACGCGAGATCTGCTGCAGGCTCGCCTCGGCTCGGCTCTGGTTGCTGCTGCTGTTTCGAGTAATGTTTCAGAATCTCAAGAAGCGCAATTATAGTTTCCGAATTATGACTGGAACTGCTCTTTGCCGAGAGGCACGACGACACGGCCAAATCGTAAGCAGTTATTTTTATACCCCCCACAAGCCGAAAATCAAGTTTTTTTTTTATTTGCAATTGCCAAAAGCTAACAAAGAGCCAAAAAAAAAGTTAATTACATATAAAAAAGATTTATACACACATAGAAAGTTGCATGCAAAAAAAAAACAAAACGAAAACCAAAAAAAAATGTTCGAAAATGATTTTGATGTTTTTGGGGCCGTTCGTTTGCACGGGAGAGCTTTTGACGATCCCATGGCCAGATAGGCACACAAACAGCGAAACATACATACATATGTACATACATATGTACCTGCATATACATACATACATATGTATGTAAAGACAGAGAGGTGTACCTACATGTATGGAGATGGGTGTGGGCGCCTGACTGACTCGACTCGATTCGCCCCGAGGGCGCATCAGCGAAAAGTAATGCTTTGAAATGGCATACACGGACAGGCAGACAATAAAGTAAATTTCACGTTGTGTCATGTCAGACCACAACAACAATACAACAAATGGTGAAAACCCTAAGCGAAACAATCAAGGTATATGAAACACAAGGTAGAGAAGGCTGTTACGCGCGGATCCCTGGCAGGATCGACCGATGGGCGATGCCGCAAGACAGCTCCCTTTACAGCTGTATGATATTCAACTTTGAAGCTGGACTAACTGCTAAACGGAGACAGCCGATGGGAAAAGCTTGCAGCGAGAGCTAGAGATATATGTACATACATGTACACAGCTGCGTCAGCTGTATGTGTTGGAAAACATAATTTTGTCACAAATAAATAGCCTCGAAACTTTTCTGGAGACGTCTTCCAGCACTTATTTGGCGTTTTGTGTATCATAATATCTCTCTGTCTCTTTCTTTCTCTTCGCAGCAAAGTTTACCAAAGTCGAATGTCATACAGCTACAAGTGCATAAAGAGCAGTGGCAACTGCCTAACCTTTTATATAATATACCCTGCGCAAAGCTTGGTTTTGTTCGAATAGTCCCCGGGGTCGTCGGTTCGGTCCACTGATGATGATCCCCGACCCACACACACACACACACATACAGTTTCCACCCCAAAAACACACACAGACACACACAAGCAGAGAGTTCGGTTCGCCGTGGGGTGGCGTTGGTTGGCTTTGCCCTGCTGGAGCGGTGGCGGCATCGATTGAGGCAACTAAGCTTCAGGGCCAAAGTACAACAGCAACTAAAGGCAGAAAACTACCCTAATAACGTTAAATGAGAACGCCCCGTTCCCGTTTTTGTCAACATTTCCCACACACACAACAGAAACTGAAACAGAAACAAGCGGAGCGCAGCCCAGATCGAGCGGATGGGTATGGGTATGGGTGGCCTAGGGGGTAGGTGGTAGTGCCAGGCAACGCAAAAGGGATAGACAGATGCATACACAATCCGCTCTCTTGGGGGTGGGGGGTGGGAGTTGACTGAGCAGAGAGCATGAGATCCACACGAGCCAGCCTCGTGCCAGAACGACATAGAGACAGAGAGGGAGAGAGAGAGAGAGAGAGAGAGAAAGGAAGAGAGAGCACACGCGAAAGCGCCATGAAGTATGTTTGATTTTTCGTCTTTTGTCCCACGTCTTGTGCTTATTTACTGTTGCCAGGTGAGCTTTGGCCATCCAAGAGATAGAAAGAGGGAGAGAAAGAGAGGGAGGAAGAGAAGAAGCAGATAGATAGGAGGAGGGGAGGCAGGCAGGAGTGCCGGAAGCAGAGCGAAGGACCCGGACGGACCCTTAGATGAATCAACTTTGTAACGAAGCTTAATTTGCTGCTGCAATTAAATTTAATTAACAATTATAAATTGCAAACTGTGGCCAACTCTTCACTCAGGTGAGCATTATGTCATAGACAAGGTGAGCCAGGCAGACAGCCATCGCTGTTAGAGCGGGACAGATACACACACACATACTAACCGCTAGAGAGTGGGCGGGTTGGGGCGGGCGCTGCATGACGCATCTTGGCCTTGGAACTGCAGATTTTAAATTTTGAGTCTTTCCAAACTGCGGTCAGTGGAACTTTTTATGGAAATGTTTAGTATACAAGCGAATCGAGAGATTAGTAATCTTTTAGTGAGGTGTGGTGGGGGCAGTGCCCTCCCTCGATCTCTCTCTCTCTCTCTTACCGATATTAAAAGTGTGCTGCTGCCTGTCAGCGCCTAAGGGCGGTGCAAGTCGTTCAAAATCCAACACCTGTCGTGTTCCCCACATCATATCAATCCTACCTACCTACAAGTGCATATGTGAATACATGCATACAGTAGTCGCTCGGCAATCGGAACACCTTTGGCGTTTGGAATTTGTTTCTGCCTCGCGACAGCTATGCTTCGTCTCTAAACGCGCTCGCGGCCGAGTCGTCGGTCCCCAGAATCTAACAACAACATGCACAGTCCTTGCCGATTTGACTTTTCGCTCCATAGAATGTAACAACAAAATAGACAGTCTTTGGTAACAGGCTAAGGATTTACTTGTGAAAAATCTTTACAGAACACTTGGGACTACCAGCAGGGGCTTTTGTCGTAAGCTGATCTAGAATACATTATCAATATGCTGGAGAAACTACAGAAGTAGGACGATATTTCCTATATGTGAAAGTTCTAATATCCGTGCGACTACTGTACCTGTACATATATGTATGCACTTCTAGAGTCTAGTTTTGTCAGTGTGAGTGGGCATGGCATCCATTGAAGGGCTTCGTTGTGAAATACACGCCAATCAAACCTGCAACTAGAATGGGATAGCTATAGCTAATGACAGTACGGCATACTAACATGTGTATATGTATGTACATATCACCATGTACAGGTATGCAGGTACATACATATATCTACGCGTAAGTCGCTAAGAAAAGTTCTAGGGCAGGTTTCTTTTTTTTGCAAAAGCATTAGATAATGGTTGCAAAGAGAGAGAGAGAGTGTGAGAGAGGGGGGAGGGGTTGGTGGCGTACACTGATAAATCTAATGTTTGTCAGCTTGTCATGTGAACTGAACCGCTGTTCAGGGCCTGCAATTTTTATGCACTTATGACACGAAATTGCTGTGCATACACTCTCTCGCGCACACACACGCACACACAAAGCACACTCATAAAAGCTTTTCGACTCCCACTCTGGCAGAGTGGAGGAGGAGGGGGGGTGGTGTTGGGATTGCTGCACTGAAGGGAGTGGGGCGATTGAGTGCATGCGCACTATTCAAAAAATGCAATGCACTTGTCGCCCAGCACGCGCACTAACACTAACACATTCACACACACACACACACACGCACACACATACATAAAATCTGCCCACAAACTTACATAAACTTTTCTATAGAGAGGAAAAAAAACCATCGTCCAATGACGTCAATCACTCTGTAAATGGCGCCTTTCGTTAACTTTTTCTCACACAGAAATAGAAGTTTTGTTTTTTTTTGGGAGGGTCTTGTTTGCAGGGTCTTCCCCCCCTTATTTCTAGCATGGACATTTTGCGGATCTGCTCGCTAGCGGGATTTACATGCAATCAGACTGCTGCCTTTCAGGCCTGGTGGCGCCATCTGTTGGTCCGACTTTCATTAAACAGAACAGAGAAAAAGAAGAGAAGGCAGCAGCGGCGCGCACTGACCTTAATATGCATTAATTGCACCAGTTGCCAGAGGGGGTAGGGGGTGGGAGGGGGCTTGAGACCATCTAATGTGTGTGGCTTTTGCGCTCTACTCTCCATCGTTCCCGCCTGCGCTCGCTCTCTCTCGTTCTATCTCTTGGGCTTTGCATTGGGCGCTTATTGTTTTTTTTTGGAGCAGAGCAGCAGCGGCGCTCTGCCTCCAATTTCGATCCCAAAAACTGATGGAAACGAGGCGCCGACAACGACACGAACATAGCCGAGTGGGCGACGTCAGCATCGCTGCTGGCGCTGTGCTCTGTTCTGCTGCGCCGCTGATGTTGTGTGGTGCGAAGGGGGGTGGGGGATCTTTTGTGTGTGTTTGCTCCCTCAGAATGGGAAATGTGAGACTTCTAGTGGAGTCTGGAGCGAAATGAAGGGGAAATTTAAAACGACATATTCAGATTTTTAGCTGTAGATTCTTGAAGATATTGTTGGAATAATGCCTCTCCAAGTATTAGAGGGAATATCATATTATGCAAGTGTACCTATTATTTTGACCACCAGTGTGGAGCTGCAAGGTTATGTTATGGTATCCATTACACCCACATCGCCCCTCGTGACACGACAAGGTTAAGCACCAACTCCTCCCTAACTTTTACATACATACATACATATATGTATATAGAAAAGTATACATATGTACATACATGCCACGTCAATTGCTGAAACGACCTCCGGGGGGTGAAGGATGGGGGGCGGTGGTGCTCTCTCCGATTTGATCGATTTTTCCGAGCGCATGCCTGATGGAAGGTTGGAAAAATGGCAATTAATGTTAGCTTAATGGCATTAGCATTGAGGGGGAGTGGCGAGGGAGGGGTGGGCGATCATGTTAGAAAATTATGATGGAGCAACTCGATTGGGGGCTGCTCTGCTCTGCTGCTGTTGCTGTTTTTTTTGTGGAGCTAATACTAGAACATGCAATTATTTTAATGTATTTGGCCTTGGGGGGTGGGGGGCTCATGAATGTCAATTAGCTTGCATTTGAGCAGCGGCTGACTCCGGTCCGGTCGGGGGCACGTAAGCTCGCTTTTACCCCCAAAATCTACGCAGCCACGCATCCACAAAATGTAAATGTATCTATGTATCTCTGTTTTGTGAAAACCATAAAGCAGTCGTTTTGTATGCCAGCGATCGATGGATTGGCGTACAGTCTATGGTGTCACCCGCCAATTACTCCCTCCCACTTCCGCACCCACACCCACTCACTTTCGCATTCAGCTAGGGAAAAACTGCAACTCATTTGAATGGTTTCGCCTTCATTATGCAAATGCCGCCTTTGGTCTCGAATATTTATTTGCTAATTATAAATACATAAAGATAACTTTGACTGGAGACACACAAATGCACACATACTGCTATTTAGAAACTTTTTAAAATGCGCAATGAGGTCAAAAGAACATTTATTTTTTATCTGAATTTTGAATTCGAAAAGGAACCGCCAAACTATCGATTACGTGAACCTATTGATAGTGTCAGAGCACTCGGCTTTTGTCGGTGAGCACTGTCTGGCAACACTAATCCTTCCCTACCTTTTCTTAGTCATATCATGCAAAATTGCATGCAAGTGTGAGCGAGACAAACAGTGTGATAAATGGAAGGCAAAACAGAAATGATAAAGCGCTGCCACCTCGGACAAGTCTCTACATAAATGTGTGATGTATATTCGTTTTTCGTGTAACTGGAAATGTTGAAAAGGGAAAAATGAACTCTGGTCGAGTCCTTCAATCACATAAAGTGCGTGTAGAAGTGAATAAAGTAGTTCTATCAATTTATGTGACTTGGCAACCGTGTTCCGGCAGTCTGGCAGCCTCATACGAAAATGGCGAACACGAGCACTGAGCGATGAACGACGAGCTGAAAAAATAATTATTGTTTTAAATTCCGTTTTGCCAGCGAAATTCCTTGTCCTCTCTGGGTTGTGCGGTGCGGAAAAAGTGCGGAAAACGAAGGCGAACTCGGAACTGGAGCTAATTAAATAATGAAACGAGCAAAGTGCAACAACAGCAAGTGCGATGAGCATGGCCAGCCAAATAGAATAAATTAAGTTTGCAAATTATGAAAAACCAATCGCTCTGACGGTCGGTGCGTGCGTGCGCGTGTGTGAGTGTCAGTGCGAGCGAGTGAGCGAGTAAGAACAGTGTAGAATAGAAGCGTAGAGAAAAAGGTTAGCAATAACCGTGTAGAAATAAAAATAAAACGAAAAAAATTAATAAACCAAAAGAACTGGCGGTAAACACGCATGTGTTAGTGTTAGTGCTAGTGTGTGTGTGTAAGCAACAGCTACATTTACTACGATCGCCGTGCTCTAGGACTACGTAATACGTAAGCGAGAAGGCGGCAAACAACCCACAGCACCCACAGCACAGCATTCCGTTGGCGTATTGCGTGCGCTCACAAATTATGCAAAAGAGCAACAAATTGAACGCTGGCGGCAGCGATGAGCAGCTCGTCCCACCCATTGCAACAACAGCAGTAGCAGAATCCGCAACAGCAAAATAAGCGCAAAACGCAAAAATATAAATAGCGAAAAGGTAAGAGTCGTCGGCAGCAGCAGAAACAACAAAACTAAAAATAAGAGTTGGCGCTTGCAAAAGCGGACAGGACAGTGTGCAGGCAGAGGCATCTTTGTAAAACGTAACGAAAAAACTGAATGAGAGATACAAAAATTTCAATTGGATTCAATTGCAAATAAAATTTGTGCAACATTACATTTACATACACACTGAACGGGGGAACTGTGGGTGCCCGCCGCCGCTACCCCTTGCACGCTCCCCTCCCCGCACACCAGAAGCCACTTGCACTTTTGATTCGATTCCCTCTCTCATGCGCGCTCTCTCTCTCTCTCTCTCAATCACCCACTCTCTTCGTCTATTTTGCTTCGCAAAGTTTTGCGACGAACAAGAACAATAATAATCAAAACAAAAATGTTTAAAATCCATTTTCTTCGCCTCTGTCTCTCCCTCAACCACCACTTCTCTTTCACTCACTCACTCATTCCGCAGCGCGCTGTCATTTGTCTTGTGCTGCTTCTTCGTAGCGACCAAGCGACCAAACAGCTGTCTCGCTTGCTCATGCACATAGTATCCAAAAGAGACGCAACGAAAACGAAGTTGCCCGAAACAGGTACAGTGGGTCGAATCACATTTTTACATATGAATATGCGAATATTATTTATAAAAACAGCTTTATCCATGGGGATTACGTTTCTATTGGAGTGCATAAAATACATGCAATTTAGTGCAAAATATACAAAATTTCCCAGCATAGCGTGCTTTGCGTTTATTACGTTAGCTCAAATAAAGGTTAACGTCACTACACACACACACACAGTTGATCTATCCCCAGCTCCTATTACAAAATTCAAAAACAATATGGGCCTCAAGACGAAATTTAAATGGTTAGATATCATTTTCAACATTGCAGTGACTGCCATTCTGATTGTTCTGATGTCTTGAACGGAGAATGGAACCAAGGTGCCGCCCGCCGCTCGTGAACCTGTTTCTGAGTGTGTGGGTAGAGAGTGGCACGGCGTAAGAGCAAAAATATTCAAGAGCAATGAAAAGTGAAAAAGGGATGCACACACACATACAGACACACTCGCACTCACAATATCCATTAGCCAAATAAACAGGCAGGAGAAGGCGGACGGAGAAGGAGCATGAACATGCAATGCCAAGAAGAAGAAACCGAAGGAAGCTCCAGGAGGCGGCCTGTGGTGTTGGTGTATGCGAAACAGCAACAGGGAGCCAAACAATAGCTAAAAAAAAAAAAATTTCGATTGGTGTAACAGAAGAAAAATAAAAGGAAAGGAGCAAAACAACAAACAATCGACTGCGTAATACGGATTGCTGAATTATAAAGAGAGAGAGCGCGGCAGAGAGTCGAATTTGACAGTGGGTGGCAACACCGTTTCTTCTTTCTGGTTCCTTTTTCACAATTTTCTGACGCCGTTTTGTTTTGATTTCGCATCTTTCATTGTTGGAAGGGGTTGGGTTGGGGGTGTGGGTCAAAAAGAGAAATGCGACAATGGCAACTTGTTTGATGGGGAAATATGAATTAAAGGTGGACCTGTGAAAGAGCAGGACAACCTACCTTGCCTTACCTTCTAATTAATATACTCTGGGCTCTCCTGCGGTTATTGCACTGTTTCGGTTATACTTACCAAAGAGCAGAACCGAATCGCGGTTGCAAGCTTAACCCTTTGGTTTCCTCCTCTTGTGGCATGGCTTTGGATGAACTTTATGGCCCGCCATGGTTTAGGTCTGGAATGGGGAGAGTGAGAAGTTGCCAGAGGAGCCATTTCCAGGGAGAAGTTGCTGCTTTCGGTTTGCTGTCTGGGCTAGGACACCGCACCGCCTCCGCCTCCCCGCTGCACGGTGCCCTTAAATTCTATTCGTATGGCTTGTGGCAGGGCAGTGCAGTGCCTGCCGCTTGTAGGAGCATATAGCATCCTTTCCACATTCCTATTTAGCTTTATTTTGTTGTTGTATTTTTTCTCTCATTTTGACAATGCCCCCCAACAACAACAGACACAAGCCTGGCCCCAATACGTGCCATTGGAAACAAAAAAACCAAAATAAGTTGAACTAAAACTGGTTTCGGTTTTCTTTTTCCTGGGCCCCAGGCTGGCGGCGCGCAGCCAGCCCTTTTACATGAAAATGCGCAAAATCGGAGTCGGCTAAAAGTATCTGTGGGTGGGGGAGGATGGGGCCTACGATGAGATGATGCTGCTTCTACGATTCCAAATGCAAAATCAAATCCAATGCAAAATAAATATCGAATAAGTTGAGCGATTCAACTCCCACAATGGTCCATCAGATATTCCAACTCAACCCACCTCCCCCACCCCATCGATGCATCGATAAGTTATCCTACCTGTCGTCGATGGCTGCGCTTTCCTTTTGCATCTTCAACATGTGGTTGCTGCGGCTCTCAGTTGCATCGGGAACGTCACTCCGCAACGAAGTCGAAACGGAAGATTCTTTTCATTCGTTTTGTTACACATAGATTGATTGATGAATGGATTGTGTGGATGTGAACATACATATATGCTCTTAAGTTATCGACTTTTACCTGACAGTTTCCATGTTTTTCCAGCGGGAGCAAAGTCTCTGCGTGGCTGCCAGCACCCAGCACTGAGCCTTGGACGTGTTGAACACGTCGTCACTGGAAGAATAAAAGCTTGAGGAGCAAACAAACAAAACAAACCAACGGATAAACCACCGGACCAAAAATACAAGCAGAGGAATTGGAAAGTGCAAAAAAACTGAAAAAATGGCTGCTGTACGTGGACATCAGTACTTTAGTCTGCGATGGAACAACTACCAGAACACGATGACATCCGTGTTCCAGCAACTGCGCGAAGATCTCTCCTTTGTCGATGTGACCTTGTCCTGCGAACACGGATCTCTCAAGGCACACAAGGTAGGTGGTCCCCCGTCCCCCACCCCCCCTGGGATGTCTCTTGATAATAATCTCGCAAACTCTCTTCCAGGTCGTCCTCTCCGCCTGTTCGACGTACTTTCAAAAGCTTCTGCTCGAGAATCCATGCAAACATCCAACAATCATCCTACCCGCCGATATCATATTCACAGATCTGAAAACAATTATCGATTTTGTCTACCGCGGTGAAATCGATGTCACCGAATCGGAACTACAGGTGAGTTCGCACTCGAACGATACTACGAACTATTTTTGGTCCCTTCCAAATCCGGGAGAATTTTCGGAGATAATTGCAGAGAACTTGAGTAAAAGTGCCCCCATTGAAAGTTATCGTTTGCTATCGATATCGACGATCTATAGACTCTATGATGCAGAATAGGCAGGCGCTTGTGTTTCCATCATGAGGAAAGCATCGTGAACGAAGAGCCTTGGTGGAAACATGGATGCCTGGAAGCTCTTCCGCATACCTCTCACAATGATAACGATACCATACAGCCTTAGGCGTTAGAGCATTTAATTGTTGAAACATAATCGAAACGTATCATATATATCAGTTCAAGTTCTATATAATCAGCTGTGTGATTTGTGGGACCTTTGTCCCATTATGCATTATGCCCCTTGAACATTTATCCATCTTGTTGGTTATATTAATGTTTTTGGTATCGCCGTATTCGAACTTATCAACCTAAATATGTAGCTCTAAAGATAATAAACAAATATTTCATACAGTGCGTTTTATACCCGTCAGACCATCAGAGTTATTCAGAAAGAATCGACAAGCTGATAGCAGAATCAAGTTCTTCAGTTGTTCTCTTTATGTATTATATCTATCCCTCCCAATTTATGGTAGCTATATCTCCAAAAAGAAACTAAATTCCTTCTATTCCATTTATCATTTATCATTCTACTGAATCTTAACACACAGAACTGTCTATGTACATAATTCTAATCGATATATTGTACGATTGATTTGGGTTATCGAAATAAATATCGTATCAAGCATTTTTATGGTCTTTGAATGCTTGGTAAGGGTCTCGTTCCATTATCCGCTTATCCATTGATATAATTAGATGAAATACTGAAATATTTATGCAAATTATGACGAATCGTTTAGCTGACTGACATGCGCGAAACGCACTGTGCACACAATTACCGCCTCCTAATCGGTTTGTCAACAAACATCAGGCTAGCGAAAAACCTCGAATATTGTTCTTGTTTAAATTGAGCACAAAAATACTAGAGAGAGAGAGGGGGAGAGAGACAGAGAGAAATTATTGTCAGGGTCGCTTTTATCGGAGTGGGGAGGCAGCTCTATCTCGCTCTCTCTCTGGCCCCACTTTGCCTATACCTACCCTACCCTTCCCACTGCCCCACTGGGACCTGTGCCCCGTGCCCCGTTGATGCTCCGCTGTGGTGGGGCTTTGCATTTGACGAGGAACGCCCCATTGTAATTGTCATTTGTGTTGTGCGCTTCATTAACTATTGCCCGACTAGCGTGATGGTTGGAGAGGGGAAGTGGAGGTGGGCAGGGGAGGGGGACAGATTCCTCCATTTCTACCTCTATATTAAGAGTACATAATACATACATACATATGTATTTGTGTACACCCCCTTATGTGGAACAGACTGATATTGAATTCCAGACGGTTTTTTTACTGCCATTGCGCTTTTTAATTAATATTGATTCGCATGCTCTGCGGGCAGAGCGTTCCATCGATTTCTCTAGATAATTAGCATCTGGAATATCAAGGGAACTCGATTTCATTCAAAACAATCAAGAAAAACTGTGCGATCTGTTCGATTTTCGTAAAATTTATGAGTTTTGGTTTGGAAAACTTAACAAATAGGGGTTTATTTGCCTGCAGATGAAAACGGTTTTCTAACAATTTTATCATAAATTATAGATAGAAGTATTTCAAACGGTGCACGCATTCAGTTTGCTATCTCCCATTCCATATCTTCGTTACAAATCGACTTTATCACTTGTTTCGCTGGCCATATACCCGTTTGATTTTGACATATAACATATGTATGTACGTATTCGTGTGTATTTTTTCCATACAAGCTAATATCGATCGGCTATATCCACTGCAAGTATTCCTCAAATTATATGTATGTATTAGAGTCCTGCATGAATCTACAGTATTCATTAAACAACATCACATGCTTCCTCTTAAATGCATTCAAAGGTTTCGAATCCTTCCTTCATTCGATTTCGAAAAACCGATAACGAGCAGAACTGCGTGATGCTATCAGTAACGAGACCTGCTTTCGTTCAGTTCGAAATTATAAGAAAGCTGAAGCGCTGAAACGGACCGAGCCTAAAGAAAACCATTTTACCTGAAAGGACTTGCTTTTATTGTGTTCTCCAATTACCTTCTGTTGTTGCAAGAATTAACATAATTTCCGTCCCGTCCTGCTGTTAAGTGCTTAACATTAGCTTATTTAAGCAGCAACCATTTGAGCCGAGACACCAACCATTACAGCGGCGGTACAGTGGTGGCATTAAACATGTCTGCATGCTCTCTGCTCTCTTGAATTCGCACTCAAGTCGCTGCTGAGCAAAAAAAAATGGCTCAAATGTCGGTCCAGCTACGCCACCACCACCCCCAACTCCTCACACTCTAACACACACACACATATGGAAATGCTGCTTCTTCTTCTTGCGGCGACTGGCAGACGACTTCCCATTCATGCTGCCTGCTCTTTCTCATACTCCTACTCGCGTTCGCACTTCCTTCTCCCCAGCTTGTTGTTTTTGTCACAGACGTGCGCTCCATTTTTATATTTTCGCTGCAAAAGTTTTGCCGGCCATCTGTGATGGGCGCCCCACTCGGTCCTCTCTCTCTTGCTCGCTGTCTCTCGCTCTCTGCCCCCAATCCCCTCTTTAACTTCCACAAGTTGCCGATTTTTTTCCGTTCCCTTTCTCATTCTCCTGATGCTTGTGGGTGAGTTGAGGGAGGGGGGAGTGGAGGCTTACGACTACAGCTACGATGACGCTCGCTGTGTTTGTTGTTTGTATCTCTTTCGTTGCCGATGTAGTCGTCGTCGCCGTTGTTTCTGCACATGTTCTTGGAGTTTCGCGTGGCTCCTTCTCCTTAATCTCCACCTCCCTCACTTTATGTATTCAACTTTTTCGCCCATTTTTATTTTCTGTTTCGCGCAGTTGTTGTTCTTCTTGTTGTTGCATTTGCCCTTGTACTTTTGTGTGTTTTGCTTGTCCGTTGTGCGTCGCCGTCGTCGACCGCAACTTCTCTGTCCACTGTCAGAATGTGTTTGCTAGTGTGTGTTGTGTGTGTCGCCTACATGTGTGCGTGTGGTGTGTGCTTGGGGAGCTTTGACGTTGACGTCGTCGTCGCCGTCGTCTTGCTTGGTGCGTATTTCGGCTTTTGCTTTTGTACGGTGTGGCCCCTTTTATTTTTTTGGCGCGTCTGATTCGCCTTGAAAATGTTGTATGGCTGCGCTGCTGTCGACTGGACCCAAGTTTGGGGACTGGACTTACTGGGGACAATGGGCATTGGAGTGTTCTTTTTCCAAAATTTTTCTAATAATCTACTTTTTGTTGCGCTACGCAAGGAACACCTCACACAATTTGCATAATTTGTGCAGTTAAACATTTTTACAATGTTCGCCCTAAATATATGTTTAGCTTTGCTCTGTTCCAAATTAATTAAAACCAGGCTCACCCTTTTATATTCTATACTATGGAATAATGGTGTTTGCCCTTTAGCAGCACTCAGCGTTGCCACCTGGCTGGTATTTTTTTGCACTTTTTTGGGGTTAAGCTTAGATTCGATTTTTGCTAAGCGTTAATTAATGCTGGCGCTGCTTTAATGCTTTTAGCAAACGTGGTCAACGTGGACACAGACACAAACACACACATCTACATATATGTACGTTGCATACATGCACAGATGATTTAGTGTTGAGGCCACCTCCACCCGCATCTCCCCCCAAACTATTTGCGACACTGCATGTGTCTGCTTCGCCATGTGCTTTGGTTATATTTATTGCTATGTATTTTTTTTCTTTCTGCTGCATGCCAACACTTGAGGGTCTTCCCAATGCGTCGCCACCGAGTACCGCCCTCGCCCCCACCATTCTCCTTCTGTACCACGTTTTGGCCTCATTGCATGTGTGGCTGGGGCACGACATCCACTCCCCCCCTGCCCGTGCCACCGCACCCGCACCAACCATACCGGCACCTTTATCTTTGGCCAACTATGTGAGCAGCTGAAACTGACACAAACACACACACACTCAAACACATGCACAAACACACAGAAACAGACAGAGAAAGAGCCAGAGCCATAGAGTCAGGCAAAGACAGAGACGGAGGTGGACACCAGTTAATGGGGTGGCACACACCCAACCAAGCCCAGACCCAGCCATCACATCACCCCCACTCTCTCTCTCTCTCCTCTTCTCTCTGTCTTTCTCTCTCTGTCACTCTATCTCTGTCGGGCGGCAACCACTTGGCTTGCATTTTTTCCGATTTTTTCTTTCATTCTTTCTTGCAAACAATTTTTATTTTTCTGTGCAGAATTACTTTTTCCTCTTTTTTTTTCTTTTGCTCTGCTGCCGCCACCGTTGCTGCCACAGCTCTCTGAGTATTTTTTCGCCCCACGGCACGTCGCCAATGTGTCTGAGTGTGTGTGAGTGAGAGCGAGAGAGAGAGCACTGGGCGCTGGGCTTGCAACTTTGAACTTTTCGAAGGAACCCAAGCTGCTGCTGAGCTGAGCGAAAGGGAGGCAAAATAAAAGAAAAAATCGAAATTGAGTGAAGCGCAAAGAAAAAATTTTTTTGCCCGCGTTCTGTCTGTGTATTTGTGCGAGTCGTCCCCCTCTCTCCAACAATGGCCACAGCTCACACACACATATACACATTCATACTCGCACAAGTCCTCTTCCCATTGACTCGTGTACACTTTCATTCTCAGTCCAAGTCGAAGCCGGCCCACCTTCACCTTCCGCCCCCTTCCCTGATTCTTCGGCTTGCCCTGCCTCTGCAGTGTGGTTGGGGCCGACGCAGCGTCTGTCCAGTTTCATCATGATTTTTTCTTGTTCAACTTTTCGTCCTGCTTCTTGTCTTCGGATTCGCCTGCTGGCTCTCGCTCTGCCCTGCCTCTGCCTCTGTTGTTGGCTTTGGCTCTGTCGGTCGGAGAGCGCAATTTTTTTCAGCGGCTCACGAAACGTGCATTGTTTTGCCGCACAGTGGTTCACGCATTACAATTAGGTAGTATTCGAGTTAATTAATATTAAAACATATAACTGAAAAAAAACCACCATTTTTTTGATTGATTATTTGCAAAATACAAGAAACCGATACATCCTTTTCAGACAATAGAGAATCGGGTATGAGCTCTTGGTCTAGTTTCTGGAACCCTCAAAAAACTAAAAAAAAACCGTATCCAATTAGACATTCCTTTCGGGCGCAGACCTGAAGTCACCGTTGGACGATGAGCTCGTATTTCCAATTCATTCCCGATGTCCACACCCACTTTTACATCCATGTTGCATGTTCTCGCTTATGTCCTGACTGCTGGCCACCACCAGGAACGGGATGAGAACGAGTGTGTCCATCAATTGCTGCACTTTTTTTCGGTTTTTTTACTCTCCGCTCATCTGGTCCATTGTTTTTACTGGTTCCGCTGTGAACCTACCTACAGACCTACCCATTCCTCGGCAATGTCTACGCGACACCCGAACACAAATCATGGCCATGAGAATTCATCTCCAGTTAATGGGCGTACGTCGCCTCTCCCATGGAGATGGTCCTCCGAGTCGAGTCGAGTCGGAGTCTGAGTCCAGGAGGAAGGCGTCGTCGTACATTTCGGTGTCCTGGTCAGTGTTGGTCATTTTCTAAGGGTGTTATATACTTGGAACCCACCGCATTCCACTGAGTACCGTACCGTACCGCCTTATGTATCGCTTACTGTCGCGTTGCTCGCACTCGCTCACTCGCTCGCACACATACACGCGAGTAAGTTTGCCGCAAGTTTGTTAAGAAATGGTAGGGAGGGGGGTTTTTGGGGGGATGGCATGGTCAGTGGGTGGCGCCAGCTCATCAATAATGCAAATTGTTGTTGTCGGCTAAGGTTTCGAGCGCTTTTTGCGCGTGTGCGGCCCACGGTGCGCGTGTTGTGCCGCAATTTTTTTTTCCTCCGCTTTCTGCTGGGGCTGCTTCGGCTGGCCTGGCGCTCAGGCTCAAAGTTTCTTCTCATTTTTTCCAGCTTTGCTGCTTATGCTGTTGTTGTTGTATGCTTGAGTACTTCTCTGTTCCTGTGTGTATGGGTGTGTGTGTGTGTATGTTTGTATGAGAGTTGCGGCTTGCTTATGTTTTATTTTTTTCGTCTTCTCTTTTTATGTGCAAAAAGCTGGAGCGGAGAGCTCTGCCTTGGCCTCTCCTCTGCTTTTGCTCTGCATTTTTTTCCGATTGCGACCGATTTTTTCGCTGCCAGCGTCGCCGCTATATGCTTATATGTATGAGTGTGTGTATGTGTGTGTGCGAGTGCTTTTGCTCCTTGCCTTGCCTGCTAATCGTCGTCGTTGTCGTTGGCGCAGCGTCAACGTAGACGTAGACGACATCGTCGTCTTTTGGCATCATTCTTTTTATTTGTAATTCTGTTCATCATCATCGTTCATCGTTCTGTCGCATGTATGTAACTGTCTCCTCTGCGTGTGTGCATGTATTGGTAGCGCTCACTCACACGTCTCTGCCGCGGCTGCCGCCGCCTCTGCCGTCGCCACCGTTGCTTTTTCTTGTATTTCTTTTTATTTTTTCTTCCTCGCTCTGCAGCGTCGTCGGCGGCGGCGGCGACGGTCAATGCTGCCAGCGCGCTCTGGTCTTCCAATCAGACAACATTTGTATTTGTACACGGTGGGTCTCTCGTCTCGCTTCGATCGGACTTGGACGCGGATTCGGACTCGGACGTGGACGCGGACACTCATCCGCCGCTGTAATTACCGTCGTTCCGTTCGCCATTCGTCTTTCCCCCTGCCTGCCCGTTGTCGCGCCAATTGGAAGCACATCAAAAGGTGCCTCTGTCGGGTGCCGTGCCGTGCCCCTCCTCTCTCGCCCCGCATACACCACCAGACAGCCGCCTTCCTCTAATTACCCTCCTAAAAAATACGGAAAAAAATAAAACTGCGAATCGTGCAAAATCAAATTAAACTGCCTCACCCCCTGCAACTGGCCCCTCCTGGCGGCTTAATCGAAAAAGTGCTTAAAATAAAAGCCCAGGCGCAACATTTGGCCCTACATATCGGCCCCGATCCGTTCCGTTCCCGTACTCGTACCCGTTCCCGTTAGTGTGTCGCCTCTCGTCTCTATCTCGTTCAAGTTCGCGCCTTCTGTGCGGAATTTTGCAAACAAAGTTAAAATCAGAGTCAGACAGACGGCTCTCCTTCCCTTCCTTTCCTTTCGTTTCGTTTCTCTCCCCAATTGGAACGACCCCGTGTACGGCATGCAGACGCATAAAAAATTCAACTTGGCAAAAGAAAAAAAGCTCTGAGCCACGTTACGTTTTGCATTACGTAGTAAAAGGCATTCCCTCACACACACACGAACACACACGCACACATGGACGAGATGAGGCGTCAAACACATGTCGCAGTCGCTGCCGCAACATTCCTTCCCGCACGTGAGAGAGGGTGTATGTGTATGTGTGTGCGTGTGTGTGTGTGTGTGCGCGAGAAGCGCAGCCTTACTCTTTTTTCCATTTCGTTTTATGATTATTTTATACAATAATTCTCGTATTCTTCGTATTTATTTTATGTGCATTTTCCTTCTGCCCGGCGATTCGCGTGTGTTTTTGCACTACCTCTTCTCCGTTATTTGTTATGCCCACCCCAGCTCTCCTTCCTCGCCGCCCCCCGTCTACGGATTTGGGCGAGCTGGAGAATGTCGCGCTCTTACGCTCTTGTTGACGCCGGCAAAAAAAAAATGTCGCGTTCGTATTCGGCTTGATTCATTGATTTCCATTTCCATTGCAGCGCTTAAAAAAATACAAAAAATACCAATATAATCGGAACCACGTGTTGATAAACATTTATTAAGAAAAGAAACAAACGTCAGAGTCGGAAAGAAAGGAGAAGCAGACTAAGAGAAGACTACTGCATCTGCAACTATCTCTCTCTCGCTCTCCTGCCATATCTTTTCCTCAACACAAACACACGCACACTCTACTAATCGCAACGATTGCGTCCCCTTTGCTCTTTTGATGAATTAGATCAAAGCAAAAGAAAATAACAAAAGAAATCTTAAAAAACAATTATTAATTCATTTTCTGTGTTATTGCTATTGTCGTCGATACAATCCTCCCGTCACGTCACCGATTATTGTTTACACACTACCACATCTGCAAACATATATAATTTCTTCTCTCTCATTTTGTTTTGGGTAAAAATATGAAATTTTTGTATGAAATTAATTCCGTCACGCCGTCTACTACAATTTGTCAACTATAAAACTCAACAAACAACAACAACAACCACATTAATGCAACGATCATTCAACAAAAGACCTGTTTAGCAGCAGCGCCACCAAGGAATATCACAATATTCTTCTGCGATCCAAGGTAGGAGGAATTCTCTAGGAGTTCGTACTCTAGAAACTCGAAATTCAAGAAGGGGAAAGCCCATTTCCCCTTGGTCACCTCTTGCTGTGTGTGTGTGGGTTTCTCTCGTGATTCTACTTTTACTTTTTCACATTTTCTAGGGCTAGGCCACATAAAATAATGCCATTAATTAGATATACTCGACCACACGCACACACTCGCACACGCACGCACAGGGCTCGTTTGCAATTAGCGGCCATCGGCCATCGGAATAACGGCAAAACTAAGACATAACCAAAGAAACCAAAATGGAAGAAAAAACGTACATTCTGCAGGCATTGGGCGCACCCAAAAATTTGCCTTGAATTCAGTGTCTGTGTCTGTGTGTGTGTGTGTTTGCGTGTTTGTCATATATATACACCTTTCTAAGGGCCCTTTTTTGGTGTGTATCAATAGCTAATTGGGGGCCCCAAGAACACTCGTTTACTAAGTGGTTTCAGGAGCCACAAAAGCTACTTTTAGCAGATCACAGGTTTTGGCACAGTCTGCAGACGCTGGTGGGGTGATCTCCAGTTGTCTTTTCTCTTTCAGATGGATTTACTTATTCTTGGCTTATAGGCACTAATCTAATAGAACTTCAAAGCTATACTTTTGGTGAAACTGAAATATTTAAAATGTGTAAAGTTTTACAGGTTTTACTGCCACAGGGAGCAATCGGTTATATATCTCTCTATATATACGTATCTAGAACAGGTATATCTATAGGATGTATCGCTGAAAATCAAATCTTTTGGCTTGTGGCTAGTTGTGTAACTTTTGTAAGCTCAAAACCAAATTTTTGAAGAATGAATACCAATTAGTTCCTGCTTCCCTACCCCCTACAACCCTCAGCTTTGATGTTGTTTGCTGAACTTGAAGCGTTTCCACTTGAGTGGGGCGGTGAGGGCGGTCCGCCAGCCAGGCCAACAAAGTTACTCGTAGCCTCGGAGGATGTGGTCGTCTTCTGGTCAATCCGTGTGCGAGTGGTGCAGTGCAGTGAAGTCTGGCAAGAAGTTCACACATCAAGAGGCGCCAAAGTTCGCCAAGTGGCTGAGGCACTAAGAAAATTGTAAAAACAACGAATCAAGAAATGATCGTAAGCGATGATGATTGCAAAGAAAGGGAAACACGAAGAGACGATGATGCTGTTGATATAAGAAAAACAAAAGCCTTTGAAGCGATAAAGTCCAAGGCGGATCTCTCTCTCCGTCTTTCTCTGTTTCTCTAGTTGCGGGTAAAGCCGAGCCCCAGATGTGCACTCGGATCAAACTATGACCCCAAAATCCCTTGCCACTTGCCACTTGCTACCCTCCTCTGCCTCCACCCACCAGGCAGAAGAGGAAGAAATCGCTTGACGACGACGACGATTATGCGACGGCCTGGCTTCTCCGTTGTACAATGGCGGGTTATCAAGTCCAACTGTTGGGCACCCCCCCAGCCTTCCTCCCTGTACAGCTTCTGCTGCTGCTGCCTCCTCTTGTGGGTAGGGTTTTGTGGGTGCGGCGGCACAAGTGAGTCAGTCCCACAAGGCCTGAAAGAGGCACGGGTGCGGGTGCGGATGCATTGTGGGAGTGTAAGAGAGAGAGCGAGGTCCGCTCAAGCATACTAGCTGGGCTTATCACAAGCCTATTGAGAGGAACTGTGAGCCGCCTGCCAGGGCTGAATGGAAGAGACGAGGAGGGAGGTCGTACAACCTCCACTTTCTCTCTCTCTCTGCCGCCACCTCGTTCCCCTTTCAGCGCGGACCCACTTTCACACAGTCACAGATAGCGGCGTAATCAGGGTATTTCCGTGCTGTGATTTTTATATTTTTCAATTTGTTTTCTCGTGCTCGTTCTCCTTCCTTTTGCATTCATTTTGCTCACTCACAAAACTCAGCGACGCCGAGGACGACGGCAACTTCTTAATTTCTTTTTAGTGCTTAAATGAGTTGCTCTCCGTCCGCGGAGCAGCAGAAAGGTCTAAGGGATGGACCCACCCACCCATGCAAACGAACCACCCTCCCAGGAGTGAAAAAACTTACTTAAGAAAATCGCAAGAAAATGTAAAACAACTGGACAGCATTTTCATTTCATTTTATTTCGTTTCATTTGATTTGATTTCTTTTTCTTTTATTTATGTTGGTTTTTCTTTGGCATTTTTTTAAGGGTGCTTCTTTCGGTACGCTTACCGCCTCCTCCTCCCCCCTCTGTTTCGCTTCTTTAATCGATAGATTGTAGTGTGTTGTTGGCTTCTTTTTTTCGCTCTGGCCACATCAATCACAGTCAGAGCGGCGGGTCAGCGAAAAACCAAGAAAAGAAAAATCTTGCGTTCCCAATCGACTTGGCAGGGGGTGGGGGTGGTGGGGGGTGTACGCCCCGAATCAGATAATAGAAATAAATAAACTTCTGAGCTGGAATTATGGGCCATCAGAAGGTAAGAAGCTACACGAAAGAGAGAGAGCAGCTCCTGAGCGCAGCTTTAGATTTAGCCTCCATGGCCACACGCCTCGAGGTATGCTTTGCTTTTCGTTGTCTACAGAGGAGGTTTGCATATTCCGGAGGAGGAGAACCTTAAAAAATCTCCACAATATGAAGGAAAACAAAATGGTGCCTTGCAAAGTGCAACCTGAGGAAATATCAAGAAAATATTTGAGTAATAGAGTAATAATTCCAGAAATATCTAGAATGTCCTCCATGGATATCTATGTCCTCCATGGATATTGAATACTTCTGATCGGATTGTCTGATTGCATGGAGGAGGTTGCTTTGGAGGCACATGTAGATACTCCAGGGTCGAAGAAGTACGTCCCAAGGTGTTGCATTGTGTACGACTCGTTGGGGAATACCATAGTGCGGCACAATGTTTGTCCGATTCGAATCTAGTTCTCTCTCTCCATCTATCTATCTCCCCCTCCCTCTCACACATTACACGAATCCCACTTGGAATTCAAATTTCAAACGATTGCATTTATAGAGAGAGCATAGAGAGAGAGGGAGACAGAGAGGGAGACAGAGAGGGAGAACCACCACCAATCACTGCCCTGGGTCCCCCATTCCCCGCCCCCGCGCGCCATTCATTGAACAATGCTATATAATTACATAAAAGTCAGCAGCTTGTTGGCAAGAGGCAGGTGGCAGGCGGCAGGAACCCCCCACACCCAACACCCAAGCCGAGAAGGAAACAGAAGAACTCTCATCCCCCTACTCACTGTCCCCCTCTACCTCCCTCTGCCTGTCTCTCTCTTTCTGCCACTCGCGCTAGTGCCAGAATGGAAAAATCCCTTGTTTTAATTTCTCTTTTTCTTTCATTTATTTTTTCGAAGCACACCCAAAAAAAAAGAATCCGACAACCGCTCTCCCTCCCCCCTCCACCCGCACAACTACTAAATAACCGATTTTTTTTCGGTACGTTTCCAACTCATCAGCAGTTTTTTTTTCCGTTTTTTTTTTGCCGTCGATTTCTGTTGTTGTTGCTGTTGCCTTTTGGGTTGGCTTCGGGTTTTATTTCTCAACTAATCCCACACCTCTGGCCGGCAGGAGGAACCGGGCAAGGCGCACCCAGTGATTCCGTGATGCCACTCCCCCAGCCCCCAACCCTGCAGCCCCGCAGCCCCGAAGCCCCGAAGCCCTCTTTCTAGATGGAAGGTCTTTTGCTTTTATTTTTGTTGTTGTATTTGTTGTATTTGGCCACGTTTAAACTGCTGCAAAGATATAGATTACAACTGTTGTTGCTGCCTCTGACCGCTCAAAATTGTATATACTGCATGTACATAGTTCTGTGAGGGTGTGGGTGTGTGTGTGGTACATTATGTAAAGAAAAAAAGGTTTAAGTTTCTGCCTTCTTTTTCTTTTCTTTTTTTTTTGTTTTTTTGTTTGCCGTTCGTCCCATTTTCGCCTTGGTTCATTTGGCAGCCCTGCCTCCGCCTTCGCCTCCGCCTCAGCTGCCATGACAGTTTTTGCCGCCCCCAAAAGGCTATCCGTCCCCACAGTCACTGCTAGAAGAATCCTTGACTTGGCATCCAACAGGAGAGATGTTGAGATGACCCATCCACAAGACAGACTTTTGAGGAATTCATTTACGCAATTAATTTATGGAATAAATTTTCACAGAATAAAGTCAAGGATAAATGCAGTCGAATTAAGACTACGTTGCGGTTCACTTATTTACTTTTATTATTATGCACACAAAAAAGCATCTAGAAAAACAAACTATTGTTGTAAAATCGAATAAAAACACAGAAAAAGTTTTCTTGGTACATCTGCTCGATCGAGGACGCAACAAAAATTTCGGCATCAAACTTGCTCGAAGCCAACATTCCAACTATTCGGGTAACGAGCAGCAACGAACGAGTGGCTTAATGAACGACCCGAAAAGACTTCGGGTTTCGGGATCGGCACCAAGGCACACTCGACCAGTATGTTCGATCATTAAGAATACAGGCGCGATTACGCCTCGTGTGATTCATACTTGTCCGTTCGAACCTGCATGTCCAGGGGTTTAAAGGTTGGCAGGCCGCTTTCCTTTCCCTTTCCGCAGTTATTTAAATTGCATTTGCGACACATTCCCCCGTCCCCCACTTGTCATTCTTCGCCAAAGTTTTGGGCATCCTTTTTGTGGCTGTGTGCGTGGGCGTGGCTGTATTTCATGTACGCGCAGCCACACATTGTTGCTGCATTTGCATTTCGAGCACACCTCTCGACACGGCCGCCCACCCTACCCCCTCCACCCTCCCTGGGGCTTTCGCAAAAAGTTTGTTAAAGGATTCTTCACAGCCTGCCCCTGATGGTAGGCAATGAAAAGCGCGTGCCACAGATGAGAGGAAATTATGGGAAACGAAAGCGGAGTAAGTCGGTGGACCTACAGCAATTCAAAATAAAGGCCACGAAACGAAAAGCGAAAATCAAACGGTAAACACACTCACAAAGAAGCCGATGAATCAGTAGAAAGAAAGGAAAGTGGAGGTAAAGGGAAAACAGTGAAGTGAAGTGTGTGAGAGACAGTTTTCTTCCTCTCATGTGACCGAGTAATAAAATAGCATTTTACCAGCAGACTCAGAGCAGAGCAGCGCTGACGCTGACGCAGATGTCGACGTCGACGCTGGCGACGTTGCTGGCGCTGCTCACAATGTAAATAAACGTAAAGTAAAGCGTAAAGCGAAAAAGCGAACCAAGGCCACATAACGTAACATAAAATAATAATAAAAATGCCGGCCGCATTAAGCGGCTGATTTCTGTTTCTTTCTATCCCATCCCCCATTCATGCCATTCCCTTCTTCCTTTTGGAAGACACCCACTCGCACTCGACACACACACACACACACACACACACATACAGTCAGACAAAGTCATACACACACAGGAAAAATTCGACTCTTTTGCTTTGGTTTCTATCGCCCGTCCGTCGCGTACTATTTTCGTCAGTCAGCTGCTGCTGCTGCTTCTGTTGCTGCTTCTTCTTTTACTCTTCCTTCTTCTTATTCTTTATTTTTTATTTTTTTGTCGTTTTCTTTTGCTTTACTTACTTTAAGCCGGCACCAGATTGTGCTCGTTGCTCCCATATGTTTTTTCGCTGTCTGCTTTCGGCTTCCCCTTCTTTATTATGTATTTTGATAACACTCTCGCAACTTCTTCAAATGCTGCTGCTGCTCCGTCTACGATTTCACTGTTGCGCCTTTCCTCACCTATGCTTCTAGCCTCCACCTACTCCTCTCCTTCTGGTCTCGCACTCGCACTCTCTCTCTCTTTCTCTTTCTCTTCGCTGGCAAGTTCAAGCGCGAAGGGGAGGGGACCTTAAAGAGCTCTTTAAGGTAGGAAAGTACCTTACGATATGTAGCTGAAAAGTGTTGTGTTTGTTCATCAGCTCTCAAGAAAGCTTCTTCAATGATTGCGAGTTTCAATGATTCCTCTATATCTATAGATTGTAGAGTCTGTTGCCTACACAAAAGTATGTCTTTCGGGGGGCTATCCTCTCATATTTTCAGCCCGAATTCCAAACCCCGATTGCCATCTTTCCATAAACTGAAATACATACAGCCATGGTCATATAAATAGCACAAAAAAATTTTCAATTTATAAATTGCTTTTTTTAGTTCAAAAAAATTTTTTTTTTACAAAACAACTTTGGCTCTTCATAGCTTCACTTATTAACTAGTTAATTCATAAGGTAAAATATAAAAATGTTTTGAAACGAAATAGATTCAAATTAAATAATGAAAAAATAGCGAAATTTTGGTGGTCACAGAAATAGCACACTTTCAAAATATTTCCAATAATTCATAGAAAAAAAGCTCAAAAGCTATGATTGTTTGACAAATTTAATATTTAGTTGAATATCCATGATTTTCAATAACTGCGTTGCATCTCCAGCCCATACTTTCCACAAGCTTCTGACATCTCTCCTTCGGAATGGAGTTCCAAGCTTCTTGGACACCTGTCCACAAATCGTCAAGATTGGCAAATTTTTTTCTGGATATCATGACCTTAACATCATTCCATAGATTTTCTATTGGATTTAGGTCAGGGCTTTGGGCCGGCCACTCCAGAACTTCGATGGATTCGTCCTTCAACCACTTTTTAACGACACGAGATGTGTGCTTTGGGTCGTTATCGTGTTGAAATATCCATGTCACAGGCATATTCTCAAAAGTAAATGGTTCCATTTGATTTTTGAGAATATCCGCATACATGAAACGATCCATTATGCCATTAATTCGGTAGAGCGGACCCACGCCATGCCAGGAAAATGCACCCCAACACATAACGCATCCGCCACCGTGCTTCACGGTCTTCATTGTGTACCTGGGGTTAAGAGCTTGGCGTTCTGGACGACGAACAAATGTTTTGCCATCGGGTCCCACTTTATTTATCTTAGTTTCATCGCTCCATAGCACATTTTTCCAAAATTTCAGACTCTTATCCCGGTGGGTCCGTGCGAAACTTAATCTTTGTTTGATGTTTCGTTTTGACAGGAGTGGCTTCTTTCTGCTGATGCGTCCAAAGAGCGAAGCTTCGTTCAGTCTTCTAGCCACTAGTCTTCTTAACACATTCGTACCATATTCATCATTCATTTCCTTCATAATCTCTCGAGAGGACTTAAAAGGGTCCGCTTTGCTCTTCCGCACTATGAGCCTATCCGTCATAGAATCCGTTTTTCTTGGTTTTTTCTTACGATTTTTTTGTTCAATCAAATAAGTTGGGCTTAACCTCACTAATTTAAGTGCGTTGTACACCATCTTTCTGGAGCATCTCATTATTTTGGCTATTTCAGAGGGTTTTTTTCCAGATTCACTTAGTGTGTATATAGAGTTCCTTTTTTCAACTGAGCAATGCTTTCCACGACCCATGTTCGCTTTTTTTGGGTAAATTATGTCAATGCGTTACCGAAGAAACAAAGAATTCTGCGAAAACCACTTTTTACTCGAATTTAGCTGCCGTTCCATCAAAATGTGCTATTTCTATGACCATGCCAAATAAGTGCACGAGAACGAAAATTAAGCATAAAGCAAAGGAGAAAACTGATAACGAACATTTTTTTGCCTGTATACCATGTGGATGAATGCACTTATCGTTTGTGATCATTATTTTTAAAATCGGACGTAAAATATTGTCCAAATTATCGATCGGAATATTCTGTTTTGATTTGTGCTATTTATATGACCAGGGCTGTATGCAGAGTAGAGTTTCTTCCTTTTCTTTCAATATTTTGCCTTTTTCATCCGTTGTTGTTTTCAATCACATTTACCCCTTCAGAACATTCATTTTTCTGCACTTTTTTCCAACATTTCTTCTCTGGCCTGAAAATGAATTGCCTTAATTAGTGCCAGTTCCATCACCACTGATTCTCTGATTTGATTAAATGAAACCACAAACAAGGCAAAATGGCTAACCAAAATGGGTTGGTGCGAGCGAGGGGGTGGGTGGGTGTTAGGGGATTTTAGCTTATCCTGCAGCCCTGGCCGTTGCCTGGAAACGATTTCACAGCTTCGCTTCAGTGTTTTCTTCCTGTTTGATGGGTCCTACCGCAAAAGTGTCAGTGGACGCTCGTTTATCCTTAGCGCATCCTGTTTGTACCTCTCTCGTCGTCCTCTGTCAGCAGAAACTGCAGTCAAATTAAAAATATGTGGTCTACTTTCGGGTGGCATGCAACAGCAGCAGCAGCGTAATGGCAAACAACAAGAGTATTATTATTGGTAGCAGAGACCCAAAGAGAAATGAACATAGAGAGAAATTAAGACAGAGAGAAAGGCGGCGGGGAATGGGAGGGAGAGTGGGTGGTAGCACAAAGTAAATTTTGAAGAATTTTTAATTAAAATGCAAGGCAACATCCAGCTCGCTCCCTCGCTCGATCTCTCTCTGCCTCTGTGTTTCTCTCTCTGTCATGTTGCTGTTGCTCTTGTAAAATTTTTAACTAAACAAACGAAAGAGAGATAGAAAGAGAGGGGGAGAGGGGGCAGCGACAAGAAGTTGCGGTTTGTGCAAAGAGTTGGACCAAAAGCAGTTAGTAAATTGCAGCAAAAGGAAAGAAAACAACAACAAAAATAACTGTAGCGAATGAATGGGAGAGCACACCACCTGCCACATGTGTGTGTGTGTGCAATGTAAGCTCTTCCACCGAAGTGCAAATATTGCCATTCAAAGTATTTTCATTGGTGTTCTGCTAGGGAATTGCAATTGATTGGGAAAGCATCGGTGAAAAACGTATCGTGTAAGTGGCAGCCCCTAGAGAGAGAAAGAGAGAGAGAGAGAGAAAAGCGGGTGACCGGACACTGGGCTGCCATGTAGCCTAACATCATTCACACATGGGCGTACGTCCCTCCAAACATTGGCGCTCTCTTTTCCCAGAGGAGCCTTCTTCCTCTCTCTCTCTCTCTCTCTCTCTCTCTATATCACTCGCTGGCATTTCATTTCCGTAACTCAAAAGCTGCCGCCCTCCTGTCCTCTGTCTCCACATGTGCGTGTGTGTCTGTGTGTGTGTATGGAGACAGTTTATAGCCCAAGCGAATCTTCATTTACTTCCGCGCCACAGCCTTCTACGGTTCCTCCTTGGCATATTTGTGTGTGTGTTTGCCTCTGTTATTGTTGTGCTTTTCGAGCTTTCCCATTTGTTTTTTTTCTTTCTTTTTGCTGCATGCAAAGTGCAATTTTCTCTGAGTTCCCTGGGCTAACTATTCCTGGGCCTGGTTCTGGTCCCTGGAAATGCCAACACCATCATCATCATCAGCAGCATCAGGAACAGCATTCGCAGGAGAGGTACACACACACACACCCATACACACACACCAGCTGACAATCAATGTTTGGTTTAGCAGAAATTTCTCCTTTGCCATTTTTGTTGCAGCAAACTTGATGGTAAAACAAAACATTGGCCAAGAGCAACAACGAAACAAGAGGTGGGAGGAGGGGGTGGAGGAGCTAGAAAGAAAGAAACAGAAAGAAAGAAAGAGAGGAAAGCAAAAAAAATGAAATTAATTTCTTTTGTGTTCGTCGTCGTCGTCCTCGTAGTCCCAGTGTGGCCAGAGCTCGAGCTGGAGCCCGAAAACCCAACTGCAATGTTCATTTCCGGCAGTCAAACTGCGCGTCCTGCACCCTGCACCCCCTCCTGCGCTCAGCCCGGCCCTGTCCTGTCCTGTTCGCTTCTGTTCTGTTCTCTTCTGTAGCCATTCTGTTCTGTTATGTTCTGCACCATCCCAACGCCAATCCCAATCCCAGCTCCAGCTCCAGCCTGTCTCTGTTCCTGTTGCAGGTTGCTCAGGTGGCTTTTCCGTAGGTTTCGGTGCCGCCTCGAGCTCCGAGTTTGAGTTAGTGGCATCTTGTGCCCTCCCCCCCTGAGCATACTCTTCATTCCTTCCGCGTCCGCATCCGTATCCGCTTTCGCGTCCTCGCTTCTCGTCCTGCTGCTGCTTCTCGCTTTTTTGCTCCACACACAATGTCCTTTTTTTCTGCAACAGCAGCGGCAGCATCATCTGCAGGAGTCGGAGCTTTGGGAGGCGCATTCTTCTTGGCGTTTGTTCATTTGCCGCAACTGTAGCCAGGCGGCAGTTAGACAGAAGGCGGGACGGGTAATAGAAGGAGTTGTGGCAGTGGCAAGGGCAGTGGAAGTGGCAGGGGAGAGGGCACTATGGCTGCTGCTGCTATGACAGGGCGTGGGGTGGGAAAAGAGGAGACGTACATAAGCCGCACATGCAATGCTTTTTGTTTTTTGTTTTTCTTTTTTTGATACCCTGTGAATAATTGATGGTAAGGGTATGCCCAAGGGCAAGCACAACGAATGTGGGGTTATCGATAGAAACAACATTTTATTAATACAATAAACATCGATTTTGGAGTGCCGTACATTAATCGATCAAATGTCGATTATTTATGCATAATTCGAATATAATTAATTTGAAATTCCGCAGGCTTAGTACTTCCGACTGGTTTTTGTATACAGTTATCCTCGATAATTCGATATCCCATCGATATGTTACCAGAGAAGGCATCTGTATCGATTAATTTGCTGAGCAATGGCATGGCATGGCGTGGGGGACGACCCATCTGGAAATCTTCTCACATCTGGATCAACTCTTGTGCTGCCACTCTCTGGTGGCACTGTGCGTCTTCTATGCTAATGAAGCCTCTTCTTTTGCGTTGCCTGTGTGTGCCAGTGCCACTGCCATCATCATCATCGGGGTTTCAATGGCTCGGGTCCGAGCCTAAGCTCATGCCATTTGGCTCCGTCGTTAATCCCTGGCACTAAAGACCACTGGGCCCGCAGCCCGCACCCTCAGCGAGTCCTCCATGACGACGACGACAGCAGCAGCAGCAGCAGTCCACACAGTTCACAGTCCACAATCCGCAGCGCCAAGCCACATCCAACCAGGCGGGGAACAGGAGACGTGAGATGAGCAATTCCTGCGCAGGCTCAGGCTCGGGCTCGGGTTCCTTCCTTCTCCCTCTCCTTCTCCTCAGAGCATTTCTTCTACTGCAATCTGCACGCCTTGTTGCGGTATTAGTTTGCTTTACGTGATTTCGTTGCATTTTTTCTGTTCGCTCAGCGTCGGAGGAGGAGCAGGAGCAGCAGGAGCATGAGGATGAGTCGCGTCTCACTGGCAACATCCCTGTTTGCCCAGCAGCATTCTCACATTTTCTTTGGCGTCCTCTCTGTGTGTGTGTGTGTGAGGAAAACCCCATAGATTTAATTACAGTTTTCCTCTCGCAGATAATCGAATTTTTTTCTGCCGTTGCTCTCTACGCAATCTACCCACCCGTTGCCGTTGCTGTTGCCGTAGCCGTTGCTGCCACACCCTTTTGGCTTGTCCATTTGGTTGGTTTGTGCAACTTCCTTTTAATCTGCATGTCGATTTCCTTTGCACAGATTTTTTTCTTACTCCCGCACCACCCTTTGCCCCCAGGCTCTGCCTAGGCATTCCGTTTCTTTGGTCGGTCATCCCTTTTGCCTCTGACGTCCGCTTTCCATCACATTCTCTTTTTTTCTACTTGGCCCCCAAGTTCCGCACACATAAATTTCAGTTCAGTTGTAATTAAAAATTGCTTTTGAGGCTTCAAGGATTCCTACTCAAAATTAGTTTTCCCCTCTTGTCTTGTCACATTCGCCAACTCGGCTTAAAGGCCAGCCGAATATGATTTCCTGTGGAGATCTATAAAATACATTAAAGGACTCCCGTGATGGGCAACAAGAACCTACCGATTCCACATATACATAGTCATTACACTTATAGAAAGAAAATGATATACATAAGATCTTAAGAGAAGAACTTAAGAGAAAGAATCTATTAGATTGCTGAAATCGCATCGGACACCTGGCTTTTCGAACACCATTAAGGCTAGAACAAGAGGCTATTTATTGCATAATTTTTGGAGGCCATAAGCAGTTACACATTTCGAGTGTAATGAAATGTAAGATGTTCTCTCACTCTCTCTCTCTCTCTCTCCCTCTCTTGGTCTCCTTGTTGCGCGCCCCAAGGCCGCAGAAAACTCATTTAAGATCTGTAAAGATTTACACTAATTATTGCTACAAAAACCTCTTACTAATGACCTTCTTTTTCTATCTTTCTCTTTGCAGGTAAGCACAAGTCGAGACCCGTGACAATGCCCAATACAGACACACACACATTAACACCGAATATAAAGCGTAAGTTTCACTCATCCATCGATCCTCGGCAGATACTGAAATTGAATCCAATATGAGGGGCCCATACATATATTTCCAATAAATGCGAAATGCGAACAAAATGCAAGTTGAATCCACAAATGCAGAAATGCGGAGAAAATCGTTACACATTTTGGCGAGCAAGTCGTAGTGCGGTATACCCTAACAATGGCAAGGAGAAACTACTCCTTTCAGCAAGTGCAAGGACCCAGGCTGCAAGAAAGGGTATCCCCCAGAGCCCCAAATTGTCGATGATTCTTGAAATTCGTGTCAAAAATAAAAGCCAAAAATGTACAAAATAAAAACGAAAGCGCAGGCCTCTGGCCTGGTCTTACACTCCCCACAACAACAACAACAAAAGCAAAAGCATGCCATACATATATCGCGATATATATATATATAGGTTTTAACTGTTGGAGTGGGGATTGGTAGTCCGATACTGCTGGGGCACGCCGGACAACTGCACTGGACTGGACTACTTCCCTGGCTGGCTGACAGGCATTCACTTTACTTTGTTTCTCATGGGCGTGCCACAGTGCCAGTGTGCCCTGCCCCTGCCCCTGCCCCAAAATTGACTTGATAATATTTGTTGTTTGCATGATCAGTTTGGCGTTTTCCTGGAACCAACTGCGCCAGAGACTGCGACTGTGGAGCCCAAATGGAGGAGGCCTTTGGAGTTGGTTGGATTGCATTTGGTAGCTCCGTTCTCTGGCTCCCGAACACACGTATGTACATATATGTATGTGTCTTGTGTGGCTGGCTATGTGTTCTCATCTTGTCTGCTCCTCTGTTTGTCTGCCAAAAGCCGAAAAACTGTGGCAAGGTCCCAAAGGGGCGCCTCTTAGACACATAAAGACAGACAGACAGACGGAAAGACAGACAGTCGTTCCCACATCACGTTTACACGATGTGCTAATTGAGTTAGTATGCATGATGATGGTGAAAAAAAAACCACAAAGATGTACATATGGGCATACATACATGTGTACATATGTATGTACTTATAATGAATGGCCGCCCAACCAACAGTTGGGGTCAGCGTAAGAAGAACTTTGAAAAAGTTCAATGGAAATTTTAGCAGATATTTAAAATTTAAAGCTAATTTTGGTAAGATTTTTAATGGATGAATAGTATTTCCCATTTCATCCCACAGAAAGGGATGCTTAGAGCATTACATGCACTCTATAATATCACAGTTCCATTAGAAACACATTCATATTTGCGGATGATCAATGGCGCCCAAGAGATCATGTTCCTGATCAGGTTCACATGCGCTTCCTGTACGCTACTCTATAAGATATATCCATGAATTTATGCCAAAATGGTATCACTGATTTAATTGGGATGTGTTATATCCAACGTTTACAAGTGACTGTCAATTTTCACCATTTGGGTGTAACCGAATTGCTCTTGGATACCTTCCCAACGAAGGTATCCGTTCGCTTATGGGACATTTTGACACCGAATCAATGGCATTCGATAAAGCTTTACTAAGGCAAACTTGGAACATTCACGGACTAGAATGTACATATAATGTTCCAAGTTTAGTTGAGTCTTTGGCATTATGCTTTTAACCGCAACTGTTTGTATGAATGGATGTACAGATACATACATACATACATATATGCAGCAGTCACCTGCGGAGCGATTTCGCAACAAGCCACGCCACAGCACGGGGCAACCAAATTTGTGTCTAGTTAGCAACATTGGGCGAATATAACACCCATTGTAAGGTGAGGTGGGGGGCGGCGGGGCGGGGTAGCTTTTGCAAAATACAAAAAATAAAATTAAGGGAACGATTTCGCTTCGATTTCAGTTTCGATGCGATGGTAGTCGATGGATGGCTGGTTGCCCCTTTCCCCCCTGCCGGCATATGGCATCGAAAGCCGATAATTACCACTACACCTGTATGCTGTCCGTGACTGTGTGTGTCTGCGTCTACCTGCAGCAGTGACAGCGACAGTGGCAGCGGCAGCAGAAGCCTCACAAGAGACAAAACTGGACAACTGCTGGCGCGCCTCGTCCCCGTCTGGCCCCCGCCGGACAGCTCTCTCGAACAGTCATCGTCAACAAATTACTCACGCGCAAAAATCGTCGTCGTCGTCGTTGTCGTTTCGTTTCGTTCCTTGTGTATTTCTCCGCATACAATTTCACTGTAGTATGACGTATG